>CM035839.1:333071969-334495484 GCA_020510985.1 Pholidichthys leucotaenia | reverse complement strand
TTCAGATGGGCCTGGACATGTACTGGCTTAAGCTGCAGGATTTGAGTCCCTGGCGGCGTAGTGTGTTACTGATGGTAGCCTTTGTTACTTTGGTTCCAGCTCTCTGCAGGTCATTCATTAGGTCCCCCCGTGTGGTTCTGGGATTTTTGCTCACCGTTCTCATGATCATTTTGACCCCATGGGGTGAGATCTTGCGTGGAGCCCCAGATCGAGGGAGATTATCACTGGTCTTGTATGTCTTCCATTTTCTAATAATTGCTCCCATAGTTGATTTCTTCACACCAAGCTGCTTACCTATTGCAGATTCAATCTTCCCAGCCTGGTGCAGGTCTACAATTTTGTTTCTGGTGTCCTTTGACAGATCTTTGGTCTTGGCCATAGTGGAGTTTGGAGTCTGACTGTTTGAGGTTGTGGGCAGGTGTCTTTTATACTGATAATGAGTTCAAACAGGTGCCATTAATACAGGTAACGAGTGGAGGACAGAGGAGCCTCTTAAAGAAGAAGTTACAGGTCTGTGAGAGCCAGAAATCTTGCTTGTTTGTAGTTGACCAAATACTTATTTTCCACCATAATTTGCAAATAAATTCTTTAAAAATCAGACAATGTGATTTCCTGGATTTTTTTTTTCTCATTTTGTCTCTCATAGTTGAGGTATACCTATGATGAAAATTGGAGACCTCTCTCATCTTTTAAGTGGTAGAACTTGCACAATTGGTGGCTGACTAAATACTTTTTTGCCCCACTGTACATGTAGAATATTTAATTCTCACTGATGATGCATGCAGTTCTGTATACCATTGGTGCTTCCCAAAAAGGTTCTGTCCTTTTCAGTTTTGTTTATAATGTGGATTTTTCTCTAGACATTGCCACATTTTATTTATTTATTTATTTGGTGTATTTTTTTTAAATTATCCATTTCACCAACTTAAACTTTTTTCTAATTCCTAACATTGATTATGCATCTCTATTTACCAATATTTTTTAGCCAATCAAAATAATGGTAATCTGTTTTCTTTAAACTGAAGTAGTGACCTGTTAACAAACTGAAGCTGTCTGTAAACATAAAGGTGCATATCAATTAGAATATCATCGAAAAGTTGATCTATTTCAGTAATTCAGTTCAAGAAGTGAAACTCATATAGATTCGTTACACACAGAGTGCTATATTCTAAACTTTTTTTTTGATGATGATTATGGCTTACAGCTAATGAAAACCCAAAATTTAGGTTCTCAAAAAATTACAATATTACATAAGATCAATTTTAAAGAGGGGATTTTTGAAAGAAATGTTGGCCAACTGAAAAGTATGTCCATGTACACACTCAATACTTGGTCGGGGCTTTTTTTTTTTTTTTTTTTTTTTGCATGAATTACTGCATCAATGTGGTGTGGCATGAAGGCGATCAGCCTGTGGTACTGCTGAAGTATTATGAAGGTCCATGTTGTTTTGATAGCAGCCTTCAGCTCATCTGCATTGTTGGGCCTGGTGTCTCTAATCTTCATCTTGACAATACTCCATAGATTCTCTATGGGGTTTAGGGCAGGAGAGTTTGCTGGCCAGTCAAGCAGTGATACCATGGTCACTAAACCAGGTAATGGTACAGTGGTACCTCTACTTACGAATTTAATTCGTTCCGGAAGAATTCTCGTAACGTGAAAAATTCGTAAGTAGAGGCGCATTTTACATGTAAATGCTGTAATCCGTTCCAAGCCCCCAAAATTCGGGCATAAATTTTTTATAAATCGTAAAAACGCATCAAAACATGTAACAAATACATGTTACAATTAGATTACTGCACAATAAACATAAAATGAGAGTTTAAAATGAGAGAAAGAATAATAAAAGAGAAAGAATAATAAAAATTATGTTCATTTACCTTTTAACTGCGATCGTCGGCGTCGGCGTCAGCGTCACCTTTTGCCTTCTTTGGTTCATGTTCTGTCTCATCAGTGGTTTTTGCCTGACGTTTTGTGATGAAACGATCCAAGGACGTTTGCTTTTATCGGCTTGTAAGGGCTTCCTTTTGTTTTAATACCGTGCTGATCGTTGATGTTGTTTTTTTTTTTCCCAAAACTTTATTAAGAACAAGGTGAAAGTACAGAGTTATAACGTAGATGGTGATAAACATGGCAGTTAACAATTTTTTTTCTCTAAATTGTGTAGTTCAGTCAACAGTCTTACAAGAGGTAAGAAGGATAAAATAAAGTAGTAAGAATAGTAAATAATAATAAGATAAAGCGAGATCAACCAAACGCACCCATTCGTGGCCAATGGGATACCAGGAAGATGCTAGGCGATAGCCAATGGCAGAGCAGCTACAGGTATGTTTACGTTCGGTAAAATACGGGAGCTGCGAGGAGCGCATACTTTTTTTGCCTTTCGTATCCTGAAATTTTGTTCGTAACTAGAGGCAATATTTTCCCGTTGAGGCGTCTCGTAACCTGAACATTTCGTATGTAGAGACGTTCGTAAGTAGAGGTACCACTGTACTTTAGGCAGTGTGGGCAGGTGCCAAGTCCTGCTAGAAAATGAAATCAGCATCTTCCTAAAGCTTGTCAGCAGAGGGAAGCATGAAGTGCTCCAAAATTTCCTGGTAGACGGCTGCACTGACTTTGTACTTAATAAAAACACAGTGGACCAACATCAGCAGGTGACATGGCTCACCAAATCAAGTGTCATGTCCTGCCACATTGAAATCAGTGTCCCAGAGTTTGGTGGAAGAGTGGATAGGCATAGAATCCAAGTTGGTTGCTTGAGGTCCAGTGTGAAGTTTCTACAGTCAGTGATGATTTGGGGAGCCATGTCATCTGCTGGTGTTTGTCCCCTGTTTTTTATCAAGTCCAAAGTCAGTGCAACCATCTACCAGGAAATTTTAGAGCACTTCATGCTTTCCTGTGTTGACAAGCTTTATGGAGATGCTTGATTTAATTTTCCAGCAGGACATGGCACCTGCTCTCACTGCTAAAAGTACCAATGCCTGGTAAACCCTTTAACTGCCCCAGGTACCATGTGGCGCCTGGGGCAATGAAAGGCAACTCAAGACCCCCCCCCCCCCCAAGTGATCAAGAGTGGTAAAAAATTTGTCAGTAAAATAGTTCAGATTTCCAAGGCTATAACTTGAAAGTTACAAGAGATAATGGCTTACTGTGAAATAGAAAGTTGTAGAATATGATTCGAAGTTTCAGATAGGAATAAATTTACACATCTAATTTGCATAATGTTGCGGCAGCTATATAAATTACATAACTGAGTCAATAAGTTGACACATGCAGTTGCTGCACTGTGCCACTGGGGGCGCGCGACCTGTCCATTTAATCTGGGCAGTTAAAGGGATGACCATGGTATCACTGTGCTTGACTGGCCAGCAAACTCTCCTGACCTAAACCCCATAGAGAATCTACGGAGTATTGTCAAGAGGAAGATGAGCGACACCGAACCCAACAATGCAGATGAGCTGAAGGCCGATAAATTTTTTAAAGTTTAAAGTTTTTAAATGAACGTGTTTATTATTAAGAGTCAAAAAATCCAAACCTTGATGACCCTGTGTGAAAAAGTTAATTCCCCCTCCCATCCCGTTAAAACATAAATTAACTGTGGTTTATCACATCTTTGGAAAGCTGAGTTCAATTTCTCTAGCCACACCCAGGCCTGATTACTGCCACACCTGTTCTTAATCAAGAAATCACTTAAATAGGACCTGCCTGACAAAGTGAAGTAGACAAAAAGATTCTCAAAGGCGAGACATCATGCTGTGATCCAAAGAAATTCAGGAACAAATGAGAAACAAAGTAATTGAGATCTATCGGTTTGGAAAAGGTTATAAAGCCATTTTTTAAAGCTTTGGGACTCCAGGGAACCACAGTGAGAACCATTATCCACAAATGGTGAAAACATGAAACAATGGTGAATCTTCCCAGGAGTGGCCGGCCGACCAAAATTACCCAAAAAGCACAACGAAGACTCCTCCAAGAGGTCACAAAAGACCCCACAACAACATCAAAACAGCTGCAGGCCTCACTAGCCTCAGTTAAGGTCAGTGTTCATGACTCCACCAAAAGAAAGAGAATGAGCAAAAATGGCCTGCATGGCAGAGTTCCAAGATGAAAACCACTGCTAAGCAAAAAGAACATAAAGGCTCATCTCAGTTTTTCCAGAAAAATCTTAATTATCCCCAAGACTTTTGGAAAAATACTCTGTGGACTGACGGGATAAAAGTTGAACTTTTTGGAAGATGTGTGTCCCATTACATCTCACAAAAAAGTAACACAGCATTTACGAAAAGGAACATCATACCAACAGTATAATATGGTGGTGGTAGTGTGATGGTCTGGGCCTGTTTTGCTGCTTCAGGACCTGGAAGACTTGCTGTGGTTAATGGAACCATGAATTCTGCTGTCTACCAAAAATTCTGGAAGGAGAATGTCAGGCCATCTGTTCATGACCTCATGCTGAAGTGCACTTGGGTTCTGCAGAAGGGCAATGATCCAAAACACACCAGCAAGTCCACCTCTGAATGGCTTAAGAAAAACAAAATGAAGACTTTGGAGTGGCCTAGTCAAAGTTCTGACCTGAATCCGATTGAGATGCTGTGGCATGACCTTAAAAGGTGGTTCATGCTTGAAAACCCTCCAGTGTGGCTGTATTACAACAATTCTGCAAAGATGAGTTGGCCAAAATTCCACAGTGCTGTAAAAGACTCACACTGCCAGTCATCGCAAATGCTTGATTGCAGTTGTTGCTGCTAAGGGTGGCCCAACCTGTAATTAACTTTAGGGGGCAATCACTTTTTCACATAGGGCCATGTAGGTTTTGGATTTTTGTTCCACTTAATAATAACCACCTTCATTTAAAAACTGCATTTTGTGTTTACTTGTTATCTTTGTCTAATATTTACATTTGCTTGACGATCTGAAACATTTAAGTGTGACAAACATACAAAAAAATGAGAAATCAGGAAGGGGGCAAACACTTTTTCACACCACTGTATATAAGCTGTATGTACAATTTTTACAGATGCAGAAATGCTAAAAATTTTACAATTTTTATTGAAAAGTTTAGTTTTTGTATTACATTCCCTCCCAGCACAGTTTGGTTGAAAAAAAAACCTCCAGCTTTAGTTGAAAAGTGAATGATTATAAGGTGCCTTTTTAGGTTGTTTAAAAGACCTCCTCATATGGTGTAAATGTGATTGAAAAATCAATGTGAAAAGCAGTCTTTTAGGACCTTGAAAAGACATATAAATGTCTCTATTGTCTAAACTTGGTTGAAAAGTGAAAGATTAAAACCTGCCTGTAAACATTCATCATTTGATCCTTCTGGGCTGTGTGCGTAGAGTGCACCTATAAAAGAGCAACAGAAAAATTTGGAAAAACATGGTTTTATTCAAATAGCGTTTTTTGACTGTATAGCACTGGTTTCATATTGTTAGATATTTACCAAGCATTATGTCAAATGCGACTCTTTAAGGTAATGAACCCAGAAGCAGATACAGACATGTTTGTATGGTGATCCAACAATGAGTTTATTTACAAGGTGAGTGTCACATGATTTGAGAGGAACTGGCAACCCCTGCAGCGATGGGAGAGAAGAGGAAAATGGTGAGTATACAGCTGAACAACTGCAGGTAATATTAGGATTATTTACAATGAGTTTATTTACAAGGTGAGTGTCACATGATTTGAGAGGAACTGGCAACCCCTGCAGCGATGGGAGAGAAGAGGAAAATGGTGAGTATACAGCTGAACAACTGCAGGTAATATTAGGATTATTTCTGTTACAGGTGGAGCTGAAGACCACACGGTGAGAATCTTTACAGGTTGTTGCTTTTCTTCCTCACAGGTTGTGCAGAGTTGGATAAGGTAGGAAAGGTGATCTGGACAAGGTAGGAGTTTGTTTTGGCTTGGGACTTGAGGGAGAGTTAAAGTCAATCAAATATTGCTTAAGACTTACTTGAAGGTCAAAATGATCCAAGTTTAGTGAACAGGTTTGTCCACCACCAACTGAACTCAGTGGAAGGTCCTGGGGAGAAGGTAGGTAAGTATTTAAGAAGAGAACTGAGTTGAGATGAAATGAAATGTTCTCCTTTTCACAGGTCAGTGTCGAGTGGATTTGTGCAATATAAAGTGGAAGTGTCATGAGCAGTGCACCGAGCGCTGTTTCAGCACGTCCAAAGTCACATGACTGTAGCAAGTGAGGCCTCTTTGTCGGTCACATCACGTGACATGAGGGCTTGTTGGAAATTTGAGAGGGTTCAATTGAAATTAGGGTTTTTTTGTTTGCTTTGTATTGTTTGCTCCTGCCATCCAAATTTGAATAGACCTCAGATGGACAAATGCTTCAAGTATTGAGATTTTTTCAGGTTTTCTACTCAGATGCAGTTCTTATATTCAGTCAGCAGATGGCACTCTTTATTAAATGTTTCATAATACTGTGTCGATCATGAAGCAATTATTTCAAAGTTGTTCATTGTTTTCTAAAGCCTCAGTTTCACCATCACTCGTCCGATGTTAGAGAGGTGGAGGAGAAGGCACAGGAGAGCTCCCAGGTTGGCACACATGACTGAAGGCAGCTGCTTTTCTGGCAAACAGAGTCCAAACACAGACAATCTGATCTTTATAGCAGCAGGGAGAGGCAGGTGCTAATCAGTTCAGCAGGTCTTGATTACCAGTTAGTAGAAATGGCAGAGGAGAGAAAGTGTGCACCAACCTTGGATTACTACAAAATATCGACCTTAAAAAAAAGTTTTTAAAAAAATATGCATTTTTATAAAGCACTTTTAAGAAAGAGTTCCAGTGGTTGTCAAAGTGCATTTAACTTTTCAGAGTCAGACCCCCATCACCAAATGCTAAAAACTATGTTAATGATTAATTTGGGCCAAATCCTGTGGACTAAACAGCTCAATTATTGGACTGTTTTTTTTGGTTAATATGGCCAGGTACAGCCCATTTTTCAACAACTGTTTTCTGGTTAAATATGGTCTGTACTAGATGAACTAAACACAGCCCAATTTTAAACGTCTACTCTGGGTCAAATGTGGTCAATAGAAGACTGGCTAAACACAACCTAACTTTCAACATCTATTTTTGAGTTAAATAAGATAAGATAAGCCTTTATTAGTCCCACAGTAGGGAAATTCCAGGATTGCAGCAGCAAAGGGATAGCAGCAGTCAGAGCAATAGTAAATAAGATAATAAGATAAGCACTGGTTAGCCAAAGCAATAAATGAATATACATATGTACACAGTTATATACACAGTGCAGGAGCATTGCAGCTAGATGATATAAACAGCATTATGGTTTGCTAAATTACCCTGAAGAATATGAATATGAACCTGTACCCAGACAATATATGTATTTCACATTTGAGTCAACAGTGTTGTTGCCACCCTTAACAATGATTGTAATTGTTTTAGCTGTGCATTGGAGAGGACGATCTCGACTGTGCAAAATTGTTATGTTGAGTACATTCAATATGACCTCTACAAGCAGCCCTGGTTAGGTTATAAAGTCTGACAGACGTAGATGGGAAGGACCTGCGGACCCTCTCCGTCATGCACCTAGGATGGCACGGCCTACTGCTAAATGAGCTCATGAGTGTGTTCAGTGTGTCCCACATGGGGTGGGACTCGGACTCCAGCAGAGACGACAGCTTAGCCACCATCCTCCTCTCTCCTATCTCCTCCACTGGGTCGAGGTGTTTCCCTAGAACAGAGCTAACTTTTTTGATCAGCCTGTTCAGTCTCTTCCTGTTGGCTGCCATGATGCCACTGCCTCAGCAGACCACTCCAAATGTGATGGCTGATGCCACCACCGAATTGTAGAAGGTCTTCAGGAGTGCCCCTTGCACTCCAAAAGACCTGAGTCTCCTCAGGAGAAACAGCCTGCACTGCCCCTTCTTGTAGAGTGCGTTGGTGTTGTGTGACCAGTCCAGTTCATTGCTCAAGTGAACAACCAGGTACTTGTAAGATGTTACCATCTCAATGTCTGCTCCCTGGATGTTTACTGGTGCTATGGGGGGTTGTGCTCACCTGAGGCAGTCCAACACCAGTTCCTTGGCTTTCCTTGTATTGATCTGGAGGCAGTTCCACAGGCACCAGTCCACGAAGTCCTGGATAAGTCCTCTGTGTGCCACATCATCCCTATCAGAGATGAAGCCGACGATCGCAGAGTCGTCAGAGAACTTCTGTAGATGGCAGTGTGGTGTGTTGTGTGAAAAGTCAGCGGTGGAGAGGATAAACAGGAAGGGAACCAGAACTGTTCCCTGGGGGGCCCTGTACTGCAGATGATGGTTTCAGACACACAGTCCTGGGTTCTCACAAACTGTGGTCTGTTTGTGAGGTAGTCCAGGATCCAGGCTGACAGCTGCTGGTCCACCCCTGTGCGCAGAAGCTTGTCCTTCAGGATCATTGGTTGGATGGTGTTGAAAGCACTGGAGAAATCAAAGAACATGATCCTCACAGTGCTCCCAGGCTTCTCCAGGTGGGACAGGGAACAATGTAGGAGGAAGATCACGGCATCCTCCACCCCAATGCAATGCTAGTAGGCAAACTGAAGTGGGTCCATCGCTGTTCCAACCAGGGGATGGAGGTGGGCGAGAAGCAGCCTCTCCAGGGTCTTCATTAGGTGTGATGTGAGGGCCACTGGTCTTTAGCTGTTCAGGTCCTTGGGGTGCGGAGTCTTGCGTACGGGTACCACACAGGATGTTTTCCACAGCTGTGGTACCCTCCCCAGCTTCAGGCTCTAGTTGAAGATGTGCTCCACGATCCCACACAGCTGGTCTGCATAGGACTTGAGGAGCCTTGAGCTGATGCTGCCTGGACCTGTAGCCTTCCTCACCTTGATCTTCTTCAGCTCAGCTCTCACCTGGGTCTTAGTGAGAGTGAGGTTGGGGCAGGGGGGCTGTGTGCTGGGAGGAGGGGATGTTGGGTCTGTGAGAGGAAAAACAGTGGGGGATGAATGAGGGGAGGTGGGGAGAGGGCCGTGGACAGCGGGACTAGGTGACAGTAGAGGCAGCAGTGGTTGGTGGGCTGGCGGAGAAGAGGACAGTTGGTCAAACCTGTTAAAGAACAGGTTCAGGTTATTCACCCACTCCCTACGCCCTATGGCCTGGGAGGAGGCATTCTGGTGCCCAGAGATGGTTTTGAGGTTTCTCCAGACACCACTAACATCACTCTTATGCAGCTTATCCTCCAAAATCATCCTGTATATGGTCCGTATTAGACAGACTAAACATAGCCAAATTTTCGATGTCTATTTGTTGGCTAAATTAAGGCTTGGACCGATGGACCTGATTTAGCCCACAATACAACATCTAAATTATGGCTTGTGTTGGGGGGGTATTCTTTGTATACAGCAAGCTTTTCCATCTTTACTGTTTGTTTATAGGCTAAATATAAAGATAAAAACATTGTGTGCCTTCTATGAAAAAAGAAATGATTTTTTGGTACCAGCCTGCCATGTGTTAGTAAGACCTTAGTTTAAATTTGATTAGAAACTTATTCAGATGATGAGTATAGCTGATAGGCAGTAATATAAATGTCTTACGTTGTATGTAATTTAATCAATTAAAATGAACACAGAAAAGTATTATTGTGTGGGATCATCTGATTTGATAAACTCATATATTTTCACTTTTTCAATTAACTTGGTAATGAAATGTGTTTTTACTTTACTTAGAAACATCTGATGAAGCCCATACGTATCCTAAATCCAATTTATTTACAACAGCACCCAAACCTCTCCACTTTGACCCCTCCTCTTCCCATTTTTACTTCTACTGAGAAGCCAAGATACGCATCAGACTCCTGAAACAGCCTTATCATCGGCCATCACTGCTGAGCTGATGTAGACACTAAATAAACTGGTATCTTTTAGCAGATGTAATCACAAAAAATGTAGCTAACCTGAGGCCTGTACCATGAAGCAGGTGCAATAGTCCCAGCTGTATTTCACTTAGTATCTGGAAATACTAACCCAGATATTCTGGATTCAGATAATCTGTCTGACAAATGTAGTTATCAACTTAGTACGTTATTGTGGCCCTGAGTGCTCAAACACACTGCAACTTAAGGAAATAATCACAAATAGACAAAGTCAAACTGAGAAAACATCTTCATCAAATTGGGAATACACAGGTGCTTCAAAAACTTACATCACTTGCAAATAGAGAAATGCACTGCAAATACAACTGCAAATAGTCAAGACAAAAACAAACTGAAAAAGCATCATCAAAATGGGA
This sequence comes from Pholidichthys leucotaenia, assembly GCA_020510985.1. Taxonomy (NCBI): domain Eukaryota; kingdom Metazoa; phylum Chordata; class Actinopteri; order Cichliformes; family Pholidichthyidae; genus Pholidichthys; species Pholidichthys leucotaenia. Next base: position 334,485,246 of record CM035839.1, on the reverse strand, counting down.
AAACACAGGTGCTTTAAAAACTCACAGCACTTGCAAATGAATACATGAAGGTTAAATAAAGTGACAGACTGGTCCACTACTTTATTATGTTCCAAGAATCGCCTGTTTAATTACAAATCTAATATACTGTATATTTTATTGGTGTGTTAAATAAGATTACACTGAACTGTAAAAGCATGTTTCTGGGTTTGCACTTGCTGGAAGTATTTGCAGCACATTTCTCTATTTGCAGGTATTTCATCTTTTGGAACACTTACAGAACATTTGGTCATTTGAATAAAGAGGTTTTTAAATGAACCATAAATACAAAAGCATATACAACCTCCATCGGCATTGCTGAACTGGAATGCGGCCATCATCTGTCAGTGACAAATTGTGCATATTTAGGTAATGTAGGAATCTTACACCTTAAAAGACAATTTTTGACCTGTTAAAAATGCCTTGATTTTACAGTGTTTAAATTGAGTTGTGGCATCAGGGCCATTTCGGGACTGTGTTTTGGGACCAGTATTTTTGTTAATAATGGTGAACAGTGTAATAACTTTGAAATGGGAGGAAAATATTTTCCGCTCCCATTAAAAACATTAAAACAATAAATTATGTTGCTGCGTAGATAAACAGAAAACATCCGTATTCTACAGCTTATCTAGGCGTTCAGGGCAGCAGCTCAAGCAGAGAAGACAGACTGCCACCCAGTTCATATAGCACCATGATTCCCAAGATAATTTGTGCATTTATGACTTGTTATGTACACTGTGTCCTTGTTTTAACTTTTTCATGGGGATCCACTGGACTGGTCTCGCCCTGTATCCAGGACCTGTGTGTCATGGGAGACCCTACCAGGAGCAATCTGCCCCCAACAACATAGCTCCTGGGATCATGAGGGCACTCAAATCCCTCCAACACAATAATGTGGCAATCTAGCAGGAGAAGGAGCAGAAAATACATAAAACCATTAAATAGAACAAAATATATAAACAGTATGAATGTTCAATCACCAGCTGAAGATGAAAATCAAATCAAATAGCATATTACATAAAAAATACAATAAACAAGCATTTAATTTAAAATAAAAATAATAAAAGTAAAACCACAAGAAGCATAATACTGAAGTTGTAGGTTTCAGAAGATGTAAACTGTAAAATGTACAATTTACTGTCCAAAATGGTTGAAAGAAAACCTTTAGGGTCTTGCCACTCTGTCGACCCCTGTTATATAAAACTCCTGAGCTAATTAAAGAACAATGATATAATCTCTGATTTTAATGAAAAGATAAATGTAGTAAATTATTATCCATCCATCCATCCATCCATCCATCCATCCATCCATCCATCTTCTTCCGCTTAATCCTTCTTGGGTCATGGGCGGGGGGGGTGGGGGTGGCTGGAGCCTATCCCAGCATATTTGGGCAAGAGGCAGGGTACACCCTGGGCAGATTGCCAGTCCATCACAAGGCCAACACAGAGAGACAGACAACCATTCGCTCTCACAGTAAATTATTACAGTCTAGTAATTTCAGGTAAAGAAAAGTTTTTACATTATAAACAAGGTAAATGCACAGCATTGTAATTTAGCAACCATTAATTTATCTTAGTTTTTAAGGTAATTTTAATCAATCCCAAAAATACTGAAGCTAAACTTCGAGCTAAGCACCCCCTGCTATCATAGGGGGCCCATTGTCTCTGCGAGCCCCAGGTACCACAGAGTGGACTGTGGGGTGAGAGCTGAGCAAGCCCCAGAGCTTAGCTGGTTGATTTCAATAGATGCACAGCACAGCTCCCACCCCATGCTCATGGGGTACCCCTGGTTACCTGCTGAGTCCTTTACTGTTGGCGTCATTCTGTCAGGAAATCTGCCTCCCAGGCAGAAGAGGGTTTAAGGTGGAATGGTAGAACTCAGGTGCAGGCAGGATCAGGTGCAACAATGATGTTAATTTATTAAAGAAAACTCAACAAAAACAAAAGGCAGCCCGTGGGCTGAAAATAAAACTAAACTAGGCAAGACAACCATCCCCCCCCCCCTTCCCCACTAAAGCTAGGCAAGGCGCAGATTTGACACATAGAACTTGGGAACACAGACATGGATCACGGCAAGAACATTAATGGTGCCACAAGGGACTGAAACTGACACAGACAATAAATAAAGTAACCAATAATCACAGATGCAGGACAGCTGGGAGAACAATCAAGGGCCAAACAGCAACACACATGGAGGAAAGTGTCCACAGGTATGGAACCATGAGGGGTGACAAAACGTGACCAAAGACACAAATGACAATCAACACTACCAATAATAATACTAATAATGACAGAGGGGGAAACAAGAAACTCAAAATGACCATAAAGCATGGACTTGGCCCCAGACCATGCCCAGGTCATGACAGGAACACTGAAAACTACAACTATAGTGACTATGACCTCAGTCCCAACAGCCGGTCATGGGGTGCTTAGCACTTGGTGGCTAAAGTTGTGCCCAGTGATTGGCTGTTTGAACTAAAGTCATAGTCACCATAGCTGTAGTCTTCTCACCAAGAACAGAGCTGTTGCAGGCAATGGACGCCCACTTGGGCTATGGAGGAAGCGACATTCACCTGGTCAAGGTTGCTGTACCATCAAAACAACTTTCGATATATTATTTTAAGTTGAAAATCTTAAATGCAAGTGGTGTGAAAAAGTGTTTGCCCCCTTCCTGATTTCTCATTTTTTGTATGTTTGTCATGTTTAAATGTTTCAGATCATCAAACAAATTTAAATATTAGACAAAGAAAACACAAGTAAACACAAAATGCAGTTTTTAAATTAAGGTGTTTATTATTAAGCGTAAAAAAACATCCAAACCTACATGGCCCTGTGTAAAAAAAATGCACCCCCTCCCCGTTAAAACATAAATTAACTGAGTTTTTTTTAACATCTTTGGAAAGCTGAGTTAAGTTTCTCTAGCCACACACCGGCTTGATTACTGTCACACCTGTTCTTAATCAAGAAATCACTTATATACGACCTGCCTGACAAAGTGAAGTAGACCAAAAGATCCTCAAAAGCTAGATATCATGCTGTGATCCAAAGAAATTCAGGAACAAATGAGAAACAAAGTAAGTGAGATCTATTAGTCTGGAAAAGGTTTTAAAGCCATTTCTAAAGCTTTGGGACTCCAGCAAAGCACAGTGAGAGTCATTATCCACAAATGGCGAAAACATGGAACAGTGGTAAATCTTCCCAGGAGTGGCCAGCAAACCAAAATTACCCAAAGAGCCCAGTGACGACTCCCCCACAAAAACATTCAAAGAACTGCAGGCCTCACTAGCCTCAGTTATGGTCAGTGTTCATGACTCCATCATAAGAAAGAGATTGAGCAAAAATGGCCTGCATGGCAGAGTTCCAAGATGAAAACCACTGCTGAGCAAAAAGAACATAAAAGTTTGTCTCAGTTTTGCCAGAAAACACCTTGATGATCCCCAAGACTTTTGAGAAAATACTCTGTGGACTGACGAGACAAAGCTGAACTTTTTGGAAGGTCTGTGTCCCATTACATCTGGCATAAAAGTAACAACATTTCAGAAAAGGAACATCATGCCAACAGTAAAATATGGTGGTGGTAGTGTGATGGTCTGGGCTTGTTTTGCTGCTTCAGGACCTGGAAGACTTGCTGTGGCTAATGGAACCATGAATTCTGCTGTCTACCAAAAAATCCTGAAGGACAATGTCCGGCCATCTGTTCATGACCTCAAGCTGAAGCACACTTGGGTTCTGCAGCAAGACAATGACCCAAAACACACCAGCAAGTCCACCTCTGAATGGCTTAAGAAAAAACAAAATGAAGACTTTGGAGTGGTCTAGTCAACGTTCTGACCTGAATCTGATTGAGATGCTGTGGCATGACCTTAAAAAGGCGGTTTATCCTCAAAAATTATCCAGTGTGCCTGAAATACAACAATTCTGCAAAGATGAGTAGGCAAAAATTCCTCCACAGTGCTGTAAAAGACTCATTGTCAGTTATCACAAACAGTTAATTGCAGTTGTTGCTGCTAAGGTTTGCCCAACCAGTTATTAGGTTTAGGGGTCAATCATTTTTTCACACAGGGCCATGTAGGTTTGGATTTTTCTCCCTTTATAATAACCACCTTCTTTTAAAACTGCATTTTGTGTTTACTTGTGTTATCTTTGTCAAACATTTATATTTGTTTGATGATATGAAACATTTAAGTGCGACAAACATACAAAAACTGAGAAATCACGAAAGGTGGCTGTCATGTCTGCTGAGTAACTTCGCAACGGACAACTGAATTAATACGAGCCCAAAATGCAGGTGAAGTGAACGTGTTTATTAACAGAAAGGGGAGAGTCAAAAAATACACAAAATACAAGAAAATGTTCAATGGTTACACAGCCTGGCACACAAGCAATGGATGTCCGAGCTCATTTGGTAGGGGAAGGAGCCCCACTCACTCCCAGGGCGGAACTGGGCAATGGGAAAGAAGGGCAGTTAATAACAGAAGAAGACTTACATAGGCGTCGGAGCTCAGTGAGCTCTGGGAAAAAAAACAACACTGTAGCAGTCCAAAGGGAAAGGTAACCCAACAGCTCCAGGACATCAACAAAGGCAGGTAACTACAGGCTGACTGTGTATGCTGACTTACGCCACAACACTGAATGCCCCCACTGTCACCCAATAAATACTAAGCAGGCTAATGAGTGACAAGTGGACGCAGGTGTGTGGCGAGAGTCTGTGTATGAGTGCGTGTCAGGATCAGTGTATGTGAGTGTGCATGCATGTGTGTGTGGGCAGGAACAAATAAGAAAATAACTAACAGCTGGTGAGTGTCTGGCAGAGAGAGGGGTGTGGCTGTAGACAGGCAAAGGCCTAAGCTCAGGGCTCAACCTGCCAGCTGGAACCAATTAACAATAAATCAGAAGCTACAGCCACAAATCATGGGTGAAGCCGAAACACCAGCTCCGCACATGACAGTGGCAAACACTTTTTCACACCACTGTAGTGTTGCTTTAATAGCCAGAAATCGCCATGGATGGCATTGCTTTAATTCAGTTGTTCTAGCCCCCCCTTAACATTCCGGTGTCCCGCCCACAGGACGTTTTAATATTTCTGCTGCGACATAATGAAGTGTGGTAAACATGTTTACAGTGGACAGTCATGCCTTACATCATTTGAAAGCTTAGAATTTCATCTATTTGGGTATTAAAACAGATTTGAGGTACAATCATAACACTGGAATTAAATTGTCACAACCCGGCTCAAGGTGTCATGAGCTGAGCACAGGAGGTTTCCGCCTTGGTCAGTCTCATGGCTTTTTCTCTGTATTTATATATTGTATTTTGTGCTTTTTTGGTTTTTGTTATTCTTGCACTGTTTTTCATTTTCCTGTTTATGTCTTAGTCTTGTTATGCTCTTATTTTGTATTAATTGGTATTTATTTCTCAGTCTTCACTTGTTGATATTTTATTCTTTGAATTCCTTATTGTTGTGGTTGACAGCTGTCAGTGGCATTTCCTAGTTGGTACTCTGAGTGGACATAGCCCCTGTCAGCCGTCAGCCGGTTGCTCCTCTCTCATTGCCCCCAGCTGGTCCTAAGTAATAATCATTGTTACCTTCTACCTTCTCATGTGACCCACACCTGTCATTGCTTATGTAAATTGTTTTTGACCCTATTTAAGGGCAGTTATTTTCATTGCGCATTGCCGCTGTCTTGACTGAGTTTTTCTTCAGCTCTGCCAGAGCCCTGTCCCTGCTCGGGTGTACCTCATCAATAAGTTTTCTCTCTTGTTTGTATTTTGTGTTTGAGCACAGTTTGGACATATGTTGTGTTATTTTCAATAAACCTCACAAACTCACAGTTCAGAGCGTGGGTCTCACCTCTCTGCCCCAAAGGGCAATTCATGACACAAGGCTGGACAAAAGGGAGACCTCACGGAGGTGCCAATTATCCAATAATTTATTTAAAGAAAATAAATGTGTCTGTAATATCAGTGGTGTGTGTGTGTTGGATGCATGGAACAAAAGCAGACAGTCACCAGCAAACCCAGCAACCGTACGCCTCCATCCAGAGCATAAGTGGCAGTGATAGCAGCAATGGCACCAGCCAGCCCAAACAGAACCCCACAGGCAGCAAACAGTACGGGCAAAAGCAGGCCCTGCCCAGCCCAGGACAGACCCACAGAAAACAGGAGCAGTGGCCACAGCATGAACACTGCACAGAGGCGACCGGCCTCCGCAGGAACCAAAAGCTGCTGACAGGTGTGCAGGTGTGGCTTATATAGGGATTCTTTTGGCCAGGGGCAGTCCTCCACAGTTTCACCTACAACACAAGAAAAAAGGAAAACCCAGGTTCTACTCCAGGAGGAGTGAGGCCATAACAAAGCAGAGCATCAGATGAGCTAACACAGCATAGTAACAAGCACTTATTCACAAATGAAGCTTTCTTGGACTCCTATAATTAATGATAGTCCAAGGTCCAGTTTTATGGCAAAAGGTCCAATAGATCCATTTGAGTAAGATGTATTGTCCATCTAGATGATTACAGGGGACAATGCCGATAAAATCGCAGCATTGTTTGAAATCAACCCGGCTAACTTCTTGCTTCTTTTTTTGTTTATGCGCTATAAAAGCTACATTTCCCATAGCGATAGTGACATAAACCAAAGCCCAAAAGACTCATGTGACAGCTTCAATTTAATAGACACCTCATTTGACCCAATCAGCCTTTCCTTTGTGTTTTCACAGGCCTTCAGTACTCAATAAGTGCCTTCTTAGTATGAAGTACCAGCCCCACATCTAACGTGAATAAAATAAGCCAATTGCAGCTGAGCATGGTGATTACAGATGTGCTGTGTAGCCAGCTAATTTCTGAACATAGCAACATCTGATAGGGCTGGCTTTGTCACACACGCCCCTTATAAAGCCCGTGCATCTCCCATACATAATGCTCGGTTGTTTCTACAAAGCAGTCACTTCTACCAGCCTTGTGTGCAATGTTTATATTGTGGGAATCATCTCAGTATGTTTCCACTCAGACGGAAGGGCATGGCAGGACGAGATGCATAACAGAGGTGCAGGACTGTCTATGGTTTTCACATGAGGATATGCATCCTCCGGTCTACATGTTAGTGTGCTGGGTGACAAGGGGAATTGTCAGGGGGGGATTTGTGTGTTGATGTGAACAGTGATAAAGGGAATGGGAATGGCAAATGCATTCACTGTATGTTAATGCAGCACCACACGTCACGGAGTGAGTTGTATGCTATAAAAGGAGAGGTGCCCACGACCTGATTTTTTATGCTTGTGATTCTTGTGAATGTGAGAGAGAGATTAATAAAGTCTGCTCTGCTCTAGACCACCTCGCCTGATTATTCCTGTCTCCACAATACTTTACTTACTCTGTATCATTACTACTGACAGTGTATCTGGATATGGGGCAGGATAGCCTTGTGTGTCATCTTTCATTAGAGCCCAAGATGACATGTCTACTGTATACTGAAGGATTCAAAAGTTATAAATGTTTACCACGGTTTGTGCCAACACCTGGTTCAAAAATGCCTGGTTGTAACCTGAGAAAAAAATGTGTAATCATCATCATCATAGCAATCTGTCACGGGCGACAATAACTTTTTCATTTAGGTCTGATCAGATTCCTCTACGCAGCTCCGTCCCCTGCCCTCCGCTGCCAGGAACTCCCGACTCTGCAAACCTGCACAGCGTCCGAGCTGGCAGGAGCTGCCCTCTGACCGATCATTTCATGAAACTGCTTTCAAAGTATTTGAGTACCACTAGCTTTTGCTGGACTAGTGGCACATTCTTGGCAGATAGAGGTATTATCAGTAGCAAGGACAGGCCAAGACAAACTGACTCCAGTATCTGTTGCAGTGACTGACCAGATGATAGGTTTGTTTATCTCTGCTCTTTGTGTAGTGCATGTCATGATGCACCGACTGGCAAAAGTCCACCACAGACCTTGCAACAGATGTGCTTACAGTATCTGCCAGGATGTCCAGTCTCACCCCGTGTAACTGGGAGTGGTCCACCACAGACCTGTGACAGATATTGTTTTTAGTTCTGCCAGGATGCCCAGTTTCACCCTCCATGCCCTCGGAAGGGCAGGGTTGCCGGCTGAGTCGCCGACGGCCCGGCCCATGAGACAGGTAGTACTGGTTTTCATGGTTATTCGGTAGCAAGCAAATCAATGCCTGACCTGACAGAAAAAAATGTGTAATACATTCATTTATTTTTGGTATTTGTGATGTTGTTCATAGGACGTATTATTGTGTGACATGGGTGGTGGCTCCACCTTTCCGATTCCGCCGCCACCCGGGGTATAAGAGGGCTGTGGGGAGGAGGGGTGGTCTCGTTGACCACCTCTCTGCCTGATGGGAGCGTCTGTATTACTTGTGTGAGTCCGCAATAAAGTCATGTTCAGTTCCACCTTAAGTCTCGTCATTCACCCTCAGTTACAGTCATAACATTTGGCGACGAGGGTAAAAGTATGGACGCAGAAGTCGCTATCATTTGGCTGTTTGTGGAGCTTTCCGGCGAACCGCCGGTCCCTTGGGTGAGATGGTTCACTGCTTTCCAGAATTACCAAGTGGCTTTGAACCTTGGTGAACTGAAGAAGATACAGGCTCGGACAATACTGATTCATAATTTGGGTCTGGAAGAACAGCATATCCTTGCTACTTTGGGTGCTAGTGATAGCTTCGAGGATGTTGTTGAGCTAATGGCATGACATTTTCGCGCCCCTGAGAACACTATAGTCCGGAGGATCCAGTTTCGGCCGCACCACCAGCGGATCAGCGAGTCAGTACAACGATTTGTTGCGAACCTGCATCAGCTGGTCGGGGACTGCCAGTTTGGGACATTGGAGGAAGAGATGGTCTGCGACCAGTTGATGGAACACATGCTTTGCTCGATGGTGAGGTCGAGGATCCTCACGCACTCCGGTTAATTAACGCTAACCACAGCTGTCGACATAGCTCAACAATGTGAAGCAGCAGACAAATTGTCACGTGACCTTGGCGAGAGAGCAACACTCCACCAGGATTAATCACAATCAACAACAGCGATGATGGCGAGCAAGAGGAGTACGCCACCATTGTGAAAATAAGGTCAACCCTGGGATTACCCAGATGTTTGGGTTGTCGGTCCACCAAGTACCGCTACAAGGCTAGAAAGTGTCCGGCAAGAGGAAAACGCTGAGGCAAGTGTGGACTTCTGCATCATTTTGCCAGGGCCTGTAATAGGTTTGAGCAGGGTGAACAGCAACGCAAAGTGGACTACCCCGCTCCAACTTCCATGGTTTTCCACACCGTCTCCCTGAGTACCGATGGTTGTATGTGCTGTATGGTGAAATTAGATGTAGTGGACGTGTTGCTGCTGATTGTCACAGGTTCGGTGAGGTCCGTGTTGAATTGGCTTACCATGAGGAGTTTCTTCCCAAGCTTGGATAAGAGATCATTCAGCGCCGCTGTGCGGGTATGGTGGAAAGGGGTTGGCCACGGTGGGGTCGATGGAACTGACGGCCCAGTACAAGTCAGCAGAAGTGTCCAACATGAAGTTCGTGGTGACCGCCAGTGGCAAGAAAATTATGGGCTGTGACCTTTTTTATGGACTGGGCTTCACTATCACCAGTGGTGTTGGAGAAGAGTGGTTGGACTGTGGTTTGTGGGACCGGCCAATTCCGCGGGTGGTAGATGATGCGGTATGGGACAAAACTTGGCCTAGTATTCTGGAAGATGAGCAGAACCAATCCTACCCAGGGCCATCACGCGAGGGTTCCGGTGTCAGAGCCCAAGTAAACCTATCTGAGGGAACTGGGCGGCACGGTGGGATGCCTGTGACGGTGGGTGGAGCCAGGTGGATGGCCCATTCTGCTTCTGGAGTTCGGCTGGGAGGTACCGAGGAGCAAGGGGTCACAACGGCTTTGCTGGCCACCAAAATGAAAGCGAGCGAGGCAGGACCGGCTGGTACGGTAAAACAACGTGCCACTCAGGGACACTGGAAGCCGAGTCAGGGTCCTCTAGGGGTCGCTGATGTGGTCCGACCCAGGGAGGAGGCCCGGTTGAGAGGAGTGCTGGGCAAGTGCAAGGGACAGGATGACCGGGGAGACTGCAGGTAGTAGTGGTTCGGGAGGATGGCCACCTTCAGCTGTCTGATGGCTCATGGCAACATTCTAATGAGCAGGAGAAGGTGGTGTTTGGACGGCGGCACAGGCAATCCCTGGGCGTGAAGAGAAGAAGGTGCTCCGGAGGGGAACTGTCTGATTGTTTTCTGGAGGGTGGTTCCTCTACTGGGGCAGACTGATGTTTGGGGTGATATGTTTATTGCATGGTGTTGATATGAATGATAATTGGTTATTGTGGTTTGTTTGTTACTGAAAAGAAATAACCTGTTTGTTTATATGTTCTGTAAAGGGGATTGTTTTGGATTATTTATTTTAGGAGCACAGCAATTTTATGTTAAAGGACTGTGTTTTAGCAGAGACGGCAGAATAATCCATTTAGCCGTGTGGACGGTGGGATGGTAGTCGACCTATCTCCTCCTAGCCTTAGTTGTTTTGTGTGAATGTTGTAGGCCCTGATATGTTTCTGTTCACTTTTAGTGTGTGATTTGGGTTCTAAATTGGGGAGGGTCTTGATTGTATGTGTGTGTTCTGGACCTTTTTGAAGGGGGTGGGGTGCGATCTTGTTCATAGGACGTATTATTGCGTGACATGGGTGGTGGCTCCACCTTTCTGTTTCCGCCGCCACCCGGGGTAAAAGAGGGCTGTGGGGAAGAGGGGCGGTCTCTTTGACCACCTCTCTGCCTGATGGGACTGTCTGTATTACTTGTGTGAGTCCGCAATAAAGTTGTGTTCAGTTCCACCTTAAATCTCATCATTCACCCTCAGTTACAGACATAACAGTATTGTTACAAAATTTGGACCTGATCTTGATTACACTTGGTTCTACATTCCTATTGTGTTTTCCAGCCAATATCTAACAACTTAATTTTCAGGCATCTGTATCTAAAAGAAAAAAAACAGGCAAATTTTTATTTTCTTCAAACTTAGTATGTTTACAACACTTTTACTCAGTGGCAGAAGCACTTAAGAGTGATTCTGACTGTTTTTCCCCAATAATTTGTGTTTTTTTCTGAATGAGACTAACCCATGAATATACTGCAAAGGGCTGAAGAACAGCGTTTGATTTACTTTGGGTATGTTATTTTTAGGTGTTTTTAGGGAAATTCAATTCAATTCAATTCAGCTTTATTTATATAGCGCCATTTCACAACAACAGTCATCTCATAGCACTTTCAACTGTAGGGGGACCCCCACAGTTGCAGAAAGACCTCAGCAATCAGGCAATCCCCTGTGAGCAAGCACTTGGCGACGGTGAAGAGGAAAAACTCCCTTTTAACAGGAAGAAACCTCCAGCAGAAACAGGCTCAGGGAGGGGCAGTCATCTGCTGCGACTGGCTGGGGGGTGAGGGGACAGAGAAGATGAAAAGAACAGACATGTAGAGAGCAAACAGCACGATGGGGACTCAATCTATGGGAGAGAACAAACAGATGTTAATGACCAGCAAAAAAAAAAAATATATATATATATTTCATTGAGAGTGAAGAAAGGAGTGAGGCCCAGTGCATTATTGGAGGTCCCCCGGCTGACTAAACCTATTAGCAGCATAACTAAGGGAGGGTTCAGAAACACATGATCCCTCCCTAATTGTAGGCTAAATCAAAAAGGTAGGTTTTAACCCTATTCTTAAAAACAGAGATCGAGTCTGACTCCCGAATCCAGATTGGCAGCTGGTTCCACAGAAGAGCAGCTTGATAACTGAAGGCTCTGCCTCCCATTGTACTTTTGGAGATTCTAGGTATTACAAGTAATCCTGCATTTTGGGAGCGTAGTGCTCTGTTAGGATAATACAGTAGTATCAGATCTTTTAAATAAGAAGGAGCCTGATTGTTTAGAGCTTTGTAAGTAAGAAGAAGGATTTTAAACTTAATTCTAAACTCTATGGGAAGCCAATGAAGGGAGGCCAGAACCGGAGAGATATGATCTCTCTTTCTAGTACCTGTTAAAACTCTTGCTGCAGCATTTTGGATCAGCTGAAGACTTTTTAAAGATGTTTTAGGACAACCTGATAATAAAGAATTACAATAATCTAATCTCGAGCTAACAAAAGCGTGGATCAGTTTCTCAGCATCACTCTGAGACAAGATGCTCCTAATCTTGGCAATATTACGCAAATGATAGAAGGCAGTCTTAGAAACAAATTTAATATGTGAATTGAAGGACAGATCTTGATCAAAAATAATTCCAAGGTTCCTCACAGAGCTATTAAGAGAAAGAGTAACCGCATCCAAACTGAAAATTTGATTTGGAAAGGTATTTATAAGGATTTTTGGACCAACAAGAATGACTTCAGTCTTATCAGAATTTAATAGCAGGAAATTACAAGTCATCCAAGCTTTGATTTCCTTAAGACAGGCTTCCAACTTGGCTAATTGATTACTATCATCTGGCTTCATTGACAGGTATAATTGTGTATCATCTGCATAACAATGAAAATGTATACAGTGCTTTCTAATAATGTTGCCTAACGGAAGCATATATAAACTAAAAAGAGTAGGGCCTAGCACAGATCCCTGTGGAACTCCATGACTAAGCTTTGAGTTGAAAGAAAACTCATTATTGACATGAACAAACTGGAACCTATCAGATAAATAAGATCTAAACCACTGCAACAAAGTTCCATTAAGTCCAACATAGTGTTCTAATCTATCAAGTAGAATATTATGATCGATAGTATCAAAAGCTGCACTAAGGTCTAAAAGGACAAGTACAGAAACCAGTCCATTATCAGATGCGATGAGGAGGTCGTTAGTGACCTTTGCTAAGGCTGTTTCAGTACTATGATGGATTCTAAACCCAGATTGAAACTCTTCAAGTAAACCATTTCCCTGCAGGTGGTCAAATAATTGCGTAGCAATAACTCTTTCTAAGATTTTTGAAATGAAAGGGAGATTAGAGATTGGTCTATAGTTAGCTAAAGCTCCTGGATCTAGCGCTGGCTTTTTGAGTAAGGGTTTAATTACAGCCGTTTTAAAAGCCTGCGGTACATGGCCTAAAGTTAATGAAGAATTGAATTGGTTGCAATGTTAATTAGTACCTTTCATTGACTTTGTCTTCCTATAAACTATTCTGACCATTATTTTGTATGCTGTCATATGGCCTTTTCTGAAATCACTTTTTCCATGCGACACACAGGTTATAAATAATTGATAGTTATTTACTGAATCACAAATGTCCAAGATTTGAGAATATAACTTCTCTTTTGGAAATGGCAATGAAAAATGTACATTATCAATTTTAAACACTTTGTTCAATTTTGCAATCCCACAAACTTTAAGAATTTGTGCCAAATATTGACCAGCACAAAAAGGGTCACCAGAACACCTGTATACAGTGCATCCGGAAAGCATTCACAGCGCTTCACTTTTTTCACATTTTATGTTACAACCTTATTCCAAAAGGGATTAAATTCATTCTTTTCCTCAAAATTCTACACACAATACCCCATAATGACAATGTGAAAAAAGTTTTTTTTTTTTTTAATTTTTGCAAATTTATGAAAAATAAAAAACTAAGAAATCACATGTACATAAGTATTTACAGCCTGTGCTCAATACTTTGCTGATGCACCTTTGGCAGCAATTACAGTCTCAAATCTTTTTTGAATATGATGCCACAAGCTTGGCACACCTATCTTTGGGCTTTTTCACCCATTCCTCTCTGCAGCACTTCTCAGGCTCTGTCAGGATGGATGGGAAGCGTCAGTGCACAGCCATTTTCAGATATCTCCAGAGATGTTCAATTGGATTCAAGTCTGGGCTCTAGCTGGGCCACTCAAGGACATTCACAGAGTTGTCCTGAAGCCACTCCTTTGATATTTTGACTGTGTGCTTAGGGTCGTTGTCCGGCTGAAAGCTGAACCGTCGCCCCAGTCTAAGGTCAAGAGCACTCTGAAGCAGTTTTTCATTCCAGGATGTCTCTGTACATTGCTGCACTGGTCTTTCTCTCTGTCCTGACTAGTCTCCCAGTTCCTGCCACTGAAAAACATCCCCACAGCATGATGCTGCTACCAACGTTGGCGTGGTAATGAACGGTGTCTGCTTTCCTCCAAATATGACACCTGGCATTCACGCCAGAAAGTTTAATCTTTGTTTCATCAGACCAGAGAATTTTGTTTCTCACGGTCTGAGAGTACTTCAGGTGCCTTTTGGCAAACTCCAGGTGGGCTGCCATGCGCCTTTTACTAAGGAGTAGCTTCCATCTGGCCACTCTACCATACAGGCCTGATTAGTGGATTGCTGCAGAGATGGTTGTCTTTCTGGAAGGCTCTTCTCTTTTCACAGAGCAATGCTGGAGCTCTGACAGAGTGACCATCGGGTTCTTGGTCACCCCCCTTACTAAGGCCCCTCTCCCCCAGTTGCTCAGTTTAGAGGTCCGTCCAGCTCTAGGAAGAGTCCCAGTGGTTCTGAACTTCTTCCATTTACAGATGATGGAGGCCATCGTGCTCATTGGGACCTTCAAAGCAGCAGAAATTTTTCTGTACCCTTCCCCAGATTTGTGCCTTGAGACAATCCTGTCTCGGAGGTCTACAGACATTTCCTTTGACTTCATGCTTGGTTTGTGCTTTGACATGCACTGTCAACTGTGGGACCTTATATAGACAGGTGTGTGCCTTTCCAAATCTTGTCCAATCAACTGAATTTATCACAGGTGGACTCCAGTTAAGCTGTAGAAACATCTCAAGGACAATGAGTGGAAACAGGATGCACCTGAGCTCCATTTTGAGCTTCATTGCAAAGGCTGTGAATACTTATGTACATGTGATTTCTTAGTTTTTTATTTTTCATAAATTTGCAAAAATCTCAAAAAAACTTCTTTCACATTGTCATTATGGGGTATTGTGTGTACAGTTTTGAGGAAAAAAAATGATTTTAATCCCTTTTGGAAAAAGGCTGTAACATAACAAAATGTGGAAAAAGTGAAGCACCGTGAGTACTTTCCGGATGCACTGTAGCAGTATTGCCATTTCCCAATCTTATTTAACTGCTTTCTCTTTAGGAGCTTAAAGATAATGTTCACTGACTTCACTCTCTTTTATAAGTCACTTAATATTCCATGCAAACCTGGCATTTCATTTGATTGAGAGGCTGTCTACCAGCACTAATTGGTTTGTAAACATTTGAGCAGACACTCACTGAGTGCATTGGTGAACATTAATTGTAGCTAGCTGTTTTATACATTGGCCCCCTACCCACCCACCTCATCTCTTCTACCACTCTCTTTCCACTGTCCTGGCTCTTTAATGTATCTAATTGTCAGAGTAAAAATGTTAATTGCATTTCATTATGTATAATTTATGTATTTTCAGACGAGGGATTCTTTAATATCCAGCTAATTTGAATGGCATCGCTGGGACCAGCCACTGATTGTGTGGGCAGGCTCAGAGCTGATCTGTCAATTAAAACAGAGGTATGATGGACAGGTTCTGTTTTCACACCTCTCTCCATTTTTAAACTCCACTCAATTGACTGAGTCAACACACAGTGTTGGGTAAAAAAAACAGTTGCTTTTAAAACCAGTTCTTTTAAAAATATAGTTGTTGTCATCCTCTACCATAGCAATCCCAGTGTACAATAGTTGTTATTAATTGAGGTATTGTGGTTGGGTTTTGAATTAGCATCATCTTTTGAATTTGAGGAGCATTTGGGCACTCATTGAGATTCAGTGAGTTACCAAAATTATAATAGCATTATCTTACAAAACAATATGCTGTCACATAAAATTGCTGTTATCGATCTATAAATGCAAGGAATCTTTGTCTGTGTGTGTATCTGTTCCTTGCATATCTCTTAAACCATTCATCAGACTGACCTAAGACTTTATACAGCATGGAAAATACATAAGTATTGAACACATCAATTTTCCCATTAAACATATTTCTGATGGAGCCATTGACCTGAGATTTTCACCAGAAATCAGTAACAACCCAAGTAATCCATACATACAAAGAAATCAAGGCACCTGTGTTCACAAAACAAGTTATTTTTAATAAAGTGGAATAACACAGGGAATAAGTATTGAATAGACTTGGTGAACTTCATTTAATATTTAGTAGAAAAATCTTTGTTGGTGATAACAGCTTCCAGACACCTCCTGTATGGAGAAACTAGGCACAGGCATTGCTCAGGAGTGATTTTAGCCCATTCTTTCACACAAACTGTCTTCTAATCTTGAAGGTTCTTGACATAATGCACGGCTCAGGAGACACACACGCAGGCTCAGGGTAGATTCAATAGCTTTATTAACAACAAGTGTGTATGAGTGCGTGTCTGTGAGATGGGTATGTGTTGGTGATGGCGTCTGCATCAGGCACGGGGGCAGGAAGCCGTTCAGCCGGACAACCCTATGGGAGAAGCAGAGGGAGAAGGGTAACGGGCACCACACCAACACAGGAGATATGATAATGACAGCTGGCTTACTTGGTTTGGGCAGGTGGCTGGCGTTAAGCAAGGGCGTAGCCCGGTAGACAGCGACCTGGAGCGCCTGATGCAGCAGCGAGGAGATGACGACTGGAGAATGTTGTCCGCCGCCGGGAAATCCACCTGTGCACAGTGGAGAAGGAGGAAAAGTTAAGAGATCCTTACGTGATATCTTGCTTGGTGAAGGGGGTTCCTTGCAGCAAGAGATGCCGATGAGAACAGACGGCTTCAGGCCGAAGCCCAGGGCAAGGCGGCTTAAATCCCTCGCCACTGACGAGGCGCAGGTGTGCGCACAGCTGGCGCCGCAGATGAGCGGCGAGTCGTGACAGTTCTGTTTGTGTCTTCTATGAACTCTGATCTTTGGGCAGTGGTGGACTAATGGTTAGGGATGTTTACTGGTGAGCGTAGGGTCACAAGTTTGAGCCCTGGACCAGCAGGATTAGATCTGGGTGGGACAAATAACATAGCAGTGCTTTCCCCACTCTCCTTAACCCCACTGTGGTGCCCTTGATCAAGGCCCTCAACCCCAACTGCTCCAGCAGAGCTGCTCAGGGGTCACAGGTCAGTCTGTGGTTGTACTGGGCAGCTTCTTGGTGTAACTGTGTGAATGTGAACAGGGCGTCCTTGAAAAAGAGAGGTTGCCTCTCAATGGAACTACCCTGTATAAATAAAGCTTAATCCTTTGACATCCTTCTATTTATGGACATAAAAAGCGACCTCACTGTCTGTGTCGCAGTGCTTCGCCTGTCGTGTGACGTGTCATGTGATGTCATAAAACCCCCCAGTTGTTCTAAGTATTCCACCTCACAAGGTGGCAGACACATATAACTTACTGCTCTTGCCTTGGAGGACTAATGGCCCCCATATAAGCCCCCCACTTCTGGACACCAGAGAAGAAGAGTTTGTAAACAAATGGTTATCGATTGCAAGATGGAGGAGGCATTTGCTCCCAAATTTGCCAACTATGATTCTAAAAAGAGATTATTTAGCTTACGAAGGTAAATATCTACATTTTGTTATAACAGAGGGTGGGCGAAGCTGGTTGATTTGCACCTGCCATCGACCCCCAGCGCCATGTGACTGGACAGAACAATTGCGCCAGTTCCCGGTTGTCATATGAGATAAATTGTGGTGGAATAATCAAAACAGTTTCTGGATGTGGAAGAGAAAGCGAAAATGACCTAGAGAAGACAAAATAACAACCAGGATGGACAAAAATGGATTAAGTGTGCCGCCTGGGCAACGGTAAGTGACAGATTTCTTTGTTTTGATTACATTGTAACTGATTTTCTGGTTCATATACTTTAAAGATAAGACAACAAAATGCCCAAAACAACAAACAGTGACAAAAAACAAAACCATCCTTTGTGTAAATATGTCCAAAGTCTGCTTTAGACTGAAAGTTATGAAATTTGATATGGCTGCCGTGGCATTATGCAAATTAGATGCGTAAATTTACTCCTATCTCACACTTTCAATCATATTCTACATCTTTCTAATTGACAGTAAGCCATTATCTCTTATTCATTATCTCTTGTTCTTATCAATGATGCCTCTGTACATTTGTTAATTCATCTTTCCTTCAGTTATATGAAGTCTGTCTGTACCATGTGCTGAAAAATACCCCCACACCATGATGGGATGTGCAGTGCCATTTCTCCTCCAAACATGCTGTGTGTTGTAGCATCCAAAAGTTCAATTTTGGTCTCATCTGAACAGATTATATTCTCCCAGTATTTTTGTGGCTTGCCCAAATGTTGTGCAGTAAACTTTAAACAAGCTTCAACATGCTTTTTCTTCAGCAATGGAGTCTTGCAAGGTGAACGGGCATAGAGCCCATGTTGGTTGAGTGCATTACTTTTTGTTTTCTTTGAAACAGCAGTACCTGCTAATTCCAGGTCTTTCTGGAGCTCTCCATGAGTGGTTTTGGCTCTTTGTCATGTGCGGGGTTGTTTTCAACCCCGACCATGATCTGTGGCTGTAGGTCTTTGATTGTGCTTATTTTCAGCTGGCTGATTATTTGAGCCTGGCACTCTGCCAGTCCCACGGTCACACCTCCTCCTCTTGTTCTCCCTCACCAGACATTCACCGGCTGTGTCTCATCACCACACACACACACACACACACACACACACACACACACACTTTCAATCAGTCATGCACTTGCTTGTCACACTGCTGTGTCCACTTGCCTTCATTAGTGATCTGTGTACTTATGTGAGGCAGTGTGATCAGTCAGTGTGGCGGCTTAGTCAACATTTGGAAATCCAGGCTCGCTTTCTGTTGGCTCCGTTCCTTGACTGTATGGTGTTGTTTCTCCAGAGCCCGCTGAGCTCCGACGCTCAAGTAAGTCGTCTTTTAATTATTGCCCGTCCTGTCTGCTCTGGTTCCACCTGGAGTGCGTGGGGGCATCTCTCTTTAGCCAACACAGTTTGTAGCCAGTTGTTTCATCATTACTCTCTGTGGACTGTTACATGGACATTTTGTGTTTTTCCCTTTTTACAATAAACACGTTTACTTACTGCATGTTGGGCTTGGACCAATTTATTTGTTCGCTGCGCAATTATGCAGCAGACATGACAGTAAGCTTCCACCAAAACAAAGAGCCCAAGCAGTGAAGTAACGTATCATTTTCATTCTTTTTTGTGTGTGTTTCTTACCAGTTGGAGCTGGCCATGTCTCCGGGTAGTCAACCTCGCCCAAGGAGGGGAGGGTTGGCTCCGGGTAGACCCAGTTTGGAGGAGCAATGGGTGGTGGACTTTGTTCAGAGTTATGTGGACGAGACTCTCGATGCTCGGGGGCCCAACCACGTATGGGAATGTTTGCGTGGAGCCATGAGAGTCCTGAAGGCGCATCCCAGACTCAGGAGTTATCCACAGTACACGGGACTGTATTACTTGGTCCATGCGCTCCAGCAAATGTTTCCCGACCTGAGGTTCGAAGCGCTTCCCGCTGCGCCAAAGCGAAGGCACACTCCCCGACAGCCATCCTCCTTTTCTCCCACTTCACCATCGTCACCTCCAGTAGGCATAATATCGGCTCCAGCGAGGGCACGCCCAGCCTCGCAACGGAACAGTCGTCCAGCCCCAGATTACCGGAGAGGCACCATCTCCTCCTCGCCAGCAGCTTCATCATCTAGTGGAATCCATCCTGCGGCAGCTTACTCCTCCAGTTTTTTTCCCACCAGCTGTTCCGTCAGCCAATGTATCCTTCCTAGCTGCCACACAGTCCATCTCCTTGATGGCTGCTCCTGCTGCTCGGAGGCTCTCTGTGCCATCTCCGGAAGTTCCTGTCTCCATGACGTCGGGGACGGTCCAAACTTCTTCTATGGTGGGGCCCAAGCTCTTCAGAGCCAGGGAGAGGGACAACAATCCACACACTACAGCAGCAGGCAACATCCAAGTCTAGGCAAACAGGTGAGTTTATTTTAATTTTTCTGCTATTAATAATGAAATGTCTTGCCTGATTCCTGGAAGGGAGACTCAGGGAGAGCAGTCCCCTGAGTTCTCCCCACCTGCTGCTGCCATGAATGGCTCACCAGCCCTCTCTCTGCTCATTCCTCCTTCCTCTGAGGGTGCTCCGGAGCTGAACCGTCAGGACCGGGAGGAGCCAGAGGTCTGAGAGGATCCTTCCCCGCAGCAATGGTGAGCCAGATCCCAGTTGCCACGCCAGGAGAATTACCAGCATGGGTCACGACAGCTGGGAGGAAGAAGACTGCAGAGACCATCATGCCTGCTGCGGAGGCCACCGCAGCAGAGTCAGTGCCCGAGCTGTGCCTCCAGAAGGTCGAGCCCATGGAAACATCATCCGGATCACCGGAGTCCTGGATGGCAGTAGAACTCGAGCTAAGGCAAGTGCTCTCAATTGTCTTCCTTCTTTCCATAGTAGAGCATTTTTGCCTAGCTCTAGGTAAGGAGAGCCAGCTGCAGCCGTACGCTACACCTGAGCTCGCCTCGCCGGGCTCCGCCGCTGCCGGCGACCCTTCCTCCTCTGTGTCTGAGTCCTTGTCTAGGGTCACCGGAGAGAGGTCCACATCGCCGGATGAGACTGAGAATCCAGGCTTGCCACTGGAGGTTATTGTGGCCGCTGTCACCCCCACTGTGGCCAAAGGTCGTTGGTCGGGTTCCGTTTCAATCCAGGTCTCTGGGGGTGCCTATGATTGATCACCTCCTGGCTCAGGTTCTTGTACAGGTCGGTTGGCCCAGGATCAAGATGGCGTTGAGGTCAGCAGTGGCCCAGCCAGGTCCCACTGAGGGTGCAGCAGGGGTATCGCTGGGCTCCACCGTTGGGGTCCACTGTGGGTGCAACACTGGCCCAATGGGGCTCACCGTGGGAGCAATGAGGCCCCGGATGGGGGTCACCACTGGTGTAGCATTGTTCCAGGCCAAGACCTCCGCGGGTGCAGCCATGGCCCATCCCAGGTCCACCGCCGGTGCAACTAAGTTTCAGCTTCATGTCAAGACCACTGAGGGTGCCGCCAGCCAGTCCAAGGACACCAGGGTCTCCCTCCCCCTTCCAGAGGTCTGGTGGGTGATCCTTCTCTTCCTGCTGGGTACCATCGTGGTCTACTGGGTCCTGCCACCGCAGGGGTCTCCCTTCCCTGGTCCAGCTGCCAACCTCCAAGTCTCCCAGTGGGCAGGCTGCTCCCGTGCTTTCCCCTCTGGTCCTGGTGGCTCAACGATGCGGGCCAGCCACCTGAAGGTCTTGGTCTCCCGGTGGGGGGGGTCACTTTCCAACCCATTTCACCTGGTATGGTGGCTGAAGAACCCCAGTCGGCCGCCCAATAAACTGTACCATTGGGGTTGGTGGCGAGGTTTTGCAGCAAGGCCACCCGACTCACTTTGCCTAGTGGTCTGGCTGGCGTTGGACTTTGATAGGCCACCTGGCCTGGTTCACACGACCATTCGTGGGCTCTGGACCTTTGGCCAGCCCCCTGGACTTATGGCCGTTTGTGGGCTCTGGGACTGTGGCCGGCCCCCTGAACTTATGGCCATTCGTGGGCCTTGGGATTTTGGCCGGCTCCCAGAACTTGGGACTTTGGGGTTTTGGTGAGGGGTTACTGTAATTTTGGGGTTGGGAAGTGTTGTGCTCCTTGTGTTGTATTGCGGTGTTTTCTCCTTGGTTAATCCCTCCTGACCTATTTCCCCCACCTCCCGCCCTAGTTAGTTGTGTTGGCCTACTGTGGGGGGGGGAGGGGCAGGTTTTCTTTTGGGTTTTGTTTCCTGTTGTTGATGGTACGGTGGGTGTCTGGTATCCACCCCTTGAGGGGGACACTCTGTCATGTGCGGGGTTGTTTTAAACCCCACCCATGATCTGTGGCTGTAGGTCTTTGATTGTGTTTATTATTTTCAGCTGGCTGATTATTTGAGCCTGGCACTCTGCCAGTCCCACGGTCACGCCTCCTCCTCTCGTTCTCCCTTGCCAGACATTCACTGGCTGTATCTCACCACACGCACGCACACACACACACACACACACACACACACACACACACACACACACACACACACACACACACACACACACACACACACACACACACACACGCATGCATACATACATACTTTCAATCAGTCATGCACTAGCTTGCCACACAGCTGTGTCCACTTGCCTTCATTAGTGATCTGTGTACTTATGTGAGGCAGTGTGATCAGTCAGTGTGGCAGCTTAGTCAATATTTGGAAATCCAGGCTCGCTTTTTGTTGGCTCTGTTCCTTGACTGTATGCTGTTGTTTCTCCAGAGCCCGCTGAGCTCCGATGTTCATGTAAGTCGTCTTTTAATTATTGCCCTTCCTGTCTGCTCTGGTTCCGCCTGGAGTGCGTGGGGGTATCTCTCTTTAGCCAACAAGGTTTGTAGCCAGTTGTTTCATCATTACTTTCTGTGGACTGTTACATGGACATTTTGTGTTTTTCCCTTTTTACAATAAACACGTTTACTTACTGCATGTTGGACTTGGACCAATTTATTTGTTCGCTGCGCAATCACGCAGCGGACATGACACTCTTGGATAACTCTTCTGATAATTCTTTTTACTCCTCTGTCAGAAATCTTACTAGGAGCTCCTGATCATGGCCAGTTTATGGTAAAATGATGTTCTTTCCACTTATGAATGATGGCTCCAACAGTGCTCACTGGATCATTCAGTAGTTTATAAATGCACTTGAAACCAAAGCCATCATTATGTTTTGCAACAATAAGGTTGCAAAAGTCTAGCGAGAGCTTCTACCCATCATAAGTTCTTTGTGGTGTGACAATCTGATATTCACAGACCTGTTTACAGGCTATCAATCAGGATTTATCCATCCATCCATCTTCTACCACTTTTCCGGAGGTCCGGGTCGCGGAGGCAGCAGTTCAAGCAGAGAAGCCCAGACTTCCCTCTCCCCAGCCACCTGCTCCAGCTCTTCAGAGAGGATACCAAGGTGTTCCCAGACCAGCTGGGAGACATAGTCTCTCCACCGAGTCCTGGGTCTGCCCCGGGGTCTCCTCCCAGTGGGATGTGCCTGAAACACCTCAAGTGGGAGGTGTCCAGGAGGCATCCTAATCAGATACCCATACCACCTCAACCGACTCCTTTCAATGTGGAGGAGCAGCGGTTCTACTCTGAGCCTCTCCCGGATGACTGAGCTCCTCATCCTATCTCTGAGGGTGAGTCCAGCAATCCTACGGAGAAAGCTCATTTCAGCCGCTTGTATCTGCGATCTTGTTCTTTCGGTCATTACCCAAAGCTCGTGACCATAGGTGAGAGTAGGAACGTAGATTGACTGGTAAATCGACAGCTTTGCCTTAGAACTCAGCTCCCTCTTCACCACAACAGACCAGTACAACGTCCGCATCACTGCAGATGCTGCTCCAATCCGTCTGTCAATCTCTCGCTCCATTTTCCCCTCACTTGTGAACAAGACCCCAAGATACTTAAACTCCTCCACTTGGGGCAGGAGGCTGTCCCCAACCCAGAGAGGACAAGCCACCTTTTTCCGGCTGAGGACCATGGACTCGGACTTGGAGGTGCTGATTCTCATCCCAGCCGCTTCACACTCAGCGGCAAACCGTCCCAGCAAGAGCTGTAGGTCATTGCTGGATGAAGCCAACAGGACAAAATCATCTGCAAACAACAGAGATGAGATCCGGTGGTCATCAAGCATGACACCCTCCATTCCCTGGCTGCGCCTAGAAATCCTGTCCATAAAAAATTATGAACAGGATCGGTGACAAAGGGCAGCCCTGGCGGAGTCCAACTCTCACTGGGAATGACTCAGATTGAGTGTTGGCAATACGAACCAAGCTCTCACAACGGTCGTACAGAGACCGAATAGCTCGTAACAACAAACCCAATACCCCATACTCCCGAAGCACCCCCCACAAAAAACCACGAGCGACACGGTCAAATGCCTTCTCCAAGTCCACAAAACACATGTAAACTGGTTGGGCAAACTCTCACGAACCCTTGAGGATTCTCGAGAGGGTAAAGAGCTGGTCTGATGTGCCACGGCCAGGACGAAAACCACATTGCTCCTCCTGAATCCGAGGTTCGACCAGCGGCCGGACTCTCCTCTCCAGTACCTTGGCATAGACCTTCCCAGGGAGTCTGAGGAGTGTGATCCCTCTAAAGTTGGAGCACACCCTCCGGTCCCCTTTTTTGAAGAGAGGAACCACCACCCCGGTTTGCCATGCCAAAGGCACTGCCCCTGACCTCCACGCAATGTTGTAGAGACATGTCAACCATGACAGCCCTACAACATCCAGGGCCTTGAGGTACTCAGGGCGAATCTCGTCCACCCCCAGGGCCCGGCCGCCAAGGAGATTTTTAACCACCTTGGCGACCTCAGCCCCTGTGATAGGCGAGTCATCCCCCTCGTCCCCAAACCCTGCTTCCTCTGTGGAAGGCGTATCAGTGGGATTGAGGAGATCCTCGAAGTATTCCTTCCACCGCCCAACGATATCCATAGTCGAAGTCAACAGTTCCCCATATGCACCGTACACAGTGTGGACAGGGAACTGCTTTCCCCTCCTGAGCCACCAGACAGTTTGCCAGAATCTCTTCGAGGCCGACCGAAAGTCTTGTTCCATGGCCTCACTGAACTCCTCCCATACCCTGGTTTTTGCTTCAGCAACCACCCGAGCTGCACTCCGCTTGGCCTGCCGGTACACCTCAGCTGCTTCGGGAGTCCCACAAGCCAACCAAGCTTGATAGGACTCCTTCTTCAGCTTAATGTCCCCCCTCACCGCTGTTGTCCACCACTTGGTTCGGGGGTTGCCACCATGAGATGCACCGACCACCTTACGGCCGCAGCTCTGGGCTGCCGCTTCAACAACAGAGGTGGAGAACATGGCCCATTCAGACTCCATGTCTCCAGACTCCCTCGGAATGTGGTTGAAGTTCTTCCGGAGGTGGGAGTTGAAGACCTCCCGGACAGGGGCCTCAGCCAGACGTTCCCAGCACACCCTCACTATACGTTTGGGTCTACCAGGTCTGAATGGCTTCCTCCTCTGCCATCGGATCCAACTCACCACCAGGTGGTGATCAGTTGACAGCTCTGCACCTCTCTTTACCCGGGTGTCCAAGACATATGGTCGCAGGTCTGATGACACAATAACAAAGTCGATCATCGACCTGCGACCTAGGGTGTCCTGGTGCCAGGTGCACATATGGACACCCTTATGCTTTAACATGGTGTTCGTTATGGACAAACTGTGGTTAGCACAGAAGTCCAATAACTGAACACCACTCGGGTTCAGCTCGGGCAGGCCATTCCTCCCAACCACCCCCCTCCATGTTTCACTGTCATTGCCCACGTGTGCATTGAAGTCCCCCAGTAGGACAATGGAGTCTCCAAGAGGAACACCCTCCAGCACACCAGTCACAGACTCCAAAAAGGGTGGGTACTCTGAAACATCATTTGGTGCATAGGCACAAATGATGGTCAGGACCCATTTCCCAACCCGAAGGTGCAGGGAAGCAACCCTTTCATCCACCGGGGAAAACTCCAGTATAGAGGCAGCAAGGTGGGGGGATACAAGAATACCCACCCCTGCTTGTCGCCTCTCACCCAGGGCAACTCCAGAAAAGGCCATGCTCCAGCCCCTCTCCAGGAGGCTGGTTCTGGAACCGAAGCTGTGTGTTGAGGTGAGGCCGACTATATCTAGCCGGTATCTCTCAACCTCGTACACCAGCTCAGGCTCCTTCCCCACCAGAGAGGTGACATTCCACGTACCAAAAGCCAGTTTAGAAAGCTTGGGATCAGTCCGCCAAGGTCTCCGCCTTTGACCGCCACCTAATCCACATAGCACCGGACCCCCATGATCCTCCTGCAGGTGGTGAGCCCACTGGAGGGCGGACCCATGTAACTCCTTCGGGGTGAGCCCGGCCGGGTTCCATGGGTGGAAACCCGGCCACCAGACGCTAGCCATCGAGCCCCTCCCCCAGGCCAGGCTCCAGGGTGGGGCCCCGGTAACCCCATACTGGGCGGGGTACACTGAATCCTTGATATAGAATTTATCATTTTTTTTAGTTTTTTTTTTTTTTTTTTTTTTTTTTTGTTACTTATTTGTACCCGTAGGTAGACTTGGTTTGCAGTCTGGTGACAAGCCACCGGCTGCTGGTCGCTGCGTGCGCGAGCGCCCTAAACCTACATGTTTTTGGTATGCGGGAGGAAACCGGAGAAATCCCGGAGTAAACCCGCGCAACACGGGGAGAACATGCAAACTCCACACAGCTCACTGTTGGTCGGGGGCTGGGATCGAACCCACGACCTCATGATCCCCGCGATCCCCCGGCCGAGGGTAAAACTGTGCTGCCACAGTGCTAAACCACTGCGCCACCGTGCAGTGGCGCACGGGGGTTTTGGGGTTTTTTTTAGATTTAGTATACTTTATTGATCCCCAGAGGGGAAACTGAGGGTCATCCACCACCTGGATGGATGAAGCAGCCACGATACGGCGCTATCCCTTAACTATTCACACACACATTCACACCTAGGGCCACTTTCGAGTCTCCAATTAACCTAACCTGCATGTTTTTGGCATGTGGGAGGGAACTGGAGAAATCCCTGAGTAAACCCATGCAAACACGGGGAGAACATGCAAACTCCACACAGATCACTGTTGGTCGGGGGCTGGGATCAAACCCACGATCCCACAATCCCCCGGCCAAGGGTAAACTGTGCTGCCGCAGTGCTAACCACTGCGCCACCATGCAGCCCAATCGCCCATCATGAGCGTCTGTTGGATCGTTCTTAGTCTGGCCCTTCACCAAGGACCAGTTTGTCTTGGGTGACCCTATCAAAGGCAAATTGCCCCGGACAACATAGCTCCTGGGATCACTGGGGCACGCACCCCCCCCCCCCCCCCCCCACGATAAGGTGACGATCCATGAGGGAGAATCAGGATTTAACCAGCTGAAATTAATTTGTACTGATGGGGGATGGGATGGCATTGTAAATTCTGGTGGATTTCATCTAGTTTCTTGGGTTTCTATGCCTTTTTTCACCTTTTTTTCCTTCATATGTTCAATATTTTTTCCCTTTGTCATTCCACTTAAATATAACTTGTTTTGTGAACACGGGTGCCTTGATTTCTTTATATGTATCAATTACTTGGGTTGTTACTGATATCTGGTGAAAATGTCAGGTCAATGGCTCCCTCAGAAATATGTTTAATAGAAAAATGTTGACGTGTTTAATTCTTATTTTCCCCGCTGTACGTGTTTTGCTGAGGTTATGAGGGTGTGCATCCCCCAAGTGTTGAGTTGTTCAGATAAAATATGTAGTAGTAGTAGTAGATTAGTTTATTTGACAGGGACAGTGCAATAAACATAGACAATTAATCAAAGACAATCAATCTGATGTGTTGCACATAGAGTGTATAGCTATTAGCTAATTTGCAACTCTTGTCCCTGGATGGGCTTTAGAAAAAAGAATCAAGATAAAAATATACACAATAACCCCATACATCAATGCAGAAAAATTATAAATACACAATTATAAATATTATAAATATTATAAATACACAAATATAACAGCCTGACTCACCTTTAACATAAATATTATAAATACACAAATATAACAGCCTGACTCACATTTAACACATATAACATAACTCACATTTGCCTATTTCAGGCCTTCCTCCCTCCGTCACTCACTATAAACAAACACATTTATTCCTTCCCTTCATTCACTCTCACTTTGCAGACAAATAATTCATACATGAGTACATTCTTGTTTATTTTTCAGCCAGTTTTTAACATTTTTAGTGAATGTTTTAAAGTCCGTTATTATTTTAATTTCATTTGGCATTGTGTTCCAGATGTGACTGCCCTTTATAGAGAAAGCTGTTTGTCCAAATGTGGTTCTGCGGTGGAATATTTTACAGTTATTGTTAACAGAACTCCTGGTGGCTCTGCTGCTGTCCTGTCTTTGGACGAAACCAGCAAGTGGCTCGGGTGCTGATTTATGGAAACATTTGAACGTTAATTTCAGAAGACAGAGGTCAATGAAGCTCTCAAAACTCAATAGGTTGTATTTTTTTAAAACATTACAGTGATGCCACCTAATGGGCTTTTTGTCCAAGATTTTTAGGGTTTGATTATATAATGAACCTATATGTCTTATTGTGGAAGGGGCTGCTTGAGCCCAGACTGTCAAACAGTATGATATATGAGAAAAAAAACATAGAATGCATATACAGTGCAGCTGCTTCGTAAGGTATGTAATATCTAATTAATTTAAAGCAGTTCAGATTTTTTTTTACTGTTTTTGAAATTTTCTTTATATGAAGATTAAATTTGAGTTGAGGATCTAGTACAATGCCAAGGTATTTGAATTCTGTAGCTAAACTGATGTCATGATCATGTATATTAACTTTAAAATGTTGCAGGTTACATTTTTTGATTGAAAAGCACATTGAGACTGTTTTCTGAAGGTTCAGCAATAGATGGTTCTTGAGGAGCCACTCTTGGACATCAACCATACTTGTAGACAGTACATCTGCAGCCTGTGCTGGAGTCTTGGCAGCTGTGTAAATAACTGCATCATCTGCATAAAGTTGGCATGTTGCAGCTGAGCAGTGTAACGGCAAGTCATTAATAAAAATGCTGAAAAGTAAAGGACCAAGAATGGACCCTTGTGGGATACCCATGCGGTTGTTTAAAAATGAGGATTTATCCTGGTGAACTTTTACACACTGTTCTCTATTCTGGAGATAAGATGCAAACCATTCTAATGTATTTGGGGAGAAGTTAAAAGATACCATTTTGGATAAAAGCAAACTGTGGTTTACAGTATCGAAAGCCTTTTTGAGATCTAGAAAAACAGCTCCTACCACATTACCCCTGTCCAAGGACTGTTTGACGTTTTCAATAAGGCAACAATTTGCTGTTTCTGTTGAGTATCCTGGTCTAAAACCAAATTGATGTGGATGAAGAAGTTGACTGTCTTGTAAGTAGTCTATCAGCTGTGTAGCTACAACTTTTTCAAGAACCTTAGATAGGACTGGTAAGATAGAGATTGGGCGGTAATTGCATATATCGTCTTTACTGCCTGATTTATGAACTGGTATGACGACAGCTTTTTTCCAGCCAGATGGAAATGTACTAGACCTAATGGAGAGATTAATGAGATGAGTCAGTGGTTTGATTAATATTTTGCTGTGCATTTTGAGAAAGGAGGTGCTCATATTGTAGATATCACTAGTTTTTGAGTTTGACAGTGTTTTAACAATACCAGCAATTAACTTCTCATTTACCTCATCGATGTGAAAAGTATCTGTTGGGAGTATGGAATTTGTGTTGTTGAGCACATTTGGCAGCACAAAAATTTTTGTTAAGTCTTCCACAGAGCCCACAAAGTGTGAATTAAATTCATTTGCCAAAGTAGCCTTGTCACTGACGGTCTTGCCATTGATTCTAAGTTCCTTTACCCCCTTCTGATCGTTTTTTTTATTAGTTAAGTTATTTAAATGCCTCCATAGGGAACTGTTGTTACCCTTTGCATGATCTATCAGTTTATTGTAATAAGATATTTTTGATTTTCGCAGCTCATGTACCACTTTATTTCTTAAACTTTTGTACACAAGGTGATCATTTTGTAGTTTGGAGGTTAGTGATGTTTTCAGTGCATAGTCTCGCCTCTTCATAAGTTTTCTTATTTCATTATTTAACCATGGTAGGCTAATCTTCTGTTGTCTACTTTTAATTTGCTTTGAAAATTTTTCTATAGACTTTGTGATTGTTGCAGTTATAAAATTACAACAATCATCTACTTCACATGTTGCCATGAGCTGCTCCCAATTTTGATTCTCTAAGTAATGTTCAAACTCCTCATTTTTTGATTTGGGGATAATAAAATTTGATTTGTCAATATCGACTCCCCCAAAATACTGTAGTCACTTTTTAGTAAGTTTCCTGACAGCAAGAACCATGTTATGATCTGAGAGACCAGTTACAAGATTATAGGTTCTGGTTATTCGTTCTGGTTTATTAGTAAATACCATGTCAATAAGTGTTCTGGATTGTTTGGTTATCCTGGTGGGTCCTTTGATGATTTGCTGGTAATTAAATTTAGTCATGAGGCTTTTCAGTTTTTGTTTGTCTTTTTTATCAGACCAGTTGATATTAAAGTCACCATGAATTATTGTTTCTCTGTTCTTCTCAAGTTGTTTAACCAGATCACTTAATTCATTATAAAAGGAAGAGTTGTGTGACGGTGGGTTGTACACTACTGCAATGTTGAAATTCATTACCGGAGAGAGACATACATTAACAGCTAAACATTCAAGTGAAGTATTCAAATCAACCAGTTGACATTTATATTTGTCTTTGATGTAAATTAAAACACCTCCTCCCCTCCCTACCTGCCTGTCTTTTCTAAAACACTGGTAGCCCACAATATCGATCATATTAGTGTCTATGTTACTGTGTAGCCAGCTTTCTGAGAGACAAAGGTAGTCCAGATTTGAGTCCAACAGCAACACCGAAATCTCATCTCTTTTGGGGATTATGCTCCGTATGTTTAAATGACCGCCGAGGATCCCCTTTGGTTTAGCCTTGGTGTCCCAAAGAACTCGTGCATGATTAACAGTTTGGAAAAATAAATGTTGTTTTTGCTTTTGTACAGCTCGGTTTTGTGCTAACCCAGTGGTCTGCTGTTTAATAGTGGCAGGTCCAGGGTTAAGGTGAATATCTCCTGCCAGAAGTAGCAGAACTAACAGAACTTTAACTGTATATCCTCTGCCATATTGTGATTTTTGCTTAACAGCCATGTTTGCCTTAATTTGGAAGTTTTTGCTCAGGGCTTTTAAAGACCACATAGAGTGTAGGGTGAGATGTCCAAGCCCAAATCCATACAGATAAAACTTTTTAACTTCACCTTTGGTTGAGTTTGTCGGAAAATCCTTCTTGTTGCAGGTCCAGACACACAAAGACAAAACGAAGAGGAAGTAGAGAAGTAGAGAAGGCTTATTAGTGGTGCCCATCCGCCCACTTTTTAATCCGGTGGCAGCCATCTTCAGTCCTTCTTGGAAAGAAGGAAAAGGAAAATCTGTGGATAGTAAAATAAATTCTGCTTATATCGCCAGAATCTGATCCGATCGTCCTCGAATCCAGCTGGGCCTCAGCTAGCCAACTAGCCCCTTCCGTTGCTGGTCTCGTTGCTCATAGTCGCCGTAACTGGTCTCCCGTCCCGCTCCTCCAACCGAGTCTCGTCACACACCGCCGCTGCCACCGAGCTCCGCTGAGGTCACGGTAAATCCTCCGCTAGGCACCGCCACCTACCGTCGTCTGCCTGGGTGAAATCTCTGCTGAGCCCCGTCAACAAATAGCCGCTTGCCTGGTAGTATCTCCGCTGGGCCTCGCTGCTGGGCTTCGATTCAGGCTGGTGTAAGGTGGAATGACTGGCGCCAGCATTAAGCTAACTAGCGTTAGCTTAGCAATCGCTTCGGGTAGTCTCGTCGCACACCGCCGCTGCAGTCACGGTAAGTCCTCCGCTGGGCACCGCCGCCTACCGCCGTCTGCCTGGGTGAAATCTCTGCTGAGCCCCGTCAAACAAATAGCCGCCTGCCTGGTAGTATCCCCGCTGGGCCTCGCAGCTGGGCTTTGATTCAGGCTGGTGTTAGGTGGAATGGCTGGCGCCAGCATTAAGCTAACTAGCGTTAGCTTAGCAATCGCTTCAGGTAGGGCACATCAGTGAATCACAAGGAAGCGCTGGAATCGCAATGTAATTATTATCAATAAAAATTTACCCATCGCTCTGTCTCCTTACTGGTGCTCGTACACCTATCATAAGATAAGATAAGACAAGATAAGATAAGATAAGGCTTTATTAGTCCCACAATGGGGAAACTCCATGATTACAGCAACAAAGGGAAAGCAGCACTCAGAGCAATAGTAATCAGATAAGATAAGAACTGGTTTGCCAAAGCAGTTATATACACAGTGCAGGAGCATTGCAGCTCGATGGAATAAACTGCATTACGGTTTGATGAATTACCCTGTGTCACAAACCGAGCCCGTGCTATCCTGTTGGCTCGGTTCTGACCGTTCTCTGTGGCTCAGGCATCGGGTTTATTATGTATTGTTATCTTCTGAGTTCTTGTTATTTTTATGTCTGTGTTCCTTTTCTTTTCCATGCCTGTAGCCACGGCTCTGGCCAGCAGTTGTTGGGCAGCCATTTGACCCACTTTCTGGTGGGCACTGTCTAACATTTGCCAGTCCGACCACGCCCCCTCTCTCTTTGACAGTCAGCTGTTTTGTCCCGGGAATTATCTTTCCCGCCCCTCGCCCACGTGTGTCCAATTTGAGATGAGATGAGATGAGATTCAACTTTATTGTCATTACACATGTATGAATACAAGGTAACGAAACGTGACTTGGCATTTGGGCACGCTCTGCAGAGTGCATCCAAGGCCAATTTGTGACGTCAGCAGTGTTTGTACTTAGGCGGCTCTTGCCAGTCAAACACTGCTGGACCATTGTACGAGTTCACATGGTTGTTAATCGCTGTGTGACAGTCACGTCGCTGAAGGGTTGTGTGTGCTCGGGAGAGGCTTGGACTACTTGGATTGCTCCTGTGTTCGTGAGTAGAATTGTTACCGTTTCTGTGTGCAGTTGTGCTGCTACGCTTGACTGGTAGCGTTTCCTTGTGCGGCAGAACTGCTACGCTTAGGATGTAGCCCAATTACTCCTCCCCGGCCAGTTAAGCCTCTTTGAGGACTCCAAGTTCTCCCAAGCGTTAATGTTATTTGTCCTGTTAGTCTTGTGGCCACCGTGCACAGTGGTCTGCCCACTGGACGTCTAGCCGTGTGAGCCCTTTTGTGCACCGCATAGCTTTCTTGTATGTCTTTGTGCTGGAATCATGTGACCCTTTTTGTTAATAAATGTGTTGTGGTGAATCCCAGCATTTAAATCCATTCTTCCTTCTCCTCCTCTGTGTGCTGCGTAAAAGTGCACGAGGAGGTTTATGACAACCCTGCAGAATATGAATATGTACCCAGACAGAATATTTCACATTTGAATCAACAATGTGGTTGCCACCCTCAGTAATGATTGTTATTGTCCTAGTAGTGCATTGGAGGGGACAATCTCTACTGTGCAAAGTTATTACATTTAGTACATTTAATAGGACCTCGATGAGCAGCCCTGGTAAGATTATAAAGTCTGACCGCCATAGGTATGAAGGACCTGTGGAACCTCTCCGTCGTGCACGTAGGATGACAGCCTACCGCTAAATGAGCTCCTCAGTGCATTCAGCATGACCTGCATGGGGTGGGACTCGGACTACAGCAGAGATGACAGCTTAGCCACCATCCTCCTCTCAACTCCACTGGGTCAAGGCGTCGCCCCAGAACAGAAATAGCTTTTTTCATCAACCTGTTCAGTCACTTCCTGTCAGCTGCCGTGATGCCAAAGCCCCAGCAGAACACACTGAATGTAATGGCTGATGCCACCACCGGATCGTAGAAGGTCTTCAGGAGTGCCCCTTGCACTCCAAAAGACCTGAGTCTCCTCAGGAGGAACAGCCTGTGCTGCCTCTTCTTGTAGAGTGCGTTGGTGTTGTGTAACCAGTCCAGTTTATTGTTCAGGTGAACACCCAGGAACCTGTAAGATGTCAACATCTCAATATCTGTTCCATGGATGTTTACCAGTGCTGTGGGGGGTTGTCCTCACCTGCGGCAGTCCATCACAGAGTTCTTTGGTTTTCTTCGCATTGATCTGGAGGCAGTTCTGCAGGTACCAGTCCACGGAGTTCTGGATAAGTCCTGTGTACTCTGCATCATCCCTATCAGAGATGAGACCGACAATTGCCGAGTCATCAGAGAACCTCTGTAGATGGCAGTGTGGTGTGTTATGTGAAAAGTCTGCAGTGTAGAGGGTGAAGAGGAAGAGAGCCAGAGCTGTTCCCTGGGGGGGCCACTGTACTGCAGATGATGGTATCAGACACACAGTCCTGGGTTCTCACAAACTGTGGTTGGTTTGTGAGGTAGTCCAGGATTCATGATGACGGGTGCTGGTCCACTGCTGCACACAACAACTTGTCCCTCAGGATCACTGGTTGGATGGTGTTGAAAGCACTGGAGAAATAAATGAACATGATCCTCACAGTGCTTCCAGGCTTCTCCAGGTGGGACAGGGAACGATGTAGGAGGAAGATCACTGCATTCTCCACCCTGATGCCATGCTGATCGGCAAACTGAAGTGGATCCCATCAGGGGGCAGAGGCTGGCAAGGAGCAGTAACCAAAACCTCAAAAGTGTCCTTTTCAAGGGCTGGCAGAAGACACCAAACACCAACTATGAGTTTACAACATTTATTAACATAAGCACGAACATTACATAAAAACACTACACTTACACATAAGGAATTGATGAATGTAGCACAGCAGGAGGATGGGGCTCACGTCTGGAAGAAAAGGGAGAACAGCTTGGACGGACCAAGGCTGAGGTGCTTGGATGTGCCTGGGAAAAATAAGATGAGCACAAGACGGAGTCACATCCGAAAGAAACCAGGGCTCACATCTGGCAAATGGAGGGGAAAAAGGATTAATCCCAGACAGAGCACACCCTTTCACCTCTGTGGAAAAATGCAATTGCCTCAGAGTGACGGCAGGTCATTCTGAGGAGACAAACAGTAGGACACAGCCATGGGAAGCGTTGCCATGTCCTTAAATAGGTAAATGGGAAAATGATCAATGAATCACAAGTGTGAATCACGTAGGCAGGAAAAAATCCGACACAATCTGAAAGGTGTGACAGCCCGTGGACACAGCTGACACCCGGAAGTAACACTGACAGCTGTCACACTTAGAGAAACAAAGCAACAGATGACAATGAAGGTAAAACACCAGAAACGAAAAGGTAGCTGACACAAATACCAAAACAGGAACAGACCAAAATCCACAATGAGAAAATAAGCACCAAGAAGGAATACAAAATCCAATAAGTACTCAAAAAACAATACAAATGAACACTGAAATTACTACAGGAAAACTGAGGATAAGGACAAATATAAACAGGAAAGTGACTACAAGATAATACAGAAATTCACAACCCAAACTAAGATACAGTAACAAGAGACTAAGAACAGAACAAAAGGGCGGGCTCAGATAATAAAATACCAAACCATATTAAATACAAGATAAACAGAGATACAGAAATGCAGAAAAAGACTTAAATACATTTAGAGGCTGAGCACGGGTCTCCACCATACTCAGAATCATGACAGTGCCCCCCTCCATCGAGGGTGGATACCAGACACCCAGACGTAACACCAAAAAAAAAAAAAAAAAGAAAAAAGATCTACTCCCAAAGAAGACCCCCCCCCCCCCAACAAGAACAAGAAAAACAACCAACCACCGGAGGGAAGAGGTGGAACCCAGGCACAGATGGGCCGAAACAATGAAAAAGAGAAAAAAAAATGCTCACTCAAGATCCACAACCAAAACAGATAGGTTAAGAGATTTCACTGGATAGTGAATGGAAAAACAAGGCCATTCAGGTGGTCTGCTAGAGTGCAAAGACCACCCGGTCATGAGTTGGAATGTGTCAGGTGGCCTCCCAGAGTTTCTTAGCCACCCAAGCAAAGGACGTAATCTGCCAAGTGGCCTTGCAGCATTGCTGAGCCAACAGACCACAGAACACAACATGCCCTCTCCTGGAGGCAGCAGCTGAAACATGTGCTCCTTGTGGGTTGCGGGGGCTGACATATGGGCCAAGTGGACTCGTAGCAGGAGAGTGTTGACCCTTGAAGGCCTCAGACGGAGAACCCTCAATGACCTCAGGTGACAACAGGGGACCCTCAATGACCTCATGCAACGGCGGGGGACCCTCAATGACCTTAGGTGACCACGGAGGACCCGTAACAATCTCAGACAGGGACGGAGGACCCACGGTGACCTCAGGCAGGGATGGAGGACCCACGGTGACCTCAGGCGGGGACGGAGGATCCATGGCCACCTCTGGCGAAGATGGCGGACTCATAGTGACCTCTGAGGGAGATGGAGGACCCACAATGACTTCTGGCAGAGATGGCAGACCCACGGTGACCTCTGGTGGAGATGGAGGATGCACAGTAACCTCTGGCCGAGATGGAGGACCCCTGGTGACCTCGGGCGAAGATGAGGGGCCTACGGTGATCTCAGACGGAGATGGCGGAGTCACGGTGACCGCAGGTGATGGCGGATGACCATCAGTGGACCCAGATGAAGATTCGAGCAGAGGAGAAGAAAGACACGCCGGGTTACTACCACCCGTAGCAGTGGAGCCCGGCAAAGAGAATTCAGGTACAGCCAGTGGCTGCGACTGGTTCTCCTCACCAAGAGCGACACAAGATTTCTCTAATACTTTTAATGTGAAGACAAAGAAGAGAACTTGCCTTAGCTTGAGCTCCACCGCCATCTAGGACTCTGGCAACTCTGGCTGGGAAGTCATGAATCCATTCCTCTGGGCATCCACTCCCGACACGGCCACCTTGGACGGGAAGGAAGAGATGGACACCAGAACACTATTACTGGCAGCAGTGGAGCCCAGTGAAGAGAACTCAGGAGCAGAGGACATCTGCAACTGATTCTCCCTGCCACGAGCAAGACAAGATTTCTCTAAGGCTAATAATGGAGAGACTGAACAGAGAATTTGCCTTGACTCGAGCTCCTCCACCGTCCAGGACTGCAGCAACTCCGTTGCGACAACCCCAGCAGCAGGTATGATGGTGAATGCAGCCCAAGGACCTCCAGGCGTGGCACTCAACGCAGGTGGAATTCCTGACGTGGCGGCTAAAGCTGGAGGTTGCCTCACTGATGATGCCAACTCCCATGCTGCTGAAACCAGGGGACACTCTCCTGTTGACTTAAGTTTCAGGGCGCAGGTAGCGTTCTCCTCCCATCCGGAATGTGGCAGCGGAGCTGGAACGGAATCTTCCAGGGCCGCAGGCTCCTCTGTCATCCGGTGGCTCCATCCCAGGACAGGCAGACACTCAGGGGACACAGGGGGAGACATGGTAGAGTGGATGGGAAAACCCAGATCGTCCAACGTGACCATAAAACGGAAGTTTTAAAGTTGGATCACGAGGATCACACTTCCTCTTCCCCAAGATAATCGGTTTTCAAAATAAAATCACACAATTGTATTAATACAATTTACATCTGAGAAAAAGGGTCATTTTCTCAGCTGGGTTACACTACACTGTGTCGGAAAAGCAGTTTAATTTGGATCAAGTTGTCAATGCCGCTGTCCAACAATGCTAACTGGCACTGGAGGCTAAGGTGACTCTTTAGATCTGCTCTCTTCCTCTGTGGCCATAGCCAGTCCTGTTTGGTTCACGTGTTACAGTGACTTCCCAAAATTGCTCTGTCTAAATTTGCCTTTTTTCAAGGGGAGGAGCTTAACTGACCTTTCATAGCAGAAAAACACAGACATGACACATAATAGTGATTTCACTCTTGATATATTTTGGAAGTCATGAAAAACATGTTACAGAACACGTTAAAAAAACATTTAATTTTCACTGGTGTCTCACTTTAAAACAGTTGCTTCAGTACTTGGATTTTATTCTCACAAGTAAATGGTGGATGTTGTTCATCTAACTAGCATGGACATTTAGTAATGAGTTGTTAATTACTGATAATAAGTATCACAAGCATGGTGTCACATTATCGCTGTTTTTGCTAAGTGCATGGTTAGGACCCTGTAGTGAATTACAAATAATTTTGACTTACACATAATTATTAAACTATTCCATATACAAGGCCTTTTGGTAATTTTGGGCACTTTCATTGTAGCCAGAATAGCTGGTATGTGGACTGTTAGGGAATTTACACGATTGGGAGTCATGTTTACAAAAAACATTAAGCTAGAGCTCTCAGTGTGTCAACAATGATTCCGACTTAAAGTATCTCACAAAAGTGAGTACACCCCTCACATTTTTGTAAATATTTTATTATAACTTTTCATGGGATAACACTAAAGATATGACACTTTGATACAATGTAAAGTAGTCAGTGTGCAGCTTGTAGTACAGTGTAAATTTGCTGTCCTCTCAGAATAACTCAACACACAGTCATTAATGTCTAAATCACTGGCAACAAAAGTGAGTAGACCTCTAAGTGAAAATGTCCAAATTATTCCCAATTAGCCATTTTCCCTCCCCTGTGTCATGTGACTCATGAGTGTAACAAGGTCTCAGGAGTGAATGGGGCGCAGGTGTGTTAAATTTTGTGTTATCACTCTCACACTCTCTCATACTGGTCACTGGAAGTTCAACATGGCACCTCATGGGAAAGTACTCTCTGAGGATCTGAAAAAAAAGAATTGTTGCTCTACATAAAGATGGCCTCGGCTATAAGGAGATTGCCAACACCCTGAAACTGAGCTGCAAGATGGTGACCAAGACCATAAAGTGGTTTAACAGTACAGGTCCCACTCTGAACAGGCCTCGCCATCGTCAACCAAAGAAGCTGAGTGCACGTGCTCAGCACCATATCCAGAGGTTGTCTTTTGAAAATAGACGTATGAGTGCTGCCAACATTGCTGCAGAGGTTGAAGGGGTAGGGGTGGGGGTTAGCCTGTCAGTGCTCAGACCATATGACACACACTACATCAAACTGGTCTGCATGGCTGTTGTCCCAGAAGGAAGCCCCTTTTAAAGATGATGCACAAGAAAGCCCGCAAACAGTTTGCTGAAGACAAGCAGACTAAGGGAATGGATTACTGGAACCATGTCCTGTGGTCTGATGAGACCAAGATGGTGGTGGGAATGTCATGGTTTGGGGCTGCATGAGTGCTGCCGGCACTGGGTTGCTACAGTTCATTGATGGAACCATGAATGCCAACACGTACTGTGACCTACTGAAGCAGAGCATGATCCCATTCCTTCAGAAACTGGGCCACAGGGCCGAATTCCAACATGATAACGACTCCAAACATACCTCCAAGATGACCACTGCCTTACTAAAGAAACTGAGGGTATAGGTGATGGACTGGCCAAGCATGTCTCCAGACCTAAACCCTATTGAGCATCTGTTGGGGATCCTCAAATGGAAGGTGGAGGAGCACAAAGTCTCTAACATCTACCAGCTCCGTGATGTTGTCATGGAGGAGTGGAAGAGGATTCCAGTGGAAACCTGTGAAGCTCTAGTGAACTCCATGCCCAAGAGAGTTAAGCCAGTGCTGGAAAATAATGGTGGCCACACAGAATATTGACACTTTGGGCACAATTTGGACATTTTCACTCAGGGGTGTACTCACTTTTGTTGCCAGCGGTTTAGACATTAATGGCTGTGTGTTGAGTTATTTTGAGGGGACAGCAAATTTGCACTGTTATACAAGCTGTACACTGACTACTTTACATTGTATCAAATGCCTCTTTTCCACTAGCCCAGCTCGCCTCGCCTCGCCTCAATTCGCTACTACTCGGTTCGGCCTCGGTTGTCTTTTCATTGCGGCCGGGTAAAGCGGGGTTAAGCTGGGGTGGGTGGGATTTTTTTTACAGCAAGGTCTCGCCACACTCCCGTGACATAAAACACGCGACCCAAGCAAAACATAATATGGCGGCTGTACAAGGTGACTCCTCGGTCTGTGGCTTTTTTCACTGTAAATGCCAAAAAGGACTGCCAGACAAGGGTACAGGCAGCGAGACGAAACACTCTGGAATAGTACTGCAGCTTCGGGGCGAGCCGAAGACGTGAGGATACAAACTAGGTCATATATGACGGTAAGCTAATGGTTGCTAATGCTAGTTTGCTATAAGTACGTCGTGCTACACTGTAATGTCTGCAAGTTATCACTGTTAGGTACTAAAATATGTATGCTGTGTGTGTTTCAGATGGCTCTGTTGTGGGAAAATTACCGCTTCAAACGGTCGGTCTGGACATTCAACACAGTCTGTCACTGATGCCACCCCAGCTTCACAAACGATCAGTGGTTATAGAGCTTAAGAATGTCTGTAGAAACGTTTATTTCCTGTGCAACAAATTGCTCTGATCTGCATGAAAACCATGGAGAGACTGTTGAGACATCATGGATGTACTTGCTCCAGCAGCACTGAGTCTGAGGTGGTGTCATGGCAAAAAATGATCAGCTGACACAACTTGATCACCAGGTTAATAACTATATTAGCCACAAAACATATATTGAAAAAGTAAACAGTACTGAGTTAGGTATAATAAGATATATTTGACAGTTATGATACATTTTAGGCCAAAACAAACTTGATCTAGGATTAAAAGCAATTAAAATAATGCAGTCACAAGGTTACATGGAAAATATTTCATTTACTAGATACATGTACTGTAGAAATATATATTCTCTGCATCAACAATGTACTATACATGCATTCATGTAGTATTGCACTGGGAATTGCACTGACAATAAACCTCTGAAGTTTTTGCAGATGTCTCTTTTTTTACATATGAAGGTTACCACCATGTGGCAAAAATTAAATACTAACAGATTGGAAAAGCTGTCTAAGAACAATCCAGCAGTTTGAGAAATCACTTTTGGTTTGGTGTAAGTCTGTCAACAGAATTATGAACCATAAAGCAGTTTGTGTTAAAATGTTAAATCCCATTAAACCCTAATCCGGGGGCTTCCAATCATGTGTCATGGGGGGGCCAAGACCCTGCAGGTTCTCTCTTCTACCCAGTCTCTTCAGCAGGTGTTTTCACTGATCTGCAGTCAGTGGGAGAAATTCAGTGGAGTATGCTGTTGAAGACACTGTTTGGAGGTAAAGCCTGCAGGGTCTTGGCCCTCCATGGCACATGAATGGACATCCCTGCCCAAACCCATTATGATGAAGAGCAGATGCTAATATGACCCAGAATTCCTCCATATACTGGTACTGTCACTAAAGTATGCAGAGTCTTCTGCGGTGGCACATCCTACAATACAGTCTTCAGTTAATAAAATAATTGTTTTGGTTACTTTTTCCTTAAAAATGAGCCATTATTTTCAAGGTCACCGATTAATGCTTTGTACTGTTGACTCTTTTCCCACTAGTGTCTTAACAGACAAAATAGAAAATCATGATGCAAACACATAAGTCACTAAATTGTTTATTACAATCAGCAGCAAATTCCAGATTATTCAAAATGTGCAAAATTCAAACTGTAAAAAAAAAAAAAAGAAACTGGAATGGGTCACACACGCCAGCCATGCTGCCTCACTGAGAAGCAACTGGATCGGCCCCTCGTACTGGTCCTGGTTCAGCAGCTCTTCAGCCTGCATCTCTGTAAATAGTGAGGCAAGGTCCGGTTTGGGTGGATCGTTTCCCTCTTACCTAGACAAAAAACAGAAATGGGTGGTTGTTAATTAAAGCAAGTTTAAAACATATTTGGGAAATACACTTGTTGCTAAAAGCCAGTGGTGGAATGTGAATGAATGAATGAATCTTTATTTTGGATAGATTAAAAGTAAAGATTAAAAGAAAACAGAATAATATAACAAAGGGGAAAAAAATCTAACAAGGTCAAATTAAACAATAACTCCTCTGATTATACAGTTCAACATAGGTTATCTGAAATGGGTGATGGCTGAAGCCGCAGCTTATATTGCCCACCAATATTCCATCCAAGAATTCAAAAGAAAAACAAAACAGGAACGATTACAATTTGAATGTGACAATAAAGTACTTCATTGTTGTATTTAACCACAACTTTCATGTAGCTGCACTTCAGTAAAGTAGATTTTACAAGGGCTGCGTTACATTTACAATCATCTGTTTTTACTGTGACCTCAGCAATCAGAATGAATTAATACATTCACTTGAATGAAATCCAGTACTTTAACTGAAGGTGTACATCACCGAGTATGGAGTTGCTCAGTCAAAATATGGAGTTTTTATCAATAAAAGTTTGTCTTGTCTGTAAAAGTGTCTCTTCTTGCCCTGGCTTCCAGTGTGGGCGGTGTTTTGTACTTGTATTGCTAAAATATAAAAGGATGCACTGCAATGGGTCTCAAATATTTGTAATGTGTCCTGTTACTGTATGAGTTTATTGATGATAGACTATAAACTACACATATAAAGTAAATTATATTGACGACTGAACAACTCACATTCCCCAAAAGATACAGTTATGAACATAACTCACAAAGGATCACACAAGTGATCTGACAAAAAAATAAATACATTAACAAGCGGTTTATTTTACAGTTGATGTGCCA
The DNA here is from genome assembly GCA_020510985.1 of Pholidichthys leucotaenia. NCBI lineage: Eukaryota > Metazoa > Chordata > Actinopteri > Cichliformes > Pholidichthyidae > Pholidichthys > Pholidichthys leucotaenia. Next base: position 334,443,061 of record CM035839.1, on the reverse strand, counting down.
GTCATTTTCAATTATTCTGTAATTAATATTCACACAATCAAATAAATCTCAGTTCAGTCCCTTTTATATTAAGTGGAAATTGTGCTACTTTGGTTTTGACACTTTACCTATAAAAGCAAAGGATTTCAGTACGTTCCACAGTGGCGAGGTCCGTTGTGGGGCGGCTGCTTTCCTCTTGCCTAGACGAACGATAGAAATGGATGGTGGTTAGGTTCAAGCAAGTTCAACACTTATACAGACACATCTCAAAAATTAGAATATCATGAAAAAGTTCAATTTTTTTGTCACTCATTTCAGAAAGTGAAACCCATATATAGAATCATTACAGGGACAGTGATATATTGCAAGTGTTTATTTTAATATTGATGATTATGGCTACAGCCCATATTAACCAACACCTCAGCTGCCAACATTTATATTTAAAAACTATTTTTTAAAGTTAATTTTATGTAATATTCTAATTTTTTGCCAAATTGAATTTGGGGTTTTCAGGGTCTGTAAGCCATAATCATCCAAATTAAAATAAATAAATGCTTGAAATACAGTGGGGAAAAAAGTATTTAGTCAGCCACCAATTGTGCAAGTTCTCCCACTTAAAAGATGAGAGAGGTCTCCAATTTTCATCATAGGTATACCTCAACTATGAGAGACAAAATGAGAAAAAAAAATGCAGAAAATCACAATGAAGGATTTTTAATGAATTAATTGGTAAATTCCTCGGTAAAATAAGTATTTGGTCAATAACAAAAGGTCATCTCAATACTTTGTTATATACCCTTTGTTGGCAATGACAGAGGTCAAACATTTTCTGTAAGTCTTCACAAGGTTTTCACACACTGTTGCTGGTATTTTGGCCCATTCCTCCATGCAGATCTCCTCTAGAGCAGTGATGTTTTGGGGCTGTTGCTGGGCAACACGGACTTTAAACTCCCTCCAAAGATTTTCTATGGGGTTGAGATCTGGAGACTGGCTAGGCCACTCCAGGACCTTGAAATGCTTCTTACGAAGCCACTCCTTCATTGCCCAGGCAGTGTGTTTGGGATCATTGTCATGCTGAAAGACCCAGCCACGTTTCATCTTCAATGCCCTTGCTGATGGAAGGAGATTTTCACTCAAAATCTCATGATACATGGCCCCATTCATTCTTTCCTTTACACGGATCAGTCGTCCTGGTCCCTTTGCAGAAAAACAGCCCAAAAGTATAATGTTTTCACCCCCATGCTTCACAGTAGGTATGGTGTTCTTTCTCCTCCAAACACGACAAGTTGAGTTTTTACCAAAAAGTTCTATTTTGGTTTCATCTGACCATATGACATTCTCCCAATCCTCTTCTGGATCATCCAAATGCTCTCTAGCAAACTTCAGACGGGCCTGGACATGTACTGGCTTAAGCAGGGGGATACGTCTGGCACTGCAGGATTTGAGTCCCTGGCGGTGTAGTGTGTTGCTGATGTAGCCTTTGTTACTTTGGTCCCAGCTCTCTGCAGGTCATTCACTAGGTCCCCCCATGTGGTTCTGGGATTTTTGCTCACCGTTCTCGTGATCATTTTGACCTCATGGGGTGAGATCTTGCGTGGAGCCCCAGATCGAGGGAGATTATCAGTGGTCTTGTATGTCTTCCATTTTCTAATAATTGCTCCCACAGTTGATTTTTTCACACCAAGCTGCTTACCTATTGCAGATTCAGTCTTCCCAGCGTGGTGCAGGTCTACAATTTTGTTTCTGGTGTCCTTTGACAGCTCTTTGGTCTTGGCCATAGTGGAGTTTGGAGTCTGACTGTTTGAGGTTGTGGACAGGTGTCTTTTATACCGATAATGAGTTCAAACAGGTGCCATTAATACAGGTAACGAGTGGAGGACAGAGGAGCCTCTTAAAGAAGAAGTTACAGGTCTGTGAGAGCCAGAAATCTTGCTTGTTTGTAGGTGACCAAATACTTATTTTACCAAGGAATTTACCAATTAATTCATTAAAAATCCATCAATGTGATTTTCTGGATTTTTTTTTCTCATTTTGTCTCTCATAGTTGAGGTATACCTATGATGAAAATTGGAGACCTCTCTCATCTTTTAAGTGGTAGAACTTGCACAATTGGTGGCTGACTAAATACTTTTTTGCCCCACTGTATATCACTGTCTGTGTAATGAATCTATATAATATATGGATTTCTCTTTCTGAAATGAATGGCAAAACATATTGAATTTTTTCATGACATTCTAATTTTTGGAGTTGTACCTGTATTAGGGAAATACACCTGTGAAAGTCAGTGGTGGGATGTGACAAAAATGCTTCGTTTCCCTGACCAGTGAGCACCCCAGGATCCACTCTTACATGTACAAGTACATTATCAATCCAGGGATTTATGGTGGAACAGCACAACAACACTGTTCCAACACCTTTTATGGAAAAACCACAGAAGAGGTGTGTTGGTCTATTCTGACACTTTAGAAAATTATATGAATGACTTTATAAATCACTGGTTTGAAAAAGCACTTGTATATGTTGAGATTTCGGCTCCTGGGCTCCACTTGACCTGTATCCACAATATAAACACTGAGGGAGGCTAAACCCTGGCATGTGGAAACACATTCTAGCATTAAATTGCACACAATTTAATGCGCAGCACCAAAGTGCAATACGTACACAAACCAGGACTTTAACTAGGATTAACATATTTCATCGTTTTGCTCTCACAAGCGAACACTTAGGACAAAACAAGCGTGAATCAGCAGTTGGCTACTAGCTAGCTACTAGCTAACACTTGTTAGCCAGCACAGGACGGCGCTGTATGGCTCAAAAAAAGTGAGCTTACCACCAACAGGATAAATAAGCGAACAGATGCACAATATTACAAATCACTCACCATCGATGGCTCTCTCACGTTTGTCTTCAGCTTGTCCGTAGTCCGGTTCTATGCTGGGCTGCATCTGTATCGGTGCGGGTCACTCCTCTCACTGTGGATCTGCCACCAAGCAGAGAAAACCCCGCTCCTCTTCGTTGGACCACGGTGTAGATTTCCACAAAACCTACAACGCTGTCTGTGTTAATATCATATTTACTCTGTGACCGAGTTAGTCCATGAAATATTGCATATGGCAGTCATGTAAATTCCACTGAAGACGGACGCTTTCGTGACGTTACGCACTGACCAATCAGTGGCTCGCAGTCTGTTGACGTCACATCTCGGCTCGACTCAGCACGGTTGTACCCTGGCCTTGAGCGGAGACGAAAATCGTACCTGTTAACCGGTGCTGGGTACAGTGGAAAAGGCTAGAAAGTGAGTAGAGTCGAGTCGAGTAAGGCCAAAGCGATACAAGTGGAAAAGGGCCTAAAGTGTCATATATTCAGTGTTATCCCATGAAAAGATATAATAAAATATTTACAAAAATGTGAGGGGTGTACTCACTTTTGTGAGATACTGTAGATAGACAAAAACTGAAAATTGACTGTATCTTTGAAGATGGTTCTAAGGATGGGGGATGGCTACTTCATTCTTCTTCTTCAAAGCGGCTCAGATACTCTAAAAATATCTCCTCAACAGCTAATCAGAGAGAAACAGGCAGTAACAGCAGATATGTTTGTTGTTAGGCTCTTTTGGCTTCAACAACCAGTTCCATGATGCACTAGGGGAAAGGGCCTGGACATGTCTGAATGCTTTGATCAGTAGGGTTTCAGTCTCTCTGAAATGCTGCCTGGCTGGATCACCAAGGTCTTTTATGTCCACTGATCTGATTTTGGCAAGGCAATGGGACATGGAGTGTGAGTACACATTGCTATAACAAGATCTGCAAACAAATGTAGCAGGATGAAGTTTGAGTGACACTAATTGGTGAGGAGGATGAAAGTCTGTGACAGTACATTCACACAGATATCAGCTTTGCTGATGAGCTGCTGAAGTCTCAGTTATTGTGGGAGATATGAAGATTAGCCATTAATAACTAGTTTATGAGCTCTAGAAGTGAAATCAGTTACATTTCCCCTATAATTATCACCCTACCAATCCCTTACACACTGTTGCCTCTAGTGACTGTCATTGTTAGTGTGACAATATGCATATAGTCACAATTAATATCACTACTGCATGCTATCACTAGTTGATATTAACATTCTTGGCATGTGATATATCTCATTTACCAAACACCTCTGCAGCAGTATTAAATACTTTACAGCAAGTAACTTTATATGCATTTATTCATACAGAATAAATATGATCATGAACTTAATCTTTATGTTAATCCTTATTATTGTATACATTGTAAGTGTTAACTCATCTGAAGCCCTATACACCAAAGGAAAAGGCCTTTTGGACTTTACATTTTTGTATGGAAAAAACAGAAAAATAATGAATCCATCATTCAGTGAAAATAACTGTAAATGTGCTAGACAAGTAAAAATGATCCTGAAGTCCCTATGTAAACAGAAACTAGTATGGATGAATCTCAGCCACCAACGTTGCACAATTTTTAGACAAAGTCAAATTTTGGATCCAGTAATGTAATGTAATGTACTTTATTTATATAGCTCTTTAAAACAACCCGTAGGTGACCAAAGTGCTTTATAGAAAATTAAACAGCACTACACAGCATTAAAAACAAATAACATAAACAAAGAAATAAGCATAAAATACCTGAAAATAAAAATAATAATAAAATAAAAACAAATGTCAAGACAAATATCACCACTACTGGGTATTAAAAGCCATCCTAAACGAATATGTTTTAAGTTCTGATTTAAAAAGGGCCAGGTCAGAGATAGCACGTAGGTCAGGGGGGAGATTATTCCAGAGCCTGGGGGCGACAACAGAAAAGGCTCAGTTGCCCCAATGTTTATACCTTGATCTGGACACATCCAGCAAACAAAAAGTAAAAGTTTAAAATTAATTCTAAAATGGACTGGAAGCCAATGAAGTGAAAAAAAGGATCGGAGTAATGTGCTCTCGCCTAGTTGTGTTGGTCAAAAGACGGGTTGCTGCATTTTGCACAAGTTTGGATCCAGTGGGGGGGGGGGGTAAATCAGTTCAGTATTTTATTTATATAATAGCTAATCAAAACAATATGTCATCTCAAGGCACTACTGTATACATAAAGCACCAATCAGATTATAAATAATTCTGAGAAAACCTTGACAACCACCCCTAATAAGCAAACACTAGGCAAGTGTGGAAAGGGAAAACACTAGAGCCCCCCACCCCCCCACCCCACTGTGAGCAGCATGGTGATACAGAAGTTAGCACTATTGCTTCATTGGAACAGGGTTCCATGTTTGAATCCCCATGTTGGCAGAGGTGGAAACATTTCTGTGTAGAGTTTGGAAGTTCTCCCTGTGCTGTGAGGTTTACTCTGGGGGCTCAGGTTTCCTCACACAATCCAAAGACATGCATGTCAGGTTAATTGGTGGTTTTCAGTTTTCCCTAGGTACCTGTCGCTGATAGACCCTTAGAATAGAGGGTTAGTATAGCTCCTAATTCAGAGCTTTGAAAGGTCTTTATGACTAGAAAAAGCACTAAATATGTGCAGATCCTTATCCCTTATCCACTGGTAAAAAACTATATATGTCTTCAGGAAAATTTACAAAACTAAGCTAAATTGCCATGCAGAAGCCTTAAGTGGAAGATAACTACTAGGGGTGGGTTCAAAAGATCAATACAACGATACTGATAGATCCACGCTTGACTGAGCCGATATCGATCCACAAAATCCATGGATCGATCTTTCAATATAATGCTTTTACGTCTGTGAACGTCTGCTGAGTCTGATCGGGTCGAAACCTGGTCAGTGAGCCAGGAACCGCGGCCAAAAGCCAGAAACACCCGGACCGCAAACGGAGCTAAGACCTAACAAGCTAAAAGGATATGCTAGTTCTTCTTCTGTGGTGTTAAAATGGTTCCAGCAGGAGTTCCCTGCGGCACGTGCGCACGTCTTTACTTCCGTGTTTACATGAGCGGAGTTTGACGTGCGTGTCTCTTAATTTATCAGACTGTCCTCAACAGCTTCTGAATATTTTTCATAAAGCGGGGATAAACGGTTTTGTACTACGTGCAGCGCTGTGTTGCAACATAAAGTTGATGATTGATAAACTGAAACTGCATGGAGACTGGCTGAGACCCCTTGAAGAGAGAGGGAGACATGGAGCTGCTGAAATTATAAGTAAAATATCATTTGCTTGTTTTAACATTTGTGTCGTAAATTAATTATTTGTCCGGCATGATAGTGGTTTCTATTACAAACTACTGATACAGAGTTAACTGTTGGTTAAATACTGTGAATACATGCAGAATAAAGGTATATTTTATGAGATTATGGACTTCTAGCACTTAAGTGAGAGATTTGAAGATAATAATGAATCATAACAAAATGAAAATGGTAGAATTAATAAAGGCTGCAGTACAAGGAATTTTTACTCAATAGAACTAAACTGAAATAAATCTGTCACGATCTGGGCACGGGGGATGCTGCCTTGCTCAGTCTCATGATTGTTTTCCATATTTGTATATTTGTTGCATTTTTGAGTTCTTAGTTTCCTGTCATTTTCCTGTCATTTTAGCCTTGGTCGGTTTATTCCCCAGGCTGACGATGGGGCCACCTCCAGCGGGACTGAAGCCAATGCAGAGGTGCTCTCCACGGGCAGACATCCTTCTCCACCCCCATCCACCCACTCCTGCCTCCAATCCGCAGGTTCCTAGACACTGCCATCCAGCTTTGGACTGTCGGCCCCAGGATTGAGCCTCCGGATGATGGAGGAGCCTGCAGCCCTGGAGGACCTGATTCCAGCCCCACAGCCATGGTCTGGATGGAGGGAGAGCACTGTGACTGAGCTGAAGCCTGCACCGATGACGGAACATCCCCTGGCCTCAGCAGTGCGAGATCCAGCACCAGCAGAGAGCAAACCTTCTGTGTCCATGCCAGACAAGCCACCTGCATGGGCCACTTTACTGGGTGGTCCTGGGACTGCACCTACCACCATGCCTGCTGTAGGGGCTGCCACAGCAAAGCCGAAGCTGGACCTCCAGAGGGTTGGGCCCGAGACGTCGTCGCCAGGATTGATGGAGTCCTGGACAGACGTGAAGCTTGAGCTCAGGTAAGTGCTCTCCTTTGTTTTTATTGTTTCTATTTTGGAGAAATCTTGTCTGGCTCTTGGTGGGGAGAGCCAAGTGCAGCCGTCAGCTGCACCTGCACTCACCTCCCCAGGCTCCACTGCCGCCGGTGACCCTGACCCTGTTTCTCTGCCTCTCCTGTTGGAATCTTTCCCCAGAGTTACCGAGTATGTTCCAACTTCGCCAGAGGTCTCCGTAGGTCCAGCCTCACCGCCCAAGACCGCAGTGGGTACAGCTTCTCATTCAGCTGAGGTCATCGTGGTTGCTCCATCCCAGCCCAGGACCTCTGAGGGTGCTGCTTCCCTGTCAGCTGAGGTCATCGTGGGTGCGCCGTCCCAGCCCGGGACCTCTGTTGGTGCTGCTCCCCCTCCGGTTGAGGCCTTTGTGGGTGCCCCGTCCCAGCTCGGGGCCTCCTAGGGTGCTATTTCCCTGTCAGCTGAGGTCATCGCGGGTACTCTGTCCCAGCCCGGGACCTCCGTGGGTGCAGCCCCTCCTCAGTCCAGGTCTCCGTGGGTGTTGTGTCCCAGCCGGGGGCCGTCATGGGTGCTGTCCCCCATCCTTAAACCAACGTGGGTGGTGCGCTCCAGCTTGGGTCTGCCGTGGGCGTCACACTCCAGCCCAGGGGCCACCGTGGGTGCAGCTCTGGCCCAGTCTGGGTCCACCATGGGTGCAGCTCTGGCCCAGTCCAGGTCCACCGTGGGTGGAGCTCTGGCCCAGTCCGGAGCTTCCGCAGGTGCAGCCCTGCTCCAGCCTGGAGCCTCCTGGGTGCAGCTTTGTTCCAGCCCGGAGCCTCTGCGGGTGCTGCTCTGCTCTAGCCTGGAGCCACCGTGGGTGCTGCTTTGCTCAAGCCCGCAGCCACTGTGGGTGCTGCTTTGCTCCAGTCTGGAGGCACCGGGGGTGCTGCAGGGCAGTCCAAACGTGTCGGGGTTCCCTTTCCTCTGCCTGATGCCGTTGTGGTTCCCCCTCCTCTGCCCGATGCTGTAGGGGTCCCCCTCCTCTGCCAGAGGCCGTCATGGTCCTCCCTCCTCTGCCCAAGGCTGTCGTGATCCCCTCTCCTCTACCCAAGGCTATCATGGTTCCATTTCCTCTGCCCAAGGCCGTCGTGATCCCCTCTGCTCTGTCCGAGGCCATCGTGGTCCCCTCTTCAATTCCCGAGGCTGTTGTCGTCCCCTCTCCTCTGCCCGAGGCCGTCATGGTTCCCTCTCCTCCACCTGATGTCGTCATGCTTTCCCCTACTCCTCCATCCTCCTCATCACTGTTTTTTCCCATTGGGCAGCTGCCCCCTTGACCACCCTTTTTGTTCAGGTCTTTAAAGAACTCTGGCAGACCACCTGACAGACTGTGCCACTTCGTTTGGTGGCCCACCTTCTCCGGTAGGCCACCCCACTCTTTCCACCACGCCATCACGCCATTTCTTTTATTAATTTAAGTTCTCAGCAAGAATACAATGTTGGTCATTTTTTGTCAGTTTTACTGAGTATTTAATATCTTGTGCTTTTCTTATGGTATTACATACAACAGCATCACTGTAAACTATGAAAAAAGCAGCTACTTTAAAATCTGTACTTCCTCACACAACCTTCAGTGCAAAAAAAACCTCTAAAAACATCAACTTTATGGAAAAGCTCCCACAGATTCAGACTTTTTGGGCCACAGCAATCACCAAAACAGCCAATGAAATCCTGGAGGGACTGAAATACAGTGAGATTATATATACGTACATGCTTCATGCAATGAATTTGTTTACTTACTCTGGTTTGTTAACTTGACACTACTCACCCTTTGCACTAAAGAAAGCACTTGTGAGCACTTTGTGAAATCACAAGTTAAATAATAAAAAGTGCATTATTGTTGTAGTGAATCTGCGCTGTGTGTGCCTTGTCCTAATTACCTTTCACAGCTGCGGGCACACCTGCTCTTCCTCATCAAGCACTCTTTATAAGGAACACTGCCCAGTAGGCAGCACGGACACATCTACTTTTTCTCCCAGAAAGAACTCCTCCTTAGAGTTGCTACGTTTAGAGAATTCATCTCTATTCTGCCTCTTGTTGCACGGGAGTCCCATCTCCCCAACGCTACGTAAACCTGCTTTGTTACTGTTACCTGCACCTGCCTTTCTTCCCCTTGTTCCCTGTGCACAGGTGGACCACCCTCCAGGCGGACCTTCCCTTCCTCCAGGCGGCGGACCGGACTTCAGCTATGCACGGCGACTTTCACCCCTTGCACGTTGGTGAGCTGGAGCACACATCACCTTCACCCAAGCAGCACTGTGAATATTCTGCACCTTCACAACGGCATCACAACAGGGCGCTGGACATGCATTGGAAAATCATCTCTTCAGAGCTGGATTAACTCTTCGCTGCTGTAAGACTGCTAAAACTCTATTAATATCATTATCTGCCAGCCTGAAGCTAACTCCTCTGTCTTTGCTGTTGTTCCAGGGTTGCCAAACCTGCCCTGTCATCATGCTTCTGCTCGCACTACACTACACAATCACAACACCATTCACACACACACACACACACACACACACACACACACACACACACACACACACACACACACACACACACACACACACACACACACACACACACACACACTTCCACTCTCATTCAATAAAAGATCATTATTGTTGTTGAGTCTGTGTCTGTTCCTGGGTGTTTCTGGAAACCATGTCAGTACGTCTCCATCAAGAAACCCCAGCAGACGGTGCTTTGGCACGCAAACTTAACACCATGGAGGCTCAGTTAGATCAATTAACACAACAGCAACAGGTGATCTTAACCCAACTTACACACATTAAATCACGGCTCGACCAGGTCTCCCCGCTGCAGCTTTTTCCACCTGCCTCTCGAGACCTGGCCAGTCCAACTAACTCTTCTCAGTCTCCACCTTTTCATGCCCGGTTAACCTCCGTCCCCACTCCCACCCGTTTTAGTGGTAAATTAGGGGAAGCATGGGGTTTCTTGTTTCAATGTAGTCTGGTTTTTCAGCGTGTGCCAGGGGATTTTCCCACTCACCATAGTCAGATTAGTTATTTGGTGAATTTACTGGAAGATCGGGCTTTTGGCATGGGCTACTGCCATTATGACCCGACTAGATTACGCTAATTACACCTATGATCAGTTTGTGGCAGAATTTTCTGAAGTGTTTGATCACTCTGATCGGGATTGTGTGCTGACCTCTCACCTCCTTAATTTGAGACGGGGCTAAGTCGGTAGCTGATTACTCAGTTGATTTCCGGGTAGTGGCTACGGAGGTTGGGTGGGAGCATGCCTTGCTGTGTAGTATTTTTGTTCAGAGTCTTAGTTCCAGCTTGAGGGATGAGTTGGCCTGGCTGGGAAGACCCGCTAAGCTTACCGAGCTCATTGCACTAGCAATTTCTATTGACAATAGGTTAAGGGAATGGGCTAGAGAGCACCGCTCGGGCACTCAGCCTCGCCACTCCCCGCAGTCAGCCCTTAAGGCCCTCCCTCCCTCTGAGTCCCCTGGGTAGGATGAACCCACGCTTTCTGGCCCGTCCAAATTGTCCCCGGCGGAACGTCAACGCCACCATGACCTTGGGCTATGTTTATATCGTGGCAGCGCTGAGCATGAGGTTGCCTCTTGCCCTAATTGTAAAAGGGAGAGTCCATTAGTTACGGTAGGGGGACTAACGGACGGTGGTAATGTTAAGGTCCTTACACGTCTCATGCTACCCATTCACTTTCAATACACATGCACTGAAATATCCTCACATGCTCTAATCGACCCTGGTGTGGAGCAGAACTTTATTTCAGGGGGTTTGGCAACCCAGCTGGGGCTTCCCTGCTACAACCTAGAGAGCCCGCTCAAGCTGATCGGCCTCTCCAAGATGCCCCTGGCCATCGTTACGAAACAGACTGCTCCCATCTCTGTGTTGGTCTCAGGCAACCATCGTGAGCATATGAGGTTTTTTGTGCTTTCCTCCACCGCTTCCCCCGTCATCCTGGGGTCCCCATGACTAAGTCTCCATAATCCCTCTATTGATTGGAGGACGGGAAGAATCTTATCACGGAGTATGTTTTGTCTGGGTGCGTGTTTGCAATTTGCTATCTGCTCTCCCTCTGTATCCCTCTGCCCTCAGGATTCGCCTCCTTCAGATGTCTCGTCTGTGCCCACAGATTATCATGACCTGTGTTTAGCAAAGCTAAGGCTCTGTCACTCCCCCCCACACCAGCCATACGATTGTGCCATCAACCTTCTGCCGGGGGCTCCTTTGCCTTCGAGTCGGCTCTACAGCCTCTCTGCCCCGGAATGTGAGGCCATGGAGAAATACATCAAGGAGTCCCTGAGCTCGGGCATCATCAGATCATCCTCCTCAGTGGTGGGGGCGGGATTCTTCTTCGTGGGTAAGAAGGACGGTTTACTCAGGCCATGTATTGATTTTAGGGAACTTAATAACATTACTGTAAAGGACAAGTATACCCTCCCTCTTATCAATACGGCGTTTGATTCCCTCCAGGGGGCCAGGGTGTTCACCATATTAGACCTGCGGAATGCTTATCACCTGGTCCGCATCAAGGAGGGGGATGAATGGAAGACTGGATTTCGCACCCCGAGTGGCCATTTTGAGTATTTAGTGATGCCTTTTGGATTAACTAATGCTCCTGCTGTTTTTCAGTGGCTCATTAATGATGTTCTGAGGGATTTTCTGGACTCATTTGTGTTTGTCTATCTTGACGATATTCTCATCTTCTCTCACTCTTTGGAGGAACACCGTATCCATGTCAGATGGGTTTTGCAGTGCCTTCTGGAGAATCAGCTATTTGTCAAAGCCAAGAAGTGTGAATTCCATGTTTCATCCACCACCTTCCTGGGTTTTGTCATCTCGCACAAGATCATCGCAGACCCTGAAAAGGTTAAGGCAGTGGTGGAATGGCCTGTTCCCTCTTCAGAATCAGAATCAGAATCAGAATAAACTTTATTGCCAAGCATGTAAAAAACACACGAGGAACTTGACTTGACATTGGTGCGCATGCGCGCGACACAACGACACGGCAGCCATAATAGGCGCCTCATCAAACAGAGATAGATAAGAAGGGAGGGGAAGGGAGGGAACGACACAAGGGGGGAGGAGAAAAAAAACTTCGTTATCAGAATACAGCTTATTTTTAAGCAGATTATGATTACAATGAAAAAAAATCTCTCAATAGCACAGAGCAACAACTCAGAATTTCACAAGACACAAGAGAGCAGTGTACAGTATATCTTTAATCAGTTCATGAATCAATGTGTGTGCGGTGTTGAGCAGTGTTGATGATAATAAGAGAGACCCAAGGACCCTTGGCAGAAGATGTTTTGTCTGTCTGGCGCCCAGTCTTATCTGGCGCTGCAGCTGGCTGTCCAAGGCCTTGTGCTCATGATTTTGAAAAAACACAGTCTGCAGACAGCCAGGAGGAATTTTCATGGGGAAATAATAATGCCAAATAGGACTGATCACAGAGAAGACTTGTATTTCTTCTGTAGATTCAGTACATTAATCCTTCATTGCGCAGCTTTGAATTCGTCGTGGAAAGACCTGAGCGAACCCATGATGTAATCCACCTTACAAGACAGTTCTCCAGTAGTCGCTATCAGGGTCTTCTCCAGTTTCTCAATTTGTTGGATGCACCTCGCCTGGCCAGCATTTTGATAGGTTGAATCCATCTTCAGCAATTTGCGGTAAACCAAGACAATTCCCGTCCCAATCAGAATTATCCCAATCACCAAGATTACGAAGATAAACAAATCTTCAATATCTTCGATAGAGAGATTAGAGAGACACAGCATTTTCCAATTACCTGTGTCACATAGATAGCCCACTGGAGCCGTTCCAGCGGGGCAGACAGCTTCCCCCGGAGCACTTTTCCTTGTTGAAAAAATAGTGTCAATTGTGTTCAAAGCCCAGCTTATTAACTCCATAATTTCTTTTCGGCGGTCGCAGTTAGACGCAGACAGACAACAGCAAGCTGGGATCCAGTAGTAGGAGGGGAGGAAAAGTCAGCAGGAGAGAAGAAAAAAGCGTCTGCTCTCTTGGGAGGGCGGAAGTGAAGTGCTACAAGTGGGTGTTACAAGTGGGTGTTACATTCCCGTAAGCGACTTCAGCAATTTTGGGGTTTTGCTAATGTAACACCCACTTGTAGCACTTTAGGTGTGTAATACTACTTTAGGTGTAAAATCTTGTACCCTTGTGGTAGTATTGGCTTATGGCAGTGTAGTTACCTTTAACCTTACTACATGGATAGAAGGGACAATTTGACCAGTTCAGGTAGACCCTAGGTTCGTAGGAGCCTGGAGGGCGTAACAACAGATGACACAACACCGATATATATGAACTTGCAACTATGTGTATTTTTACAAATATGTACACTTAATCAAAAAACACAGCACTTGTCACAATAATAATAAAAAAATATAAAAATAAAATACCCCAAATATATTTACAGGATATACAGTCCTCTAGTGTCCTTTCCAGGTGATAAATTAGATCACCTCTAGTAGTTAATCGGATTCGGGCTTCGGCTCGCCATCCAGATCTAGAGAATGCACGTTCTGGTCAAACCAGTCCAAAGAAAAAAACCTGACCAAGCTAAATGCCACGTGCATCATGGGGTTCCCGTGCTCAATGTGCGTTTACAACCTTTGGATCCAAATCAATCTCAAGTTTTATCTGAGACAAAGACTGCAATTAGCACGTTAGCATCGCCATATCATCAAGGACCGTCTCTTTCTCTTGGTCGGAGTCTTTCGGCGTCTGGTGTGACTGAGGCAAAAAATGCAAGTCATACCCAGACCCGGAGAGAGAGTGCTTAATCCACTGGCTGGCGCTGCCAAACAACGGCACAGCCATTGGTTGCTCAAAATACCAAATAAAAACATTTGGAACTTTATCAAAACTCCCCAGAAAGTGTTCCCTACTGTTTTATGAATATATATATTTATTTAAATATTCATCTTTAAATTATTTACTCCCATTGTGAAATGGGTGTTTTTCTTTTTAAAAGCGGGATCAATATTCATATTTTTATTCGCGTTTTTAACACTGGGTTACACTATCCCCCCTTAGAATCATGCAAGTCCCTTTGCATGGGATTAGCTAGATAGTAATGACGGAATGACCAGTGTTCATGGGAATAATCTTATATCTGCTCTGTTAAAGCTCTGGTAAATGCCAGGTTTGAATAATCTTAGGATCTGTCTCTGTTAAGGCTCTGGTAAAAGCCAGGTTTAGTCCTTGAAACAGGGACTGGGCAACAGTTATGAGAGGATTCCCCAACTGACTATACTGTAGTCTTTCTGGCTGGGAGGTTGTACTCTCAGAGCGTCTCACAGTCTTTGGGATTTTTTTTTCAGGTTCTTTTTATTCCACAGGTTCATCACAGGTACTTTTATCGGGTAAGTTGGTTTCATTTTCAGTTCCATTCTCATTGTTTGATTGTTCCACATTTGTATCAGTTTCCTCCAGGTTTCCATCATTCGGTAAGTTGTCACATCCAGGTGAATGGCCATTTCCAGGCAAGTTGTCACATCCAGGTGAAGTGACATTTTCTATTTGTTTGTCATTCTCAGGTAAGTGAGTTTCAGCAGGAATGTTTCCTTTAAAGAATGTCTTTGGATGGGGAATTTCATAAACTCTAGTGAGCTTTATTGGCGTTTGGATTGGTTCTTCTCTGGACCAATAGACATCCTTATTTTCCGGTTCTGAATTCTCACATTCCTCACTTTGTTCAAGTGATTGTCTTGTCTTAGGTTGGCGGACACATTTTGGTTGGACAGGTTCTTCTTCAACAGGGGCAAGAAAACCACAGGGAAGCAAGAGGTCGCGGTGAACGGTGCAAACAGGACCATCTTTTGTCTCAGGTTTTATAGTGTAAACAGGCAAGTCACCTGCTTGGCTCACCACAATGTGGATTTCAGCTTCCCACCTGTCTGCTAGTTTATATATGCCGCCATGCGAGGCCAATAGAACCTTGTTCTGGCGAGATCCAAAGTACGCTCTGTGCCTAAATGGCCCATGTCACAGTGGAGGCTTTGAAAGACTGAATCGCGGAGCTGTTCAGGTAAGACGCGCTGGTAAGTAACATTTCCTCCATCTTGGTGAGTGCCGTAGTGGATGTTATTGCACATTTCAAGTTGACTGAGCTCTCGGAGTAACAAGTTGAGGTCAGGAAGTTCAGTTCGTGCAGCTGGTTGAACTTTTAGCCCAGTTTCAATTTGTGCAATCACTTCTCTTAAACAGGGGTCAGTTCTTTGTTCGTTTTTGATCTGTTCAGGAGTCATGTGGGGTACAACTGGAAGACCACCACAGCCATCTTCATTGGTGTAGCCATCTGGAATGGCGGCTACAGAGAGGGCTAATGAGTGAACCAAAGGGAAGGTGTTGTCTGGAGAACTACAGACAAGGTGTTTTTCACATATAGCAGACACTACCTCGGAACTTAAACTGCTTTCAGGAAGAGACAAGTGAGTTTGAGTGAACTGCTGTATGGGGTCAAGCTCCTTTTGGGACACTAAGTCATTAAGTAACTCGCCATGTGGCCGTCTAGAGAGGCCGTCTGCATCTGAGTTAAGCTTGCCTGCTCTGTATTGGAGCTTAAAGTTAAATGTCGACAGAGCAGCTAGCCACCTATAACTCATGGCATCCATCTTAGCAGTAGTCAAAATGTATGTCAGGGGGTTACTGTCTGTCACAACAGTAAAATGACTGCCATATAAATAGTCTGCCAACTTCTCCGTTACTGCCCACTTTAGAGCTAAAAATTCTAATTTATGGGCAGGGTAACGGGACTCACTTCTAGACAACCCCCGGCTTGCATAAGCTATGACCCTAGTCTGGCCCTCCTGCTCTTGATAGAGGGTGGCGCCAAGCCCTGTAGTGCTGGCGTCAGTATGGAGTGTGTATGGCAACTGAGGGTCAGCGAAACCCAGGACAGGCGCAGTACTGAGCTTTTCAATGATGGTTTTGAATGCAAGATCACAGAAAGAAGTCCATCGCTCGCCAAACGGTGTCTTTGGGTCATGGTACTGGGCAGGCTTAGATTTGGGCTTTATGCTTTTGCGCAGAGGAGGGTAGCCTGCTTTCAAGTCAGTGAGGGGCTTAACGATGCTGGAATAGTTCTTAATGAACCGCCTATAGTACCCTGAAAAGCCTAAGAACGAGCAGAGCTGTTTGAGATCACGGGGCACAGGCCAGGTACTTAGGGCTTTCACTTTTTCGGGGTCGGTCTCAACTCCTTTACTGGACACAATGTGGCCGAGGTATCTGACAGAAGTTTGAAAAAATCTGCATTTCTCAGGGGAGAGTTTAAGCCTGTACTCTTTTAGGAGATTAAGAACTTTCATTAAGCGAGCCTCATGTTCTTTGGGCGTCTTGGAGAATACAATGATGTCATCAAGGAACACAATCACCTCATGCAGATTCATGTCGCCCATGCATTTCTCCATGAGGCGCTGAAACGTGCTGGGGGCGTTTGTAATGCCTTGGAGCATTCTATTGAATTCCCAAAAGCCCATGGGACATACGAACGCCGTCTTTGGTTTGTCCAGCTCCTCTACCTCAATTTGGTAGTACCCCGACTTTAAATCGAGGACGGAGAACCACTGCGAACCAGTCAAGGTGGAAAACGTTTCCTCCAAGTTGGGGAGGGCGTAAGCATCTTTTACAGTCTGCATGTTAAGCTTCCTGTAATCAATACAAAGGCGGACATTGCCATTTTTCTTTCGCACCACTACAATAGGCGAAGAAAATGGGGAAGTAGACTCTCTTATCACGCCTGCTTGTTGGAGTTCTTTGAGATGCTTATGGACCGCTTCCAGGTCATTTGGATGTATGGGACGTGCTCTGTGTTTGAACGGTGTTTCATCTGATAATTTGATTGTGTGTTTCACTTGATCCGTTTTGCCAAAGTCAAGATCGTTTTGTACAAATACTTTGGGCATTTGACTGAATTGTTCTGTTAGGCGCTCTTTTCATTCAGCGCTAATGGGGGAAGAGTCAAAGTTGAACTTCAGAGTGGACTTTGGTTCAGTTTTGGACTTTGTAACTTTCACGGAGTGTTCTTGTGATAGGACTCGTTGATATGCACACATTTCTCCAATGACACACTTCTGAGGGATTGTCACGTCATGTTCCGATTCACTGGTGAGTATAACTGGAACAAGGTAAGGTGCTCTTTCCGGTAAGTCTATGAGACATGGTTTTACTAGGATACCACCAGGTAAGGCTGACATTAACGGGTGTTCTAACAAGACAGATTTTTCACTGTTGTCGGCTGACACAGCTACAGCGCCATCTAGAACAACTGTTTGGCCTGCAGGAACTAACTGTGGCTCTTTGTTGCGCATGGTCACTAAACCAAGGCTAGTGTCTTTGGACTGTCTGTGCCGTAGCTCAAGGACTTTTAACACTGCCTTATAACCAAGTGACATGGTTGGTTGCAGTTCAGAACATGCTTCAGAGTACAGCTCATAAAGTACATCTAATGTGCTTGTTCCTATTAACACTAAGGACTGATCAGCTGCACGTACATTGGGAACCACTAAAGCAAGTGTTGGCACTTCGGCTTCAATACCGAGAAAGTCTTTTGGGAAAGTGACATGCATTTCAATGTAGCCTAAATAAGGTACACTCTGACCATTAGCTCCCTCCATTTCTAACAGCTCAAAAAGTGGCTTAATCTCATGGTTGGATAAGTACTGTCTGTAATAGGACTCAGGGACAGTAGTCACCTGGGAGCCTGTATCTAACAAACAGCTCACAGTACAGCCATTCACTTTCACTTGTGCTGTACTTTTTGTACCAATTAGACCATTAGGAAAGTTAAAGGGGTCTATTTTGGAGTGTGACTTTAGTTTAGCACGTGTCTTGAATGGAGCTTTTGGTTTGGGACGGGTCATCTCTGAACTAGCCTCTGTTTGTCCCGCAACAGAGGCAGACTTCAGTTTTAAAGAAGTTTGGGGGTTCTGACTGTCCCAAATCTGTCTTTTTACTCTTAGTTCTTTGCGTTTTGCAGCTACAAGTGCAGGGTTTGGCTCTGACTCACAAGTGGCTACAATATGCCCATCTTCGCCACAGCTGAAGCAATACCATGGTTTGGGCCTAGTATTGGGATGGCTGGACGAAGGTAAGTTTTCAGGTTTGTCATGGTCAGGTTTTTTATTTTCAGACTTCTTAGTTGGGTCTTTCTTCGGTGGTGCTTGTTTCTTTTGTTTCACAACAGCAGCTAATTGGCTTTTTAGATCAGCGACTTGCTTTTTCAGTTCTTTCAGACTGTCAGACTCTACTTCACTATTTGTGCTTGTTTCGGTGACGGTTTGTTCGTAGGAGGGTGCTTTTGGTTTTGTGGTGCCCAAGTGTCTTTTCATACGTGTGTTTTTAACTTCTTGTCTGTTTTCAGCAGTGCGAAGGTGAAGCAATAACTCTGCATACGCAGGTGGATGTTTATCTTTTAGTTCCAGCTGTAGCTCCTTTAGCAGATTATCATCCCAACAGCCTCTGTTAAACTGCTTGAGAAGATGTTTGTTCACTTCTTGTGGCTCTAGACCGCCTCTACGCACTGTGAGATTGAGTGCCACCTGCAAACGATGCAGATATGCAGAGGGTTTTTCTCCATAATCTTGGAAAGTGTTCATGAATCGTACAAGCAGTTCCTCACCATCTTCAACAGTCACAAAAGCTGTGTCCAAAAGCTTGAGATAGTCGGCAGAGGTGGCTTCAGGCCCAAGAGGGCGAATAACATCAGACGCAGGAGCAAGAAGACTTTCGAAGATCTTGTGAGACTTTTCCAAGTCAGACAAAGAAGTATCTTCTATCATCAAGTCAACATGTGAATGCCATGTTTCATAGTCAGCTTCAGTATACGGTCTTGGCGTTTTGCCAGAGTAATGGGCGTTTGACGGCTTGTCTGCATGTTTAATGACATGCTCAACTACGATTTTCTGAATCTTGGGTGGGTTAAAATCAGCTGGACTCAACATTTGAGGTGTCAAGTTTGGTCTAAGAGGGCTTTGGAGGAGTGCTTGAGTGGTTTTAGGGGTGCGAGGCACTTCAACCTGAAGTGAAGGAGAGACTCAACTTTGTGTGGGTTCTACAGTAGGGAAAGCAGGATCAACATCGGCAGAGACCATTTCGGCTGTCTCAGCAGCTTCAATAGACTTCCCTATTGTGGACATAACTTCCCCCAACACCTCTTCAAAACCTTTTCTACTTAACTTAGCTAAACCCCTCAGGTTGCTAAGATAAGCCTCAGTAACACTGCCCCCTACAGTTTTAGTGTACACATCAGTTAAGGCTTGAATGCAGTACTTAACATCTGGATTGTCAGTGGATGGAAAGAAGTACGGCAACGCAGGTGCTAATGTTTCAACAGCTAATCCAGACTCGAACTCCACAAAGTGACTTTTGTCACATTCAGACGAGTTATCATCAATGCTAAGTACCCTGCGAATAGTGCCATGTTGCTCTAGGAACTTAAAAACGTCTTTGTCTTTTTCTTTGTCGACCACACCACTGACAATGACTGCATTTGGAACTTTGACACCATATTTTTCAACAAAATCCATTTTGACAGTATATGAACGGTTTGGTCAGGGGTCAAAACAGAATCCACATCTGTTGTCGTAATGCTCCAGGCTCCTGGCTGCCCTCGCCAGATTTTTTGTAACACCCACTTGTAGCACTTTAGGTGTGTAATACAGTGATCCCTCACTTATCGCGGTTAATGAGTTCCAGAACCGACCGCGAAAAGTGAAAAACCGCGAAGTAGCGTCACCCCTAATGACGTCATCCATAAATAATACGTACGTTCATTCTCTCACTCTCTCTCTCTCTCATATGATACGTGTGTGTGTGTGTACGTGTACATACATACGTAGATGTAAACAAAGTGTACATAAATATGTTTTTAGAACTCTTTTATTCTTATAACAAGATACGTAACTCAAGATGAAAATGATTTACTGCACAGGTTAATGAGAGCTTTACTGCTCCTCAGGTGACGCCTCATCGTGAGGTGCTGGAGGCGCAGGATCATCGAGGGCAGCTTCCGATAGAGCTGAAGCTGCAGGAGGCGGCGTAGTGGCTCGACGGGAAGACTATTTCGCACAAAATGGCACAAGAGAAAAGCAAAAAGTTCCACGCGGCGAGACTAAGTAACACGAGCGATAAAAAGCAATGAATGCGGTCTTCCTTCCCTTCATGGGTGCTCGGCAGGGAGAGGAGGTGGGTGAAACGTCTCGGCCAATCAGCTTGCGGGGTGAAACGTCTCGGCCAATCAGCTTGCGAGATTTCCGAGCAGAGCCAACACAAGAACAGCGAACAGAGAGTTGTGCTGCTCTCCGTGTTGACACCTGATGGTCTAATGTAGTCTCCCTGCC
The DNA here is from genome assembly GCA_020510985.1 of Pholidichthys leucotaenia. NCBI lineage: Eukaryota > Metazoa > Chordata > Actinopteri > Cichliformes > Pholidichthyidae > Pholidichthys > Pholidichthys leucotaenia. The sequence continues at coordinate 334,422,594 of CM035839.1, read as the reverse complement.
TTCTGCTAGCGCCTGCCCATTATTTCTCAATTTTGAATTTTTGATGAATATTTTTGAAAAATCCGCGATGCACTGAGGGCGCGAAAGGTGAAGCGCGAAGTAGCGAGGGATCACTGTACTACTTTAGGTGTAAAATCTTGTACCCTTGTGGTAGTATTGGCTTATGGCAGTGTAGTTACTTTTAACCTTACTACATGGATAGAAGGGACAATTGGGCCAGGTCAGGTAGACCCTAGATTCGTAGGAGCCTGAAGGGCGTAACAACAGATGACACAACACCGATATATAGGAACTTGCAACTATGTGTATTTTTACAAATATGTACACTTAATCAAAAAACACAGCACTTGTCACAATAATAAAAAAAAAATAAAAATAAAAATAAAATACCCCAAATATATTTACAGGATATACAGTCCTCTAGTGTCCTTTCCAGGTGATAAATTGGATCACCTCTAGTAGTTAATCGGATTCAGGCTTCGGCTCGCCATCCAGATCTGAAGATTCCACGTAAAAAACCTGACCAAGCTAAGTGACACGTGCGTCATGGGGTTCCCGTGCTCAACGTGCGTTTACAACCTTTGGATCCAAATCAATCTCAAGTTTTATCCGAGACAAAGACTGCAATTAGCACGTTAGCGTCGCCATATCATCAAGGACCGTCTCTCTCTCTTGGTCGGAGTCTTTCGGCGTCTGGCGTGACTGAGCCAAAAAATGCAAGTCATACCCAGACCCGGAGAGAGAGTGCTTAACCCATTGGCTGGCCCTGCCAAACAACGGCACAGCCATTGGTTGCTCAAAATACCAAATAAAAACATTTGGAACTTTATCAAAACTCCCCAGAAAGTGTTCCCTACTGTTTTATGAATATATATATATATATATTTATTTAAATATTCATCTTTAAATTATTTACTCCCATTGTGAAATGGGTGTTTTTCTTTTTAAAAGTGGTATAAATATTCATATTTTTATTTGCTTTTTAACACTGGGTTACACTAACTTCTATCGCCGTTTTGTCCAGAATTACAGCATTATTGCTTTACCCCTCATCCATCTGGCCTCTACGAAGGTGTCGTTCCACTGGACGGAGGAAGCAGAAGTAGCGTTTGCTGAGCTGAAGGAGAGGTTCTCCACCCCCCCACGACCCATCCTGGCCCAGGTCGACCCCTCTCTACAGTGCTTGGTGAAGGTGGACGCCTCGGACTTTGGGGTTGGGGGCGGAGTTATCCCAGCACTCTCCTACCAATGACAGGGTCTGCCCCTGCACCTTTTTCTCCCGTTGGCTGTCTCCTGTGGAGAGGAATTATGATGTGGGGGACAGGGAGTTGTTAGCCATGAAGCTGGCTTTGGAGGAGTGGCGCCACTGGTTGGAGGGTGCTTCACTTCCGTTCGTCGTTTGAACGGATCATAAGAACTTGGAGTACCTGCGGACCGCTAAGCGGCTGAACGCCAGGCAGGCCCGTTGGTCCCTGTTTTTTGGAAGATTTAACTTCACCATCACCTACCGCCCGGGTTCTAAGAATATCAAGCCTGACGCGCTCTCAAGGCAGTTTTCCACCTAAGCTGCAGAGACAACACCCCATCCGATTGTTCCTCCTTCCTGCATCGTGGGCATGCTTTCCTGGGACAGCAAGGAGAGGGTGAGGAGAGCGCAGGAGGCGGAGCCCGACCCGGGTGGGGGACCGGAGGGTCAGATGTACGTTCCCTCTGCTGTTCGAGGGGAGGTGATGAACCGGTTGCACTCCTCAAAGATCATGTGCCATCCTGGGGTAGCGCACACTGTGGCCCAGCTACAAAGGTCCTTCTGGTGGCCCTCACTGCACAGGAACGTAGCAGAATTCATCCAGGCCTGTCCACAGTGTGTGACCGGCAAGTCATCCTCTTCCCCATCGGCAGATCTGCTGCATCCTCTCCCCATCCCCAGCCATCCCTGGTCCTATGTCACATTGGACTTCGTGACCAGTTTGCCCCCCTCTGCAGGCCACATGGTTATCCTCACCATAGTGGACAGGTTTTCTAAGGCGGCTCACTTTGTTCCTCTGCAGAAGCTGCCAGCTGCCAAGGAGACGACGGATCTGGTTGGTGTTGCACATAGTCCGGCTTCATGGCATCCCGAGGGACATTGTATCAGATCGTGAACCCCAGTTTGTCTCGCAAATCTGGCGGTCCTTCTGCAAGGCTATGGGGGTGACGGTGAGCCTGTCTTCTGGACATCACCCCCAAAGTAATGGCCAGTGTGAGCGTACTAATCAGGAGTTGGAGGCAGCCCTGAGGTGCATCACGGCCTCTAATTCGACGTGCTCCAGGATCTTCTCCAGGAAGATCGCCATTCCCTCTGTCCAGGCCTTGCGACGCACGGCAGCCCGCAATACGGAGATCACCAACCGCCACAGGACCCAGGCTCCCTCCTACCATGTGGGACAGCAGGTATGGCTCTCCATGGAGAACATCAACCTGAAGGGTGAAGACCAAGAAGTTATCACAGCGTTTCATTGGTCCTTTCTCTATAATGGATATCATCAACCCTGTTGCTGGGCGCCTGGCTCTGCCCCCCTCTAAGCATATCTGTCCTACCTTCTATGTCTCCCAGGTGAAGCCATTCGAGTCCAGCCCGCTGTGTCCCCCACCCAGACCTCCACCCCCACCTGTGATGATCGACGGTGGTCCTGCGCACCAGGTCACTCGCATCCTGGATGTCCACCGCAAAGGGCGCGGTCTGCAATATCTGGTGGACTGGGAAGGGGTATGGACCTGATGCGCAATCCTGGGTGCGTCCCTCGTTTGTGTTGGATCCTCAACACATCCGGGAGTTCCATCAGACCCACCCGGACAGGTTAGAACGGCCGCCGGGAGGCATCCCATGGTGGGGAGGGATACTGTAGTGATCTGCGCTGTGTGTGCCTCGCCCTAATTATCTTTCACAGCTGCGGGCACACCTGCTCTCCCTCATCAAGCACTCTTTATAAGGAACACTGCCCTATAGGCAGCACGGAGACATCTACACTATCTCCTAGGAAGAACTCCTCCTTAGAGTCTTCCTCCACCTCACTGCGTTTAGAGAATTCATCTCTATTCATCTGCCTCTCATCGCACGGGAGTCCCATCTCCCCAACGCTACGTAAGCCTGCTTTGTGCTGTTACCTGCACCTGCCCTTCTTCCCCTTGTTCCCTGTGCACAGGTAGACCACCCTCCAGGCGGACCTTCCCTTCCTCCAGGCGGCAGACCAGGACTTCAGCTGTGCACGGCGACTTTCACCCCTCGCACGTTGGTGAGCTAGAGCACATGTCACCTTCACCCAAGCAGCACTGTGAATATTCTGCACCTTCACTATGGCATCACAACAGGGCGCCGGGCCTGCATTGGAAGATCATCTCTTCAGAGCTGGATTAACTCTTCGCTGCCGTAAGACTGCTAAAACTCTATTAATATCATTATCTGCCAGCCTGAAGCTAACTCCTCTGTCTTTGCTGTTGTTCCAGGGTTGCCAGGCCTGTCCTGTCATCACGCTCCTGCTCGCACTACACTACACTCTCACAACACCATTCACACACACACACACTTCCACTCTAATTCAATAAAAGATCATTATTCTTGTTGAGCCTGTGTCTGTTCCTGGGTGTTTCTGGAAACCATGTCAATTGTGACTGGTTTTGGGTCAGTTCTATATGTGATAATTTATGTATTACCAAAGTTAGAGTAGTTTTTGTAAAATTTGCAGCATTAGGCCTCAAAGATTTTTTCTTCCTGGCAAGTAAAATGGCTATTAAAATGGTAATTTCCAAGACTGCATCGGATCGAATCGAATCGTTTCAGAATCTCAAAAATCGGAATCGACTTGATTCTTGCAATTAGGGATCGTTCCCAGCCCTAATAACTACTGGATTCTTACAGCATCAAATTAACAGGCCAGTGACGATCTAACTGGTTTATAAATGAGAAATACAGTATGTGGAATTCATAACTGTTTGCAGATCTTATAGCCTATGGATTATAAGGATTAGTTCTGAACAGGGAGGAATTTTAAAAAAGAATCAGTTTTATTGTTTGTGTGACTGTTGTGCATATACAGCTGAAGCCAGAAGTTTGCATACACTGTATAAACTCTTTATTTTTTTATATTTGTTAAATAACATTTTGACGATTTTTGAGGATTTTTTTTCTTTCTTTCTTCAGAGTCAGAAGTTTACATATGCTAATGTCAGGAAGAGAATTGTGGACTTTCACAAGTCTGGTTCATCCTTGGGTACAATTTCCAGATGCCTGAAGGTGCCACGTTCTTCTGTTTAAACAATTATATGGAAGTATAAACACCATGCCAATACCCAACAATCAAATCGGTCTGGAGGGAGTCAGGTTTTCTGTCCCAGAGTTGAAAGTGTTTTGGGGTGGAATGTGTGTATCAACCCCAGAACAAAAACAGTAGACTTTGTGAAGTTGCTGGCTGAAGCTGGTAAAACAGTGTCATTATCCACAGTGAAACGAGTCCTGTACAACCATGGGCTGAAAAGCCACTCAGCAAGGAAGAAGCCATTACTCCAAAAACAAAATAAAAAAGCCAGATTATAGTTTGCAAATTAACACCGGGACAAAGACCTTAATTTTTGGAGACATGTGTGACGGGGTGGAAGCATTTTATTGTGTTTTGGGGTTTTATATGTTTTTTAAGTTTGTGTTGCATGTTTATTTATAGGCTGCATGTTTTGTAGTTTTTATATTTTAGCCTGTGTGCTTTTAACTACTTCCACCCTGTGCTTCCCCTAATTGCCAATCAGCAGCACCTGTACTGATTGCAGATGTGCAGCACCTGTGGCTGCACATGATATAAAAAGGTGATCTGGCAGTCCAAAGGAGAGCTTTTGCCAGGAGGAGAGAGCCCTTCCTGAGGAGAGGACCCTGGATGGGGGCCCTGCCAGACGAGAGAGCTTGCTTGAAGGAGCCCTGCCTAAGGAGAGAGCCCTGTCTGAGGGGAGCCCGGCCTGATGAGGGCATGCTTGGGAGAGAGCTTTGCTTGGAGGAGAGCCCTGCCAGGACAGGAGTAGGCTGCTGGTCTCAAGAAGGTGGCTCAGTTATGCCCTCTTCAGTCATGGAGGGCATGACTGAGGAGGAGGAGCAGTAATTGCCAGGACCACCATGATGCCGGCATTTGGAGGAGGACACTTCTGTGTGGAGCAGTTGGCGGTGCCGCAGACGAAGGACAGCTGGTTTCCTCCCACATGCCAAAAACATGCAAGTTAGGTTAATTGGCATCAAAACTGGGGATTCTAAATTGTCCTTAGGTGTGAGTGTGAGAGTGAATGGTTGTCTGTTTCTCTGTGTCGGCCCTGCGATGGACTGGTGATCTGTCCAGGGTGTACCCTGCCTCTCGCCCAAAGATGCTGGGATAGGTTCCAGCCCCCCTGCGACCTGAAAAGGATTAAGCGGAAGAAGATGGATGGATGGCCTACATGTTATATATGTCCTGTAGCCTGATGAAACTAAAATTGAACTGTTTGGCCATAATGACCATCATTACATTTGGAGGAAAAGGGGGAAGCTTGCAAGCCCGAGAACACCATCCTATCTGTAAAGTACAGGGGTGGGAGTGTCATGTTGTGGAGGGGTGTTGCTGCAGGAGGGACTGGTGCACTTCACAAAATAGATGGCATCACAAGGAAGGAACTCTATGTGGAAATATTGATGAAACATCTCAAGACATCAGCCAAAAAGTTAAAGCTTGGGTGTAAATGGGTCTTCCAAAGGGACGATGACCCTAACCATACCACCAATTTAGTTACAAAGTGATGTAAGGACAACAAAGTCAATGTTTTGGAGTGGCCATCACAAAGCCCCAATCTCAATCCCATAGAAAATTTGTGGGCAGAGCTAAAAAGAAGTGTGCGAGCAAGGCGGCCTACAAACCTGATTCAGTTCTGTTGGGAGGAAGGGACCAAAATTCCAGCAAACTATTGTGAGAAGCTTGTGAAAGTATACCCAAAACACTTGACCAAAGTCACAGTTTAAAGGCAATGCTACTAAATACTAAAGAAATGTATGGAAACTTCTGATTTTTAAGAAAGTAATTAAAAAGTCTCTAAAAATTATTTAGCAAATACAAAAATATTTAGCAAATGGAAGCAATTTTGGTAATCCTAACTGACTTGAAACCTGAAAGGAAAAATTTAGTCTGATTTAATGTCAGACAGTTTGTGTATCGTTTTTATACAGTTTAGGTAAACCTGGTTTCAACTGTTTCTGGCTGCTACTAACCATTAAATGCTAATGTTGTTTTTGTTGTTTGTGCTTATGTACCTTCTCTGGTCTGTGGTCGTTATTACATAAGTGTTTAGAAGATATTTGGTTGAAGGCTGACCCGCCTGTTGATGTATTAAAAAGGTGTCATGGTGGTAGTATAGGGTCATGGAGTATCAGGGAAGTCAAATGCCATATAAAGTCAATGCACACCTTACATTGCAACAGGTTAGGATCTCTGCACTGCATTTCAGTGACTCTCATTTTGTTAGGTGGTCTCATGTTTACTATGAAATGGAACCTTCTTGTGTCAATGCCTGTGGTGAAATGATTGAAATGAACACTAATTGTTGCAAAAAATCTTGTGTGCAGCCCCTGGGGTAACAGATTGTTGGTGTAATGATTGTCTGAGATTCAATACAATAATTAGCCAAATTGCATAGAATATCTGCAGTATTCTCACTTTAGTCACATATGCAGCAATGAGGGTGGTCTGTCTCTCATCAGCCATTTGTATTTTTGTCATTATGTGACAACGTGCATCATCACTCATAAATGTGTTGATTCATATTTTTGTCTGCCCAGAAAAGATTAAATAAATAAATAGGGCCACAAAACAAGTTGTTGTCATTGCTGACCTGATGTAATTGTTTCTTCTTATAGTCATAATTTTCATTCTACAACCTTTCTCTTCTTCTCTTTTAGGTTGAATGACGGTTTATAAATTGCTACACTGTAAGCGCATCTCTGGGCCAGAAACAAAGAAGATGTGTCTAGCAAGACACAGAAAGTGCACTCAATATTCTGCATCCTGAGCAGTGTTCGCATCTTGGGTCCATTAGATGAATGGGCTGACTGACTCTTGGAGTAAACTTAAATGTAGCACTGACTTGCCCTTACACTGCCAATGTGCTTGGCCCTGGGCTGACTGCCTCTGCAAGTGGATGAACACAGAACATATAAAACATTCCAGAAAAGTACAAACCCCTGGGAAGCCTGACTCCAGTGTGTGTAGTTCGAGATAGCCAGAGAGTGACACTGCTCAGACACATCACCAATTGCAATGCACTGGTTGTTTTATCATAGTTGTGTTCCATAAAGAATGACCATGACTGCAAATCTGCACACTCAAAAAGGAAACCTAGCCAAAGTTGTATTTCAGTTTAACAGGTATATATTTTTTTTAAAATATTTTTATTTATACAACAGTTATTTCCAACTGAGCAATTTGATTGGACAATAGGGATTCCAGCAGATACTATAATCCGCAAAAATTGCACTTCAGTTTCACTGGATATGTATCACTCTGCTTCAAAAGTGTAGTTATTTATAATCCTTTTATTAGTCCCACAATGGGGAAATTACAGGGCATCAACCTGTAATTTCCACGGTGCGGTACCAGTCCCTTCAGCATTCACGCACACACATTCACACCTAGGGCCACTTTAGAGTATCTAATTAACCTAACTTGCATGTTTTTGGTCTGTGGGAGGAAACCGGAGTACCAGGAGTAAACCCACGCAGACACGGGGAGAACATGCAAACTCTACTCTCCCACAATATTATTTTATTTATTTTCAAATAAGCCTGTATAACCCTGTGTGACACTTACTTGTCTCGCCAAATTTTGTAACAATATACCACTGTAATACAATGGGTAATTGGGTAACAGGGTAACACCCACTAACACCTGCGCTCGCCAGATTTTTGTGTGTAACCCTTACTGACACCCACTCACCCTACTCACTTTAGGTGTAGTACCCTTTTTGGTAGTACTGTGTTATGGCAATGTAGTTACCTTAACTTTTCTACCTGAGGGAAAAGGGATAATTCGGCCAGGTCAGACCGACTCTGGGTTCGTAGGAGCCTGGGAGGTGCAGCAACAGACGACACATACACAGCCGTACATGGAACTTGCAACTATGTATATTATTTGCAATTATGTACACAAAAAAATACATAGCGCGATAAAATAGAAGAAATAAAAACAAAATACTCCAAATTATATTTACAATATTCACAGTCCTGTTTTGGTCCTTTCCAGGTGACTAGTGGAGTCACCTTTAGCAGTTCATAGGGTTCGGGCTTCGGCACGCCATCCAGATTTGGAGGATCCACGCTCTGGTAAAACCAGTCCAAAGGAAGAAAAAAAGAAAAGAAAAGAACCTGACCATGCCAAGTGGCTCGTGCGTCAATGGGGTTCCCGCGCTCAACGGCGCCGACAGCCCCCGGATCCCAATCAATTTCAAGGGTTTTATCCAGGTAAAGGCTGCTACCAGCACACTAGCGTCGCCATATCACCAAGGACAGTCTCTCTCTCTGGTCTGTGTCTTTCGGCGTCTGGCCTGACTGAGCCAAAAATGCAAGTCATCCCAGACCCAGGGAGAGAGCGCTTAACCCACTGGGTGGCGTGACCCAGCAACGGCACAGCCATTGGTTGCTCAAAATATCAACACACAGTACGAGGAACTTTATCAGAATATTCTAGAAAACGTTCCTAACTATTTATGAATATATATTTATTTAAATATTCATATTCAAATTATATATTCCCATTGTGAAATGGGTGTTTTTCTTTTCTAAAAGCGGTATCGATATTTATAATTTAATTCACGTTAAACTATCTACTCCCATTGTGAAATGAATGTCCCCCCTTCTTCTTAAGAGGTATCGACATTCATAATTTTAATCACGTTTTTAACACTGGGTTACACTATCCCCCCTTAGAATCATGCAAGTCCCTTTGCATGGGATTAGCTAAATAGTAATGACGGGAGGACTAGTGTTCATGGGAATAATCTTATGATCTGACTCTGTTAAGGCTCTGGTAAAAGCCAGGTTTGAATAATCTTAGGATCTGTCTCTGTTAAGGCTCTGGTAAAAGCCAGGTTTAATCCTTGAAACAGGGACTGGGCAACAGTTAGGAGAGGGTTTCCCAACTGACTATACTGTAGTCTTTCTGGCTGGGAGGTTGTCCTCTCGGAACGTCTCACAGTCTGTGGGACTTCTTTTTCAGGTTCTTTTTATTCCACAGGTTCATCACAGGTACTTTTATCAGGCAAGTTGGTTTCACTTCCAGTTCCATTCTCATTGTTTGATTGTTCCACATTTGTTTCGGTTTCCTCCAGGTTTCCATCATTCGGTAAGTTGTCACATCCAGGTGAGTTGTCATTCCCAGGCAAGTGGTCACACCCAGGTGAAGTGACATTTTCTATTTGGTTGTCATTCTCAGGTGAGTGAGTTTCAGCAGGAATGTCTCCTTTAAAGAATGTCTTTGGATGGGGTTTCATAAACTCGAGTGAGCTTTATGGGCTTTATGGCCGGTTCTGAATTCTCACATTCATCACTTTGTTCAGGTGATTGTCTTGTCTTAGGTTTGCGGACACGTTTTGGTTGGACAGGTTCGTCTTCAACAGGGGCAAGAAAACCACAGGGAAGCAAGAGGTCACGGTGAACGGTGCGAACAGGACCATCTTTTGTCTCAGGTCTTATAGTATAAACAGGCAAGTCACCTGCTTGGTTCACCACAATGTGAATTTCAGCTTCCCACCTGTCTGCTAGTTTGTGCTTGCCTTTGAGGTGGACTGCACGTACCAAAACTCTGTCGCCTGGTTCTAGTTTTGAGGGTTTCACTCGCATATCAAATCTTGTTTTGTTTTTTTCAGCCATCTTGTTAGCATTTTCTGTTGCTAGTTTGTAGCTTTCTTGTAGAGTTGTCTTCAGTTTTTCAATGTACTGGGAATGTGACTTGAAACTTTTGTTGTGAAACGGAAGCCCAAATGCAAGGTCGATGGGCAATCTCGGCAGACGACCGAACATTAACTCATACAGGGCAAAACCAGTAGTGTCATTCTTCGTACAATTGTAAGCATGTACAAGTGGTTTTACATAGTTGTGCCAATGAGATTTGTTCTTTTCCTCCAGAGTACCCAGCATGCTCAATAATGTTCTATTGAAACGTTCTACCAGGTTACCTCTGGGATGATAGGGTGTCCTCCGAATTTTGCGAATGCCCATGATTTTGCAAAGTTCTTTTATGATATGGGACTCAAAATCGGGACCCTGATCACTATGTAACCGTTCGGGTATCCCGTAGTGAACTATAAAGTTGTCCCAAAGGGCATTTGCAACGGTCTGAGCTTTCTGATTGCTGGTAGGGATGGCTACAGTCCCGGTTCCGGTTCCACCGGACTGGCGGCGCCACACGAGTTGGCTGCCATTTGCAACTGCCTTTTTCTTATCTTCCTTCTTCTTTCTACACCTTTCACTCTATATATATATCACGGACACACAGATCGCCCCAAGGGTCTCCCGAGTTGGCGGACGGAGCCACTGTTTGCAGCGGGGGACGATACAGCAGGGAAGAGCTAGCTAGCTGGCTAGCTAGCTCCAACCGCCACCCGGTGCTAATGGAGAAGCTCGATATGCCGAGGAACTGTGGCGAAAATGACACAGGTGCCGGGCTGGAGTTTAGGCTGTGTGCAAGAAATATAAGACAGAATAATAAAGAGCGATGGCAAGAACCAAGCAGACCGCCCATAAATCTACTGGAGGAAAAAGCCCCCCAGGAAGCAGCTAGCCACCAAGGCTGCTCAAAAAATCGCTCCGGCCACTGGCGGAGTGAAGAAGCCTCACCGTTACAGGCCCGGTACCGTGGCTCTGACAGAGATCCGTCGCTACCAGAAATCCACGGAGCTGCTCATCCGTAAGCTGCCCTTCCAGCGCCTGGTGAGGGAGATCGCTCAGGACTTCAAGACCCACCTGCGCTTCCAGAGCTCCGCCGTCATGGCTCTGCAGGAGGCCAGCGAGGCCTACCTGGTGGGTCTCTTCGTGGACACCAACCTGTGCGCCATCCACGCCAAGAGGGTCACCACCATCATGCCCAAAGACATCCAGCTGGCCCGCCGCACCCGCGGAGGGAGAGACAGCTTAGACTTTCTGCTGCACATTCATGCCAAGTCACGTTTCGTTACCTTGTATTCATACATGTGTAATGACAATAAAGTTGAATCTCATCTCATCTCTCATCTCATCAACCACAATGCTCTGCACTGTGTGTCTATATATGTATATATATATATATATATATATATATATGTATATATATATAATATGTACATATGTATACTAGCTGTTCTTGTTTTTTTCTTGCCTTCTGATTGTTGCTCTGAGTGTTGCTATCCCTGTGCTGTTGCAATCCTGGAATTTCCCCATTGTGGGACTAATAAAGGCTTATCTTATCTTATCTTATCTTACAGTGTATTTCGTGAAATGATCAGTTAACACGAGCACATCCTTTGTGTTACTTTGATCGGGCTCAACGGACAGGAAATCCATACAGACAATTTCGAGCGGTCGGGTGGACTTGATGTTGACAAGCGGAGCAGCTCGTTCTGGAGCGGTTTTACGTCTTACGCAGCGATTACATGTCTTGATCTTCTTTTCAATATCTGCCACCATGCGAGGCCAATAGAACCTTGTTCTGGCGAGATCCAAAGTACGCTCTGTGCCTAAATGGCCCATGTCACAGTGGAGGCTTTGAAAGACTGAATCGCGAAGCTGTTCAGGTAAGATGAGCTGGTAAGTAACATTTCCTCCGTCTTGACGAGTGCGGTAGAGAATGTTATTTCACATTTCAAGTCGACCGAGCTCTCGGAGTAACAAGTTGAGGTCAGGAAGTTCAGTTCGTACCGTTGGTGAAACTTTTAGTCCAGTTTCAATTTGTGCAATCACTTCCCTTAAACAGGGATCAGTTCTTTGTTCGTTTTTGATCTGTTCAGGAGTCATGTGGGGTACAACTGGAAGACCACCACAGCCATCTTCATCGGAGTAGCCATCTGGAATGGCAGCTACAGAGATGGCTAACGAGTGAACCAAAGGGAAGGTGTTGTCTGGAGAGCTACAGACAAGGTGTTTTTCACATATAGCAGACACTACCTCGGAACTTAAACTGCTTTCAGGAAGAGACAAGTGAGTTTGAGTGAACTGCTGTATGCGGTCAAGCTCCTTTTGGGACACTGCGTCATTAAGTAACTCGCCATGTGGCCGTCTTGAGAGGCCGTCTGCATCTGAGTTAAGCTTGCCTGTTCTGTATTGGAGCTTAAAGTTAAACGTTGACAGAGCAGCTTGCCACCTATAACTCATGGCATCCATCTTAGCAGTAGTCAAAATGTACGTCAGGGGGTAACTGTCTGTCACAACAGTAAAATGACTGCCATATAAATAGTCTGCCAACTTCTCCGTTACTGCCCACTTTAGAGCTAAAAATTCTAATTTATGGGCAGGGTAACGGGACTCACTTCTAGACAACCCCCGGCTTGCATAAGCTATGACCCTAGTCTGGCCCTCCTGCTCTTGATAGAGGGCGGTGCCAAGCCCTGTAGTGCTGGCGTCAGTATGGAGTGTGTATGGCAACTGAGGGTCAGCGAAACCCAGGACAGGCGCAGTACTGAGCTTTTCAATAATGGTTTTAAATGCAAGATCACAGGAAGAAGTCCATCGCTCGCCAAACGGTGTCTTTGGGTCGTAGTACTGGGCAGGCTTAGCTTTGGGCTTTATGCTTTTGCGCAGAGGAGGGTAGCCTGCTTTCAAGTCAGTGAGGGGCTTAACGATGCTGGAATAGTTCTTAATGAACCACCTATAGCACCCTGAAAAGCCTAAGAACAAGCGGAGCTGTTTGAGATCACGGGGCACAGACCAGGTACTTAGGGCTTTCACTTTTTCGGGGTCGGTCTCAACTCCTTTACTGGACACAATGTGACCAAGGTATCTGACAGAAGTTTGAAAAAATCTGCATTTCTCAGGGGAGAGTTTAAGCCTGTACTCTTTTAGGCGATTAAGAACTTTCATTAAGCGAGCCTCATGTTCTTCGGGCGTCTTGGAGAATACAATGATGTCATCGAGGAACACAATCACCTCATGCAGATTCATGTCGCCCATGCATTTCTCCATGAGGCGCTGGAACGTGCTGGGGGCGTTTGTAATGCCTTGGGGCATTCTATTGAATTCCCAAAAGCCCATGGGACATACGAACGCCGTCTTTGGTTTGTCCAGCTCCTCTACCTCAATTTGGTAGTACACCGACTTTAAATCGTGGACGGAGAACCACTGCAAACCGGTTAAGGTGGAAAATGTTTCCTCCAAATTGAGGAGGGCGTAAGCATCTTTTACAGTCTGCATGTTAAGCTTCCTGTAATCAATACAAAGGCAGACATCGCCATTTTTCTTTCGCACCACTACAATAGGCGAAGAAAATGGGGAAGTAGACTCTCTTATCACGCCTGCTTGTTGGAGTTCTTTGAGATGCTTACGGACCGCTTCCAGGTCATTTGGATGTATGGGACATGCTCTGTGTTTGAATGGTGTTTCATCTGATAATTTGATTGTGTGTTTCACTTGATCCGTTTTGCCAAAGTCAAGATCGTTTTGTGCAAATACTTCGGGCATTTGACTGAGTCTTTCTGTTAGGCGCTCTTTCCATTCAGCGCTAATGGGGGAAGAGTCAAAGTTGAACTTCAGAGTTGACTTTGGTTCAGTTTTGGACTTTGCAACTTTCACGGAGTGTTCTTGTTATAGGACTCGTTGATATGCACAAATTTCTCCAATGACACACTTCTGATACCATGGTTTGGGCCTAGTATTGGGACGGCTGGACGAAGGTAAGTTTTCAGGTTTGGCATGGTCAGGTTTTTTATTTCCAGATTTCTTAGTTGGGTCTTTCTTCGGTGGTGCTTGTTTCTTTTGTTTCACAACAGCAGCTAATTGGCTCTTTAGATCAGCGACTTGCTTTTTCAGTTCTTTCAGACTGTCAGACTCTGCTTCACTATTTGTACTTGTTTCGGTGACTGTTTGTTCATAGGAGGGTGCTTTTGGTTTTGTGGCACCCAAGTGTTTTTTCAAGTGGGTGTTTTTAACTTCTTGTCTGTTTTCAACAGTGCAAAGGTGAAGCAATAACTCTGCATACTCAGGTGGGTGTTTATTTTTTAGTTCCAGCTGTAGCTCTCTTAGCAGATTATCATCCCAGCAGCCTCTGTTAAACTGCTTGAGAAGCTGCTTGTCGGCTTCCTGTGGCTCCAGACCGCCTCTACGCACTGTGAGATTTAGCGCCACCTGCAAACGATGCAGATATGCAGAGGATTTTTCTCCATAATCTTGAAAAGTGTTCATGAATCGCACAAGCAGTTCCTCACCGTCTTCAACAGTCCCAAAAGCTGAATCCAAAAGCTTAAGGTAGTCGGCAGAGGTGGGTTTAGGCCCAAGAGAGCGAATAACATCAGACGCAGGAGCAAGAACACTTTCAAGGATCCTGCGAGATTTTTCCAAGTCAGACAAAGAAGTATCTTCCATCATCAGGTCAACATGTGAACGCCATGTTTCATAGTCAGCTTCAGTATACGGTCTTGGTGTTTTGCCAGAGAAAGCTCTGATTCTCCAAGAGGAATGGGCGTTTGACGGCTTGTCTGCATGTTTAATGACATGCTCGACTACGATTTTCTGAACCTCGGGTGGGTTAAGATCAGCTGGACTCAACATCTGAGGTGTCAAGTTTGGTCTAAGAGGGCTTTGGAAGAGTGCTTGAGTGGTTTTAGAGGTGTGAGGCACTTCAACTTGGAATGGAGGAGAGACTCCACTTTGTGTGGGTTCTACAGTAGGGAAAGCAAGATCAGCGTCAGCAGAGACTGTTTCAGCTGTCTCAGCAGCTTTAATAGACTTCCCTATTGTGGACATGATCTCCCGCAACACCTCTTCAAAACCTTTTCCACTTAGCTTAGCTAAACCCCTCAGGTTGCTAAGATAAGCCTCAGTAACACTGCCCCCTACAGTTTTAGTGTAGACATCGGTTAAAGCTTGAATGCAGTACTTAACCTCAGGATTGTCAGTGGATGGAAAGGAGCACAGCAACGTAGGTGCTAATGCTTCAATGGTTAATCCAGACTCGAACTCTACAATATGACTTTTGTCAAAGTCAGATGAGTTATCATTAATACTGAACACCCTATGGATAGTGCCATGTTGCTCTAGAAACTCAAAAACATCTGTGCCACTTTCTTTATCAATGACACCACTAACAATGACTGCATTTGGAATTTTAACACCATACTGTTCTACAAAATCCATTTTGGTAGTATATCAACTGTTTAGTCAGGGGTCAAAACAGAATCCTCATCTGTTGTGCAACGCTCCAGGCTCCTGGCTGTGTTCACCAATTTTTTTTATATAACCCTGTGTGACACTTACTTGCTGCGCCAAATTTTGTAACAATATACCACTGTAATACAATGGGTAATTGGGTAACAGGGTAACACCCACTAACACCTGCGCTTGCCAGATTTTTGTGTGTAACCCTTACTAACACCCACTCACCCTACTCACTTTAGGTGTAGTACCCTTTTTGGTAGTACTGTGTTATGGCAATGTAGTTACCTTAACTTTTCTACCTGAGGGAAAAGGGATAATTGGGTCAGGTCAGACCGACTCTGGGTTCGTAGGAGCCTGGGAGGTGCAGCAACAGACGACACATACACAGCCGTATATGGGACTTGCAACTATGTATATTATTTACAATTATGTACACAAAAATAAATACATAGCGCGATAAAATAGAAGAAATAAAAACAAAATACTCCAAATTATATTTACAATATTCACAGTCCTGTTTTGGTCCTTTCCAGGTGACTAGTGGAGTCACCTTTAGCAGTTCATAGGGTTCGGGCTTCGGCTCGCCATCCAGATTTGGAGGATCCACGCTCTGGTAAAACCAGTCCAAAGGAAGAAAAAAAGAAAAGAAAAGAACCTGACCATGCCAAGTGGCTCGTGCGTCAATGGGGTTCCCGCACTCAACGGTGCCGACAGCCCCCAGATCCCAATCAATTTCAAGGGTTTTATCCAGGTAAAGGCTGCTACCAGCACGCTAGCGTCGCCATAACACCAAGGACAGTCTCTCTCTCTGGTCTGTGTCTTTCGGCGTCTGGCCTGACTGAGCCAAAAATGCAAGTCATCCCAGACCCAGGGAGAGAGCGCTTAACCCACTGGGTGGCGTGACCCAGCAACGGCACAGCCATTGGTTACTCAAAATATCAACACACAGTACGAGGAACTTTATCAGAATATTCTAGAAAACGTTCCTAACTATTTATGAATATATATTTATTTAAATATTCATATTCAGATTATGTATTCCCATTGTGAAATGGGTGTTTTTCTTTTCTAAAAGCGGTATCGATATTTATAATTTAATTCACGTTAAACTATCTACTCCCATTGTGAAATGAATGTCCCCCCTTCTTCTTAAAGCGGTATCGACATTCATAATTTTAATCACGTTTTTAACATTGGGTTACACCTGGTTTATTTGGTGATTAGGACTCTAATGTGCACAATGCATATATAATTTTTAGAGATGAGAGGTGATGAAAATTTTTATGATTTCATGACCAATCTCCCCAAAAATGTGTTTGTGATTAATCATTAAAATTGACTTATTTTTCCAATGTAATGCACCTTAACTTGTCATTTTTCAAGTTTTTCATACTCTTGTTCAGTGTTTTTCACCTTTTTTGGAGGAAAGGAACCTTTTTTACGTTGTAAAAAAAAATTGCAGCACTCCACCAACCAAAAATGTTACAAAATGAAACACTGTAGGCTATTACAGCATATGTAATGCCAATTGAATCTTGTATTTAGTTTATACTCCGTGTGAAACTTGTGCCGGTTTAGATGAACACAAAACTGATAGCCTGGCAGGAAGTGAAGATAAGATAAGATAAGATAAGATAAGATAAGATAAGCCTTTATTAGTCCCACAACAGGGAAATTCCAGGATTGCAACAGCACAGGGATAGCAACACTCAGAGCAACAATCAGAAGGCAAGAAAAAAAAAAAACAAAAACAAGCAAGCAAGAGCAGCTAATATACATATGTACGTATTACTATAAAATATATATATATACACACACACACAGACACACAGTGCAGAGCATTGTAGCTGGATGGAATAAATATATGAATATATGAACACACAGTGCAGAGCATTGTAGCTAGATGGAATAAATATGTAAATATATAAACACCCACAGTACGGAGCATTGCAGCTAGGTGGAATAAATATGCAAGTATATAAACACACACAGTGCGGAGCAATGTAGCTAGATGGAATAATATGTAGATATATAAATATATAAACACACCCAGTGCTGAGCATTGTAGCTAGATGGAATAAATATGTAAATATATAAACACACACAGTGCAGAGCATTGTTGCTAGATGGAATGAAACAGCATAACCGTCTACTTAGTTATCCTACATGGTATGATTATGTGCCCATACATATTCTCACCCTCCATAGCGACTGGTAAGTTCCTAGTTGTATGCCGGAGGGGACCATTGTGTAAGTCTATTGCATCTTTTGCATTCAAAAAACTATTAGTTTGTTACGTCTTTTTGCTATCTCTGCGAGCAGCCCTGCTTAGGTTGTACAGTCTGACAGCCGTTGGTAGGAAGGACCTACGAAACCTCTCGGTTGTGCACCTGGGATGATGTAGTCTGCTGCTAAATGAGCTCCTCAGTGCATTCAGTATGTCCTGCATAGGGTGGAACTCGGACTCCAGCAGAGATGACAGTTTAGCCACCGTCCTTCTCTCTCCTATCTCCTCCATCGGATCAAGGCGCTGCCCCAGGACAGAGCTAGCTTTCTTAATCAGTTTGTTCAGTCTCTTCCTATCGGCTGCAGTAATGCCACTGCCCCAGCAGACCACTCCAAAAGTGATGGCTGATGCCACCACCGTGTCATAGAATGACTTCAGCAGCGCCCCTTGTACACCAAAAGACCTGAGTCTCCTCAGCAGGAACAGCCTGCGCTGTCCCTTCTTGTAGAGTGCATCAGTATTGTGTGACCAGTCTAGTTTATTGTTCAGATGAATACCCAGGTACTTATAGGATGTCACCATCTCGATGTCTGTTCCCTGTATATTTACTGGTACTGTGAGGGGCTGCCCATGCCTGCGGCAGTCCACCACCAGCTCCTTAGTTTTCCTCGCGTTGATCTGGAGGCAGTTCCGATGGCACCAGTCCACGAAGTCCTGGATAAGCCCTCTGTACTCAGCTTCATCTCCATTGGAGATGAGGCCAACGATCACAGAGTCATCAGAGAACTTCTGTAGATGGCAGTGTGTTGTGTTGTGTGAGAAGTCCGCAGTATAAAGAGTGAACAGGAAGGGAGCCAGCACCGTTCCCTGGGGGGCCCCCGTGCTACTGATGATCGTGTCGGACACACAGTCCCGGGTTCTCACAAACTGAGGCCGGTTCGTGAGGTAGTCCAGGATCCATGATGACGGGTGCTGGTCCACCCCTGCGCGCAGCAGCTTGTCCTTCAGGATCATCGGTTGGATGGTGTTGAAAGCACTGGAGAAGTCAAAGAACATGATCCTCACCATATTCCCGGGCTTCTCCAGGTGGGACAGAGAACGGTGAAGGAGGAAGATCACCGCATCCTCCACCCCAATGCCATGCTGGTAGGCGAACTGGAGTGGATCCATCGCTGGTTCCACCAGGGGGCGGAGGTGAGCAAGGAGCAGTCTCTCCAGGGTCTTCATCAAGTGGGACGTCAAGGCCACCGGTCTGTAGCTGTTCAGGTCTTTGGGGTGGGAAGTTTTTGGTACAGGTACCACACAAGATGTTTTCCACAGCTGTGGTACCCTCCCCAGTTTCAGGCTCATGTTGAAGATATACGTCACAATCCCACACAGCTGGTCTGCACAGGACTTGAGGAGCTTTGCGCTGATGCCGTCCGGTCCCGGCGCCTTCCTCGCCTTGATCTTCCTCAGCTCCGTCCTCACCTGGGTCCTGGTCAGGGTCAGGATGGGGGGCTGTGTGTTGGGAGTGGGGGGGTGTTGGTGGAGTGTGGAGTGGGCAGCAGGACTTGATTTCTTTAGAGGCAGCAGTGGTTGTTGTGCAGTCAGGGGGGAGGGCGGTTGGTCAAATCTATTGAAAAACAGATTCAGGTTGTTCGCCCCTCTCCCTGCCCCCTGTGGCCTGGGGGGAGGTATTCTGGAGCCCCGAGATGGTTTTGAGGTTTCTCCAGACCCCGCTGATGTCGCTCTGTTGCAGCTTGTCCTCCATCTTCTTCCTGAAGCTGTCCTTGCCTTCTCTGATCTTTCTCCTCAGCTCCCTCTGTACGGACTTCAGCATCTCCCTGTTCCCTGACCTGAAGATCCTCTTCTTCTCTCTCAGAAGTGTTTTTATCTCAGGGTTGATCCAGGGTTTGTTGTTTGAGTGACGCCGTATGGTCTTGGTGGGAACGGATTTGTCCACACAGAAGCTGAGGTAGCCCGTGAAGGTGTGAATGAGGCCATCGATGTCCTCACCATGTGGATCGCAGAGCTGCTTCCAGGCGGTGGCTTCAAAACAGCCCTTTAGGGTGTCCATTGTCTCCTCAGACCATAACTCCACAGTGTGCATGGCCGGAGGTTGTCTGTGCACTAGGGGTTTGTACACCGGCCGGAGATGAACCAAGTTGTGATCCGATCTCCCGAGTGGGGGGAGTTGTGATGAGGTGTACGCCTCCTTAGTGTTTGCGTAGAATAAATCCAGTGTTTTATTGTCTCTAGTGTGGCATGTGACATACTGGGTGAACGTGGGTAGAATGGGAGACAGTGAAACATGGTTGAAATCGCCTGAGATGAGGAGAAGAGCATCTGGGTGTTCTGTCTGCAGCCTGCTGGTTACTGAATGGATGACGTCACGTGCTGTCCCAGCGTTCGCCGTCGGATTTGCATAAACAACAATGCAGATCACGTGTGAGTGTTCTCTCGGGAGATATGTAGGCCTCATGCTAACAGCTAGCAACTCAATGTCTTTGCTGCAGTGTCGTTGTTTAACAGTGATATGTCCCGGTCTGCACCAGTTGTTGTTAACATACATTATCACTCCACCGCCCCTAGCCTTGCCACTGTCTGGTGTTCGGTCAGCTCGTATCATATGAAAACCCTCCAGCTCAATGTTAGCATCTGCTGCTAGTTCAGTTAGCCACGTCTCAGTAAACAAAAGGAGAGAGCACTCCCGGTATGTGCTATCATAACGGGAGATAGCCGCTAGCTCATCTAACTTTCCCAGTATCGACCGTACATTTCCCATGACAACAGATGGAAGGGAGGGTCTGTACCTTATATTTTTTGTCCTCCGCCTTACTCCAGCCCGGCAGCCGCGGCGTTTTCGCCTCAGTTCTCTCGGTATGTCGAGTTTTTCCAATGGGACCGGGTGGCGGTTGAATGCTAGCAGCTGTTCTCTGCTGTATCGTATCCTGCTATAAACAGTGGCTCCGTCCACCGGCTCAGGAGACATTTAGGACGATCTGTGTGTCCGTGATATAAGTGGGGTGAAAAAAAAAGACGGATCAAAAGAGAGAGGAAGGGAAAAAGACTCGGAATCGAGCCGCTGTTGCAAAAGGCAGCCGACTGGTGTGGCGCCGAGAGAAAAAAAAAAAGAAAGGCATACATGAAGCTCTTCCTCCACAGCTCTCAGTGTTTTAGTTTTTATAGCAGTCAGACTTTAGAAGCAGACATCTGACAATGGTGTTATCTGAAAGAAGGACTTTAGCTACTTCTTTAACTATTATGGGGTCTAGCATCACATTCACAATAGTTTTGTATGCAGGTGGTATTAATTTCTATGCAACACTGTGATGCTTTTTTGATTTGGGTTTGTGGACTCCCTCAGATACTTTTGTGGTTTTCCCATTAAAGTTACCTGTTTCTCCATGTGCTCATGGAGACTAACAGAATTGTCTATGTTCCTATGTTGAAGTGAGTGATGTTTTGTTTCTGTCAAGTTTTCCCCTCTGGGGCTCAATGATGGACTCACACGCTGGGTGACGTTTTGGCATATTTAATGACAAAATGATAGAAAAGGCAGTTTGTGGGCTGAAACAGAGAATAAAGCTGTAATGGCAGACACAACTTAAGAATAATGATAACACAAGTATAATGTGGCAGATAATGACAAGGACCCCATACTGAGGGTAGGGCGTCAGGTGTATAAGTAAGGCAGGGAGTGATTAAAGCCAAGATGGCTGCACGTTCACATGCAGCGGCCAGACTACTGCCCTTGTTTTTGTGTTTTTCTTGCCTTTTATTTTCCTCCTTCAGTGACAAGCTAATTACCTACAGTTGCCAGGAACTTCTAGGCATTGGCCACCAACTTAACTCCAACACCTCCAGTGCTTATTCCACTAATCAATACCACATCCCAGAGGAGATCATCAGACCATCAAGTGCCCGGTGGATTGTTATTGGGCTCAGCAAGAGGCGCAGACGGCGTCAAGAGAGGAAGAAGAGATGAGGCTGCAGGGCTGGCCTCAGTACTTAGCTGAGCAAACTATGCACTGAACCACCGTTACCTTCAATTTTTCTCACCAATGCCAGATCCCTCACCAACAAAATGGATGAGATGCTATCAGAGATTGCCTGCAATCCCTATGTCCGGGACTGTGGTCTTCTGATTGTGACCGAATCATGGCTCCTTCCACTTACCCCAGACACCACTGTGGACTTAGAGGCTATGTCCTTTCTGTGTAGGCCCTTCAACCTCCCCGGCGAGTTAATGGCAGTAATTGTAACAGCTGTTTATATTCCTCCAGACGCTAGCGTTTGCTTAGCACTCAGCCACCTCCAGCACATTGTTAGCAGGTAACAGAAAGATCACCCCGACACAGTCTACATTATTGGAGGGGATTTTAACAAAGCATGCTTAAAGACTGTGTTCCACAAATTCCACCAACATGTTAAGTGTCCCACAAGAGGGGAAAGAACACTGGATCATATGTTTACAGCAACATTAAGCATGCCTTCAGAGCCACCCCCCTCTGTCACCTTGAACAATCAGATCATCTCTCCCTGTTTCTAATACCTGCTTACACCCACCATAGGAAGAGTTCCTCACCCAACCACACAAACAATTTAAACCTGGCCTTAAAATGCTCTCCTCCAACAACAGGACTGCTTTAGATGCACAGATTGGAGCATCTTTGAACAGCAGGACCTGGACTCCTACACTGAGTCTGTCCATTTCTACATTAAATGCTGTGTAGAAAATTTGACAGTCACCAAACACATCTGGGTCTTTACAAACCTGAAACCCTGGATGACCAGTGAGGTCCAGGCTCTGATCAGAGCCCCCAACTCAGCCTTCAGGCAGAGCGACAGCTCTCTGTACAGCACTGCCAGAGCCAACCTGAGAAGAGGCATCAAACAGGCAAATAATGCCTACAGGAAAAGTGAAGGGCTTCCTCATGGACAACAGCCCCTGACAGATGGGGAGAGGCATCCAGGGTCTCACCAACAACAGGGGCCAAGGCTCCCCAAAATCGGACAGCAGCCTCATTCTGGCAGAGGAGCTTAACAGCTTCTTTGGCCAGTTTGAGCACACCTCCCCCCCAACTCGTCCCCCCTCCTCCCCTCACGCCCTCTTCCCCCACCCTCCCCTCTCACTCTACAAGTGCATGAGGTGAGGAGGAAACTGAGAGCAGTGAACCCCCGTAGGGCCGTTGACCTGATGGCTCCACCATTATCCCCATCCCCAAACAGTCTGAAATTGACAGCCTAAATGATTACAGACCCATAGCACTCACATCTGTAGTCATGAAGTGTTTTGAGCGACTGGTGTCTCAACACATCAAGGACTGTCTTCCCCCTTCCTTCGACCCCCACCAGTTTGCTTACAGGGAAAACCAGTCTACGGAAGACACCATCGCCACCACTCTCCACAGACCGCTGACCCACCTGGAGAATCAAAGGAGCTAAATGTGGATGCTCTTTATGGACTACAGCTCAGCCTTCAACACCATCATCCTGGACATCCTGATCAATAAACTGCACCTCCTCCAGATCCCCCCCTCCATCTGCTCCTGGATAAAAAGCTTTCTCACCAACCGCCCACAAACAGTCAGATTTGGCCCCACCACTCCTCCAAACTGTCTCTCAGCACTGGCTCCCCCAGGGCTGCATGCTAAGCCCTCTTGTAACCCTTGCCTTATGTTAATTAGGTAAGGGAAATAATTAAGTGTAGACCAGTTGCTAGGTTCGTAAGGGTTACAATAGGGAATTAAAATGAGTGTGGAATGAAATAGCAGGAGGCAAGAAATGAGCAATAATGGTTATTTGTAGGGATAAAGCAAACAATACATACAAACAATTTACAACTATACAAATATAACAACGGCCGGTATGAAATAAAACCCCAAAAATGTCCTACTGAGCTCAGTGTTTGTTTGCCCTTTTGGTCTAGTCGTTTGACCAGTCAAGATATCTTGTATCTCCAGGCTCAGGTTTCTTTTCCTCTTTTAAAGCGGCAGCTTGAGTTGTTCCCACTTCAATGTTGTGCACTGGAGAGAGGAAGGATGCCCTTCAATCGAGATCTTGGTCAGATCTCGGTTCAGTCTCAGGTCAGGCTTGCCATCTCCATTTGAAGAGAATCCAGGATCCAGAAGGTTCTTGATTGGCCACCAAAAAAAACCCTAGCCTGCACAACAATAATGGTATTATTGTTTACAGCTAGAGTGATTCATTTTCCAATCCCTTCTTATATAACACCATAGCTTAGTGTTTAAATTCTTCTTTCATATTACTATTATTACAATCCAGCAATATAGTAATATCTTACATTTCACACCTTACATCTTACATGCATGTGCTCTTTTCTCACAATCTCTCTGGTAGCACATGAAATACCCTTAATTTCATGTAACCAATTGAATGAATTCCTCTTTTTATCTCTACATCATTTAACCATGAAATTATGATTAATCCTTTTTAACCTTGTCTTTGTAAATCATGAAATGAAATACAATTAATTTATCACATAACCAGGGAATATACTGTCCCATTACTTCCAATATTCCCTTTTAAAATCAGTAAAACCCGGTCTGAGCTACTGTGTTTAGCATAACCTATGCATTTACATAGGAGCCCAACACCATGTGCTTTTAGCATCAAACTACACATTACATTCGACAGAAATAGTGCATAAGAACTAAAAGTACTTCAGCATACTGTTGGGAACTGAAATCACATTTAGGAAAACCATACAGACACAAAAACAGCCTTTTCCATTGCTTTTAAACAGAAAAAATCCACTCGCGATTAGCATTAGCATAACACTAACATTAGCATGTATTGTTTGGTTTTCACTCACCAAGATGAGGTATCAATGTGAACACAGCAAAAGGACACAGCCACAATGCCTCTCAAGCTCGTGCTCCCGTCAACTTAGGATAATAAAGGTTTCAAATTAGCATTTGGAGAGTGTTTAGATCCATTTATAGCATCTTTCTAAATTAAACTCACCAAGAAGAGGTATCAGTGTGAACCAGACCACCCACAGCCTCTCTCCTCCGCTCTCAGATCGTAAAGACCGACAAACCAGCAGAGCGCCTCGGCACTCTACTCGGAAGGCGGGGCTAATATTGCTCTTAACGAATGAAAAGACCCAGATCACCCAACGTGACCATGAAACGGGAATTTAAAAGTTGGATAACGAGGATCACACTTCCTCTTCCCAAAATAATCGGTTTTCAAAATAAAATCACACAATTGTATTAATACAATTGACATCTGAGAAAAAAAAGGGGTCATTTTCTCAGCTGGGTTACACTCTACTGTACTCGCTTTACACCTCTGACTATATTCCAACCCACCCAATCGCTGTCATCGTGAAGTACGCGAATGATACCACTTTGGTTGAGCTCATCACCGATGACGATGAGAAGGCATACAGGGTGGAGGTGGAGAATCTGCTGCTGTGGTGCCAAGCAAACAACATGAAACTGAATGTCCAAAAAAAAAAAAAAAAAAAAAAAAAAAGAATTCTTACTGGACTTCAGAAAGAACAGACAGGACCACACCCCACTCCTCATAAATGGCAACCACGTGGAAACCGTCCCCACCTTCAGGTTCCTGGGCACCCACATCTCCTCTGACCTCTCCTGGTCTGTCAAGACCAAGGCCCGGCTGAAGAAAGCCCAGCAGCGGCTGCATTTCCTCCATGTCCTGAGGAAGAACAACCTGGACCAGAAGCTGCTGCTAATCTTAATAATAATAATAATAACAATAACAATAATAATAATAATAATAATAATAATAATAATAATTATTATTATTATTATTATTATTATTATTATTATTATTATTATTATTATTATTATTATTTTATTTTTAGAGCACTTTTCACAGACAGAGTCACAAAGTGCTTAACATGGTAAAAAATAAAATAAAAATACAGGCACATAAAACAGTAAAAAATAAAAACAGTAAACAGTAAAAGCACATAAAAATACAATCAATACATAATTAATTAAAAAGCCAGGCTAAAAAGGTGGGTCTTTAGTTGCTTCTAAAAACATCAATGGAAGGTGCAGATCTAAGTTCAAAAGATAAGGAGTTCCAAAGTCTGGGAGCAACAGCAGCAAAGGCTCTATCACCTTTGGTTCTGAGCCTTTTGCTAGGGACTACCAATAGATTCTGATGAGAAGACTTGAGAGACCTGCTGGGCTGGTGTAGATGGAGCAAGTCACTAATATAAAAAGGCGCCTCTTCATGTATGGCTTTATAAGTCAGAACAAGAACTTTAAAATCAACTCTATAATTTACAGGAAGCCAATGCAAGGAGGCCAAAACGGGAGTGATATGACAGAATCTACTGGACCTAGTTAGTAATCTTGCAGTAGAGTTCTGAACTAACTGTAGGCGGTGTAAAGAGGATTTGCTAAGACATGTGAAAACAGCATTACAGTAGTCCAAACGTGAAGAAACAAAGGCATGAATAATGATTTCTAACTGACTGTAGGAAACCAATGACCTAATTCTGGATATATTCCTAAGGTGGGAAAAACAACTCCGGGTCAGAGATTTGACATGCTGATCAAAACTCATCCATTGATCGAAAATGACACCAAGATTTTTTAGATTAGACGGTACATTAGAGCTTAATGAACCAATGCTATTAACCATCTTAGAAATTAGATTATCAGGTGCTACAATAAGGACTTCAGTTTTATCAGCATTAAGTTGCAAAAAAAAGTTCCAAGGTTGTCATAGCCAGGAGCGGCACTGGGGTTAAGCTCCCAGTGCTCATAAAATGCTCCTTATGGCGTGCGTCTCGAAAAGCCTCTGACAACTAAGTCCAACTCCTAGCCTGTCCGTGTGGTTTAGTCTCTAAGCCCGGCGGAACTGCTTTTACTAATAGGAGAAGGGGCGAGGGCGGATCTCTGGCGCCTTAAAACCAGATGCTTCGGGTAGATGGTGGCTCGTCAACCTGGGAAGGTAGCCCATCTAGGGGAAGGTAAACCCTGATTTCAAACCTCTGCTGCCTTGCGGCATACCCGGTCACGGGAAAGGCTTCGGGAGTCAACCCTGAGGAAAAATCCGGAGTTGGAGCCCCTAAGGCAGTTCTATGTTGTGCTCAACATCGTTCTGGCAGCTCCTGCAACGGCGCTGGTGCCAAACTGTAGCAGCCCTACTGTTCCTTTGGATTCATCAGTGACGTGGAGAGGGGGGACATGCTGCATGGGCAACATCTTGTCCTCCATATCTTCCTGCCCAGGCTTGAATCCTACCAACGCCCAACGCTGGAAGGTAGAACACCGGATCACTGGAGAGGACACTCCAGCTTCGCCTTTGGCGTAGACAAAACACGGGGAATGACAGTTACCGGTTATAAGCCACTGCTCAATTGGCGTAGAGCGTGGCGCCAGGGGTTGTTCCCGACGGTGGGAGGGATCATCAGATCTCACTGGACAGCTACCGCCCGCCTCAAGCTGGGCAGCCCCCAGCCAATAAGGTGTTGTCCCGCCACAGCTTGCTTTCCTCATTGGGTGCATGGTGATAAGGAGAAATCCAAACAGCAGGCTGAGCACCTTCCCACCAGGCAAGACAATAAAACAAAAGAGACAAACTCTAAAACTGGGAACTTGGAACGTCCGCACTATGATGACAGGACTCGCTGCTAACCTCAAGGACATCAACGACACCAGGAAGACTGCCATCATCAATAATGAGCTGAAGAGACTGGGAGTGGATATCGCCACTCTCCAGGAAACACGGTTAGCTGATGCAGGCACACTGAGAGAGAAGGACTACATGTTCTACTGGCAGGGAAAGGGCAGTGACGAACACAGGGAACACGGAGTGGGCTTCGCAGTGAAGAACACTTTGCTGAAGATGGTGGAACCGGGCAGCACTGGCTCTGCACGACTCCTCACCCTCCGCCTGAACACCACTCAAGGCCCAGTCACCCTCGTCAGTGTGTATGCCCCAACACAGACAGCCACACCAGAGGCAAAAGACGAGTTCTACGAGAATCTCGCAACAACTGTCAGGATCATCCCCAACTCTGAACAACTCATTCTCCTTGGAGACTTCAATGCCAGAGTGGGTGCTGACCACGACTCCTGGCCCTCCTGTCTTGGACCTTTTGGCGTGGGCAGAATGAACGACAACGGACAGCGGCTGCTCGAGTTCTGCACATATCACGCTCTGTGCATCACAAACTCGTTCTTCAAGACCAAGCCCCAACACAAGGTTTCCTGGCAACATCCGCGCTCAAAGCACTGGCACCAGCTAGACTTGATCCTGACCAGGCACACCTCACTGAAGAACGTGCTAATCACCCGTTCGTTCCAGAGTGCAGATTGCGACACAGACCATTCATTGGTGTGTTGCAAGGTCAAGCTGCAGCTGAAGAAATTCCATCGTGCTAGACAACCTGGAAAGGCACGGATTGACACCAGCAAGATGGCCCAACCAGAACTTGTTGAGCAGTTTGCCTCCACCTTTGAGAAGGAACTTGGTGTACCACAAGGAGGAGAATCTGCAAAGCAGAAGTGGGAAGAGCTGCGAAACACCATCTACCGCACAGCCTTGGCTACCTTTGGGAGGAAGACCTCGAAGTCACAGGACTGGTTTGATGCCAAGTTGACCGAGATGACCCCCGTCATTGAAGCCAAGCGCTCAGCACTTGCTGAGTACAAGAAGTACCCAAACGAGAAGAATCTCCAGATTCTCAAGGCTGCGAGAAGCAAAGTTCAGCAGACTGCTCGGCGCTGTGCCAACGAGTACTGGACTCAGCTCAGCCAAGACATTCAAACCGCTGCCATAACAGGGAACATCCGTGGTATGTACGATGGCATCAAGAAAGCACTTGGTCTGGCTCAGAGCAAGACGGCCCCCCTCAAATCTTCCACTGGGGAGATGATCACAGAGAAGAACAAGCAGATGGAGAGATGGGTGAAACACTACTCCGACCTCTACTCTAGACAGAACACCGTGACACCGTCAGCCCTTGATGCCATCGACTGCCTGCCATCCATGGACAAACTTGACGCCGAGCCAACCATCGACGAACTCAGTAAGGCCATTGATAGCTTGGCCGCTGGCAAGGCACCCGGCAACGACGGCATACCCCCTGACCTGATCAAGCACTGCAAGACCGCCCTACTGCTGCCATTGCATGACGTCCTCTGCCAGTGCTGGAAGGAAGGTGCCATACCACAGGACATGAGGGACGCCAAGATCATCACCCTCTACAAAAACAAAGGGGAGAGAAGCGACTGCAACAACTACAGGGGCATTTCCCTCCTCAGCGTTGTTGGCAAACTCTACACACGAGTTGTTCTCGTTCGTCTACAGAAGCTTGCCGAACGTGTCTACCCTGAGTCTCAGTGTGGCTTCCGCGCTGAGCGATCGACGGTAGACATGATATTCTCCATCCGCCAACTCCAGGAGAAATGCAGAGAACAGAACATGCCTCTGTACGTCGCCTTCATCGACCTCACCAAAGCGTTCGATCTGGTCAGCAGAGAGGGCCTTTTCAAGATCCTGCCAAAGATAGGATGCCCACCAAAGTTGCAAAGCCTCATCGAATCGTTTCACACCAACATGCAGGGGATAGTGCAGCACAATGGCAACGTCTCAGAGCCATTCAACATACGCAGCGGAGTGAAACAGGGCTGTGTACTTGCGCCAACCCTCTTTGGGATTTTCTTTGCTATGCTCCTGAGGCATGCCTTCAGCACAGCAACAGAGGGAATCTACCTGCACACAAGATCTGACGGCAGGCTTTTCAACCTCGCCCGCCTGAAAGCCAGAACCAAAGTACGCGAGGCTCTAATCAGAGACATGCTGTTCGCAGACGACGCTGCAGTCGCAACCCACACACAGCAGGAGCTTCAGACCCTGATGGACCGCTTCTCCCAGGCATGCAAGGACTTCGGGCTTACCATCAGCCTGAAGAAGACTAACGTCTTGGCGCAAGGCACGGAAGCACCACCAACCATCACCATTGATGACTACAAGCTGGAGGTCGTGAATCAGTTCACGTACCTGGGGTCCACGATCAGCAACAACCTCTCCCTTGATACAGAGATCAACAAGAGGATTGGAAAATCAGCCTTCACACTCGCTCGCCTCACCACACGAGTGTGGGAGAATCCCAAACTCTCTGTCAAGACGAAGATGGCAGTGTACAACGCCTGCGTCATCAGCACACTGCTCTATGGGAGTGAAACGTGGACAACATACGCCCGGCAGGAAAAGAGACTGAACTCCTTCCACTTGCGCTGCATTCGCCACATCCTGGACATATCCTGGCAGGACAAAGTGCCCAACACAGAAGTTCTGTCCCGCGCCGGCCTTCCCTCCATGTTCACTCTACTCAGGCAGCGCAGGCTCCGCTGGCTAGGCCACGTTCACCGTATGGAGGATGGCAGAATCCCCAAAGACGTCCTCTATGGAGAACTGGCAACTGGCAGGAGAGACGTTGGCCGCCCACAGCTGCACTTTAGAGACGTCTGCAAGAGAGACATGAAGGCCCTGGATATCAACACAGAGCGCTGGGAGGACCTTGCAACGGACCGCTCCAAATGGAGAGGCACCCTGATCAGACAGCTCAAGGCGGGTGAAGAGAGACTGACTGCTGCAGCAGATGAAAAAAGGACCCGCAGGAAGAACCGCCACAGACCCAGCAGCACGGAGACCACCCACAAGTGTGACCTGTGTGACAGGGACTGTCATTCGCGCATCGGCCTGTTCAGCCACAGGCGGTGCTGTTCCAGCAGAGTAGACGTTTAGGATTCTCTTCCATGGTCATCATAGACCGACGGAGGCCGACGAAGTTGCAAAAAGTTACTAGACATCCAGTCCTTAATTGCGGACAGACAATCATGAATAATTTTTAAATTGTCAACATGGTCAGGTTTAAAAGAGAAAAGTAGCTGTAAATCGTCAGCGTAGCAGTGATAAGACACACCTTTAAATATGCTGATGATAGAACCAAGTGGCAGCATATATAGGGCAAATAAAAGTGGATCCAGAATAGAACCTTGAGGCACCCCACAGGTTAAACGAGCAGAATCAGATGAATAAGAGCCAACAGCCATGGAAAAACTCCTACCAGAAAGGCA
This sequence comes from Pholidichthys leucotaenia, assembly GCA_020510985.1. Taxonomy (NCBI): domain Eukaryota; kingdom Metazoa; phylum Chordata; class Actinopteri; order Cichliformes; family Pholidichthyidae; genus Pholidichthys; species Pholidichthys leucotaenia. The sequence goes on along the minus strand of CM035839.1, from coordinate 334,391,915 downwards.
GGAGAAAAACCAATCCAGAGCTTTTCCAGAAATACCTACCCAATTTCTAAGCCTTTGTAACAAAATACAATGATCAATAGTATCAAATGCTGCAGTAAGATCGAATAACACTAAAACAGAGCATTTGCCAGAGTCTGATGACATTAAAATATCATTTGACACCCTAAGAAGAGCGGTCTCTGTTGAGTGTTTCTGACGAAAACCTGACTGAAATTTGTTGAAAATATTGTGTTCAATCAGAAAGTCAGTGAGCTGCTTGGCAACAACTTTTTCTAAAAGCTTAGAAATAAAAGGAAGCTTAGAAATTGGCCTGAAGTTTTTAAAAACAGATGGATCAAGGTGAGGTTTTTTTAAAAGTGGCTGCACAACTGCATGTTTAAAATACGAGGGTACACAACCAGATTCAAGTGAACTGTTAATGATATTAACCAAAGATGTACCCACTGAGCCAATTACCTCTTTTAACATTGAGGAACGCAAAATATCTAAAGCGCAGGAAGAGGATTTCATGGAGCTCACCAACACTAACAAATCCTCAAAAGAAATTGGGGTAAAATCATTTAAAAAGGCCTGTCTGTTAGGACAATCAAGGATTAGGGGAAAAGAATGAATAAAACCAGCCCTGACAGCAGTGACCTTGTCAACAAAGAAGGAAATAAACTTGTTACAGTCATTAATTGAATAAACAGGGGGAGCAGAACTGACAGCATTAACTATACTGTCTATTGTGCTGAAGAGGATCTTTGGATTGTTACTATTTGAGGAGATGATGTTGGAAAAATAAGAAGTTCTTGCCATTTTAATCATATTGTTAAATTCAATTAACAGTTCCTTAAGGTACAATCGATGCACCTCAAGTTTAGTGGACTTCCACAGTCTTTCCACCCTCCGACCTTCTACCGCTGCTGAATGGACAGCGTGCTCACCTACTACCTGGGTGGGCGTACTCTGTCTCTAGGGCCGAGAACAGAAAGGCTGTGCAGAGGGTCATCAATACCACTCAGAAAATCATTGGCAGCCCTCTGCCCTCCCTTGAGGACATCTCCACATCCTCCTGTCTCAGAAAGACCAAGTCCATCACAGAAGTCCCCTCACATCCCACCCACCACCTGTTTAACCTGCTCCCCTCTACACAATGGTTCAGATTGATCAGGTCCCACACCTCCAGACTGACAGTTTCTTCCCCTGGGACATCTGGACTGCAAACAGTCAGAGCCTTCCCCCCCCCCCCCCCCCCCACCCTCCAAACGCTCACATGCACAGAACTGAGGACCTTTTCAATTATCATAATAATCACACCCGTCTCTGAACTCCAAACTTTCATGAATATTGACCCATCTGTGAAACTACTACCATACCTATGTATATTTTCCATAATCCTTGGGTCATTTTATTCAGTCGTGTGTTCTATTGTGTGTTCGGCATGCCACACTTTTATGCACGTTTTTTCATCTGTGAAGGAGCTGCCATACCTGTGTATATTTCCGTAATCCTGGGCCATTTTTATTTCAGTCACGTGTTTAATTGTGTGTTCTGTAACTGAGTTTTATCTAATCATTCTCTCTTATTTTATTGCACAGTAGCCTGGTGGAGCACCCACAATTTCATTGTGCTGTACTGTACAATGACAATAAAGCCTATTCTATTCTATTCTATTAACACAACGAGGCACACCCATGATTAATTAGCAGACAGGAGTAACACAAAGTACTGTCAAAATAAGTAATCAATACAGAAATAATGAGGATGACAAGCTATAATGATAATACAAAGGATGAGGACATAAAAAACAATAATGAAAAATAAGGTAGAATATATTTAAAGCGAGGGCATAGCACAACCCATGCCCTGATCATGACAGTTTCCAGATGATGTTTAAGATTGCATGGGGCCATGGGACTGTTGGATAGCCTTTCCCCAATAGCAAGCATAACAGACTCTGTGCAGTGGGATCCCTGGTGGATGTAAATGGAAAGGAAAGGTAGTTTTTGCTGTATTGCCTTGTCTTCAACATCTTAGCTTTGCTTTGACAACTGCTTGGTCCTCCGCCTGGCTTACAATTTTGTCCATGGCCCAGTTTAGACACGGAATCTTTCCTCTTCAAATATTTATGCATTGCTGTTCTTTTTCTAGTCATCATGACCTAGCACATCTTAAAAAGGTTTAACCTTCATCGAAGAAGAAGAAGAAGAAGAAGAAGAAGAAGAAGAAGAAGAAGAAGAAGAAGAAGAAGAAGAAGAAGAAGAAACTGTAGCCATATTGTGTTCTTACAGCTACCTACTGACATGGAAGAGCCACTACAAGCACCCATGCACAGCAAATAATTTTGAATTTTTTGGACCAGAATTTCCCATGGAACCCTAAATGTTCACTCATAGAACCCCTGGGTTCTGAGGAGCCCCAGTTGAAAAACACTGTTCTTACTAACATGGGAGTGGACAAATATGCTTCCTTTCTCCTACAGCAGGTTTATTTAATGCTTTAGACAGATCAAAAATGATAACTATTCCAAATATTCTCAAAAAAACAACAACAAAAAAAAAAACAACAAAAATGGAACAGAACTCTTGGCAGGTCCGGGGCAGTTGCTATAGTTACACAGCACTGAGTAGCAAAAACATGCATCAGGTCCAACCTGCATGCAAAAATACAACAATCGCACACAACACCCATCAAGAGCAGTCTCTCATCTCCCTTTTCGAGGTGAGTTCCAGTAGTAGATAGTCCAGTTTGTTTTCTAGGTAACTGAATTCTATTTCTGAAGAGAAATGATGTCTGCACGGGATTAGCCTTTAGCTTAGCTATTGGCCCTCCTCAGCAGCTGCCTCCTGTCAGGTTCAGGTTCAGGGTACTTTATTTGTACCCGTAGGCAGATTTGTTTTGCAGTCTGGTGACATCCATATTTACAAGCCACAAATTACATTCAACATAGACACAAACACAGTCACATATGAAGCTGACTATAAACATGATAAGAATACTCAAGGCTCCATCAATCAGGGTATAAAAAGACAAAGAGATGGGAGAAAAATCAGAGGTATGAGAGAAGGGTCATATTAAAAGGTAAAAACTAGTCAAAGATGTTAAAAACTCAAAGGTCTAAAACCCAATAAAATATTTAGAAAAATATTTAGAACCCAAGTGACATCCTACAAAAATAAGTAAATATAAAATGGAATTAATAAATAGGTACCTAAATTATGTGCAATATATTTTTACAGCTTGTTCAACTCTTTGACAGCAGCAGGGACAAAGCTGTTTTTGTAGTGCTGGGTTCTACGTTTTGGGACAGCAAACCTCCGTCTTGAGGGAAGAAGCTGAAAGTGGCAGTGCAAAGGGTGGGAGTCATCATTTAAAATGGAGGTAGCCATCCTCTGTATTTGTCTGGTGTACAGGGATGTCAGGCTCAGCTGTGACTCACCAAGCAAACGACTGGACCATCTAACTACCTGATCCAAGGATTTCCTCTGTTTCAGTTTTATCTGACCAAACCATGACACTAAAGAAAAGGATAAAACAGATTCAATAAAAGCCCGATAAAACATTGTCATTATGGTTCTGTCAATTTGGAAGCGTGCAAGTTTTCTTAAGCAATGCAAATGTTGCTGACCCTTTTTGCACACCCTTTCACACTTCTCTTCAAAGTTTAAATTACTATCAATAATCGTCCCAAGATATTTGTAGGATTGTACACATTCGGTGGTCTGGCCTTTTAGTACGGTGACTTTGTGCCTGGGATTTTTCCTCCTAAAGTCAATAATCATGTCTTTAGTTTTTGTCGTATTCAGCTGCAGGTAGGAATCCTCACACCAGTGAACAAAATCATCAACTACTGGGCCGTGGCCACTCTCACCATCCTGGAGGAGACTGACAATAACTGAGTCATCAACATACTTTATAATGTGTCTGCTGTCATGTCTGCTCCGACACATGTTTGTGTACAGGATGAAGAGTAGTGGTGACAACACACACCCCTGAGGAGAGCCAGTAGAAGAGCACTTTAGGTCAGACTATATACCATTGACCCTTACTCTCTGCGTCCTGTTGGTTAAGAAATCCAGAATCCAACCCACCAGATTACTGCTCAAATCAAATTGCTGCTGGAGCCTTTCAACTAAGATATGAGGTTGAATTGTATTAAAGGCGGAGGAAAAGTCCACAAATAAAAGTCTGGCGTGTGTCCCATTAAAATCCAGATGTTTGAAAAGCATGTTAAACAGAGTGACAGAGGCATCCTCCACTCCTCTGTGAGGCCTATAGGTAAACTGCAGAGGATCCAATGCATGTTCAGTCTGCTTTAGGACCTCACATCTGACCAGTTTTTCAAAAATTTTCATTAAAATTGAAGTCAAAGCAACTGGTCTAAAGTCGTTTACCATTTTAGGACAGCTGGATTTTGGAACGGGAACAACCACGGCTTCTTTCCAGATCTTAGGCACATGTTGTGTCTGTAAGGACTTATTGAAAATGTAATGAAATATAGGACTCAGTACATGTGCACAGGACTTTACCAATCGCCCACATATATTATCAGGGCCCTGACTTTTGTTCACTTTTACAGCGCAGAACTCCCTTTTAACATCCTGCACCTCAATATTAAAGTGCTGATTGTGTTTGAGTTTCTGTTTCAAATCTTGGGTTTCTGTGTTAAAATCAAAGGAGTCAAAACGACCATGAAAACAATTAAGAGCATTAGCCAGCTCTGTGTCTGAATTAAAACCATCTAAAAACACACGATTACTGTGCTCTGTGCTCTGAAGGCTTGCAATAGTTTTCATACTGGCCCAGGCTGAACCAAGTTTCTTTGTTGCCATCTTGCTTTCCAATTCTGATTTATAATTCTGTTTTGCTCTTAAAATTTCGGCCTTCAGCTCCTTTGTGGCAACCTGTAGCTCAGAAACAGACCCCTGTTTAAAGGCAAGTACTTTCCTCTGTAAGCAGGATTTAACTGATTTTGTAACCCATGGTTTGTTGTTGGGATATATTTTGACACGTTTACGTGGAACAATCTTATTTTTACAGAAAGCCATGTATGAGCATGTGACGTCCACCAAAGAGTCCAAATCATCCCCGCAGGCCAGTGTGAACATCTCCCAGTCTGTACAGTCAAAGCATTCCTGGAGGCTGTGCACTGAATCTTCTGTCCACACATCAATGTCTCTCGTCTCCACCTTGTATCTTCTGAGAGCAGTTTTATATGTGGGCAGCAAATATACACAGTTGTGATCTGAGGATCCTAAAGGAGGAAGGGGTGTCACACCACCTCTCTGTCTTCCTAGAGCACCCAGAATTGGTAAACAGTCCTCCCAGCACAACTGGATCTTGCTGTTGTATGAGTCTGAAACGTAATCTCCCCAATGAAGTCATGTCTACAGAGTGCATATTATACAAGGAGTATAAATGCAGTAAAGCTTGGTGATTGGCTTAGCTTTTAGTCCCCTACATAGCTGCCTCTCTTCTCTGTTGGCCTGTTATCTTCTCTCCAGCATTCAGGTAGAAATTGTGCATTGATATGGTCCATATGTCCACATAGTATGACAGCGACACTCCAACAAACTGATTTGAACACCCAGTATTAAATAAAATGAGGAATTTATGGAATCCATATGTCTGTGTTGAGTTGCACCATAGACTGTCCCACCATAACAGTATTGTTCTGCTGTGATTAATCACAAATAATCACAATTTCAAAAATTGTTTACAATCAAAGGGTCATGCATTTATTTGCAATTAACATGATTAATGGACCCACCACTAATAATTTTATTTACTGTTGGACTAAACCTATGACTAAATGGAGAGTCACTTTTTTATTGTTATATGAATAAATTTATTTGTAGTTTTTGACTGAAAGCAACTGCTTGAATTTATTTGAAAATTAATTTATTCAGACACGACTAGTATATTTGATCATCTATTATGCTGAACTTATGATAAACACGTTGAGAAACAATCATAAATATTTGGTTTCATAGACATTTTCATAAAAATTTGCCAAACGTTTAATGGCTTGACAGTCTTGAAGTAGCTTGCATTGTGTCTCCAGTGCACACATAATTGTGTTCATGGACACATATAAGTAAACTATGTGGCTATTTCATAAAATTATTTAATAAACATTATAATGAAAACTATTTTTAAAGGCGCAAGGCCATGCTTTGTTCTGCTATTTTAATTTAAGTCTATTAGTAAATTATTTCTTTGATGATTTGTATATTCAATATGACCAAGATTTTACACTGCATCCCCTTCCTGCAGCCCTCCCATTTTATCTGGGGTTGGGAATGGCAATAGGAGTGCACTGGATTGTGCTCTACTGATACCAGTTTTAAACAACAAGGATGATGTACAGAGCTGTAGTACCTACAGAGGCATAAAGTTGATTACTCACACTATGAAGATGAGTCACAAAGAAGTATGTGAGGGTGGTTCAGGACATCTATGAGGACAGTGAGGGTAGTGTGCTGTAGGAGTAACATTGATCCAAGGATTGAGTGGGATTACATCAGGGATTAGGAATGAGCCCCTATTTTGTTTGCCATCGTGATGGACAGGCTGACAGATGAGGTCAGCAAGTTGTGGACTATGTTGTTTCCTAACAATTTTGTGATTTGTAGTGAGAATAGAGAGCAGGTGGAAGATAACCTGAAGAGAACTGGAGAGAAGAGGAATTAAAGTCAGTAAAAGCAAGACAGAATACAAGTGTGTGAATGAGAAGGAAACAGGTGAAATGGTAGTAGTGAGATGAGTTAAAATACCTGTCCACAAGAGAGAAGGGAAAGAGAGTGCAGGTGCATTGGAGTGGAAGGAGATGAACCTCATGGATGGTTTGTGACAGAAGGATACCAGCAAGACTTAAAGAAAAAGTTTACATAACTGTAGTAAGGTGTGATATGACATATGATTTGGAGACAGTGGTATTAAAAAAAAAAGGAGCCAAAGCTGGAGGTAGGAGAGCTTAAGATGTTAAGATTTAGTATTGGAGGGCTTAAGATCAGTCTTTGTCTTGAGACCACACTTTCAAGGTTATAGTCCCATCTCAGAATGGAAATAGTTTTACTCGGGCATGTCTGGGTCTCGGACCAAATGAACTCTGGTTTTTAAATCAACACCATTCAAGACAAGGATTTGTTTATTTGTCCACATAAATAGTATGACTGCAAAGAAATATCCCTCTTAAATGTAACAATAAAGTAATTTGCAGGTTTAATTTTATATCACTTCTAACAGTTGCAACCTCGCCCCTTTACACTAGCAGGAGAAGATGTGAGGACGAGGAGAATTGCAACCAAACTCTTGTACTTTTAAGAACTCACTTTTAAGAACATGGGCATTTCATGTTTGTGTTAATTACCGTTGAGAATTTCTAAGTCAGTGAAAGATGATTATTTTGATTAAAGCACCCTTGTATTTAACTCAGAGAAGGAACTAATATGTATATATAATATATGGTTTATATGGTCTTGGTCTCCACTTGGTCTGGATCTTTCTTAGTCTTGACTTAGTCTCAAACCCTTAGGGTCAAATTCTGACAGTCTCTTCACTTGTCATTTGTGGGAGGTGCATCGTGTTTGCGGGTGTGGTTCAGTCTGTTTTGTTATTTTTGGCTTTAGTGAAAATGGTCTGTGTGCTGATGAAAAGTGCAAAAAGGCTTGTCTAATTATTCAAAGAAGTGTTCTGGATAATCTAATCTAAAGCGTTCCTGCCCATCCCTTTAATTCACAGAGGCATATTATCTAAAGCAGGGGTCACCAACTAAAACTGCAAAAGGTCTGATAAGTCATGGTTCAATTATGAATTTGATTATTCAGAAACTTGATTTGATTCTAAAACCATTCTCAAGGCATCTTGACACATTTTTTTTCTATTCAAGATTTTTCCCTCCCACTTTGTTACAACCTGGCCCTTTTAAAGCGAAGTATTTGCAATGACCCAATAATTTACTTCCAATATCTTTTATTAAAACAAATGGAAGAGAAATCTGGCACATAAACAATTTTATCTCAAAATGTGCTTTTAAAAGCTGCCATCATTTCATTGACATTCTTTCAGAAGACCACAGCTGTCTACAGACAGACAAATATCATTTAACTTGCTTTCACATATTATTTTATTAAGCTCATGTTTTAGCTGCTTTTAGCTCTATATTAATTTTTAAACAAAAAAAAAAATAAAATTAAAAGGAATTCTTTGTTCAGTTTCAAACAAAACGAAATATAAAATTTTATAACACAGGAGAACACTAAATTTGTTTGTTGACTACAAATAAATAGGTTTAAAATTCTAAAATCTACAACTAAAATCCTAAAAAAATGTTTTACAGGTGAACACAAACTAAATTGTATTGCATTTGAAAAAAGATCAATATCTAAAAAACTAAATTTCACAGAAAGTCCACCTCTATACAATATTTTCAGTGCAGAAAAAAACTTTTTCAAACTGTAAGACAAAAAAAAACAGATACAAAATATAATTCCACCCAGACAAGTGGTAGAAGATGGATGGATGGATGGATGGATGGATGGATGGATTAAATAATTCCTCTGAATTTTTAAAAAAAATTTCAACAGTAAACTGTGTTACAGCAGTTATGGAGCTGTAACTCCATGATTACAGGGAGAGGGGAGGTGGAACTTTTCATGTTCTGTAACACATGGAGCTTTTACTGAGTTTTTACATGATATTGGAGGCTACAAAAATGACCTCCATACCAGCAACCTCACCTCTGCATCCCAGGATAGACTATTCTCAGCAGAATAGAGGAAGACGTACCCTGGTAAATGCATTCAATTTCACAACAGTGCTTCATTTTTTGGGTACAGACCTGGTAGCAAAGGGGGGAGTCTGCAGCAAGAGGAGAGCTCCCAAGGGCTTTTGCTATATTCTCTCCGGGCGATCGCTGATGCTGCAGTTCAGCTCCACTTTTTTCCACTTTTTTCCCCCACCTAGATAAAATGGTCTCCCTTTTTCCCAGATTGAATCAAAAGGCTTCATGGTCCAGACAGAGGACTCTCAGGGTCCGGATCTGTACTGAAGTCTGCCAGTTGGTGACCCCTGATCTAAAGTGAACTCTGATCATGGTGGTTTGTTTAAGATGGATTTTGCACTGACCAAAGGACATGCACATGAGCAAAAATGCACGTAATTAGAAACGCTGCTTGGCATTAAGCAGGCAAAAATCACAGTTGATGACCAGTTAGTTATTTTAGACTGGACAAATGGGGAAGGGATTTATCTGGGTTGAACAACTGAGCTGCATGGTTTAATGTAGTGTGCACAGATGCAACACGCAGGCATGAATGGGTTTGAAACTTCAGGAAAAGAGGACGATGTTTGTGCAAATTTTCATAAACTCACTGGCCTTTTTTTTTTCTCTCTGTCACTACCACCAATTGGAATGTTTAGTAAGATCTCAGATCGGCCCTGCTGGGGTCGGTCGGCTTAAGCTTCATTAACAGTGTGGTTAAACTTGCTCCTGGCCCTGCGGGGGGCCTGAGAGCTCCCTCTCTTGTTGCTTCCGCCAGCTGAGGATCTCCGTCTTGTGCAAGAGTCTCCTGAGGTTTGTGGCTCACTGTTCTAGTACCTCCCGAATGGGAGGAAAGAAGTAGAGCCGGTGTGGCGTCTTGTCCACCACCGAACCACGCCATGAAGTAAGCCCGTTCTTGGCAGCCCCTCTACTCAATTACTTTGTTTCTCATTTGTTCCTTTATTTCTTTTCATCGCAGCATGATGTCTAGCTTTTGAGGATATTTTGGTCTTCTTCACTTTGTCAGGCAGGTCCTATTTAAGTAATTTCTTGAGAACAGGTGTGGCAGTAATCAGGCCTGGGTGTGGCTAAAGAAATTGAACTCAGCTTTCCAAAGATGTGATAAACCACAGTTAATTTATGTATTAACGGGGGAAGGGGGGATTACTTTTTCACACAGGGCCATGTAGGTTTGGATTTTTTTTTTACCCTTAACAATAAACACCTTAATTTAAAAGCTGCATTTTGTGTTTACTTGTCTTGTCTTTGTGTAATATTTAAATTTGTTTGATGATCTGAAACATTTAAGTGTGACAAAGAAAAAAAAAAGAGAAATCAGGAAGGGGGCAAACACTTTTTCACACCACTGTATATGAAGTCTGCCTGTACCATGGGCTAAAAAACACCCCCACACCATGATGCTCCCACCTCCAAGCTTCACTGCTTGTATGGTGTTTTAGGGCTGATGTGCAGTGCCATTTCTCCTCCAAACATGCTGTGTGTTGTAGCATCCAAAACGTTTGGATTTGGTCTTAACCAGACTATATTCTCCCAGTATTTTACTGGCTTGCCCAAATGTTGTGCAGCCAACTTTAAACGAGCTTCAGCATGCTTTTTCTTCAGCAATGGAGTCTTGCGAGGTTAGCAGGCATAGGGCCCATGTTGGTTGAGTACATTACTTCATGTTTTCTTTGAAACAGCAGTACCTGCTAAGTCCAAGTCTTTCTGGAGCTCTCGACAAGTTGTCTTTGCCTCTTGGATAACTCTTCTGATAATTCTTTTGACTCCTCTGTTAGAAATCTTGTGAGGAGCTCCTGGTCATAACCAGTTTATGATAAATGATGTTCTTTCCACTTCCGAATGATGGCTCCACCAGTGGTCACTGGAACATTCAGCAGTTTAGAAATGCATCTGTAACCAAAGCCATCATTATGTTTTGCAACAATAAGGTTGTGAAGGTCTAGAGAGAACTCTTTCCCTCTACCCGTCATGTGTTCTTTGTTGTGCGGCAATCTGATATTCACAGACCTTTTTAAAGGCTATCAGTCAGGCCTTCACAAGCTGAAATTAATTTGCACTGATGTGGGCTGGGACGGCTTCCTAAATTCTGATGGTTTTCGGCTGTTTTCATGGTTTTCTATGCCTTTTTGCACATCTTTTTCTTCGTGTGTTCAATACTTATTCCCTTTGTCATCCTACTCTATTCAATATAACTTGTTTTGTGAACACAGTTGCCTTGATTTCTTTGTATCTAGGGATTACTTGGGTTGTTACTGATATCTGGTGAAAATCTCAGGTTAATAGCTCCATCAGAAACAAAGTATGTTTAATGAGAAAAATGTTGACATGTTCAATACTTATTTTCCCCACTGATTATGGGTAGCATAATACTTTGTTTCCCTCTCTCTCCTCCAATTGGAAGAAAACACCGCCTGGTGAGGGCACCAAACCACGAGTCTGTCCAGACCCGATCAGAGGCCATACCAGTCAAGGCAGATGTAGACACACCTCCTGTTTCTCCTGGAAGTGAAGAAGAGAGAAGAGAGAAGAGAGAAAACGAAGAGAGAAAAGTACATTTAATTCCTTAATGCCTGATCTATAAACTCCACATCCACAATTAAAATGAGAATGTGGATCAAATAAAAGTGTATCATCATAACAAAATTAAAATGATGGGTGATTAGATTATAACTTGTTACAGCTCTCTCCATTAAAATAACAGGAAATCCCAGCACATGCTGTTTTCTGATGAGCTCCAGAGCTTAACATTTTCAAAACACAATGCTGAAATAGCATTAAACAATGTGCTTCTGAGGACAGACCTCCTTTGTCCTGATCAAACGCACATTGTCTTAAAATGCAACAAAATATGGATATGAATGAGATTGCGCACTGCAGCAATTCAATTCAATTCAATTCAACTTTATTTATATAGCACCATTTCACAACAACAGTAATCTCATAGCACTTTCAACTGTAGGGGAAAACCCCACAGTTGCAGAAAAACCCCAGCAATCAGGCAATCCCCTGTGAGCAAGTGCTTGGTGACGGTGGAGAGGAAAAACTCCCTTTTAACAGGAAGAACCAGGCTGAGGGAGGGGCAGTCATCTGCTGCGACTGGCTGGGGGGTGAGGGGATAGAGAATATGAAAAGAACAGACATGTAGAGAGCAAACAGCACAATGGGAGAGAACAAACAGATGTTAATGACCAGCCAAAAAAAAAAAAAATAAAAATAAAAAATATATATATATATATATATATATTTCATTGAGAGTGAAGAAAGGAGTGAAGCCCAGTGCATTGTTGGAGGTCCCCCAGCTGTCTAAACCTATTAGCAGCATAACTAAGGGAGGGTTCAGAGACACATGATCCCTCCCTAATTGTAGGCTATATCAAAAAGGAAGGTTTTAACCTTATTCTTAAAAACAGAGATTGAGTCTGACTCCCGAATCCAGATTGGCAGCTGGTTCCACAGGAGAGGAGCTTGATAACTGAAGGCTCTGCCTCCCATTGTACTTTTGGAGATTCTAGGTATTACAAGTAATCCAGCATTTTGGGAGCGTAGTGCTCTGTTAGGAAACTATGGTAGTATCAGATCTTTTAAGTAAAAAGGGGCCTGATTGTTTAGAGCTTTGTAAGTAAGAAGAAGGATTGTAAACTTAATTCTAAACTCTATGGGAAGCCAATGAAGTGAGGTCAGAACCGGAGAGATATGATCTCTCTTTCTAGTACCTGTTAAAAACTCTTGCTGCAGCATTTTGGATCAACCGGAGACTTTTTAAAGATGTTTTGGGACAACCTGATAATAAAGAGTTACAATAATCTAATCTACAGCTAACAAAAGTGTGTATCAGTTTCTCAGCATCACTCTGAGACAAGATGCGTCTAATCTTGGCAATATTATGCAAATGATAGAAGGCAGTCTTAGAAACTAAATTAATACATGAATTGAAAGACAGATCTTGCTCAAAAATAACTTCAAGGTTCCTCACAGAGCTATTAAGAGAAAGAGTAACTGCATCCAAACTAAAAGTTTGATTTGGAAAGGTATTTCTAAGGTTTTTTGAACCAACAAGAATTACTTCAGTCTTATCTGAATTTAATAGCAGGAAATTGCAAGTCATCCAAGCTTTGATTTCCTTAAGACAGGCTTCTAACTTGGCTAATTGATTACTATTATCTGGCTTTATTGACAGGTATAATTGTGTGTCATCTGCATAACAATGAAAATGTATACAGTGCTTTCTAATAATGTTGCCTAACAGAAGCATATATAAAGTTAAAAGAGTAGGGTCTAGCACCGATCCCTGTGGAACTCCATGACTGAGCGTTGAGTTGAAAGAAAACTCATTATTGACATGAAAAAACTGGAACCTCTCAGATAAATAAGATCTAAACCACTGCAACAAAGTCCCATTAAGTCCAACAGTGTTCTAATCTATCAAGTAGAATATTATGATCGATAGTATCAAAAACTGTACTAAGGTCTAAAAGGAAAAGAACAGAAACAAGTCCATTATCAGATGCAATAAGGAGGTCATTAGTGACCTTCACTAAGGCTGTTTCAGTACTATGATAGATTCTAAATCCAGATCGAAACTCTTCAAGTAAACCATTTACCTGCAGGTGGTCAAATAATTGTGTAGCAACAACTCTTTCTAAGATTTTTAAAATGAAAGGGAGATTAGAGATTGGTCTATAGTTAGCTAAAACTCCTGGATCCAGCATTGGCTTTTTGAATAAGGGTTTAATTACAGCCACTTTAAAACCCCTTTGAAATGAGCCTCCTCCTCCCAGCACAAAGCCAGTGCACTGTCTACTGGTCATTAGATGGCTTGACGTAAAGCGTAAAAACAAACAATGTACTGACAGAAACTAACAAAACCACTGGCATAATGCAGGAGGCTTGGTACAAAAATGTACTGATGATTCTCATAATAGAGCCCATAAAGTCTTGGTCTCACCTACTTGACAACACTTAAAACTCTTATTGGGAGTGACTGGGAGCAACAGGATTAGAAATAAGTATATCAGAGGGACAGATCACATCAATCAGTGGTTGAGTAGGTGAGGTAAAACAAAAATTTGGTTTTTAGCCACCAAAGATGTCTATTCAATTGATAAAGTGAAGGGAAACCCCAGAAAAGAAACAAAAATTGTATAAAAAAAAAAAAACTGTACCAATATCTCTGGGAGAATATTTTCACTTCCGCCCTCCCAAGAGAGCAGACGCTTTTTTCTTCTCTCCTGCTGATTTTTTCCTCCCCTCCTACTGGATCCCAGCTTGCTGTTGTCTGTCTGCGTCTGACTGCGACCGCCGAAAAGAAATTATGGAGTTAATAAGCTGGGCTTTGAACACAATTGACACTATTTTTTCAACAAGGAAAAGTGCTCCGGGGGAAGCTGTTTGCCCCGCTGGAACGGCTCCAGTGGGCTATCTATGTGACACAGGTATTTGGAAAATGCTGTGTCTCTTTAATCTCTCTATCGAAGATATTGAAGATTTGTTTATCTTCGTAATCTTGGTGATTGGGATAATTCTGATTGGGACGGGAATTGTCTTGGTTTACCGCAAATTGCTGAAGATGGATTCAACCTATCAAAATGCTGGCCAGGCGAGGTGCATCCAACAAACTGAGAAACTGGAGAAGACCCTGATAGCGACTACTGGAGAACTGTCTCGTAAGGTGGATTACATCATGGGTTCGCTCAGGTCTTTCCACGACGAGTTCAAAGCTGCGCAATGAAGGATTAATGTACTGAATCTACAGAAGAAATACAAGTCTTCTCTGTGATCAGTCCTATTTGGCATTATTATTCCCCATGAAAATTCCTCCTGGCTGTCTGCAGACTGTGTTTTTTTTCAAAATCATGAGCACAAGGCCTTGGACAGCCAGCTGCAGCGCCAGATAAGACTGGGCGCCAGACAGACAAAACATCTTCTGCCAAGGGTCCTTGGGTCTCTCTTATTATCATCAACACTGCTCAACACCGCACACACATTGATTCATGAACTGATTAAAGATATACTGTACACTGCTCTCTTGTGTCTCGTGAATTCTGAGTTGTTGCTCTGTGCTATTGAGAGATTTTTTTTCATTGTAATCACAATCTGCTTAAAAATAAGCTGTATTTTGATAACAAAGTTTTTTTTCTCCTCCCCCCTTGTGTCGTTCCCTCCCTTCCCCTCCCTTTCTTATCTATCTCTGTTTGATGAGGCGCCTTTATGGCTGCCGTGTCGTTGTGTCGCGCGCATGCGCACCAATGTCAAGTTCCTCGTGTGTTTTTTTACATGCTTGGCAATAAAGTTTATTCTGATTCTGATTCTGATTCTGATTCAGAATATTTCCAAAACCTTGTTCTGTTTATGCCATGTAGAATCAGCGGCAGCTGGTGAAAAAATATTTTTGGTGGGGCTATTTTGAGTACCTACTGCAATAAAAGAACTCAAACCAAAAAATAACAGTGCTCTAACTATAGGTGATAATTATTCATCTTCTATTAATCAGGAGTTAAACAGATAATGGCATTACCACACAGTTTTATTATGCTCACTTCTCACATAGCCATCAATTATATTGGAGAACAGAATACCACATTCTAGTTCTTGAGAGATATTTACAGTTGGATGATGATTAAAGTGAACAATACACAAATCACACATTGGATCACGGAAACGTTCAC
Source organism: Pholidichthys leucotaenia (assembly GCA_020510985.1). NCBI lineage: Eukaryota > Metazoa > Chordata > Actinopteri > Cichliformes > Pholidichthyidae > Pholidichthys > Pholidichthys leucotaenia. Next base: position 334,376,483 of record CM035839.1, on the reverse strand, counting down.
GGTCTGTTGAGAGAGAGAGAGAGAGAGAGAGAGATGTTGAAAATCTTAAAATATTTACAGATAGATACTTTACAGCTATGTTAATGTACTGAGAACACTAATGAGTGAGTGGGTGTTATTTTTACATGAACTTTGCTCTTCTGTCTTTCTGAGTGGTAAAAATCTTAATGACCCTAGTGTTTAAGTCTCTAATGTCTTGTATGAGTTTTTTTTCTGTATTGAGAGCATAGCCAGAGCATTGAAACAATCTTGTGTCATGGTGTTCCTTATCCTCTGTAAAGAGGATTTAGTCTCTGTAAATGTGTCATGAAGATAACTGTCCATTAAAATTTGAAAGAGAACCATTTCACCACTGCAGCCCCAGAACTCTTCATTTTAATTGATCAGGGACAGTTCTGTTTTAAGTCTGGCTTGTCCAGGGTAGGTTAGGCATCCACAGTAGTTTCCAGTTTTGAATCCGGAAACGTTCTGTCATGTTGTGGGAACAAGTCTCCTTGATCATTGTAGAAAATTAATACAAATAAAAAATGTTCAGTTTTGACAATATCATTAATTGATTAAAGACTGATGTCATTCACCATCAAAGTATCAAGTTTTCAAGATCATCTCCTGTGTATGCAGGTGATTTTTTTGTGTTTTTGTTTCTTCTTGTTTTCATATACTTTTTAGAAATAAAAAATAAAATTGTAGTTGTAAGAATGGCAAGTCCAAACACATATAGTAACTGTAGAAGAACTTCTTTAAAATAATAATAAAAATTAATACCACTGCTACTACTAATGATAATAATTACTACTACTATTAGTACTACTGCTATTAATAATAGTTAATACTAACTACTATTAATACTGAATAATAATAAGAAATTAGTAATTTTTAACAGCAGGAAATATATATAAATAGACACACACTGAAAAAGAACCATGGAGTGAACATGAAAAAAGATCAGTCTGTAGCACACAATCTCAGCTTCTCATTGTGTGTGCTGGAAGGTATCTGTATATTTACTGTATATATATACAGTATCTCACAAAAGTGAGTACACACCTCACATTTTTGTAAAGATTTTATTATATCTTTTCATGGGATAACACTGAAGATATGACACTTTGATACAATGTAAAGTAGTCAATGTACAGCTTATATAACAGTGTAAATTTGCTGTCTCCTCAAAATAATTCAACACACAGTCATTAATGTGTAAACCACTGGCAACAAAAGTGAGTACACCCCTAAGTGAAAATGCCCAAATTGTACCCAAGTAGCCATTTTCCTTCCTCGGTGTCATGTGACTCGTTAGTGTTACAAGATCTCAGGTGTGAATGGGGAGCAGGTGTGTTAACCTTTTAACTGTCCACATTTCATGGATAGGTCACACGCCCCCAGTGGCTCAGCGCAGCAACTGCACCTGTCAACTCACTCTGACGTCCCCCGGCTATACTGACAATTTGTACTGATCTGTTCTGATCTGACAGTTCAAAACGTGGCAGGCAAATGTCAGAGGAATCATGCCTGACTGGCACGGAATACAGCAAAGAAGAAATCCTCATTATTCTTCTTCCTTTTTTCCGCTTTGAGCTCATAACACCAATGTGGCCACCGCCGTGATTTGTCATGGTGGTGAAAAATAGCAGCGTAATACAACCAAAATTCACGTGGGATAATCATAAGAGTTTGTAGATGTGTAGAGAGCGTAAATGACCGACCAAACACAAAACAACAACCACGATGGGTGAAAATGGCCTGATCACGGGAGCAAGCGACCCCCCCACCCCACCCCACCACTGGTAAGTGAGGATTTTTTTTTTTTTTTTTTTACATTTTATTGATTTTCTGGGTCATATACTTTGAAGATTAGATAAAAAACATACCCTGTAGACAAAACGGTGTCAAAAACACCAAACCATTCTTTGTGTAAATGTGTCCAAAGTCCACTTTTGACTGAGTTATGTAATTTATATAGCTGCCATGACATTATGCAAATTAGATGCATAAATCTATTCCTATCTGAAACTTTGGATCATATTCTACATCTTTCTAATTGACAGTAAGCCATTATCTCTTGTATCTTTCAAGTTATAGCCTTGGAAATCTGACCTATTTTCCATCCATCCATCCATCCATCCATCTTCTACCGCTTAATCCTTTCGGGTCGCGGGGGGGCTGGAGCCTATCCCAGCATCTTTGGGCGAGAGGCAGGGTACACCCTGGACAGATCGCCAGTCCATCGCAGGGCCAACACAGAGAGACAGACAACCATTCACTCTCGCATCCATACCTAAGGACAATTTAGAATCCCCAGTTTTGATGCCAATTAACCTAACTTGCATGACCTATTTTATTGACAAAAAATTTTACCACTCTTGACCGCTAGGGGCCTTGACCACCCTTTAACCGTCACAGTCGCCATACAGCGACTGGGACAGTTAAAGGGTTAAATTTGATGTTATCACTCTAACACTCTCTCATACTGGTCACTGGAAGTTCAACATGGCAACTCATGGCAAAGAACTCTCTGAGGATCTGAAAAAAAGAATTGTTGCTCCACAAAAAGATGGCCTAGGCTGTAAGAAGATTGCCAACACCCTGAAACTGAGCTGCAGCATGGTGGCCAAGACCATACAGCGGTTTAACAGGACAGGTTCCACTCAGAACAGGCCTCACCATTGTCAACCAAAGGAGTTTAGTGCATGTGCTCAGCATCATATCCAGAGGTTTCCTTTTGAAAATAGATGTATGAGTGTTGCCAGCATTGCTGCAGAGGTTGAAGGGGTGGGGGGGCGAGCTTGTCAGTGCTCAGACAATATGCCTCACACTGCATCAAATTGGTCTGCGTGGCTGTCGTCCCAGGAGGAAGCCCCTTTTAAAGATGATGCACAAGAAAGCCCGCAGGGAGTTTGCTGAAGACAAGAAGACTAAAGACATGGATTACTGGAACCATGTCCTGTGGTCGGATAAAATCAAGATAAACTTTTTTAATTCAGATGGTGTCAAGCGTGTGTGGTGGCAACCAGGTGAGGAGTACAAAGACAGTAGCTCCCCAGTGCTGCTGGCACTGGGGAGCTACAGTTCATTGAGGGAACTATGAATGCAAACATGTACTGTGACATACTGAAGCAGAGAATGATCCCCTCCCTTCATAAACTGGGCCGCAGAGAACTATTCCAACATGATAACGACCCCAAACACACCTCCAAGAAGACCACTGTATTGCTAAAGAAACTGAGCGTAAACGTAATGGACTGGCCAAGCATGTCTCCAGATCTAAACCCTATTGAGCCCCTGTGGGGCATCCTCAGACGGAAGGTGGAGGAGCGCAAGGTCTTTTACACCATGATGTCATCATGTAGAAGTGGAAGAGGATTCCACTCGTGACCTGTGAAGCATTAGTGAACTCCATGCCCAAAAGAATTAAGGCACTGCTGGAAAATAATGGTGGCCACACAAAATATAGACACTTTGGGCACAATTTGGACATTTTCACTAGGGGTGTACTCACTTTTGTTGCCAGCAGTTTAGACATTAATGGCTGTGTGCTGAGTTATTTTGAGGGGAGAGCAAATTTACACTGTTATACAAGCTGTACACTGACTACTTTACATTGTATCAATGTGTCATATTTTCAGTGTTGTCCCATGAAACGCTATAATAAAATCTTTACAAAAATGTGAGGGGTGTACTCACTTTTGGGAGATACTGTATTTCTTGCAGTTCAAAATGGCCATGGGTCTTTTTTCACCATTAACTCAAAGTCCATGGTTGAAGCAGACAGCCAAAACGTAATACTGATGACACTGCAAAATCACGCTAAACAAAGACTCAAACCCACACCCTTCAGCACCAGAGTCAAACATTCTACACATGCACCACAGTGGCATCCTTTTTGTCCCCCCTTGTACTGTCAAGCAGCTAGGTGAGCAGAACAGAAATCTGCTTCCCTTATTGTGGCAAACAGATTTACTTTGCCAAAAGGAAATTTGTACAGTACACATATATGTACTGTATATTGTTTATTAACTCCTCTTTTATTAACTTTTAATACTTTATTTAAATTGTTTTACCCATAAAGGACCCAACACGTGGTGTGTGTGTGTGTGTGTGTGTGTGTGTGTGTGTGTGTGTGTGTGTGTGTGTGTGTGTGAAAGAATAGGGAGAGGAACAAACAAAAAAGACAAACAGACTATCACAGCTGAAACAAACAGAAGACAGTTTCTTCCACTGAACAGGTCTCAACACAAGTCTGGTATCTGCACCTGTTAAAGGAGAGACATACTGTATACGTGTGTGCATACGTGTGCATGTGTATGAGAGTGCATGCAAAATCAGTGTGTGCATGTGAGTCGTTTGCCAGAAAACATAGGAAGAGAGTGGCCTGTCACAGCAACTCCCCACGCCAATGAACTCACAGCAACTCCCCACGCCCCTGGAAACCCAGAGAAAGCAGGACAACACCACCAACCCCCACAGAGCACAAATGTCTCTAGGCCAACAAGCTCCAGGGCAGCCAGGCATCCATCCCAGGAGCCATTGGCCAAGGGAGGCCTGGCCACCAAGCGGCCAGCGCAGGGAACACATGCCCTCGGACCGGCCAACCCCCCACCCCCACCCCAGTGGGGCCAATGCCAGCTCCTGTGCCTCAGCCTCTGGGAGGCCATCAATCCCATTCCCCGGTCCGGAGACCAGCCCGCACCCCTGGCGTGAGCCGGCCGAGACACCCCCACAGCGGGCCCACCCCCACCCCAGCACCACCACTGCACACCCCGGGGACTCACACACCCCATGCCCAAAGAAGGCGGCAGAAAGGCACAGGGCCCCCCCTGCCCAGGGACGCCGATGTAGCCAGGAGGTGCTACTTCCTCAATCCAGCACCTCCCGACCAGCACACACACCCATCCCCATGCACTCACAACTTCATGCTCTCATACGCACCCACTTGCACCCGCACACACTTACTCACTCTCATTCACCCTCTCCCCCACACAATCCCATATTTGCACTCCCGGACCCATCCACTCACTCCCACTCCTGTATCGGCTCAATCTCACTCCCACTCACCCTCACCCTCAGTGTCACCCACACCAACTCACACTCACCCATATCCACACTCTCACTTGTGCTCCGACCTACTTATTAGCACTCGTTCTATCACCTACACACTCACCCACACTCAGTCACCCTTATTACTCGGGGCCGCCGCGGTGCAGATGCAGTGAGCGTGAACATGCACCAGCACCCGGCAGCAGCCACACCCCAGTCGATTCGTCCTAGTGGAGCCGCGGCCACAGAAGCAGACCACCACCGCCAACGCCCACTCAAAGCAATTGATCAGTGGACCACCGCAAGCGCAACAAGATGCCACCCGCAAAGCGCCTCACAAAACCAACCCACCATCACCATCACCATCTCCACTCATCACTCCATCACTCTCGCTTACTCTCTTGTTCAATCACTCTCTCACTCCCTTGTTCGCACCTCTTCATTTGGCAGCACCCAGGGATTTTGACAACATGACAGGCTCCAGGCCTCCCGTCGGGCCCCCGAGCCCCCAGGCCCCCGGCAGAAGGAGGGCAGCAGGGGTGGGCGGAGACCCACGCCTGTCCTCCGTCATGCACAAATCATGTTGGACGTGTGTTAGTTGTGTGGTGTGATTGTGTGCAGGTGTGTGAACTACCAGAGTGAAGTTAAAATTGGGGGGATGGTGGTTGAAGCACCGCAAGCCACTGCTATAAGCAGTGGGGCTCCCATTCCCCCAGTGTGCCCTCAGTGCCTATAGAGCAATTAAAATTTAGGTGAGGGTGGCCCCACCGTGCAGCACACAGAGGGATCCCCTTCACCGACACAGTATGGCACATCCCCACCCCAAAACCCTAAGTGTATGCAATAAGAGGTATGTTCCACTTAGAATCGTGGTGGGGGGGAGGGTAAGACTGGGACGGGGGCGCTTCAAAAGGGAGCCTGTCCCCCCCGAGAAGCCAGCTTGCAAACTGGCTCAGGAGGCCACCCACTGCCCCCAGATCCCAACCTAGGGTGAGGGCTGACAGGCTGAGCAGCCCAGGACACACCAGCAATGCACTACGGCGCTTCCAGCACCACAGGCATGATGAAGCAGGCACGACTACAACCACTCCAACACATCCGGCACACACGAACACACACAGCAACAATAATAACAATAATGACCAATGGGCCAGACCCATATGGTGCATGACAAGTGACACCCCAGAGCATCCACCACAAGCCAACCAACCTCCCACCCCAGACACACACCAACAGTGGCAGGTCGCTCCGCAGTCAAAGCCAACCCAGGGCAAACCAATGGCAACACGGCTGGCCGCCAACCTGTGCCAATGCCCCCCCCCCCCAGTCACCCCTCACCACCCACACCCGGCGCCAAGGATACCGGAGGCAATGCAGCAAAGCGCCCCACCCCGTGACACAACGGCAGGATAGCCAGGAAAAGCAGGCCCTGATCCGCCAACTCCCAGGTCTCCAGATGGCCCACCCCACCTCCCGCCTACCAACAAGGTCCCCACACACACACCCTCTACCCCTGCACATCCACCCACAGGTACCAGCACCCACAAACACCAACCCTCATGTGCACACCCACACACCCACACACACTAACTATCACACATGTCCACCTACACCCACATACAACCCTGCATGACCACACACACACACACACACACACACACACACACACACACACACACACACACACACACACACACACACACACACACGTGCATGCACCCAAATCCGCACCCCCCCCACACACATACAGTTAGGCCCAAAAATATTTGGACAGTGACACAAGTTTTGTTATTTTGGCTGTTTATAAAAACATATTCAGGATACAATTATATAATCAATATGGGCTTAAAATGGAGACTCTCAGCTGTTGTGTAATTGCCTGTTTGACTATTTGGTTTTGTACACTTGACCACCGCTGTGCACATGTATGCTTGGTGACTGAATGTTGTGTGTGTCTGGGATGCAGTAACACCTGGGTGTGATTGTTTGTGTGAGGTCTGTGTGTATTCATTGCCCTATATTGTGAAACGTGTGTATGGTATCAGGAATCTCTGTGTTTATTATGTATATCCTGCGAGTTATGGGGGTCAGGTACTGCCTTTGTTTATTTTGTATTTACCTGTTTGTATATATAAATATGTTTATTTTATCGGGATTAATTTAGTTTGGTGTGTGGCCTTTTTTCTTTTCACTGACTGTTGGTTTGCATAGCGGAGAGCTCCGCTGGGCCAGTGTGGTGTGTGAGTGTGTAGGTCTAAACCCCTTTGTATTAGAGTGTGAATCAGGTGCAAATTATATGGTTGGGAGAATTTGTGTACTTGCATTTTTCAAAAGGGGGGGATGTAGAATTGTATTATATATTATACAGTTAGGCCCAAAAATATTTGGACAGTGACACAAGTTTTGTTATTTTGGCTGTTTACGAAAACATATTCAGGATACAATTATATAATCAATATGGGCTTAAAGTGGAGACTCTCAGCTGTAATTTGGGAGTATTCACATCCAAATTGGAGCAAGGGTTTAGGAATTACAGCTCTTTAATTCGTAGCCGTCTCTTTTTCAAGGGACCAAAAGTAATTGGACAATTGACTCAGAAGGCTGCAAAAAAATAACAAGGCTGCATGGGCTCTTCCCTCGTTAACCTGTCATCAATTAAGCAGTTAAAAGGTCTGGAGTTGATTCCAGGTATGGCGTTTGAATTTGGAAGTTGTTGCTGTGAACACACAACATGCGGTCAAAGGAGCTCTCAGTGGAGGTGAAAGAGACCATCCTGAGGCTGAAAAAAAAGAAGAAATCCATCAGAGAGATAGCAGAAATGTTAGGAGTGGCCAAATCAACAGTTTGGTATATTCTGAGAAAAAAGAGTGCACTGGTGAGCTTGGGAACTTAAAAAGGCCTGGACGTCCACGGAAGACAACAGTGGTGGATGATCTCAGAATCCTTTCCATGGTGAAGAACAACCCCTTCACAACATCCACTCAAGTGAAGAACACTCTCCAGAAGTCTACCATAAAGAGAAGACTTCATGAGAGTAAATACAAAGGATTCACCACAAGGTGCAAACCATTAATCGGCCTCAAAAATAGAAAGGCCAGAATTGACTTTGCCAAAAAACACCTGAAGAAGCCAGCCCAGTTCTGGAACAGCATTTTTTGGACAGATGAGACTAAGATCAACCTGTATCAGAATGATGGGAAGAAGAAAGTTTGGAGAAGAATTAGAACAGCTCATGATCCAAAGCACACCACATCTTCTGTAAAACATGGTGGAGGCAGTGTGATGGCATGGGCATGCATGGCTTCCAATGGCACTGGGTCACTTGTGTTTGCGTTCTCGTCGCGCCCTCCGCCAGTACCCGGGCTCGCCTGGGGAAGCTAATGATCCTACCAGCAGACTAAATTCGAAGAGACGACGCCTCTGTGCCAAGTCAAAGAAGAATCCTAGTCACAGTCCTAAAGCCGAAAGCAAACAGCCCCAAGAGCACTTTGTGGTAGGATCTGCCCTTCGCATATTACAACTAAACGTTGAAGGCCTATCTGCAGCCAAGCGAAGCCTTATTGAAGTCCTCGCCTTCCAACATTCGATTGATGTAATCTGCCTCCAAGAGACTCATATTGGCACGGAGGAAGCTGGCCGCTTCACCATCAAAGGCTTTGACCTCCTGTGCTATGTTCTACATGTTAAACATGGACGTGCCACCTATGTGCGTTCTGACATAGTTGAAGCAAATCACCTGATAACAACACATTTCTCAGACACCATAATCATTGGTGGCTTCCATATTGTCAATGTGTACAAGCCCCCTAATGCCAACTGGGATCTGCAGGTCTTACCCACCCTACCCCACCCTGCCATCTATGTGGGGGACTTTAACAGCCATCACCCTGACTGGGGGTACCCAGCAGTGGACAGTGATGGGGAGGCACTTTCAGACTGGGCATCCAGAAATGACCTCGCTTTGATATACGACCCCAAACAAAGAGGAACCTTCCACTCTGCTAGGTGGAAGAAGGACTATTCTCCTGACCTGTGTTGGGTCAGCTCTTTGAATGGGGAGCCATATCCTACACAGATCCTCATTCTTGATGATTTTCCACACAGCCAACACCGGCCCCTGCTTGTACACATTGGCCTACAACTTCCAGTCATATACAGCCCAAGGAAGATGCGCTGGAACTTCCGCAAAGCCAACTGGAAGAAATTCAGTGAAACTCTGGACCGGAGCGTTGTTACCATCCCACTCCACACCATCACTGTAGATGAAGCATACAACCGCTTCTGCAGCGCAATCTTCAAGGCTGCCCATACTGCAATCCCACGAGGCTACCGACCCCTCTATGTCCCATGTTTGGACGGAGAAAGTGCTGCCCTCCTACAATCCTATCAAACATCAGGGGACCCAGAGATAGCAGACCATCTCATTGAATCGCTAAATACAGCCCGGCGAAAGAAATGGGAGGAGACAGTTGCTGACCAGAGCTTTACCCACTCTAGCAGGAAATGTTGGAGCCTCATCCGTCGCCTAGGAGCTGCACAGAAGCCCCCTAGCCAAAGCCGAGCATCCGTCACACCCAACCAAGTTGCATCCCACCTACTGACTATCGCCAAAGCACCCCAAGACAAAGACACCAGAAGAGCAGTTACAACTGAGCTAAAAAAACACCAAAAAATGCCTGTAGAGGAAACGAACCCTGAACCCTTCGAGGCTGCTGAACTGGAGAAAGTCCTACAGGGCCTGAAATGTGGAAAGGCAGCAGGATACGATAACATCTTCCCAGAATTCATGAAAAATCTTGGCCCCCGAGCCCTAACCTGGTTGACACAATTTTACACAAGGATCACACAAACAAACTCGATCCCAAAGAAATGGTGGACAGCAAAGGTCATTGCCATCCCAAAACCTGGCAAAGACCACAAACTACCAGCAAGCTACCGCCCAATCTCCCTACTCAGCGTTCCTTACAAAATCATGGAGCGCCTAATACTGCAACGCATTTCCCCAGAAATAGAGGATATTCTAAGTGTGGATCAAGCAGGTTTCCGCAAGGACCGCAGTACAGGAGAACAAGTACTGGCCCTAACCACCTTCATCGAAAATGGCTTCGAGAGCAGACTGAAGACAGGGGCTGTGTTTCTCGATCTTACAGCCGCCTATGATACGGTCTGGCACAAAGGCCTCCTCCTGAAACTTATAAAGGCGATCCCTGCTTGGGCAACAGCAATTATAAAAACCCTGCTGACCAACCGAAGGTTCAGAGTCCACCTCGGTCAGAACACAAGTGCATGGAGAATGCAGAAAAACGGACTCCCACAAGGCTCAGTTCTAGCTCCAACTCTGTTCAACCTCTACATAAACGACCTGCCTACTACAAAATCCCGCAAATTCATCTATGCAGACGACATCTGTTTGGCATTCCAAGCACCAGACTTTGAACCACTGGAACGGGTGCTCACGGAAGATCTTGCCAAACTGGACCAGTTCTGCAAAATCTGGCGCCTAAAACCAAGCCCAGCAAAAACCGTCTCCAGTGTATTCCATCTCCACAATGCAAAAGCTGCCAGAGAACTAAACATCCACCTGAGCGGACTCAAGCTTAAGCATGCCCCAAATCCAACTTATCTTGGAGTGACCCTTGATAGGACCTTATCCTTCAAGGAACATCTAAAGGGGACGGCTGCTAAGGTGAAGGTACGAAACAACCTGCTCTGCAAGCTCGCTGGTGCAAAATGGGGGGCGGCAGTCTCCACCCTGCGCACCTCAGCACTGGCCCTTTCATACTCTGTAGCAGAATATTGTGCCCCTGTCTGGTCCAGGTCATCTTACTCACACCATGTAGACACCCAGCTCAACTCAACAATGAGAACTATAACTGGAACAATTCGCTCAACACCACTCCCCTGGCTCTCTGTACTGTCAAACATAGCCCCTCCACACATCCGGCGAGCAGCATTAACTCAAAGGATGCTCCAAAAAGTTAAAGATTTTCCTCACTTGCCAATCCATGCAGATATCTACACCCCACCCACTGCCCGACTTTCATCCAGACGGCCGATTTGGAAAAACCCTCCCCCAGCTGACTTTAGCATCCAGACAGCTTGGCAAGAGGAATGGGAGACCAAGGAGGTCCCAAACAAACAGCTGGTGATAAACCCCAACCAACAGGTCCCGGGCACCAACCTCCCAAGGAGACAGTGGTCTACACTCAATCGCTTCAGGACTGGACATGGCTCCTGCCTGGCCAGCCTTCACAGATGGGGCAGTAGCCCTAGCCCACTGTGCGCATGTGGAGAGGAGCAAACAATGGAACACATCATAGAGGTTTGCCCGCTCCAAAGACTGGAAGGAGGATTACACACCCTCCATACAGCAAACCAGGAGGCAACTGCTTGGATTAAGGACTTTGCATTCGCTAAATAAATAAATAAACTTATGTTTATTGATGATGTGACAAAAGACAGAAGCAGCCGGATGAATTCTGAAGTGTATAGGGATATACCTTCTGCTCAGATTCAGCCAAATGCAGCAAAGTTGATTGGACGGCGCTTCACAGTACAGATGGACAATGATCCAAAACATACTGCAAAAGCAACCCAGGAGTTTTTTAAAGCAAAGAAGTGGAATATTATGCAATGGCCGAGTCAATCACCAGATATCAACCCAATCGAGCATGCATTTCACTTGCTCAAGACGAAACTTAAGGCAGAAAGACCCACAAACAAGCAACAACTGAAGACAGCTGCAGTAAAGGCCTGGCAAAGCATCACAAAGGAGGAAACCCAGCGTTTGGTGATGTCCATGGGTTCCAGACTTCAGGCAGTCATTGCCTGCAAAGGATTCTCAACAAAATATTGAAAAGTAACATTTTACTTAGGGTTATGTTTATTTGTCAAATTACTTTTGAGCCCCTGAAATGAGGAGCGTTTGTATAAAAATAGCTACAATTCCTGCATATTTAATCATATATTTTTGTTCAACCCCTTGAATTAAACCTTAAAGTCTGCACTTCAATTCCGTTGTAGTTGTTTCATTTCAAATCCAATGTGGTGGCATGCAGAGCCCAAATCATGAAGATTGTGTCACTGTCCAAATATTTCTGTGCCTAACTGTATTATTATGGCGGTGCCCTAGGCTAGGGAGGGGTGATGCCCCGCCTTTGGGGGGTGGCGTCGCCTGCAGTGTATAAGCCAGTAGCGGGAGACATATTGTCTCTTCGCTGAGGCTCCTACACTCGTGGTAGGGACTCCTGTGTATATAGTTTGTGTTATAATAAAACTCATGAAGCATCACCTCGCCTCCTCATTATTCAGACACAACACATTGTGGAAAATTTAACATCCTTTTTTGTTGCAGGATATCAGGATTATTCCAAATGGGCATGAGTTTACGAAGGACAAGTGAAGACCCCATTATTTTTAAAAATTTCCACCAGGCTATCAGAGAGGAGCTAATGTTAATTCTTTTAAAACAGTTATGGCATTTGATATAGGGGCTCATGGAAGGTAAGTCAGAGATATTTAGTGACCCACCGAAAGCCTGTTCAGCATCTGACCATGGGTTTCCTAGTGAGGTTGATTTTGTCCAGTTAGAAACTAATTGCAGTCTATTTGCTAAGAAGTAATTAAAAAAACTGGTAAATCTAAACCTCTGCACTCTTTTGCTTTTTGAAGAATTTTTGAACTAATCCGTGATGGTTTATCCTTCCATAGAAATGTATTTATATTTGAGTCTAGAGACTTAAACCAGGCCATAGATGGTTTGGTAGGAATCACTGAAAATAGGCAATGTCCTCCAACGCGTAAGGTCCTCTTGTATTGTTTTTAGAAGTGGAATGTGATTTAGTGGCAGCAACTCTGAGATCCTGGGGACAATATGTATTCCTAAATATCTAATATTACCTGATTGTATTGGAATAGTGTTTATATTTGAAAAATTACAATTAATCGGCAAGACTGTTGATTTACCCCAATTAATAGATTAATCTGATAGTGATGAAAATTTATCAATGAGCGCTACTGTCTAAAGAAGAGATCTTTGTGAGTTTTCAATGAAAATTAATACATCAGCATAAAGACTTATATTGTGTTCTTTTTCTCCAGTTTGGATACCTCTAATGCCAGCATTTTGTTGTATTGCTGCTGCTAATGGTTCGATAAAGATGGTTCAATGTGAGGGAGAGAGTGGACAACCCTGCCTGGTACCTCTCTGAAGATTAAAGCTTCGAGAAGTTTGATTATTTGTTCTGACAGATGCAGTTGGACAGCTACTGTATATTGTCATGGAAGTGGGAGGAACAGGACCCATTAGCTGGACATAAGTTTGACAGTGGTTTTATTTAAGAGCTCGTTGCCCTGACACAGCTCGAGGCTTGAACAGAAATTAACTATGCTGCTTGGAAGCACAACTAAAAGGCAAAACTGACTGGCAGGTTACAGACAGGACTCACAGGGCAGAAACATGTAGTACATGCAGCACAACTAAACAGACTAGGGCAGAACTGAAGTGTGTAACCACACCAAACGACTAAAAGAACCTGAACAGAACCAAAGTTAAACATCCCTTAAATACCTACAGCACAATCAGGGAAACACGAGACAGGTGGAGACGCTGATCACTGACAGCTGAGGGATCTGTCAGTGACAGAGGGGCGGGGCTGCACACACACACACACACACACACACACACACACACACACACACACACAGGGAGACACAGACACAAGCAGGGAATTAGGGGGAAACATGACTGACATACAATGACAGACAGGAACTGTATCTAAAACATAGATAATCATAAAACTAATCAAAACAGAATCAGGAATCCAACAAATAACGATGAATACAGAAAATACAAAAGTAACTCAGAACGAGGAAGAGGAACAAACCATCATCCTGACATTACCCCCCTCTCAAGGGGCAGTTCCCAGATGTCCCAGAAGTTGCACCAAAACAAAAACAAACAAACAAACAAACAAACAAACAAACAAACAAACAAACAGAAACCCTCTCAGGGTAGGTGGTGGGGGTACAAGGCCAGGTGGGTTTAAACTGATTTTTCTCCCCCCCACAGAGTCCCAAAACAAAACATAGATTGTTGGCCACACAAAGTCCAAGGCCCCAAAACAAAACTGATTGGGTAGCCTGTCAAAGTCCCAGGGCCATCAAACCAAAGCACAAGGCAGGCCGGGCGGTCTACCAGAATCCCAGGGCCCTAACCAAAACCAGAACAGGTTGGGTGGCCTGCCAAAGTCCTAGGGCCACCAAACGTGAGAAAGCACACCAGTCCTCACTTCCAAAAGCACAAAGTCTTCACGTACTGAGGAAAACAAAGATTTCAAAACAGGATTCTCTTGTTCAAAAGAAAACTCAAATTCCTCTCGTACCAAGACTTAAATACGGAATTCTTTCATTCAAAAGAAAACACAGGATTTTTGAGATCACAAGATAACGTAAAAACCTTAACCTCGAGAGATGATAACAAAGAACCCAAAGACTCAAGGGATAACAACAAGGAACTCAAAAACTCAGGAGACGGTAACACAGACGTTTTACCCTCAGGGGGTGATGACATGGATGTTTTACCCTCTGGGGGTGAGAACATGGGTACCTTAACCTCTGGACCAGAACACACAAATGCAGAAATTACATAATTTTCTGGTTCCAGACACATTATTGTAGAACTTTCAGATTCAGGACACATTGTTACATAAATGTCTGGCTCTGAACACCAATCTGCAGAAATCCCTGGCTCTGAACACTCAACTGTAGAAATGTCTGGTCTGAACACTCAACTGCAGAAATGTCTGGCTCTGAACACCCAACTGCAGAAGTTTCTGCCTTTGAACACTCAACTGCAGAAATCTCTGGTTTCAGACACACAACTGCAGAAATTTCTGGCTCAGAGCACACTTCTGCAGAAGCCCGTGGCCCAGAACACACTACTGCAAAAGCTTCTGACTCTGGACACATTGTTACAGGAATTTCTGACTCTGGACACATTGTTGCAGAAATTTTTGACTCTGGACACATTGTTGCAGAAATTTCTGACTCTGGACACATTGCTGTGGAAATTTCTGCCTCAAGACACTTTAACCTTTTGACTGCCTTGGTTCATGCACAGGTAGCGCTGTGGAGTGCCTGTGTCACAGTTCTGTGACTGTTATGTGATGTGGGCTTAAACCATAGTAAAACCCCCAGTTGTACTACGTATTGCACCTCACAAGGTGGCAGACACGTATAACTTACTGCTCTTGCCTTTGAGGACAATCATCATAGCAGTCTGTCAGACGTGACAATGACTGTTTCATTTAGGGCTGATCAGATTCCTCCATGCAGCTCTGTCCTTCGCCTTCCGCTGCCAGCAACTCCTGACCTTGTTAACCCAGGTGACGTCCAAGCCGGTATGAGTTGCTTTCTGACTGACCATTTCATGAAACTGCTTGCAAAGTATTTGAGTACCGATAGCTTTTGCTGGACTAGCGGCACATTCTTGGCAGATAGATGTACTATCAGTGGCAAGGACAGGCCAAGATAAACTGACTCCAGTATCTGTTGCAGTGACTGACCGGATGATAGGTTTGTTTATCTCTGCTCTTTTTTGTAGTGTATCTCATGATGCACCGACTGAAAAAAGACCACCACAGACCATGCAACAGATGTGTTGTTTATCTGCTAGGATGTCCAGTCTTACCCCGTGTAACTGAGAGTGGTCCACCACAGATCTGTGACAGATATTGCTTTTAGTTCTGCCAGAATGCCCAGTTTCACCCTCCACACCTTCGGAAGGGCGGGGTTGCTGGTTGAGTTGCTGGCGGTCCGACCCATGAGACAGGTAGTACCGGTTTTCATGGTTATCCGGTAGCAAGCAAGTCTCCCTGAAGTACACTCATGTTTCTCCAGATTATATAAATCTTTCTCCTTTTACTAAAGATTTCTGTGGAGAGGAACAATATGAGTTTTAACTAATTTTTTGATGCCCTGCCTTGGAGGACCAATGGCCCCCATATAACCCCTCCCAAACACACACACACACACACACACACACACACACACACACTTCTGGACACCAGAGAAGAAGAGTTTGTAAACAAATGGCTGATTGATCACAAGACGGATCTCAAGACGGAGGAGGCATTTACTCCCAAATTTGCCAACTGTGATTCTAAAAAGAGATTATTTAGCTTATGAAGGTAAATATCTACATTTTGTTATAACAGAGGGTGGGTGAAGCTGGTTGATTTGCACCTGCCATCGACCCCCAGCGCCATATGACTGGACAGAACAATCACACCTGTTCCTGGTCATCATATGAGATAAATTGTGGTGGAATAAAAGCAAAATTGTGGCGGAATAATCATAACAGTTTCTAGATGTGAGAGAAAGCGAAAATGACAGAGAGAAGACAAAATAATGACCAGAATGGACAAAAATGGATGAAACGCACCGCCTGGCCAGCTTTAAGTGAAGAATTTCTTTGTTTACATTATAACTGATTTTCTGGTTTATATACTTTAAAGATAAGATAACAAAATGCCCAAAACAACAAATGGTGACAAAAAACAAAACCATCCTTTGTGTAAATATGTCCAAGGTCCACTTTTGACTTAAAGTTATGTAATTTGATATGGCTGCTGTGGCATTATGCAAATTAGATGCGTAAATTTACTCCTATCTCAAACTTTGGATCATATTCTACATCGTTCTAATTGACAGTAAGCCATTATCTCTTACCACTATCAAGTTATAGCTTTGGAAATCTCTGACATCTGAACTGAATATTTCTCTGGAAAAAACCTTGACCACTAGGGACTTATGGCGCAATGGAGTGCCATAGGCAGTGAAACGGTTAAGACAGAAATTTCTGATTTATAACACACCAATGCAGAAATTTCTGGTTCAACACACAACTGGAGAAATTTTTGGCTCAGAATACATTACTGCAGAAATTCTGACTCATGGCACATTTCTGCAGAAATTTCAGGCTCAGGATACATTTCTGCTGAAATTTCAGTCTCAGGACACACCAATATAGAAATTTCCAATTCAGGACAAATTTCTACAGAAATCTCTGGTTCTGGACACACTAATCCAGAATTCACTGACTCCGAACACATAGATGCAGAAATTTCTGCCACAGGACACACAGATGCAGAAATTTCTGGTGCAGGACACTGAACAGTGGAAATTTCTGGCTCAGGGGATGCACATACAAGAAACTGCAAATCACAACCAGATTGCAGGAGAGCCGTCAGGTCCATAAGAGCTGGCTGAGACACACAGTCCACAGAAACAGCCGACAGATGTGCGCTGACTCCAAATCGTTGGATGGAGGCACGTCAACCTCTGGAGCAATGGCTGAAGGTCTCCTGACCTTGGGAACAATGGTTGAAGGTCTTCTGACCTCACGAACGATGGCTGAAACATGATTCTCCTGCGACCCCATCCTCGACACGGCCACCTTGGACAGAGGAAAAGGGCAGGGTGAGGCGTCACCAAAAACATCAGGAGCTAGGCAAGACTTAACTAATATTGATGTTATGGAAGTGAAGAAGCATACTTGCCTGAGCTCCTGATCCTCTGCTTCAGGGGTGACCTCCTCAGGATCAGAAACACAGACTGGCAGGGCAGGAACAGGAACTGGTGGTGGACATGGATCAGGAACTGGGGAATGATGTGGAACAGGCACTGGGGCTGTGGAATGACGTGGAGTGGTTACAGGAACTAGGGGGCGATATGGAGTAGACTTGGACTTGTCCAACGGACTTGAACAGAACAGAAGCGTGTAATCACACCAAACGACTAAAAGAACCTGAATAGAGCCAAAGTTAAATGACCCTTAAATACCAACAACACAATCAGGGAAACACGAGACAGGTGGAGACACGGATCACTGACAGCTGAGGCATCTGGGAGCGGGGCTGCACAGACACACAGGAAGACACAGACACAAGCAGGGAATTAGAGGGAAACATGACTGACATACAATGACAGACAGGAACCTAAAACATAGATAATCATAAAACTAATCAAAACAGAATGAGGAATCCAACAAATAATGATAAATACAGAAAATAAAAAAGTAATGCAAAATGAGGACGAGGGATCAACCCTCATCCTGACATATACAGTGTTTTAACCCAGTTTATAAAAGACCAACCAAACCCAAACTTGTTTAACACCATTAAAAGGAATTTCAATTTCACATGGTCAAAGGATTTCTCTGCGTCAAGATAATATTGTTGTTTCTAAGTTATTAATCTTACAGTAGTCTATTAAATTAAATAGCCTGCATATATTATTAGCCGAGTGCCTACCCTTGATGACGCCTGTTTGATCTGGGTGTATAATAAACGGAATTAACCTTTCCATTCTTTTGCCAAGAGCTTTGCAAATTTTTTTTAAGATCAACATTCATAAGTTAGATGGGACAGTAGCTGGATTGAAGCATAGGTTCGTTTTCGGGTTTAAGGAGCAGGATAATGCTAGCTCAGTTCATATTTGGATGGATTACATTATCTTCTTTAATTTGGTTCACCATTTTAAAGAAAGTAGGTGTCAGCACAGGCCAACATTCTTTATAGAATTCAACTGGAGAACTATCTGGTCCCGGAGCTTTGTTGTTTGGGATGTGCTTAAGTGCCTCCTGGAGTTCGGACATCAGAAGAGGTGCATCCAGAGCTGTAATCTGTTTATTATTTAATCATGGTTAACTAATATTGTCCAGAAATTAATTTATTTCTGAGTCAGATGGATTAGTCTGAGATGAACTGAGGTTTTCATAAAACTTTCTTATGGAGATATTTATTTCTTCAGGGTCATGGGTGATATTTCCAGTTGTATCCTTAATAGAATGGATAATTGTTTTTTTTTTCTTTTTTCAATTTAAGCTGGTTAGAAAGATATCGCTCTGATTTATTACTGCTCAAACTTCTCCAGATACAGTCTTTGTATTAAAAAGTGTGTCCTTTTGTTTGTAATTTCTTTTAGTTTCAGCTTTAATTTTCTCAGTTTACTGAGTGCCTGTTCCTGTGGAGAAACAGCACAAGAGATCCCCAGTAATTTAATTTTTTGTTCTAGCTCCAGTACCAGTGTTTTTTTCTTTTTTATTCTTATATGAACAGTTAGAGATTATTTTACCTGGCATGACTGCTTTTGCTGCTTCCCAGAGATCACACGGTAATATTCCTGGTACATCATTGTATTCCAGATATGATTACCACTCCTTATTAAAATAATTAATAAAGTCTTCGTCTTTGAGTAGAGATGTATTAAATTTCCAGTACATAGTTTTCCTTGTAGCTTTTTTATTTACCAGTGAAAGAAATACTGGATGGTGATCGCTGATAGCTTGATTTGAGCAAATTTCAGTGTCTGTGATATCCGTCACAATGGAGTTACTGGCTAATAAAAAGGTCTAAAACAGAATATGAACTGTGCACTGGTGAGAAGAAGGTGTATTCCC
Organism: Pholidichthys leucotaenia; assembly: GCA_020510985.1. Lineage (NCBI taxonomy): Eukaryota > Metazoa > Chordata > Actinopteri > Cichliformes > Pholidichthyidae > Pholidichthys > Pholidichthys leucotaenia. Next base: position 334,356,985 of record CM035839.1, on the reverse strand, counting down.
GAAGAGTTGGGTGAAGAGAACGCCATTCATCGCAAAGACCAAAGTCATTCATGTAGTGTTTGAGAGTGTCAGTAGCCTGCCATTTCCAATAATTCCCTGCTTTACTGAGCCTTTCAGTTGCAGGATTTAATACCAGGTTGACATCTCCTCCTATTATGAGTGTGTTGTCCAAGTGCTCAGACAGGGAAGTGAAGAAAGTGTGAAAATAGCACGGGTCCTCAACATTTGGGCCATAAACCCTTGCAATACATAGATCCAGATTTTGAACTGAGATTTTTAATATAAATCTACCTTCTGGATCTGCTATGGTGTTATTCACCACAACACACCATATAAAATATGTTGTATTTTTATGTGCTTTTACTGTCTACTTTGTTGGTTTTTTTTACTGTTTTATTGGCCTGTGTTTTTATTTTGTTTTTTACCATGTTAAGCACTTTGTGACTCTGTCTGTGAAAGGTGTTCTATAAATAAACATATTATTATTATTATTATTATTATTATTCACAATAAAGCATATTCTTCTTTTTACCAATATACTGTAGCTATCCCCTTTGTTTGGAATTAAAGCAGGCTGAGTACATGTGGGGAAATTCAGGGGAGGTGAATGCATCTACAAATTACTTAGAAACATGTTTCCTGCAAAAAGACAAAGTCTGCCTGTAGATCCTTCAGTTGATTAAAAACTTTTAGCTTCTTCTCCTGGTACCAATTCCACATATGTTCCACGTGACAAACTTTAATGTGGACATGTTTTCACTAACTGGTTTTGTGCTAAAGGCTAACTAAGTGTGCTTGTGTGATTGTATGTCCATAGTGTATATGTGTGTGAATGTACATGTACAGTATGTCCTGTGTACGTTGCATGGCTACATGTACATGTGTGCGTAGGCATGTGTGTTGTGCATAAAATATATACCTATATGTGTGTATTTGGGTGTGTGCACATGATGTTTCTGTTGCATTTTCTTGCATTTGCAAGAGTGAGTGGGGTTCATGTACTTAAAGTTATTTCCTATAAAATAAATGTGCACGAGAGAACAGACATAAAGGTTTGTAAATGGTGAGAAGATACAGATAACATCCAAAAAAAAAAAACAATCTAGCAACATCAACAGGATTAGTTACAACAGACAAACAAACAACATCATAATCATCATCATAGCAGTCTGTCGGGTGCAACAATGACTGCTTGATTTAGGTCTGATCAGATTCCTCCACTCAGCTCTGTCCTTTGCCTTCCGCTGCCAGGAACTCCTGACCTTGTTAACCCAGGTGACGTCCGAGCCTGGATGAGTTGCTTTCTGACTGACCATTTCATGAAACTGCTTGCAAAGTATTTGAGTACTGTTAGCTGTTGCTTGACTAGCGGCACATTCTTGGCAGATAGAGGTATTATCAGTGGCAAGGACAGGCCAAAACAAACTGACTCCAGTATCTGTTGCAGTGACTGACCAGATGATAGGTTTGTTTATCTCTGTTCTTTGTGTAGTGCATGTCACAATGCACCGGCTGGCAAAAGTCCACCACAGACCTTGCAACAGATGTGCTTATCTACCAGGATGTCCAATCTTACGCCGCGTAACTGGGAGTGGTCCACCACAGACCTGTGACAGAAATTGTTTTTTTGTTTTGCCAGGATGCCCTGTTTCACCCTAAAACAAACAACAACCTCAAAAAAAAAAAAACATTAAACAACAAATCAAACAGGGATCAAATAACAGGCCTGCACACAATCACACTGTTTTTTTCACATGTAGCTAAGGAACCAAACTAGAATCTAGAATAGCCAATGGGTTATGGTTTCATCCATGAACAGCTTTCCATCAATAAACAATCTATCCACAGAGATAATAGCTCGTTTACCTTTTTGGATTGTTTCCTAATGGGAAAAAAGCTTTCTTATTCTTTCCATAATTTCTTGTAGAAATTGATCATTTAGACCATAATTTGTGACTCGTGCTAACAAAATGAGTCTCATTGAGGAAATTTTCAAAACTGAGGTAACGTTAATTTCATGTTCTGTATTGAAAGACCTTCAAAATGATATTTAATTTGTAGGAATTGCACAAAAACGGACCAGTAACAAGCCACTTTTGTTTATATTTTGGCTGGTTTGAAAACTCACGTTCAATCGGTCTTGACTTAAGTCTTCCGCAAAAACGTGTATTTTTAGAAAGTAGGAGTTCCAAGCTTTACGATGATACCAGGCACAGAAGGGGGGATTTCCCAGGACTTACCACCAGCAAACAAAGAAAGAGTCATGATTTATGACTGCTCCTGCCTGTAGCTCGTTATTACCTGGTGCACATTCCAACTCATTTTGCCAGCATGGGTCATATTTGTGTTTTTAAGCTGGCTGCCCTGCCTCTTTACCAGAAGTTTTTGCTTGAAATGTTCAAATTTAGCAACAATGGGTCTGGGATGTTTATTTTGAGGATTTTTCCTTCCAATGCCGTGGACTCAGTGAAAGGTAATTGATTTCACAACGCTGGAGGGCATTTTCAGCTGCATAGACAATGAATTCACAGATCAGCTGTTTTGGATTTCCACCACAATGACATCCAATGTAAAGGCAATAAATTAGAAGGTGTTGACTGACTACATTTAATTTATTAGATTTGGAGGGATTACATGGAATTCTTAATGCCTCAGGGAGAAATGAATGAGAGTTCTTTAATAAAGAGACTGATTGGAATCCTTTGTGGGTGACAAACTTGTTTAAGAAACAAGTTACTATCAAACTGACTCTTTGTCAGCCTGGCTACAGTGCTGAAAACAAACCTGGGATTATTCGTGTTCTCTTCTATTAATGCATAATAATAAATTGCTGTGGTTTTCAAAGAGATTTTTTTTAATATAAATTAGAAGAAGATTTCTCCAAGCATACACAAATACAGCGGTGTGAAAAAGTGTTTGCCCCCTTCCTGATTTCTCATTTTTTGGGTATGTTTTTCACACATAAATGTTTCAGATCATCAAACAAATTTAAATATTAGGCAAAGATAATACTAAATGCAGTTTTTAAATGAAGCCGTTTATTATTAAGGGTAAAAAAAAAAAAAATCCAAACCTACATGGCCCTGTGTGAAAAAGTGATTGCCCCCATGTTAAAACAAATTAATCAAATCAAACTTTATTGTCATATTGCTGTACATACAACTGTAGTGTAGGCAAGATGAAATTGCGTTTCTCTCGGCATCCATATAAATAGAAGCAGCATGATTTAAGACACACTCACACATAGCTTCACCCCCCACCCCACCCCCACATCCATTCACACATCCCTGAGACATACTTGGGGAAAAAAAAACAAAACTAACTATAATATACAAATAATATACAAAATGTCTGTAGGTGCAGTAGTGTGTATGAGAGATTCCGAGTCAACTGTTCAGCATCCTGACAGCTTGTGGAAGGAAGCTGTTGATCAGTCTGGTGGTTCTGCCTCTGATGCTCCGGAATCGCTTACCAGATGGAAGAAGTTCAAAGTGTTTATGCAGAGGGTGAGAACGGTCCTTGACAATGTTCAGTGCCCTGCTCCTACAACGGTTCTGAAAAAGTTCTTGGACAGAGTGGAGGGAGACTCCAATTACCCTCTCAGCCCCCTTGACTATCCTCTGCAGGGCTTTTTTGTCTGACATACTGCAGCTGGAGTACCATGTAGCAATGCAGTACGTCAGAACACTCTCCATCACACCTCTGTAGAAGGTCCTGAGGATGCAGATGGGGAGAGAGGTCTGTTTGAGTTTCCTCAAAAAGTGCAGCCTCTGCTGAGCCCGCTTCCTGATCTCCAAGGAATTCTTGCTCCAGGTCAGGTCCTGTGAGATCTACACTCCGAGGAACTTGATGTTCTCCACTCTCTCCACTAAACGGCCGCCGATGCTGAGGGGGACGTGCTCAGGCTGTGACCGCTGGAAGTCGATAATCATCTCCTTCGTTTTGTCCACGTTGAGCACCAGATTGTTCTCCCTGCACCAGCCCTCCAGGTCTCTCACTTCTTCCCTGTACATTGATTCCTCATCCCACTGAATAAGTCCCACCACCGTGCTGTCATCTGCAAACTTAATAATCTGGTTCCCCTTGTGTCTGGATACACAGTCATGTATTAGAAGTGTAAACAACGGTGGACTGAGTACACAGCCTTGAGGGGATCCGGTGCTCAGCGTGACAGAGTTGGAGATGCTGTTTCCAACCCGGACAGACTGAGGTCTCTCAGTCAGGAAATCCAGGATCCAGAGACATGTGGCGGTGTTCAGACCGAGAAGGAGTAATTTCTCCATCAGTCTCTGGGGAATAATGGTGTTGAATGCTGAACTGAAATCAATGTACAGGAGTCTGGCGTAGGTGTCTTTCTGGTCCAGGTGGGTGATGACAGAGTGTAGGGTGGTGACTATAGCATCCTCCGTGGAGCGGTTTGAACGATATGCAAACTGGAGCGGGTCGTGTGATGCAGGGAGGCAGGCTGTAATGTGTGGTTTGACAAGCCGTTCAAAACACTTCACCACAATTGGTGTCAGTGCAACAGGATGATAGTCATTCAAACAGGACACAACTGGTTTCTTTGCCACCGGTACAATGATAGAGGTCTTGAAGCATCTGGGAATGATGGCCTGACTCAGGGAGATGTTATAAATGTCAGTCAGGACATCCGCCAACTCGCTCGCGCAGTCTCGGAGCACACGTCACGGAATGTTGTCCGGACCTGCAGCTTTGCGTGGGTTGACTCTGGTTAGGGTCCTCCGTGTGTCCGCTGTGTTGATGGTAAAAGCTGGTCTGACTGATGGTGGGGGTGGGCCAACCCTCCCTCTGATTGTCGAGTTTGATGCTTCAAAACGTGCAAAGAAGTCGTTAAGCCTGTCTGGAAGCGAAGTGTCATCATCATCGACCCCCTGTCTAGACTTATAGCCCGTCAGTGTCCAAACTCCCTGCCACATCTGCTTGGTGTTCCTAGTGTCACAGAGATGTCCCTGGATTTTCTCCGCATAGGCGCGCTTTACCGCCTTAATTCCCTTCGAGAGCGCAGACCTGGCTGAGTGGAGGGCGATCCTGTCCTTTGCTCTGAAGGCTGCATCTCTGGCTGTAAGCAGCGAGCGCACCTCTGCAGTCATCCAGGGCTTATGGTTACCCCGCATAGTGATAGTCTTCACTGTAGTGACATCCTCTGTGCACTTCGCGATGTAGCTGGTGACTGTATCAGCATACTCCTCCACATCTGTCTTGTCTTCCTGGGAGGCTGCTATTTTGAAGACCTCCCAGTCTGTGTGCAGAAAACAGTCTTTCAGTGCAGAGGTTCCACTCTCTGGCCAAATTCTAATTTGTTTCACTGCTGGCCTGCTGCGCTTCAATAAAGGTTTGTAGGCAGGCAGCAGCATCACGGACATGTGATCAGAAAGGCCGAGATGGGGGCGGGGTATCGCCTTATATGCATCTGTGTTTGTGTACACTAAGTCCAACATATTCTCTCCTCTGGTCTTAAAGTCTACGCATTGTTTAAACTTGGGGAGCACAGTCTTAAGGCTGGTGTGGTTAAAATCCCCTGCAACCACCACAAAACTGTCCAGGTGTGAAGTTTGGATTTCACTAATCGCATTGTGCAGTACCCCAAGTGCCTTCTTAGCATTAGCTTTAGCATTAGGGCTTGGCGCTATGTAAACACCAGCTACATACACGTTGCTGAATTCCCTCGGCAAATAATGTGGCCGACAATTTACAATAAGGAACTCCGCCAACGGAGAGTAGTGTTTAGACACTAACGTGGCATTGACGCACCAGTTCTTGTTAACATAGATGCATAGCCCCCCCCCCCCGGCTCTTACCGGAGCTCACAGTTTCCCTGTCGGCACGGAACATCGCCATATCTTCCAGTTGAATGGCCTCGTCAGGAATGTTGCTGTGGAGCCATGTCTCCGTGAAAACAAACACACAGCAGTCTCTCCACTTTCTTCGGGTTTCTCTCAGCAGACGCAGCTCGTCCAGCTTGTTTTCGAGGGAGCGGACGTTAGAGAGAAGAAGCGAAGGTACCGCTGGTCTGGAGGGGTTAGCCTTTAGCCTAGCATGGATCCCGGCCCTTTTTCCACGCTTTTGCTTGCGTTCGTTCCGCTTACGCCTCCTCCTCTCTCGGGTAGCTTCCAGCGGGGACTCCGCCAGAATTCCATGCTGGCGTAGAATGTCCAAATCACAACCAATCGCCGCAATTCTTGCAGCGTGCAGTACCTTGATGTTTAATAAGGTCTCACGGTTGTAAGTTTTACAGAATGTATGTCTGGGAAGATCAAAACACTCAAAACTCTCACACTCACTGATGCCAAGAGGGGCCGCTGCATCCGTGCGCGCTGCCGCTATCTTATGTATGGTTCCATCTTAACTGTGGTTTATCATATCTTTGGAAAGCTGAGTTCAGTTTCTTTAGCCACACCCAGGCCTGATTACTGCCACACCTGTTCTCAATCAGGAAATCACTTAAATAAGATAAGATAAGATAAGATAAGCCTTTATTAGTCCCACAACGGGGAAATTCCAGGATTGCAACAGCACAGGGATAGCAACACTCAGAGCAACAATCAGAAGGCAAGAAAAAAAAAAAACAAAAAAAAACAAAAAAACAAGCAAGCAAGAGCAGCTAATATACATATGTACATATTACTATAAAATATATACACACACACACACACACACACAGACACACAGTGCAGAGCATTGTAGCTGGATGGAATAAATATATAGATATATAAATATAAACACACCCAGTGCTGAGCATTGTAGCTAGATGGAATAAATATATAGATATATAAATATAAACACACCCAGTGCAGAGCATTGTAGCTAGATGGAATAAATATGTAAATATATAAACACACACAGTGCAGAGCATTGTTGCTAGGTGGGATGAAACAGCATAACCGTCTATTTAGTTATCCTACATGGTATGATTATGTGCCCATACATATTCTCACCCTCCATAGCGACCGGTATGTTCCTAGTTATATGCCGGAGAGGACCATTGTGTAAGTCTATTGCATCTTTTGCATTCAAAAAAAAAAAAAAAAACTATTAGGACTATTAGGACTATTATTAAATAGGACCTGTCTGACAAAATGAAGTAGACCAAAAGATCCTCAAAAGCGAGACATCATGCTGTGATCCAAAGAAAATCAGGAAAAAATGAAAAACAAATTAATTGAGATCTATCAGTCTGGAAAAAGGTTATAAAGCCATTTCTAAAGCTTTGGGACTCCAGCAAACCACAGTGAGAGCCATTATCCACAAATGGCAAAAACATGAAACAGTGGTGACCCTTCCCAGGAGTGGCCGGCTGACCAAAATTACCCCAAGAGCTAAGCGACGGCTTATCCAAGAGGTCACAAAATACCCCACAACATCAAAAGAGCTGCAGGCCTCACTAGCCTCAGTTAAGGCCAGTGTTCATGACTCTACCATAAGAAAGAGACTTGGCAAAAATTGCCTGTATGGCACAGTTCCAAGATGAAAACTACTGCTGAGCAAAAAGAACATAAAGGCTCGTCTCAGTTTTGCCAGAAAACATCTTGATGGTCCCCAAGACTTTTGGAAAAATACTCTGTGGACTGACGAGACAAAGTTGAACTTTTTGGAAGGTATGTGTCCCATTACATCTGGCGTAAAAGTAACACAGAATTTCAGAAAAAGAACATCATACCAACAGTAAAATATGGTGATGGTAGTGTGATGGTCTGGAGCTGTTTTTCTGCTTCAGGACCTGGACTTGCTGTGGTAAATGGAACCATGAATTCTGCTGTCTACCAAAAAATCCTGAAGGAGAATTTCCAGCCATCTGTTCATGACCTCAAACTGAAGCACACTTGGGTTCTGCAGCAGGACAATGATCCAAAACACACCAGAAAGTCCACCTCTGGATAGCTTAAGAAAAAGAAAATGAAGACTTTGGAGTGGCCTAGACAAAGTTCTGACCTGAATCCAACTGAGGTGCTGTGGCAAGACCTTAAAAAGGTGGTTCATGTTCGAAAACCCTCCAATGTGGCTGAATTACAACACTTCTGCAAAGATAAGTGGGCCAAAATTCCTTGACAGCTCCGTAAAAGGCTCATTGCCAGTTATCGCAAATGCTTGATTGCAGTCGTTGCTGCTAAGGTTGGCCCAACCAGTTATTAGGTTTAGGGGACAATCACTTTTTCACACTGGGCCATGTAGGTTTGGATTTTCTTTTCCTTTATTAATTAACACCTTCATTTAAAAACTGCATTTTGTGTTTACTTGTGTTATCTTTGTCTATTTAAATTTGTTTGATGATCTGAAACATTTATGTGTGACAAACATACAAAAAAAGAGAAATCAGGAAGGGGGCAAACACTTTTTCACACCACTGTATATTGGTGGTCAAAGGCAATTGAAAATTTTAATTGTGATTAATCATCACAATTTGCTGATTAATAGCAATTTGTCACAATTAATCATGGGGGAGGTGGTCCTATATACTATACTCTTCAATGGACATTTTTTGATATCTCTTTGGAAGCGACTTCAAACGTGCTGCAGCTGTGGCTCAGCGTATTAGTGTGGCTGACTTCTGATCAGAGGGTTCCTGATTCACATGGTGAAAAAAGGTAGTAAAAACATTAATAAAAAAAAAATAGAAACAAAAGTTTCCTGCTTTCCATACCTGTAGCCTGCTCATTAATAGAATGTACTTGCCAATCAGATTTAAGCTGTCTCTATAGCAAGAATTCTATGATTATGGTTTTGTACCAACAGACACTGCCTATGTGTTTTTACACAACAAGGACCCAAACATGGAAACCAGTTAAGAGTTTAGATGCAAGATTAAGTATTTACTGAACTGATTTTTGCAAGGTAAAGTGTGCCAGCACTCCTGTGGAGACTGGAGAAAGGACAAGGTAAATAGCTGTATTTAATCACAGGTACAGTAAATAATCTGAGAGAGCTGGGTTTACGTGAAAGATGAAACGGTCGATGAGATAAACACCAGAAGATAAGATTTTGCGTTGCAGGTCAGGTACGGTGAGGAGGAAGGTAAGAATAGTGTCCATAGGAGGTAAGGGGCCAAGTATTGCCCGAGCTCGGGGCATTGATGAGGAAAGGCTATTCGTGATTAATTGTTTCCAGATTCATTGTTTACTTGGATGTAGGTCGTGGAGAAGATCAGCCAAGTAATAATAATAATAACAATAAACTTTATTATATAGCACTTTTTAAAACAGGGTTACAAAGTGCTTCACAAGAAAGAATAATAAAAACAACCAATCAAGATCCAAGTATATTTAAACAAAATACAGTTAGAATGAAAACAAGCAATAAAATAAATGAAAATATACAGTATATCCACAGTGAAAATAAAGTAAAATCACATTTGTAAAAGTGAGTTTTTAAAAGTGATTTAAAAGTTAAAGATTTGGCTTGGCTGATCTCCTCAGGAAGGTCATTCCAGAGAGCCGGGGCCATAACAGCAAAAGCCCGGTGGCCCTTAGTTTTGAAGTTGGTGCTGGGTATTACTAAGAGGGATCTATTGGAGGATCTCAGGTTACGTTTTGGAACACAAGTCCATTCTGAGCTTTAAAAGTGATTATTAAGCTTTTAAAGTTAATTCCAAAATGCACAGGCAGCCAGTGTAATGATGATAAATTGGGGATATTTGTTCTTTTCTATGGCAATTTGTGATAAGCCTAGCTGTGGAATTTTTAATTAACTGAAGTCTAGAGATATTGTGTTTATTTAAACATGAATACAGAGAATTGCAGTAATCCAGACGAGATGTAATGAAAGCATGAATGACAACTTCCAGATTTTTAGGGGACAGAAAAGAACGGATCTTTGAGATTCTGTGTAATTGTATGAAGCATGACTGAACAACTGATTTAACTTGATGATTGAAAGAGAGATTGCTGTCAAATATTATCCGAAGATTTCTACAATTAGGGTTAACATTGATGGAGAAAAAGCCAAGTTGTGATGCAATCTGAAGGTGTGTAGAGCCTGGACCTATTATAGTGACTTCTGACATATCTGTGTTGAGTTGAAGAAAATTGGCTGACATCCAATTTTTAACATCATTGAGGCATACACTGAGAGTAGTTAATTGATTATTATTGTGAGGATCAAAGGAGAAATACAGCTGTGTGTCATCTACATAAAAATGGAAACTGATGTGTTTGCAAATAATATGTCCAAGTAATAGCATATATATGGAGAACCTGCAGGGGACCAAGGACTGACCCCTGAGGAACTCCATAATGCAATGATTCCACGGACGATCTGCAGTCACCAATGACAACACTAAAATTTCTGTTATGTAGATATGAATAAAACCATTCTAAAACAGATCCTCCGCTAAGATATGGTGATCCACAGTATCACAAGCAGCAGAGAGATCTAAAAAGATTAAAATAGTAGAGTGACCAGAATCTGCAGCTAAAAGTAGATCATTGAGCACTTTCAGGAGTGCAGGCTCAGTGCTATGACCTTTTCTCAAATCCGACTTAAATTTCTCAAAGATACCATTACCAGACATGAATGAAATAACCTGCTCAGCAACTATTTTTTTCTAGGACCCTGGCAAAAATGGAAGTTTAGAAATGGGGTGAAAATTTTTCGAGTGAGGGTTTTTGAGAATCCCCAGTTTGATGCTGCCTCTCGCCCAAAGATGCTGGGATAGGCTCCAGCACCCCCACGACCCGAAAAGGATTAAGAGGAAGAAGATGGATGGATAGATGGATGGGTTTTTGAGAATTGGCTGAACGATTTAAAATAATCAGGGACAATGCCAGATTAAAGAGGGGAGTTCATTATTGCTGCAACATAAGATAAGATAAGATAAGATAAGATAAGCCTTTATTAGTCCCACAACGGGGAAATTCCAGGATTGCAACAGCACAGGGATAGCAACACTCAGAGCAACAATCAGAAGGCAAGAAAAACAAAAAAAAACAAAAAAAAAACAAGCAAGCAAGAGCAGCTAATATACATATGTACGTATTACTATAAAATATATATATATACACACACACACAGACACACAGTGCAGAGCATTGTAGCTGGATGGAATAAATATATGAATATATGAACACACAGTGCAGAGCATTGTAGCTAGATGGAATAAATATGTAAATATACAAACACCCACAGTACGGAGCACTGCAGCTAGGTGGAATAAATATGCAAGTATATAAACACACACAGTGCGGAGCAATGTAGCTAGATGGAACAATATGTAGATATATAAATATATAAACACACCCAGTGCTGAGCATTGTAGCTAGATGGAACAAATATGCAAATATATAAACACACACAGTGCAGAGCACTGCCGCTAGATGGAATGAAACAGCACAACCGTCTACCCAGCTATCCTACATGGCATGATTATGTGCCCACACATATTCCCACCCTCCACAGCGACCGGCAAGCCCCTAGCTGTATGCCGGAGGGGACCACCGTGCAAGTCTATTGCATCTTCTGCATTCAAAAAACTATTAGTTTGTTACGTCTTTTTGCTATCTCTGCGAGCAGCCCTGCTTAGGTTGTACAGTCTGACAGCCGTTGGTAGGAAGGACCTACGAAACCTCTCGGTTGTGCACCTGGGATGATGTAGTCTGCTGCTAAATGAGCTCCTCAGTGCATTCAGTATGTCCTGCATAGGGTGGAACTCGGACTCCAGCAGAGATGACAGTTTAGCCACCGTCCTTCTCTCTCCTATCTCCTCCATCGGATCAAGGCGCTGCCCCAGGACAGAGCTAGCTTTCTTAATCAGGTTTGTTCAGTCTCTTCCTATCGGCTGCAGTAATGCCACTGCCCCAGCAGACCACTCCAAAGTGATGGCTGATGCCACCACCGTGTCATAGAATGACTCAGCAGCGCCCCTTGTACACCAAAAGACCTGAGTCTCCTCAGCAGGAACAGCCTGCGCTGTCCCTTCTTGTAGAGTGCATCAGTATTGTGTGACCAGTCTAGTTTATTGTTCAGATGAATACCCAGGTACTTATAGGATGTCACCATCTCGATGTCTGTTCCCTGTATATTTACTGGTACTGTGATGGCTGCCCATGCCTGCGGCAGTCCACCACCAGCTCCTTAGTTTTCCTCGCGTTGATCTGGAGGCAGTTCCGATGGCACCAGTCCACGAAGTCCTGGATAAGCCTCTGTACTCAGCTTCATCTCCATTGGAGATGAGGCCAACGATCGCAGAGTCATCAGAGAACTTCTGTAGATGGCAGTGTGTTGTGTTGTGTGAGAAGTCTGCAGTATAAAGAGTGAACAGGAAGGGAGCCAGCACCGTTCCCTGGGGGGCCCCCGTGCTACTGATGATCGTGTCGGACACACAGTCCCGGGTTCTCACAAACTGAGGCCGGTTCGTGAGGTAGTCCAGGATCCATGATGACAGGTGCTGGTCCACCCCTGCGCGCAGCAGCTTGTCCTTCAGGATCATCGGTTGGATGGTGTTGAAAGGACAAACCATCTGCAAGATTTCTTTAAGAAAATGGGTGGGAAGGATATCTAGAGGACAAGATGTGTTCTTCATATCAGTAATGATCTTGGTTAGCTAATTAAATGAGATGCGTTGAAATATATTTAAGAAGGCAGACTGAAGGCTAGCTGATTCAATTAAGACAGGTAACAATGTGAAAATTTGATTTCTTATTGTAATGATTTTCTTTGAGAAGATATAAATTTTTCACATAGCTCTGTGGGTGGTTCATCTAAGATTGGGTGGGGGCATCTGAGGTGTGGCTAATAATATCAAAGAGCACTCTGGAATTAAGCTGTTTTTTTCTATAATTTCTGAAAAAAATGTTTTTCTCATGTATTTTTAATTTCAAAGTTCTATTTTTTTCATTAATACTTTTAGATTTTCAAAGTGAACAGTCAGTTTTGAAGTGTCATCTTCATTCAGTTTTTCGACAGCAGGTGGAGTAGGTGAAGATAATCCAGGAGGGCATGAGAGGGTCCACCAGAGAGGGCTTCCTGGGGTTTAAACAATGAGCTGGATATTGAATTTGGAGATTGCTTGCTTTAGGATCTGAGTAAGGGAACAGAGGCTGCACAGAAGCACAAGGTGAGGCAAAGACGTGAGGAAACATTGGATGGGGAGTGGGTGGCAATCAGGAGCAGGTAAGGTGGTTAGGCACAGCTGCAGGCAAAGAGAGTTGATTAGTGGAGTGTGTATGTGAGTGCAGAAGAGTTCTGTCCGAGGGATCATTACCTTTTTCAAGTTTTTCATACACTATATTTACATGGGAGTGGACAAATGTGCTCGCTTTTTGCAACTGCAAGTATTTTTATTATTTCACCACGTCAACATAATGACAGATACTACCAAGAATATTCTCCCCAAAAACATCAGAGGTACTGCTTGTGTAAAACAGATTTGCTATTTATGTGGAAAAAGTCCCAGATGGATGAGGAAAAAGATTGCAAGTTAATGTGGAAAAGGTAGTAAATTTTCGTGAAAAAGAATAAAGATCATAAATTTATGCAAAAAAAGTAGCAATTTTAAGTGAAAATTCAAATTTAAAGGTGGGGGGGGGGTCTGATATTGTTCTGAAAAATGGTTTAAAATTCGAGGTGAAAAATAACAAATTCACCTAAAAAATTTTTCAAAATATAAAACCAGTATGTTATATATTAACTAGAAAAGCACTCGGAGAGCGCAGACCTCCGCCAAGCGCCACAGTTCCCCCCCATACAGTGTTTGTGTGTACGTTTTCAGATTCCTTGACCATGAAAACATATGACTAGCAATTGGATTCACAATGATAGGATTAGTGGTTCAGTAGTAAAAGCATTACCTCCTTGGCGGAGGTAATAAACTGAAGTGTTGGTGTTGTGTCCATCTCCTCCACTGAAAGCAGCACTCAGGGCTTCACTGACGGATGCAAATTGGGTAGACAGGTTGCCATGGGTTTTATATTGGGGTTGTGCTCCGCGGCAAAAGAGGATTTAGAAGCTTCCCCGGCAGAGAGGTCGTTTTTGCGCAGCCCCTATGGCTGGCCGGGAAATTTCTGCCAAATAATCCGGCGCTGGACAGCTGCCTGTCTCAGCTTTTGCAGTGTAGCGCAAACACAGGCACGCTGCCGGGCCCTGCCCACCACTGTTTTCCGCGTGCTTTTGTGCCTAAAACTTTGAAGAACGTGGAGTTTGTGTTCGTCAGACACGACGACCAGCGCCCTCCATTGCGCCTGCGCACATGTTGAAAATGGCCGTATCTCACAATGTTAAAGAATCCTTTAAAAAATTCCTGGATCCAGATCCAGATGGATCCAGATCCAGTGATCCGGATCATCCCCAAAATTTAATCAGTTCTTCCTTGTACCATTTCCAACAACGCCTGAAAGTTTCATCGAAATCCGTCAAAAACTTTTTGAGTTATCTTGCTAAACAACAGACAAACAAACAAACAAACAGACAGACAGACAAACGCTAGCAAAAACATAACCTCCTCCTGGCCTGCGGCCTGGCGGAGGTAATTATGATTATTATAATATTATTATTATCATTGTGTGTCGTGGGTGACAGCTACACCTTTCCAGTTCCGCCGCCTCCCAGGGTATAAAAGGCCTACCCGGAAGGGGCACGGTCTTTTTACGACCAGCACCTCTGTACAGGAGCTATGGGGGTTTCTAGAATTTGGACATTTTTGGAGCTCCCAGACGAGCCTCCAGTTCCCTGGGTGAGGTAGTTTGCAGCATTCCAAAATTATTTGGTGGCATTGAACCTCGGCGAATTGGAGAAACCTCGTGCCTGAGCGATTGTGGTCCATAATCTCAGCTCGGAAGGGTAACGTATTCTCAGCACATTGGGAACAAGTGATAGATTTGAGGATGTGGTTGAGCTAATGGTGCGCTACTTTCGCGCTCCTGAGAACATCATCATCGAACAAATCCAGGTCTGACAGCGACGGCAGCGGCCGGGAGAGTCGTTACAAAGGTATGTTGCGGACCTGCGCCAACTGGCTGGAAAATGCCAATTTGGGGCTTTGGAGTAAGAAATAGTCCGCGATCAGTCGCCGGAGCATACGCTTTGTCCTGCAGCATGGTCCAGGCTCCTCACATACTCTGGTGAACTGACATTGACTACAGCTGTGGCGATAGCTCAACAGTACGAAGCAGTAGCTAAACTATCAAAGGATCTTGGTAAGAGAACAACGTTAAGGCAGTCTGACTCACAATCAGCGGCGCAGGCTGTGGACCCATGTAGCGATGATAGTGCAGCATATAACGAAGGCTATGCTACTGCTATTAAAATTAGGTCCACCTTGAGGTTGCCCAGATGTTTGGGCTGGGGGTCCACCAGGCACTGATACAAGGTGAGAGAGTGTCCAGCGAGGACCAAATGCTGTGGCAAGTGTGGACTCCTACATCATTTCGCCAGGGCCTGCAAAAAGTTTGAGCGAGTGAGAACGGTGACACGAGATGGATTCACCCGCCACTACTCCTACAGTTATTAACACCATCTCTCCGAGCACAGATGGGTGGATTTATTGTGATGTGATGCTGGACGGCGTGGGAGTGCTGTTGTTGGTGGACATGGGCCTAGCAGTGTCCGCGTTGAACTGGCCTACTGTGAGGAGTTTGTTCCTGTATTACCATGTAAGAGGACTTCAACGTCATATTGTGGCTGTGGAGGAAACACACTAGCCATCGTGGGTTTGCTGGAGATGACGGCGAGGTACAAGTCGGCTGTGCTCTCAAACATCCAGTTCGTGGTGATTATGAAGGGGTTGAACGTAATGGGCTGCGACCTGTTTTATGGACTGGGCTTTGCAATCACCAGCAGTACCAGAGAGGAGTGGTCGGGCCGTGGTTTGTGGGACCGACCAGTTCCGTGTGTGGTGGATGATGTGGTATGGGACGAAGATTGGCCTAGTATTCTGGGAGATAGACAGGACCAACACCACCAGGGCTATTGTGGGGGGGTTCCGGTGCCAGGGCCCAAGTTACCCTGGATGTGGGAACTGGGTTGCACAGTGGAATGCCTGCGACGGCGGGTGGAGCTTTGAGGAGAAGGAGGTGTCGGGGCGCCAACGTGGTTCATGTTGGGACCCACCATATGGGTCTCTGGGGGGTGGTCCCCCCATTGAGACTGTATGGTGGCAAGGGGACGATATATTTTGGGGTTGACCTATTAGCATGATAATGTTTAAAATGTTAATGTGTGCACTACCAGGGCTGCGTTATTGTTGTGTTAACATGGTGTATGCATAGAAGTGGCTGAGTTGAGTGCTCATTTAAAAAAAAAAAAAAAAAAGAGTGTGGGCTACTTTTATCAAGGGGTTTGTGCAGAGTTGTTAATAGATGTGTATTGCCTGAGCCATGTAGACAATATGTTTCACACTTACTCACTGTGGGATTGCTGTGTGTGTGTGTGTGTGTGTGTGTGTGTGTGTGTGTGTGTGTGTGTGTTTTAAAGGCCCAACACTGTCTGTATTGTTGCATTAACTTGCACGTGCAATGTGTAATTTACCCGAGTTGTGGGGTGAGGGTGTTGGGTGGGGGGCTGGCACAGCAGGGTATGGATGCATATATTGTCTGTTCATAGAGTTTTTGTGAAGGTTTTGATTGTACATATGTTCTGGGATTATTTTTTACATGTTATATTAGGAACATGACAGCTTATTGTATCCTACGGACTGTTTTATTATTGAGACAGCAGAATAACCCGTCTGGCCGTGTGGAGGTGGGGCAGTAGTCCACCTGTCCCCATCTAGTTTTAGTTATTTGTTTGCATGGATAGGCCCTGTTATTGTATTTACTGTTAGTGTGTGATTCGGGCTGAAATTTGGGTGGGTCTAATGATGTTTGTCTTGGACTTTTCTCCGGGGGAATGGGTGTTATATATTAATTATGATTATTATTATATTATTATTATCGTGTGTCATGGGTGACGGCTACACCTTTCCGGTTCCGCCGCCACCCAGGGTATAAAAGACCTACCTGGAAGGGGCACGGTCTTTTTACGACCAGCACCTCTGTCTGTATGGGAGAGCCTTTGTTAGTGTGAGACTGTTTAATAAAGTTCCGTTCGACTGCATCTTCAGCCTCCATTATTGGAGTACTGGTTATGGACATAACACAGTAGTATTAAGACCTTTGGAAATCAGGATTAAGAATTCTTTGTCATTTTAAGGATAATGAAGGCATTTATTTTGAATAAATTAATAAATGCATACTTTTTACTGTCCGTGACAACTGCGACATTCTCTTAGTGAATCCTGAAATCAGTGTTCTCCCCACCTCCATGTGGAGCTACAGCGCGAAGATGTGAAGACCTCATGGGACAAAAACCCACACAGTCACTGGAGTTTGACATTTAGTTGATTTAATTTTATAGGAAGGTTTTTACTATTTTAAAATGTTACAGAAAATAAAAACTTAAAATTATTATTTAATCTCTAAGAGACCATGAATGCTTGAACTACCTCAGCTAGCATTCAGGTAGGAGAGATTCGCCGGCTACTGGGATAATCACAACAGAGCTGAATGGTGAATGGGATTGTTGTGTTGGGGTCTGGGGGGACCTCTAATTGTGTGACACAAGTGGTGGCTCCACCTTTCCAGTTTCGCCGCCACCTGGGGTATAAGAAGGCTGTGAGGGAGGGAGTCGTCTCTTGGCCTCCTCTCTGCCTGACGGATGCGCATGACTAGTGAGAGTGTCACTAATAAACCTGTGTCCAGTTCAACACTCGGTCTCATCCGTGGCTCCTATTACCAATGTAACAGGGACCACACATCTCATGGTAGGAAGTGAGCCAAATGGGTCCAGTTGTATTGGGTATCTGTTTTTATTTTCTCTTGCACACAGCATTAAACACGGTCAAAGAGAGTGAGGGTCAGGACAGTTTGATTTGGTGGGATCTCCAAGCTACACTGTTGTAAGCAAGGTGGAAGGGCTTGGCTTTGGCGTGTATGTTGCATGTGTGTGACCAGCATTTCTCCAACAGTGGGTATGGGTCTTATAAGGCAGCAAGGTCAAAAATCCCTCTTTCACACTAGTGAGTAATCACAAATAACTTCAATCAAAAAAGCTGTTGGCATTAAATGGGACAATGCGTTAATGTGCAATTAACATGTTAATTATATGAAGAGTTTGTTTGCAAAAACCGATAAACGCCACTTCCAAGAAAATTTCCCTCTTTACATCAAACAACTGTTAACATTACCTACTTATAGAAGTTCAAATTGTTTTTAATTCTCAAAATTCAATATGTCCTATGTTACAGACACTACAAATTAATGTTTTTTTTTTTCAAAAGCCAATAAACGCCAGGAGCGTTTTTTTCACAAAAGCAGATAACTCGACTCGGTAAATCAGCGCTTGGTATTTAGGTCACGTGTCTCATTGAGATCCACACACTGGACTGCAGTTTGTGGTATTTATTAACCAGAACACAAATCCCAAACAGTACAAAACAGAAAATCCAAAAAGAAATCCAAAGCAGACTTACAGCGCATGCGTACGCAGCGACCGGCAGCTGGTGAAAAAAGTCCGTCGTCTGTGTGTCTGTTTTTACGCACTTTAATGTGTTTTTAACGACATTCTCTGTGTCGTTTTTGTCCTGGAATGTTTGTGGACTGTATGGTGAAGAGCTCCCTGGTTTCATCAATATGGATTTACTCCCCATTTTTGCACTGCTGCTTCTTTCACAACGGCTCTGTGTCTATGAGGTAAGCGCTATCGTGATCATGCCGGGGAGAATACAATATTCCAGGGACATGTTGCTGCATTTAAACACAGATGATGCAGCGTCTGTGATTGAGTCTATGCCGCAACTGCCGGACTTTATTTTGAGAGACGTTCATGGACACAGTGATGAAAAGAGAGACAAGAGAAGGAGGCGTGGAAAGTGTGGAGGCGTGGAATTACGCCTGAGGAGACGTCAGTTTGGCAACATTCCTCTTCCTTCCATGATCTTGGGGAACGTACAATCTCTGAGGAACAAGGTGGATGAAATTCAAGGGAATGAACGGTACCAGAAGGACTTCAAGAACTGCTGTGTCATGGCTTACACTGAGACTTGGCTTACTGCGCATGACTGGGACGCGGACCTGTGGATTGACGGCTTTGGAGCCCCACTCCGCTTGGATCGGCAGGAAGAGGTAACGGGGAAATGTCAGGGGGGCGGCGTATGTTTATATATTAATAAGCAGTACTGCACATCTGTCACGGTCAGAGAGCGCATCTGCACACCCGATGTGGAGCTTCTGTCCGTATCGCTACGCCCCTTTTATCTGCCTCGTGAGTTCCCCCAACTTTTCATAACAACTGTGTACATTCACCCGAAGACAGACGCTGACTCCGCCTCCAGCACCGTCTTTGATGTGGTACAGCGTCTGCAGTCAATTTCTCCAGAGGCGCCAAACTTTATTCTTGGGGATTTTAACCATGTTTCTTTAAAGAAGACACTTAAAAACTTTTATCAGTATGTCTCCTGCCCAACCAGGCGAAAAAAGACATTGGACCTGTGCTATGGATCCATTGAGAGGGCCTATAAATCACTTCCCCTTCCCCCTTTAGGATCCTCAGATCACAACTGTGTACATTTGCTGCCCACATATAAAACTGCTCTCAGAAGAGGCAAGGTGGAGACCAGAGACATAGATGGACATAGATGTGGACATAGATGTGGACAGAGGATTCAGAGCACTGCCTCCAGGAATGCTTTAACTGTACGGACTGGGAGGTTTTCACACTGTCCTGCGGGGATGATTTGGACTCTTTGGTAGACGTCACATGCTCATACATGGCTTTCTGTAAAAATATGATCGTTCCATGTAAACGGGTCAAAATATATCCCAACAACAAGCCATGGGTTACAAAATCAATTAAATCCTGCTTACAGAGGAAAGCACTTGCCTTTAAACAGGGGTCTGTTTCTGAGCTACAGGTTGCCACAAAAGAGCTGAAGTCTGAAATTTTAAGAGCAAAACAGAATTATAAATCAAAATTGGAAAGTAAGATGGCAACAAAGAAACTTGGTTCAGCCTGGGCCAGTATGAAAACTATTGCAGGCCTTCAGAGCACAGAGCGCAGTAATCGTGTGTTTTTAGATGGTTTTAATTCAGACACATAGCTGGCTAATGCTCTTAATTGTTTTTATGGTCATTTTGACTCCTTTGATTTTAGCACAGAAACCCAAGATTTGAAACAGAAACTCAAAGACAATCAGCACTTTAATATTGAGGTGCAGGATATTAAAAGGGAGTTCTGCGCTGTAAAAGTGAACAAAAGTTAGGGCCCTGATAATATATGTGGGCGCTTGGTAAAGTCCTGTGCACATGAACTGAGTCCTGTATTTCATTGCATTTCAATAAGTCCTTACAGACACAGCATGTGCCCAAGATCTGGAAAGATGCCGTGGTTGTTCCCGTTCCAAAAACCAGCTGTCCTAAAACGGTAAACGACTTTAGACCAGTTGCTTTGACTTCAATTTTAATGAAAACTTTTGAAAAACTGGTCAGATGTGAGGTCCTAAAGCAGACTGAACATGCATTGGATCCTCTGCAGTTTACCTATAGGCCTCACGGAGGAGTGGAGGATGCCACTGTCACTCTTCTTAACATGCTTTTTAAACATCTGGATTTTAATGGGACACACGCCAGGCTTTTATTCGTGGACTTTTCCTCCGCCTTTAATACAATCCAACCTCATATTTTAGTTGAAAGGCTCCTGCAACAATTTCATTTGAGCAATAATCTGGTGGGTTGGATTCTGGATTTCTTAACTAACAGGACACAGAGAGTAAGGGTCAATGGTACATTGTCTGACCTAAAGTACTCTTCTACTGGCTCTCCTCAGGGGTGTGTGTTGTCACCACTACACAAAGGCACAAAGTCACCGTACTAAAAGGTCAGACCACTGAATGTGTACAATCCTACAAATATCTTGGGACAATTATTGATAGTAATTTAAACGTTGAAGAGAACTGTGAAAGGGTGTGCAAAAAGGGTCAGCAACATTTGCATTGCTTGAGGAAACTTGCACGCTTCCAAATTGACAGAACCATAATGACAATGTTTTATCGGGCTTTTATTGAATCTGTTTTATCCTTTTCTTTAGTGTCATGGTTTGGTCAGATAAAACTGAAACAGAGGAAATCCTTGGATCAGGTAGTTAGATGGTCCAATCGTTTGCTTGGTGAGTCACAGCTGAGCCTGACATCCTTGTACACCAGACAAGTACAGAGGATGGCTACCTCCATTTTAAATGATGACTCCCACCCTTTGCACTGCAACTTTCAGCTTCTTCCCTCAAGACGGAGGTTTGCTGTCCCAAAAAGCAAAACCCAGCGCTACAAAAACAGCTTTGTTCCTGCTGCTGTCAGAGTTGAACAAGTTGTAACAATATATTGCACATAATTTAGGTACGTACCTATTTATTAACTCCATTTTATATTTACTTACTTATTTTTGTAGGATTTTATTTGGGTTCTAAATCTTTTATTGGGTTTTAGACCTTTGAGTTTTTAACCTCTTTGACTAGTCTTTAACTTTTTAATATGACCCTTCTCTCTTATCTCTGGTTTTTCTCTCATCTCTTTGTATTTATACCCTGATTGATGGAGCCTTGAGTATTCTTATCATGTTTATAGTCAGCTTCATGTGTGCCTGTGTTTGTGTTTATGTTGAATGTAATTGTGGCTTGTAAATATGGATTCACCAGACTGCAAAACAAATCTACCTATGGGTACAAATAAAGTAACCTGAACCTGAACAGCACACTAGAATAGGGCCAGGATTCTGGTGGAGACAATAACTGAGACTCTAGCAACGCAAAATGAAAATAATGGCCCTTAAAGACAGTGGGTGGCAGTAATGCACCTATACGTAGGCTGGTTGCCAACTGCCAATAAAAAACAAATAGTACCCGGTGTGAATGACATGAGCGGGCTGGGAAGAAAATGACAATCAGCTGTGAGTCATGAGGAGAGGGAGCAGAGCTGACAGTTTGACAGGAGCACCGCCCACATCCAGGGAGTGCCCCTGACAACTGTAGCTCCCGAGAGAGAAAGAAAGAGAAGATGCTGGCAAAATTAAAGTGGAAACAAATAAAGACAACTAAACCCAAATATGTAAAAAAAAACTACACTGAACGTTAAAAGTAAAATAAATCAAACAAAGAAACAATTGTGAAAACAAACTAGAAACGTCACAGACAACGCCAAAATACAATATTATACAAAAAAGAGACAAAGCAAGGTGGAATTTCCCCCCCCCCCACCATGCTCAGATCGTGACAAAGCGCCCCCCTCCGCCCCCCCCCCCCCAAAAAAAAGGGTTGGATACCAAACACCCCGGGCAACGTCAAAAGGAGAACAAGAACCCATCCACACTAAGAACCCACCCCATCAAAAGACAAGAAAACAACCCAACCCCGGGCGGGAGGAGGGGGACCCAGGCATGGAGGGACATAAACAAACCAGAGAAAATAGTAAGAACTCCCATGACTCACATCCCAGCAGAACCCAGGCTAAGAGAAGACAAAACAAAAACAAACAAACAAACAAACAAACACACAAAACAAAAAAAAAACGCTCAGGATCACCATCAGGCAGAACCAGGGACCTAGGCCCCCTGGACCAAAGAGCAAGACAGTTCCGGCTGAACCCATGATGATCCTGGGTGGAAAACCTCGACCCACGGAGACATCTGGCAGATCTGGAATATCCTCGGCGACCCTGGGGAAAAGCTCAGGAAAGAGATGCAAAGATACAGGGTCAGGGTCACCAGTGGCAGTGGAGTCTGGCGAGGTGAGCTCAGGTGCAGCTGACAGCTGCACTTGGCTTTCCTCACCAAGAGCCAGGAAAGACGTTTCCAAAAGAGAGACATCAGAGGCAAAGGAGAGCACTTGCCTGGGCTCAAGCTCCACTGCCGTCAAGGACTCTGTCAATCCAGATGACGACTCCTCGGGCCCGGCCCTCTAGAGGTTCAGCTCAGACTCTGCTGTGGTGGTCCCAGCAGCAGGCATGGTGGTTGATTCAGTCCTGGGACCCCCCCCCCCCCCCTTCCCGTGAGGTGACCCACGCAGGTTGCCAGCCCTGCGTGGTGAAAGGAGGTGGGGCTGGAACCGGGCCCTCCGGGACCGCAGGCTCCTCTATCGTCCAGCAGCTTAATCCCAGGGCTGGCGGACACTCAGGGGAGAGAGGAGGAAACACAGAGGTAGCAGGTGAACAATTAATTTCTGCAGCAAGCAGGACTCAGCGGACTGCACCGGCTGACCTCCACCACCGGGAATCAGGCAAGATAATTCATTTTTAGGTAATGGAGAACGAAAATTCACTTGCCTGTATTCCCGGGGCATGATGGTTTCTGCTGCAGCAGGCCCAACGTCTTCCCTCTCAGTGGCTGCAGCGGTAATGGGCACCTCTGAAGAGCATGGAGGAGCCGCCCCTGCAGACTCAATGGCGGGTGGAGCTGGGGATGAAGCGGCCGAACTGTCAGCAGCAGGGGGAAACGTCGTGGAGATGAGGGAGGCAGCATCAGCAGAAGAAGAGGGAGTTGACGAGACAGCCGGCGCAGAGGAGCTCGGACCAGAAGGGGAGGCTGCTGCGGAAATCTTTTGACATGGCGGAGCAGGAACTGCTGGCAGAGAGGTGGAGGCATTCTTCCAGTGAGACCTCCCGGAACAACGGCGGGGAGCAGAAGGCGAAGACGTCGGCTCCTGGCGAGGTTGGAGAGGATCCGATGAACCCTCCACCAGCTCCTGGATGAAATCCGGGAGGAGCCATGGTTTATATTCTAATAGGAGCTCTGTCTCCGCTAATTGGACCCGCCTGCGCTACTTCAGCTCCTCGGCCAATGGAGTGGGCCACAATTCAGGCAGGGCTGCTGTGTCGGGGCTGCACGATGTCCATTCGGGACCTCCGGGAACCGTCTGATGAATAAACAAGGGGTCAGGTTCCAGATTGGACAAGCGAGTCTTCCGCCCCTGAGTGTGCCTCTTCTTGAGCCCCGGCGGCACCGAAGGGAAGAGCCCTGCGTGGGCACAGAGTCGGCAGTGTGTGTCGACCACTGAGGTGAGAAAAACTGTGAGGCCTGGGTTGCTCCAGAGACTGGGATAATCCTCGATCACCCGGCCCACACCGTCCACGAACCTCCAAACCTCCTCGGGAGAGTGGGAGGCTCCAGGCCCCGAGGCGAAACTGGCGATGAGGGTAGCCGCCACACACTCCTGCTCGTTCAGCCCCAGAGCTGAAAAATCTAAGGCTGCAGACATAACCAAAACCCAGGTAAAAAAAACAAAAACTGGGGGAAAGAAGAAGGAAAGGGCTACCTTCGCTGCTGCTGGTGAATAAAGATGGCTGGGTAATTTCTGGCCAAGTCAACTCCCAGAGATCGCCAACCCACAGACGAGAGAAAAAAAAACCCAAAAAAACAAACTGCAGCCGTTGGATCTCTGACTGGCTAGAGTCTACTGTCATGAATCACCCTTCAGGGCAGAGAGGAGAGATCCACACGCTGGCCTGCAGTTTGTGGTATTTATTAACCAGAACACAAATCCCAAACAGTGCAAAACAGAAAATCCAAACAGAAATACTGTCAGAAGTATTTCTTTTTTTTTTCCTATTTTTTTTTAAATATGTAAACAGTTTATCACGTACGCAACATTAATCAAGACCCCACAGAGTTAAACTGAAAAAATAAAAACCCAAAACTTTGTAAAAGTACCCATATTTAGACCACTTTCTTCACAGATCAACCACACACACACAAAGAATAGATAAGAGATAAAATAACTTTCTCATTGTCCATTTTAACATTATCCAGTTCTGCTACCATTTAATCCGTCCGTCTTTAAATGTTATGGTCTAATTATTATGATTTTATTTGCTTCCTCCTTTTCCCAACCTCTTGGGCTTCTTGTGAAAGAGTGGAATACGGGCCCACCTTAGGTCCAGGTTTGGGGTATGGGGGTGTATTTTCCAATAGTGGGGCTGTACTAACAGTACTAGTTTGAGTTTTCATTTGTTTCTGCTTTTCTCTGGCTTCATCAGCTTTCCGTTGGGAAGCCTCTGCCGCTTGTGACCACAAGATGGCACATTGGAGCTCCGCACTGGGTTTGCCTGTTTTAACAGGTTTATTAGACGTCTTTTCAATGGTTGTTAACAATGCCTGGCATTCATCCACGTTCAATGTGGGCTTGAATGAGAAATCCTTTTTTCCATTTATTTAAGTATTTTTCTGGATCCTTTATTTTTCCCTTTTCATTTTGTCTGTTATTGTAATTTTTACAGCTGCGCGCGCTATGTCCTGTTTTTTCTTCTGTTTATTCATCTGCCTATCCGGTTTTCTAACACAATTCCCCATTTTTAGATGGCCAGGAACGTTGAACAGTACGCCGACTGCAACACTATTACCGCCCAATTTTTGAGGTGGGTTCGAGGTCAGGAACGTTGAACAGTACGCCAACTGCAACACTATTACCGCCCAATTTGGGGTGAATTCCTTCACTCTACTTATTTTAAAACCTGACCACCAAACAGTTGTGAATCGCCGTCACACTGTCTCCTGCACCCCTCTTTATTTTAAAACCTGACCGGTCAGTAACCGTGAATCGCCGTCACGTTACTTCCTAAGACCACTGCATTCCTGCAGCGGTTTTTAACCACAAGGAAAAGTACAGGACGCCACCTTGTACTACCATTACTCGCTCGTCAGCTGACCCGTGGTTCTTTAAAAATGGGAAATTGTGAATTGTGAGGCTCGGTTATTCTTCATATACGTCTACTACAGTCAATCTGAAAAGGGAAAAATTTGTAACTTACTTTTTAGGCTCTATCAGTAAGGACAGCCATCACCAGATTAGAGCCGGGAGAAGGAGAGTCTCTGGCAGCGTTCCCTCAAGTCGGGTTTCCAATACTGATGGATACCATCAGACCGTGCACGGTTTTCAACCTGCAGGACACACATCCCCCCCCCCCCCGCTCCACCTGGATCTCAGCTGTCCCGGGTTTCGGCACCACCTTATGTCAGAAGTCTGAAATATAACCTCACAAATACAGAGTACAAAAAGGTATTAGACTGAATCAAAGATCAGACTTAAGACACACAGAGCCTTTGAAGTTTTTACTTGCACAAGGAGTAATCAACACATACCATTTACAGGATGAGCTGAACACTGAGGGGCAGTCCGCATTTGCCTTCTTTATATACATGGAGTATGTGACAAGCTCAGCAAAAGCAGAACAACGTAATTACCACATAAGCAAAAGTACGCTCTGTACGTCTTCAAGTGTGTGTAGGAGATAAATCGCATGAACACTCTTATCGCGGGGAGAACATCTGCTTCTCCACTCAGCAAAGGCAGAGAGGGGGAAACAACTCCATATATGGGCCTGCAACAAACCAGTGCTTCCGGTCAAAAAGAACATAGTTAACAGATGAAATGGTTAAATGATAACATACAACAGTCTTTTGCAGAAAAAATAAGATGCACAGGGTGTACAGGGGACAAGTCTTGATACAGTATAAAGATTTGCATATGTCAACACTCTTTTATCACACATCATATGAAAAAACAGAAGGGTGATGCAGCTTAGTCACTAACAGTGATTATAAGAAGAGGCACAAGTTGTATTTATGACTAATAAGAAAAAGCATCATACATATAAGAATATCAATCTTCATTTCATGAGTTATTAATAAAATGATAACCATTTACATACAATTTTCCAACAAATACAATGCAGACTTACAGCACACCAGAATAGGGTCAGGATTCTGGTGGAGACAATAACTGAGACTCTAGCAACGCAAAATGAAAATAACGGCCCTTAAAGGCCAAATGTCACGTAACAGGGTACTTTAAATATCTTGAAACTAGATATAAAAGGGAACCGATCCGTTCGGGTCTTGGTGCATATGCTTCAGTAACAACGGAATATTCGTTAATTTAAAACTGCCGCGCTTGGCCTGACACGGCCCCTGGAATCGCCTGGGGAAGAAGGCGGAAGTGACGAAATCGATTGCACCCTAGTTTGATGCTTGGGGTATTTCAATTGATTGTTTATATGGAGACTGGAAGGTTGAAGTGAGCAACAAGAAAGAAAAAATTGGATATTTCACCCATACCTTAAAACGGGACTATCAGGGACAGCTGGGTAATAAGGGACACTTCTCTGGGAAATGTTTTCTTACCTGTCAAGTGAGACGTTTTCGCCATACTTCAACACCATAAAAAGCGGCTATAAGGAACGGCGGAGCAACAAGGCACACCTCTCTGGGATCCGTCTGTTCCGCAACCGCTGCACAGCTCAACGTGTTAAACCATTGTCCTAATTGTCAACTGTCAATAATTGTCAATTGTCAACTGTCACAAGCCAGCAAGCAAGGTGGGGCCTTCACCTGGTGTATTTTGTGCAATTATGTAAATACAGGTGGGTGATATGGTCTCCGGTATGAATATTTGGTTTAAGCTATGTGTATTTTATCTAAATTCGTTGTCATTTAGAAAAAAAAATTACGTGACATTTGGCCTTTAAATAAGGCTAGAAACAATCAAATACAAATAGCACCCAGTGTGAATGACATGAGCGGGCTGGGGAGAAAATGACAATCAGCTGTGAGTCATGAGGAGAGGAAGCGGAGCTGACAGTTTGACAGGAGCACCGCCCACAACCTGGGAGTGCCCCTGACAACTGTAGCACCCCTGACAACTGTACACTGGCAAAATTAAAGTGGAAAAAAATAAAGAAAACTAAACCCAAATATGTAAACAAAACTACACTGAATGTAAACAGGAGAATAAATCACACAAAGAAACAACTGTGAAAACAAACTAGAAATAACATCACAGACAAATAACTCCAAAATACAATATTATACAAAAAAGAGACAAAGCACGGTGGAATCATCCCCCCCCCCCCCCCCCCCCCCCCCCCGCGTGCTCAGATCGTGACACTCATCTTGGCTGCCTTCCCGGTCTGCTCATTCTGACTGATTTCCCTGGCTGTGTTTGAAATGTTAACTCACTTACTCCCTCCCTACTCGCTATATAGTGAATTTAGATACAGCGGACTATACAGTAAACTCAATATAACAATAAAATTAACGCTTTCGGACACTACTTGGGCTTGTTTTCGTGGCACTGTTAATGATGTCATCAAGTGAGACAGTAAAACGTAACAGACTAACGATGGTAAAAAATGAATACCTGCATGTAATTTGTAGAATCAAATCGTTTTAGCTGAATTATTGAATATAAATAACTTAAGGTAGTTTATGTTGTGATCTGAAGCTCTTCTCTCACTGCTCTATTTGCTGTGCATTCACTAGTACACTATATGGGAAGGAGTGAACATTTCGAACACAGCACCTGCTTGCTGTGAGTGATTTCTCTGCCAGTTTTTTTTTTTTTTTTTTTTACAATTTTGTTGCATTTTATGTCAAATATGGATAATTTTGATGAAGCAGATGAACCAGTGATGCGCTCACCAGTAGGGTGCAAACGAGGTTGGAACAGCGAATAATATTCAGAATTCTTGCTACTTTTATCTATTATCGGAATTCTTGCTACTTTGCTGCTGTATGTCTCTGCACATTAGCATTAACCGCAACCATTTGCACAAATGCCATATCTGCTGCCGTCTGTCTGTCTGTCACTGCAATACTGATCATGTGCAGTCCTATCTGTTACTATCTGCACCTACACTACCACATTGAACTGCAACTACAGGTATCACATCTCTAGTTGTCTGTATTGCTGGGTTTTATCATCATTAATCATTTATCTCAATTTTGCACTATGGGAGGTCTGGGTCTTCTTGTTGCCATTTGCACCATGGGTTGTACTACTGTACATATTTTATATTAAACTGCTGTTGTTGTTTCCTTTTTTCAGCTTTATTCCTTTTCTTTTTATACTGTGCACACCAATGAAGAGAGAGAGAAACACCATTTCAATTCTCCTGTATGTCCTGTACATATAGTCGTATTGACAATAAAATCTTTTAATCTCGAATTATAGCTTTATATATTAAAGTTAGTTAAATTACCCAACAAAATATAAATATGTACCCAGACAGTACATTTCACATTTAAATGAACAGTGTTGTTGCTACCCTCCATAATAATTGTAATTGAATAAGTTGTGTTTTGGAGTGGATGAGCTCTATTGTGCAAAGCTGTGATGTTTAACATGTTTAATACAGCCTCTGTGAGCAGCACAGGTTAGATTGTAAAGTCTGACAGCTGTAGGTAGGAAGGAGCTGCGGAATTTCTCCCTCAAACACTTAGGATGGCACAGCCTACTACTAAATGAGCTCGTCAATGCATTCAGCGTTGTCCCGGATGGGGTGGGACTCCAGCAGAGATGTCAGCTTAGCCACCCATCTCTTCTCCTCCGAATCTCCTCCACTGGGTCGAGGTGCTGCCCCAGAACAGAGCTGGCTTTTTTGATCAGCTTGTTCAGTCTCTTTCTGTCGGCTGCCGTGATGCCGCTACCCCAGCAGACCACTCCAGATGTGATGGCTGCTGAAGACCACAAATCGTAGGTCTTCAGGAGTCCCCCCACACCTTAAAAGACCTGAGTCTCCTTTGGAGGAATAGCTTACGCTACCCCTTCTTGTAGAGTGTGTTGGTGTTGTGTGACCAATCCAGTTTATTGTTCCAGTGAACCACCAGGTTCTTGTAAAGATGTCTCCAATCTCATTGTCCTGTTCCCTGGATGTTTACCAATGCTGTATGTGTGTGGGTGGGAAGGGTGGATGTTGTCCACGCCTGTGGCAGTCCACCACAGTTCTTGAGTTTTCCTCGCAATGATCTGGAGGCCAGTACGCGCAGGCACCAGTCCACAAAGTCCTGATAAGTCCTCTGTCCTCATGTAATATCCTCAGAGATGAGGCCAATACTCACAGAGTCATCAGAGGAACTTCTGTAGATGGCAGTGTGG
Organism: Pholidichthys leucotaenia; assembly: GCA_020510985.1. Classification (NCBI taxonomy): domain Eukaryota; kingdom Metazoa; phylum Chordata; class Actinopteri; order Cichliformes; family Pholidichthyidae; genus Pholidichthys; species Pholidichthys leucotaenia. The sequence goes on along the minus strand of CM035839.1, from coordinate 334,327,090 downwards.
TGCGTTGTAGTGAAAAGTATAAGGTTATATAGAGTTCTTTTTCATATGCCCTCATTCATTCTCTGTTAATAAGTACAAGTACAGGACATTGTGGTGAATTTGTTGCACAATGCTGACATTCTAAATGCAATGTCAAGTATTCCCAAATATTATGACTAATACCCAGAAAGTCTGCCAATATGGTCCATGGACATTTCAGAATAATTCTAAAATTAAATCTGTTACATAGCAGTACTCTGTTCTGAGATTGAGCCAATACTGTTTTTTTTTTTTTTTTTTTTTTTTAAACTCAAGTGCTCAGGTCTGAGCTCCTTGCTAACTGGGTTGGAAAATGCACTAATGGCAAGTGGTAAGAGGAGTGGGGCAACACTGAGCACACTGAACATGGATAAAGCAAGAGGTCTGTGTGTGTGTGTGTGTGTGTGTGTGTGTGTGTGTGTGTGTGTGTGTGTGTGTGTGTGTGTGTGTGGTATACCTACCAGCTTTTAAGCATCAGGAGTCCTTCACTCCAGCTGTGTATTGGTATGCTTCCCTTTTACTCTATTGACTCCATTACATTGGTTTTCTATGTGCTTTTCATAGAGAAGAAACAGTACCAGAGAGGTAGCAGTACAAGGTTTTACAAATTACTGTACATTTTTGTGTACTTTTCTTTTGTAGTGGTATCAGAGGACAAAGCAGATAATCTATCCATACCATAGGCGAAATTTATGGGGGGGGGGGGGGGTTGTAACCCAAATAAAATCCAGCCAATATAACCCAGCAAGGAATCATTTAATTATAATTAATAAAAAATAGGGGCGGTGCGGTGGAGGAGTGGTTAGCACTGCGGCAGCACAGCAACTCACCCTTGGCCGGGGGATCCTGGGTTCAATCCCAGCCCCCGACCAACAGTGATCTGTGTGGAGTTTGCATGTTCTCCCCGTGTCTGCGTGGGTTTACTCCGGGATTTCTCTGGTTTCCTCCCACATGCCAAAAACATGCAAGTTAGGTTAATTGGCATTAAACTGGGGATTCTAAATTGTCCTTAGGTATGACTGTGAGAGTGAATGGTTGTCTGTCTCTCTGTATTGGCCCTGCGATGGACTGGCGATCTGTCCAGGGTGTACCTTGCCTCTCGCCCAAAGATGCTGGGATAGGCTCCAGCCCCCCCGTGACCCGAAAAAGGATTAAGCGGAAGAAGATGAATGAATCTAAAAGCAAATATGAATTAGCTATTGTTTTTATTTATTTAAATTCATCTGCAAGCAACAAAAAGTTAACATTTCTAAGAATCAGACGATGTATCCCCCCTTCCCCCCCTGCAGACTTGGTATTGCCCAACCGGTCCTTGCATTATCTCTGGTTAATACTTGGAGTCAGTTGTAAGGGCGGCAGGTGAGGAAACTCCTCTATGTCTAGAATGCATTCAGCTCACAAGTGAGACAGAATGAAAAGAACTTCACAAGGGCAACAAACCATTTTAAATCGTTGGTTGTCAAATAAAAGGACAAAACCCTATGTCCAAAAGGAGGTAAATATTGTGATGTTGCAAGGGTTCAAACAATAAGGAGAGATGATTATGACACAACAGGTTTTATTCCACACACACTCATGCCACAAAATGGAGGGGAGGACATTTACACAGACCCTCATCTCGCTCATGGTGACACAGACAAATGACATGATTTATCACATACAGGGAAAACAACGCAATCACAACTGGTCTTATTACACAGTCATAATGGGACAGCAATAACACTTAGAACACACGGATAATAAGTCTTTGAACCCTCCATGGTGTAAAGCATGCTGGGAGAATCCCCACCCCCTTATCACAGCCCCAACATTACACTGCCCCCCCCCCCCGGACTGGTTTCTGTCCCCAGAATAATAAAGTCCAACTCAAAAGTCCAATAAAAATTGGTCCAGGAGTCGGGGCGGCCACCATTGTCGGTGACCAGCATGCACGGTCCCGACCAGTGGCTCGTCAGTTTTGGTGACAGTCCCTCTTTCCGGTCCCGGCAGAAAAAGTCCAGCAAAGTCCCTCCCCTGGCAGCAGGAGTCGTATGCTCGCTTCTGTCGACTCCCTGCCGCTACTGGGGTCTCCCGATCCAGTTTGGGTACCGTGTGCAGGCGTCCTCTCGAACGGAACAAATAATCCAACCCCGGAATGCCGTCCATCTCACACTGCTGCAGGGGGGGCGTGGGATTGCTGTATCTGTCCTCTCTGAGCCATGCAGGTGGCACAGCGGTGGACATGGCACTTCACATCCCAACGACACCTCGGCCACTAGAACTGATCCCAAAGCCGCTGCAGAGTCTTCCTCACTCCGAAGTGGCCCACCTCCACTCCCACTGGCCCGTGGACCAACTGGAGCACCTCGGGGCAGAGCCGTCGGGGGACAAGCAGCTGCCAGACGTGACGGTGCCCAGCTGGAGACTGGCACCGCTGATAGACAACACCCTTGTGGCAGCAGAGGTTGGACCACTGGGAATGCAGGGCCTGGGTCTCTGGGTCCAGTGCAGCCACAGCCTTCCGGGCGAACCGCTGGTCCATGTCCAGCCACTGCTGGACCCGGGAGATGACAGGATCTCTATTCTGCTTGCTCCAAAACTGCTGTGCACCAAGGGCCTCTGTGACATCATCGCTGGTGAGCGCTGCCCGATGATCTGAAGAAGCACTGTGAACCGCTGCGCTATCCTGGGCCATAGCGGTCTGGAGAGCCTGTGAGACTGCTGGGTCATGATCCTCAGCCTGCACTGATGACACTGGCCCTCTGATTGCGTGGGCCCCCTTGTTCCTCGTGTGGCTGTTGTCACAGAGTGTGATGGTCTGAGCCCCCAGTAGGAAAGAAGAGCTGGCAGTGTCGATCTTCGCACCCCATGCTGTGAGCAGATGTCGTCCAATGATGCACAGGTCCTGGATGTCAGAAAGGGTGATTCATGTTCCGGTGGCCACTCCCACCCCAAGGACCCGTTGCCCCCCCCCCCCCCCCCCCAGCCGGGCACACTCACCAGTGGCGGTGAGGATACAGCGCCAGGTAGGTTCCCACCCTTGCGGTCTGAGTCCACCATCTGTACTGGGCAGCGCCTTGGATCGGACCAGGGAGATGGTGGAACCGGTGTTGATCAGGGCCTGGATTGGTGTGCTGTCAAGGCTGCACAGCAGGTACTGCCCTAGTGATTGTCTAAGTTGGCCCAGCCGTCCATCAGGGAAAATGTCTGTGGGAGGTGGCAGGTCCCCATCTGTGCCACCTCGCTCTAGGGTTAAAGCCGGTGAAGAGGCTGGTTGTTGTGGGGTGGGTGCAGGGGTGTAGCTCATGATGTGTCCTGGTTCTCCGCAGTGGAAGCATCTATGCTCGTGCCGCCGTCGTTGTACTCTCGCCAACTGTGTAGCTGTGGTCTGGCATAATTCCCATTCCTTCTCGTCCTCACTCTCAGCTGTGGCCTGAAAAGCTCTCTGCCTCAGTGTTGACGCATTAGCTGCATAATCCATCATCGGCTACATCCTCTCCACTTCTGCCACTGCCATCTCCCAGCTGCTCGCTGCGTGAATCCGGATGTGTTCCCGGAGCCAGGCCGGGTGGAGCCCATGGATGAAGTTCTGTAGAGTATTTTTGATCAGGATTTGTCCTTCAATTCACATATTAAATTTGTTTCTAAGACTGCCTTCTATCATTTGCGTAATATTGCCAAGATTAGGAGCATCTTGTCTCAGAGTGATGCTGAGAAGCTGATCCACGCTTTTGTTAGCTCGAGATTAGATTATTGTAATTCTTTATTATCAGGCTGTCCTAAAACATCTTTAAAAAGTCTTCAGCTGATCCAAAATGCTGCAGCAAGAGTTTTAACAGGTACTAGAAAGAGAGATCATATCTCTCCGGTTCTGGCCTCCCTTCATTGGCTTCCCATAGAGTTTAGAATTAAGTTTAAAATCCTTCTTCTTACTTACAAAGCTCTAAACAATCAGGCTCCTTTTTATTTAAAAGATCTGATACTACCGTATCGGACAAGCTGCTGCGCGCAGGGGTGGACCAGCACCTGTCATCATGGATCCTGGACTACCTCACGAACCGGCCTCAGTTTGTGAGAACCCGGGACTGTGTTTCCGACACGATCATCAGTAGCACGGGGGCCCCCCCAGGGAACGGTGCTGGCTCCCTTCTTGTTCACTCTTTATACTGCGGACTTCTCACACAACACAACACATTGCCATCTACAGAAGTTCTCTGATGACTCTGCGATCGTTGGTCTCATCTCCAGCGGAGATGAAGCTGAGTACAGAGGGCTTATCCAGGACTTTGTGGACTGGTGCCATCGGAACTGCCTCCAGATCAACACGAGGAAAACTAAGGAGCTGGTGGTGGACTGCCGCAGGCATGGGCAGCCCCTCACAGCACCAGTAAATATATAGGGAACAGACATCGAGATGGTGACATCCTACAAGTACCTGGGTATTCATCTGAACAATAAACTAGACTGGTCACACAATACTGACGCACTCTACAAGAAGGAACAGCGCAGGCTGTTCCTGCTGAGGAGACTCAGGTCTTTTGGTGTACAAGGGGCGCTGCTGAAGTCATTCTATGACACGGTGGTGGCATCAGCCATCACTTTTGGAGTGGTCTGCTGGGGCAGTGGCATTACTGCAGCCGATAGGAAGAGACTGAACAAACTGATTAAGAAAGCTAGCTCTGTCCTGGGGCAACGCCTTGATCCGATGGAGGAGATAGGAGAGAGAAGGACGGTGGCTAAACTGTCATCTCTGCTGGAGTCCGAGTTCCACCCTATGCAGGACATACTGGATGCACTGAGGAGCTCATTTAGCAGCAGACTACATCATCCCAGGTGCACAACCGAGAGGTTTCGTAGGTCCTTCCTACCAACGGCTGTCAGACTGTACAACCTAAGCAGGGCTGCTCGCAGAGATAGCAAAAAGACGTAACAAACTAATAGTTTTTTTTTTTTTTTTTTTTTTTTTTTTTGAATGCAAAAGATGCAATAGACTTACACAATGGTCCTCTCCGGCATACAACTAGGAACATACCGGTCGCTATGGAGGGTGAGAATATGTATGGGCACATAATCATACCATGTAGGATAACTAAATAGACGGTTATGCTGTTTCATCCCACCTAGCAACAATGCTCTGCACTGTGTGTGTTTATATATTTACATATTTATTCCATCTAGCTACAATGCTCTGCACTGGGTGTGTTTATATTTATATATCTATATATTTATTCCATCTAGCTACAATGCTCTGCACTGTGTTTTTATATATCTACATATTATTCCATCTAGCTACATTGCTCCGCACTGTGTGTGTTTATATACTTGCATATTTATTCCACCTAGCTGCAATGCTCCATACTGTGGGTGTTTATATATTTACATATTTATTCCATCTAGCTACAATGCTCTGCACTGTGTGTTCATATATTCATATATTTATTCCATCCAGCTACAATGCTCTGCACTGTGTGTCTGTGTGTGTGTGTGTGTGTGTATATATATATTTTATAGTAATATGTACATATGTATATTAGCTGCTCTTGCTTGCTTGTTTTTTCTTGCCTTCTGATTGTTGCTCTGAGTGTTGCTATCCCTGTGCTGTTGCAATCCTGGAATTTCCCCGTTGTGGGACTAATAAAGGCTTATCTTATCTTATCTTATCTTATCATCCTAACAGAGCACTACGCTCCCAAAATGCAGGTTTACTTGTAATACCTAGAATCTCCAAAAGTACAATGGGAGGCAGAGCCTTCAGTTATCAAGCTCCTCTCCTGTGGAATCAGCTGCCAATCTGGATTCGGGAGTCAGACTCGATCTCTGTTTTTAAGAATAGGGCTAAAACCTACCTTTTTGATATAGCCTACAATTAGGGAGGGATCATGTGTTTCTGAACCCTCCCTTAGTTATGCTGCTAATAGGTTTAGTCAGCCGGGGGACCTCCAGTAATGCACTGGGCCTCACTCCTTTCCTCACTCTCTATGAAATATTTTTTTTTTTTGCTGGTCATTAACATTTGTTTGTTCTCTCCCATAGATTGAGTCCCGATCGTGCTGTTTGCTCTCTACATGTCTGTTCTTTTCTTCTTCTCTGTCCCCTCACCCCCCAGCCAGTCGCAGCAGATGACTGCCCCTCCCTGAGCCTGGTTCTGCTGGAGGTTTCTTCCTGTTAAAAGGGAGTTTTTCCTCTCCACCGTCGCCAAGTGCTTGCTCACAGGGGATCGCCTGATTGCTGGGGTCTTTCTGCAACTGTGGGGGTCCTCCCTACAGTTGATAGTGCTATAAGATGACTGTTGTTGTGAAATCGCGCTATATAAATAAAGTTGAATTGAATTGAATTGAATAGAGTGAGCTTCTCCACCACCTCCGGCTCAAAATCCGGGAAGCCATGCTGTGTTAGCAGCCACACATCCACTGCATAGGCTCCCAGGTTCTCTCGGTTGTCCCGCCAGCAGCTGGCCAGCTGTCTCCAGATGTGAACGACATGGGCTGCTCTCCCAAACCACCTCCGCAGTGCTCCTTGTAGCGCTGGCCAGCTGTGCCATTCCTCAGGCCAGAGATCAGACAGCGTGCAGAGAGCTCCGCTTTCCAGAGCCAGCGCGACCTGTACAGCTGTCTCTTCTGGTGTCCAGCCATTCAGCGCAGCAGCCAGTTCGACCCGGGCCAGGTAATTGTCTAGCAGGGTTTCGCTACCAAAGCGGGGAAGTTTCGCTGGTTGGTGGGTTGGCAGGACGGTCACCTCCCTGTAGATCACTGCCCTTGGTCACAGTGGGATCACTGGCTCGTAGCTCCCACATTGGCGCCCCCCGCCATTCCTTGAAAAGGGCAGAGGATGGGGCATGCTTGCTCTTTCTGATCTGCTCTGCCCTGACAAGGGAAGAAAGCAGGGTATGGTTTCTCCTTCTGGTCCACTTCCCCATTCGTCACTGCAAGCATCTCTGGGGGCTGGCGTGTCTGCTCCGTAGTTCATCTCCATCTCTATCTGGACGATGAGCTGCTCAAGCCGCCAAATCTCCTCCTTGATCCTTGCTTCCATCTCTCAATTACCCCACTCTTGACACCACTGTGACGTTGCAAGAGTTAACACAATAACGAAAGATGATTGTGACGCAGCAGGCTTCATTCCACACACACTTATGACACAGAAAGGAGGGGAGGTCATTTACACAGACCTTCATCTTACTCATGGTGACACAGACACATGATTTATCACATACAGTGAAAACAACGTTATCACAACTGGTCTTATTACACAGTCATAATGGCACAGCAATAACACTTAGAAGACACGGATAAGGCGAGTTGGTTAAACAGTGGTTCAAATCCAAAAGAATATTAAGCTAGTAAGCACATACAGAATATTTTGTGGCTCGTCATAACCCCAGTAATTACACAGATTGTCAAAACAGCAGTGGTAATGGTCGCACACACCGTTTCCTCTGACTTGTCTTTTATCTGTGCAATGATTGTATTAAAAGTTGCTTTTTCTTAACATTTTTTAGCTCCAACTCCATGACAATCTGCTCTTGTCCGTTGCTATTTAATAAACAAAAACACACGACAAAGTTTTGGGTTCTTGAAAAATAAAGGAAACATTTTCTCACCAAACTTACCTGTATTGTGTTTTTCCAAAATTAAATCATATTTTATATTGTTTAATAACAAGCCCACATCACCACATTCCATGTTAAGCTGATGTGGCATCCATTTGAATGATAATTATCATTATAGTGCTTGCAATCACTGCGTATGCTGTCACTGAACAGAACACATGGCAGTTAAACACTGAGTGGCAAAAATGAGAGGAAGCATTAGGTGGTATGCATTAAAACACAAAAAAATACACACAGTATTCAATCACAGCAGTATACAGAGTACCTGCTTGCATTGTGAAAAGCTAATCTTATCATTCCATCTTGTATTAATTGGCAAATAAATAAATAAATAAATAAATAAATACTTAAAGGCTCTGAATCAGTTCTTCACTTCTCATGTGCTCCTTGGTCTTTACCCACAAATCACTACAGTCAAGTGGTCTGGTATTAACATCAAAAGTAAAGATGGTACTCTGTGTACTGCTGTGACTACATATTTTGTATGATTATGTTTTGCTCCATACAAAATAAAGCTTCCACATGTCAGTGTTATGTTGCTACAGTAACTGTACTGTAACTGCCAAGAATTCTGTTCCAACGCATCACCTCTACAAGCAATAAAATCCCCTTATTCTATGCGAAAACTGTTCTTGTCCTCAGATTAGCAATTCTTTTTTATTCCCATGTCAATTATTTCCCTAGAATGTAGCTGTGAAATTCCAAACAACAAACATTCAAGTAGAAACACTTTGTCTCCCATTTACCTTTACGGCCATTTTTGATTTCAGTGTGTATGTGCATCAGCTGAACAGTGACGACAACAAATGAAATGCTAAAGTCATCCAGCTTTATTTTTCCATTTTTTGGGAGGTACACACTGACATGAGTAAACACAAAAACTGTGCTATTAAGAGTTCCTATGTAAGTTGTCCACGGCATACGATGGTGTTCTGCCATGGCATGATCCCCAGGGGCAATTGCGAAAACATCATGGGGTCATTCCTCTCAGCGATGGCAGCCCTGGTTGAGCCGCTCCATGACAGAATTTGTGGATCCAGATGTTCAAACATACTCCTGTCCCCCTGAACCACTCTTCCTCACTCACCTCGTTGAGATACCCCTGTAGCTTCTGTGTCAGCAAAATTTGGGGCATGTATCGCGTTTCGGCCGCACTGACTTCATCAGTGTAGGCAAAGTTGTCCAACACTATGTGGGCTTTCAGAATCTTCATAGCTTTCTCCGGGAGGAATTCCAGTGATTGGCGAAGGATTCTCCAGCATGCCACGAGGATGACAAATGTATTCTCAATGAAGCGTCTGGCTCTGGAGTGGCAATAGTTGTAGATGCTTTTGTCTAATGGCAGGTTCACTCCTGTTAAGCCAAAAAGGAAATCACACAGAGGAAACATCAATTATCAGACACACACAGGTATATGTGTTTATACTTTCGCATAGACACATGCAAGGCAGACAAATGACAAAACAACAGATGGCTGATTTCGAGTACTACAGGGTATGCTCATTATGTCACAACAGAAGTCATGGCAGTAAAAAAAAAAAAAAGTCAGTCAAGCAAACAGTGTGGTATTAACTTCTGCAGTTAAAAAATAGAGGGTATGCATATGATGTCACCAAACAGAACTCATGGTAGTTACAAAACACTGTGTGGCAAACAAGAGTGGAAGCATTAGGGTGTATGTGTCATGTACACTGCCTGATTGTGCAGCGCACAAATAAATGTATATGAGCCCAATATGCAGGTGAAGTGAACGTGTTTATTAACAGAAAAAAACATACAAAGTGTCCAGTGAATACAGTCCAAAAAATGGGTAATGATAAAGATGACAGGCTACAAACTCCGTTGGCTGAGGAGGAAGCTTATGTCATGCCCTTGGGTAAAACTGGCCTCAAGAGGAAAACTAGAAACATACACCAGAATGAAGAGGAAGACTTACATGAGAGTTGGAGCGCTACAGGGCTCTGGAAACAACAACTCCATCATAGTCCTAAAGGAAAGAATCCAACTGAGAGTGAGCCAGGACATCAAGTGTTGACTTATGCCGCCACACTGAGTGCTCACACTGTCACCCATCAATACCCCGTGTACTGAATGAGTGACAAGTGGATGCAGGTGTGTGGCAGCAGCCAGTGTGTGGGTGCATGTCAGCTAATGTGAGTAAGAATGAATGTGTGTGTGTGTGTGTGTGTGTGTGTGTGTGTGTGTGTGTGTGTGTGTGTGCGCACGCGTGTGAGTGGACAAATGATAACGACAGTCAGCTGGTGGATGCCGGCAGAGAGGGAGAGGCATGGCTGTAGACTGGCAGGGAACCCAGGACCCCGAGGCCCCAAAAACCTGCCAGCTGAGAATTAAGAAAACAATGATCAAGGAAAATACAGCCACAAATCATGGACCGGGTTGGAGACATCCAACCCAGACCACAACAGAGCCCCCACCCCTCTGGACGTCAGACACCCACCGTACCATCAAAAGAAAACAAAACATAAAGGAAAACCTGCCCCCCCCCACCCAGAGAACTATCACAACTAACTAGGGCAGGAGGTGAGGGGAAACAGGCCAGGAGGGAATAAACAAGCAAACAGTACAGTACAACACTAGAAAACAATATCACCCAACCCCAAACCTAAAGCTAACCCCCCACCCCCCCAAGACCCAAGATTCCCAAACTTCATGGGGCCGACCAGAGTCCCAGGCCCAGCAGGTGGCCCGCAGAACAGAGTCAGGTGGCCTGCCAGGGCGAATGGGACACCTGACACGGAACCCCAGTCCTGTGGGCAGCCCCCACATAGTTGAGCTACCAGGAATGGAAGGGCAGATGAGGCGGCAGCCTACTCACCGTAAGGATGAGAGGTGGGTGGCTGAACAGGAGAAAGGGGACCCCTGCAGTTTCTGGTGGCGGGGGATAATGGACCAAGACGGTGCCCAGAAGAAAAAAGAGGAACACCCAGAAGGCCTCTGGAAGGGAAGAGGAGACCTTGGTGTTCTCAGACTGGCTGGCTGCACCCTCAGTGGTCCCAGCTTGGGACTGGAGCACAGCTGCACCAGCAGTGGTCCCGGCCTGAGACCTCATAGCACCCGCGGTGAGCCCCGGCTGGGCCTGCATTGCACCCCTGGAGGACCCCGACCGGGCCATGGTTGCACCCACGGTGGAACCCGGTGGACCCCTGCTGCACCCGTGGTGGAACCCGGCTGGGCCACTGCTGACCCCAATGCCACCTTAACTATGGGCCAGCCGACATGCATGAGCACCCGAGCCAGGAAGCGATCAATCATGGGCACCCTGGGCTGGAGCTGAGCACCCATGATAAACTCCTCAGCAGGGACAACCGCAGCCATGATGACCTCCAGTGGCAAGCCTGAATCCTCGGACTCGTCCAGTGACATAGGACTCTCTCCGGCGACCCTGGAAAAGGAGTCAGACAGAGAACAAGAGGGGTCAGGGTTGCCGGCAGCGGCAGACCCGGCAAGGCGAGCTCACGTGCAGTGTGTGGCTGCAGCTGGCTCTCCTCACCTAAAACTAGGCAAAAATGCTCTAACATAGAAAGGAGAAAAACGAAGGAGAGCACTTGCCTTAGCTCAAGCTCCACCGCCGCCCAGGACTCCGATGATCCGGGCGATGTTCTCGCGGGCTCGGCCTCCTGGAGGTTCAGCTCAGATGCTGACTCTGCTACAGTGGCATTTGAAGCAGGCCTGCTGCGGGGATAGCCGGGCCAGTGTTAGGGGAAAGACTGACAGAGGGGCTGAATTAAATCTTCCGTGGAACCGGGACAGGACGATTTGGTTGTTTGGGTGCTGGGACTGGCTGGGTAGGAGTGGGATTCCGGTGAGCCATAGAAACGATGGAGACCTGGGAGTGCCCTTCCTTCGGCGCAAACCTGGACTTCTTCTGGGACTTCCTCCCCCTTTGGCCATTTTCACACCGTAGCATTGTTAACCGGGCAATCCGCTCAGTGCCCTTGGGATGCCCCAAGAGTTGAGGACACCACCGAACCTCTGCCTCCGTCAGACTCACATACCAAAGAATATCTTCCGGGGAGGAATGTGTGCTAGCCAAAAAGATTAGCCCGTCGATGTCCATGAGGGTCCGGCAGCACTCCCATCCCAGGCTCATTGGGTATCCCCGACCCATTACCATCTCCAAAAAACAGGTTAGTGAAGAACACACAGAGAAAGGGGAAAAAACAACACACACTTCACCGCTGGGCTCTCATGGTGGCGGCGTACTGTCATGTATGCTGCGTGATTGTGCAGCGCACAAATAAATGTATACAAGCCTAGTATGCAGGTGAAGTGAACATGTTTATTAACAGAAAAAAACATACAAAGTGTCCAGTGAATACAGTCCAAAAAATGGTTAATGATAAAGATGACAGGCTACGAACCCCATTGGCTGGGAAGGAAGCTTATGTCATGCCCCTGGGTAAAACTGGCCACAGGGGGAAAACTAGAAACGTACACCAGAATGATGAGGATGACTTACATGAGAGTCGGAGTGCTACAGGGCTTTGGAAACCACAACTCCATCATAGTCCAAAAGGAGAGAAATCAACTAAGAGTGAGCCAGGACATCAAGTGTTGACTTACGCCACCACACTGAGTGCTCACACTGTCACCCATAAATACCCCGTGTACTTAATGAGTGACAAGTGGATGCAGGTCTGTGATGGCAGCCAGTGTGTGAGTGTGTGTCAGCGAATGTGAGTAAGAATGTGTGTGTGTGTGTGTGTGTGTGTGTGTGTGTGTGTGTGTGAGAGTGGACAAATGATAATGACAGTCAGCTGGTGGATGCCGGCAGAGAGGGAGAGGCATGGCTGTAGACTAGCAGGGAGCCCAGGACATGGAGGCTCCAAAAACCTGCCAGCTGAGAATTAAGAAAACAACGATCAAGGAAAATACAGCCACAAATCATAGACGGGGTTGGAGACGTCCAACCCAGCCCATGACAGTATGCAGTAAAACACAAAAAATACACACAGTATTCAGTCACAGTAGTACACAGAGTACCTGTTTGCATTGTAGAGAGCTAATCTTATCATTCCATCTTGTCTAAATTGACAAAAATAGCTAAATAAATATTTAAAGGTTTAGAACCAGTTCTTCACTTGTGTGCTCTTACCCACACATCAATACAGTCAAGAAAAGTGTGATATTAACATCTAAAGTTAAAAAAGAAACTCTGTATACGACTGTGACTAAATCTTTATATATATATATATATATATATATATATATATATATATATATATATATATATATATATATATATATATATATTATATTGTAGCGTCTGTAATTTCTCTCAGGCACCAGACATTTAGCTTGTCTTCAGAATGGCTTTATTTGATTACTCACTGGAGCAGAGCAACATCTAAGCCCTAAATGGGTTACTGTTCTTGGCAGTCACCCATGCCAGCTCTCTAACCCAGCTGGCTTGCTTGTAGCCACCCCAACTGTCTCATAACAACTCTTACTTACAGTCCATATTGTAGCACCAACGTCTCCTCAAACCAATCCAGAACATCACTTTTCTTTATTCCACAGGAATATCACTTGTTTTCATATTAAAACAACCCTCATTCAAGTACCTGACCAAGAATGCTTTTCCCAGGACCCCAATGTAAACAGCTGCCTCTCGCAGAGATGGTAAGGATCAGAATTTGCTTTTAAAGGCTTAAAGGGACCATAAAAACTCAGAGTCCAGATCCCCAACGTGGACAGTTTGTGTGGATAGCATCCGCCCTACAGGAAATTAATACTCTTAAAGGTCATAAACTTCTTAACCAGACAGGTTTATGACTTTTGACAGATACCAGACCCCTCTCCAGATATTACAGACCTAAAGAAATTATCTACAGCTCAACAGTACCTCCTAGTGGATACCTACGGAATGTGTTTCATTATGTATAATCTGACTGTCAATTCTTACTAAACATTAAGTTTCTTTCAGCTTATCATCTCTCCCGGATCCTAAGGACACTGAAAATCATCCTTTTGATCACCGACCAGGGTTTGCAGTAATTCATTAAGCCTTGATCTAAATATGAGTGCATGTATTATAAACATGTATAAGAAATGTTATGTTTATGAGTGTGAGTCAAACAAATGTTAATATTAGTAGTAATGGTATAAATGCATGATCACTGAATATTAGCCAAGTCCCTTAATTTAGTTAGATCTTATATTAAGCACCTAATTTTATAAGAACTGAATGGGTATTAATTCTTGTCCGCTATCATTCCTGGCCCCCCGGCTTTCTCTCCTTTTCATGGGATAATTCCCTTTTCTTTGATTGGCTGCTCCCAAACAAAGAAATGTTTTCATATTGGATAATGGCCCGTTCGAACTCCTCTTTATGAAAGTTGATTGGTCTGTCTTGCGACCGGCCCCTGTTTTATGACCCAACAGCACGCTCAGTTAAAAGAGTGAGGAGTGGACAAATGATAATGACAGTCAGCTGGTGGAAATAACAGAAGACAGAGAGGAAGAGGAAAGAAAGAAATGGAGAAATAAATAAAAAAGAGAATAAGGAAAGAACAGAGAGAATATAGAAAGAAAAGGGAAGAAGTTTAAGATTAAGATTAAAGAAGCAGAATAGTGATCTAGATCTCAGAGAACAGTTTTTGTTCACTTTTTTAAAGTTCCTTACAATCTTCTTTTATCTAAATTTTTCTGCGTGAAGTTTGTCAAATCCTGCGTTAGTTTTCTCAATTTTCTGGTTACTGAGGAGAAACCATCTTTTTCTTACATGCTCATCTTCTTAAATAGAGAGTCAAACTCTCAAAATAAATTTTCCTTCACCTCAGAAGCCATTCTTATCCTAGTAAATTTTTTTTTCAGACTTTCTGACTTTTCATGCCATTAAAGTGGACCTTTAATTTTCCTAATTTGAAGTGAACAGAGATTGTGTTTTGGGGCTTTCTTTCCGGCCTCACACCCGCCTGACTGAGAAGTTTCTCCTTCAGTTTTTGGTCTATCCCGCGGCCAGAGACCTCACTAATTCGGACTCATTGCCAATGACTTTTCACGCCGCTCTGAGACAGCCTCCACTGCTGCCGCTGTTCTTTACGAACCCCCAGCTGAGTCTGCACTTCCTACGGTTGGTTGTGAACATCAAGGAGCCTTGCAGCGGTCGCTCCATCTCTGGGTCCCAATGATCAAAACTGAGCCGGTATCAACTCGCTGAACACGTGGACCTTCAGCTGTTCGTAAGTGAGACTCCCATTTTCCTATCTGCTGGGTTAAACGTGATGTCCTAATCAGAATCAGAATCAGAATCAGAATCAGATTTATTGCCATTGTTCATGTAGTACACAAACTAGGAATTTGTCTCGGTGCAATGCTGCAACATTAACATGATAAAATAAAAGAAATAAACTATACATGCAATAAAGTGTAGAATAAGAATGAGTAATACAAGTCAGCAGTTTAAATATATTAGCGAGCAGCAGATAATGTGGAGAACCATATAGTGCAGTCGGTAATGCAAGAAGAAAACAGTGATGATTGACATGAGTCTGGTTGAGCTGCTGTACATAGTGCACGAGAGTCAATAAGTCACTTAGTGTTCAGCAGTCTGATGGCAGAGGGGAAGAAGCTGTTCATGTGACGGGAGGTTTTAGTCTGAATGGACCGAAGTCTTCTACCTGAGGGGAGAGGGGCAAACAGTACGTGACCAGGGTGTGAAGGATCGGCTATGATCCGGCCAGCACGCCTCCGGGTCCTGGAGATGTACAGATCCTGGAGAGATGGGAGCTTGCAGCCGATCACCTTCTCAGCAGTGCGCATGACGTGCTGCAGCCTTAGTCTGTCCCTGGCAGTGGCTCCTGAGTACCACATGGTTATGGAGGTGGTGAGGATGGACTCGATGATGGCTGTGTAGAACTGCACTAACATCTTGGTGGGTAGCTTGAGCTCTGTTAAATTGTCCCACTGTCCTAACATTCAAATTACAATTGAACATAACCACTGTTTCATGGTACAATTAGTCTATCAGCCATAGGATAAAGCTATAAACTGAAGGAAGACTCTTAGTCATTTTTAAGTAACTTCCCTTCATTTTTGTAGATTAATTCAGTAGTTAATTTTTAAATTATCAGCTTATGAATTTTCCCAATAAAATTGTGTTCTGTTTTGTTAGACATTTCAGCCTTCATTTACCGTTGAAACATAAGTCTGGTTTCTCCTTTTATGTTCAGGAATCCAATAACAGTTGATGTGATATAGGATGCCTGTTATCATTTGAATCTGTTTATCCATCATTTGAATGCCATATCATGTAACCCGAATGAGTTTAATAAAAGGGTGAATGAGAGAAGTTGAAGTGTTTTCCTTTGGCATATATATATGTTTCTTAGAACACGGCAGGAAAAGAACTCCCTTAAATTTTGAGACTGATCCATTAAGTAATTGAAGGCACAAAATTAATTAAAACTAAGTTTAATATAAGTGTCCTTTAGGACTGGTGCCCCTTTTTACGAGTGCTTATTTATTTTATTTAGCGAGTGCAGGAGTGACGGTTTAACGCTGTCCCCTTTCACACCCACTATTAAATAAAATAAATAATTCCTGTACCTTATTACAATATTATATTAAACATCTACTGACAGTATAGTATTCACGCACAGCATTCACTACGTCTTAAAGGCACATGAATAACAGCAGAACTCATAACAAGAATAGTGAACACGTTCTCAACCAACACCAAATCAAGGATCATTACACTGTCCCCCAACACTAAGTTCCTCATCCTTGAGTGAACAACAAAGTCTCTGAACCGGGGTGGTAGTGTGCGCTGTCTTCGTGATCGCCTGGGACCCCAGCAGGCATAGGGGTTTCTGCAGTCTGGGAAACAGGGTCAGGAGTGGGGGGAAAACAGTCTCAGTGGTAAATGCGTGGGAGTAGTAAGAGTGGAGGCGCAATTTGCTCGTGTCGGGGGGCTGGGGGGCTCTGTACTCAGGCAGGGGTTAGAAGAAGCTGTAGTGTTCACAATGTCCTGAACAAAACCAGGGGAGCATACCTGCCCCTCTGGAAAATAAAGGAGGGCACGCCCTCTATATGGTGCCAATCTGCCCCTGGGTAGAACCACTTTTCTACCCCGAGGTGGTAACTGTACTCTGTAACCCCCCCCCCCCCCCCCCAACTCTTTCCAGCACTCTGCAGGGCCCCACCCAATTACTGTCCAACTTAGGGCAACGTCCTTTCTTCCTCCTCGTACTGAATACCCAGACCAGTTCTCCAGCTTGGAAGTGTCTCCCTTTCATCGTGATGTCATAGTTTGTCTGTTGCCTCAGGCCCGCTTTCTCCAACTGTTTTTGAGCAAAACTGTGGGCAGTTTCCATGTGCTCCTGCAGCTTCTTTGTATACTCTTCACCAGGTGGTGAAGCTGGTGTGTCCAGTGGTTTTCCGAAGGCCAACTCTACAGGGGTCTGCAGCTCCCTTCCTAACATCAGCATAGCAGGCGTGCACATGGTGGAGTCCTGAACGGCGGATCGATATGCCATCAGAATGAGAGGAAGATGGCGTTCCCAGTCACGCTGTTGCTCTGCGGTGAAGATAGCTAGTTGTTGGGCCTGTGTTCTGTTAAATTGTTCCACTAAGCCGTCACTCTGGGGGTGGAGGGGGGTTGTGCGGGTTTTCTGCATGGCCAGGTGTTCAGACATAGCACACTTTTGATTCAAAGTTACGGCCCTGGTCACTGTGTATGGTCTCTGCCGTGCCAAACCTGTTAAACATGCCCTCCACCAAGGCGTCTGCTACTGTCTCTGCTTCTTGATCTGGAATGGCATAGGCCTCTGGCCACTTAGTAAAATAGTCCATAGCTGCCAAGACTTAATGGTTGCCCTTTTCTGTTCCGGGAAAAGGGCACATAATGTCAACAGCCACCCTCTCCATTGACGGTCCTGAAGGTTGCTGCTGAAGCTGGGCACGTGACTGGTCTTATGGTCCCTTGTGGGCCGTGCAGGTGTCACAGCTGTGGCAGAAGTCATCAATGTCCCTTCTCTGCTGACCCTAGTAGAAACCCTGGCGGAGGTGACGAAGGGTCTTTGAAATACTGAAGTGGCCTGACCCCATTCATCCATGGCAGGCTTCCAGCAATTTGGGTACCACAACTTTCCACCTCCCCTCCCCTGTAGCAGGCTCCTTCCACACCTGCTGCAGCACACCATTGCTCAGGCGCAGCATGTCAAACTTGGCCCACAGCCCTTTGGTGGCAACAGAGTGTCCAGTGACTTCTTCCCAAGGCGGTCTCTGCCCTTGTCCCAGCCATTGCAGCACCGGTTATAGGTCGCCGTCCTGCTCCTGCTATGCCCTCCACTCAGCTGCATCCACCACCCATGACATCCCACAGGACATCTGCACTGTGCAGTTCTGAGTGAGCTCTCTTTCTTTCATTTCTCTCTTCTCACAGTAGCGGCAGCTGACTGCAGCACATGGGCGGTGACACAGCACATCAGCATTTGAGTGGCGTGCGCCTGCTCTGTGGACAATGGTGAAGTTGAATGACTGGAGCTCCTCCAGCCACCGAGCCACCTGACCCTCTGGCTCCCTAAAAGACATCAGCCACTGCAGTGCAGCATTATCAGTTCTGATGGTGAAGGGTGTGCCACACAGGTAGTACTTAAAGTGTCTTACCACCATCACCACCGCTAGAAGCTCTCGTCCTGTGACACAGAAATGATGTTCACTCTTCTTAAGCACTCAGCTAAAATATGCCACCACCTTTTCACCATAAGGCCCCGGCTGTGACAGCACCGCTCCTAGTTCGATGTCACTGGCACCCATGTTGAGGACAAAAAGCAGAGAAGGGTCGGGGGGGCAAGGATCTGAGACTCTGTCAGCGCTGTACGGACAGTGTCAAATGCATGCTGGCATTCCTGTGTCCAGCTGACCACACGGTCCTTTTGCAGGATGTGGAAGAGTGGTGCAGCTATCGAGGAGAAGCCCTTTACAAACCTTCTGTAGTATGATATCAGGCCTAAGAAGCTTTTGAGCTGTGCCTGGTCGGTGGGGGTGGGCCAGTTTTTAATGGTGCAACCTCAGCTACCCATGCAGTAAAGGGCATTGAAAGGTCTCCCACCCTAAACAGGAACTCTCCCCATCCTCTAATGGGGGCCAGATTGCCAGTCACTGTTCTCAGTCACACAAAGGTGGATTCAGTCACAGCCCCCGCAGGGACAATGACAGGCCGCACCAATGTAGCATTGTCCAGCACGGATGCGCATATGACACCTGACACAGTCACAGGAATGTGGCAAAAGTCTCTAACATGAGTCCAGCACATAGTGAGTACTGCCCCCGGCCGTTGTGGCAATGCGATGTGGGTGCTAATGTCACGGTCCCGCGTCTCCCCACCTACATGGGACCCCTGAAGTTTCCCTGCACAGAAGGGAGCCTGGGGCATTGCATGAGAAGGTGTCCTGACTGTCTACACCCCCAACATCTCTGAGCATGGCAGCGGTGAGCAACTTGGGAAGCAGGTTGTACAACAGACGCTGGAGCAATGTCATGCACCCCTTCCTCTCCCCGGTTTTGAGTGTCTGTCATCACTGCTCTTACTGCAGATGTGTCCTCCAGCAGCTCATCCCCACTTAACAACTCTCTTTCCAATGCTAACTCCCGGGCTTCACTCAGCGAGGCAGGGTGGGCTAGCTGTACATGGACACGCAGCTCTCTGGGACTGAGTGCCTGTAAGAATTGGTCTCTGGCAAGCTCTTTCTACACTGCCAGTGGCATATGATCATAGACGCATCTGCACAAGCATTCAGTCTCATTAGCCAGGATGCAGAGGGACTCACCAGGGCATCTACATCTGTTGTTGAATTAAGAATGCAGCAGAACAGGCTGATTATATTTTCCAAAATGCCTGTGAAGAGCCCCAACTAACATGACATAGTCATTTCTCTCTTCAGCGCTCAGCAATAACAAGCATGCAGCTGCATCATCAGTCAGGCACAGAGCTAGTTGCAACACTTTGACTTCATCAGACCAGCCAGCAGCTTCAGGAAACAGTTCAAATTGGGCTCTGAAAAGCTTCCAGACTGTCATGCCATTAAACTTCGGGGTTTAAATTGCGTTAAAGATACCTGGGCGCTGCCATCTTTGTTTACATCACGTGACGCTGTGTCGGGACGTACCGGCTCTTTCCCGCTCCCCAGAGGGCGGGAGGCCCCGCTGTCATGATGGGATGACCCGGGGGAAACCCAGCTTTAGCAGCAAGCAACCACGCTGTCTCTCTGGGGGTTGCAGTCATACAATTGTTTCTGGTTGTTCCATCTTAACCTCGGTGCCAGAGATACCCGGTCAAGCTGAGTGCTCCTTCGCTTACATTAGCATGGGTAGCTATTAGGTTTGACATTGGCTCAGTCACTTCTGACACCAATGTAACATCTGTAATTTCTCTCAAGCACCAGACGTTTAGCTCTTCTTCAGAATGGCTTTATTTGATTGCTCACAGGGGCAGAACAACACCTAAGCCCTAAATAGATTACTGTTCTTGGCCGTAACCCATGTCAGCTCTCTAACCCAGCTCGCTTGCTTGTAGCCACCCCAACTGTCTCACAACAACTCTTACTGTATGTACAGTCCATATTCACGCACAACATTCACTGTGTCTTAAAGGCACATTAATAACAGCAGAACTCATAACAAGAATAGTGAACACGTTCCTAACCAACACAAAATCAAGGATTGTTATTATATATACATATATACGTATATATATTTTTTTTTTCATTTATTTTATGTTTTGCTGCATACAAACTAAAGCTGCCACATGTGTTTGCCATTCAATTCTGGGTAACTATGGTAACTGCCCTGCAACTGTGAAGAATTATGTTTCAATGCATCCCCTCTATAGCCACGCTGTGTACCACTGTCAGTGACATACCTGGAAACAGTCACATCAGATTGCTGTGTAGGGGAAAGGCAGCATTGCCAACAATCACATGGGAGAACTGTGACTGTTGTTCCAGGAAGATTGGCGGGTGGGGGTAGATTCAGTTTATTTTCCAACAGCATCGATCCAAATTGCCTCTCGCTGAAGATGCCCCCATTTCTTCACACATGTGTCTCAGTGGCTGGTTTAGCACGGGAAATTCACATTGTGTCTGTCTCTGTTGGTTCAGCGGTTGCACAAACCATCTCCTCCACCTTCTCTGCTTTCTGCGTTACATTACTTGTAGTAGAACGAGCTGTTGTTCAATGTTTATAAGGGTCATCTGTAACAAAATTAGTTTTTGTGCGGTTGCCAACGCTTGCGCTGACAAAAACAGGAAATACTCGAGGAGAAGACAGGAAGCACTCTACACATCCGCTGAGACTGCCTACCGTTTGGACAGTGAATTGCAAACCGACGCTGACAAACTGGCTTGGAAGTAAATTTTGCAGAGGACTGCGTAGGCATCGTTCACCGGCAATGGCATCGACATGATGCGGGTGCATAAACTAAGCTTAAGAATGAAATTAATGTATGTTTCAGCATCCTGAATGGTCACTTTAGTACTGAATATACATGTGTGTATGTATATATATATATATATATATATATATATATATATATATATATATATATATATATATATATATATATATATATATATATATATATATATATATATATATATTACATATCAACTAAAAGCATATTATAAACTAGTTTAAAATTTGAGCTGTTCTCACTACCAACTTTTGGGGCTCCCAATCTTTTTTCTCCCTTAGTAAACTTCATCAGTGTTTTATGTCGCACCGTGAAATTTCTAATGTCTCTTTTATTTTATTTTTATTTAACCAGGCAGGACAGATTAAGAACACATTCTAATTTACAACTGTGGCCTCGGGGGAAGAGGGAAGGGGCAACGCACATTCATACCTCCCAAGTTGATGCCAATTTACCTGACCTGCATGTTTTTGGCCCCTGTGTGAGGAAACAACAGAAATCCCAGAGTAAACCAATGTAGACATGGGGAGAACATGCAAACTCCAAACAGAAAGATCCCCATTGGTCAGGGGGTGGGATCGAACTCGAGATCCCATGGCCAAGGATGAGTTGCTGGCTGTCCTCCTGGCTGTCTGCAGACTGTGTTTTTTCAAAATCATGAGCACAAGGCCTTGGACAGCCAGCTGCAGCGCCAGATAAGACTGGGCGCCAGACAGACAAAACATCTTCTGCCAAGGGTCCTTGGGTCTCTCTTATTATCATCAACACTGCTCAACACCGCACACACATTGATTCATGAACTGAATAAAGATATACTGTACACTGCTCTCTTGTGTCTTGTGAAATTCTGAGTGTAGCGAATGTATGTGCATGAGAGCTTTTTTTTCCCTTGAACTCTTAATATTGATTAAGTATGTAACCAGTATTTTGAATCAATGATTTTTTTGCTCCTTCCCATTGTATTATCTTTATGCTTCCTGTATCCTCCTGCTGATAGGCGCGTTTCAGATGCGCCGCGGCACGGAAATGCAGGTCATTACTGTGTCAAGTCAAATTCTCTTGTATGTTATCAGTGTTCTGTTAATGTACTTGGCAATAAATTCTTTTCTGATTCTGATTCTGATTCTGTGTTGCCACAGTGCTAACCACTGCGCCACCGCGCCACCATGTGTACAGCTTTTTTTGTTCATACTTTTACAGCTTTTCTTGTAAATCTCAGCCATTATTTCTTCTAAATTTGCCTACTTTTTGTATAAATATGCATTATTTCCCCCAAGTTGTTTTCCCCCTAAATTCATAGTTTCTCACAAAATTGTGGTGAACACATACAGCGGGGAAAATAAGATTTAACAGGTCAACATTTTTCTCATTAAACATATTTCTGATGGAGCCACTGACCTGAGATTTTCAACAGATATTGGTAGCAACCAAAGTAATCCATACATACAAAGAAATCAAGGCAACTGTGTTCACAAAACAAGTTATATTTAATAAAGTGGAATGACACAGGGAATACATATTGAACATGTTTGGTGAAACTGTAACTATGCTTTTCGTAAATTTTAAAAATTCTTCCAGGCATTCCCTAGTTTCCATTCTCGGCAACAGCACACTCCCCCCAACAGTAAACAGACACGATGGTGCATGCAATAAAGCTGATTTTTTTTTTTTTTTTTTTTGAATGAAACCCCAACAATTTCAAGTCTGTGACGACACCTGGGTAGCATCACGGTCCCTCAGAGAACCGCTCACTGTCGGCGACGCCGTCCGCCTGGACTTTGAACTCTCGACCTCGGCTTAGACATCCAATCACAGCAGAGTTCCAACCTCATCAACATCTTTGCCTTTTTTTGTTTAGCCGTGTTGTTCTCAATGGAATGAATGTTCTTTCTTTTGCAAATACATGTACAACTTTTTTTTTGGATTGAAAGTACTTTTTCTTTTTGGATTTGCAGAAGTTTTATTTTGTTCTGTACAGTTTACTTAAAAATCTTAACAGTTCTGCTGTAAAAAGGTAAATCTGAGTAAGATTAAGTGCCCAAACCTTTCTGCCTCTGTGCCATACCACGCTAAACCACTATCACCCACCATATCCTCTGTATTGTTTTTACATACTGTTATTAGAATTGTTAGGCCTACCTCATTCAGGAGTGCCTCCAACTCACATTCCATTAAATCTATTATTTTTGATCGTGGATACAGGAGAATCAAGCATGTTGGGCTTGTATTTATCTATCTGAATGCCTATTTGCATCTAATTGCATTTTCAAATGGAGGCGTGTTAAGGGAGGAGTCCGGTATTTCCTCATGTGTTCAATTTCAAGTAGATTGGAATGTACAAAGGAAATGTGCTTGGATTCCTGCATACAAATGGATTCATACATCTAGATTTTTTTTTGCTTACAGCGTTTTTTGATTTAAAATGTACGCCATCTTTCCAGAATCCACGCAAGTCTTTTGAACATGAGGCTGCTAGTTGCTTATTTATCCTCACATTTTCTGTTGTATCTATTAAAATAAATACATCTCTCTTTTTATTAATTAATTTCTCAAATGCTTCATTTTATTTGTTGAGACCTCTGAACTTGTTGTAAAATTTATGAAGAGAAAACAGTTGAAGGTGTTTGAGGCACTGCTTTTGTCCATCCATCACCTTCTACAGCTTATCTGGTGGTCTGGGTCATGAGGACAGCAGTCAAAGCAGAGGACCCCTGATGCTGCCAGAGCCACATGTATACACCCATGATCCCAATGGCCCCTCCTGCAGATGGTGAGTTCACTGAAAGGTGGACCCATGTTGGCTGTTTGAGCAAATTCCTGCTGGGTCCCATGGGCAAAAACCTGCTTACTGGGTGCTTGCTCTCAACACCCCCCTTCCCCCACCCCCCTTCCCGGACCTGGCTCTAGGACTGGACCCCTTTAGCCCTATACTAGACACCGGTGCACTGGATCCTTGTTTTTAACTTCATGTTGATCCGCTGGACTGCTCCTTTTCTGGGTAGGGTCTTCCATTTTGCCTTGGAAGACCCTACCAAGGACAAGTTTCCACCAACAACATAGCTCCTGGGATCATTCAGCATTCTTCATTCCAGGTTTTAATAATGCATTTTACAGTTTTAACTCACTTTTACTATTTTCAGCAATGTCCAGGGACACAGGATATGGTTGTTTATAAAATGAGATGCTAAATAACTTGTTGTGAACTGAATCATATTAGTCGCTGCGGTATTTTTTCAGTGGAAGATTCTAACTCAGGGCAATTCAATTACAAAATCAGTTGGGCCACATGTAACTGGGCTGCACATGTTCAGCGATCCGTTCAGTATGACAAATTTCAAACCAACACAGATCAGTATAACAAAAAATATGCACTTTTTATTCATTGTCTTGGTTTTAAATGTGTGCTTGGCACATGGCAAAGGCACATCAAATGTGCATAAAAACACAATAACAGTGCTGGGGTTGAGCAGAACTGAAGTAGTAGAAATATTTTTTTTTTCTCTTGAACAACAAATAAACAATAAAAAAAATAAAATTCTGTAAATAGCCATTTTGGTAGCATCTTACTCAGGCATATCTCAAAGTGCATAAAAACTCAATGTGCACTGTTAGTAGCATTAACATTTGTTTTCCTTTTGAAATAAAATATACTACATCCTGGTCATAACTGACCTTGGCACATCACAAAGTGCATTTAGCTGAATAAAAAAACAACTGTCAAACACTTCAGTGCGCAAACCCCCGAAGAAAAGATTGATAACATCAACTATTGTGATTTGTTTTTTTTGTTTTTTTAAATCACCGCATGTGTAAGTAGGAACCTCTTTTTAAAGGTACACATTCCATTACACACACATGTCAATCACCCAAAATTTCTAGTAGAGATAATGTGCGTTCACACCAATACGCGAACAGGTGAATTTTTCGCGTGGCACGATTACATTATAAATCAATGTAAACACAGCAACAGACATGAATAGTGAGATGCAGACAGGCGAAGTTGTCTTTTAAAACTTCTGCAGCTGTGTTCTAACCTGCTGTGGAAATTCCCAAAATAATGTCATGCTTAGGTTTACATTAGCCGACTGGGGCTCGCCTGAAAATGTCGTCTCAAGCCTCCAAAACTTCACAGATGATGGGTGTTGACCTTGCTAGCTTGCTTGGACGTCTGTGGCCAGACTCCGTGAGTAAATAACTCCAAAATCCCGATTCAGCTGAGAGTTCCTGGTCCTCCTGTCTCCCGGTGAGTGAGTTTCATCTTCTAACTATTTACTCTGCATTGGTGATAATTTTACTCCAGTGGCAGAAGAATGAACAAGCGACTACGCATATTTGCACGTACTCGCGTTTTTTTTTTTGTTGTTTTTTTTTTTTCAGCGTTTTGTGCTCTTGGAAAAAAAAAAAAAAAGAAAAAAGTCTGTGCCCTGTATCCCAACAACAGTTTGTCACTCTCAGCTCAGCACTTCAGCTTTTCCTTTGGTCAGACTTTCTACTGATTTTTTTTTAATAGCAGTCTCTATATAACAAACGACAGGAAACATATTCTAGCAGCTCTGATGCAAAATAATGATGACACAGAAAACAGGAGTCTGAGATGAGACTGTATCGGCGTCCTATGTCCCACCTTTCCTTATTGTGATTGGCTGCTTAGACAGGTCTGACTGACGAGATCAGCTGCAGTCTGAAAAGTTTAACTTTTTTCAATGCTGAGAGTCCTGAGTGCCACAACAAAAAACGGCCACCGCTCAAAGCGTTTCAGCGCCAATGGAGCTCAGTGCTGTAAATGCTGGATTACACAGAGAATGAATAGCCAGTATGGTTTTAGAGCATGATAAATCTACATCTTGGCACTGATCGAACTTATAGAAGAAATTACTAATTGTATATATAAAAAAAAGTTTGTTGTAGGAGTATTTATAGATTTAAAGAAAGCTTTTGACACCATTGACCACAGAATACTACTAAGGAAACTGGAAAGGTATGGGATAGAGGGTCGGACTGAGTTGGGTGGAAAGTTATTTAAGTAACAGATAACATTGTGCCCTTCAGAGGTAAAGTGGGCTATCCCACAAAACCATTATTTTGTGAAAATGAGCTCTAAAGTTGAAATATTCTCAAAAAATCTAGTGTGCCTATACAGTGATCCCTCGCTACTTCGCGCTTCACCTTTCGCGCCCTCAGTGCATCGCGGATTTTTCAAAAATATTCATCAAAATTCAAAAGTGAGAAATAATGGGAGGGTGCTAGCAGGAAGGCAGGGAGACTACATTAGACCATCAGGTATCAACACGGAGAGCCGCAACAACTCAAAAAATCCACCTCTGTTCGCTGTTCTCGTGTTGGCTCGGCTCGGAAATCTCGCAAGCTGATTGGCCGAGACGTTATCACCCCGCAAGCTGAATTGGCCGAGACGTTTCACCCACCTCCTCTCCCTGCTGAGTGCCCATGAAGGGAAGGAAACCGCATTCATTGTCTTTATCGCTCGTGTTACGTAGTCTCGCAGCGTGGAACTTTTGCTGTTCTCTTGTGCCTTTTGGTGCGAAATAGTCGTTCCCGTCGAGCCACTACCGCCGCCTCCTGCAGCTTATCCAGCTCTATCGGAAGCTGCCCTCGATGATCCCTGCGCTGTCTAGCACCTGACGATGAGGCGTCACCTGAGAGCAGTAAAGCTCTCATTAACCTGTGAAGTAAATCATCTTCATCTTGAGTTACGTATCTTGTTATAAGAATAAAAGAGTTCTAAAAACATATTTATGTTCACTTTATTTACATCTACGTATGTATGTACACGTACACACACACACACCGTATCATATGAGAGAGAGAGAGTGAGAGAATGAACGTACGTATTATTTATGGATGACGTCATTAGGGGTGACCTACTTCGCGGTTTTTCACTTTTCGCGGTCGGTTCTGGAACCCATTAACTGCGATAAGTGAGGGATCACTGTATCATTAAAAAGTTACCCCCTATAATTACCTTCAAGGTGTGACTTAAATATGAAAATATATTTAAATCACATAACTTTAGAGCTCATTTTCTCAAAATAATGGTTTTGGTGGGATAGCCCACTTTACCTCTGAAGGGCACAATTTGTACAAATTGGTGAGCACAAATCACCCTTCATGGACATCACTTGTGGTGTGCCCCAGGGGTCAGTTTTGGGACCCAAACTCTTTATTTTGTATATAAATGACATATGCCAAGTATCAAAAATTCTGAAATTTATTTTGTTTGTGGATGACACAAATATCCTTTGCACTGGTGAGAATTTGCAGCAGGTTTTAGAGGTGGTCACAACTGAAATGAAAAAGTTAACACAGTGGTTCAACAAAAATAAATTATCTCTAAATCTAAAAAAAACACAAAGATTATGCTGTTTGGAAATTATAAAATAAATCATGAAATAATGGTAACGATAGATGATACCAGAATAGAAACAGTACAGGAAAATAAGTTTCTGGGGGTGACGCTAGACAATAAAATCTGCTGGAAACCTCACATCAGTCACATTCGGGCCAAGTTGGCAAAATGTATAGTCATACTGGGGAAGACAAGACACATCTTGGACTATAAATCATTGGTCTTACTGTACAATTCACTGTTTTTACCTTATCTTAACTACTGTGTAGAAGTCTGGGGAACACCTACAAGACCAACCTACAGTCAATATGCACATTACAAAAAAGAGCTATAAGGATAATAAATATTGTAGGATATAGAGACCATACCAATTCGTTGTTTTTTAAAGTCACATGTCATAAAGTTCATTGATTTAGTTAAATTTAAGACAGCACAAGTCATGTACAGGGCAATTAATAATCAACTCCCAACTAATATACAAAAAATATTTAAAAAAAGAGAATGATCATAATCTGGGAGGAGACTTAAACTTTACAAAACCCAAGATATGGACAACCAAGAAAAGTATGTGCATATCTATCTGTGGGGTGGATTTGTGGAACAGTCTGGAGCCTGAACTGAAACTATGCACAAACAGAAATCAATTCAAAAAGAGGTACATGTTATGACCCGAGCACCGGTTCTGATCGCGCTCGGGTTAAAGTTATGTCCTGCTGCCGGCCTTGACAGCTGCGGGCTGTATTCTGGCCTCACCGGGCTCTTATTGTGAAGGTGCTCGGTGGGGTTTCCGCCTGTCAATGGTCAGCCAGCTGAGTGTCATTACCGTCGTTAGTTTCGCCATATAAGCCCAGCACTAGCGATGGTATGACGCAGCAGTGTTAGTCGCTATACGTCTGTGCTACGGACGACTTGGATCTTTATCTACCTCGCATGCTTGTGATTGACCGTCACCTCTCCGGCACCAGTAAGTTAGCTGTTAGCCTTGCTCCTCCGGGTGAGAGTGGAACTTTGTGTGTCTTTGCTTTAGCAGCCTGTGTAGCTTATTAGTTAATCAGCCTTTGCCTGTGTATGACTGTCTCCTCCTATGGACTCGTAGTGAGCTGTCTAGCCTCACGCCTCCAGTAGTGTGGAGACTCATGTGTCATTGCCCCTGCATCTGTGTTGTTAACCTTTCACCGTAAATAAAACTCACTGTAAACTCACTGGTGACTCTGTGCGTCTCTAGCTGGCTCGCGAGGACCAGTGCATGACAGTACACTGCTGCCAAAACAGCGTTACGGTGATGCCAACCCGAGACGCTATTCACCAGTGAGTTTGAGTTTTTTTTTGGACATTTGCTTTTTCCTGTCTGGGTGCCGTGTATGTGAAGAATGCCGTCGCGGAGGAACCGTGTGTGGAGTCCGAGCCATGAGCTGACTGATGTGCTGGAAGTGGTGGATGAGCTTCTCATCTCCGCTTCTCAGCTAGACTATGACCACGGCATACACTGGTACCTGGACGCCGCCAAGGATATACTTAGTCATCTCTCTCCCCGCTACGCTGACCACCCGGAAGTCGACGCGAGGAAGGAGGACATCGCTGCGCAACGCGAGATTTACCTGATGATGGAGGAGGAACGCGGCATGAAGCAGGAGAAGAGGCACTCCTGCTCTTTGGTCTTGGATCCTGATCCTTTCCTCGATCCGTTCCAGGAGTTCGCACCGTCTGGGGGCCGGCGAAGGCGTCGGCGCCGCGGCCGGGCGCGTCCTCAGCAAGCTCCTGCTCCGGATCCAGTTCTGGGCCGCCGGGATGACCCCCTCAACCAGCTGGCTGCTGTGAGTGAGCTGAGTCCTGTGCCGGTGGGCTCCGTCCATGGGTCCGTTTCCACCATCCAGCGAGCGAGGGAAGGAGCGATGTCCGCTACAGCTGATACCATCCTCCCCCCGGGAGACAGGCAAGTTCAAGTTCACTTACCTATCGATCATAGTGATCTGTCTTGTCTGACTCCTGGGGGTGAAGCTCGGGGTTTGCAGCTCCCTGAGTTTCTTTCCCCAGCTGTAGCCATTGTTATTAAACCTGCTGCCTCTGTGTCTCCTCCTGTGGAGCGGTCCTCGGCGTCAGTCCCACGCCATCGAACGAGGGGGAGGCCTGCAGCTCTGGGAGATATCCCGGCCCTGCAGCCTAACATTGGACAGAGAAGAACGGACTGCAGCGAGGAGCCAGAGCCGACGAGAGAGCGT
Source organism: Pholidichthys leucotaenia (assembly GCA_020510985.1). NCBI lineage: Eukaryota > Metazoa > Chordata > Actinopteri > Cichliformes > Pholidichthyidae > Pholidichthys > Pholidichthys leucotaenia. The sequence goes on along the minus strand of CM035839.1, from coordinate 334,297,466 downwards.
CCCCAGGGTTCCTCAGGGATGCAGCCCGAGTCAGCAGGTCCAGGGTCCTCTCCCTCCACGCCATACGGGTTATTGGCGTGGATGCCAGCGCGTGAGGATCCAGCTGCAGAGACCATCAGGCCGGCTGTGGAACCCGACGCAGCCGAGTGGGAGCCCGACGACGAGCTGCTTCTTGAACCTGGATCGGCGAAGTCCTGGACGGCTCCAGAGCCCGAGTGCAGGCAAGTGCTCTTGTTTTCCTGTATGGTGTGTTAGAGCATTTTTGCCTGCCTCATGGGGAGGCGAGTGAGGGGCAGCCGTCTGCTGCACCCGAGCTCGTCTCGCTGGGCTCTGGCGCTGCCGGTGGAACTGATCCCGGTCCTCTCTTGTTTTCTGAGCACCTCCACAGCGTTACCGGTCCGGAGCCAGTCAAGGTCACGGGACCGGGGGTTCCAGGTTCGGAGATGGAGGTCGTCGCCGGAGCAGTCCTGACCCAGTCGGGGTCCGACGTGTGGGCCGAGGTGACCCAGTCGGGGTCTGACGTGTGGGCCGAGGTGACCCAGTCGGGGTCCAACGTGTGTGCAGTGGTGACCCAATCGGGGCCCGTCCTGACCCAGTCGGGGTCCGACGCATGGGCTGAGGTGACCCAGTCGGGGTCCAACGTGGGTGCAGCGGTGATCCGATCGGGGTCCGTCCTGACCCAGTCGGGGTCCGACGCATGGGCTGAGGTGACCCAGTCGGGGTCCAACGTGGGTGCAGCAATTACCCAATCGGAGTCCGACGAGGTCCAGTGGGGGTCCAGCGCAGGTGCGGCTGTGACCCAATCAGGATTCGAGGCGGCCCAAGGTTTTGGTTGTTCCCCTCTCAGGAGCCACCAGCTGGGGTCCGTGAGAGGGCTCTGTTTGACGGTCTGGCGCTCTCCTGTCTTGTTCTGTTCAGGTGAGCGGCTGCATGCAATCCCTCCACGGTCCTGGTGGTTGTGGGATACGGGTCGGCCACCTGAGCAACTGCTTGAAGCATTCGACGTCTTGGGTTGGCCACCCAATAAACTGTGTGTGTTATGGGGTGACCTGGTTCGGCCACCAGAGGACTTGTTTCTGGGGGCATGGGACTGGGGCAGGCCACCTGATTATTATGTACTGTGGGACTATCTGTGGGCCCATACGGGGCCTGGTCATGTGAAGTTTGTCTTGAGATTTTTTTGTTGTTTTCTTGTAAGCCTTAGTCTTAGTCAGGTCTGAGTAATTTTTAGATTGCCTCTTGTTTTCTTGTAGCCAAAGTCATAGTCTTAGTCAGGTCTGAGCAATTTTTTAGATTACCTCTTGTTTTGTTTTTTTTGTAAGCCAAAGTCACAGTCTAGTCTGAGCATTTTTTGATTGCCTCTTGTTTTGTTTTTTTTCTCCTTCTTTGTAAGTCACAGTCTTAGTCACAGTCTAGTCTGAGCAATTTTAGATTGCCTGTTGTTTTTCTTTGTAAACCATAGTCATAGCCAAAGCAATTTTAGATTGCTCCCTGTGTGTTGGTGTGTATTTTTTTTTTTGTTTTGTTTTGTTCGTATTTTGAAAACCAGAGTCAGGTAAAGCAATCTATATTGCCTTTTGTGTTTTGTATTCTTAGTTTGGTCAAGTCTTGTCTTTGTTTTGTTCTCCCCTCCTTTCTTGAGGGGCTATTGTATGAGGATTTTGTTTGTTTCCAGGTATTTTCATGTATTTATTTTTGGTTTTGTATGTTTTTTTTGGTCTGGTCATGGTCTTGTTCAGGGGTTGGTTTCTCTCCCTCCGCACCTGTCCTCCCACCTCCCACCCTGGGGGGGCGGGGTGGGGGGGGCAGGGTGGTTCCTTGGGGCGTTCAGAGTCCGCCCGTGGAGGGAGGGTACTGTTATGACCCGAGCACCGGTTCTGATCGCGCTCGGGTTAAAGTTATGTCCCGCTGCCGGCCTTGACAGCTGCGGGCTGTATTGTGGCCTCACCGGGCTCTTATTGTGAAGGTGCTCGGTGGGGTTTCCGCCTGTCAATGGTCGGCCAGCTGAGCGTCATTACCGTCGTTAGTTTCGCCATATAAGCCCAGCACTAGCGATGGTATGACGCAGCAGTGTTAGTCGCTATACGTCTGTGCTACGGACGACTTGGATCTTTATCTACCTCGCATGCTTGTGATTGACCGTCACCTCTCCGGCACCAGTAAGTTAGCTGTTAGCCTTGCTCCTCCGGGTGAGAGTGGAACTTTGTGTGTCTTTGCTTTAGCAGCCTGTGTAGCTAATTAGTTAATCAGCCTTTGCCTGTGTATGACTGTCTCCTCCTATGGACTCATAGTGAGCTGTCTAGCCTCACGCCTCCAGTAGTGTGGAGACTCATGTGTCATTGCCCCTGCATCTGTGTTGTTAACCTTTCACCGTAAATAAAACTCACTGTAAACTCACTGGTGACTCTGTGCGTCTCTAGCTGGCTCGCGAGGGCCAGTACATGACAGTACAAACATTAGTTGCTGAAAGGATTTATGTTAGAAGGGTAGTATTTATATGTACGATTCACTATGCTCACTCTGGGACACTATGGGACACTATGGAATGGTGGGTGGGACAGCACTCTGTATATCTGTGTTGTTTGAGGCTGGTTTTGATGTATGGACATCAATGTATGCTAGGAAGGATTGGGTGTTAATGTTGATACGTACAAAATACAGTTAATTGTTTACTTGGGGTCTTAAATGTGGTAATTTGTATATAATTCACATGAGTGTATTTATGGAAAAGATGGGATGGAATTAATAAGTGTTTACTTCTTCCTTCTCCCTTTCGAACACTGTATACTGTTACTTTATTGCATTTGTCATTTGTTTTGTTTTTGTTATACTTTTTTGTTCGAAATAAAGTATCTATCTATCTATCTATCTATCTATCTATCTATCTATCTATCTATCTATCTATCTATCTATCTAATAGAAAACACTTGCCCAGAGTGGGGAAAAAATGTGTTTGGTGGACATACAGCCTTAAGGATGCATAAAGCACCCACTTAAAAACTTGACTTCAGTCTTGAAGGTTTGTGTCACGGCTGCTGCATCATCATGCAGCAGACCGATGGGAGAAAGAACCTGAGCATCAAATGCTGCACATCACCAATATGGACCGGAGAAAACTCTAGGACCCAGTAGACTGATGCCACGACGCTGAGCCATCACACTGCCACACATTAAATACCCTCATAGACTACTGAGTGGCAAGTGGAAGCAGGAGCGGCGGCAGCTGATGAATAATGAGTGCGTGCACGTGTGAATAAGAATGGCAGTGTGTGTGCGTGCATGAGTGAGAGGGAATGAATGTGTGTGAATGTGTGTGTGCATGAGTGAACCCTAAGGGATGATGGCAGACAGCTGGTGAGTGTCTAGCAGGGAGAGAGAAGGGGTGCGGCTGTAGGCTGGCCAGGGGCCCCAGCACGGGGCTCTAACAACCTGCCACCTGAACACAATAAATAACACTTCAGGAAACTACAGCCATGAGTCATGGGCAGGGCCGAACATAGCTCTGCTCATGACAGAGCCCCTCCCTCAAGGGGTGGAATCCAGACACCCACCGTGCCATAAAAACCCCAAAAGAAAACCTGCCCCCCCCCTTCAGAACCCTACACAACAACCCAGGGTGGGAGGTGGGGAGAAACAGGTCAGGAGGGAACAACCCAACAAAGAAAACAACACCATACAACCCCAAGAGTCCCACAGTTCAGGTGGCCGACCAAAGTCCAAGGCCCAGCAGGAGGCCCATAGAATGGTGTCAGGCAGCCTGACAGAGCAGGTGGATCACCCGGCTAGAAACCCCAGTTCTCTGGGCGGCCGGCCAGCATTGTTAAGCCACCAGGATCGGAGGGGAGAGTGAGGAGGTGGCTACCCACCGGAAGGCCTGACTGGTGGGTAACCGGACCTAGGGAGTGGGGACCTCCACGGCGTCCTCAGGGTGGTCCGCAATGGCACCCGTGGTGGCCCCTGACTGGGCCAGTTCTGCTTGCACCCCACGATGGACTCCAGCAGGAGCCTTGCTGCACATGCGGTGACCTCTGGCTGAGGCTCAGCTGCACCCGCGGTGACCTCCGGCAGAGGCTCAGCTGCACTCGCAGTGGACCCCGACCGGGCCATGGCTGTACCCACGATGGGACCTGGCTGGGTCACTGTTGAGCCCAGTGCAGCCTTCACTACAGGCCAGCTGACCCGTATAAGCATCCGCACTAGGAGGTGATCTACCACAGGTGCCCTGGAGTAGGGCAGAGTACCCACGAAGACCCCCTCCAAGTAGATGGTGGCAGCACCGGTGACCTCCACGAGCAAGCTTGAATCCTTGGACTCATCCGGTGATGGATCCAGACTCATGGCAACCCTGAAAGGGGGCTCATATACAGAAAAGGAGGGTCAGGGTTGCCGGCAGCGGCGGAACCCAGCGGGAAGGGCTCAGGTGCAGCGTGTGGCTGCAACTGGTGCTCCTCACCTAGAGCTAGGCAAAAATGCTCTAAAATAGATAGAAGAAAGACAAAAGAGAGCACTAGCCTTAGCTCAGGCTCCACCGCTGTCCAGGACTCCGACGATCCGTGTGATGTTGCGGGCTCATCCTCCTGGAGGTTCTGTTCAGGTGCTGGCTCTGCTGTGGCAGCCTCCCCAGCAGGCATGATGGTCCATACAGTCTTCGACATCCCAGCCATCATTACCCACGCTGGCGATTCCTCCTGGTCCCGGCAGTTCAGCTCTGAAGCCGGTATACCCTCAGGAGAGGCAGGAGAGAGCATAGAGAGGGCTGGTGAGCAGTTCACAGCTGCAGCCGGCGGAGAGATCTCTGGGGACTGCTCCCCTTGAGACTCTCCTCCAGGAATCAGGCAAGAATTTTTGTCAGTGCTAAGCAAAAAAAGGGAGTTTACTTGCCTGTCTTCCTGGTTTATAAGATCCTCGGCTGCAGCTGGCAAGGCGATGCCCCTCTCAGATGAAGTGGCAGTCCAGGGCTCCTCCTCAGGCTGCTGAGAAGCCTCCAATGCCGGCTCCAGAGGGAATGGATTAGAAGAGGATTCAGCACAGCTGGGCTCTGGCCAACACTTTAAGCAGTACACGGAACACCCCGATGGGAGATAGAGCCAGAGCATCAAATGTTGCACATCACCAATATGGACCGGAGAAAACTCTAGGACCCAGTAGATTGATGCTGCCGTGCTGAGCCAGCACACTGCCACACATTAAATACCCTCATAGACTACTAAGTGGCAAGTGAAAGCAGGTGCGGCAGCAGCTGATGAATAATGAGTGAGTGCATGTGTGAATAAGAATGGCAGTGTGTGTGCGTGCATGAGTGAGAGGGAATGAATGTGTGTGAATGTGTGTGTGCATGAGTGAACCCTAAGGGATGATGGCAGACAGCTGGTGATTGTCTAGCAGGGAGAGAGAAGGGGTGCGGCTGTAGGCTGGCCCAGGGGCCCCAGCACGGGACTCTAACAACCTGCCACCTGAACACAGTAAACAACACTTCAGGAAACTACAGCCACGAGTCATGGGTGGGGCCGAATATAACCCTGCTCATGACAGTTTGAGGTTTTTCTTCAAAATTTATTACAATTTTCTTTGTTTTTTGGGGGGGAAATTTACCTAAATTTGAAACAATTTTCCTCAAATTTGTAATTTCCCCTTGTAAAATTGACCTTTCTTGTACATTTGAGACTTTTTATAAATTTGTGGATTATTTTATAACTAATTTTTGTCGATTTTTTAAAAATAAAATTACTGTTTGTTTTTTTTAAATTTGAAACCAATTATAAAAAAAAAAGACTTTTTTTCCTTATACGATTTAATTCAGTTCAATTCAGCTTTATTTATATAGTGCCATTTCACAAGAACAGTCATCTCATAGCACTTTCAACTGTAGGGGAAACCCCCACAGTTCCAGAAAAACTCCAGCAATCAAGCGATCCCCTGTGAGCAAGCGCTTGGTGACGGTGGAGAGGAAAAACTCCCTTTTAACAGGAAGAAACCTCCAGCAGAACCAGGCTCAGGGAGGGGCAGTCATCTGCTGCAACTGGCTAGGGGTGAGGGGATAGAAAAGATGAAAAGAACAGACATGTAGAGAGCAAACAGCACGATGGGGACTCAATCTATGGGAGAGAACAAACAGATGTTAATGACCAGCAAAAAAACCCAAACATATTTCATTGAGAGTGAAGAAAGGAGTGAAGCCCAGTGCATTATTGGAGGTCTCCCGGCTGTCTAAACCTATTAGCAGCATAACTAAGGGAGGGTTCAGAGACACATGATCCCTCCCTAATTGTAGGCTATAGCAAAAAGGAAGGTTTTAACCCTATTCTTTAAAAACAGAGATCGAGTCTGACTCCCAAATCCAGATTGGCAGCTGGTTCCACAGGAGAGGAGCTTGATAACTGAAGGCTCTGACTCCCATTGTACTTATGGAGATTCTAGGTATTTAGAGTAATCCAGCATTTTGGGAGTGAAGTGCTCCTATTAGGACAGTACGGTAGTATCAGATCTTTTAAATATAAAGGGGTCTGATTGTTTAGGAGCTCTGTAAGTAAGAAGAAGGATTTTAAACTTAATTCTAAACTCTATGGGAAGCCAATGAAGGGAGGCCAGAACCCGAGAGATATGATCTCTCTTTCTAGTACCTGTTAAAACTCTTGCTGCAGCATTTTGGATCAACTGAAGACTTTTTAAAGATGTTTTAGGACAACCCGATAAAGAGTTACAATAATCTAATCTAGAGATAACAAAAGCGTGGATCAGTTTCTCAGCATCACTATGAGACAAGATGCTCCTAATTTTGGCAATATTATGCAAATGATAGAAGGCAGTCTTAGAAACAAATTTAATATGTGAATTGAAAGACAGATCTTGATCAAAAATAACTCACACGTTACTCACAAGGTTCCTCACAGAGCTATTAAGAGAAAGAGTAAATGTATCCAAACTAAAAGTTTGATTTGGAAAGGTATTTCAAGGTTTTTTGGACCAACAAGGATGACTTCAGTCTTACCTGAATTTAATAGCAGGAATTACAAGCCATCCAAGCTTTGATTTCCTTAAGACAGGCTTCTAACTTGGCTAATTGATTACTATCATCAGGCTTCATTGACAGGTATAATTGTGTGTCATCTGCATAACAATGAAAATGTATACAGTGCTTTTGAATAATGTTGCCTAACAGAAGCATATATAAACTAAAAAGAGCAGGGCCTAGCACAGATCCCTGTGGAACTCCATGACTGAGCTTTGAGTTGAAAGAAAACTCATTATTGACATGAACAAACTGGAACCTATCAAATAATAAGATCTAACCACTGCAACAACGTTCCATTAAGTCCAACATAGTGTTCTAATCTCTCATGTAGAATATTATGATCAATAGTATCAAAAGCTGCACTAAGGTCTAAAAGGACCAAGAACAGAAACATTTCATTATTAAATGCGATAGGAGGTCATTAGTGGACATTCACTAAGGCTGTTTCAGTACTATGATGGATTCTAAACCCAGATTGAAACTCTTCAAGTAAACCATTTCCCTGTCGGTGGGTCAAATAATTGCGTAGCAACAACTCTTTCTAAGATTTTTAAATGAAAGGGAGATTAGAGATTGGTCTATAGTTAGCTAAAACTCCTGGAGCCTGCGTTGGCTTTTTGAGTAAGGGTTTAATTACAGCCGTCTTAAAAGCCTGCGGTACATGGCCTAAAGTTAATGAAGAATTGATTATTTGAAGAATAAAGCTACCAGTAAGTGGGAAGACTTCTTTAAATAACCTGGTAGGAATAAGGTCCTAAAGACAAGTTGAAGGCTTGGATGAGGAAATTATTTTGTCTAACTGTAAAAGGTCAATTGGAGTAAACTCATCCAAACAGATATCAGTTGAAGGAATGTAGTAGTTACTGTATTAAGTTAACGGTGGGAAGAATCTGATTGATTTTAACTCTGATAGATGAAATTTTCTATTGAAAAAGTTCATAAAGTCCTGACTAGTAAGCTCTAAGGATGCTCGGATTGACAGAGTCCTGACTCTTTGTCAGCCTGGCTACAGCACTGAAAAGAAACCTAGGATTATTCTTGTTGTCTTCTATTAATGCAGAATAATAACTCGTTCTAACTTTTCTAAGAGGTTTTTTATAAATTAAAAGATGATTTCTCCAAGCTAAATAAATTTCATCTAAATTAGTGGAGCGCCATTTTCTTTTCTAATTGACGGTCTTCTGTTTTAAGCTACGAGTTTCTGTGTTGAACCAAGGAGTTAGAAATCACTGATTAAACTTTTATTTTTGAAAGGGGCCACAAGTCTAGAGTCTGATACAGAGAAGCTGTAACACTATCTACCATGCTATCAGTTACAGAAGGAGCAAGCTGTCTATAGCTTATTTCCGCTGTATTGACACATGGCATAGAGGCATGACATGGCATAGAGGCATGGACATGGCATGACAATCTGCATAAATTTGGTAACAACATCATCTGAGAGGCATCTACTGTACTAATATTTTTTCGTTAGGAGCCAAATAGTCAGAAATAGTAAAATCAAAGGTTAACAGACAATGGTCTGACAGTACACGGTTGTGAGGAGACACTACCAGATTTTCTATTTCTATGTCATATGTCAGAACAAGATCCACCGTATGGTGGAGATAATGGGTAGAATTTCCTCCTTTCTGAGAAAACCCCATCAAGTCTAATATTGAATTAAATGGCATATTAAGGCAACCACTATCTACATCTACATGTGTATTAAAGTCCCCTACTATAATTATTCTGATTATCTGATTTCGGCACTAAATCAGCTAAGAATCGGCAAATTCAGATAAAAACTCTGAGTAGGTTGATAGAGGACGATAAACTATGGCAAATGAAATTGGGTTTAGCCTAAAATTGCTAACATGCCCAATATTGAGGGCCAGGCCCTTAAAGGAATGATAACATGTTTTGTGCTTTACATTAACTAGTAATTTGGAATGGTAAATTGTTGTTACTCCTCCTCCACAACCAGAACTTCTAGGATTTTGACAGTTTAAATAACCAGAGGGAGTTGATTCATTTAAACCAACATTAAAAAAAATTAAATCAAATTAAATCACCCTAATAACCTACAATTTATACTTTTGACCATAATTTTGCAGAGCCAGAACAGAAAATAATTTAAACTCTGATTTCAATGATATATACTGTATATATACTGCATATACTGTATATATTACATTTAATAAAATAAATTACCTTAAATTACCAAAGATTCAGTTATTTCTGTTAAAATATTTCTACAGTGCATCTGGAAAGTATTCACAGCGCTTCACTTTTTCTACATTTTGTTATGTTACAACCTTATTCCAAAAGGGATTAAATTCATTCATTTCCTCAAAATTGTACACACAATGCCCCATAATGACAATGTGAAAAAAACATTTTTTTTTAATTTTTGCAAATTACGAAAAATTAAAAAACTAAGAAATCACATGTACATAAGTATTCACAGCCTTTGCTCAGTACTTTATTGATGCACCTTTGGCAGCAATTACAGCCTCAGATCTTTTTGAATATGGTGCCACAAGCTGGGCAAGCCTATCTATTGTCACGACCTGAACGCTATCCTTCTCTGCGTTCAGGTTGTCCAGTGTCGCTCCTGCTCCGTGGTAGTCCGTGCCGGGTCTTCCAAGACCCGTACTTTGACAGCACCCAGCTGATTCCCAGCTGTCTAGTTCAGCTGCGCTGGGACAGCTGTCTCCTATTATCAATCATCTCCCCCACTTAAGCGAGCAGCTGAGAGTTACTCGTTGCTGCGACCTCGCTATGGAAAGACGTGCCTTGTGTTTCCACGACTGTAGCTCCTACGTCTAGCTTCAGTTCGCCGTTACCTCGGCGCTGCCCCCAAAGTAAGTGCTGCGACTCGGCGTGTGTTTTTCCCTCGCCGCCTCTCTAGCCTTTCTCCCTGGGTTGTATGTTATCCTTAGTTCTGTGTGTATTTTAGCCCCACGTGGCTCTTTACTTTGCTGTTCGTTATCTAGTGTTGTGTGTGTGTTTTAGCCCCACGTGGCTCTTTACTTTGTTATTTTGTACGTTGTGTGTTTATGTTAATAAATTACTTTAACTCACTGGTCGCCCTCGCATCTCCTTTCTGGCTCGTGAGAGCCAGGGTGTGACATCTATGGGCGGTTTCACCCATTCCTCTTTGCAGCACCTCTCAAGCTCCATCAGGTTGGATGGGAAGCGTCTGTGCACAACCATTTTCAGATCTCTCCAGAGATGTTCAATTGGATTCAAGTTTGGGCTCTGGCTGGGCCACTCAAGGAAATTCACAGAGTTGTCCTGAAGCCACTCCTTTGATACCTTGGCTGTGTGCTTAGGTTTGTTGTCCTGCTGAAAGATGAACCATCTTCCCAGTCTGAGGTCAAGAGCGCTCTGGAGCAGGTTTTCATCCAGGATGTCTCTGTACATTGCAGCATTCATCTTTCCCTCTATGCTGACTAGTCTCCCAGTTCCTGCCGCTGTAAAACATCCCCACAGCATGATGCTGCTACCAACAATGGTGTGGGTATGAGCAGTGCCTGGTTTCCTCCAAACATGACGCCTGGCACTCACGCCAAAGAGTTCAATCTTTGTTTCATCAGACAAGAGAATTTTGTTTCTTGTGGTCTTAGAGTCCTTCAGGTGCCTTTTGGCAAACTCCAGGCAGGCTGCCATCTGCCTTTTACTCAGGAGTGGCTTCCGTCTGGCCACTCTACCATACAGGCCTGATTGGTGGATTGTTGCATAGATGGTTGTCTTTCTGAAAGGCTCTCCTCTTTTCACAGAGCAATGCTGGAGCTCTGACAGATTGACCATTGGGTTCTTGGTCACCTCCCTGACTAAGGCCTTTATTTTATTACAAAATGATGGCGGTGCGCATGGATGCAGCGACCCCTCTTGGCATCAGCGAGTGTGAGAGTTTTGAATGTTTTGATCATCCCAGACGTACATTATGTAAAACTTACAACTGTGAGACCTTATTAAACATCAAGGTACTGCATGCTGCAAGAATCGCGGCGCTTGGTTGTGACCTGGACATTCTACGCCAGCGTGGAATTCTGGTGGAGTCCCCACTGGAAGCTACCTGAGAGAGGAGGAAGCGCAGACGGTGTGAACGCAGACAAAAGCGTGGAAAAAGGGCCGGGATCCATGCTAGGCTAAAGGCTAACCCCTCCAGACCAGCTGTACCATCGCTTCTTCTTTCTAACGTCCGCTGCCTCGACAACAAGCTGGACAAGCTGCGTCTGCTGAGAAAAACCCGGACAGAGTGGAGGGACTGCTGTGTGCTTGTGTTCACGGAGACTTGGCTCCACGACAACATCCCTGATGAGGCCATTCAACTGGAAGATATGGCGATGTTCCGTGCCGACAGAGAAACGGCGAACTCCGGTAGAGCCGTGGGCAGGGGGGGGGGGGGGGGGGGGGGGGGGGGGGGGGGGGGGGGGGGGGGTGCCCCTATGCATCTATGTTAACAAGAACTGGTGCGTTAATGCCACATTAGTGTCTAAACACTGTTCTCCGCTGGCGGAGTTCCTTATTGTAAATTGTCGGCCATATTATTTGCTGAGGGAATTCAGCAACGTGTTTGTAGTGGCTGTTTACATAGCGCCGAGTGCTAACGCTAACGCTAATGCTAAGAAGGCACTCGGGGAACTGCACAATGCGATTAGTGAAATCCAAACTTCACATCCAGACAGTTTTGTAGTGGTTGCGGGGGATTTTAACCACACCACCTTAAAGACTGTGCTCCCCAAGTTTAAACAATGTGTAGACTTTAAGACCAGAGGAGAGAATATGTTGGACTCAGTGTACACAAACACAGATGCGTATAAGACGATACCCCACCCCCACCTCGGCCTTTCTGACCACATATCCGTGATGCTGGTGCCTGTCTACAAACCTTTATTGAAGCGCAGCAGGCCAGCAGTGAAACAAATCAGGATTTGGCCAGAGAGTGCAACCTCTGCACTGAAAGACCTGTTTTCTGCACACTGACTGGGAGGTTTTCAAATAGCAGCCTCCCAGGAAGACATGACAGATGTGGAGGAGTATGCTGAAACGGTCACCAGCTACATCGCGAAGTGCACACAGGATGTCACTACAGTGAAGACCATCACTATGTGGGGTAACCATAAGCCCTGGATGACTGCAGAGGTGCGCTCGCTGCTTACAGGCAGAGATGCAGCCTTCAGAGCGAAGGACAGGATCGCTCTCCGCTCAGCCAGGTCTGCGCTCTCAAAGGGAATTAAGGCGGCGAAGCGCGCCTATGTGGAGAAAATCCAGGGACACCTCTGTGACACTAGGAACACCAAGCAGATGTGGCAGGGAGTTCGGACACTGACGGCCTATAAGTCTAGGCAGGATGTCGATGATGACGATGCTTCGCTTCCAGACAGGCTCAATGACTTCTTTGCACGTTTTGAAGCATCAAACCCGACAACCAGAGGGAGGGCTGGCCCACCCCCACCATTGGTCAGACCAGCTTTTACCATCAACACAGCGGACACACGGAGGACCCTAACCAGAGTCAACCCACGCAAAGCTGCAGGTCCGAACAACATCCCGGGACGTGTACTCCGAGACTGCGCAAGCGAGTTGGCGGATGTCCTGACTGACATTTACAACATCTCCCTGAGTCAGGCCATTGTTCCCAGATGCTTCAAGACCTCTATCATTGTACCGGTGGCAAAGAAACCAGTTGTGTCCTGTTTGAATGACTATCATCCTGTTGCACTAACACCAATTGTGATGAAGTGTTTTGAACGGCTTGTCAAACCATACATTACAGCCTGCATCCCTGCATCACACGACCCACTCCGGTTTGCATATCGTTCAAACCGCTCCACGGAGGATGCTATAGTCACCACCCTACACTCTGTCATCACCCACCTCGACCAGAAAGACACCTACGCCAGACTCCTGTACATTGATTTCAGTTCAGCATTCAACACCATTATTCCCCAGAGACTGATAGAGAAATTACTCCTTCTTGATCTGAACACTGCCACATGTCTCTGGATCCTGGATTTCCTGACTGAGAGACCTCAGTCTGTCCGGGTTGGAAACAACATCTCCAACTCTGTCACGCTGAGCACCAGATCCCCTCAAGACTGCATACTCAGTCCACCGTTGTTTACACTTCTAATACATGACTGTGTATCCAGACACAAGGGGAACCAGATTATTAAGTTTGCAGATGACACCACGGTGGTGGGACTGATTCAGAGGGATGAGGAATCAATGTACAGGGAAGAAGTGAGAGACCTGGAGGGCTGGTGCAGGGAGAACAATCTGGTGCTCAACGTGGACAAAACGAAGGAGATGATCATCGACTTCCTGCGGTCACAGCCTGAACACGTCCCCCTCAGCATCGGCGGCTGTTTAGTGGAGAGAGTGGAGAACATCAAGTTCCTCGGAGTGCAGATCTCGCAGGACCTGACCTGGAGCAAGAATTCTTTGGGGATCAGGAAGCAGGCTCAGGAGAGACTGCACTTCTTGTGGAAACTCAAACAGGCCTCTCTCCCCATCTGCATCCTCAGGACCTTCTACAGAGGTGTGGTGGAGAGTGTTCTGACGTACTGCATTGCTACATGGTACTCAGCTGCAGTATGTCAGACAAAAAAGCCTGCAGAGGATAGTCAAGGGAGCGTGAGAGGGTAATTGGAGTCTCCCTCCCCTCTGTCCAAAGACTTTTTCAGAACCGTTGTAGGAGCGGGCTCTGAACATTGTCAAGGACCGTTCTCACCCTCTGCATATACACTTTGAACTTCTGCCATCTGGTAAACAATTCCGGAGCATCAGAGGCAGAACCACCAGACTGATCAACAGCTTCCTTCCACAAGCTGTAAGGATGCTGAACAGTTGACCCGGAATCTCTCATACACACTACTGCACCTACGGACATTATGTATATTATTTGTATATTATAGTTAGTTAGTTTTTCCCAAGTATGTCTCAGGGATGTGTGAATGGATGTGGGGGTGGGGGTGGGGGGGTGAAGATATGTGTGAGTGTGTCTTAAATCATGCTGCTTCTATTTATATGGATGCCGAGAGATACGGAATTTCATCTTGCCTGCACTACAGTTGTATGTACAGCAATATGACAATAAAGTTTGATTTGATTTGATTTGATTTTGATTTTGATTTTCTCCCCCAGTTGCTCAGTTTAAACGGCCAGCCAGCTCTAGGAAGGGTCCTAGTGGTTCCAAACTTCTTCCATTTATGGATGATGGAGGCCATTGTGCTCATTAGGACCTTAAAAGCAGCAGAAATTTTTCTGTACCCTTCCCCAGATTTGTGCCTTGAGACAATCCTGTCTCGGAGGTCTACAGACATTTCCTTTGACTTCGTGCTTGGGTTGTGCTCTGACATGCACTGCCAACTGTGGGACCTTATATATACAGGTGTGTGCCTTTCCAAATCATGTCCAATCAACTGAATTTACCACAGATGGACTTCAATTAAGCTATAGAAACATCTCAATTCAATTCAGTTCAATTCAGCTTTATTTATACAGTGCCACATCACAACAGAAGCCGTCTCGGGGCACCATAATAAAGGATTTCAAGGATGATCAGTGGAAACAAGAAGCACCTGAGCTCAATTTTGCGCTTCAGGGCAAAGGCTGTGAATACTTATGTACATGATATTTCTTAGGTTTTTATTTTTAATAAATTTACAAAAATCTAAAAAAAACCTTTTTCACATTGTCATTATGGGGTATTGTGTGTAGAATTTTGAGAAAAAAAAAGATTTTAATCCCTTTTGGAATAAGGCTGTAACATACCAAATGTGGAAAAAGTGAAGTGCTGTGAATACTTTCCAGATGCACTGCATATATTTATAGTTTTTTTTTAGAACTCTCCTCACCAACCAGACAGCAGGAAAAACCTTCTTTATTTTGAAATCCAAATGCTGGCATGTTTAGTTGGTCTGAAGGCTGTGGATGGATTAAAGTCATTGACTTCATGAATTTTGGTCATCTTATCTTGCCAGGTACATAATAATGAACATAAATTATTGTAATGGCTGGTGAAGTAAATCATCATCCATTCAGTCACTCTTGCCTCTTTTCCTGCATATGAAGCTTAACCACACCTGTTTGCTAAATGACTCATTATTGCTCCCATTTCCAGCGGGTTAAAACCACCATAAATGTTTCCACTACTAACATATCTCTTCTGACTTTTTCCGCATTTAAAGTACTTGAATAAGCTCATAATTCTCTCAGACAATGAGGAAGATGCTCTGTCTGCAGACTGGAACTGTCACGCGGGCAGGGCGCTTCTGAGCTCTGCACGGATGATGGTCATGCTCATTGTTTGCGTGCGTGCTTGCGGACTGTCATTCCTTCATATTTTTTTCTTAAATTTATATTTCCTTGGCGTGGCCTGGGCTCGCGGACCACTCAGAGGTTGCTTCTGGACTGCATGTGGCCCGTGGGCTGCTAATTGAATAAGGCTGTTCTAACCTATATGTTTAGATGGTAACTTTTTTTGGACAGGCAGTGTCTATATAGTATTATGCCACAAAGTTTAAAATTACTTTGCCCCTAAATTAATTTAGAGTTCTCTGGATATTGTGGTAGCAGCAAAAATAGCCTTTCAAACTGACACCATTATTAACCTATACAAAGTACTGTATATTGCCTGTTGATTTACCTATTTATCTTCTTACAACCTATTGTGGTCTCGACAGCCTCCAAACTCATAAGGTCATCCACTTTGATATGTGAAGACTTACCACATAGCAAACTGTATTGGTCTGGCCTAATGCCAACCTTAACATTTTAAAACTCCCACACCCAACTATTTTAATAAGGCAAGGAGGAGGTGTGATGACTGTTGGGAACTCAATTTGCCCAGCCCAGCTCTCAGCAAAAAAAAAAAAAAAAAATGTACAGAGGCATGTAAAAAGGATTTTTGACGTGCAGTGGGTAAGTGGCGTTTACAGCTTTTAAGGTCTGATGACACGATTTTGACTTTTTTTTAGCATGTTGTGTAAACCAAAAGTCATTGTCGATGATCAATATAATATTTACAACCATACCTGCATAACATAGTTATCATCAAAAAACCACAGCCACTGACTGGACTGTGGTGCCGCCCACCGAATGAAGGAGGAGGCTGAAATGACATCAGTGAGAGAATGGACTCCAGTGTTGTTGACTGGAATGCCAGCAACTTTGTAGCACACAGTTTCTCCGGTTTCTTGTTTTAGTTTTATGGCTATGCCTTCGTGTTGTGTCGCAGGCTTAGATAAACAGCAGGCCGTGAAAGACCACATCACACGCTTTAGCTCCAACTGTCATAAGCCTCCTTGTGCACTCCTCATGCGTTTTTACGCAGGAGGAATGTCAGGAGCTGAGCCGGCTTGATTTCCCCCGGCTCGGTCCTGACCTCTCTGTGGGTTTAGGTGCCGCTGTTTATGTACAGTGGGGCAAAAAAGTATTTAGTCAGCCACCAATTGTGCAAGTTCTCCCACTTAAAAGATGAGAGAGGGCTTCCAATTTTCATCATAGGTATACCTCAAACTATGAGAGACAAAATGAGAAAAAACAAATCCAGAAAATCACATTGAAAGATTTTTAATAAATTAATTGGTAAATCCTTTGGTAAAATAAGTATTTGGTCACCTACAAACAAGCACGATTTCTGGCTCTTACACACCTGTAACTTCTTCTTAAGAGGCTTCTCTGTGTCCTCCACTCATTACCTGTATTAATGGCACCTGTTTGAACTCATATCAGTATAAAAGACACCTGTCCACAACCTCAAACAGTCAGACTCCAAACTCCACTATGGCCAAGACCAAAGAGCTGTCAAAGGACACCAGAAACAAAATTGTAGACCTGCACCATGCTGGGAAGACTGAATCTGCAATAGGTAAGCAGCTTGGTGTGAAAAAATCAACTGTGGGAGTAATTATTAGAAAATGGAAGACATACAAGACCACTGATAATCTCCCTCGATCTGGGGCTCCACGCAAGATCTCACCCCGTGAGGTCAAAATGATCATGAGAACGGTGAGCAAAAATCCCAGAACCACACGGGGGGACCTAGTGAATGATCTGCAGAGAGCTGGGTCCAAAGTAACAAAGGCTACCATCAGTAACACACTACGCCGTCAGGGACTCAAATCCTGCAGTGTCAGATGTGTCCCCCTGCTTAAGCCAGTACATGTCCAGGCCCGTCTAAAGTTTGCTAGAAAGCATTTGGATGATCCAGAAGAGGATTGGGAGAATGTCATATGGTCAGATGAAACCAAAATAGAACTTTTTGGTAAAAATTTAACTTGTCGTGTTTGGAGGAGAAAGAACACCATACCTACTGTGAAGCATGGAGGTGAAAACATCATACTTTGGGGCTGTTTTTTTGCAAAGGGACCAGGACGATTGATCCATGTAAAGGAAAGAATAAATGGGGCCATGCATCGTGAGATTTTGAGTGAAAACCTCCTTCCATCAGCAAGGGCATTGAAGATGAAACGTGGCTGGGTCTTTCAGCATGACAATGATCCCAAACACACTGCCTGGGCAACGAAGGAGGTGGCTTCGTAAGAAGCATTTCAAGGTCCTGGAGTGGCCTAGCCAGTCTCCAGATCTCAACCCCATAGAAAATCTTTGGAGGGAGTTGAAAGTCCATGTTGCCCAGCGACAGCCCCAAAACATCACTGCTCTAGAGGAGATTCTGCATGGAGGAATGGGCCAAAATACCAGCAACAGTGTGTGAAAACCTGTGAAGACTTACAGAAAATGTTGACCTCTGTCATTGCCAACAAAGGGTATATAAAAAGTACTGAGATGAACTTTTGTTATGACCAAAATACTTATTTTACCAAAGAATTTACCAATTAATTCATTAAAAATCCTTCAATGTGATTTTCTGGATTTTTTTTTTCTCATTTTGTCTCTCATAGTTGAGGTATACCTATGATGAAAATTGGAGACCTCTCTCATCTTTTAAGTGGGAGAACTTGCACAATTGGTGGCTGACTAAATACTTTTTTTCCCCACTGTATGTATAGTATGAATTTCAGTGTGCTTTCCTCTCCTTAGCCACTGTCTGGCTGGCAGCTGTTAGACGGCCGCTTTGACCTACTTTCTGTGACCTCATGCTGACAGCTCGCCGGTCCGGTCACGCCTCCTCTCTCATTATTACCAGCTGATTCCTACTCCTGGTGATCATCTTACCAGTCCTAGCCCAGGGTGCTTCTCATCACCACCATCACCAGCAGTCCGTGTACTTAAGCAGCCGTTTGCCAGTCACGCACTGCTGGTCCAAAGTATTGTCATCTGTGGTATTAGCCTGCTAGTATTTTCAACGTCTCATGACGTGTTAGCCACTCCATGTTGCCGTGGTTCTCATGCGTCCTTGAAGTGATGGTCAGCTCTGGGGTGCACCTGTGGATAACACGTCTCCTCTCATTCGTTCTCTGGGCGATGAGGGCCCCCGAACGTCATCAGTAAGTGTCACGTGGATGAGACGCCGTGCCATCCGGCGCTCAGGACCATATTCTCTCAGCCCTGTCCATTTCTGTGGCAGCGTCTCAGCGGGCTCCCAGCTGTCAGTTACGGGACGGCTGGAGCCCAATTAACCTCATCAGCTGAGGCGCTGCTGATGAGTATAAGAAGGAGCAGTTCCGATCACTCGGGGCTGCGTCATAGCACACTGAAGGCTGGAACCCCTAATGCCCGGGTGCCAGCTCTCTACTCGTCAGCTGCTGCATTATTTGTAAGTGTACTTGTATGAGTATTTGTGCCTTTTGGCCACGAGGCCGTGTTCCTTATCCCCTGTCCCCTACTATTAATTAAACATCGCAACTCACTGGCTCGCCCTCGGCTCTCTGGTGTGGCTCGGGAGGGCCACACGTAACAGTAAGTTGCAGCCAAACGAGTTGCCAGGGCGGCCGTGAGTTTGCTATTGGGACTTGTACCTTCCAGTCTGGGTGTCAGCTCTTCAAGTATGCCGTATCCTGGGAGTCACGTTCGGCGCCAGGGCGACGAGCTGACGGCCATCTTGGAGGATGTCGACGGGACACTCTTCACCGCCACCTGTACGAGACCTCCAATGAAAGATGCTGGCATCTGGACTAAGCTGAGAATCTCCTGGACAGTCTTCCTCGCTATTCCAAACCACCCTGAGGTCTGTGCCAGGAGGGACGCCATCGCTGCACAGCGAGAGGAGCTCCGTGGGTTGGAGGGAAATCCCGGCAGGAAGCCGAAGAGGAGGAGACGTCGCCCTTCGCTTCGGGATCCCGTCCTGCTCTACTCCAGCCCGGGAGTTCGCGCCATCCAGAGGGCTTTCCCCGCTCTGTACGATGTCACTCGGGATTCCCCGGAGAAGATCTGCAGCTGACAGCTGTTAAGGTCCGGGACCGAGTGGCTGCTGCTAGCTCCGCTGTGCACCTGTCTACCATCACGAGGCATGTGGAGGCGGCGGTAGGATTGGTGGAGAGGAGTCCAGGGCTACGAGACTACCCCGAGTTCAACGCCCTCCTCGCCTCGGTCTCTGCTCAGGAGCGGCGATTCCCGGGTCTCTCCTTTGCTTCCTCCCCCTGGATAGCCATCGTCACATTGACGAATTCGTCTCAGCATGAACCCCGTCCGGATCCAGTTCCGGGCTGTCGCAAGGTCTCTTCCTCCCATGCAGCTGTCACTCCTACGCCTCGTCTGAGAGGAAATTCCGCAGCTTTGTCTCCTGAGCACTCCCTTCCGCTGTCACGCCAGCACTTCAGGGCTGGCTCATCTCGGCTGTCACCCCCTCCTCCTCGACACGCTCCCCGACTGCTGTGTGCGCCCGGAATCCCCGACCTGGCGAGCCCTCTCCTGGAGACAACACGAGCGGCTCCCCAACGTCCTCTCAGGGGGTCCTCCGTTACCACCCGGCGGGGAGAGGGAGAAGCAACGTCCACTGCAGCAGGCACCATCCAGCCTCCAGGAGACAGGCAAGTCCCAGTTTGTTTACATCTATCTAGTGATTTGCTCTGTCAAACTCCTGGAGGTGGAGTTCGGGGTTCGCAGCTCCCCGAACTCCCACCACCTGCAGTAGCATTAGTCATTAATCCTGTACCCTCTGTTTCTCCCTCAGCTGAGCGGTCCCCGGCGCCAGGCCGACATCGTGGGATGAAGAGGGGGCCTGCGGTTCTGGACAGCCTGGTTCCGGTTCTGCAGCTACGCCGTAAATGGAGGAGGAAGGCGGATTGCTACGTGGAGTCTACGCCGACGACCAAACGTCCCCGGGTCTCCACAGAGGAGCGGTCCGGTCTAGCGGGACGAGGTTCTCCTGCCACCCACGCCGTATGGGCTGTCGGCGTGGACACCGGTGCTGGAGGAATCACAAGCTGCGCTGTCCATCATGCCAGCTGTGGAGCCCGACGCAGCTGAGTGGGAGCCTGACGACGACCTCCTGATGTTGGATCCCGGATCTTCGCAGTCCTGGACGGCATCAGAACCCAAGATCAGGCAAGTGCTCTATCTCATCTTTCTTCTCCTTACGTTAGAAACACTTTAGCCTGTCTCTAGGGGAGATGGGCCGGGGGGCAGCCGTCCGCTGCGCCCGTGCTCATCTCGCGGGTTCTGGCGCTGCCGATGATCCTGAGCCCGGTTCTGTTTTCTCTCCTGAGCCTTCTCCCAGGGTCGCCGGCGAGGAGTTTCCATCTCTCGTTGATGCTGGAGGGTCCAGGTTCGACGTCGGAGGTTGGTTCTGGTGCGGCGCCGGCCCAGTCAGGGTCCAACGAAGGTTCGCCCGAGGCCCAATCGGGGTCCGACGTGGGTTCGCCCGAGGCCCAATCGGGGTCCGACGTGGGTTCTGCACCAGTGGTGTCCAGGTCCGGTGAGGGGGTTGCTGATCCCCTGCCGTCTGTCGTTGGGTCTTCTCGTCATCAGTTCTTCCCCATGCCTCTTCCACCGGGGTCCGTGTGGGCCTCCCCCCTCTTCCCTACGGGCCTGGTAGTTGAGCGATGCGGGTCGGCCGCCGGTGGGCCTGCCGTGCCCGTTCGGCTCGCTGGTGCGGCCGCCCGACCCACTAGACTTTCGGTTCGGCGATCTGGTTCGGCCTCCCGATGAACTGTGTTTTCTGGCCTGGGGTTCGGGTAGGCTCCCGGAACTGTTTCCTTCACCCCTCGTTAGTGGAATGGACGCTGAGTGCGGGGAGACCCCCCAAACTGAATGTCTCCTGCTGTGCTTATGTTTGGGTGGGTACAGCTAAGTTGTTATTTTTGTTCCGCATTTAGCGTGATTTTTTTTTGTGGGTTTCGCCTCCTGTGTGAGGGATGGCCGTATGGCTAATTTTCGCCCTTGGGAGTTCTCCTTTTATTTTGGGGGCCCCGGGGTTGATTTTCGTTGGTTGACCTGTACATGGTTTATGGTGTATTGTGTTTTTTTTTTTTTTCTTCCCTGTGTGTTGGGCTGTTATCCCTGCAATCATCCTCTGCCTGTATGGGTTTCTTTCATGTTATATTTTATGGGGTATTGTGTTTGGGTTGTTTCCCTGGTACTCTATATTGGTTTATTGCCTGTTTTCTTTCCCTTCTCTGGGTTGTTTTTTTTTTTTCCCCTGTTGTGCTTTGTGGAGTATATTGTTTGGGTTTTTTTTCCCTTTGTACTTGATATTGGTTCATTGTCTGTTTTCTTTCTTTTCTCCGGGTTTTTTTTCCCCCATGTCGTATTTTGTGGAATATATTGTTTGGGTTTTCCCTGGTACTCTATATTGGTTTATTGCCTGTTTTCTTTCCTTTCTCTGGGTTTTTCTTTCCCTGTTGTATTTTGTGGAGTATATTGTTTGGGTTTTTTTCTCTTGTACTTGATATTGGTTTACTGTCTGTTCTCTTTCTTTTCTCTGGGTTTTTTTTCCCATGTTGTATTTTGTGGAGTATATTGTTTGGGTTTTTCCCTTGTACTCGATATTGGTTTATTGTCTGTTCTTTTTCCTTTCTCTGGGTTTTTTCTCTTATTTTACGGAGTATTGTGTTTGGGTTTCCATTGGTACTCTGTATTGGGTTATTGACGTTTTTTTTTTTCTTCCTCTTCTTCCCCTCTGATTCTCTCCCTCCTGACCTGCGCCCCATCCGCCCCCCCTAGGTGTGTGTGTGTGTGTGGGGGGGGGGGGTCTTGGATGGTATTGGTCGTTCGTAGTCCGACCGTGAGGGGGGCGCTGTGTCACGTGGATGAGACGCCGTGCCATCCGGCGCTCAGACCATATTCTCTCAGCCCTGTCCTTTCTGTGGCAGCGTCTCAGCGGGCTCCCAGCTGTCAGTTACGGGACGGCTGGAGCCCAATTAACCCTCATCAGCTGAGGCGCTGCTGATGAGTATAAGAAGGAGCAGTTCCGATCACTCGGGGCTGC
This sequence comes from Pholidichthys leucotaenia, assembly GCA_020510985.1. Lineage (NCBI taxonomy): Eukaryota > Metazoa > Chordata > Actinopteri > Cichliformes > Pholidichthyidae > Pholidichthys > Pholidichthys leucotaenia. The sequence continues at coordinate 334,275,129 of CM035839.1, read as the reverse complement.
GACTTAGCACACCGAAGGCTGGAACCCCTATGCCCGGCGCCAGCTCTCTACTCGTCTGCTGCATTATTTGTAAGTGTACTTGTATGAGTATTTGTGCCTTTTGGCCCACGAGGCCGTGTTCCTTATCCCCTGTCGCCTACTATTAATAAAACATCGCAACTCACTGGCTCGCCCTCGGCTCTCTTGGTGTGGCTCGCGAAGGCCACACGTAACAGTAAGTGTTTTTGTGTTTTTTGTACGTCTTCACCTTTTTGGGAATTGTCTGTCTTTCTGTATTAAATGTGCTGTGATGAACCCTGCACGTAAATCCTCGTTATTTCATCCACCCTCTCTGTGCGCTGCATAAGAGCGCACGGAGGGTCATGACAAGGAGTGCACGAGGAGGGGAAGGATGAATGAATTTAAGCGCAGGATTCACCACAGCACATGTATTGAACATAAGACTGATGACAACAGTTCCCAAAAAGGTGAAGACTTACAAAAATAAACAGAAAACACTTACAGTTGGTGTTCAGGCCGACATTGCCAGCGAACACATGGAGAGGAGACGTGTTAACCAACGGCTGTGCCCAGGGCCGACATCGCTTCAAGGGGCGCAACAGAACCACAGCTGTGTGGAGTGGCTAACACGTTGTGATAGGTTGGCAATAATGGCTGGCTGACAACACGGTAGATGATGCACACAAAACATGAAAGCTGGCTGTCAAAGAGAGAGGTGGCATGGTCGGACTGGCAAATCTTGGACAGCGCCCACCTGAAAGTGGGTCAAAACAGCTGCCCAACAACTGTCGGCCAGAGCGGCGACTACAGGCATGGCAAAGAAAAGGAACACAGACATGAAAACAAGCAGAACTCAAAAGATAATACAAAATAAACCCGATGCCTGAGCCACAAGAGAATACACTGCTATGATTTTATTGAAAATTGGGTTTAAATAAATTGTATTTATGAAAAAATAATTTGTTGCAATATCTAACAAAAGCATACCACTCAGTGTTCCCCTGCCGTATGCTTGTCGCTGCTGCTGCGGTGGGCATGTGTGCCTCTCCACCGTCACTCTCTGAGTCTGACTCGCTAGGCACGATGCCCACTTGGCACGGCTCAAGCCTATAAGTTCTGATGTCCCCAGATTCTTCATTGTCATCCCATTCTTCTGAACTATAATTGTCTGAAGATTGGACAGCACAAACCAATTCCAGACTACATGTGCTGGAACCATCTTCAATGTTTTCTATCGCCAAGCCCATTGTACACGCATTGTACAATGAACAGCCGCTGTGTTCTCCCAATGACATCACAACATGGCAGGGGGTTTCTAGCCACTGACACATTGGTGATGTGACACTCATGAAAACGTTGGATATTCGCGTGAAAAAGAGCCTGTTTGACTTAGAACTGCACAGACCCACCTATTTTGTCATACTGAAATTATGTGTTGCAAAATTAGATGCAGTCAAAATCGTGTCATCAGACCTTGAAGAAACGTGTGTAACAACAATTTTTTTCACTTTTATTGTGTGTGACCATGGAGCAACTAACCTAACCTAATCCATACTTTAACGCCTAACCCTAACCTCACAGGAACCTTTGATTAGTGGAGTGAAAAACAAAGTAAGGGGAAAAAAACAAGGAAAAAAACAAAACAAGAAAAAGGTCAGTGACAGACAAGAGTGGGAGTCGAAGTTGTGTTTCTGCTGAAACAGCTGTGTAAGTGACCGTCTGCCATCCCCCTCCCACCAACTGAATGAGCTGTGGGAAAGCACAGTAAAAGATGTGTTGTTCGGCGCATGCGCGGTGAGGACTGCACACTGAGTGAACTTGTGAAAGCGTAGCGAGGCATGCTATTTTTTTATTTAACGTGGAAATGTACGTTTTTAGAGGGGTGGGAAAATGTTTATTAGATACGGGTTTTTTTTGCGGAGACCGGGTTGATTTGCCCCTATTTTCCTTCATGTTGTGTCAGCGTGTGTCAGTAAAAGCTGAATCAAAGAGGAATTTCTGTTACCCTGTAACAGAGAAGAAAGTTGTTCTACTCTTTTCTATCAAAAACTTTTAAAGTTTGTGATTTCACAAGAGTTGTTGTCCAGTGAATTGGTGAATGAATGAATACGTTGAAAAAAAAACAGTATATGAATAAATTTTCTACATACAGAAATTCACATGGAAATGTGCTTTTTTTTAGCTGTTTCTATTCTTTGCTAATCTCTGTCATTGTTATGTTCTCTCAGCTCATAGAATGAAGCAATGATTCTTACAAAAAGTTGGAACAGAGTGTTCTCAGTCGAAGGTCAGGATGCAAGGGCTGCTTGTGGTACATCAGAGACCTGAGTGGTTAAAACAAGCTATGCTTATTGAGAATAACTCAAGGCAACTGTATTTACACAAGGAAAGCAAAAGACATTTCTTTCAAAATGCTTTAGAATGACCAGTGGTCTCAGGTATTTTTTTTCTTTTTTTGCTATGGAAAATGCTGTGGTTTGCTATACCCAGCCAGCTTGCTCTTGTGGGTCCCGCCGTAGGTTCCACTTTGGCCACATCTGCCTATGTGGACTGTACCTGTGGTACAGGTAAGCAGGTGATCTACTTTCCCACTTTAAACCCAGCTGGGTCCCACGTGGGTTTAATGAAGATGAGCAGGTTTCAGTAACACTGGCACCATAGATAAAGTCTCTGTGGGCAAACACACATGGAGCCGATGTGGAACCCGCGGACAAACCCACATGGGTCTCATAAAACAGCCCAGGTTAAACCTACACTGGGGCCCACATGGAAATGCTGGCTGGCTAGGCAGCAAATTCTTGAATGTCAAATTCTTATCATTAAATTCCAGTGTTGGGAGTAACGCGTTACAAAGTAAAAACTACAAAGTAACGTGTTACTGTAATGCCACTACTTTTGCAGTAACGTGCTGTTTAATGAAAATTAATTAATTAAAAATTCAGTAATGCATTACAGTTACTGAAATTTGATGAGATGCGTTATTGGCGTTACTTGTTTTATTAATATGGATAGATATTTTTAGCACATATCAATACAAACTGACCCTACATAGCTAACGCAGCCATCAGTCAAAGTAACGTGTTGCAAAGAGCCTCTTTACTGCTGCAGCCACAAATGGAGCTTGCTCCTGCTGGGAATTTAAGGGACTGGATCATGTCTCTGTTACAGCAGACATTTGGAGTGTGGATAATGGACATTTTCTTTGGATCACTGCACATCGGATATAAATCCATAATATAAAGGTAAGAACGTTGACAGCTTTTATGCAGTGTTGCCACTCATTTTTGAGTGATTTTCATCTTTTTCCCTCTCTCACTCAAAAACCTATTTCTCACTCGACATGAGGCAATTACTGGCAATTTCTTTTGATTTTCTTCAGATTTTTCACAACTAAGAAAGAGCTTCAAGGCAGGGTAAAGCAGACGAACATGTTCATATAGCCGCTGTAATGTAATCCATTTATTAAATTATCTTGCTATGTATGCAGATGATTTAAGTATGCATTAAAAGTAATGTAAAAGTTACTTTTCCAAGTTGCAGTAATTGGTAAGTAACGCAGTTACTTTTGAAAAGCAGTAACTAGTAACTGTAACTAGTTAGTATTTTTAGTAACTTGCCCAACACTGTTAAATTCACAAGTTGAACATGACATGGTATATACAAGTACCAATTAAAGAATCACCATTCTTCAAAGAAGTTCATTCAGGTGTTTTTGCAAAAAAAAAAAAAAATAAAGTAAAAAAAAAAATCAAAGATATGATAAAAATCTACTGAACAGCTGGACATTTTGCTTTGTAAACCCTGCCATTGATTTCTTTTTATCACAACAAACTTACATAATCATTTAGTATTGAGGAAGAGTTATTTAATTATCAAAAACTTGACAACTGGTGCATAGTTACACCTTCAGGTTCAGGTTCAGGTTACTTTATTTGTACCTGTAGGTAGATTTGTTTTGCAGTCAGGTGACACCCATATTTACAAACCACAATTACATTCAACATGAACATAAACACCTTGTCTGGCTTTTATGACAGTTTGAAGTTTTTGAGGCTTCAATAAAGGAAAAATTTTGTTCTTCTACAGGTTCCAGCATTCACCTTTAGCAGTGACTAGCTCAGTTTTCAGCAAGCAGTTATAGGCCAAGCTTTCATTAGAAGGCACCAACACAATTCCAGATCATATTCTTGCTCAATGAGATCTATGATTCATCACTGAATATCACTTTCATCCCAGTCATCACACTAATGACTGCTTGTCTTCAGCTCTGTATAGCAGAGTTTTCAACTGCTAAGTGTTAATGATGGTTTTATATTTGTTTGTCCTCCAGTGATTTCTTACCATTCTGTACAATTAGTATTTACGTAGTCACAAAAAGTAGGGATATTCGGCTTCCGGGTGAAATTTCAGGATGCACCTAAAATGCACTATAATCTTTGTAGGTGAACTTAATTTGACCTTCTCTAACCTTTTGAATGCACCTGTCCAACTGTTCAATATCTCAGTACTTTTTGCATATCTTGCTGTTCTCTAACAAGTTGCTTAATGGCAAAATTCACAAGTATTTGATCCATGAATCAATCAAAAAAAAAATCTGGTTCAATTAGAATTGGTATTTAAACAGTCCTCTTCATCATGCTGTTCACATTTTGACATCATGAGGCCAAGACGACACCTCACAATTGATCAACAGTACCTCGCCACTGCAAGGCTTCAAACAGGATGTTTTCAGAGGGAAGTGGCCACTGAGCTTAGAGTGTCATTAGCAGGTTGCAACAGAGATACAGAGAGACTGGAAGTGTCACAGAAAGGCATAGAAGTGGAAGTTCTTTGGCCACATCCCACGCTGATAACCACTTCATTGTGAGCAGTGCCTGCGGAACCGGATGATTAATGCCACTAAAATCCAGGCACATTTAAGGGAGGTGAGAGGCACCCAAGTGTCATGTCAGACCATTGAAAACCATTCACATCAGTGTGGTCTGTGTTCTAGATGACCTGCAACAGTACTTAACCACACCACCAGGCACGGGAATCATCATCTTGCATGGGCCAGGCAGCATTTACGCTGGACAAGGGACCAGTGGGCCTCAGTGCTGGTCTCTGGTAAAAGTTGATTCACGGTGAGCAGAAATGATGGCTACCAACGATGTTGGAGATGTCAAGGAGAGCGCAATGTATCAGCCACTGTTGTCACCATCTTACAGTCTGGGCAGGTGTGTCTAGTCAATACAGAACTGTCCAACACCTTGTGAATGGTACAGTAACAAGCTAATACTACCTGAATAACATCATTAATCCAGTCACTGTGCCCCTGCATGAACAACAAAGGCCTAATTACATCTTCATGGATTACAATGCCCCAACTCACTGAGGTTGCATCATTAGGGAAAAGCTGCTGGAGGCTGGAGTACCTCAGATGGCATGGCCTGCACTTTCTCCAGACCTGAATCCCATAGAAAACTTATGCAATCAGTCGAGTCGCTGTGTAGAGGCTCATAACCCTGCACCCCACAACCTCAATGACCTGAGGGCCGCCTTTCAAGAAGAGTGGAATGCCATGCCTCAGCAGACAATAAGTTGACTTGTGAACAGTGTGAGACATCGTTGTCAAGCTGTAATTGATGCTCAAGGGCACATGACAAGTTACTGAGACACTGACATTTTTTTGTTGTGGTATACCCACCACTGTTGTTGGCTTTTGTTTGAATAAATTGTTTGAGATGACAAATCACCATTGCATACTTCATAATATTATATCACTGTAGCATGAATTTTTTACATTTTCAATAATTTTCAACTGCAAGCCAATATCCCTAATTTTTTGTGAGTAGTGTATTCATTTGTTGTGCAGTTTCTACTTTCAGGGTATATTTGAGTTTGAGTTTTGGTCACTGTTTTCCATAAATTCTATCCACCCACTGGAATCCTTGTTCATCTACTAACACTTATCCATATATGTTGTCCTTAGATGTTATTTTGAGTGGCAGCTAATGCCAGTACTCGCTATTGTTGACTAGCAACATTTGAAGCTAGCAGTTTAGCCATCTCATCCAAATTTTTTTGTGCTTATTGTACTTCAGGATCAGTTGATCCTATCAACCAATGAAGCTATACACCCCGTCAACCAGTGATGCATTATTTCATTTCATTCTTTGAGACAAGTGTTAGTGGCTCAGTGGTAACTGGACAAATCTGCCCTGATATAGTCGGCACCAGGACTCCCAACGGTTGCAAGTGGAGAACCCACACAAACTGTCAAAAGACTTTTCTTGGTCAACAACAAATGTAAGTTTTACAGAAATTCTTCACCCATGCCACAAAAGATCTCAGGGCTGACCCGACCTATAATTCAGCTCAGGATGAATCCAAACTATATGCTAGGAGCTAGCCAGTCAATGTTAGCAATATGATGTAAGAGGAAAGGTGGAACTGAATTCAGTCTGAAGATTAAAAGTATGTACACTCTAACTGGCCGTTTTCAGAAAGCTGTAAAAACAAAACAAACAAACAAAAACTAGAAAAGCATTGGAGAGCGCAGACCTCCGCCAAGCGCCACAGTTCCCCCATACAGTGTTTGTGTGTACGTTTTCAGATTCCTTGACCATGAAAACCTATGACTAGCAATTGGATCCACAATGATAGGATTAGTGGTTCAGTAGTTATTGACGAAAATGGCATTTGCGTAATGGCGGTTTTCTTCTGGACGGTGATCCGGATCACCACCAAAATCTAATCATGACTTTTTCTGTGAAATTTCATGAAAATCCGTTCATAACTTTTTGAGTTATCTTGCTAACAAACAAACAGACAGACAACCAACGCCGATAAAAACATAACCTCCTTGGCAGAGGTAAAATGCTGCAATAATTAAATAATTAAAGAAAATTTGAATACAATATGTCCCCAAACCTTTGTTTAAGACATGTGTGAGCTGTCTGAAAAAGCACAATCAATGACTCCTTTAAAATGTGTTTTATCTTTTTTCTTTAGTATTCATTTTCAGTAATTCATTTTCTTGTGTGTGTGAATAAGTGGCTACTGCAGTCAAGCCATGCTAAGAATGCTGTTTCATCAATGTAAAGACTGGAATTCCACCTAGTACAACATTTCAGAATATTTCTATACTACAATGGCATGTCAACAATATTAAGCCAAGGAAAAATGAATGGCAAATGCCAGAGAGCATCCCATTCATTATGTATTAACATGGAATCCGCTTTAGGCTACCTTAAAGGTTTACTGTATGATGTCTGGCATGGTACTAAAAAAATATTAGGGTATACCCTTTGCTGTGGAAAAAAATACAACAATAAGATAGAAAGTGCCATTAGAAGAATAATTCATTTGGGATTGTTCATAGCAGCTGATGACCATAATGCATTCTCCATATGAAGCAATAGCATACTTAGCACACAAAATCAAAATGGCATGCATATAGAAATATTGATATCATCCTGGCAGCATGCCATGTGGGCCCTGCTATAGGTTAAATCTTGTCTGTCTTCTGGGTACCATCTGGGTTTTTCTTTGGGTTCCATGTTGGCTCCATCTGTCTTTGCTCAACAGACGTCACCTGTGTACAGGTAAGCAGGTAATCTGTACCTGCATTAACCCATCTGGGTACACATTGAGTTTAATGCATTTAAGTAAGTTTCAGTAACCTCTGGTGAAAGAGGCACAAATTTATGAGGAAAAAGTGAAAATTTAGGGGAAAAAATGTTACAAATGTATTAGAAAAAATAATAAAATTACATAGAAAAAGTTACAACTTACAAGAAAACTTTAGCAAATTAACAGGAAAAAAGTCACAAATTTATGAGGAAAAAATTAGAAAAAGTTGCAAATTAACAAAAAAAAGTATCAAATACATGAGTAAATTGAAAATTTTCAAGAAAAAGTTAAAAATTTATGAGAAAAAGTCACCAATTTAAGAAAAACATTTGCAAGTTTCCTGTAAAAAAATAAATAGAAAAATTTTGAGAAAGTTCCAAATTTACAAAAAAAGTTGAAAATTTATGGAAAAAAGTCACAAATTTACAAAAAAATAACAAATTTAGTAGGAAAAGTAACACATTTATTAGAAAAAGCTGCAAGATTACAGTAAAAAATGGCAAATTTATGAGAAAGCTCCAAAATTACTAGAAAAAAATTAGCAAATTTACAAGAAAAAAGTTACAATTTTACAAGCAAAACAAACAATTTTTTGAGAAAAAGTTCCAAATTTACAAGAAAAAAAAAATCACAATTTATGAGAAAAAGTTGCAAGTTTGGAGAGTTTCAAATTTTCAAGAAAAATGTATCAAATTTATGGGAAAAAAGTTACAAATTTATAAGAAAATAAGTTGAAAATAGGTAACCAGGTAAAGTCAATTGGGTAAATACAGATGGTGCAAACATGGAACCTGCAGACAAACCCACATGGGACCCATAAGACAGCCCAGATTAACCTACAGCATCACCCACATGGGCATGCTGGCTGGGATGCCATTTATAATGTAGTGAATGAAGAGAGACTCCTCATGTCATAACGTTACTATGACAAGAACCCAGGAGCAAGTACAACAGCAGGAGACAGAGACTTGAGGCAAATTAGTTGTTTTTATTTTAATTGAACAAAAATGTGACTATGAGTGCAATTTGGTGGAATTCTCACCACAGGGAGACAGTCTGAGAAAGGAGAAAACAGAGAGAAGATGATTAACCAGTTCAGAAGAGGTTGGTGTAATTGTGATGCTTTTCTGGGTGATCAACGTACAGGGTGGCTGGTAGAGTTTGGCTGGTGAGGATTCAGGGTTGCCGAGCCAAAGGTAAGTTGGTCCTGTTTAATTCTCCAGTCTCCAGAAGGCAGGAGAGGTGAGGAAGTAACCATGATGGATTCCTTGCAGAAGCTGAGGGTGGTTAGGTAATGAATTGTTTTTTTTCAGAATGAGTCTGACTTAGGGTACTTTCACACCTGCAGGCTTTAGTCCATATCAGTCGAACTCAAGTTCGTTTTCTCTGGTGAGAACACGGTAATCACACTCAAATGTGTACTAAAACAACCGTACCAAGACTCTCAGTTCGAATCAAATGGCGAACTCTGGTGTGGTCCTGCAGGTGAGAAAGCGACCGCACTAAAACAGGACCAGCGGCAAATGGTAAAACATTTCATGTCACTGTACATACCTGATAGATCTTTGAAAATGTCTGTGACTGAGCACGTCATGGTTCTGGAGGATTAATGAACATTAACATGTTATTTCCCATCCGTAGCAGCGGCTCATTTTCAAACTGTATGATTTGCCAAAAATGGTATATGTACGTATGTAATAAACGCTAACCAGGGCAATGAAAACCTGCCGTAGATTATGCTACGATTTGTATTATTTTCTCCCAGAAATGCATAAAGACACCGAAGAATGGGCGAATTTATCGTGCAGCACGATTACAGTATAACTCAATGTAAATACATGAAAAGACATGAATTCATCGTCTGGGTGAGATGCAGACAGACGAAGTTCTTAGCTGAAAAAGTTGTCCCTGTTGAAAACTTGATGTGTGTTTCCTGGCAGCATGTCCGTGGTAGGAATCCGTGGGAAAATAAATAAAATCCAACATCCCGATTCAGCTGAAGAGCTCCTGGTTCTTCAACTTCCATTTTGGGTAGAAAATAACAATAGCCAACTACGTGGATCCAAGAAATAATTTTACCGGAAAAAACCGAGGAGAAAAGTTTAAAAAAATGTCTCTTGGACTTGGAGTAGTGACGAGTGAGGAGTGAGATGCAGGCTCTGATAGATATTTGGTCTGAGAACCAGATTTCTCAGCTGCTTGTGGCTACACACAAGAATACCGATGTTTTAAAAATGTTTAGCAATATGATGGCGGCACGGGGGGTTTATACAGACAGCGGAGCTTTTCATTTTTATTAGTTTGTTTTTAGTTTGTTATTAGTTTTATTAGTTTGTGGCAAAACTAATCATCACCTGTTGGTGAGTTGGATCCGATGGCAGGGGAGGATGCCATTCAGACTTGGTAGACCCAAACATATAGTGAGGGTGTGCTGGGAACGTCTGGCTGAGGCCCCTGTCCGGGAAGTCTTCAACTCCCACCTCCGGAAGAACTTCAACCACATTCCGAGGGAGTCTGGAGACATGGAGTCTGAATGGGCCATGTTCTCCACCTCTATTGTTGAAACGGCGGCCCAGAGCTGCGGCCGCAAAGTGGTCGGTGCATCTCGTGGTGGCAACCCCAAACCAAGTGATGGGACACCAGTGGTGAGGGGGACATTAAGCTGAAGAAGGAGTCCTATCAGGCTTGATTGGCTTGTGGGACTCCCGAAGCAGCTGAGGTGTACCGGCAGGCCAAGCGGAGTGCAGCTCGGGTGGTTGCTGAAGCAGCCTCAAAGAGATTCTGGAAAACTGTCCGGCGACTCAGGAGGGGGAAGCAGCTCCCTGTCCACAATGGTGCGGATGGGGCACTGTTGACTTCGACTGGGGATATCGTCAGGCGGTGGAAGGAATACTTTGAGGATCTCCTCAATCCCACTGATACGCCTTCCACAGAGGAAGCAGGGCTTGTGGACGAGGGGGATGATTCACCTATCACAGGGGTGAGGTTGCCAAGGTGGTTAAAATCTCCTTGGTGGTCGGGCCCCGGGGGTGGACGAGATTTGCTCTGAGTACCTCAAGGCCCTGGATGTTGTAGGGCTGTCATGGTTGACACACCTCTGCAACATTGCGTGGAGGTCGGGGGCAGTGCCTTTGGCATGGCAAACCGGGGTGGTGGTTCCTCTTTTCAAAAAGGGACCGAGGCTGTGCTCCAACTTTAGAGGGATCACACTCCTCAGCCTCCCTGGGAAGGTCTGTGCCAAGGTACGGGAGAGGAGAGTCTGGCGTTGGTCGAACCTTGGATTCAGGAGGAGCAATGTGGTTTTTGTCCTGGCTGTGGCACATCGGACCAGCTCTTTACCCTCTCGAGAATTCTCGAGGGTTCGTGGGAGTTTGCCCAACAGTTTACATGTGTTTTGTGGACTTGGAGAAGGCATTCAACCACGTCCCTCGTGGTTTTTTTGTGGGGGGTGCTTCGGGAGTATGGGGTATCGGGCTTGTTGTTACAAGCTATTCAGTCTCTGTACGACCATTGTGAGAGTTTGGTTCTGTATTGCAACAGTTGATCAGACTCATTCCCAGTGAGAGTTGGACTCCACCAGGGCTGCCCTTTTTCACGATCCTGTTCATAATTTTTATGGACAGGATTTCTAGGCGCAGCCAGGGAACGGAGGGTGTCATACTTGGTGACCACAGGATCTCATCTCTGTTGTTTGCAGATGATGTTGTCCTGTTGGCTTCATCCAGCAATGACCTACAGTTCTTGCTGGGACGGTTTGCGCTGAGTGTGAAGCGGCTGGGATGAGAATCAGCACCTCCAAGTCCGAGTCCATGGTCCTCAGCTGGAAAAAGGTGGATTGTCCTCTCCGGGTTGGGGACAGGCTCCTGCCCCAAGTGGAGGAGTCAAGTATCTCGGGGTCTTATTCACGAGTGAGGGGAGAATGGAGCGAGAGATTGACAGATGGATTGGAGCAGCATCTGCAGTGATGCGGACATTGTACCGGTCCGTTGTGGCAAAGAGGGAGCTGAGTTTCTAAGGCAAAGCTGTCAATTTACCAGTCAATCTACGTTCCTACTCTCACCTATGGTCATGAGCTTTGGGTAATGACCGAAAGAACAAGATCTCGGATACAAGCGGCTGAAATGAGCTTTCTCCGTAGGATTGCTGGACTCACTCTCAGAGATTGGGTGAGGAGCTCAGTCATCCGGGAGAGGCTCAGAGTAGAACCACTGCTCCTCCACATTGAAAGGAGTCAGTTGAGGTGGTATGGGCATCTGATTAGGATGCCTCCTGGACGCCTCCCACTTGAGGTGTTTTGGGCACGTCCCCACTAGGAGGAGACCCCGGGGCAGACCCAGGATGCGGTGGAGCGACTATGGAATGCCTTGGTATCCTTTCTGAAGCGCTGGAGAGCAGGTCGGCTGGGGAGAAGGAAGTCTGGGCTTCTCTGCTTGAACTGCTGCCTCCGCGACCCGGATCTCCGGAAAAGCAATTATAAGATGGATGGATGGATAGTTTTGTGGCACATAAACACCTTACTGAAGGGAACAGTGTTATGCTGAGAATTGCTGCTTGCTGAGAACTGCATCCCATCATCGAATAAACATAATTTAAAGATAACTTACAAGAGGTAATAACATTTTTTTCTTCTTAAAAATATATAATTTTACAAGCCTGGCTGTAGCCTTATATTTTTTAGTTTTGGTGGATGGGATGCAATTCTTGGCAAGCGAGCAATTCTCAGCATAACACCGGTCCTTGGCCAATCGATGAGCCCGGATTTCTCTTCTTCGCCGAGATTTTTTCTTCTGGTCAGTGGTGGCTTCGGCTACAGCGCCACAAACGAGCCGCTGTTGTAACTGCGTAACGTTGTCCAAGCAGTTTGGTCTCCTTGAGAGAAGTGCTGAACCGAACCAAATGAAGGTGTGAAAATTCTTGCCATCCCCTGCCGAGTCGAACCGAGACTCCCGGACTATCCTGGTGTGAAAGCACCCTTAGTTGTTGAAGAGTTATGGTCCAGTTGAATATGAGTCAGTTTCTTTTTTTCTTGAGGGTGTCGAGGTTCCAGATGGAGTCCAGGGGCCTCATGTATAAAGGATTGCGCAGCATTCATACTGAAAGATGGTGTACTCACAAAATTTGGAAAGTACGTGCACACAAAAATTTTCAGATTTATGACTATGCGCATGCCCATTTCTCTGCTCTTTTTCTTTATACATCCCACCTCACGTGAAAAGTCAGCGCTCATCTCTTTACTCCACCTCGGTTCCTCCCACTAACGACTGTAAATGAAGAAAAACATCCCTTCTGTCATTCTTCTGTCAAACGGTTACTGTCAATCCTGCGGGAAAGCTCAACATTAAAAAAATAATAACTTAGCAGAGTGTGACGCTGAGGTGTTGATAATGGAGGTGGAGGTAAGAAAAAAAATTGTTCTGACCCTCCAGAATCAAAAATAAACCTAAGTTTACCGAGTGAACCGTGTTACAATGACAGTTCATTTATTATTACCTCCGCCAAGGAGGTAATGTTTTTACTGGAGTTTGTCTGTCTGTTTGTCTGTTACCAACATAACTCAAAAACTTAAGAACGGATTTTGATGAAATTTTCAGGAAAGGTGTGTAATGGCACAGGAAACAGATGATTAGATTTTGGTGATGATCTGAGAGTGCATACCTCCACCAAGGGCTTTGTTTGTATTTGTGCAGCAGGATTACACAAAAACTACCGCAGGGATTTGGATGAAATTTTCACCAGAGGTGGTTCTTGGGCTAGAGAGGAACTCATTATATTTTGGTGATGATCTGAGAATGCATACCTCAGCCAAGGCTCTTACCTTCTCACAGTGTGTTAGCAACAATACTCCAAAACAGATGGACAGACTTTGATGCCATTTTCACCACAAGTGGCTATAGGCCTACACACAAACCCATTACATTTTGGAGGTCATCCATGAGAAACGGAAGGAGCCTTGGCAGAGGTATGCGCTCTATGAGTGCTTTTCTAGTTCTTTTTTTTATTTCTGTCTAATCATAACAAGACATAAAAGAAAACAAAATTGAAAAAGACAACATTTTTCGGACATAAAGGGTGTAGGCAGAAGCAACAGCTTGTGCCTACACTTCAGTTAATGCAGCTGGCTCAGACTGAAATAAAATAAAATGGCATTAAGCTTAAAGTCTATAGACGGATCACTACTTAATGACAGTGAGACGGGGGGTGGCACACGATAAAAAATAATGCTGTGAAAGAAAGCCCTTGGTAATCCACATAGACAGACGTGATGTTACTGAGTAAAATAAGTGAATAAAATAAAGTAAATAAACACCACTGAATACCCAGTCTTACAGCTGCATTTATAGTTACAAATCAAATCTGTCAGAATCCAAATTACGCACGGCAGCCAGGAAGAAGCCTTTTATTTCCAGACTGAAATCTCCAAACAGAGATATTTTAGACTATGGAAACATCTCTTCACTGGGATACAGCTGCAAATGTCACTGCTGCAGCCACTGGGGTTCACCTGCAGGGATCCACAATCCAGCTGCCTCCAAGCAGTCTGCAGTCAGGGGCTTCTCATTTCCTTGGCACGTATTGTGCTGGAGCTGGGGCTCGATTAGAGTGCATTTTGCCAAACAGAATTCCTCCTGGGAGAGATGGATCTTTGCGCGTTTCCTCGTGAGTCAACTGTATAGTCTCCAGTATTTATTTTTTTTTAACTCTCACATTTACAGAGACGGGATCCAGTTTCCAGTGGCACTGGTTTTGGACCATGAATGAGGCAGGTTATATCTGAGGGAAATTAGTTATTATTCATTGGGGTTTCACAGCGCTCAATAAGTCGAGTTGTGGAGATAAATCACGTAATAATAATAATCATGTTTTTCAACCACTAATTCATGGGCAAATCATTTTAATTGAAGTGGAAAAATTATTTTAACAGATTCTGTGACTTTCAGCTCTTTTGTAGTTTACCAGGCCCACCTGATAGAGTCAAACAGAATTTTGTTAAGAGCCCGCAACTTCTCACAGTAGGTTAAAACTTTGCAGTTCAGCCCGCAGATTCTCACATCACGTTTGTTTTTCTAAAGGGGTTGCACCGACGTCACACGGGTCACGTGTCTTTTGTTTACTGCGCCATTTTGGACGGCAATGAAGAGTCAAATCACCAACAGCAAGCGTGAGTGAGTGTAATCAACGAGAAAAATGGCTACACACAAATCAACACCGTGGTCCAACGAGGAGGTGCAGACTTTTCTGTGCTTGGTAGCCAAATAAAGAAATCCAGAGGGAGCTGGATGGAGCAACCTGAAAAAAAATTCATAACCACTGACTGGCGAAGGCAGATGGGAGGCAGAGTGGCGTCGACCCAACTACAGTATCATCATTGTTGAAAACAGTGATAGAGGATAGTCGTCGGCCTCCGTCGGTCTATGATGACCATGGAAGAGAATCCTAAACGTCTACTCTGCTGGAACAGCACCGCCTGTGGCTGAACAGGCCGATGCGCGAATGGCAGTCCCTGTCACACAGGTCGCACTTGTGGGTGGTCTCCGTGCTGCTGGGTCTGTGGCGGTTCTTCCTGCGGGTCCTTTTTTCATATGCTGCAGCAGTCAGTCTCTCTTCACCCGCCTTGAGCTGTCTGGTCAGGGTGTCTCTCCATTTGGAGCGGTCCGTTGCAAGGTCCTCCCAGCACTCTGTGTTGATCTCCAGTTCCTTCATGTCTCTCTTGCAGACATCTCTAAAGCGCAGCTGTGGGCGGCCAACGTCTCTCCTGCCAGTTGCCAGTTCTCCATAGAGGACATCTTTGGGGATTCTGCCATCCTCCATACGGTGAACGTGGCCTAGCCAGCGGAGCCTGCGCTGCCTGAGTAGAGTGAACATGGAGGGAAGGCCGGCGCGGGACAGAACTTCTGTGTTGGGCACTTTGTCCTGCCAGGATATGTCCAGGATGTGGCGAATGCAGCGCAAGTGGAAAGAGTTCAGTCTCTTTTCCTGCCGGGCGTATGTTGTCCACGTCTCACTCCCATAGAGCAGTGTGCTGATGATGCAGGCGTTGTACACTGCCATCTTCATCTTGACAGAGAGTTTGGGATTCTCCCACACTCATGTGGTGAGGCGAGCGAGTGTGAAGGCTGATTTTCCAATCCTCTTGTTGATCTCTGTATCAAGGGAGAGGTTGTTGCTGATCGTGGACCCCAGGTACGTGAACTGATTCATGACCTCCAGCTCGTAGTCGTCGATGGTGATGGTTGGTGGTGCTTCCATGCCTTGCGCCAAGACGTTAGTCTTCTTCAGGCTGATGGTAAGCCCGAAGTCCTTGCATGCCTGGGAGAAGTGGTCCATCAGGGTCTGAAGCTCCTGCTGTGTGTGGGTTGCGACTGCAGCGTCGTCTGCGAACAGCATGTCTCTGATTAGAGCCTCGCGTAGTTTGGTTCTGGCTTTCAGGCGGGCGAGGTTGAAAAGCCTGCCGTCAGATCTTGTGTGCAGGTAGATTCCCTCTGTTGCTGTGCTGAAGGCATGCCTCAGGAGCATAGCAAAGAAAATCCCAAAGAGGGTTGGCGCAAGTACACAGCCCTGTTTCACTCCGCTGCGTAAGTTGAATGGCTCTGAGACGTTGCCATCGTGCTGCACTATCCCCTGCATGTTGGTGTGAAACAATTCGATGAGGCTTTGCAACTTTGGTGGGCATCCTATCTTTGGCAGGATCTTGAAAAGGCCCTCTCTGCTGACCAAATCAAACGCTTTGGTGAGGCCGATGAAGGCGACGCACAGGGGCATGTTCTGTTCTCTGCATTTCTCCTGGAGTTGGCGGATGGAGAATATCATGTCTACCGTCGATCACGCAGCGCGGAAGCCACACTGAGACTCGGGGTAGACACGCTCGGCAAGCTTCTGTAGACGAACGAGAACAACTCGTGCGTAGACTTTGCCAACAATGCTGAGGAGGGAGATGCCCCTGTAGTTGTTGCAGTCGCTTCTCTCCCCTTTGTTTTTGTAGAGGGTGATGATCTTGGCATCCCTCATGTCCTGTGGTACGGCACCTTCCTTTCAACACTGGCAGAGGACGTCATGCAATGGCAGCAGTAGGGCGGTCTTGCAGTGCTTGATCAGGTCAGGGGGTATGCCGTCGTTGCCAGGTGCCTTGCCAGCGGCCAAGCTATCAATGGCCTTGCTGAGTTCGTCGATGGTTGGCTCGGCGTCAAGTTCGTCCATGGATGGCAGGCAGTCGATGGTATCAAGGGCTGACGGTGTCACAGTGTTCTCTCTGGAGTAGAGGTCGGAGTAGTGTTCCACCCATCTCTCCATCTGCTTGTTCTTTTCTGTGATCATCACCCCAGTGGAGGATTTGAGGGGGGCCGTCTTGCTCTGAGCCGGACCAAGTGCTTTCTTGATGCCATCGTACATGCCACAAATGTTCCCTGTTATGGCAGCGGTTTGAATGTCTTGGCTGAGCTGAGTCCAGTACTTGTTGGCACAGTGCCGAGCAGTCTGCTGAACTTTGCTTCTCACAGCCCTGAGAATCTGGAGATTCTTCTCGTTTGGGTACTTCTTGTACTCAGCAAGTGCTGAGCGCTTGGCTTCAATGACGGTGGTCATCTCGGTCAACTTGGCGTCAAACCAGTCCTGTGACTTCGAGGTCTTCCTCCCAAAGGTAGCCAAGGCTGTGCGGTGGATGGTGTTTCGCTGCTCTTCCCACTTCTGCTTTGCAGATTCTCCTTCTTGTGGTACACCAAGTTCCTTCTCAAAGGTGGAGGCAAACTGCTCAACAAGTTCTGGTTGAGCCATCTTGCTGGTGTCAATCCGTGCCTTTCCAGGCTGTCTAGCACGATGGAATTTCTTCAGCTGCAGCTTGACCTTGCAACACACCAATGAATGGTCTGTGTCGCAATCTGCACTCTGGAACGAACGGGTGATTAGCACGTTCTTCAGTGAGGTGCGCCTGGTCAGGATCAAGTCCAGCTGGTGCCAGTGCTTTGAGCACGGATGTTGCCAGGAAACCTTGTGTTGGGGCTTGGTCTTGAAGAACGAGTTTGTGATGCACAGAGCGTGATATGTGCAGAACTCGAGCAGCCTCTGTCCGTTGTCATTCATTCTTCCCACGCCAAAAGGTCCAAGACAGGAGGGCCAGGAGTCGTGGTCAGCACCCACTCTGGCATTGAAGTCTCCAAGGAAAATGAGTTGTTCAGAGTTGGGGATGGTCCTGACAGTTGTTGCGAGATTCTCGTAGAACTCGTCTTTTGCCTCTGGTGTGGCTGTCTGTGTTGCGGCATACACACTGACGAGGGTGACTGGGCCTTGAGTGGTGTTCAGGCGGAGGGTAAGGAGTCGTGCAGAGCCAGTGCTGCCCGGTTCCACCATCTTCAGCAAGGTGTTCTTCACTGCGAAGCCCACTCCGTGTTCCCTGTGTTCGTCACTGCCCTTTCCCTGCCAGTAGAACGTGTAGTCCTTCTCTCTTAGTGTGCCTGCGTCAGCCAACCGTGTTTCCTGGAGAGTGGCAATATCCACTCCCAGTCTCTTCAGCTCATTATTGATGATGGCAATCTTCCTGGTGTCGTTGATGTCCTTGAGGTTAGCAGCGAGTCCTGTCATCATAGTGCGGATGTTCCAAGTTCCCAGTTTTAGAGTTGGTCTCTTTTGTTTTATTGTCTTGCCTGGTGCGAAGGTTCTCAGCCTGCTGTTCGGACTTCTCCTCATCCCCATGCACCCAATGAGGAAAGCAAGCTGTGGCGGGACAGCACCTTATTGGCTGGAGGCTGCCCAGCTTGAGGCGGGCGGTAGCTGTCCAGTGAGATCCGATGATCCCTCCCACCGTCGGGAACAACCCCTGGCGCCGCGCTCTACACCAATTGAGCGGTGGCTTATAACCGGTAACTGTCATTCCCCGTGTTTTGTCTACGCCAAAGGCGAAGCTGGAGTGTCCTCTCCAGTGATCCGGTGTTCTACCTTCCAGCATTGCCGTTGGTAGGATTCAAGCCTGGGCAGGAAGATATGGAGGACAAGATGTTGCCCATGCAGCATGTCCCCCCTCTCCACGTCACTGATGAATCCAAAGGAACAGCAGGGCTGCTACAGTTTGGCACCAGCGCCGTTGCAGGAGCTGCCAGAACAATGTTGAGCACAACATAGAACTGCCTAAGGGGCTCCGACTCCGGATTTTTCCTCAGGGTTTACTCCCGAAGCCTTTCCGTGACCGGGTATGCCGCAAGGCAGCGTAGGTTTGAAATCAGGGTTTACCTTCCCCTAGATGGGCTACCTTCCCAGGTTGACGAGCCACCATCTACCCGAAGCATCTGGTTTTAAGGCGCCAGAGATCCGCCCTCGCCCCTTCTCCTCTTAGTAAAAGCAGTTCCGCCGGGCTTAGAGACTAAACCACATGGGCAGGCTAGGAGTTGGACTTAGTTGTCAGAGGCTTTTCGAGACGCACGCCATAAGGAGCATTTTATGAGCACTGGGAGCTTAACCCCAGTGCCGCTCCTGGCTATGACAACTTTGGAACCAGGTTGTCATAGCCAGGTTAGAGGATAGTGAGTGATGTGATATTATGCATCTATGCCATTATTTATCCCAGTGGTGGAAAGCTCCCTTTGGACAAACAACACCATTGTCCCCTGTATGCAGACAATGAGCTAGCTAGTTAGACATCAATTCTAACTCCGCTACTCCTTCCATCTTCACTGTTGCACCTGTCTCCCTCTCATTCACACTCATGTATTCTGTCTTGCTTCTACTGACTTTCATTCCTCTTCTCTCCAGGGTATACCACCACCTCTCCAGGTTCTCTTCCACCTGCTCTCTACTCTCACTTCAGATCACAATGTTGTCTGCAAATATCATTGTCTATGGAGACTCCTTCCTGACCTCGTCTGTCAGCCTGTCCATCACCGTGGCAAACAAGAAGGGGCTCGGCCAGATCCCTGATGTAATCCCACCCCTACCTTGAATCCATCTATCACTTCTACAGCACAATTCATCACTGTCTCGTGGTCCTCATACATGTCCTGCATCACCCTCACATACTTCTCTGCCACTCCTGACTTTCTCATACAGTACCACACTTCCTCTCTTGGCACCCGATCATATGCTTTCTCTAGATCCACAAAGACACAGTGCAATGCCTTCTGACCTTCTCTATACTTCTCCATTAGCACTCTAAAAGCAAACATTGCATTTGTAGCTCTCTTTCTTGGCATGAAACTGATTGTCACCTCTCCTCTTAACTTGGCTTCAACAACTCTTTCCAATATCTTCATAGTGTGGCTGATCAACTTAATGCCTTTGTAGTTACTACAGCTCTGAGCATCACCTTTGTTCTTGAAAACTGGCACCAAAACACTTCTTCTCCACTCCTTGGGCATCCTCTCACTCTCCAAGATTGTGTTAAACAATCTGGTTAAAAAGTCTTGTTAAAAACTCTGCTGGCCCAAACACTATCAGAATTACATTTACAACCTAAATTCTTATATTTGTTCCATGAAGATGTATGAAGTTATTCCCAGTAGTCTATTCTCTTCATTTTGTAGCTTTTCTCTTGGTTGCACTCCTTCCAGTAGTGTAATGCATGTTAGAGTTTTTTGTCCAATCATATTTCAGCCATTTGTGTTGCCAGGGTCAAGTAAATCTGCCTTGGTTCCTTCAGGAATTAACAGTGCATCTCTGTAGGTTAAATTAACTGTTAAACTTATCCTGCTGCTTTAACCAATCAGATGTCTTCTATACGTCCAGGGGTATGCATAGAAGGCATTTGAGAACGTCAACATTTTCACATCTTTTGATTGGATGTTTAGACTCCTCCACCCACACTGTAGAGGATCCTAGCTAACAAAACACTGATGCAAGGACTTGCTTAAGCAGCTTCAATGTATCTGTTTAAATATAACCGTCGTTTTTACACCCACAATGACTGACGGGAGAAGAAAATGATTTGATTGCTGATAATTTAAAAAATCCATTTTCCAGACAGACTTTTCAAGAAAAGCTGGTCATTGTGAAGAGAGGTCAGCCAACCCCGAAGCTAGCAGGCCTGTCTCAGCTGGAGAAAGAGCTTGTCTGTCACTTTCATATTAACAAGTGGAATCCTTGGATTACAGGCGAGGAGTGCTGCAAATTATCTTGCTGGGAATGGCTGTTGTTTGCAACTGATCGAGTAGATACTTCGAGCCAGACAAGGTTTGAAAACTGGAGCTGTCTAACCAAGGCAGCAGTGAGACACCAAAGCACAGCCGCCAGCTGGACATTTACAAAAACAGTACTTTTAAACCTCTGGGGAAACAAGAGTGGCTCTGCAGCTCAACGAACAAGTGCGTGGGGAACGGAGCTCCACAATGAAAAGGTGAAGATTTTTAAAACTATAATTTTATAGTAAAATTATCTTTAACATGCTTCATGGAAGGCCCTAAAGGCTATTTTATGCTGCTTGGTATGAATGACACTTAAATCTGATATATCACCACTGAAGGCCTGCCACTGTCTAAAACTTATCCTGAGATAAAGAACTGTATATGTTAAAAAAAACAAACGGTTTGTGTATTGTCCATATGCACACTGACTCCACTCCTACCCCCCAGTTTCCCCTGTGATTAATTCCAGTTAGCTAATTAATGAGCCTAAAAACATAATCATGATTAATTTTGAAAGTGTGTGATTAATTAGTTAAAATATTTTAGCAATTCCCAGCACTAATATATGTATTACTCATCTATCCTCCATGACAAACAGATTTGCATCACAATACATCTGTAAATCTCACGCTTCACTCTCTCCTTGAGAATAGGACCTTGAAATGTTTAAAGTCTTCGACTTGTAGCAAGACCTGATCCCCAACACAGAATTGACAGTTGACCATGTTGTTTTCAGGTTTAAAAGTGCCAATTCTTCACTACTCTACAATCGCTTCGAGTAAAGTAGTTGAGTAGAGGATGTAAATTTCTCCAGCAATAGCTACACATTGTAATTTCTCAAAAAATGAAGGAATCCTGAGACCACAGAATGTGAAAGATTCCACTGCTTGGCTCCACCTTAAACCATCCATAAAAAGTTTGAAATAGAATTGGTGAAAAAGAAGAGAAGACTTGTCTAAATTATATCTAACATTGTAAACCAGATACCACAGAATACACACAGTAAATGAATACCCTATAACAACTGGACATATAAAACATCTGGAGATATTAACTTCATATAGGCATAAACACTGAAAACGCTCTCAGAACTCCATAGAATATTGACAAAATAACCTAACAGCATAACAGGAAAGATGCAGACTCACTTAATAACCAGGTGATTATTGTTCCGTTACTTACTGTCACAAAGTACTATTGCATCACAGAAAATTTAATAAAGCTTTTATGTGGTGCCTGCATACATAAAAGGACAGTATATGAACATATGCAGCGGGACAATTTTAATGGAAATAAATAAATAAATAGTAAAGTAACAGTCATTGACACTATTACTGTACATCAGTTAGAGGTTCTGAAGGTCAGTTTGTTATAACCCAAACAGTTTTTTCTCCGACTGTATCTATGTAACGAAAAGCTAATTGTCAGAATTGGCTAGGTTATAACACCAGATCGGAAAAGAGTTAATTGTGCTGGAGAGCAACCGCAGTTCTAATGCTTTATTAAACATAGCCATATTCAGTTTTCTTGTAGGAAGTGAACACAAACCCACCTTGTCTAAAAAATTGGAAACCTTTCCTTTTAGTTAAGTTCTGCAAACAGAACTTCCTGACCGGCTGCACTCATCTTTATTGAGGTTCACTTGAGCTCTAAATTAGCTCATTAGCTGCCTAATTGGACAAATTAAGGCCCCAGTCAGGAATGCTTTGGCTTTTAGAGGTTCTGTAGGTGCCTTTTAAATCATCTGTCGACTCAGATGGTGAAAGGAGGACAAATTTGCCAAGTGGAGCGAATAATTGCCTCAATTGAGTACTTGGAAAAGCTGGCAAACAAAAGGCCAGTGCATGCAGCTAACAGGCGAGACTGTGCACCCTTCCCAGCTATTGACATCCCTTGGGCTATTATGCTTACTTTTTTCAGAGATTGATTTTTTTTTTTTATTCTTAGCTTCAGAGATGGATTTTCTGCAATTCAGTAAAAGTATGTCTTAGTAAACATTATATTTGGAAGATGTAAATATTAAAGAGTTATAGCAAAAGATTACACAGCTATCCAGTAGACTGATGTCATGATACATGTTAATAAAAAAGAAGAAGAATGGTCATATTTTTGCAAATATGTCACACATATTTGACATGTTAGAAAACGCCCAGAATGACTCAGTTTTTCATTAGAAGATGAGCTGATGACTGGGATCACCACTTTGAAGCTGATCTTGCGTACTTAACGGCCAGAGATAAGAAGCATTTATTTTTATTATTATTATTATTATTATTACAGAATTTATTGACAAGAGGATTTAATTCCAACAATGCAGAGACATGTAAGATGTAATGTACTCTAATTAGCATGCACATACATTATTCATCAATCAATTTAATATTTTGTCATAGGAAAATTAAAAGAAAAGTATGGATGCAGATTTGTGGGTGAACTGTTAAATGAAACTTCGGGCAATGATGAGTTGTGGCCCATACCAGACTCTATTAACTTTTGGTGTAGATCCAGATTTTTTAACCATTGTGCAATAGCATTTTTAAAATGGATTTTTGCCAATACCTTACATACAGGATCCAATTTGGACTGCACTTCAGAGGTTTGATAACAATCCCATCTTGAACACATCTACAGTATTCTGTCATTGCCGTAGCCCAACCACTTACACGCAGAAGTCGCATGTTTTGTCTTGTATTCCTCTGAGTTTTTTTTTTTTTTTTTTTTTTTTCCCCTACCATACCCAGTTCAAATTCAATTGGAACATATTTACCTTTTGGGTGATGTATGCATTGTCATACACTGTAAAAAATAACTAGGATATTTCTACTTTAAAAGTTAGAATCCAGGCTGTCTTAAAATTTTAAGTTGACTGAATTTGAGTTTACTTGTTTTAAACTTTACCACTTTTCTTCTCGAGTTCAGTCAGCTTAAAATTTTAAGACAGCCTGGACACTAACTTTTTTAAGTTGAAATATTTTTTTTTACAGTGTATACATTTTAGTGCTTTCCTGTAAAATTTCAATCACTTGCCGATAAACAGAAAGTTCTTGTAACGCACCCATGCAAGATACAGTGTGCGCCAAACTTGACATTTGATGACCATCCCCTTCTGAATACAATGTCAACATTCTTTCATTGCCATAGTCCCACCCACTGACAACAGGAAGTGATCTGTTTAGACTGTTATGCACGTTATTAAACGCAATATATCATCTCATTAGTGGATGTTCTATGATGCATAATTTCATGAGGAGCTCCTCTGTTTATTCTTCATATGACATCAAAGATGAGATGCAGGTCAGAGCAGCATCAAGATGCTGAGGCCTTCAAAACTGCTTGCAGTTTTACTAATCACATTTAAATCAGCAAGTAGCATTGGTGGAGGTCTGAGCTCTCTGAGTGTCCTGTAGTTGAATTTAATTTAGTTCAATTTAATTTCTTTTTTTTTTAAATACATTTGATGCTAATCATACCGATTTACTGATATAGACCCAATACATATTATGATGCACGACTTTTTGTTAGTGTCATGAGATGGCCAGTGTTGGTTGCACAAATTACAAAAATACTGCCACTGGGAAGGGGTGGGGGTGGGGGTGGGGTAACCCATCACATTACTGCCCTACCTGTTAAAATTATTATTATAATAATTATTTTTCAGCCAGTTTTTAACATTTTTAGTGAATGTTTTAAAGTCCGTTATTATTTTAATTTCATTTGGCATTGTGTTCCAGATGTGACTGCCCTTTATAGAGAAAGCTGTTTGTCCAAATGTGGTTCTGCGGTGGAATATTTTACAGTTATTGTTAACAGAACTCCTGGTGGCTCTGCTGCTGTCCTGTCTTTGGACGAAACCAGCAAGTGGCTCGGGTGCTGATTTATGGAAACATTTGAACGTTAATTTCAGAAGACAGAGGTCAATGAAGCTCTCAAAACTCAATAGGTTGTATTTTTTTAAAACATTACAGTGATGCCACCTAATGGGCTTTTTGTCCAAGATTTTTAGGGTTTGATTATATAATGAACCTATATGTCTTATTGTGGAAGGGGCTGCTTGAGCCCAGACTGTCAAACAGTATGATATATGAGAAAAAACCATAGAATGCATATACAGTGCAGCTGCTTTGTAAGGTATGTAATATCTAATTAATTTAAAGCAGTTCAGATTTTTTTTTACTGTTTTTGAAATTTTCTTTATATGAAGATTAAATTTGAGTTGAGGATCTAGTACAATGCCAAGGTATTTGAATTCTGTAGCTAAACTGATGTCATGATCATGTATATTAACTTTAAAATGTTGCAGGTTACATTTTTTGATTGAAAAGCACATTGAGACTGTTTTCTGAAGGTTCAGCAATAGATGGTTCTTGAGGAGCCACTCTTGGACATCAACCATACTTGTAGACAGTACATCTGCAGCCTGTGCTGGAGTCTTGGCAGCTGTGTAAATAACTGCATCATCTGCATAAAGTTGGCATGTTGCAGCTGAGCAGTGTAACGGCAAGTCATTAATAAAAATGCTGAAAAGTAAAGGACCAAGAATGGACCCTTGTGGGATACCCATGCGGTTGTTTAAAAATGAGGATTTATCCTGGTGAACTTTTACACACTGTTCTCTATTCTGGAGATAAGATGCAAACCATTCTAATGTATTTGGGGAGAAGTTAAAAGATACCATTTTGGATAAAAGCAAACTGTGGTTTACAGTATCGAAAGCCTTTTTGAGATCTAGAAAAACAGCTCCTACCACATTACCCCTGTCCAAGGACTGTTTGACGTTTTCAATAAGGCAACAATTTGCTGTTTCTGTTGAGTATCCTGGTCTAAAACCAAATTGATGTGGATGAAGAAGTTGACTGTCTTGTAAGTAGTCTATCAGCTGTGTAGCTACAACTTTTTCAAGAACCTTAGATAGGACCGGTAAGATAGAGATTGGGCGGTAATTGCATATATCGTCTTGACTGCCTGATTTATGAACTGGTATGACGACAGCTTTTTTCCAGCCAGATGGAAATGTACTAGACCTAATGGAGAGATTAATGAGATGGGTCAGTGGTTTGATTAATATTTTGCTGTGCATTTTGAGAAAGGAGGTGCTCATATTGTAGATATCATTAGTTTTTGAGTTTGACAGTGTTTTAACAATACCAGCAATTAACTTCTCATTTACCTCATTGATGTGAAAAGTATCTGTTGGAAGTATGAAATTTGTGTTGTTGAGCACATTTGGCAGCACAAAAATTTTTGTTAAGTCTTCCACAGAGCCCACAAAGTGTGAATTAAATTCATTTGCCAAAGTAGCCTTGTTACTGACGGTCTTGCCATTGATTCTAAGTTCCTTTACCCCCTTCTGATCGTTTTTTTTTATTAGTTAAGTTATTTAAATGCCTCCATAGGGAACTGTTGTTACCCTTTGCATGATCTATCAGTTTATTGTAATAAGATATTTTTGATTTTCGCAGCTCATGTACCACTTTATTTCTTAAACTTTTGTACACAAGGTGATCATTTTGTAGTTTGGAGGTTAGTGATGTTTTCAGTGCATAGTCTCGTCTCTTCATAAGTTTTCTTATTTCATTATTTAACCATGGTAGGCTAATCTTCTGTTGTCTACTTTTAATTTGCTTTGAACATTTTTCTATAGACTTTGTGATTGTTGCAGTTATGAAATTACAACAATCATCTACTTCACATGTTGACATGAGCTGCTCCCAATTTTGATTCTCTAAGTAATGTTCAAACTCCTCATTTTTTGATTTGGGGATAATAAAATTTGATTTGTCAATATCGACTCCCCCAAAATACTGTAGTCGCTTTTTAGTAAGTTTCCTGACAGCAAGAACTATGTTATGATCTGAGAGACCAGTTACAAGATTATAGGTTCTGGTTATTCGTTCTGGTTTATTAGTAAATACCATGTCAATAAGTGTTCTGGATTGTTTGGTTATCCTGGTGGGTCCTTTGATGATTTGCTGGTAATTAAATTTAGTCATGAGGCTTTTCAGTTTTTGTTTGTCTTTTTTATCAGACCAGTTGATATTAAAGTCACCATGAATTATTGTTTCTCTGTTCTTCTCAAGTTGTTTAACCAGATCACTTAATTCATTATAAAAGGAAGAGTTGTGTGACGGTGGGTTGTACACTACTGCAATGTTGAAATTCATTACCGGAGAGAGACATACATTAACAGCTAAACATTCAAGTGAAGTATTCAAATCAACCAGTTGACATTTATATTTCTCTTTGATGTAAATTAAAACACCTCCTCCCCTCCCTACCTGCCTGTCTTTTCTAAAACACTGGTAGCCCACAATATCGATCATATTAGTGTCTATGTTCCTGTGTAGCCAGCTTTCTGAGAGACAAAGGTAGTCCAGATTTGAGTCCAACAGCAACACCGAAATCTCATCTCTTTTGGGGATTATGCTCCGTATGTTTAAATGACCACCGAGGATCCCCTTTGGTTTAGCCTTGGTGTCCCAAAGAACTCGTGCATGATTAACATTTGGGAAAATAAGATGTTGTTTTTGCTTTTGTACAGCTCGGTTTTGTGCTAACCCAGTGGGTCTGCTGTTTATAGTGGCAGGTCCAGGGTTAAGGTGAATATCTCCTCCAGAAGTAGCAGAAGCTAACAGAAAGTTTAATTGTATTATCCTCTGCCATTATTGTGATTTTGCTTAACAGCCAGGTTTGCCTTAATTTGGAAGTTTTTGCTCAGGCTTTTAAAGACCACTAGAGTGTAGGGTGATATGTCCAAGCCCAAATCCATACAGATAAAACTTTTAACTTCACCTTT
The DNA here is from genome assembly GCA_020510985.1 of Pholidichthys leucotaenia. Taxonomy (NCBI): domain Eukaryota; kingdom Metazoa; phylum Chordata; class Actinopteri; order Cichliformes; family Pholidichthyidae; genus Pholidichthys; species Pholidichthys leucotaenia. The sequence continues at coordinate 334,247,622 of CM035839.1, read as the reverse complement.
GTTATTTTGTCGGAAATCCTTCTTGTTGCAGGTCCAGACACACAAAGACAAAACGAAGAGGAAGTAGATAAGTAAGAAGGCTTATTAGTGGTGCCCATCTCCCACTTTTTAATCCGGTGGCAGCCATCTTCAGTCTTTCTTGGAAAGAAGGAAAAAGAAAATCTGTGGATAGTAAAATAAATTCTGCTTATTCGCCAGAATCTGATCCGATCGTCCTCGAATCCAGCTGGGCTCAGCTAGCCAACTAGCCCCCTTCGTTGCTGGTCTCGTTGCTCATAGCCGCCGTAACTGGTCGCCCGTCCCGCTCCCTCCAACCGAGTCTCGTCGCACACCGCCGCTGCCACCGAGCACCGCTGAGGTCACGGTAAGTCCTCTGCCGCGAGGCAACCGCCACCTACCGTTCGTCTGCCGGGTGAAATCTCTGCTGAGCCCCGTCAACAAATAGCAGCTTGCCTGGTAGTTATCTCTCCGCTGGGGCCTCGAGAGCTGGGCTTCGATTCAGGCTGGGTGTAAGGTGGAATAACTGGCGCCAGCATTAAGCGAACTAGCGTTAGCTTAGCAATCGCTTCGGGTAGTCTCGTCGCACACTCGCCGCTGCAGTCACGGTAGAGTCCCTCCGCTGGGCATACCGCCGCCTACCGCCGTCTGCCTGGGTGGAAAACTCTGCTGAGGCCCCGTCAACAAATAGCCGCCTGCCTGGTAGTATCTCCGCTGGGCCTCGCAGCTGGGCGTTGGATTCAGGCTGGTGTTAGGTGGAATGGCTGGCGCCAGCATTAAGCTACTAGCGGTTAGCTTAGCAATCGCTTCAGTAGGGGCACATCAGTGAATCACAAGGAAGCGCTGGAATCGCTGGTCAGTTACTCACAGTGGCCGGATAAAAGCGATCAAAGGGGTATCCACCGGAGGTATATCCGATTGCTGTAGGTTAGTTATTTAGAGACTGGCACCAGCATTAAGCTAACTAGTGTTAGCTTAGCAATCGCTTCAGGTAGCATTAAGCTAACTAGTGTTAGCTTAGCAATCGCTTCAGGAAGGCGCATCAGTGAACCACAAAGAAATGCTGGTCGCTGGAGAAAGGCGATTAAAGGGCAATCCAACGGAGGTGGCAATTCAGCCCGTGCGTGTTCGCCACGAGCGCCGATCGCTGCAGGCCAGCCACTTTTAATGGCAAAATCAGTGACTTTGTCTCAGCACTGAAAAAGTGTGACCATCCCGGTCGCCATCTTGAAGTCGTCCCGAATGAAGTCGAATGAAGGGAAGGAATAAATGTGTTTGTTTATAGTGAGTGACGGAGGGAGGAAGGCCTGAAATAGGCAAATGTGAGTTATGTTATATGTGTTAAATGTGAGTCAGGCTGTTATATTTGTGTATTTATAATATTTATAATATTTATGTTAAGTATGAGTCAGGCTGTTATATTTGTGTATTTATAATATTTATAATATTTATAATTGTGTATTTATAATTTTTCTGCATTGATGTATGTGGTTATTGTGTATATTTTTTATTTTTTTTCCCATCTTTACTTGATTCTTTTTTCTAAAGCCCATCCAGGGACAAGAGTTGCAAATTAGCTAATAGCTATACACTCTATGTGCAACACATCAGATTGATTGTCTTTGATTAATTGTCTATGTTTATTGCACTGTCCCTGTCAAATAAACTAATCTAAGAAAAAAAAAATGTTTTTGTGATTTTCACACTATCCAGAGGATGTGTAACCTTCCTCACATGTCACTGTAGGTGTTTTTTATTTATCTCACAGCATAAAGAGCTCCTGTCTTTGGTGTCCTAGTAGCATCCCACTCATCTTGTAACCAGCAATGGGCTTGTTAATTTTCCTCTGAGTGGCACTTGAGTTGAATTAAAAGCTAACCATTACAGTTAAGGAGGTGGAGCAGTGGCATTATTCTACTCCTGTACTTGGGTTACAGGCACTTCTTCAGCTCTTAAGTAGAGCTGACACTTACCATCACCCTGGCAGAAATGACACAAATACTTAAGCACATCAGTTGTCATTCTATTTTAAAGCTTATTAGATAACGATGAAACATGTATATAGTAATTGCATATGGTAACTACTATAACAAGTACAAGAATATACAGCTGCATGCAGTAAGCTAGAGGAAGCCAGAAGCAGCCAAACTAGAATATCAGAAAATTTTAAAGGGGATTTGAAAAGAGTTTTGAGAGACTTTGCACCCAACAGTGGCGATGACATGATAACTCTTCAACTCTTCCATATGCAAAACTTAGACATTTTGTCACTTTATTATCAGCAACACTTGCTCTAATTTATCAAAAGTGCATGGAAATCAGTCCACATTTGGGTGCAGAAATTATTGTGACCTCTGCCATTGACAGTGTGATCATCAGATGGGTGGTATATAGAATATATTCAATGTATCAATACATTTGTATCAGGTGAGATACATACACTAAAATGTCTATATTGTGACTATTGAATATACACATCTAAGCCACAGCAGCTTCCCCAGCTGGGGAACGCCAAAGATTAGGGATGAGGCAAAAGATTGATTCAGCAATGTATTGCAATACTTGGCACTGGAGATAATAATAATAATAATAATAATAATAATAATAATAATAATAATAATAATAATAATAATAATACATCAGATAAACTCCTTGTGCTTATTATATTCACTCTTAAGACAATCCTTTTCTCCAGGAACCTTCCTGTCACTCTGCCGCTTCCTACCTCCTTCCTGCACTCCTGGCTGTGCTCACCTTTACCTGCCTGCCCGCTCGCACCATTCAAAACTTCCCAGAGCTAAAGATCCCCTTCCATGATGGATAAGCACCTGAGTGATACTCCTCTCTAGCATAATAACCTGGATCTCCTCTCTGACCACTCTGGAAAAGACCCAGTCACACTGTCAGTGACTCCCCTGCACCAAGTCAGCCAGCTCACTCTGATCATTTACACTCACTTGCAGTTAAGACCAAATCTCCTAACTCGTCATTATTTCTACCACCTTCATCCACTGCTCCTCTCCTCCCCTCCAAGAACACAGTCAAACCTGTGTACTGCAAATATACCTGTAAAGTCTGAAATAGAAAAAGGGAAATTAATTTACTTGCTGCAACTAAGAACTGTGTCCTTGTGTTGTGTCTGCATGTTGAATCTTTAGCAGTGGTGGTGGGTGACAAACTTTATTTTTTTTGGGGGGGGGTGCTGTTGTGTCCATAATCCTTGTTACAATAACCACGCCGGAAGTGCAGTGAACGTAACTTTATTATAAGAACAGTTATATATACGATGCAGTGCGGTGCTCCTGCTTGTCAAGGGTCGACAGCGAAAAGAGAGGTGGCTTCCTCCCGCCGTGCCCTTTATATCCCGGGTGGAGTCACCACCGGAAAGGCGGGCCACCTCCCCTTCCTATTCCCTGGTAGTCCTGACCGCCATATTACTAATACTATTTACATACATAACATTTCTCCCCCCTGCAGAAAAACAGCAAACACACTAGTCGAGCCCTCCAAAAAATTTATAGCCCGACTCATGCACTAAACAATAAAAACATATGTACAAAAGGAATAAATAGACCTATCCACTCACACAACAGAAACTAGAGGTGCCAGGTGGACTACTGGCACCCCCTACACAACCAGGCGAGTTATTCTGCTGCCTAATTCTAAATAGTCCAAAATAAAATAGCTGTGTTCCTAAACAAAATAATTCCAGAACAACTACAATACATATATATAGAACAGATAACAATAACATACCCCCTATTGGTGGCCCCCACCCCAACACACCTATCCCACACTCGGGCGCATCACACAATTTAAAACAAACAGTGTTGGACATCATAAATCACATATTTTCACATTTCCCTTCACCCGGAATGTCAAAACAACCTTTTCTTTTCTCAGTATACAATTAACTCAATCCAATCATTTTTTTTTTTTGCAATTTAATTCAACGTTTCAAAATGCTCACTTATTCTTTGTACCAATTCGTTCAATTCACATTAAAATTTCAAACTATTCAAACTCTCTTTTCAAATTTACACACACAGGGCACAACCCAATAGGTTCATCTTGAACTACATGCAACATGACATGGGGAAAAACCAGAAAACAAACATACTTGAACACACCCCAGTCACTTTACCACACCTGTGGAGGACACCCCCCCCCCCCCTTCGCCGGATTGCTATCTGGTGGTTCCCACCAAGAGCGCCTCCACCTCCTGTCCTCTGGGGACGGGCTGCACCGCCTCCTTTTTTCCACTATGCGGCGCAGCTTGTTGGGGTGCCTCCACGACTCATCAGACAGACCTAAGTAGCCGTCACTCCGGGCTGCTGTCACCTGTAGCCGTCCCTGGTCATCACTCTGCTCGCGATGTTCGTGGGTCCCTCTCCGCCAAGTTTCAACCCTTAGGCAGATCTCATTGCCAATGCGAAGGGGAACTCTGACATTCTTCCTAGGACCACCATGCTATGAGCGGGCTTCCCATTTAAGGCTGGTCGTCTTTCCAGCCCACCCTGAGGCCCTTTTCAAAGGCCGTCATTCGCCGCATTTTTAAACTGCATCAGCTGGTCTCACCCTAGGTTCTTCCAGCGCTCTCACCTCGGTCCTACCCGCCACACTGGGGGTCCTGTCATGCCATCCAGTTCCCGCACCAAGGGCAACCTGGACGCTGGCATCGGGTCCGTCCCGGGCTGGCGTACCACAATGTTCTGTTTGCACTTCATCTGTAATAGCAGACCAGTCACAGTCCCACACTTCACCATCATCCACATACGGAGCAGGTCGGTCTCACAATCCGCAGCCCAACCACTCCTTACCGGTGTTGCTGGCGATCGAGAAGCCCAAGCCATAAAACATGTCACACCAAATGATGTTGAACCCCGCTGTGGTCACCACCACCTGGACGTTTGCCATTATTCGTGACTTGTACACCGCCGACAGTACCACAGACCCCACAACAGCCAGCTTGTTCCTCCCATAACCGTAATAGGGCACGGACACTCTGCTTATGTGATAGTGGGGAAATAGACTTCACCATCGCCAAATTCAACACCGAGGCCACCGATCCTGTGTCGACCAGTAAGGGTACCTCGGCGCCATCCGGTGAAATGGTACAGTAAATACGTCCATATGTCTCCGGGAAAACTGTGTGGATGACCGTCGGAGTCTTCGCTGAGGAGCCCGTTTCCTGTCCCCGGTCTCCTCGCACAAAATTCTTACAGGTTCTGGCAAAGTGGTGCAAGAGACCACATTTTCCACAGCGCCTGCCTTTCGCTGGACATTCTGGACTTATAGCAATGGCTCTTTATTATCAGGCTGTCCTAAAACATCTTTAAAAAGTCTTCAGCTGATCCAAAATGCTGCAGCAAGAGTTTTAACAGGTACCAGAAAGAGAAATCATATCTCTCCGGTTCTGGCCTCCCTTCATTGGCTTCCCATAGAGTTTAGAATTAAGTTTAAAATCCTTCTTCTTACTTACAAAGCTCTAAACAATCAGGCTCCTTTTTATTTAAAAGATCTGATACTACCGTATTATCCTAACAGAGCACTACGCTCCCAAAATGCAGGATTACTTGTAATACCTAGAATCTCCAAAAGTACAATGGGAGGCAGAGCCTTCAGTTATCAAGCTCCTCTCCTGTGGAATCAGCTGCCAATCTGGATTCGGGAGTCAGACTCGATCTCTGTTTTTAAGAATAGGGCTAAAACCTACCGTTTTGATATAGCCTACAATTAGGGAGGGATCATGTGTTTCTGAACCCTCCCTTAGTTATGCTGCTAATAGGTTTAGTCAACCGGGGGACCTCCAGTAATGCACTGGGCCTCACTCCTTTCCTCACTGTCTATGAAATATTTTTTTTTGCTGGTCATTAACATTTGTTTGTTCTCTCCCATAGATTGAGTCCCCATCGTGCTGTTTGCTCTCTACATGTCTGTTCTTTTCTTCTTATCTATCCCCTCACCCCCCAGCCAGTCACAGCAGATGACTGCCCCTCCCTGAGCCTGGTTCTGCTGGAGGTTTCTTCCTGTTAAAAGGGAGTTTTTCCTCTCCACCGTCGCCAAGTGCTTGCTCACAGGGGATCGCCTGATTGCTGGGGTCTTTCTGCAACTGTGGGGGTTCCCCCCTACAGTTGATAGTGCTATGAGATGACTGTTGTTGTGAAATGGCGCTATATAAATAAGGTTGAATTGAATTGAATTGAATTGGTGGACCTAATCTTGACAACGGAGGTGTATTCCTCTTCCTCAATGTCGTCCTCATTTTCAGGGTCCAACGTCAGCACCTTTACACAAGGCTCATCTGACTTCTGCAGCCTCAAACTGCTGTACTACCTCGATAGCTGTGGCTAATGTTAGCTCGTCCGAATATGTCAGGAGTCTGGACCGAGCCACTGGACCGCGCATCTGCTCCGCTAGCTGGTCCCGGATCATTTCATCCTGCAGGGCCCCAAATCGACACTCACTAGCCAGCTGACAGACTCACCCATTCGCTAGCGATGCTGCCAAAACTTGGTGCGTCCGAGAATGATGTTTTCAGGGGTGCGAAAATAGCACGCCATCAGCTCCACCAATTCATCAAAGTTATCCGCACCTCCTAGCATCTCGAGGATCCTTTGGCCCCCCATGCCCAAATTATGGACCAAAATTGCCCTTGCACACAACTTCTCAAGCTTACCGAGGTTTAAGGCCACCAGGTAGTTGTTGAAGGTGGTGAACCATCTAGGCCAAGGGCATGGTGGCTCGCCCGGGCATCCAGAAATGGGCGGAAGGGGTGGTATCAGCTTGCTCCATCACGGTGTTCTCCTCATCGCCAAATGGTTGTGTCCATAATCCTTGTCACAATAACCAGGCTGGAGGTGCAATGAACGTAACATTATCATAAGAACAGTTATATATACAATGCAGTACGGTGCCTCCTGCTTTCCAAGGGTCGACAGCGAAAAGACAGATGGCTGCCTCCCGCTGTGCCCTTTATATCCCGGGTGGCGTCACCACCGGAAAGGGCGGGTGAAAAAGTATTTAGTCAGCCACCAATTGTGCGAGTTCTCCCACTTAAAAGATGAGAGAGGTCTCCAGTTTTCATCATAGGTATACCTCAACTATGAGAGACAAAATAAGAATAAAAAAATCCAGAAAATCACATTGAAGGATTTTTAATGAATTAATTGGTAAATCCTCGATAAATTAAGTATTTGGTCAATAACAAAAGTTCATCTCAATACTTTGTTATATACCCTTTGTTTGGCAATGACAGAGGGTCAAACATTTTCTGTAAGTTTTCACAAAACGTTTCACACACTGTTGCTGGTATTTTGGCCCAGTTCCTCAGTGCAGATCTCTCTAGAGCAGTGGATGTTTTGGGGCTGTCGCTGGGGCAAACACAGACTTTCAACTCCCTCCAAAAGTTTGCTATGGGGTGAGAGGTCTGGAGACTGGCGTGAGGCCACTCCCAGGACCTTGAAATGCTTCTTACGAAGCCACTCCTTCGTTTGCCCGGGCGGTGGTGTTTGGGGATCATTGTCAGCTGAAAGACCCAGCCACGTTTCATCTTCAATGCCCTTGCGGTGGAAGGAGGGTTTTCACTCAAAATCTCACGATACGATGGCCCCATTCATTCTTTCCTTTAATCACGGATCAGTCGTCCTGGTCCCTTTGCAGAAAAACAGCCCTAAGTATGATGTTTCCAACCCCATGGCTTCACAGTAGTATGGTGTTCTTTCTCCTCCAAACACGGACAAGTTGATTTTTACCAAATGTTCTATTGTAGTTTTCATCTGACCATATGACATTCTCCAATCCTCTTCTGGATCATCCAAATGCCTCCTCTGAGCAAACTTCAGACGGGCCTGGACATGTACTGGCTTAAGCAGGGGACATGCCTGGCACTGCAGGATTGAGTCCCCTGGCGGCGTAGTGTGTTACGGATGGAGCCTTTGTTACTTTGGTCCCAGCTCTCTGGCAGGTCATTCACTAGAGTCCCCCCATGTGGTTTTCTGGGATTTTTGCTCACCGTTCTCATGATAATTTTGACCCCACGGTGAGATCTTGCGTGGAGCCCCAGATCGAGGGATATTAGTCAGTGGTCTTGTATGTCTTCCATTTCTAATAATTGCTCCCACAGTTGATTCTTCACACCAAGCTGCTTACCTATTGCAGATTCAGTCTTCCCAGCCTGGTGCAGGTCTACAATTTTGTTTCTGGTGTCCTTTGACAGCTCTTTGGTCTTGGCCATAGTGGAGTTGGAGTCTGACTATTTGAGGTTGTGGACAGGTGTCTTTTATACTGATACGATTTCAAACAGGTGCCATTAATACAGGTAACGAGTGGAGGACAGAGGAGCCTCTTAAAGAAGAAGTTACAGTCTGTGAGAGCCAGAAATCTTGCTTGTTTGTAAGTGACCAAATACTTATTGTTCACTGAGGAATTTACCATTAAGTCATTAAAAATCCTTCAATGTGATTTTCTGGATGTTTTTTTCTCATTTTGTCTCTCATAGTTGAGGTTTTACCTATGATGAAAATTGGAGACCTCTCTCATCTTTTAAGTGGGAGAACTTGCACAATTGGTGGCTGACTAAATACTTTTTTGCCCCACTGTACATATACATAACAGGCACACTAGGATGTGATGAGTGAAATCATCTAAGGACCTCATAGACCACAGAAAAACACTCAAATTGAAATCATTCTTCAAACCGCCCAAATAATTCATCAGGCAGCCCTCTGCCTTTCCCGGAGGACATCTCCAGAGTCCTCCGGTCTCAGAAGATCAAGGCCATCAAAGGAGACCCCTCACATCCCGCCCACACCTGGTTTGACCTGCTCCCCTCTGGATGACGGTTGCAGATCAAGGAGGTCGCCACACCTCCAGACTGACAAACAATTTCTTCCCCTGGGCCAACCGAACTGCAAACAGTCAGAGGCCCCACCCTTCGCTTACGAACGCTCACATGCAGAGAACTGAGGACCTGTTTAATTATCATAACACACCTGGCCGTTGTCACTGCACCCTTTCATGTACATTGACCCATCTGTAAACCACTTGCCAGTCCTGGGTATATTTTCTATATTCCTTGGGCCATTTTATTGAATCATATGTGCTGCACCCCTCACTCTTATGTACATAGTTTCCATCTGTGAAGGTCACTACCATACCTGTGTATATACCTGTGGGCTAGTTTTATTTTTATTTTCAGTGGATGTTTAAATCGTGTATTCTGTAACTGTTATATCAAATCCCTCTCTCTTACTTTATTGCACAGTTGCCTGGTGGAGCACCCACAATTTTGTTGTACTGTGCAACAGTACAATGACACTAAAGCCTATTCTATTCTATTCTATTCTATTCTATTCTATTGTCAGCTGGTTTCTTTGGCTTTCTATGCCTTTTGGTTCCTCCTTTTCTTCATATGTTCAATACTTATTCCCTATGTTATTCCACTTTATTAAATGTAATTTGTTTTGTGAACACAGTTGCCTTGACTTCTTTGAATGTCGGGATTACTTGCATTGTTACTGATATCTGGTGAAAATCTCAGGTCAATGGCTCAATCAGAAATATGTTTAATGAGAAAAATGTTGATGTGAGCAAGAGTTATTTTCCCCGCTGTACACGTCCCAGAATCGAGTTTTGGATGGTCCAATGAATAGCTGCTCCTGCTCATATGGTGAAACAAAGTTTGCTGGCTTCAATTAGTCTCAGTTAGAATGTGCGCCCCTAACCAGGAAATGGTCTATAATGCAAGCCTACAAACTAATATGTTATTTATTGTAAAATGGCTGCTGCTACAGAAGCTTGCATATCAACTACAGAAGGACATGCTATTCTCTCATTTATTTTGCATATCACGATGTGATTGACTGATTGAGGAAATATTTTTATCTCTGAATATTTATAGGGGGCGGCACACGTTTCGCCGGCCTATTGACGCACCTACCTCTGGTCTTGAGTCAGCCAATTATCACATTGTAAAGGACATGCAGTGGCATTTCATTGCAATATATGTTTTTGGTGGAAAAATAGAAAAAAAATTGTATTGCAAACTTTCTGTGTCCATGTTCATACAGCCCTAATCATTAATTTTCGTTCATGTCCATGGGTAATATACGTAACCTGTGTTTTTGATACAGTAGATAGCCATATTACTGGCAAGCGGCTTCAGGAAAAAAAAAAGAATAATTACACACACACACACATACTGGATTGATTACAATGGAGAGAGTGTCTTGGAAATATATTACATGAACTTCAGAATATACTGAATGAACTTCAGATTATATTGACTGATGATGGGCTTTAAGCTTATATACATCCATCCATCCATTCATCTTATTCCACTTAATCGTTTTTGGTTGCGGGGGGGCTGGAGCCTATCCCAGCATCTTTGGGCAAGAGGCAGGGTACACCCTGGACAGATCGCCAGTCCATCGCAGGGTCAACACAGAGAGACAGACAACCATTCACTCTCAGAGTCATACCTATGGACAATTTAGAATCCAAGTTGATGCCAATTAACCTAACTTGCATGTTTTTGGCATGTGGCCTCACCCAAAGATGCTGGGATAGGCTCCAGCCCCCCCCCCCCCGGCAACCCAAAAAGGATTAAGCAGAAGAAGATGGATGGATGGATGGATGGGAGGAAAGAGAAATCCCAGAGTAAACCCAAAAACCACACAAAGTATTCAGTCCAGCATTTCAGAGAATGCCTTCCTGTGTGGCGGAGAAGGGTCCTCCTATCATTTCCACCTTGTATTAATTGTATCAAAAAAAAAAGGCTCAGAATCAGTACTTAAATGATGTGTGGGAAAAGAAAAAAAAAGCACACATCACTACAATATTAGTACCAATCTGGTAACTAATATGCAAGGTAATAAATGTAAATGCATACAAACAAAAGCTGCCACTTATTTATGGCACTGTGCTGTATAAATGCCATAAAATAAAATAATAAATAATAATAATAAAATAAATGCCAATTCTTGGGGTATATCCTCTGTTAGTTGGCTGGGCAGGTACGATCGAAAATTTATATCAGTGGTATCTGTTGACATTGTGACAGATTCACAGTTCATTACAGTATTTTTTTTATTTATTTAATTATTGGCAATGACAAGTGCTTACAGTCGGAGTATTATGCCTGTGATAAAACAACATTTCATCTTTTATAGGGATAACAGACAGCAATTCCATCCCAGGTTATTAATTGGACTTCCCTCACAGCCCCCCCTCTCCCATGGTGTTTCCCAAGGGTTCTGTGCTTGGCCCTCTCCTCTTCATCATCTACAGTGGATATAAAAAGTTTACACACCCCTGTTCAAATGCCAGATTATTGTGACGTAAAAAAAATGAGACCAAGATAAATCTTCTTCTGGTGAAGTCATTCTTTGTTGATTTGGATGTGTGCTTTGGGTCATTGTCATGCTGAAAGATTAAGTTCCTCTTCATCGTCAGCTTTCTAACAGAAGCCTGAAGGTTTTGTGCCAACACTGACTGGTGTTTGGAACTGTTCCTCATTCCCGCCACCTTGACTAAGGCCCCAGTTCCAGCTGAAGAAAAACAGCCCCAAAGCATGATGGTGCCACCACCATGCTTCAGTGTAGGTATGGTATTCTTTTGGTGATGAGCAGTGTTGTGTTTGCTCCAAATATACCTTTTGGAATTATGGCCAAAAAGTGCAACCTTGGTTTCATCAGGCCCTGACACATTTTCCCACATGCATTTGGGAGATTTCAAATGTGTTTTTGCAAAATGTAGCCGGGCTTGGATGTTTGTCTTTGTAAGATAAGGCCTCTGTCTTGCCACCCTACCCCATAACCTAGACGTATGAAGAAGACTGGAGATTGTCACATGTACTAAACAGCCAGTATTCGCCAGAAATTCCTGCAGCTCTTTCAATGTTGCTGTTGGCCTCTTGGGAGTCTCCCTGACCAGTTTTCTTCTCGTCTTTTCATCAATTTTGGAGGGACGTGCAATTCTTCATAATGTCACTGTTGTGCCATATTTTCTCCACTTGATGATGACTGTCTTCATTCTGTTTTATGGTAGATTTAATGCCTTGGAAATTCTTCTGTACCCTTCTCCTGACTGATACCTTTGAACAGTGAGATCCCTCTCATGCTTTGGAAGCTCTCTGCGGACCATGGCTTGTGCTGTAAGATGTGATTACAAAAATGTCGGGAAAAGCCTAGTAGAACAGCTGAACTTTATTTGGGGTTAATCAGAGGCACTTTAAATGGTTGCAGGTGTGTGCTGACTCACATTTAACATGAGTTTGAATGTGATTGGTTAATTCTGAACACAGCCACATCCCTAGTTGTAAGAGGTTGTGCATATTTATGCAACCAGGTTATTAAAAGCTTTTTTTTTTTAATTTTTCCCCCTAAAAGATTTCAGCTTGCTTTTCAGTTGGGTTGTACAGGTTATAGGTCACATTAATGGTGGAAAAATGTTTTGAAATTATTAACTTGTTCTCATTTTTTTTACATCACAAAAAATACTTTTTTCCCCACTGTATAAGGGTCATTTACATTTGAAAAGGCTGTAAATTTAGTTCAAACAAAGTTTAGCATGTAATAGTTAAATTAAACCTAAATTTCCAACCACAAAATTGTGGTTAGTGAAAAGGCAGAGTGGCTAGTAACTTTGGAAAATCACTAGCCACAGTAGCTGGTAAGCAAAAACGTTAATGTCAAGCCCTGCTCCTCGGGGTGGGGTTCACGGTGTGACTTCTCATGCTTGCCTGCCTCCACTTAGCGTTTTGCCCTGGTTTGATGGAACCTCAGACCTTACTCCTTCCAGTGCTGCCCTTACGCCTTTGGCAGCCATTACAATGTTTGAGTTCTGTTTTTTTCTTCTATCAAAATGAAATAAGTGTGTATTTTTTTTTCCCCAAAATGGTATCAAAAAGCCTTAGGGTCTGGACGGAAAACCCCCTGGGTCCGGATATGGACCAAGGTCCGCTATTTGAGGAGGCCAGGTACAGGACTTGTTTCACTGTGGATAATGACATTGTCTTACAGTACCAACTTCAGCCAGTATCTTCACAAGGTCTTTTGCTTTTGTTCTGGAGTTGATGTGCATATTTCATACCAAAATACATTCATGTCTGGGACACAGAACCCATCTCCTTCCTTAGTATGATGGCTGGACATTCCCATGGTGTTTATGCTTGCATATAATTGTTTGAACAGATGAACGTGGCACCTTCAAACATCTGGAAATTTTATCCAAGGATACACCAGACTTGTAGAGGTCCACAGTTATCTTCCTGATATTAGTGTATGTAAACTTCTAACTGAAGAAAGTTATAAAAAAACTCTCTAATATTCTAAATATTTAGTTATTTAGCAAATACAGAAATATTTCTATTTGCTAAAACATGAAAAGATTAGTCTGGTGTAATGTCATCTTTTTATACAGTCTATGTAAACTTTTAGTTTCAACTGTACAGTGGAAGTCAAAATTGGTGAACAATGTATTAGTACTTGATTTATTCTAACATATGCTATTCTTCATTATTCAGAATTTGACAGAATATCAACTGCGGCTATTCTATTCCATTGCTGTACTAGAATTTTATTTTTTTTTTAATAACTAAGGCACTTCAACACAAATATTTGTTTTGTAAAAAAAAAAGTCAGCAAAATTAGAGAACAGTAACCACTGTGTCAGAAGAGACAATTTAAACATGTCTTTTAGGGCTATAGGATTAAAAAAATTGATAGGAAGTGTAGAGGCCCTTGCGTTGAATGACTTCAGTCTATCTGTGCCCACAGGACACCACTAGTTTCTCACACTGCTCTGGTTTGGGGGACAGGATTATGTGAAGACTCTCAATCGGGAATCGGTTCAACACTGCAGCTGGAATTACTCACCAGTTCACTGCTGAAAAGGGCAAGAATCTGGTTCCGCACACAATGTCTCTCCGTTTAAGACAATTTGGACTCAAAGCTCACTCTGCAGTCACCAAACCTCTCATCAGCAGAAAGAATAAAAAGGCTAGTCTTGCCTTTGCTGAGGACCATATTGTGTGGACAGAGGAGAACTGGTCCAGAGTGCACTTCAGCAATGAGTGTAAGTTCAGTTTATTTTGGTCTGAAGGGAAACAACATGTTCAGCAACAAACTGGGTAAAGACAGAACCCAAAGTGTGTAAATGAGTCAGTTAAATTTGGAGGAGGACGTGTCATAGTTTGGGGGATGTTTTCTGCAGCACGAGTTAGGCCTCTTGTACAGCTACATGGCAGGGTGAATGCAAATGTTTATGGGAACCTCCTTCGGCAATAAGCAATTCCCTCCCAATCAGCCCGCAATTTTCATGCAAGACGACGCCCCCTGTTCCACTGCAAAATGGGTTCAACAGTTTCTTGAATCTAACAATACTGAAACAATGAAATGGCCAGCCCAGAATCCATGTTATGATCCGGACATTCTGTCCATGTTTTCTGACATTTATTTATTTATTTTTAATCCTTTATTAGTCCCACAGTGGGGACATTACAGGGCATTCACATGAGTGGATGAGGCAGCCACTGGTGCGGCGCCCAACCCTTTCACCATTCACACACACATTCACACCTGGGGCCACTTTAGAGTCTCCAATTAATCTTACTTGCATGTTTTTGGCATGTGGGAGGAAACCGGAGAAATCCCGGAGTACACCCATGCAGACACAGGGGGAACATGCAGACTCCACACAGATAACTGTTGGTCAGGGGCTGGGATCAAACCCAGGATCCCCTGGCCAAGGGTGAGTTGCTGTGCTGATGCAGTGCTAACCACTCCACCACCGCGCTGCCCATTTTTGAAATGTTTGCACAATTCTGTTATAACTAGTTTGTGGGTTGTCCTCAGTTCATAGTTCAGTTATGTCTTCTCCATGATTTGGTTCATTTATGATTACTGTTTACACTATTTGCTCTCTGGGTCTCCAGTGTCCTCTATCTTGCCAGCCCCACCCTGTCCTTTTTGCAGCTGCTCCTCTGTGTCATATTGACTGTGTCTATGATTGTTGTTAGCAATAAGCTCACGTGCACGATGGCAGCATACAAGAATGGACAATCAAACAACAACACACGTTTGAGAGTTTTATTTAAATATCAAAATCACCGCACAGCTACAGAAATAGTACTCTGCCAGAGGAAAACAGCCTGTGGAGAGAAGACGAGAGCCGTGAGTGGAGGAATGGAGTAAGGGAAAATGGGCTTGCGAAATTACCACTTACGTGAGCCTCCAAGGGAGAACGGGCAGGGCCCCAGCGGGGAATAGACGAACCAGCAAGGTGAGGGGAATGAGCTGGTGGTGCCTGACCGGGTGGAGGTTGAATGCCGGTGGTGGATGATGGTGTGGCAGGAGAGCGCGTGCAGCCCCGGAGACACACCCGCACGATGGCAGCAACCTGAGGAGAAAAAGCACACAGGTTAATAATTTCTTCACCTGTGTGAGTCGTACACTTGCTTGTCTTGCTTAAAGGGCTGATGACATGATTTTGACATTTTTTAGGATGTTGTGTAAACCCAAAATTCATTGTCTATGATCAATAAAACATTTACAACCACGCCTGCATAAACTAGTTATCATCAAAATATAGCAGCCACTGACTGGAATTAAGGACGGCACCCCCATGATGTAAGCGGGAGAACGGACTCCGGTGTTGTTGACTGGAATGACAGCAGCTTTGTAGCTCACAGTTTCTCTGTTTTCTTGTTTTTAATTTTATGGCTGTGCTTTCGCGTTGTGTCACAGGCTTAGATAAACAGCAAACTGTGAAAGACCACATCACACGCTTCAGTTCCAACTGTTATAAGTCTTCTCGTGCGTTCCTCATGCACTTTTATGCAGGAGGAGCAGAGGAGGGGAAGGATTAATGGATTTACATGCAGCTTTGACCTACTTTCTGTGATCCCTTGCTGACATCTCGCCGGTCCGGGCACGTCCCCTCTCTCATTATCACCAGCAGATTCAAACTCCCGCTGATTATGTTTCCCCGTCCTCGCCCAGGTGCTTCTCATCACACCATCACCAGCAGCAGTGCGTGAACTTCGTGGCCGTTTGCCAATCATGCACTGATGGTCCATAGTATTGTCATCTGTGCTGTTTGTCTGCCAGTATTTTCAGCACTGTCACGATGTGCTAGTCATTCCATGTTCGCCGTGGCTCTCGTGCATCTTTGAAGCGATGTCGGCTCTGGAGCGCACCTGTGGCAAACACGTCCCCTCTCATTCGTTCGCTGGGCGATGCTGTCCCCCGAACACCATCAGCAAGTGTGTCTGTTTTTCTTGTACGTCTTCACCTTTCAAGGAACTGTCTGTCTTTCTGTATTAAATGTGCTGTGGTGAACCCTACACGCAGATCCTCGTCATTTCATCCTCCCTCTCCCTGCCTTGTGTAAGAGCGCACGGAGAGTCATGATGAATGCATTTACACACAGAATTCAACACAGCACATGTATTGAACATAAGAATGATGACAACAGTTCCCAAAAAGGTGAAGACCCACAAAAATAAGCAGAAACACCCACAGTCGGCGTTCAGGGCCAACATTGCCCAGCGCACATGGAGAGGAGACGTGTTAACCACGGTCGCACCCCAGGGCCGACATCGCTTCAAGGGGCGCAATAGAACCACAGCTGTGTGGAGCGGCCAACACACCGTGATAGCACTGGCAATATTGGCTGGCCGACAACACAGCAGATGATGCACACAAAACATGAACAGCTGACTGTCAGAGAGGGCACGTGTGTTCGGTCTGGCGAATCTTGGACAGTGCCCACCTGAAAGTGGCTCAAAACGCACATAAAACACATGTACAAAACAAAAACAGGAACTCAAAATATAATCCATAATAAACCCGATGCCTAAGCCACAGAGAATACACTGCTATGATTTTATTGAAAAATCGGGTTTAAATAAATTATATTTATGAACAAATGATTTGTTGCAATATCTGTAACAAAAGAATAACACTGGTGTTCCCCTGCCATGTGTTTGTTGCTTCTGCTGCGGCGGGCATGTGTGCCTCTCCACCGTGACTCCCTGAGTGTGACTGGCATGGCACGATATCCGATCGGCACGGCTCAAACCTATAAGGTCTGATGCCCCCAGATTCTTCATTATCATCCCATTCTTCTGAACTATAATCGTCTGAAGAATGAACAACACAAACAAATTCCAGACTACATGTGCTGGAACCATCATCGATGTTTTCAACCGCTTCCATCCTGTGTGTACAATGGGCAGCCAAGCGCTGTGTTCTCCTGATGACGTGACTACATGGCAGCGGGGTTTTCCAGCCACTGACGTCATTGGTGATGTGGTGCTCATGAAAACATTGGATATTCGCGTCGAAAAAAGCCTGTTTGACTTAGAACTGCACAGACCAACCTATTTTGTCATATTGTATTATGTGATGAAAAATTAGAGGAAGTCAAAAACATGTCATCAGCACGTTAAGGCAGAATACCCAGATGAGCCAACGTTGAATCACTTAAGGATGCTTCCTTATGAACGCTGGCTGATGAGAGGGTGCAGGTGTGTCCTCTCACTCAGGTGTGTTGATAACCTGAGGAAAGAAGAAGGGGAAGGAGGGGCACGCTTTCGCCGCCCATGGCAGCACCCCCCTTCTAGGAGTGCCTCCTGGCGGTCCATAGGGCTTGTTGGGATGGGCAAGGTGGTAGGCCCGGAGCACCTCTTTGTCCAGGATCTGGGACGTGGGAACCCAGGAACATTCCTCCGGGCCATAGCCCTCCCAATTGACCAGGTATTGGAGGCCCCGGCCTCGACGGCGAACATCCAGGACCTGACAAACTGTGTAGGCGGTGTGGCCGTCGATTATCCAGGGAGGAGGAGGCGGTTTCGGGGGGGACAGAGGGGACTGCCCGAGAGGGGTTTGATGTGGGATACGTGAAAGGTCGGGTTCACCCGTAGGGTTGGTGGGAGCTTGAGCTGGACTGAGGCATCGTTGATCACTCTGGATTTAGCGAAGGGCCCTAGGAAGTGAGGAGACAGTTTCTTTGACTTCGTCTTCAGAGGGACCTGACTGGCCACCAACCAGACCTGCTGCCCCACGGTGTACTTGGGGGCAGGCACCCGTCTTCTATCAGCCATGGCCCGATTGCGGTCGACAGAGCGGATGAGGGCGGCGCACGTGGACCTCCAGAGGCGCCGGCAGCGGCGAGCGTGAGCCCCCACGGATGGAACCGTGACCTCCCTCTCGGCCATAGGTAGCAACGGAGGCATGTACCCCAATGACTCCTCGAAAGGGGTGAGACCGGTTGCCGTGGAGATGGCAGAGTTCATTGAATACTCCACCCAGGTCAGGTGTGTGCTCCTCTTGGAGCACACACCTCAGCTGCTACATATCACAGAGTGGCCTCCAGGGACTGGTTGGCATGCTCTGCCTGCCCGTTGCTCTGGGGTGGTTCCCAGAGGAAAGGCTCACAGTCGTACCCAGAGTCCGGCAGAAGGCCTTCCAGACCTGCGACGTGAACTGAGGACCCCGGTCAGACACGATTTCCAAGGGGGTTCCGTGGAGGCGGATCATGTGGTCAGTGAGGAGGGTGGCTGGCTCCAAGGCTGAGGGGAGTTTAGGGAGAGCCACCAGGTGCACAGCCTTGGAAAAGTGATCCACGATGACCAGGATAACTGTTCTTCCGTGGGAGGGGGGAAGTCCAGTTACAAAGGGCGATGTGGGACCATGGGTGACCGGGGATGGGCAGGGGATGGAGAAGTCCAGCCAGGGTGGAGGAGTCCGACTTGCCCCAGACGCAGGTCTGGTAGGCCCGCACATACTCCTGCAAGTCCCGCCGCAGCGTGGGCCACCAGAACACCCGCTGAACAAGGTTCGTAGTGCAGGTGATCCCAGGGTGGCAGGTGAAGCGGCTGGTGTGGCTCCACTGTATGATGTCACTGCGGAGGGCAGCCAGGACATACAGACGGTTCTGGGGACACCCTGGTGGTACAGCCTCCCGAGACTGGGCCTGACAGATCCTCCGCTCGATTTCCCACGTAAAGGCTCCAAGGACGCATGAAGAGGGAAGAATGGATTGGGGGTGGAAGGGGGCGCTACCTCCTTGGAATCAAACTGGTGCAACAGCGCATCCGGTTTGGTATTCTGAGAGCCAGGCCAGTAGGTGATGGTGAAGTTGAACCGCTGGAAATATCAAGGCCCGACAAGTCTGCCTGGCATTGAGTCGGCTGGCCGAACGCAAATACTCTAGGTTTTTGTGGTCGGTCCACACGACAATGGGGTGGATAGCCCCCTCTAACCAATGCCTCCATTCCTCCCAATGCCAACTTAGTGTCAAGCAGCTCTCTGTCCACTACATCGTAATTCCTCTCCGCCGGTGTGAGCCGACAAGAGAAAAACGCGCATGGGTGGAGCTTCTGATCGGAGGGTGTGCGCTGTGAAAGGACAGTGCCTACCCCAGAATCAGACGCATCCACCTTGAGGACAAACTGGAGCCGCGTGTCGACCTGAGCCAAGATTGGTGTATTCGTGAACAGGCCCTTCAATTTGGAAAAGGCCTGTTCAGCTGCCTCGGTCCAACGAAAGGGAACCTTAACAGAGGTTAGCTGTGTTAAGGGCAGTGTCACCCCACTATAGTTCTGAATGAACCGGCAATAAAAGTTCACAAACCCGAGGAAGTGTTGAAGCTCCCTACGGGAGTGGGGAGTTGACCAATCGAGCACTACCCTCACCTTGGCCGGATTGACCGGATTGGACATAATCAGCTTCCAAGATGGCAGCAGTGGCATTGAGTGGTTTGGTTGGCTCCACTCACATGCAAAAATATACTAAATATACTGCCTTTAATCCCATCTACCTAATTATTAAGATTTCCTTTTGGATTTTAAGCATTTTATCGCATGTTATTTTGAAATGGTACGGTAAAAACAAGAGAAACCATGATCACTGCAACGCTGGTTTGTATCTTCTCGCCTGCGGCCTGCTACTACTGGTGCCTGTCTTATCCACCTGCGACACACTGGTGAAGGTGGCCGTCAAAGTGCAACATTGCATGGATTATACTATCGAGGATCCACTTGGTATTCTATCAGAAAAACAACAACTGAACTGGTTAGGATATGGCTACATTGCAATCTTTGCACATGTACTCAATGATGGCCGAGTTCAGATTTTCAAGCCATCACGCAAAACTACCGGTACAAGTAGACGAACAATCAACTGGCACATATGGCATATAGCCCAAACTCTATTACTACTGTTACTTCTAGCAGGGGACGTTCATCTCAATCCTGGGCCTATCTATCAACAAGCGATTTCTGCAACCATGCAAATCTCCACCCCGAGCATGGAGTTTTTGACTCCGAGGTTGTTAGAATCGCCAACTGGTCCCCTTCATCCAACATCATTATCCCCGCAACTTACTCGGGCTTTGGTGTCAGGTGTCATCTGTGGGGCCCCTGCGGACGCTGCCTGTGGTGGTCGACTGGCTGAAGAGGAGTTCCATCGGAGGGACTTTGAGGAAGAAGCATGGATGGATGATCAGCCCTATTCCACCACCGTCGCTGGAATTAACGTATTGAACCATCTGAACTCTAACGCTACAGCTGCTTCAGAGACTGCTGCGAAACAACCAATGTTACATCCCGGAGGAATGCCAATGAAAATGTCATCCAGTGAATCCTGCATATTTGCAGGGTTGGAAGAATCCAGGGTCGTTGCCTCTGTCACTGGGGTGAGTCCTGAGGTTTGCATTCATGTATTATCAGACAGTAATCACATTGACTCATCTGGGGCAGAACGTAAACAACAATGGAATCCCGTGAGGGACAAAAGGATTTTCTATCAACGCGCATCGTCAAAAAAGAGAGCGCATTAGCTCTTCCAAACGTTAAATCGCGCACAAGTTATTTGGAACCCAGAATCCAAATCTAAAGGTTTGCTAGGAGGTCATTTAAATATTAGAAGCATATTACCAAAAATGGATCAGATACGGAATATGCTCATTGAGTCTAATTTGGATTTTCTATGTATCTCTGAAAGTTGGCTGAATTGTAATGTATCAAATGATCTAGTTAGTATATCAGGATACTTATGTTATAGAAATGATAGAACCACAAGTAAGGGAGGGGGTGTCCTAATTTATATAAGGGAATGTCAAATGTGTCGAACTCGAGCTGAATATAAATTTGGAGTGCCTGGGAATTAATGTAATTATATCACCAAATATGAATTTTAACACTGTTGTAGTCTATAATCCCCCATCTCATGGTGCTGAGTTTTACAATGAATTAAAGAGTCTTCTTTCCATCTGTGATAAATGTAATGAATGTATTGTATTCGGTGATTTTAACATTAATTGGATCAATAAAAGTGCCAAAGGCAAATTGAAATCAGCTACGGGGAAATTTAGATATGTACAATTGATTGATAAACCCACTCGTATCACAAGGAAATTTGAAACTCTTATTGACTTGATTCTCACTAATAGGCCAGAGAGAGTCATAAAAACATAATTTGATTACTGGACTTTCAGATCACAACATGACGCTGGTTGTAAGAAAGCTATCAAAACAACGCCTTGTCCACCATATTAAAAATGAAAATCAAACTAGGTTCACAACAGGAATTTCTAAATTAAACATGGCCACATGTAACCAAAGTGTCGAACTTAAAGAGTAGTGTCAGTAATTTTATGTCAATCTTAAGCAACTTACTTAGTAAATACACAAGAACTTGGAAAAACAGACCTAAGAAATGCTCCCTCCCATGGTTTAATAAGGACATTCTCCAGCTTATGAAAAAGAGAGATCTTGCTCTTAAAAGGTCTCTGGTCACTAAAACCAACACTGACCATTTCACTTTCACTAGTCTAAGGAACAAAGTGGTGTCTGAGCTTCGGAAGGCTAAGACTAATTACTTCCTTAAACTAACTGAGGAGGTCAATGGGAGCAGTTCTAAACTCTGGCAACACATTAATAGATTAACAAATTTGAGTAAACAAAGGCATCCAAACATAAGTAGTCTCAAGGTAGATGATAACCTCATCGATAGTAATGAGTCCATGGCCAATGTCTTTAACTGTTTTTTCACTGAATCCGTTCATAAACTGGCAAGTTATTTTAGACCACCTGAGTTATCCTCTAAGGAACATGTTAATGTTCACAACAGTTTTCGCATCAAAGAGGTATCCAGTGATGCAGTTAAAGAGATTATTGGGAAAATGAATAACTCTATAGCAAAGGATGTTAACTTAAATGCTGCCTTAATTAAGAAACACCAGAATAGACTGTTGGAGCCTATTACTCACTTAGTCAACTTGTCAATAAGAACAAATACCTTTCCAGAGAGTTGGAAGACAGCAGTAATCACTCCGGTCTATAAGTTGGGAGACAAGGACCTAGCAAGCAACTACAGGCCGATTGCCATATTGCCTGTAGTTTCAAAAATTCTGGAGAAGATTGTTGCTGCTCAATTGATAGAACATTTAGAGTCCAACCAATTACTTTATCCACAGCAATTTGGGTTTAGACCTAAGTATTCCACAGAAATAGATAACTGTTATTTTATCGAGAAGGTCAAGGCTTTATTGGTTAAGGGGCATGTTGTGGGGACCGTGTTTCTGGATCTAAAAAAAGGTCTTTGACACGGTAAACCACACTGTCCTACTGTCGAAGTTAAAAGACCTCAAGATTTCAACTGAGGCAATACAGTGGTTTAGGTCATACCTGGAGGGGAGAGAACAATGTGCCCAGGTCAATGGGGAGAAATCTGGGTTGCTCACCAATAACATGGGAGTACCACAAGGATCTATACTAGGGCCATTGTTGTTCACAATATACATCAACGACTTGCTCGATAGTTGCTCAGGTGCCAGCTGCCAGATGTATGCTGATGACACCATAATCTGTCTGCAAAAACGGCTAGCATGGCAGCTGAGCACCTGACCCAGGTTTTACAGAACATCTCTAAATGGCTTGTGTTGTCGCATTTAACCTTGAATGTTAAAAAAAAAACTGTTGATATGTGTATCTCTATTAGAAACAGGCCCATGAATGATGTTTTTGATGTTAAAATTGGAAATGAAGTGCTTACTGAAGTGAATGAGGTCAAGTATCTAGAGATCATTCTAGACAGGAACCTGCGATTCGACTAGCAGGTGCATTACATTTGTAAGAAGGTCAAACCCAATTTAAGTTGCCTCTGTCTCATTAGAAGGGATTTGTCATTCAGAACTGCTCATACATATATGCACGCGATGATTCTTTCACATCTGTCATACTGTATGACATCTTGGTCACAAACATTTCAAATTACACTAAAACCCATAACTGTAATATATAAACAGGCTATAAAAAATCTTGAACCGCAAACCAATGCGGTGGCATCACTGTGGTATTTTAGTCAAGCACAATCTTTTTACTTTTGAAAATTTTATTATCTTCTGTAATATCAGACTGGTTTTTAAATGTCTATACAATCTTGTTTCACCTCCTTTTTCTGGTTTGGTGGCTAGACGCTCGAGCTCTAGCAGAGAAAGCACACGAGCTTCCATCAACGGTGACTGCATTGTCACCATGTCTAGAACTTCATTTGGTCAGTCTGCTTTCTCCATAAAAGGGGCAAACGTATGGAACTCTCTGCCAACTCACTTAAAATTGGAGACAAATGCCAACCTCTTCAACAGAGGCGTTAAAGATTGGCTAAAATCCCACCAGCAATGTGTACATATCTAGTCTGAATTATTATGTTTGTTGTGATCATGGATCTCTTGCTCTATTTATAATTTGTAATGTATTTGTAATTTTAATTAGCTTATAAATTTTGTATGTATAGAGTTTTTGCGTAGGCTCGTAAAATTCACGTGACTCGCGGGGGTAAACAAACACGCCGTAGGTGCCGCCATCTTGGATGGCAAGAGCAGCAGTTGCACTGTGACAACCCAGGCGTAACTTGTACTGTTTAGCGATCAGAATGAGTGAGGAGAACACACAGTCACAGTCTGACATAATAACATCCCTATCATCCTCTTCAACAACTGACACTATGGCCTCTGACACTGTGTCTGCAATGTCTCTGTGAGATTCAGTGGAGTCATTGTCAGCAGTCATAACAGCAGACAAGTGTTTTTAATCTTGCTCCCGTGCGCTCCTCTGGTGTGCCGAAATGCCTCAGTTGAACGGAGGTGTGGGGTGTGGGGTAACAGCTGGAGCAATTAGCAGAACAATGACTGCCAGTAATCTGCTCAGCGGGGATGATTTGGGGGAAACGATGAGATGATATCTTTCAAAGACGAAGGGGAGCAGGAGGAAAAGATATCGGAAAACGTGTCAGCGTAAAGGGATCTGGATGATGTGAAGTCTTTGCTGGTGAACGAGTCGGAAAACAACAGCAGCTCCTCGGACTCAGAGGTGAGTGAAGCGCGCTGCGTGTTTTTTTTTTTTTTTTAAAGGCTCTCCACGGCGCGCCGCGTTAAAACGTACCTGATTTTATGCACATTTACAATATTCTTCTCCCCTTTCATGTGTGCATTGTCCTTTGTAGCAAGCAGAGAGGCGCCCCCAAACCAGACCCGACTCACAAAGTTTTTTTTTTTTGTTACTTATTTGTACCTGTAGGTGGATTTGGTTTGCAGTCTGGTGACAAGCCACCGGCCGCTGCGTGCGCGAGCGCCCTAAACCTACATATTTTTGGTATGCGGGAGGAAACCGGAGAAATCCCGGAGTAAACCCACGCAACACGGGGAGAACATGCAAACTCCACACAGCTCACTGTTGGTCGGGGGCTGGGATCGAGCCCACGGTCTCATGATCCCCGCGATCCCCCGGCCGAGGGTAAACTGTGCTGCCACAGTGCTAAACCACTGCTCCACCGTGCAGCCCGTTATGAGAAAGCGAGAGATTACGTCAGTGAAGGTAATTATTCAAAAATCCAACTTTTTTTTTTTTTTTTGCATTTCACACCGGCCATTTAATTCCCCGCTTATCCCCTTATCAGGGGGCACAACAGGAGTACACCATTTTGCCGAGTTTGTAGGTACACGTGAGCTATGTGGTTTGTTTCACCCTGCTGCTGCTGTTTCTTGCCATCCAATATGGCGGCACACTCTAACGGGCCAGTGCAGCACGCCCCCTGACGTCATATGCAAAAACTCAATAGGCTAACTTATGACCTATATAAGCAACCTATGGACTGGTGTTGAGAATTAACACTTGTGCTATATACACCTATGCAAAACATCTGGTCTCTCCTTGTGATTGTACTAATGTAATTTGTTATGTCCATATTAAATAAAGAGTAAAAAAAAAAAAAAAAAATTGGCAATCAGTCTCCTTTCAGCCACTATGAAGCCCAAGAAGGTGGTAGAGTTGATGGAAAACTCACACTTCTCGGCCTTATCGTGGAGCTGGTTCTCCAAGATCCATTGGAGGACAGCTCTTACATGGATCTCATGTTCCATGTAATCATGTCATGTTCGGTGGTGCAGTGGTTAGCACTGGTGCCTTACAGCTAGAAGGTTCCTGGTTCGAATCCCCAGGTCGGCAGGGGTTGGAACCTTTCTGTGTGGAGTTTGCATGTTCTCCATGTGCTGCGTGGGTTTACTCCGGGGGTTCCGGTTTTCTCCCACAATCCAAAGACATGCATGTTAGGTTAATTGGCTGTTCTAAATTGTCCCTAGATATCCGTTTCCTATAGGCCCTTAGAATAGAGGGTTAGTACTAGTGAAAGCGCTTTGAGTGGTCTTTGTGACTAGAAAAGCGCTATATAAGTGCAGGTTAGTTAGTAGTTAGTTAGTTCCTCTGGCAAGCAGGAGAAAATCAAAATATCATCCAAATAGACAAACACAAATTGATATAGCATATCGCGGAGGATGTTGTTAATTAACCGCTGAAAGACAGTGGGGGCATTGGTGAGCCGAAACGGCATCACCAAGTATTCAGACTGCCCCTGGTGGGTCTAAAACACTGTCTTCCACTTGTCCCCCTCATGAATGCGGATAAGATGGTACGCATTGCGCAGGTCTAATTTGGTGAACACCCGTGAGCGCTGAAGGAGTTCAAACGCGGAGTTAATCAAGGGCAGGGGATATTTGTCCTTAACTGTAATTGTGTTGAGCTCCCAGTAGTCGATGCACGGGCGCAGCGAATCATCCTTCTTACCCACGAAGAAGAATCCGGCTCCAAGAGGAGCCGAAGATCGCCAAATGTGGCCAGCGTTCAGTGATTCCTTCATATACAGTGGGGCAAAAAAGTATTTAGTCAGCCACCAATTGTGCAAGTTCTCCCACTTAAAAGATGAGAGAGGTCTCCAATTTTCATCATAGGTATACCTCAACTATGAGAGACAAAATGAGAAAAAAACAATCCAGAAAATCACAATGAAGGACTTTTAATGAAATAATTGGTAAATTCCTCAGTAAAATAAAATATTTGGTCATCTACAAACAAGCAATATTTCTGCTCTCACAGACCTGTAACTTCTTCTTTACGAGGTCACCTCTGTCCTCCATCGGATACCTGTATTAATGAACCTGTATGAACTCGTTTATCCAGTATAAAGAAGCACCCTGTCCAACCACTAAACAAGTCAGACTCCAAACTCCATATGGCCAAGTCAAAGAGCTGTCAAAGGGACACAGAAGCAAACCAAACTATGTATAGCACCTGCCCAGGCTGGGAAGACTGAATTCAGCAATAGGTAAGCAGCTTGTGTGTGAAGAAATCAAACTGTGGGAGCCATAATTAGGAAATGGAAAGGAAGTCATACAAGACCAATAAAACTCACCCTCAATCTGGGGCTCCACACAAGATCTCACCCCGTGGGGTCAAAATTATCACGAGAACGGTGAGCAAAAATCCCAGAACCACATGGGGGGGACCTAGTGAATGACCTGCAGAAAGCTGGGACCAAAGTAACAAAGGCTACATCAGAAACACACTACGCCGCCAGGGACTCAAATCCTGCAGTGCCAGACGTGTCCCCCTGCTTAAGCCAGTACATGTCCAGGCCCGTCTGAAGTTTGCTAGAGAGCATTTGGATGATCCAGAAGAGGATTGGGAGAATGTCATATGGTCAGATGAAACCAAAATAGAACTTTTTGGTAAAAACTCAACTTGTCGTGTTTGGAGGAGAAAGAACACCATACCTACTGTGAAGCATGGGGGTGGAAACATCATACTTTGGGGCTGTTTTTCTGCAAAGGGACCAGGACGACTGATCTGTGTAAAAGAAAGAATGAATGGGGGCATGTATCGTGAGATTTTGAGTGAAAACCTCCTTCCACCAGCAAGGGCATTGAAGATGAAATGTGGCTGGGTCTTTCAGCATGACAATGATTCCAAACACACTGCCCAGGCAACAAAGGAGTGGCTTCGTAAGAAGCATTTCAAGGTCCTGGAGTGGCCTAGCCAGTCTCCAAATCTCAACCCCATAGAAAATCTTTGGAGGGAGTTGAAAGTCTGTGTTGCCCAGCGCCCCAAAACATCACTGCTCTAGAGGAGATCTGCATGGAGGAATGGGCCAAAATACCAGCAACAGTGTGTGAAAACCTTGTGAAAACTTACAGAAAATGTTTGACCTCTGTCATTGCCAACAAAGGGTATATAACAAAGTATTGAGATGAACTTTTGTTATTGACCAAATACTTATTTTATCGAGGAATTTACCAATTAATTCATTAAAATCCTTCAATGTGATTTTCTGGATTTTTTTTTCTTATTTTGTCTCTCATAGTTGAGGTACACCTATGATGAAAATTGGAGACCTCTCTCATCTTTTAAGTGGGAGAACTTGCACAATTGGTGGGTGACTAAATACTTTTTTACCCCACTGTATATCTCCATCGCCTCCCTCTCCAGACCAGAAATATTATAGAGCTGGCTGGACTGCAGCTTCGTCCCCGGGATGAGGTCCACAGCACAGTCATAAGAGTGATGAGGCGGAAGCGACAGCATTCTGGACTTGCTGAAGACCTCTCCCAAATCGTGGTAAGCCCAGGGAACAAGGCTGAGGTCCGGCGGCTCAACCGGAGGGAGAGAGATGGGGAGAGATAAAAGTAAACAGTTAGCCAAACAGAATGGGCTCCAGGAAGAGATGGAATTCTGGCCCCAATTTATAATGGGGTTTTGCGTCCGGAGCCACGGATAACCTAGAATCATTGGGGAAGATGAAACTGGGAGATCTAGGAACGTGAGTTCCTCCCAATGATTCCTGGATAGAAGGATGGTGATCTACGTTGTGCGTTCGGTGACTACCGCAACCTCACGGCCAAATATGGTGGTAATTCTTTGGTGCTGGGGCAATTTGAGTGTGGGAATACCCATGTCCCGAACAAACCGGGCCGACACAAAATTGCCCTCTGCCCCTGAATCCACAAGTGCCACCGTCCTCCTCTCGACCCCCGGCAATTGCACGGGGGCCGAAATAGAGAAATTACCGGGGGGAGTTAATTTGGTCCCGCCTGCCAGACCCCCACGGTTGCTGACGGGCCGCGTCTTTTGGCCGCTGGTGGCACTCGTCACGACTATGCTTCACTGAACCACAGTACATGCACACGCCAGTCCTCCTCCTTCGCTGGCAATCATCATCGGTCAAATGATACCAACCAAGCTGCACGGTGGCGCAGTGGTTTAGCACTGTGGCAGCACAGTTTTACCCTCGGCCGGGGGATCGCGGGGATCATGAGATCGTGGGTTCGATCCCAGCCCCCGACCAACAGTGAGCTGTGTGGAGTTTGCATGTTCTCCCCGTGCTGCGTGCGTTTACTCCGGGATTTCTCCGGTTTCCTCCCACATACCAAAAACATGTAGGTTTAGGGCGCTCACGCACGCAGCGACCAGCAGCCGGTGGCTTGTCACCAGACTGCAAACCAAGTCTACCTACGGGTACAAATAAGTGACAAAAAAAAAAAAAAAAAAAAAGGCTCTATCGGCTCGGGAGGAGGACCAGCCCCACCAGTGTCAGTTACCACGGCAGGCACCCACTCGGCAGATGGGCGAGAGGAGGGCTGTCGCTCCTTCGTGCACTCATAATAGTGGTTATCTAGCCCCACAACCTGATCGATAAGACCATCGAGAGTGTGGGGAACCGCATAAACCGCCAGGTCATTGCGGAGGTGGGCATTAAACCCGTGGAGGAATGCACTGTGTAACGCAACTTCGTTCCACCCCAAGTCCGCCGCTTTGACCCGGAACTCCACCGAGTACTTGGCCACAGACCGAGCACCCTGGTGGAGAGTAATGAGGCGGTTCATGATGTTTCCCTGACTCTTGGTATGGTCAAAGGCGCAGGAAAAAGCGACGAAGTGTACCCCTGCTCCATGGGTCTGCCTTGGCCCGCGCCCAACTAAGGGCTCAGTCCCGCAGCAGTAGTGTGAAAAACTGAATTTTCACGACGTCACCCAGGTAGTCTCCCTGACCTGCTCCAAATACATCCATACCTGATGGAGAAATTTGTCGCTCAGTCGTCTCTAAACGATCCAGAGCTGATTGCCCTGATGCTGCTGCACCTGCTGAGCCAAGGTCAAGTCTGGCTTGTTCTGTCATGATTGTTGTTAGCAATCAGCTCAAGTGTGCGATGCAGCAACAAGAATGGGCAATCAAACAACAACACATGTTTCAGAGTTTTATTAAATATCAAAATCACCTCACAGCTACAGAAATAGTCACTTGCCAGAGGAAGAGGCCTGTGGAGAGAAGACGAGAGCCGTGAGTGGAGGAATGGAGTAAGGGAAAATGGGCTTGCGAAATTACCACTTACGTGAGCCTCCAAGGGAGAACGGGCAGGGCCCCAGCGGGGAATAGACGAACCAGCAAGGTGAGGGGAATGAGCTGGTGGTGCCTGACCGGGTGGAGGTTGAATGCCATTGGTAGATGGTGTGGCAGGAGAGAGCGCGCCACCCCGGAGACACACCCGCACGATGGCAGCAACCTGAGAAGAGAGAGCACACAGGTTAATAATTTCTTCACCTGTGTGAGTCGTATACTTGCTTGTCTTATTTAAGGCAGAATACCCAGACGAGCCAGCGTTGAATCACTGAAGGAAGCTTCCTTATGAATGCTGGCTATGAGAGGGCACAGGTGTATCCTCTCACTCAGGTGCGTTGATGACCTGAGGAGAGATGAAGGGGAAGGAGGGGGCACGCTCTCGCCGCCCATGACAGAATGGACAGTCAGCCTAAGTGCAAGGTGCAACACCAAAAGAATCACACACAAAGAACATTTGACCCTTTATTTACTTTCAAAAAAACAAACTTGGAGAAAACCAGTCACTCGCCAGAGGAGCAGCAAACCTACAGAGGAAGAGATGATGCTGATTAAGAGAGGAATGGAGGAGGATGTGGAAATCCAAATAGTACCACTCACATGGGAGGAAGAGAGAGACCCACTCAGAACCCAGCGAAGGAGATGAGCCAGCAGGTTGGAACTGCCGGCAGGGAAATGAGGAGTGGAGTCTGATCAAGTGGAGATGATGAACTGCGACGGGGGGAAGCAACAGGCTGGCAAGTGCACCAAAACCCCTGAAGATGCACCGCTTTGTCGGCAGCAACCTGGAAGGGAAGGAAGAGGAGAAAACGTTTCAGGTACGAAAACCCAAAACACAAGTAGCTGACTTAAAGAACTTTCTCTGCTCGAGGCAGTCTACCCAAACGAGCCAGCATTGAATCTCTGATGAGCACTTTCTTATAAACGCTGGCTCAGCAGGAACAGCAGGTGCGTCAGAATGGCTGATTAGGAGAGCAGAGTGAAATGGGAAGGAGGGGGTGAGCGCTCACCAGGACATGACAGGGCCCCCCTCTCAAGGAGTGCCTCCTGGTGGTCCACCAGGTTTCTCTGGGTTGGCTCGATGGTAGGTCCGGACCAAACCTTCATCATGGAATGCTGACCAGGGGACCCATGACCAGTACTCCGGACCGTAACCCTCCCAGTGGACCAGGTATTGGAACCCCTGGCAGTGAACATCTAGGATTTCTTGCATGGTGTGCGTGTTATGGCCGTCAAGGATCCGAGGAGGAGGAGGTGGCTTGGGGGTGGGGGGCAGAGGGGACTGAAGGAGATGGGCTTGACATTGGAGACTTGGAAAGTTGGATGCGCGCGGAGCACCTGTGGGAGCTGGAGCTGGACAGCAGAGTGTTACTGGTGCAGTAACCCATGTTACTGGTGACAGGGAAGGGGCCCACGAACCGGGGGGTGGGGGGGGGAGCTTACGAGCTTCAGCCTTCAGCGGAACCTGATCCATAGACACCCAGACCTGCTGTCCAGTCTTGTAGTCCAGTGCTGGAACCCTCTTACGGTCAGCATAGCACTGACGGTAAGAGGGTTTGGTGCTCCTTCATTCTGTGGAACGAAGGAGCGCCGCCCGGGTAGACCTCCAGGCCCAGCAACAGCAACGAAAATGGGCCCCCACGGACGGCACTGCCACCTCGCTCTCCGTCATGGGTAATTGGGGTGGGGGGGTAGCCCGGACAGCACGGTGGTGCAATGGTTAGCACTGTTGCCTTACAGCTAGAAGGTTCCTGGTTTGAATCCCCAGGCTGGCAGGGGTTGGAACCTTTCTTTGTAGAGTTTGCATGTTCTCCTTGTGCTGCGTGGGTTTACTCCGGGGGCTCCGGTTTCCTCCCACAATCCAAAGACATACGGTGGGGAAAAAAAGTATTTAGTCAGCCACCAATTGTGCAAGTTCTCCCACTTAAAAGATGAGAGAGGTCTCCAATTTTCATCATAGGTATACCTCAACTATGAGAGACAAAATGAGAAAAAAAAAAAAAAACAGAAAATCACATTGAAGGATTTTTAATGAATTAATTGGTAAATTCCTCGGTAAAATAAGTATTTGGTCAATAACAAAAGTTCACCTCAATATTTTGTTATATACCCTTTGTTGGCAATGACAGAGGTCAAACGTTTTCTGTAAGTCTTCACAAGGTTTTCACACACTGTTGCTGGTATTTTGGCCCATTCCTCCATGCAGATCTCCTCTAGAGCAGTGATGTTTTGGGGCTGTCGCTGGGCAACACGGACTTTCAACTCCCTCCAAAGATTTTCTATGGGGTTGAGATCTAGAGACTGGCTAGGCCACTCCAGGACCTTGAAACGCTTCTTACGAAGCTACTCCTTCGTTGCCCGGGCAGTGTGTTTGGGATCATTGTCATGCTGAAAGACCCAGCCACGTTTCATCTTCAATGCCCTTGCTGATGGAAGGTTTTCACTCAAAATCTCACGATACATGGCCCCATTTATTCTTTCCTTTACACAGATCAGTCGTCCTGGTCCCTTTGCAGAAAAACAGCCCCAAAGTATGATTTTTCCACCCCCATGCTTCACAGTAGGTATGGTGCTCTTTCTCCTCCAAACACGACAAGTTGAGTTTTTACCAAAAAGTTCTATTTTGGTTTCATCTGACCATATGACATTCTCCCAGTCCTCTTCTGGATCATCCAAATGCTCTCTAGCAAACTTCAGACGGGCCTGGACATGTACTGGCTTAAGCAGGGGGACACATCCGACACTGCAAGATTTGAGTCCCTGGCGGCGTAATGTGTTACTGATGGTAGCCTTTGTTACTTTGGACCCAGCTCTCTGCAGGTCATTCACTAGGTCCCCTCGTGTGGTTCTGGAATTTTTGCTCACCGTTCTCGTGATCATTTTGACCTCACGGGGTGAGATCTTGCGTGGAGCCCCAGATCGAGGGAGATTATCAGTGGTCTCGTATGTCTTCCATTTTCTAATAATTGCTCCCACAGTTGATTTTTTCACACCAAGCTACTTACCTATTGCAGATTCAGTCTTCCCAGCCTGGTGCAGGTCTACAATTTTGTTTCTGGTGTCCTTTGACAGCTCTTTGGTCTTGGCCATAGTGGAGTTTGGAGTCTGACTGTTTGAGGTTGTGGACAGGTGTCTTTAATACTGATAATGAGTTCAAACAGGTGCCATTAATACAGGTAATGAGTGGGGGACAGAGGAGCCTCCTTATAGAAGAAGTTACAAGTGTGCTAACAGCCAAAAATCTTGCTTGTTTGAAGGTGACCAAATACTTATTTTACAAGGAAATTACCAATTAAATTCATTAAAAATCCTTCACTAGTGATTTTCTGGATTTTTATTCCCTCATTTTGTCTCTCATAGTTGAGTAATACCTATGATGAAAATGGAGACCTCTCTCATCTTTTCAAGTGGGAGAACTTGCACAACTGGGTGGCTGACTAAATACTTTTTTTGCCCCACTGTACGTTAGGTTAATTGGATGCTCTAAAGTTGTTCTAGATATCTGTTTCCTATAGGCCCCCTTGAATAGAGGGTTAGTACTAGTGAAAGCACTTTGAGTGGTCCTTTGTGACTAGAACATTTTATTTATTTATTTGTTTATTTGTCAGGGACAGTGCAATAAACAGACAAAAAAGAAAATCAGATGTGTTGCACAGAGAGTGTATAGCATTAAGCTAGTTTGCAACTCTTTTCCCTGGATGGGCTTTAGAGAAAAGAAACAGATAAAAAGAGTAAAAAGATGAAGAAAAAAAACAAAATGAAACCAATATAAACAATATCCACATCAATGCAATACATCAATGCAAACAAAATTATAAATACACAATATAAAAAACCTGATTCACATTTGCATGTTACAGTAAAATGACTGTTAACATTTGCCTTCCCTTCTTCACTCACACCCTGCAGACAATCATTTAATACATGGGTACATTCTTGTTTTACTTTTCAGCCAGTTATTAACCTTTGTAGTAATGTTTTAAAATCCGTTATTATTTTGATTTCATTTGGCATTGTGTTCCAGATATGACTGCCCTTTATAGAGAAAGCTGTTTGTCAAATGTGGTTCTGCGGTGGGATATTTTACAGTTATTGTTAACAGAACTCCTGGTGGCTCTGCTGCTGTCCTGTCTTTGGATGAATCCAACAAGTGGCTATGGCGCTGATTTATGGACATTAAAAAAGCGCCTATATAAGTGCAGGTTAGTTAGTTAGTTAGTAGTTAGCCCACAGAGGCTTCAAATGAGACAGCCCTCATGGCCCAAAGAGACAGTAGAATTCAATGAGTACTCCACCCAGTTCAGATGGGAGCTCCATGCTGCTGGGTCATCGGCTGCACGCAATGAAGAGCGGCCTCCAGGGACTGGTTGGCATGCTCATCCTGCCCATTGCTCTGCGGGTGTGTAACGGAGGTGAGGCTGACGGTGGTGCCAACGGCAGTGACATGAATGACTTCCAGACATGTGAGATTGAACTGTGGACCCCGGTCAGACACAGTGTCATGGGGGATGCCATGCAGTCGATGATGTGATGGGAGAGTAATTCGGCAGTCTTGAAGGCAGATGGCAGGTTGGGAGAGGAACCAATGAATGGCATTGGAAAACCTGTCCACAATAGTCAAGATGATAGCGTTGCCATGGGAGGGAGGAAGACAGTGACAAAGTTCATGGCTATGTTGGGACCAGGGCGGATGGGGATGGGAAGGGGGTGAAGTAGATCAGCGAGGTGGGGTGGGGAGGATTGTAACGGGCACAAGTTTGGCAGGGCCTTCACATACTCCTACCTGTTCCGCTGCAGCAAGGGGCCACCAGAACGCTCGCATGATAATGTCCCCACTTCGCATCACTCCAGGGTGGCAGGTGAACGTCTGGTGTGCCCCCAATGGATAACCTTCGCTGCGGAGGGCGGCAGGGACGTAAAGGCGGTTAGTGGGACATCCCACTGGTTCGGGCTCAGAGGACTGGGCCCTGGCGGACTCTCTTCTCGATCTCCCTAGGTAAGGGTTCCCAGGACGCACAAAGGCAGAAGAATGGGCTGGGAGCGAGAAGGGGGGGTCAGCTGGGTCCTGGATGAACTGTCTGGAGAGAGCATCACGATTAACATTAGGGGAAACCGGGCCTATAGGTAACAGTGAAATTGAAACACTGGAAAAATAGGGCTCAGTGAGCCTGGCTGGAATTCAGCAGGCGGGCCGACCGCAGATACTCGAGGCTCCTGTGGTCGGTCCACAAGGACTACAGGATGAACAGCTCCCTCCCGCCAATGTCTCCATTCCTCAAAAGCTAACTTTATAGCCAACCAGCTCCCGATCCCTGACGTTGTAATTCTTCTTGGCTGGGGTGAGTCGCCGAGAGAAATACGCACACAGGCGGAGCTTCAAGTCCGAGGCTGAGCGCTGGGACAAAATTGCGCCCACCCCCATATCTGAAGCATCCACGTCCAGGGTAAATTGGAGCTGGGAGTCGACCTGAGCCAAGATGGGTTTGTCGGAGAACTGGCCCTTTAATTGCACAAAGGCCTGTTCAGCTGCGTCAGCCCATGAAAATGGTACCTTAATCCCTTGCACTCCGGTCAATTTTCCTAAAAACCGCCAAAAAATAATGTTCCCAAAGTAAATCGAAAGCTGTTCTTCAACCCTTTGCAGCATCTTCATGGGGTTGGTCTCATTTAAAAGAAAACACTTTGAATTTTTTGGCAAAAAAAAATAAAGATCTCTCTAAGTGCTCCGGCCACTGAGTTACAGTCATCTAAACATAGTGAACTTGAAGAAAATAAATTTGGCCTGGGTGTATTTTTTGGATACAAATGCTTGCAAATAACACACAGCTTCAGATCCGGGCTGGAAAATGCAACAGAAATGTAGAACCAAGTGTTATCCAGCTGAGGTCCAAATTTTGTAACAATACACAAAAAATGAATATATTACACAGCTTTGTTCTCAGGCTGTTCCCAGGCGTTTTGGAACTGTGCCAAATTGTGCCAAATGGCACAGTTTGGAAAAACGTCTGTAACTTTTGAATGATTCAACATAGAAGCTTCATCTTGGGCTCAAATGAAAGGTCACATTCAGGGCTGTGTCTGTGTGTGTGTGTGGGGGGGGTTGTCCCCCCCACACCCCCGCTACAGAGGACCCGAGCGCCGCCCTCGCTACATGACAGATTACACTAGGATAAGGCATGTTTCCACAGCAGCGCTGTCACCGCGGCTCCCCCCCCCCCCGCCGCTACAGAATTGTAGAGGCGGGGGGGGGGGCGTTCACGGTCCGGAGGTGGTGAAGAACCGTGTACCGCGGCGCACGCACTTGGGACATCGTGCGCCGCACAGTTGTAATTTACCGATCGGTCAAAAGTCATTTTTGATTACAATTTTCAGGGATAAAAAATAATTTGGCTTATAACACCTTACCTCTTCACAGCCACATTGTCCTGGCGAACTTCTCTTCCTCATTGTCAGACGACCGCGACGCTGGTTCTGGTCTCGCGACCCGGTCAAAACATAATTCCATGATTGCGGTTTTGGCGAATGATTTACGACCTTCGTCGTCGGCCTCCGTCGGTCTATGATGACCATATAAGAGAATCCTAAACACTCTGCTGGAATTAAAAAAAAAAAAAAGCACTGCCCTGTGGCTGCTGAAGCAGTCTCTTCACCCAGCTTTAGACAAAACAGCTCAGCAAACTTCTGTGCTTCAATTGGCTCGCAGCCGTTGGGAGGCGGGTCCTTCTGGCTAGGTTTTCATTCATTGGTTCTTCAAGGTTTCAGAAACCCAATTCAAAGCTCTTATTAGTCGAATGAGAGGTCAGTAAGATGAACTAATCTTTTCGCGGCTGTGTCTGCAGCGCCACACCACCTACATCACCACCATCAGAATCATGCGTCCGAGTCATGTGTCCGGCATCGTGCGCTCTCGTGCGCCTAGGACGCAGAGACTTGCCCGTCCACGGTACAACGGAGCGCAAGAGGTTAACAGAGGTCAGCTTAGTTAAAGGCTGTGCTATCCCACTGTAGTTCCAAATGAACCTGCAATAGAAATTCGCAAACCCAAGAAGCGTTGCAGCT
Organism: Pholidichthys leucotaenia; assembly: GCA_020510985.1. NCBI lineage: Eukaryota > Metazoa > Chordata > Actinopteri > Cichliformes > Pholidichthyidae > Pholidichthys > Pholidichthys leucotaenia. Next base: position 334,210,838 of record CM035839.1, on the reverse strand, counting down.
CTTGCGGTTGTGGGGTGTTGGCCAATCAAGCACAGCCTTCACCTTGGCCGGGTCGGCTCTCATCTCCCCCTCCGCTACAATAAAGCAAGAAAAGAAGTGGAATTAAGTGGAAAACCCACACTTCTCTGCCTCGACATACAGTTGGTTCTCCAAGAGCCACTGTAACACGGCTCTAACATGAGTTTGTTGCTCCTCAGGTGTGCGAGAAAAAAAATCAGGATGTCGTCAAGGATAGACGAAAACAAACCAATTTAGCATGTTGCGGAGGACGTCATTAATTAAGCGTTGGAAAACAGCTGGGGCATTAGGGCATAACTAAGTATCAAATTGCCCCAGGTGCATCTTAAATGCTGTTTTCAATTCATCCCCCTCGCGTATTCTGACTGCATGGTAAGCGCTGCGTAGGTTGAGTTTAGAGAATACGCGCGAGCGCTGCAGGAGTTGGAAAGTGGAGTTCATCAGGGCAGAGGGTATTTAACTTTGACGATTATAGCATTAAGCTCATGGTAGTCAATGCATGGACGCAGAGACCCGTCCTTCTTTCCGACAAAGAAAAACCCCCACCCCGAGGGGAGCTGAGGATGGCCGAATGAGGCCGGCGTTAAGAGAGTCCTTAATGTACCTCTCCATCACCTCCGTCTCAGGTCCAGAAATATTATAGAGCCTGCTGGACGGCACCTCACACACGGAAGGAGGTCGATGGCACAGTCATACGAGTAATGTGGGGGAAGCGCCAACGCTCGTGACTTGCTAAAGACTTCCCCGAGGTCGTGATAAACCTCGGGCACAAGGGCGAGGTCCAGCGGCTCGACCTGAGGAGAGGAGACGCGGAGGGACGGCTAACACTCGGCTGAACTTAGACAAGCAGCCAAACAATTAGCCAAACATGTAGCCAAACAATCCAGGAGGTGATGGAATTTTGTGCCCAATTTAGAATAGGATTATGTCTCCAGAGCCACGGATACCCTAGAAACCATCGCATGAGAGGCACGTGGAAAAATGTAAAAGTGAGCCTCTACCGGTGGTTACCGGACAGAAGAACGGATAGCTGCACCGTGCAATGAGTAACGGACACCACCATCTGGCCAGAGAGGGTATACACGGAGCGAGGAACCGGCAATTTAACTGTTGGAATCCTCATCTTTGTGAACAGTTGGGAGGAGATGAAATTACCCTCTGCCCCGGAATCAATAAGGGCGGAGACCCTCCTCTCGACCCCCGGCAACTGAACCAGGGCCGAAATAGAAAACTTCTATGAGAATAAGGGGATGAGAATAAGTCCCACCCGCCAGACCCCCCACAGCTAATGACGGGCCGTCATTAGCCGTCTTTTGGCACCTATGGCCCGTCTTTTGGCCATAGGTGGCATGTGTCCAGTTTGTGGTTCATGGAACTACAGTAGGCACATGCCCCGATCCGCCGTTGCCGCTCAGCCTCTGCCCACGGAAGCCAAGCAGAGCTGAACTCCATGGCTTCGGTGGAGGACTTGGACTCACCTAGGTCAGTAGGCGCCGGGAGCACTCGTGTGGCGAATGGGCGAGAGGAGGTGCAGCGCTCCCTGGTGCGCTCGTGGTACAGGTTGTCTAACCCGACCGCCTGATCAATGAGGCCGTCCAAGGTGGCAGGAACGGCATGAACCGCCACGTTGTCACGGAGCCAAGGATTTCAACCCGTGGAGGAACGCGCTGCGCAGTGCAACCTCGTTCCACCCCCGAATCTGCTGCCTCAACTCGGATCTCCACCGAGAAGTTGGCCACTGACCGGCTGCCCTGGCGGAAGTGACAACAGGCGACTCAAGATATTTCCTTCACTCTTGTACGGTCGAAAGTGCGGGAAAATTCAATCATGAATTGTTCAAACGTTGGTGGCTTGTCCTTTCGGCTATCGATTACAGACTGTGCCCAACTAAGAGCTCGGCCCCAAAGCAGAAGGGTAAACTGATGAATCTTAGAGATGTCATCTGGAAACTCCCCCTTCCCCTTCTCAAAATAAAGCCGAATGTGACAAAGGAAATCCTTACATTTCCCCACCTCCCCTGTGTACGGGGCAGAAGTGGGAATGGAAAGGGTTCGGCGGATGGTGGAAGAAATCAGATGAGCAGGTGGGGGCGGAGCAGCCGGAGCAGACGTGTGGACCAACTGATCAAAAATTACACTCAGCTGTTGCGGAATGGTCTGCAGCAGCTGAGTGTGTTCAACTACCTGCCTCTCTGTAACGTCGAGGCGGTGGAGCGCGGTGTGCTCTGTTGCTGAAGCATCTGCTAGGCTGTGACCCTGGGCTGGCTCGTTCCGTCATATTGACTAGACAGTCAGCCTAAGTGCAATGTGCAACACCAAAAGAATCACACACAAAGAACATTTGACCCTTTATTAGCTTTCAAAAAACACAAACTTGGAGAAAACCAATCACTCGCAGAGGAGCAGCAAACCTGCAGAGGAAGAGATGAGGCTGATTAAGAGAGGAATGGAGGAGGATGTGGAAATCCAAATAGTTCCACTCAAGTGGAAGGAAGAGAGAGACCCACTCAGAACCCAGCGAAGGAGATGAGCCAGCAGGTCAGAACTGCCGGCAGGGAAATGAGGAGTGGAGTCTGACTGGGTGGAGATGATGAACTGCGACGGGGGGAAAGCAACAGGCTGGTGAGAACACCAAAACCCCGAAGACGCACCGCTTCATCGGCAGCAACCTGGAAGGGAAGGAAGAGGAGAAAACGTGTCAGGTACAGAAACCCTAAACACAAGTAGCTGACTTAAATAACTTTCTCTGCTTGAGGCATTCTACGCAAACGAGCCAGGCATTGAATCACTGAAGAGTGCTTCCTTATAAATGCTGGCTCAGCAGGAATAAGCAGGTGCGTCAGATGAGCTAATTAGGAGAGCAGAGTGAAATGTGAAGGAGGGGGCGAGCACTCGCCAGGACATGACACTCTGTTACTTCCTAATTAGCCCCAACTGTCTTATGTTACTTTAATTATTCTGCCCCCCTATATATACACTACTCACAAAAAGTTAGAGGTACCCCCAGCTTCCAGCAGCAATTCCCTAATGATGTGACCTCGATGAGCTAGAGCATTGTCGTCCATGAAGATGAAATTAAGCCTGTGTTGTTCATGCATGGGCACAATGACTGGATCAGTGATGTTATTCAGGTACTATCGGCTTGTCACTGTACCATTCACAAGGTGTAGGGCAGTTCTGTATTGACTAGACATACCTGCCCAGACTGTAACACCACCACCACCAAAGGCTCATCTGGTGACAACAGTAGCTCTCCTTGATGTCTCCAACATCATTGGCGGCCATCATTTTTGCTCAAGGTGAATCAACTTTCATCAGAGAACAGCACTGAGGCCCACTGGTCCATTGTCCAGTGTAATGCTCCCTGGCCCATGCAATGATGATGCCTGTGTCTGGTGGTGTGGTCAGGTACCCTTGCAGGTCGTCTAGCATGCAGACCACGCTGATGTAAATGGTTTTGAATGGTCTGACATGACATTTGGGTGCCTCTCACCTCCCTTAAATGTGCCTGTTGATGAGAGGCATTCATCATTCGATTCACAGGGCACTGTTCACAATGAAGCAGTCATCAGTGTGGGATTGTGTCCAAAGGAAGTCCACTTCTACACTTTTCTGTGACTCTTCCAGTCTCTCTATATCTGTGTTGCCACCTGCTGTGAAAAAAAAAGAAGAAAAGCTTGACCTCATTACACAGAACAGTATACAGGGCACAGAGTAATGTAATGTAACATACTTTATTATATAGCCCTTTAAAACAACCCGTAGGTGACCAAAGTGCTTTACAGAAATAAACAGCATTAAAAACACACAGAGCATTAAAAACAAATAACAAAGAAATAAGAATAAATACCTAAAAATGAGAATAAAATAAAAACAAATGCCAAGACAAATATCACCACCACTGGGTATTAAACAGCCATCCTAAACAAATATGTTTTAAGTTCTCAATTTAAAAAGGGCCAGGTCAGAGATAGCACGTAGGTCAGGGGGGAGATTATTCCAGAGCCTGGGGGCGACAACAGAAAAGGCTCGGTCACCCCAATGTTTATACCTTGACCTGGGCACATCCAGCAAAAGCTGATTAGATGACCTCAAAGCCCTGCCTTGATCACGGGCAGTCAAAATCTCAGACATATAAACTGGAGCAAGGCCATTAAGAGCTTTAAAACCAAAAAGCAAAAGTTTAAAATTAATTATAAAATGGACTGGAAGCCAATGAAGTGAAAAAAGGATCAGAGTAATGTGCTCTCGCCTAGGTGTGTTGGTCAAAAGACGGGCCGCTGCATTTTGGACAAGTTGAAGGCGGCCGAGAGAAGACAGAGATGTCAATATAAAGTGCATTGCAGTAATCAAGTCAAGAAGTGATTAAAGCATGGATGGCTCTCTCAAGATCAAGACAGCTCAGGAAAGGTTTGGCTTTGGATAACAGACGTAACTGATAAAAGCTCATCTTGACTACATTGTCAATCTGTTTATCAAATTTTAAAATGGCTGTCAAAAATCACCCACAAATTTCTGACAGCTGAACTGAGCCTTAAAGAGAGGGTACCAAAGCCAGCCGTTACAGTATCCCCAAACACAATACATTCTGTTTTTTCTTCATTTAAGTGGAGAAAATTTTGGCTTAACCACAACTTAATGTCAGTGATGCAGTCCAATAGAACACTTTGTGAGTTAGTTTGAGAGTGTCAAATTCACATTAGTTTATGATTTTTCAAGATAATTTCCATTGAAGCTAATACTGATGTAAAATGCTAAAGCTTTCAAAAAAATCTTTATCTGCCTCTTGGTAGCCTGTCCATTATGTTTTGTTTAGTTTAGCATTGGGCCAGCTCAGTGCGTGCGGTGGTTAGCACTGTGGCAGCACAGCAAGAAGGTCACGGGATAAATTCCACCCCTGACCATGGTGGGTTTGATCCCACCCCCTGACCATCAGTGACCCGTCTGTGTGGAGTTTGCATGTTCTCCCAATTTCTGTGTGGGTTTACCCCGAGTACTCCGGTTTCCCTCCCACAGGCCAAAAACATGCAAGTAAGTTAACTGGGGACTCTAAAGTGGCCTGAGGTAGAAATGTGTGTGTGAATGGTGAAGGGATTGGCGCCGCACCGTGGCTGCCTCATCCATCCAGGTGGATGCCCTGTGCTGTAATTTCCTTCTGGGAATTATAAAGTGTACTTAAATAAATAAAAAAAAAATCTTGCAGTATAAATTTACATTTTACCTTCTTTGTATCTTCAACCCTGTACTTTCAGACCCAGGGACTGTCCTTTTTAGTCTTTGATTCATACACCTACTTTTAAAAACCTAAAGAACTTCAATCACACTGTCAGATGAACCCTTGGCAAGTACAGTCACAGTGTGAACAGAAAACAACTGTTTCTCTCTCTTCAAGTTGATGACATGGTAGTGGGGGCTGCTGAGCACACACTTGTGTGACTTTCCTGTCTCAAGTGGATGGATGCAATTAATCCAAGGGACAGTAGAGACTTGCTGACAGAGCAAGATAAGGTATCAGCCAGTGCACACTGCTCCACTTGACCTGTTGAACATCAGCCCAATTTAGCCCTTGTGGCATATAAATGTGTTCTTCAACTGTGACAGACTGCACTGAAATGCATGCACAGGGTCTTCCCTACTTGATTCCCTTGTAATGTAAATGTTCACAGAAGAACTTGTGTGTGATTCCAGTGGTGGATTTATTTGACACAGAGCAAAAGTTAAACAACCAGTTCATGTTTTATGTACAATTTAACAAGATGATATTTATATATTTCAACCGACAACACTTAATACAGCAGTAGTTGAGACTGGCAATAAGTTTCTGGGGAAATTCCAGCTTCCTAAATGAATAATGGGTTACAACTTATATTCTAAATTTGTGTGATATAAGGCAGAATCTGAAGAAACATAAGAGACAAAGAAGGTTTACAGCTATACAGAAAAAACTCACAACAACATACAAAATAAGAGACGACGAATGCAAAGGAAGCCTTGATTAAACAAACGTATTCAGAAATCAAAGAAAGTCTTGAGAAAAACAACACTACAAAGTCATTTTTGTCACGACCCTCCTCGTGCACTTTTATGCAGCGCACCGTGGAGTGAGGGGGAAGGATGGATTTAGGCACAGGGTTACACCACAAGCACATTTATTAACAAAAAGGGCAAACAGTTCCAAAATATTGACATACAAAAAGGCAACAGGGTACACTAAAGGGCTCACATGATAGGACATGCAGTGGGCAAACCACAGTGTACAGTGGCCACAAGACAAACGATACAAAAACGAGGCAGACTTACAAAAAGATGACAAGGTTCACTGCAAGACTCACACGATGGGACGTGCAGCGACAGACCACAGTGAACGGTGGCAAACACAACGTAGACAATACAATAGTCCAGCAATGCTTGACTGGCAAAGGGCTGCTTAAGTACAGGCATTGCTGGAAACACAGATTGGTAACACCTGGGCGAAGGGCGGGAAAGGCAATTACTGGAGGAGACCCAGCTGGCTGTCATGAGAGAGGGGGCGTGGTCGGACCGGCAAGTGTCAGACAGTGCCCACACGAGTGTAGGCCAAAGGAGGCTGCCTCACAGCTGCCGGCCAGAACGCAGTGGCTACAGGTTGGGGAAAAAAAACAAGGGGAAAACAGAAAAAACAAGAAACATAAAAGATAACATAATACATACTGTAGCTACACAAATAAACCCAAGCCACAGCAAGTCAGAACTGAGCCCGAAGAACAATCCGGCTTGGTTCATGACAATTTTAGTTAATAGAGGATCTTACATTAGAGAAGACAAGGGAGACCATCTAGTATTTAGAGTCAAGAAAATGCTTCAGTGAAGAAAATGAGATCCTGAAGAGATGAATAGAATTCTATGAAGATTTATAAAATGACAAGATCAATGAAAACTCAACAGGAGTTACCTGTTCACAATAAACCTAGATCTAGATTCATATCCTTTTCTACATGAGGAAGTTGAAGCTGCAATCAACACATTGAAATGAAGGAAAGCTGTTGGAACTAACATTTCTTCAGAACCATTCCAAGCATAAGGCAACACAATGATAATCATCCTTACTACCACATGCATAAACAATTAGAACACAGGAAAATGGTACCTCCCTGGACACAATCTTTTATCGATACGTAAGAAAGGTAACTTATTCTGAAAGTTATCCTGAACAGACAGGAACCAATACCAGAGACTATCATTGCAGAACAGCAGTCAGGCTTTAGAACAGGACAGCACAACTGAACAGATTTTAAATCTAAAAATAATTTGTAAGAAAATCCATCAGCATCAACATAATCTGTATCATGTGTCTATTGAAGTCAAAAATGCCTCTGACAGGGAGCAACATGGAGCCTTATTGTCCACTATGCCGAAATACAACATCAATGAAAACCTTGTTTAAGTCATTGATCAACTACAAGAAAAAGCCTCAAGCCCTGTTCTTTTGAATGGCAGCATAGAGAACTGGTTCAGTACTAAAGTTGGAGCTCGTCTGGGTTGCCTTCTCTCACCCTTTCTCTTTAATATACTGTATATCTGAAGAGATTAATAGAAGATGCTCTGGAGGAGCACAGAAGTAGAGTCATCTTAAGAGGAAAGATGGTTTCCAACTAATCTTTTGAAGACGATATTGATGGTCTTACAAGGAATGAAGAAGAATAGCAAATTAATTAAAAAAACTGCTTTTGGCATGGAAATCAGTGCTGAAAAGACTAAGCTTATGACCAACAATGCCAAGGGCATCACCTCTGAAATCAAGATCAGTGGGGAAAAACTGGACACAGTAAAGACCTTTAAGTACCTTAGTTCAATCATACTGTATTGGACAAAGATTCAAAACCTGAGATTTGGCAAGGTCAGCACAAACAATAACTGCAATAGCAAGACTCAGAAGCACCTGGAATGACAAGAATATTTGTCTGCACACCAAATTCCACCTGATGCGCGTGCTCATCTTTTCACAGCCCTTGTAGGCCTGCAAAACACAGATGCTCACAGCAGTGCTACAAAAAGAATCTTGTAAAACAGACAATATGCTATAAGAAGATCTAGGGTACCTCATGCACCAACCATGTAACAAGTGACGAGGACCTGCACATAATAAGAGAAGCAATTGGACAGAGAGAGATGGAAGAGAGCATGTGGAAGTGTCTTTGCTGCTGCCCTGATTACCTGTAAGACAGAGGTCCCCAACTATGTGCCATTGTGGCCAAGACCCTGCAGGTTTTACCTCCACCCAGTGTCTTGATTTTACTGAATTTCTTTCCACTGATTGCTGATCAGTGAAAACACCTGCTGAAGAGACTAGAGCTACATTCACACTGCAGGTTTTAATGCTCAATTCCAATTTTTTTTGCACATGTGACCCATATCTGATTTTTTAGTGACAGTCTGAACAGCACACATCCAATTTTTTCACACCAGACCCAGGCCACTTTCATATTTGGTCCTAATACAGATAACTATTTGATATTTTCCAAATCGACCTCAGTCTGAACGTCATGTCACATTTTATCTGACTTTTTCTTGACTGAAGTGAGACAGACACTACATTTCTGCAGTGAAGGATCCAGCAAGCATGGCAGACACAACTGATTTGTGCTCTCTTTTTAATCAATCTTTTTCCCTTTATCACTGGGTCGTAATTTTGTCGGCGCCGACTGCACAATAACTAAAAAATTTCTGGAGGGGGTATCAGGGTTGAAACCGTCAGACATTACAGACGCACAGTAACAGCACATTTACTGCTGCAAATTCCTTTTCCCCTGTAAAGTTACTACCAATATGACTGTGGAGCGGAATGGCCAGATAGGGGGATACGAGGAAACACAGTCCATGAGAGGGGAGTCTGTGGCAGCTTCTCCTTCCTGTGCGGGACCGGTGCCGCTGATATTAGCCGCGCTGTTTATTAGGGCCTGAGCCACTGACAACGTCAGTGGGCAAGAGCCCTATTGTAATCGCTAGGATTATTTATTATTAACCTTATTTAAACAGGTAATCCCACTGACACACGGGGTCTCATTTTCAAGACAACTGTTTAATCGATCAGTTCTGTTAAAGCAGAACAGATCACAGCTGTCATCTGGCGTGTAGAGGAATGAAGCTGGTCTCATAATCATTTCTGAATGATTTTAACATTTATTTTGCTGCACTGCATCAAGGTGAAGAAGTTCTGTCCCCCTCAATTGTCCAGGGCTCATATTTATTTCCGTAAACATAATGCTATGTCTGATGTTATGTTTTCTTCTGCGCATGCAGGTCACTTCATAGCTGTAGACCGTTCACACTGCAGTCTGATGGGGGTTGCATTTAAATTATAATGTGAACGCCTGCACAAAGAAATTGGATCTCGGCAAAAAAATCAGAATTGAGCATTAAGACCTGCAGTGTGACCGCATGTAGGAAAACGTTAATTTTGGACAACCTCTAGTAAACCTTCAGAAACAGTGTGGATTAGATGCTAATGGCAAATATAAATATTCTTAATAAATGTACCTAAGAGACTATAATTTAATGATTAATAGTAAATGGGAGCATTTATAGCATTTATTAAATTAATGAGGATCATTTGTGTACTCAGCCAAAAGCTTGAGGTTCAGATGGCTCTAAACACTTTTTTTTCCCCAAAGTTTTACAGTTTTGGATCAGTTTGATGTCCATGAGATCATATATTCCTGATGTGATCAACTTGGTTACTCAGCTCCATCTATGAACACAACAACACACCCAGGATACTAAAAGTAACTTGTTTTAAATCAACTTGTTCTTGCATCAGTTCACAGAATTGGTCACCTAGAGTAGCTATAAACTGTAAGGTAAATACTATGCAAGATAGTGGGTTCCCTGAGAATTTGTATTAGGCCTAAAATAAGAAAAATTGCTAATATTGACTAATCTATTTCCAAGTCAAGTGTTTGGATCTGGAAATTACCAAAATAGGTCCACTTAGTAGAAAATTAGCTAATGCTTTTTTTTTTTTTTTTTATTAAACATGCAGTAGCAGTTTGTATAAATCCACCAAAATTAACAGCAGTGCTAATTAGGGATGCACGATATTAGATTTTTTTGCTGACAACCAATGTGCTGATATTTGAAAATAGTTTTGCCAATACTGATAAATGTGCATATTTGTCCACCTATTTACATCTCCTTTGTCTTACAGTGATGATTAACTGGCATATAAAGACAGACTCCCCAAGGAAAATAGGAGAACTATCACCACTGACATAGAAGTTCGGGTTTAACTGGCATATTTTAATATAGTTTGTTACTTCAGAAACTTTTTATCATGAATATTTTAAATCTTGACTGCTTATAATGGTCTTGTTTCAATATGGAGCATGGATCTTTTCTTTTGAATTTACATGCCTGCTATCAGCAGAAACTTGCTGAAAGTTGTGAGGCGAGGAAGAGGCAACTGTCAGTACAGACTGCTGAATATTATCGTGAAAAGGACTAGATGAAGAGTAGGGTTACCTCCGTGCTTGTCGTCGAGATAAGGAATGAGTTGGCCTCCATTTAGCAGCTTATCTCTGATCTCCTTCAGCATCAGGCCACCCTCAACTCCCGACTATCCTCGCTGGAATGTCTCGAGGTAACTTTTATACCAACTAGCATACAGCACTCAGTCGACCCGTCTCCCGGCTGCTCCACCTGCACCTCACTGGTCAAAGGAAAGATGTTCCCTTCCCCTCTTTGATTCCCATGATGATTTCACCGATCTGGAGTTACCCAACTTTGCCATCACTGTTTTTAAATAGAGGTTGTATTGAAATTAACAGCAAGGCTACCGCTACCTCCAAAGACGAAGATCTCCTGGCTGTAATCCTAACACCGGTTCACGCTGTGGAGGAGGCTGCCACTGAAGGTTTTTTTTGTATGTCTTTGCCATTGTGTCTTTCTCATGTCTGGGCTTCGTGGAGCCTCATGTTTTGTGTTGTTGCTCCTCCATGCATGACTGTGTGGAGGCAGACATATTTGTTTTGTTACACTTGCCCAACATGAAGATGTCATTCCCTCACACCACAAGAAAAGCCTAACACTGTTATATTTTATCGGTTGTTAATATTGATTTGTACCGATGCTGATAAATGATTTTAAATGCTTTATCAGCCAATACGATAATGTGCCAATATTATTGTGCATCCCTAATACTAGTCATGATTTAAAGTAATATTTGAGCAGAAATGCTGAATACTGCTTTGTTCCAGTTCCTGTGCTTTGCTGAGTTGCTGCATTTTTGCTTAATATTTTCTGAAATATACAGATGTTAGATTTTTCTGCTATTTTTAAAGAACAAACACACAGCTGTTATTTGTTGTTGCTGAATTTATTTGTTAAATATCCAATTGCCAGATGACAATGGCAATGTGGCGTTGGATGAGTAATTGAACTGTTGAAAGGTCAAGTTTTTGGGGGAGGGGCAAAAATTGTTTCTATGGAGTTTAACAGCCATCAGCCCTTTAACAGTGTGTACTGAAGCCATCATTTTAGTTTAAGCTAATATGTAGTTCCAAGGTTGTCATAGCCAGGAGCGGCACTGGGGTTAAGCTTCCAGTGCTCATAAATGCTCCTTATGGCGTGCGTCTCGAAAAGCCTCTGGCAACTAAGTCCAACTCCTAGCCTGCCCGTGTGGTTTAGTCTCTAAGCCCGGCGGGAACTGCTTTTACTAATAGGAGAAGGGGCGAGGGGCGGATCTCTGGCGCCTTAAAACCAGATGCTTCGGGTAGATGGTGGCTCGTCAACCTGGGAAGGTAGCCATCTAGGGGAAGGGTAAACCCTGATTTCAAACCTCTGCTGCCTTGCGGCATACCCGGTCACGGGAAAGGCTTCGGGAGTCAACCCTGAGGAAAAATCGGAGTCGGAGCCCCTAAGGCAGTCTATGTTGTGCTCAACATCGTTCTGGCAGCTCCTGCAACGGCGCTGGTGCCAAACTGTAGCAGCCCTGCTGTTCCTTTGGATTCATCAGTGACGTGGAGAGGGGGGACATGCTGCATGGGCAACATCTTGTCCTCCATATCTTCCTGCCCAGGCTTGAATCTTACCAACGCCCAACGCTGGAAGGTAGAACACCGGATCACTGGAGAGGACACTCCAGCTTCGCCTTTGGCGTAGACAAAACACGGGGAATGACAGTTACCGGTTATAAGCCACTGCTCAATTGGCGTAGAGCGTGGCGCTAGGGGTTGTTCCCGGCGGTGGGAGGGATCATCAGATCTCACTGGACAGCTACCGCCCGCCTCAAGCTGGGCAGCCCCCAGCCAATAAGGTGTTGTCCCGCCACAGCTTGCTTTCCTCATTGGTGCATGGGGATAAGGAGAAATCCAAACAGCAGGCTGAGAACCTTCCCACCAGGCAAGACAATAAAACAAAAGAGACCACTCTAAAACTGGGAACTGGAACGTCCGCACTATGATGACAGGACTCGCTGCTAACCTCAAGGACATCAACGACACCAGGAAGACTGCCATCATCAATAATGAGCTGAAGAGACTGGGAGTGAGATATCGCCACTCTCCAGGAAACACGGTTAGCTGATGCTAGGCACACAGAATCAGAATCAGAATCAGAATCAGAAAAAGATTTATTGCCAAGTACATTAACAGATCACTGATAACATACGAGAGAATTTGACTTGACACAGAAAATGAACCTGCATTTCCAGTGACATGGCTGCATCGGGGACGCGCCTGCCAATAGGATGGTACAGATAAGAAATCATACAATAGGAAGGAGCAAAAAAATCATTGAATTCAGAATATTGACCATAAGTAATCAATATTATGATTACAAAGACAAAAAAGCCCACGATGCACATTCAAGACCAGAGTCCACAGGACACAAGGAGGAGCAGTGAATGTTATCTTGTTGTCAGTTTCTGGGTCAGTGTGGATGTAGTGTTGAAGCAATGTTGTATCAATATGAGCACAAGGACACTTTGGCAGAAGATGTTTTGTCTGGCTGCAGCAATTGTCCTTGGCAATTGTCCCAAGCAGCTACTGTCCAGAGGCCGTGTGCTCAGTGTTTTGAAAAACAAAGACTGGGGATTATCAGGAGGATTTTTGTAAGGGAAATTGAGCCAAATAGACTGAACACAGAGAAAGAACTTTATTTTCTTCTGCAGATTCAGTGCTTAATCCTTCATTGCGAGGGCTTTGAGTCCGTCGTGGATAGACTTAAGCGTAGATGTAATCCACCTTCCGAGACAGTTCTCCATTTGTCGCTATCAAAGTCTCCTCCATTTTTCCAATTTGATGGATGCACCTCGCGTGGCCAGCATTTTGATAGGTTGTATCCATCTTCAGCAATTTGCGGTACACCAGGACAATCCCAGTTCCAATCAGAACAATCCCAGTCACCATTATTACGAAGATATACAAATCTTCCATATCTTCGATAGAGAGATTACTCCAGGCACAAGATCCTCCAAACACTTGTCACCCGTAAATAGCCCGCTGGAGCCGTCCCTGCGGGGCAAACAGCTTCCCCCGGAGCACTGTTCCTTGTTGAAAAAATAGGTGTCAATTGCGTTCAAAGGCCCAGCTTATCAATTCCATAATTTCTTTTCGATAATCAGCAGTAGACGCAGACAGACAACAGCAAGCTGGGATCCAGTAGTTAGGGAAGTGGGGAGCTAGAGCAGAGAGAAAAGGAGAAGAAGCGTCTACTCTCCTTGAAGAGCGGAAGTGAAGAGGACAGAGAGAAGGACTACACGTTCTACTGGCAGGGGAAAGGGCAGTGACGAACACAGGGGAACACGGAGTAGGGCTTCGCAGTGAAGAACACTTTGCTGAAGATGGTGGAACCGGGCAGCACTGGCTCTGCACGACTCCTCACCCTCCGCCTGAACACCACTCAAGGCCCAGTCACCCTCGTCAGTGTGTATGCCCCAACACAGACAGCACACCAGAGGCAAAAGACGAGTTCTACGAGAATCTCGCAACAACTGTCAGGATCATCCCCCAACTCTGAACAACTCATTCTCCTTAGAGACCTTCAATGCCAGAGTGGGTGCTGACCACGACTCCTGGCCCTCCTGTCTTGGACCTTTTGGCGTTGGCAGAATGAACGACAACGGACAGCGGCTGCTCGAGTTCTTCACATATCAGCGATCTGGGCATCACCAACTCATTCTTCAAGACCAACGCCCCAACACAAGGTTTCTGGCAACATCCGCGCTCAAAGCACTGGCACCAGCTAGACTTGATCCTGACCAGGCGCACCTCACTGAAGAACGTGCAAATCACCCGTTCGTTCCAGAGTGCAGATTGGTGTCACAGACATACATTGGTGTGTTGCAAGGTCAAGCTGCAGCTGAAGAAATTCCATCGTGCTAGACAACCTGGAAAGGCACGGATTGACACCAGCAAGATGGCCCAACCAGAACTTGTTGAGCAGTTTGCCTCCACCTTTGAGAAGGAACTTGGTGTACACAAGGAGGAGAATCTGCAAAGCAGAAGTGGGGAAGAGCTGCGAAACACCATCTACCGCACAGCCTTGGCTACCTTTGGGAGGAAGACCTCGAAGTCACAGGACTGGTTTGATGCCAAGTTGACTGAGATGACCCCCGTCATTGAAGCCAAGCGCTCAGCACTTGCTGAGTACAAGAAGTACCCAAACGAGAAGAATCTCCAGATTCTCAGGGCTGCGAGAAGCAAAGTTCAGCAGACTGCTCGGCGCTGTGCCAACGAGTACTGGACTCAGCTCAGCCAAGACATTCAAACCGCTGCCATAACAGGGAACATCCGTGGTATGTACGATGGCATCAAGAAAGCACTTGGTCCGGCTCAGAGCAAGACGGCCCCCCTCAAATCTTCCACTGGGGAGATGATCACAGAGAAGAACAAGCAGATGGAGAGATGGGTGGAACACTACTCCGACCTCTACTCTAGACAGAACACCGTGACACCGTCAGCCCTTGATGCCATCGACTGCCTGCCATCCATGGACGAACTTGACGCCGAGCCAACCATCGACGAACTCAGTAAGGCCATTGATAGCTTGGCCGCTGGCAAGGCACCCGGCAACGACGGCATACCCCCTGACCTGATCAAGCACTGCAAGACCGCCCTACTGCGGCCATTGCATGACGTCCTCTGCCAGTGCTGGAAGGAAGGTGCCATACCACAGGACATGAGGGATGCCAAGATCATCACCCTCTACAAAAACAAAGGGGAGAGAAGCGACTGCAACAACTACAGGGGCATTTCCCTCCTCAGCGTTGTTGGCAAAGTCTACGCACGAGTTGTTCTCGTTCGTCTACAGAAGCTTGCCGAACGTGTCTACCCCGAGTCTCAGTGTGGCTTCCGCGCTGAGCGATCGACGGTAGACATGATATTCTCCATCCGCCAACTCCAGGAGAAATGCAGAGAACAGAACATGCCTCTGTACGTCGCCTTCATCGACCTCACCAAAGCGTTCGATCTGGTCAGCAGAGAGGGCCTTTTCAAGATCCTGCCAAAGATAGGATGCCCACCAAAGTTGCAAAGCCTCTCGAATCATTTCACACCAACATGCAGGGATAGTGTAGCATGATGGCAACGTCTCAGAGCCATTCAACATATGCAGCGGAGTGAAACTGGCTGTGTACTTGCGCCAACCTTCTTTGGGATTTTCTTTGCTATGCTCCTGAGGCATGCCTTCTAGCACAGCAACAGAGGGAATCTACCTGCACACAAGATCTGACGGCAGGCTTTTCAACCTTGCCCGCCTGAAAGCCAGAACCAAAGTACGCGAGGCTCTTATCAGAGTCATGGCTGGTTGCGCAGACGACGCTGCAGTCGCAACCCACACACAGCAGGAGCTTCAGACCCTGATGGACCGCTTCTCCCAGGCATGCAAGGACTTCGGCTTACCATCAGCCTGAAGAAGACTAACGTCTTGGCGCAAGGGCACGAAGCACCACCAACCATCACCATTGATGACTACAAGCTGGAGGTCGTGAATCAGTTCACGTACCAGGGGTCCACGATCAGCAAACAACCCTCTCCCTTGATACAGAGATCAACAAGAGGATTGGAAAATCAGCCTTCACACTCGCTCGCCTCACCACATGAGTGTGGGAGAATCCCAAACTCTCTGTCAAGACGAAGATGGCAGTGTACAACGCCTTCGTCATCAGCACACTGCTCTATGGGAGTGAGACGTGGACAACATACGCCCGGCAGGAAAAGAGACTGAACTCCTTCCACTTGCGCTGCATTCGCCACATCCTGGACATATCCTGGCAGGACAAAGTGCCCAACACAGAAGTTCTGTCCCGCGCCGGCCTTCCCTCCATGTTCACTCTACTCAGGCAGCGCAGGCTCCGCTGGCTAGGCCACGTTCACCGTATGGAGGATGGCAGAATCCCCAAAGACGTCCTCTATGGAGAACTGGCAACTGGCAGGAGAGACGTTGGCCGCCCACAGCTGCGCTTTAGAGACGTCTGCAAGAGAGACATGAAGGCCCTGGATATCAACACAGAGCGCTGGGAGGACCTTGCAACGGACCGCTCCAAATGGAGAGGAACCCCTGACCAGACAGCTCAAGGTGGGTTGAAGAGAGACTGACTGTGCAGCAGATGAAAAAAAGGACCCGCAGGAAGAACCGCCACAGACTCAGCAGCACGGAGACCACCCACAAGTGATGACCTGTGTGACAGGGACTGTCATATGCGCATCGGCCCTGTCTCAGCCACAGGCGGTGCTGTTCCAGCAGAGTAGACGTTTAGGATTCTCTTCCATGGTCATCATAGACCGACGGAGGTCCGACGATAGGGAATGTGATTAAAGGACTGAATATGCACTGTTAGGTATGAACTGTTAGTGAAAGCAAGTAGCGTTTCTACGCCATAGGTGGTGCTCATAGTGATGAAACACTGTATAGTGTTAGAACACCCATAGAAGAAGAATAGTATGTGTTCTAGTGTGGTGTTCCAAAGAATGTTCGAGAGAGTGTTATGAGACAAGATGGCTGTTCTAACGATGTGCTGTGAAAGTGTGTGCCGTGCCGTGTGACTGGGAGAATGTAGTTAATAATCAGATGCTGCACAAGTCTAACAGCTTGCCTCAATCATCCTTCCTCCCCTCGCCTCTCACTGGGTGTAACAAAACTTGGTAGCAGAGGATGGTCAGTCATGTCTGAGACGGAGAGTGAGTGCAAATAAAAAAAAGGAAAAGAGGCCGACAACGATGGAGCTGGGCAGCTACTAGATAAGCTAAGCGAGGCCTTGGAGCCTGTTACGGGCCGACCAGCTAAATGAGGTCTGTTATTTGCAAAGATAAGCCCAGACCCGCACCGTCTACAAGGGGACAATTCAGCTGATACGACTGTTATATCGAGGAGGTTGAAAAAGCCATGGAACGCGAAGAGGATTGGATGTAGTCCCGCGAGTTTCTGCTAAAGCTAATAGACATGTGCTAACGTAGCTAAGCTAAGTGAACCGTTAGACGCATGGCAGCTGGACAGCGGCCAGATCACGAGCCGTGAGGCAGAGGCACTCGCAGCGCCTGCATGAAAGCTACTTGATTCAGCTAAAAGGTTTATCGGAGGAAATAATAAGGCTGACGGAGGATGAGGCCGCGCCGCCACCGGGCTGCCATTTTGTGATACAGCCCGCGGTCCCCACAGCGCCCCTACTGCCAGAAGTGATCATTAAACGGGCAGTTTAAGATAAATGGGCAGATAGGGGAGAGGGGCCAAAAAGACAAGTTGTCTTATTCCAATCTCATTCACCAGATCGATATGGGCTTAAGAAAAGCACAGTGAGGCTGAGATAATTGAGGGCTGTTGTCAAAGCAGTGAGTCCAGGATTGAGTTTGCGCGCTATTGCTGGAGATTAAGTCAGATCTCACACTGCCACAGCTCTGCATAATCCTGCGAGGACATTATAAAGAAGATAGTTCCACTGACTTGTATCATCGTCTGATAATCCTCACACAAGACAGTAATGATTCACCTCAGAACTTCCTGTTTCGTGCCATTGAGCTGAAGGAAAGACTTTTAGCAGCATCCAGAGAGCCTGGCACTGAAGAGCAGTTTAGTTCTGCATCTTATTCAGAGGAAGTTTCTGAGGGCGGTGGAAACAGGATGATCAGTGTTGATGTGAAATATCAACTGAAGCTTTATTTGGAGGATCCTGCCGTCACCGACGAGCTACTGATTTCAAGACGAATGCAGCAGCCAGCTTGAATGAGAACGACACAGAAATTTAAAAGGCACACAAAAGAACTAAAGGTTCGAGAATGCCGAGGTGAAAATCTGACGGGGCCAGTATGCAACCGAGCGAGAAGTGGATGGCCAAGAGCGACCCCCCTAACCATCGTCAAGAGGACAAATCCTTAAATCCCAAAGCACAGTGACCCGTACGGAATCTGAGCTCCTGGACATAGTCACGCAGCTGAAGAGTGACATGGAGGAGATCAAGAAGGTCATACGTGAGTCTCCCAGAGCACCTCGCGCTCAAAGAGCCAGGAGGACACATGGCTGCAAGAGATGCCAGTCCACCAGCAATGGCGCTCAATGCAACCACTGCTTCAGGTGTGAGGTCAGCGGGCCACATGTCAAGGGAACTGTCGAATAGGGAGGTGACTCGGAAGAGGAACGGGGCAAGTAGACACGGCAGCCAATACTGTCGCAACCACATCAGAACAAGCTAACACACAAGAACTGTATGAGCTCATTACTGACAGTATTCGGAGGTTGGAAGCAAGGCTGGTAGCTCAGGCCGAGGTACCTCCTGAAGAAACGGTCCGTGTTAATCTACTGTCCCCTAATCGCCAATTACAGTACTCAATTTGGGTTGGAAAAAAATATGTCATCACCTGCTTCCTCGATGACAAGGAGACAACAAGCATTGTGGGACACAGGTTCACAGGTCTGTTTAATGAACGACACCTGGAGACAGGAGCACCTGCCACACACCACCGTCAGAGACTTAGCCGAGTTGGTGGGTCCAAATATCCTGAATGGGAGGGTAAGTGAACCAGACAACCGATTCCATTCTCAGGGTGGGTTCGAAGTCACATTTAAGCTGCCGACAGTTAGTCGCCCACCGGTGGAACTCTTAGTTCCTGTGCTAGTGGTGAAGGAGGACGGAGTGGCAGAGCCGCCTATCATTGGGTTCAACGTGATTGACCATGTCCTGAAGATGGGCATTAAACCCCCTTGTGCCATCAGTGAAGCTGTTAGCGCAGCCTTCTCATTTGACTGTAAGAAAACAGAGGTGTTTTTGAAAGTGATGCAAAGTGAGGAGGATAGGCTGGGGGAAGGAATGGTAAAAGTTGGCAGTGAGTTGGTTACCATCCCTGCTGGCCAAACCAAAACAGTTAAGGTTGTGTCAGAGCAGGCTCACTTCCAGACACAAGACGTCTTATTTGAGCCATGTCAGTACACCCAGTTACCAGAGGGTTTGCAGATGCAAAGTGGGTTGGTGCAGTTATGGAAAGGGAGGCGATCTATGCTCAAAATACCTATAACAAACAGTACGTCCCGTGATATCCAGCTGCCCCGCTAAGACCATTTTGGGGGAAACGCAGAGAGTTTAAAACTGCTTATCCGGCAGATATAGACCCCCCTGCTGTAAACCAAGCGACCGTCGACCCCGACGACGAGGTGAAACAGGAAGAAATAAAGAGACCAAGATGAACTGTGCTGTCAAAGAGACTATGGACATGTGGGACCCTCCAGTTCCCCTTGATCATCTCTCGCCCATACAGCAAGAGCAAGTAAAACAGCTACTACGGGAGGAACGGCAAGTGTTTTCCCGTGATGAGTATGATGTAGGGACAATTCCCTCTTTACAGTTGAAGATCCGACTCAAAGATCACGATCCTGTCAAAAAGACTTATGTTTCTGTTCCCAAACCACTCATAAAGAAGTAAAGGAGTATTTAGAAGACCTGCTTAACAGGGGCTGGATCACCAAATCCAAGTCATCGTATTCCAGTCCAATCGTCTGTGTGCGAAAGAAAGATGGAGGTCTGCGTTTGTGCTGCGACTTTAGAGAATTGAACAAGAAGTCTATCCCAGACAGACACCCAATTCCCCGCATACAAGATATGCTGAACAGTCTAAATGGGAGTGTGTGGTTTTCAGTCCTCGACCAAGGGAAGGCATATCATCAGGGTTTCCAGGAAGAGTCAAGTAGGCCCCTCACTGCATTTATCACTCCCTGGGGTTTGTTCGAGTGGGTAAGAATTCCATCTGGTTTGTCCTCAGCACCAGCAGCATTCCAAAGATCTATGGAGGAGTGCTTGTGGGGGTTGAGAGATGATGATTGTCTGCCTTACCTCGATGATAACCTTGTTCATTCACAGACTTTTGAAGATCACTTGCGAGAACCTGAGAAGCGTCCTGCACCGCTATCAAAGCCATGGGGTGAAGTTGACCTCCCCGGAAATGTGAGTTATTCAAGCAGCAGGTACGTTTCCTTGGTAAAATGGTAACAGGACAGGGTTTACACCATGGACCCTGCGGACATTGCCCCAGTGCAGACACTCAAACAGCAGCAACCGTCCATTGTTGGAGAGCTAAGGAAATTGCTAGGTTTTATTTCATATTACCGTAGCTATATTCCAAACTTCTCTCATATAGCAAAGCCTCTTTACGACCTTCTGGCTAACGATCACACAGATAAAGCAAAGAAAAAACTCAAAGAAACATGTCAAAAAGAACGATGGTGGCACTTACCCTCATCCCATGTGATCAGGTGGCACCCAGAGCATCAAGCAGTAGTTTGTCTAGCTTGTTGACCTTCTTACCCAACCCCCAGTGTTAGGTTACCCGAACTTTGAAGAACCCTTCATTGTGCACTGTGACGCTTCACAGGAGGGGCTTGGGGCGGTGTTATACCAGGCGACAACAAGACAAACTGGTGGTGATAGCATATGGCTCCAGGACACTGTCAAATTCAGAGAAGAACTACCACCTTCATTCAGGGAAGCTGGAGTTTCTTACCATGAAGTGGGCCATCTGTGAGAGGTTTCCGGGATTATCTGTACTATTCTCCACCATTCACTGTCTATACGGACAATAATCCCCTAACGTATGTGCTCACCACCGCAAAGTTAAATGCAACCATACAGAGGTGGGTAGCAGAACTAGCTGATTTCCAGTTTGTGATTGAGTATCGCCCTGGAAAAGCAAAACAGAGATGCAGACGGACTTTCACGTATGCCCCTAGATATGGAGCAGTACATGAACAAATGTACACAAAATGTTGATCCTGATGTGATGAATTGTGTGGCACAGGCAGTCAAGGTGAAGTCACAAGAAAATGAGCCATGGCTCTGCCCAGTCACCATTTCTACTCTCATTAGTGAAGCAGACCAAGAAGCCAGCTCTATAGCTGAAATATCAAAGACTGATCTAAAAAGAGCTCAAGAAGAAGACTCCGTGATTGGAGAGGTGTTGCGCTCTGTGTTGTCCAAAACAATGGCCAAGAAGTGGAAAGCAGCAGAACAGTAAAATTGCAGCTTTAGTCAGACAAAAACACAAGCTGTACTTGGAAGATGATGGACTGCTTTACAGGAGAACGACGACACATGACCAGCTACTCCTACCCCAGAAGTTTCACAAACTCGTGTTCAAAGAGCTCCATGAAAACATGGGCCATTTAGGGGTTAGAGAGAGTAATGAACTTGATAAGAGAGCGTTTTTATTGGCTCACATGCAAAGAGATGTGGAGCACTACATCACTAAAGTTTGCAGTTGTTTGAAGAACAAACGTCCCAATAAGATAACAAGGGCACCACTGACTAACATTGTCACCACGTACCCATTTGAATTAGTGTCAGTGGATTTCTTGCATTTGGAGAAGTGCAAAGGAGGATATGAGTATATCCTGGTTGTAATGGACCACTTCACTCGTTTTGCCCAGGCTTACCCTTGTTGTAACAAAGCTGCCCACACCGCTGCTGAGAAGCTCTTTGGAGATTTTGCCCTCAAGTTTGGTTTCCCCACACAACTTCATCATGATCAGGGAAGAGAGTTCCAAAATAAACTTTTTGCAAAACTCCAAGAGTACAGTGGTGTGCAGGGGTCCCGAACAACGCCCCTACCATCCCCAAGGGAATGGGCAGGTGGAACGATTCAATCGTACACTGTTGGCAATGCTTAGAAATTTGCCCGAAGCAGCCAAGGAAGACTGGAAGTCCTCTCTGGCAAAAGTGGTTCATGCATATAATTGTACGCGTAGTGAGGCTACGGGGTACGCACCATATTTTCTGTTGTTTGGCCGTAGTCCAAAGTTGCCTATTGATCTAATGTTTGGCCTCACAACAAGAGAGCAGAGTGTTTCTCAGCAGGACTATGCTGAAAAGTGGAGAGCTACAATGACTGAAGCTTACAAACTCGCTTCTAAAACAGCAAACAAAGAAGGGATGAGAAGTAAAGCACTTTATGATAAAAAGGTTCACGGTGCTGAGTTGCTCCCTGGATCCAGAGTATTGGTTCGAAACTTGACCGAAAAAGGTGGGCCAGGAAAATTAAGATCATTCTGGGAAGACAAGGTGTATGTCGTGACCCAAAAGAAGTACCCAGACAAGGGACGCGCTCAGGTCATGCACAGAAACCTTTTGCTACCATGTGACTTTCTTCCCATGGAAACAGTGGAGCATGCCTCTAACTACTAACTAACTAACCTGCACTTATATAGCGCTTTTCTAGTCACAAAGACCACTCAAAGCGCTTTCATTAATACTAACCCTCTATTCTAAGGGCCTATAGGAAACAGATATCTAGGGACAATTTAGAACAGCCAATTAACCTAACATGCATGTCTTTGGCATGTGGGAGGAAACCGGAGAAATCCCGGAGTAAACCCACGCAACACGGGGAGAACATGCAAACTCCACACAGATCACTGTTGGTCGGGGGCTGGGATCGAACCCACGATCCCACGATCCCCACAATCCCCCGGCCAAGGGTAAACTGTGCTGCCGCAGTGCTAACCACTGCGCCACCGTGCAGCCCTAAGAAAGAGCTCTAAGAAAATAAGAGAAAGAGACTCTAAAAGACAAAGGCATGTGGACAGACAAAGCGACACGGATGATGAAGAGGGTTGGAATGCCATAATCGGATTATGAGCTGGGAAGGATCAAGAGCAGCGTCCACTGAGAGCCGATGCACCGGAGTTCTACCAGCACAGTGACACTACTCCGGAGGATGAGGACCAGGACCCAGATGACGTCACGCAGGTGCAGCTGGCATCAGAGGTCAACAATCCGGTGGTCCCAGATCCAGCTGAGGCAGACCAGGACCAGAGTGATGAGGTGTCGGAGTCCAGTTCCAGTGACCAGAAGGGACCTGACGAGATTCCTGCTAAAATGTATCCTTCAAGAATAAGAAAACAGCCATTGAGATTGACTTATGATAAGTTAGGCCAACCTTGCACTTCATTGCACTTCATCTGTCTAGAACAAAGGTGTAGAAGCTAAAGATAACCATTGTTTAGACATAAATGTTTTGAAAAGTAACTTGGTAGTTACTGTGATGGTTGATTAAAAATTGAAAAAAGAACAAAAAAAATTAAAAACACAAAAAGAGACTTGCAGTGTGTTACTAAGGCACAGGCACCACACCAAGGTTTATTTGGTAGGTTATGACTAGATTGAGTACCCTTACTCTCAGGAAAGATGCAGATACCCACTATGATGGATGGAGCGGTTGAAGGTTATTGTGCACAAAGACCTCTTCTGCAAATGTATTGCATGGAATAGGAGATACATGCTGTACTATGGACAATTACCAGTTGCATCTTTATAGACTT
Organism: Pholidichthys leucotaenia; assembly: GCA_020510985.1. Classification (NCBI taxonomy): domain Eukaryota; kingdom Metazoa; phylum Chordata; class Actinopteri; order Cichliformes; family Pholidichthyidae; genus Pholidichthys; species Pholidichthys leucotaenia. Next base: position 334,187,052 of record CM035839.1, on the reverse strand, counting down.
TAATGAACTCTGACTCCTGTGTAGTGATACCCTACTTACATGTAATACATGATTACCAAATGTGAACTGACAGAAGAAGAGAGAAAAAAAACAGTTTTTTTAAGAAAGGTGTAATGTCGGGACGACATTAACTTTTTGATGGGTGAGTGTAGGAAAACGTTAATTTTGGACAACCTCTAGTAAACCTTCAGAAACAGTGTGGATTAGATGCTAATGGCAAATATAAATATTCTTAATAAATGTACCTAAGAGACTATAATTTAATGATTAATAGTAAATGGGAGCATTTATAGGGAATGTGATTAAAGGACTGAATATGCACTGCTAGGTATGAACTGTTAGTGAAAGCAGTAGCGTTTCTACGCCATAGGTGGCGCTCAGTAGTGATGAAACACTGTATAGTGTTAGAACACCATAGAAGAAGAATAGTATGTGTTCTAGTGTGTGTGTTTCCAGAGAATGCTCGAGAGAGTGTTATGAGACAAGATGGTGTCTAACGATGTGCTGTGAAAGTGTGTGCCGTGCCGTGTGAGCTGGGAGAAGTTAATAAACAGTCGCTGCAAAGTCTAACAGCTTGCCTCAATCATCCTTCCTCCCCTTCGCCCCTCCTGGGTGGAACAGGTAGACTTGAAGGAAGAGGAAACCTGCAGGTTCTTAGGCTACCATGGCACATGACTACTGCTCTATGATGTCACACCACAGGAGGAGGATCAGGAGGAGTGCATGCTTCTTTTCTTTTTCTAATATACATGTATGTAGTTTTTTGCAAAGAAAAAAAGTGCATTACATGCTGCCCTTGGAATGCCTAAATAAACATTATTTCTATGCCTAGCAAAAATCACCAGCAATGACCATTGGATGGGGCACTGTTAACTTCTTTCTATTAAGTAATTTACTTCAGTCTTTGTGCAACGGCTCATATCACGTTGAAAGCGTAGTGATCCAAGCTACACATTGTTTTTGTTCTCCTTTCTCATTACTCTCATTTCCCACAGCTGCGGCTTCATCCACACCTGCTCTCTTTAATCAAGTAACCTTTAAGTTGAGAGGGGCCCTTCACTCCTACATGGAGACGTTAACTTCTGCATGCAGCCTAGAGTGCTCCTCGCCACTGTGTGCAGTAGTGATGGCCAGATGAGGCTTTCTAGAGGACTTGAGGCTTTTCATCAAAATGGTTCATATAGATGAGGCCTCATGTGAAACTTCATTTTCTCTACTAGACCATCTAGTGGACAAAACGTATACAACATGCAGATTTTTACAAGGGCATGGTTGGTTTAATGTGTATTTTTTTTCCATTTCAGTAAATGCACTGTCTTAAGAAATCTCAATGATCATAAGGGGAAAAAATAATAAAACATGGGTGACTACAGTGAATGTGCTTGTGGTACTTATCCATTTTTATTAAGAAATAACTTTCAACAGTCTTTGGACTAAGGTGATTTCTGTTTTTAGAGATTATTTCTCCAGCTTTGAAGAATACTCTCTCAGAGCACAGAGAATGCACGTGTGCAAAAGAAGGCTACTTCAAGTTTGTACAGTGTAGGGTAGACAAGTTTCTGTCTCTCCCAGTGCATTAACCTCTGTCCTTATGGTCATGCAGGGCACAATAGTGCCTCAGCATAATGATGCATTATTGCTGTATCCAAGGTCTTTGAAACACAACAGACACTTCACTGTGCAAATAAAAATAAATTATAAGAATGACCCAGCTAGGACTTGAACCACAGCCTCCCAGTTGTAGGACAGATGCTTAACCTTTAAGCTACTACTTAGTGATGACAAGATGAGGCTTTCTTGAAGACTTGAGGCTTTTCATCAAAATTGTTCATATAGACGAAGCCTCAAGTGAAACTTAATTTGCTCTACTAGGCCATGTAGTACACAAAAAGTATACAACATATATATTTTTGCAAGGGCATTATTGGTTTAATGTGTATTTTTTCCATTTCAATAAATTGAAAGTGAAATACATTCGCCTCTGTCCTTATTCTCATGCAGGGCACAATAGTGCCTCAGCATAACGATCCATGCGCTTTGAAACACAACAGATGCTTCACCTTGCAAATAAAAATGAAATTACAAGCATAATCTAGCTGGGACTTGAACCCCAGCCTCCCACTAGGCCATCACTTCAATTACAATAAACCTCCATTATTTGTGAAAAATGCATCAATGGAGAAACAATCTCAAATGGAGAAATCCCATGTTTTTGGTGCTGGTTCCATCTGAAAACTGGCTGTGACAAATCCCTTACACAGTCAAACATCGACAACACAAAACGTGAGGGGCGGGGATTTCCATTGTGCATCACTTCTCACTTTATTTCATGTTATGTGCAAAATCATGAATGGCTTCCTGACCCAGTCACAGGCTCAGGTTACTTTATAGTTGGATGTCAGGCTCAGCTTTTACTCACCAAGACTGGACCATCTAACTACCTGATCCAAGGATTTCCTCTGTTTCAGTTTTATCTGACCAAACCATGACACTAAAGAAAAGGATAGAACAGATTCAATAAAAGCCCGATAAAACATTGTCATTATGGTTCGGTCAATTTGGAAGCGTGCAAGTTTCCTTAAACAATGCAAATGTTGCTGACCCTTTTTGCACACCCTTTCACAGTTCTCTTCAAAGTTTAAATTACTATCAATAATGGTCCCAAGATATTTATAGGATTGTACACATTCAGTGGTCTGGCCTTTTAGCACAGTGACTTTGTGCCTGGGAGTTTTCCTCCTAAAGTCAATAATCATATCTTTAGTTTTTGTCGTATTCAGCTGCAGGTAGGGATCCTCACACCAGTGAACAAAATCATCAACTACTGGGCCGTGGCCACTCTCACCATCCTGGAGGAGACTGACAACATCTTAATCATCAGCATTCTTTATAATGTGTCTGTTGTAATGTCTGCTCCGACACATGTTTGTGTACAGGATGAAGAGTAGTGGTGACAACACACACCCCTGCGGAGAGCCAGTAGAAGAACACTTTTGGTCAGACAATGTACCATTGACCCTTACTCTCTGTGTCCTGTTGGTTAAAAAAATCCAGAATCCAACCCACCAGATAATTACTCAAATCAAATTGTTGCAGGAGCCTTTCAACTAAAATATGAGGTTGGATTGTATTAAAGGTGGAAGAAAAGTCCACAAATAAAAGCCTGGTGTGTGTCCCATTAAAATCCAGATGCTCAAAAAGCATGTTAAACAGAGTGACAATGGCATCCTCCACTCCTCTGTGAGGCCTATAGACAAACTGCAAAGGATCCAATGCATGCTCAGTCTGCTTTAGGACCTCAAATCTGACCAGTTTTTCAAAAAATTTTTATTAAATTGAAGTCAAAGCAACTGGTCTAAAATCATTTACCGTTTTAGGACAGCTGGATTTTGGAACGGGGACAATGACAGCATCTTTCCAGATCTTAGGCACATGTTGTGTCTGTAAGGACTTATTGAAAATGTAGTGAAATACAGGACTCAGTTCATGTGCACAGGACTTTACCAAGCGGCCACATATGTATATTATCAGGGCCCTGACTTTTGTTCACTTTTACAGCACAGAACGCCCTTTTAACATCCTGCACTCAATATTAAAAGTGCTGATTGTCTTTGAGTTTCTGTTTCAAACCTCTGGGTTTCTGTGCTAAAATCAAAGGAGTCAAAACCACCATAAAAACAATTAAGAGCATTAGCCAGCTATGTGTCTGAATTAAAAACCATCTAAAAACACACAATTACTGCGCTCTGTGCTCTGAAGGCCTGCAATAGTTTCATACTGGCCCAGGCTAAACCAAGCTTCTTTGTTACCATCTTGCTTTTAAACTCTGATTTATAATTCTGTTTTACTCTTAAAATTTCGGCCTTCAGCTCTTTTGTGGCAACCTGTAGCTCAGAAACAGACCCCTGTTTAAAGGCAAGTGCTTTCCTCTGTAAGCAGGATTTAACTGATTTTGTAACCCATGGCTTGTTGTTGGGATATATTTTGACACGTTTACGTGGAACGATCATGTCTCTACAGAAAGCCATGTATGAGCATGTCACGTCCACTAAAGAGTCCAAATCATCTCCGCAGGGCCAGTGTGAACACCTCACAGTAAGTACAGTTAAAGCATTCCTGGAGGCAGTGCACTGAATCCTCTGTCCACATGTTTATGTCTCTGGTCTTTGCCTTGTCTCTCCTGAGAGCAGTTTTATATGTGGGCAGCAAATGTACACAGTTGTGATCTGAGGATCCTAAAGGAGGAAGGGGAATAGATTTATAGGCCCTCTCAATGGATCCATAGCACAGGTCCAATGTCTTTTCTCGCCTTGTTGGGCAGGAGACATACTGATAAAAGTTTTTAAGTGTCTTCTTTAAAGAAACATGGTTAAAATCCCAAGGATAAAATTTGGAGCTTCTGGGGAAATCGACTGCAACCGCTGTACCATATCAAAGACGGTGCTGGAGGCGGAGGTCAGCACCCGCCCTTGGGTGAATGTACACAGTCGTTATGAAAAGTTGAGGGAACTCGCGGGGCAGATAAAAGGGGTGTAGTGACATGGACAGAAGCTCCACATCTGGTGTACAGATGCGCTCTTTGACCGTGACAGATGTACAGTACTGTTTATTAATATATAAACATACGCCACCCCCCGATGTTTCCCCGTTACCTCTTCCTGCCGATCCAAGCGAAGTGGGGCTCCAAAGCCGTCAATCCACAGGTCCGCATCCCAGTCATGCGCCGTAAGCCACGTCTCCGTGTAAGCCATGATACAGCAGTTCTTGAGATCCTTCTGATATCGTATGTAGTCACATGGTATGATGTCAACAGTACACGGCCTCGAAATGCACTTTGCCAAATATTTCCTGGACAAGCTCGGAGCACCCTCGAAGCTCCGGAGCCTGCCGTCCCATTACTAGTTTGCAGCCTCTCCCACACCTTGCTACGACCCTCTCCTCCTATGTAGGATCTCATAAGCAGCCCCACCATTAATTACTGTGCTCCTCAATAACCTCTGTGTGCTCTAGGCCTTACCTGTGCACAGGTGGACTATCCTACTGGTGGACTGGGGTCATTCTTCTCGGTGGACCAGGACCAACTCTCCCAAGCAGGAGCTTCAACTCTCCTTTCACCTCCCTGTAAGTGAACATAATTATTGGACTGAACTGTTCCCCCCACCTCACCTTGGCCAAGGCTCTTTCCCTGCACATCTCACTGTACTGTATATATCAGCATGAGCATGAGTACTTCACCCACCTTCACTGGACTTCTGCAATTGGGAAGAAGATGTGGAGCTGCTGGTAGTTTCTTAGCCTGCTGCTCTACTATCTGGTTGTCAGACTCTCCCTCCGTCATTATTACCTGCACATAATAAAATCACTGTCAATATGTTAACCAAGGCTGTCATCTGTTTCTGTGTCTGAACACTAAAATCATGTCAGAAAGTTACCATGGTTTTCCCTTTGTTTTGTTTTACTTTTCTTTTTTTAATATAGTTTATAGTTTATATTCATATATTTATTCCATCCAGCTACAATGCTCTGCACTGTGTGTCTGTGTGTGTGTGTATATATATATATATTATAGTAATACGTACATATGTTTATTAGCTGCTCTTGCTTGCTTGTTTTTTTTTCTTGCCTTCTGATTGTAGCTCTGAGTGTTGCTATCCCTGTGCTGTGGCAATCCTGGAATTTCCCCGTTGTGGGACTAATAAAGGCTTATCTTATCTTTATCTTATCTTATCTTTAAGAGTGCTAATGTATTTATGAACAAAAATACAGATGGACTAACAGAAGCACTATTGTGTGTTAAAACTATAGGTTTAGAGTAGGAGTGTCCAAACTCCCTTTTAGTTCAGGGGCCACATATAGCAGGGTTATTCAATTACAAAATCAGTTGGGCTACAAGTTTGAAATTAAGACATGTTACTGGGCCGCACATGTTCAGCGATCCATTGAATATGACAAATTTCAAACCAACACAGATTGGTATGATGAAAAATATGCACTTTTTATTCATTGTCTTGGTTTTAAATGTGCTCTTGGCACATGACAAAGGCACATCAAACATGCATAAAAACACAATAATGCTGGAGTTGAGCAGAACTGAAGTAGTAGAAATATTTTTTTTTTCTCTTGAACAACAAATAAATAGAATGAGAAAAATAAAATTCTGTAAATAAACCATTTTGGTCACATCTTACTCAGGCATATCTCAAAGTGCATAAAAACTCAATGTGCACTGTTAGTAGCATTAGCATTTGTTTCCCTTTTGAAATAAAATATACTACATCCTGGTCATAACTGACCTTGGCACATCACAAAGTGCATTTAGCTGAAAAAATAAAAATAAAAAATAAAAAGAACTGTCAAACACTTTAATGCACAAACACCCAATAAAAGATGATAACATTAACAAGCATTGCCATCCACTATTGTGGTTTGTTTTGTTTTAAAATCACCCACATGTGTGAGTAGGAAAATCTTTTTTATAACTACACATTCCGTTACACACATATATCAATCACCAAAAAATTTCTAGTAGAGTTAAGGATGCAAAAAGCACCCACTTGAAAACTTGAGTAATGACTTCAGTCTTGAAGGGTTTGAGGAATTTATTCAAAATTTATAACAATTTTCTTATAATTTTCTATTTTTTTCTGTAAATTTACATAAATTTGAAACCATTTCCCTCAAAGTTGTAATTTCCTCTTGTACAATTGACTTTTCTTGTACATTTGAGACTTTGTTATAAATTTGTGGATTATTTGTGACTATTTTTTGTCGATTTTTTTTTTTAAAATAAAATTACTGTTTTTGTTTGTTTTGTTTTTTTATAAACTTGAAACAGGATTGTGGCAAAAACTTGACTTTTCTTCCTTATACTATTTACACTTTCGACCATAATTTTGAAGAGCCAGACAGAACAATAATTTTACCAGCTGGGACTTGAACCCTCAACCTTCTGGTTGTTGGGACAGATAATTTACCACTAGGTTTAGTTTAGTTTAGTTTATTAGTTTATTTGTCAGGGACCATGTACAGAAAAAAAAACAAACAAACAAAAAAAAAACATTAAACACAGGGTAAAGATGTTCTGTACCAGATTATAGCATTCACCACTAATTTCCATCCGACATCCCTGAGGACAGGCAGGAGATATTAAAGAAAAACAGCACATATAGAAAGCAATCCAGCTCAGGTTCAGGAAAACTGTTGTCCCTGAAACAAACAGTGAGTAAGTTTAAAAGGTAAAAAGAGTATAGTTTCAGTACAGTACAGTCCTGTTTGTTTTTCTCTTCCTCAAAATCAGAACTGTAGCTGTCATAGTTTATGTATTTAGGCATACTGTAAATTAAAAATGGAGCACATGAAATTGAGCCAAGAAGATGCCAAAGAAGATGCCGGAAATATTAAGTTTGTTGGAAACTCAGTAGCAAATAATCACTGTATTAATTTTTGAAGTACCATGAACAGTTAATGCTTTTTATTCGATAGCTAATTTTTTTGTATAGATAACTATTGCATATTACAGCCGTTAGATTTATGTAACTATAACCAATGTTACCAGAGGATAATTTTGTCTTTCATTAATTAGTGTTCAAATATTCCAAAATTCAATCTTATGTTGTCCATTAAAAACAGAATTTAAATTATATTGTCCACTTATAACTGAACTAAAATATTTTTAAAACTGTATTAATTGTGCCGATAGATTGATTTTTAATCAATAAATAGTTGAATATTTGACACTTGAATTTAAAAACAATGTAATAGATGGTTATTTGCTTAAAGAAATGCTATAATAACAAAGCCATTCCCTATATGCAAATACAGTGTAAACATATAGTGGTGTATATACAGTATATATAGTGTGTACACAGACACACACACACACACACACACACATAGATATTCCTATTAGTCTAATAACTAGAAAGAGGAGGTTTTGTGCCATTGTTTCAAGTTGCTTTTTTCTCTTTTGTACTGAAATGGTACTGGGCATATTCCAAATTAAGAGTGTGGACACTCATTAGTGCCGTCCTCATATTCCACAAAAAGCCTGGTTACAAAGAAAGACTCAAGCTCTATTTAAAGTAATGCCGCCAGGGTCCATTGCCAATGATAATGTGCTTTTACATCTTTTTGTCCTGGCCTTTATCTTGGCTTCTTAAGGAGTAGGCTACAAGCAAAGTCATTAGGGACACGATAACTCCCTATATAATTAGCTGGGGAAAGATTGGATGCCTTGTGTACCACAGGGCAGACCCACATTACAACATAATCATTCATCCCAACAATGAGAGGCATTTTATACACTGGCAATTAATAGAGATGATTACAATTAGCTACGACAGAGTATTTGCTTCTGTCTGTTCTGACCAAAGAGTAGAATGTAATTTGCCTCTGGATAAGAATACTTGCTCTGACTCATTCTCCCTGCACTGACAGTTCTAGTTCTTTTCTTCTTTTTTTTTTGTTTGTTTTTTGTTTTTTAAGACAAGGTTGTGCATAAGGATTCTCAGTTCATTTTACCAGAAGAATTGTGTTTATAAAAATTCATTAGACAGTTATTAAATAGGTTTATGAAGATATTTGAATGAAACTCATTGCACTTCTGACCACACACTGATTAACTTATATATATATATATATATACAGTATATATATATATATACAGTATATATATATATATATAATATTATATATATATATATATTATATATACACTACCGTTCAAAAGTTTGGGGTCACCCAGACAATTATTTGTGTTTTCCATGAAAAAGTCACACTTATTTACCAACATGAGTTGTAAAAATGAATAGAAAATATAGTCAAGACATTGACAAGGTTAGACATAATGATTTGTATTTGAAATAATATTTTTTTTCCTACAAACTTTGCTTTCGTCCAAAGAATCCTCCATTTGCAGCAATTACAGCATTGCAGACCTAACATGATTGCACAAGGGTTTACCAGACATTTGCCGCTAGAATAGTCATTTACCACATTAGCAATGTATAGAGTGTATTTCTGATTAGTTTAAAGTTATGCTTCATTGAAAAAAAGTGCTTTTCTTTCAAAAATAAGGAAATTTCTAAGTGACCCCCAAACTTTTGAACGGTAGTATATATGTATATACAGTATAATGTACTTTATTTATCTAGCCCTTTAAAACAACCTGTAGGTGACCAAAGTGCTTTACAGAAAATTAAAGAGCACTAGAAAACACACAGCATAAAAAACAAATTATGTAATAATGAGATAAGCATTAATACCTAAAAATAAGAATTTAAAGGTAAATAAAGAACTAATAAAAACAAATGTCAAAACAAATGTCACCGCTACAAGGTATTAAAAGCCATCCTGAACAAATATGTTTAAGTTCTGATTTAAAAAGGGCCAGGTCAGAGATAGCACGTAGGTCAGGGGGGAGATTTTTCCAGAGCCTGGGGGGGGGGAGGGGGGGGGGAGCAACAGAATAGGCTGTGTATACACACACACACATATATGGGGCGCACACACACACGTACTGTATATGTATATGTATGAGAGGCTGGACACTAAGGAAGGAGGAAAACGATTGTATCGATTGGCTAGACAGAGAGATCGAGCTGGAAAAGATGTGCAGCAGGATTAGGTTGATTAAGGACAGAAATGGTAATGTACTAACAAATGACGAGAGTGTGTTGAGAAGGTCGAAGAAGTACTTTGAAAATCTGATCAATAAATAAAATGAGAGACAGGAGGATGAATGAAGGAAAGATAGTGGCGGAAGTCAGGGCAGCTTTGAAGATGATGAAGAATAGAAAGGCAGTTGATCCAGATGACATACCTGTGGAGGTATGGAGATGTTTAGGAGAGAAGGCAGTGGGCTTTTTAACCAGATTGTTTAACGCCTGCACTCCGGTCAATTTTTCCTAAAACGCCAAAAAATAATTGCCCAAAGTAAATCGAAAAGCTGTTCTTCAAACCCTTTTGCAGCATCTTCATGGGGTTGGTCTCATTTAAAGAAAACACTTTGATATTTTTGGCAAAAAAAAAAAAAATAGATCTCTCAGAGTGCTCCGGCCACTGAGTTACAGTCATCTAAACATAGTGAACTTGAAGAAAATAAATTTGGCCTGTGTGTTGTTTTTTTGGATACAAATGCTTGCAAATAACACACAGCTTCAGATCCGGGCTGCAAAATGCAACCGAAATGTACGAACCAAGTGTATATCCAGCTGAGGTCCCAAATTTTGTAACAATACCACAAAAAATGAATATATTACACAGCTTTGTTCTCAGGCTGTTCCCAGGCGTTTTGGAACTGTGCCAAATTGTGCCAAATGGCACAGTTTGGAAAAACGTCTGTAACTTTTGAATGATATCAAACATAGAAGCTTCATCTTGGGCTCAAATGAAAGGTCACATTCAGGGCTGTGTCTGTGTGTGTGTGTGTGGGGGGGGGGTTGTCCCCCCACCCCCACCCCCCCGCTACAGAGGATGGTGATCCGCCCTCACTACATGACGGATTACACTCGGATAAGGCATGTTTCCACAGCAGTGCTGTCACCGCGCCCCCCCCCCCCCCGCCGCTACAGAATCGTAGAGACGGGGGGGGGGGGCGGTTCACGGTCCGGAGGCGGCGAAGAACCGTGTAACGTGGCGCACGCACTTCGGACATCGTGTGCCGCACAGTTGTAATTTACCGAACGGTGTCAAAAGTCATTTTTGATTACAATTTTCAGGGATAAAAAGTAATTTGGCTTATAACACCTTACCTCTTCACAGCCACATTGTCCTGGCGAACTTCCTTCCTCATTGTCAGACGAACGCGACGCTGGTTCTGGTATCGCGGACCCGGTCAAAAAAATAATTCCATGATTGCGGTTTTGGCGACTGATTTACGACCTTCGTCGTCGCCTCAGGTCGGTCTATGATGACCATATAAGAGAATCCTAAACACTCTGCAGGAATAAAAAAAAAAAAAAAAAAGGCCCTGCCTGTGGGATGCTGATGCAGTCTCTCTTCACCCCAGCTTTAGGACAAAACAGCTCAGACGAACTTCTGTAGCTTCAATTGGCTGCAGCCGTTGGGAGGCGGGTCCTTCTGGCTAGGTTTTCATTCATTGGTTCTCAAGGTTTCAGAAACCCAATCAAAAGCTCTTATTAGTCCGATATGAGAGGTCCATCAGATGAACTAATCTGTTCGCGCTGTGTCTGCAGCGCCACACCCACCTACATCACCACCATCAGAACTAGGCATCCGAGTCAGCGTCCGGCACCGTGCGCTCTCGTGCGCCCTAGGACGCAGAGACTTGCCCGTCCACGGTACAACGGAGCGCAAGAGGTTAACATAATCTTGGAGAGTGAGAGGATGCCCAAGGAGTGGAGAAGAAGTGTTTTGGTACCAATTTTCTAGAATAAGAATTTTCTAGAATTGAATTGAATTGAATTGAATTGAATTGATAAAGGTGATGCTCAGAGCTGTAGTAACTACATAGCATAAAGTTGATCAACCACACTATGAAGCTAGGGAAAGAGTTGTTGAAGCCAGGTTAAGAGGAGAGGTGACAATCAGTGAGGAGCAGTACGGTTTCATGCTAAGAAAGAGTACGACAGATACAATGTTTGCTCTGAGTGCTGATGGAGAAGTATAGAGGTCAGAAGGAGTTGCACTGTATCCTTCTGAATCTAGAGAAAGCATATGATAGGGTGCAAAGAGTGGAAGTGTGGTACTGCATGAGAAAGGCAGGAGTGGCAGAGAAGTACAGTATGTGAGGGTGGTGCAGGACATGTATGAGGACAGCAAGACTGTGGTGAGGTGCACTGTAGCAGTGATGATGAGATTCAAGGTAGGGGTGGAGTTACATCAGGGACTGGTTACTGAGCCCCTTCTTGTTTGCCATGGTGATGGACAGGCTGACAGATGAAGTCAGGCAGGAGTCTCCAGGACCATGATGTTTGCAGACGACATTGTGATCTGTAGTGAGAGCAGGGAGCAGTTGAAAGAGAACCTGGTGAGGTGGAGGTATGCCCTGGAGAGAAGAGGAATGAAAGTCAGGTTGAAGCAAGAAAGAATACATGAGTGTGAATGACAGGGAGGCAGGTCCAATGGTGAAGATGGAAGGAGTAGCGGTAGTGAAAGTAGATGAGCTGGGGTCAACCATCCAAAGCAATACAAAATGCACAAGAAAGGTGATGAAGATTGTCAGACATGGATGGAGTGGGTGGAGAGGAGTGTCAGGGATGATTTGCGACAGAAAGGTAGCGGCAAGAGTAGAAAGGGAGGATTTACAAGATGGTAGTGAGACATTTTGTTCTGATGGTACAGTTTGGAGACCGAAGTAAGAGAATGCAAGGCTCAGGTGGTTCTGGACATGTGCAGAGGAGGGATTGTGAATATATGGGACAAAGGATGATGAAGATGGAGCTGCCAGGCAGGAGGAAAAGAGGAAGACCCAGAGACGATTCATGGAATGTAGTGAAGAAGGATATGGAGAGGGTTGGTGTTACAGAGGAAGATGCAAGAGACAGGGTGACATGGAGGCAAGTGATCTGCTGTGGCACCCCTAAAGAGAGCAGCTGAAAGAATAATAATACTTAAGTTGGTAATTTTTCAAGTTTCTCATACTGATATAGACATTGGAGTGGACAAATATGCTTGCTTTCTTCACCTGCAGGTTTATTAAAGCTCTCAACATATCCAAAATGTCAAAACTGTCAGAATATTCTCCAGGAAATCCTCAAAAGTACTAGTACATGTGCAAAAAACAACAAGGCTCAGTAATGTCACCTGCAACACAACTACACTCCCATAGCAAACATCCACCAGCTGAACACAAATCAATGGACTCGTGTGTCACAACAGCACACAATTTCCCTTTTAATAGAAAAACTGTAAACATATCTCACCTATGACATCACCACCCACACAGCAAAAACAGGGCAGGGAGTGAGTAGACATTACAAACCACAGTTTGAGAATATTTACACCACTACTCACCTACCAACAGTTGGACCCAAAGCTATGAAGACGAAACAGGTGGAGTGTCAGTCCTCAGCTGCTGGCAGCCGCTACATCCGTAGCACGTAGCTGTATACTGCTAACCAGCTAGCTGGCTTCAAAGAACAAACCAACATCCAGGCGAAGTTTTGGATGGGGCTGTTGACAGTTATCCAGGTGAGAACTTCGACAGATAATGTTGTAAATTTAAACAATGACAGCATTTTGGGGATTTTCATGACAGTGATCCAGCTTGTTTGACTTCACAATTTCTGCATGGCACGCACATGTGTCTGTCAAAGTGGCTTCCGTAGGTTCCGTACAGAGTGCAGTTCAGGCCAAAACAGTACTGTTCATGCTTTCTGGTGTTAACTGTTCTAACCGTGATTACAAAATTTTTTTTCACCGTTAACGGGGCCGAAGCATTAATGGGCAATTAACGCAATAATGCCAACACCACTATACATCCATCTATCGATCCATCTATGATAGATAGATATAGCCTCTCACAACTACCCGCCAAGGCACACCTCATTTTAACATATCACAACCAAACAAAGTCCTTCACAATTATTGCATTTTTTTTAACATCTTGACTTTTATGAACTTTTTAAAAATATAGCTTGATTTGGCTTCTTTGATTATTGTGTCCAGACTGCTCCACAAGCTAATTCCTTTTTACAGAATACATGTGTGAATGAGAGGGAGGCAGGTATAATGGTAAAGATGCAAGGATAATATTATAAAGGATAATATTAGGATACTCTATCTAGGTAGTTCTATCTATCTATCTATCTATCTATCTATCTATCTATCTATCTATCTATCTATCTATCTATCTATCTATCTAGGTAGTTGAGGTAGATGAGTTTAAATACCTGGGGCCAACCATCCAAAGCAATGGACAGTGCACAAGAGAGGTAAAGAAGAGTGCATCCAAGGTGGAGTGGGTGGAGACTAATTTCAGGAGTGATTTATGACAGAATGATAGTAACTAGAGTGAAAGGGAAGATTTAGAAGACACTGACAAAATGCTGACAAAAATACAGGTGGCAGAGTTGAAGATGCTAAGATTTGCATTGTGAGTTGAAGATGCTAAGATTCTCATTGGGACTGACTAGTAGGGACAGGATTAGAAATGACTATATCAGAGGGACAGCTCGGGTTGAACGGTTTGGAGACAAAGTAAGAGTGGCAAAGCTGAGATAGTCTGGACATCTGCAGAGGAAGGATATTGAGTATAAAGGATTTTGAAGATGGAGCTGCCAGGAAAGATGAAAAGAGGAAGACCACAGAGAAGATTCATGGATGTGAAGGAGGACATGGAGAGGGCTGGTGTTACAGAGGTTTGAGAGAAGAAGGACACAAGGGATAGGGGTGAGATGGTGACAGATGATCCATTGTGGCGACCCCTAAAGGGAGCCATCAGAAAAAAAGAAAAAAGATGATTTTATTGTAAAGTGGGACAGACTAAATAGGGACTAAAGGTATATATTGTCACGCTGGCCCTCACGAGCCAGCATAAGACGCCACAGACCAGTAAAGTTGCAGAGTTGTTTTATTCACAGTTCAAGGCTAGGGTAGGACAAGATAACTAGCCGCGTGGGCTGAGCAGCAAGATTATCCATTAACATAACAACGAGTAAATGACGGCTGAGACGAGGAACTCTCGCTCACGTCAGACAAAGGGAAAAGGTTAGGAATACGAGCGATAACCTCTACAATAAACACACTTACATTAGAGGTGAGTCGTGGAAGAACATTAGGAAAATGTTGACAAGGCAACCGCAAGATGCAGTTGGCTAGCGCGGCATTTAAAAGCCGGCTGCTCACGATTGCAATGCAGCGCAGCTGCTCAGACTCCTGACAGCGGGGGAATTCCCGAGCGTTTGACCAATCAGAGCCCGGGAAGCCAGAATGACAACACCTGGCTGTCAAAGCCTGACAGGGTTGATGTATAACCCGAGCGCGGCAAAGTAGCACTCGCATATGACGTATATAATGTTTGCGAGGAAAAACACATAACAACAAAATGAATCATGTAATGGAACAAACCTTGGAAATCTGTTAGAGATAATAGTTACTGGTAACCTGTTGTGTGGTGTGTGTGTGGTGTGTGTGTGTGTGTGGCCCATGGGGCTTGGCCATAACCTGCCCTGGGAGTGACGTCAGGTGGGCACGGCCAGTGTATATAGTTCTGTGTTCTTCCTAATAAATTTCAGTTCGCTGCATGCATAAGACCAACCTGGGCCCTTATAATAGACATAACATTTTGGGAGACGAGAATAAACCATGGAGGCGTGTGGGCTACCTTCACCTCTACTGCTGTTTCTGGAGTGTCCGTGAGATCCAGAGATCCTGTGGCTAGACTGGGTGGCCATGCTTGGGGGGACACGTCGCTGAGCTGGTCCTGGGTAGACTCAGCGGGGACCGAGGACGATGCTACTGGTCCACCGTTTCGGCGTGGAGGGTCAGAGAATTCTCCACATGTTGGGAGAGACGGAGGCTTATGCAAATGCTGTCAAGCGACTGGCTGGGGATTTTGTTGAATATACGAGGGACAAGAAAGTGGAAACTGTTGCTGTCAGAGAGTCTATGCTAGTTTGTCGGAGGAGCTAACGGCTCAGTCCCTGTGGCAACAGTAAGGTCGCCACAAAGCTAGTACACACCAAAATCCAAGCTACAAGCTACCCAGCTGGGTACCCAAGGGGTCTGGAGCCCCCGGTCACCAACTCGGGGCAAGAAAGCCAGGAGCTCAGCAGTGCGGTGCGAGACCATAGCACTGGTGTGATGGACAGCGCGGCAAGCAATGGCAGCATGAAGGGATCCAACGGGGGGGGGACCGGACTCAACTGAGTCTTCCCCGCAACTGGAGTCCCAGCAGCGGGGAGAGTGGGGACGCAAGCATGCTGAAGGCCCCAGGAAGCAGCAGCGACAGCCGGGATCAAAGGACAGCCAGCGGAGCGCCTTGGACGAAGGTGCTGGGCACAGCGGCGAGGCGCCTGGGTCGACAGGTGATGCCGACGAGAGTGATGCTGGGAGCCCCGGGAGAGAGCAGCGACAGGTGGGTGCAGAGGAAGTGCAGCGGAGCACCTCGGACCCTTGACGAGCAACGTTGACGAGCGAGCTTCGATTTTCCCCGGAGTTCTGCCACAGGGGGCCGGACGGTGGGGGCAGACCAACAGGCATGGAAGGACTGCATTCCAGGCAGCAGCACTGCAGGAGCACTGCAATGGGCTCCCAAATAAAAGCTTTAAATAGCTTATTTGGGATGACCCGTTCACACTCCAAATCAAAGTGAAAAAAAAAAGCCTATTGTATACTGCTTCTACTGCTGTTGATAAATCATATTGTAATTCATTCTGCTGTTGATTATGTGTGTGTGTGTGTGTGTGTGTGTGTGTGTGTGTGTGTGTGTGTGTGTGTGTGTGTGTGTGTGTGTGTGTGTGTGTGTGTGAATAAACTGTTAAAAAAGGGTCCAGACGAAAGAAGCGGTTGAGGGTGAGGAGAAGAGACCGGCTGCCAGGGGTGCGCATGCCATGGGGCTGCCCTGGGCCTCCGAGCCAGTTTTATCTGTGTCTGCCCATGGACTGTGGCATAACGTAAATAGTTTTGGTGTAAATATATTCATATGGTGTGCATGTGAATGATTGTTGTGATATGGGATTATTTTGACACAGAGACATGCTAATTTAGTTGTTTTTGGGTGAATGTGTTAGGCCTTATAGTCACTGTTCCCTGTTGTTTCTTAGTGCATGATTTGGGTCCTAATTGGGGGGGACTGAATTGTATGTATGTGTTTTGAACTTTTGTAAGGGGGAGGGGAATGTTGTGCGGTGTGGGTGTGTGGCCCGTGGGGCTTGCCGTACCCGCCCAGGGTGTAACGTCAGGCAGGCACGGCCATTGTATATAGTTCTGTGTTCCTCCTAATAAAGTTCAGTTCGCTGCATGGCATAAGACAGACTCTGACCCCTTATTACAGACATAACCAACAGGATTTTAAGCTCTGAGTGTAGTTTGAGAGAAAGAATGAATTGTTTATATTTAATAAAAACAAAAAAAAAATGTAAAAAAATAATTTTCTTCACAATTTGATTAGTTTGAGTAACATAGCAACAAAAAGGAGAACATTACCTTTTGGTAGATTTAGATATTTGTGACCCGTACTGGCAAAATGAGTTGCAATGAGGAAATTTTCAAAACTGAGGTAATGTTATTTTCATATTCTGTATTGAAAGACTTTCAAAATGATATTTAATTTGTAGGAATTGCACAAAAATGGACCAGCATAAACCAATTTTGCTTTTTTTTTTGGCTGGTTTGAAAACTCCCGTTTGATCGGTCCTGAGTTACGTCTTCCGCAAAAACATATGTATTTTTAGGAAGTAGGAGTTCCAAGCTTTACAGTGATACCAGGCACTGACAGGGTTTTCCCGGGACTTGCCGCCAGCAAACAAAGAAAGAATCATGATTTATCACTTCACGTGCCTGTAGCTCGTAATTACCCGGTGCGCATTCCGACTCATTTTGCCAGCACGGGTCACATACAGTATAAGCAACCAGTTTATAGGTTGGTTTAATTACCTTTTTGGTCAAACAGAGAGAAAACTTGAGTGATGCTCCACTGCTCTTGGTGCCCCATGCTGGCCGAGGCATGTAATAACAGATTCGCTTGCAGCCTTGTTTAGTCAGGTGGACTGGGTCTCTCTGCATAATAATGGTTTGAGCCTCAAAGTGGAATGTTTTAGATTTTCATGAAAAGATCAAAAAGCAAGCTGGGTCCACAGCTGGTTGAAAGCTCAGAAAGCAAAAATTACAAAAAATGTATGCAGCTATTACCCAAAAATGATGAAAAAATGGGTTTAATGCTGACTTGAGTGTAGGAACCAAAGGAAAAAAATATAGCCGCAAGCAGCGATCATCAAGTTCCAAGCAAGTGTGGACTTCAAAGTCTTGTGTTGCTTAGTAACAGCATTTAAAACCTATGGTCTGCTACACATTCGTTTTTAAAGCAGCATTGTATAACTTTCTTGCTCCTTGTAGCAACATTGAAAAGGCTATGACCACAACCCCAGTACCAATAGCCAACCACAGGGTTTTTTGTTCTTGGTGGCTAAAGTCATGCCCTGTGATTCGCTGCAGGGACTGGAGCCACAGACTGAGACCACATCTGCTCCCCCCCCAATAATTGCACAAAAAGAGCTGTTACTGGCAATGTGGTCCTACCCAAGCAATGGAAGAAGTGACATTCACATTGTGAATCAATCATCAAAATAATTTTGCAAACATTATTTTGAGGTGAAAATCTGTGTTCAAAGTGTTCAAAGTGTATCTTTGAAAAGTACAGAGAAGTATGCTTCACTTAAGAAAAGCAAGACCTCCCTGGCAAGATTTGCACCCTGGGCCTCCTGCATTCAAAGCACTCACCTTGACCAAAACACCACATAACTGCTTCAGCTTGCACTCGTAACTTTTTCAAATGATAAATGATAAATTGAAAGGATTCTCAGCAGAAACAATACAGTACTTAAAAGTTTATGTACACATTGTTTTCAAATGCACAGAAGAGGTATGTTGCACTTCAGAAGAACAACACATTACCAGAAGGATTTTAATCAAGGGCTTCTGCATGACAAAAAAGTGTCTTAACCTCTACACCACACAACTGCATTGGGTTACACAATGACTTCCTCACACACTAACAAAATATCCCACTGACAAGACAAAATGTCTGACAGACATTTCATAAACATGATTTTTGGAATTTTAACAGAATTGCATGAAATTTGGTGGTTAGCAGAAGAATCTTGATGTGATTACAAATGTGAAATTTGATTAAATTTGATGTGGGGACCCAGTCATTATCAGGGACGGGGCGGAGCAGCAGCTCAGACAGCAGGGTTGAGGAGGAATACTCAGATGTGTGAATGGAGCAAAATACCACTTTGGGGGTGTTTTTGGTGAGGAATTAACATTATAACATGCTTAAAAGCTCAAAAAAGTTGATTTTGCATGATATAGGCCCTTTAAATTTCATCCTGGGTCAAGCTAAAATGGCTATTTATGTTAGTAGGAAAAGAAAAAATCGAACAAATGGATTGTAACGTAAAAGACATGCTGGTGAGCATGATCAAGACTTGAGTAATGACTGATTACAATTACTATCATCTGATGCAAAATATTAGAACTTTTGAGGCTATGTGGTGCTTTAAGCACATCCTGTGTTGTGTTAAGGAGGGGGAAATTACCTATGGTGTGGTTCTGATGAAAGAAGCAAGTTTTTGTTTTAGTTTTCTTGGTTTAGTTGCATGTGTCTTTGATTTGTCAGTGAATTATTTTGCTTTTCATTGCTTCTTTTAGTTGGAGTGTTTTTCTGTTGAACTTGTGACAATAAAGGTGTGTTAAAAATCTCTCTCTCTCTCTCTCTCTCTCTCTCTCTCTCTCTCTCTCTCTCTCTCTCTCTCACACACTCTTCCACCGGGGCAGCAGCTGTCAGTGGCACTTCCGGGTTTTGCTCTTGTAGTGGGCGGTGCTCCTGTCAATCTGTCACTCCCGTCTCATCTCCCCTAACGACTCACAGCTGGTTCATATTGTGCAATCACTCTCCCTACCTACTTAAGCCTTGTTCCTCCGTTTGTTTATTGCTGGGTCATTGTTCATCAATCCTCGTCCGGAGATGGTGTCTCTGTCCCCATTGTCTTCTACTATCGTAAGTCCATCTCAGCTGGGATATCATAGTTTCCTTACCTGTTTTCTTCATATGCCCAGCTCCGCTGGATTTCGTAGTTACTTGACAGTTCTGTTGTTGTGTGTGTTTAGTACGTGTGTCATTGATTAAATATGCAAATTCACTGCTCACTTTTGGTGTTGTCTGTTTGTCCCGTGAACGGGCAGTTCTTGACAGAATCACAACCCTCTGCTTGGGTGTTTTAATGTCAAGGTAAATACAGACAGCTCCAGCTGTTTGTTTTAACCCCAAAAATGAAATACAAATGCTCAAGCTGCTGTCATGCCATGAATGCTTTTTATTTAACTTACAATGTACAGACATTTTCTGACAACTGTTCAAAATTTTATTGATCTATATTTTGTAATAATTTAAAAATTAATGCATACTGAAGCTGCAACTAACAAGTTCAGATCTTTCCAATGCAGTGCAACAAATGCAACCCCCCCCCCCCCCAAAAAAAAAAAAACTGATATCCTTCTTAAATCATTAAGCTTTAGGAAGCAAAGTTGTTACTATTTATATTTATTATTTTACTTCATGCAGCCTTGCATCTGGTGACATATACAGTGCATCCGGAAAGTATTCAAAACGCTTCACTTTTTCCATATTTTGTTGTTGCAGCCTTATTCCAAAAGGGATCAAATTTACCTTTTCTTCAACATTCTACACACAATACCCCATAATAACAATGTGGAAAGTTGTTGGTTTTTTTTTTTTGTTTTTTTTAGATTTTTTGCAAATTTATTAAACAAAAACAACAAAGAAATTAAAGTGTAGTATTCACAGCCTTTGCTCAATACTTTGTTGATGCACCTTTGGCAGCAATTACAGCCTCAAGTCTTTTTGAATATGATGCCACAAGCTTGGCACGCCTATCTTTGGGCGGTTTCACCCATTCCTCTTTGCAGCACCTCTCAAGCTCCATCAAGTTGGATGGGAAGCATCGGTGCACAGCCATTTTAAGATCTCTCCAGAGATGTTCAATTGGATTCAAGTCTTGGCTCGGCTGGGCCACTCAAGGACATTCACAGAATTGTCCTGAAGCCACTCCTTTGATTTCTTGGCTGTGTACTTAGGGTCGTTGTCCTGCTGAAAGATGAATCATCGCCCCAGTCTGAGGTCATGAGCGCTCCGGAGCAGGTTTTCATCCAGGATGTCTCTGTATATTTCTGCATTCATCTTTCCCCCTATCCTGACTAGTCTCCCAGTTCCAGCAGCTGAAAAACATCCCCACAGCACGATGCTGCCACCACCATTGGCATGGCTATGAGCGGTGCCTGGTTTCTCCAAATATGATGCCTGGTATTCAATCCAAAGAGTTCAATCTTTGTCTCATCAGACTAGAGAATCTTGTTTCTCATGGTCTGAGAGTCCTTCAGGTGCCTTTTGGCAAACTCCTGGTAGGCTGCCATGTGTCATGTTCAGGGTTGTTTTCAACCCCGTCCATGACCTGTGGCTGTAGGTTTTGATTATTGCTTATTAATTCCAGCTGGCAGATTGAGCCTTGCTCTCCACCAGTCCTATGGCCTCCTCCTCTCACCAGACATTCACCAGCTGTATGGTTTCACCACACGCAGACACACACACGCAGACACACACACACACACACACACACACACACACGGTTCCATCTGTCATGCACCTGCTTGCCACATGGCTGTGTCCACTTGCCTTCTTTAGTATATTGTGTTCTTTTTGGGAGGCAGTGTGCTCAGTCAGTGTGGCAGCTTAAGTCAACATTGGACTCCCCAGCTCATGACTGTTGAGTTTTTCTGGACTGAACTATGCTGTTCCTCAGAACCTTTCTGCTCCAACACAAGTGTAAGTCTGTCTTCATTTTTGCCAATTTTCTCTGCTCCTACCCTGCCTGGAGTATGTAAGGCATCTAACCTAACCAACGAAGCTTGTGGCCGGTTGTCCCATTGTTCCTCTACACAGACTGTTATTTGGACATTTTTGCACATTCTTCCTTTGTAAATAAACACGTTACTTACACTGCAATTTGGGCTCGCATCAACTTATATGTTCTGTGTAATTTCGCAGCAAACATGACAGTAAGCTGCCACCACAAAGAGCCCAAGCAGTGAAGTAGCGTGCTTTTTTTCAATTTTTCTTGTGTGTCTTTCCTACCTGCTACTGGAGTCATGTTGGACTACTGGAGTGACGCAGAGCTGAACGGACTGGACCGTCTTGAGGACACCTTTGCTTCCACACGGGCTTGTTTCTTGCGAGGCTGTTCGTGCCGCTCGGGACACCGCAGCAGAAATATTAGAGGAATGTCCCGATTTCTTGTTTTTTCCCTAGTTGGCTGACATCCTTCACTTCATCCTTGCGCTATGTGGAGAGGAGCCCGAGAGAGAATCACCAGCGTTGGAGCAGCCCTCAACACGGAAGCGGCGTTCGCGGCGAAAGCAGCCCTCCTCCTTCCTCAGCTCTTCCGCTCCAGCCCTGCCCCCGTCTCCAGAGCTCCAACCCGCCTCCACTCCACCCCCAGTTCACCAGAGAAGCACCATCTCCTCCTCGCCAGCAGCCCATTCCTCAGCCAGTGAGACCATTTCCACGACAACCTCCTCTTCCAGTTCGTTCTCGCCGGCTATCACATCAGCCTATTCTTCCTCTCCAGCTGCAACACAGTCCATCTCCTCCATGGCTCCTTCTGCTGCTTGGAGGCTCTCCGTGCTGTCTCCGGAAGTTCCTGTTTCCATGACGCTGGGGGGGCGGTCCCTACTCCTCCTATGGTGGGGTCCAAGCTCTCTGGAGCCAGGGAGAGGAAAAACACTCCACATAGTACAGCAGCAGGCAACATCCAAGTCCAGGTTAACAGGCAAGTTAATTTTCATTTTATTTCTATTAATGAAAAGTCTTGCCTGATTCCTGGTAGGGAGGCTTAGGAAGAGCAGTCCCCTGGGCTCTCCCCACCTGCTGCTGTTGAAAATGACTCATCTACCCTCTCCATCTCTCTTCCTTTCACCTCTGAGCATCCATCGGCCCTGGAGCTTAGTCACCGGATGAAGGAGGAGCCTGCGGTGCTGAAAGACCTAATCCCAGCCCCGCGGCACTTCTATGGACAGAGAGAGGGCACTGTGACCTACCTGAAGCCTGTGCCAATGAAAGAGCATCCCCTGGCTTCAGTCTCCTGGGGTCCAGTGCAATGGGTGACTCCACCTCTAGAATCCATGCCGGGAGAGTCACCTGCGTTGGAACTTTCACTGGAGGACACCAAGACTGTGACCACCTTCACGCCTGCTGCAGAGGCCGCCGCAGCAGAATCTGCACTGGAGCTGCACCACCAGGAGGCCAAGCCCGTAGAGATGTCGTCTGGATCATCGGAGTCCTGGACGGCGGTGAAGCTTGAGCTAAGGCAAGTGCTCTCTTTCGTCTTTCTCCTTTCTCTTATAGAGCATTTTTGCCTAGCTCCAGGTGAGGAGAGCCAGCTGCAGCCACACACTGCACCTGAGCTCGCCTCTCCGGGCTCTGCCACTGCCGGCGACCCTGACTCCTCCGCCGCTGTGTCTAAGTCCTCTTCTAGGGTCGCTGGAGAGAGGTCCACGTCGTCGGATGAGATGGAGGATCCAGGCTCATCACTGGAGGTAATTGTGGCTGCTGCCATCCCCGCTGTGGTCTCCATGGATCCAGCTCTGTCTGCCAAAGGACGTAGGTTGGGTTCCGCCTCAGCCCAGGTCTCTGGGGGTGCCTGTGATCGACCACCTCCTGGCTTGGGCTCTTGTACGGGTCGGCTGGCCCAGGGTCAAGATGGTGTGGAGGTAAGCAGTGGCCCAACCGGGTCCCACCGTGGGTGCAACCATGGCTCGGTCAGGATCCACCGTGGGTGCTACACTGGCCCAATCGGGGCTAACCATGGGAGCAATGAGGCCCCGGATGCGGGTCACTGCTGGTGCAACACTGTCCCAGCCCGGGACCACCGCGGGGCAGCCATGGCCCAGCCCGGGTCCACCGCAGGTGCAACAAAAGCTCATTGTCAAGTCAGGACCACCGAGTGTGCCACCAGCCAGTCCAAGGACACGAGGGACTCCTTTCCCCTTCCAGAGGCCTGGTGGGTGAGCCCACTTTTTCTGCTGGGCATCGTCATGGTCTACCGGGTCCTGCCACCAGTGACCGCAAGGGTCACCCTTCCGTGGTCTGGCCGCCCACCTCCTAGTCTTCTGGTGGGCAGGCTGCCCCCTTGCCTTTCCCCCTGGTCCTGGTGGCTCAACAATGTGGGCAGGCTGCCTGAAAGTCTGAGTCTCCCGGTAGGGGGGCTGCTTTCCGGCCAATTTCATCTGGCCTGGTGGCTGAGGAACCCTAGTCAGCCACCCGAGAAATGGTACCATTGGGGTCAGTGGCCAGGTTTTCCAGGTAGGCCACCCGACGCACTTTGCCTGGTGGTCCAGCGGACGTTGGACTTTGGCAGGCCACCAGGCCTGGTTCATGGATGTTCGTGGGCCTGGGACAGTGGTCGGTCCCCTGAGCCTTGGGACTCTTAAGTTGGGGAGGGGTTATTGTGATTTTGGTGTTGGGAAGTGCCGTGTTGGATTGTGGTGTTTATCTTTTCCTGATTAATCCCTCCTAACCTGTTTCTCCCCACCTCCTGCCCTGGGTTGTTGTGTTGGTCTTTGGGTGGGGGCAGGTTTTGTTATCTATTTCGATGGTACGGTGGGTGTCTGGTATCCACCCCTTGTGGGCGAGGGGGTCTGTCATGTTCGGGGTTGTTTTCAACCCCATCCATGACCTGTGGCTGTAGGATTTGATTATTGCTTTTTAATTCCAGCTGGCAGATTGAGCCTTGCTCTCCGCCAGTCCTACAGCCACGCCGCCTCCTCTCACCAGACATTCACTGGCTGTATAGTTTCACCACACACACACACACACACACACACACACACACACACACACACACACACACACACACGGTTCCATCTGTCCCACACCTGCTGTGTCCACTTGCCTTTGTTAGTATATTGTGTACTTATTGGGAGGCAGTATGGTCAGTCAGTGTGGCAGCTTAAGTCAACATTGGACTCCCCGGCTCATGACTGTTGGGTTTTCCTGGGCTGAACTATGTTGTTCCTCAGAGCCTTTCTGCTTCAACACTAGTGCAAGTCTTTTTTTCATTTTTGCCTATTTTCTCTGCTCCTACCCTGCCTGGAACATGTAGGGAGCATGTAAGGCATATGTTAATGGAAAATAAGGAAACTCAAAATCAGAAAATGGTAATTCTGAGGATAAATTGTATAATTAAACAGGTTACCATAACGCATATGAAACTAACACTGTCATGGGGGACATGTCCTAGTGAACATGCCCCACCCTACCCTTTAAATAGCTAGATTTTCATGCACCTCTAGTGGCACAGTGCAGCAACTGCGCCAGTCAACTTAATCTGTATCCCAGCTGTCCCCAGTTGTACTGAGGATTTGTACTGATCTGCCAGTTCAGAAGGTGGCAGACACGTGTTGGAGGAATCATGGCTGATATGGAATACACCAAAGAAGAAGAAATCCTTATTCTTCTTCGCCTTTTTCCTGCTTTGAGCTTACAAGATCAATATGGCCTGCATGCATCATCAGATAAAACTGCGTTATACATGAAAAATAGCTGTGGAATACAAACAAAATTGACGTGGGATAATCATCAGTTTGTAGATGTGATAGAGAGTGTAAATGACTGACGGAACACAAAATAATGACCACGATGGACGAAAATGGAGCGACCACGCCAGCAGGTGAGGCCCCCTTTGCCACCGGTGAGTGACAGATTTCTTTGTTTCTTTACATTGTACTGATTTTCTGGTTCATACACTTTGAAGATAACAATATACCCCGGTAGAAAAAAAAACGGTATCAAAAAACAGAACCATTCTTTGTGTAAATATGTCCAAAGTCCACTTTTGACTGAGTTATGTAGTTTGATATAGCTGCCACATCATTATGCAAATTAGATGCGTAAATTTATTCCTATCTAAAAGTTCGGATCATATTCTACATCTTTATAATTGACAGTAAGCCATTATCTCTTGCAACTTTCAAGTTATATCTTTGGAAATCTCACCAGAGGATGTGAATATTTTCTTGACAAAAAATCTATGCCACTCTTGACCACTAGGGGTTATGGTGCCAAACGGCGCCTGGGACAGTTAGAGGGTTGCATTTTTATCATTTATCACAATTTTACCACATATTCAGCTTTTGGTTTGCTTTGTGGTGTTCTGATTTCATTTATTTCCACTTCTTGGTTCTTAGGTTTGCTTTTATTTTGAAGTACTTCCGGCTTTGTTCTGCCCAGTTTTGCTGTAATAGTTTCATTTCCTGTTCTATCTATGATCTTCTCTAGTGCTGCCAGACGTATGATAATTATCATATTTGTACGATAATTTTGCCCTCTGTATGATGTACGATCAATAATTTCTAAAATCCCCTAATGTATGATAATCTGACCCCTTCATTACATGGCTACATTAATACTTTAGCAAACACAATCAGAATACGGATCCTGTGCATACGTACTACGTTTGTTTTTATGCATCATCTCGTGTGCAGGCTGTGTGGGGAAAAAAGATGGAAGACTCGTGTTGCAGTAGGAGAGAGGCAGCCTCGCATGGAGGTTAATGATGGGTTTCACAGTTCAATGAAACATGCCAAGTCAAGCTAAAATGATCCGTTAAAAATAGTTGTACACCAAATCACTCAGTGCTGTACTGGTGCCTAACTGTCTACCACTCACTGAACTGGGAGTTGGCTGAATCAAGCAGGCGGGGCTCGTTCACTGCTCAGGCGAGGGATTCAGCTGCTGATCCCTGGCTTCCAGTACAGCTCTGAGTGATTAAGTACAGTATGTTCACCCATAAAAACTAGTATCGTTCATGTATGTTACATCACTAATGCAGGCATGACTTTAACAAATAAGCGACATCACAAGCGGGTTGAGAAATGGGGGGGAGGGACCCCAGTTTTACTGTGGTTCAAACCTGTTGTTGGCATTAGTACTAAAGCTTTCTGTCGCTGCTGCAATGTACAAATGTCTACAAAAATGTCACTGGACTGTAGTTCTCAATAAAACTGAAACAAGTTTCTGTTTCAATTGTCAGATGCATTTTAGTAGTAGTTTAGGTGGATTGATTGTTTATTCCTAATCTATAAACAAAGTACTTCTCAAAATATTTGAGGCAAGACCTTGATATATGATGATTCAACAGAAGACATATTGGAGATGGTTAAGTTCGACTGATATTTTGGGCCATTTATGTGATGTCTGAAGATAGAGTTGAGGTTCGATTGGACACAGCAATGATGATAGGACTACAGCTCCTGACCAGATAGTGATGTTATAGAGTGAAGTATGTGGCGGTAATGCACCTGTAAGCTTGTTGCCAGCCGTCAATCAAATCTAAAAGAAGAACCATTTCCTATGATCTATAGGCTATCAAGAGCTGGTCGATAGCATGCTTGCACCTCGGATGCAGTCCAAGGATGGATCATTTTTTCACACACAAGGAGTTGTTCAGAACTCCTTATACAAAGATATAGAGTGATGATTATCTAGTCAGTGGCGGTAATGCACCTGTAAGCTGGTTGCCAACTGTCAATCAAATCTTAAAGAAGAAGAAAATACACAATAGGAGACAGCACTTTAAAGCACACCCATTCAGAGCCTTTGGTCATTTTACATTTACTGGCAGCCATATTACTTAACAAAGAGGTTCCACACTCCACCACAAAACCGAGAAACGCCAGGAGATCCTCCACCCTGGTTCTGTAGCCAGAGACTGCGCTGCATTTAAAGATGCTCTTGTCCTCTGACTGGAGGTACTTCAGACAGCAGAGGAAGGTTGCATTATTCCACCTCTTGTTCAGTATTACAGGTGAGTCCTGGATTTTTATGGCTATTTTTGTGCCACACAGAAGTTTGATAAGGGAGTCGACTGTCTTGCGCATCTCGGAGGGAGAAAAATGCCTCGTGGGTAAAACCAGGTCTGTGGTGGACCACTCCCACTTACACGGGGTGAGATTGGATGTCCTGGCAGATAAGCACATCTGTCACAAGGTCTGTGGTGGACTTTTGCCAGTCAGTGCATCGTGACATGCACTACACAAAGAGCAGAAATAAACAAACCTATCATCTGGTCAGTTACTGCAACAGATACTGGAGTCGGTTTGTCTTGGCCTGTCCTTGCCACTGTTAATACCTCTATCTGCCATGAATGTGTCGCTAGTCCAGCAAAAGCTAGTGGTACTCAAATGCTTTGCAAGTAGTTTCATGAAATGGTCAGTCAGAGAACAACTCATACCGGCTCGGACGTCGTCCGGATTAACAAGGTCAGGAATTCCTGGCAGTGGAAGACCTTCAGCGCACATACCTTTAGCACACCCCCCATGTAAGTATATGCATGTGTGTAATGTTGGATGTATAGTATAGTTAGAAAGAATAGTAAAATAGCAGAAAGACACAATATATAAATACATTTTAAACAATAGTCTCTCCTTCATCACTGTCATTCCCAGATGAACAATAGTCCTTGTCATGGAGAAGGGACTTTTTCTCCTCTTGGAAGTGGACTTAAGCCATCATCCTCTGAACTGGCTCTTTGGATAGAGCTGTGATTATGCATCTCTCCAGCAATGTTCTCAAGCATGGGATGCAGCAACAACCCACCACAAATATCATTGCTTGTGAGATGACTACAATCAGGATTACTGAACGTATCACGCCCGCCCAACGTCCAAAGAGGGATTGAAGCAAGGATGTAAATGCATCAGGTTCATATCCGGTATTTTGACAAAATTCAGTCTGTAGGCCTTTCAAAGCCTCTGTAGCATGTGTAATACTTTCATCTGGACTTGTGTGGTTAGGGATAAAGGTACAGCACATAGAGCAAAAAATCCGACACACTCCCCCAGACTCTGCAAGGAGCATGTCTAGAGCAATGCGATTTTGATATGTCATGAGACGTTGCCTTCAGTTGTTCATGGACTCCTTTAACCCTTTAAGGTTCTGTGCAACCGTTTGGTCGACCACACTTTGAGTCACAATATCTCATTGAATAATGCATTGAGCTTAACTCAACCTGAATGAGCCATCTCTGCCACTTGGTTTAGTTGCGCTATGCTAAAAAAAAATCCTCTAGATGGCACTGCATGTTTGAGCAGTCCCTAACCCATGAGCAAATTCTACCCATTTGTTGAAGAAAATTAGCAATTTATTTGACTTGTTCTCAATGTTTTTTGTATGCATTTAAAGGTACAAGTATATAATACTTTTACTATGAACAGACCTCTCAACCGTTTGGTAGAGGCCTATATCTAAAAAACTGTGGGGTCTGATTTTGGAAAAACAGTTGATTGCTGTTATTGCTATCCTCAGTGAGTAAAAAATGCAAAGAATTTTTTTTTTTCCATTGCTTTTTTCTTGGTGCGGACCTTAAAGGGCTAAGGGTGTCCACCATGAAGTTCAACATTTGCTGCTGGTTATAATAGACATATTTGATCCAAGATTGCATTTTAATAGCTTCTATTACCAGTCCAGCCCAAGGAATAAAGTGAGTGAACAATGCTGCCTTATAATTTCGGCTCTTAAACTTATCCGGAACTCCCCTGACTCTTCTGTGGAATCTGTCCATGGCCTAACACCACCCAGTGTATATTCCATAGCTGCAAGTGTATTTCTTTTAGCTCTGATCTCTCTTTTCACTCATGTGCCAATCCTGGTATTATCTAGTGCCCCCAATGGGAGAATAGTGAATGGCATCACTAACTGAAATGGGCCCATGTCTCCTTCCAATTCTTAGGTAATATGGGCCATATCCTCATTTGGCCACACCAAAACCACACATCTGATTTTGGCTGGGACATATCTTGCATCTCAGAATAACTGATGTTATTTACAGCTAAAGTGTTGGCACAGTAAATCAGGGTTCCTACATTCAGACAACATCCTTTTTTACGTACAAAGCAAGTATAATTTCCTTTGTAGGGCTGAAATAGCGGAGGATTCATCCTCTCTATTGGTGGGAAAAGGTAATGCATGTTGACCCAAACCTCCTTAGGTTTGGAAGTTGAAAACAGGTGGATCAGACAATTGAATCCCTGTGGCTCACTATTGGTATCCAGTGGGAATGGCACTGTGGCTAATCCTGGTCTTGCAGCCGCACAAGCATAACAGTTGGCCTGATCCTGTATTACTGTGCAGACTGAATATTGTACCCAAGCTAATCATTCATTTTGATCTACATATCCTCTTTCTACCTCTATACAGTCCTTAACTATCTGCACATCTAGATAAGTCACCACCTTGGAATTCAAAGGTTTTGTGGCTGTATTCATGGCTTTACTAGTCGCACTGGTGACCACTGTGATCTTTAACAATCCCAGTGTTTTTTTCCCTGGCATGTTTACTCCCAACACTAAATAAAAAGATGATTATTGTGGGGGAGTTTTGATATATTCACACTAAGCCCAAGCAGATTCTCTTTCACTGATTTAATGTATCCTCTAAACAGCTTTATGTCTTGTTATAAATAGGCAAGGGTATTTGCTGGCGGTGGTTGGTGCACCTCCTTTCTAGGGCCGGAACTCCACCAGATAGGGCCACATCCAGCAAGAAGGTCATCAACCAATGGTTCCTATTAATCTATTGCACACATGAAAACATTATGCTCTCTCAAAATAACTCCAGAAGTCCCACAATCAATTGCGGTGCACAAATCAAAAATCATTACCGTGCGCTTTCCTTTTTGAGCATCCACCTCTATTTTTGCACCGTACTTATCACCTGAGACTGTGGCCACAGATCGCCTAGTTTCATGAACACTCTGGTGGAGTTGAATTTTCCACCATAAGACTGGAAACGACATGATTAGTGACAGAAGCAAAATGATGCAGACAGTCTCCCTTGTGGTGCAGTTAGGCAGTGTTGGTGTCATCACTGCTATTTCCCCTGGCTATGTCAGCAACAGTTTGTAAAAGGGGTGATTTGGCTCAGCAGCTCTAGCACAATGAGTCACATGAATCCAATTGCTGAGTTTTCCTTTTTTCCACACTTGTACTGCATGTGAAGTGGCCTTTATTACTTTTAAAGGTCCTTGCCACTTTGGTGAATCCCAATGAGGTTTCACGACTTTTTGCCACACCCAGTAACCAGGTTCCAATGGGGCGGCATCTCCTTGTGTGTCCTTGCTGAGAATGTCTGGAACCTGTTGAGAGAGAGTTCAGATAATTTCCTTAGATTCTTGATATACTGTGACAGTTCTACAGCTTGACTATTCCTAGGAGTCAAAGGTGAATGGCGGCAGCGGTAGATGGCGGCAGCGCGCTCGGACGCAGTGGCCCCTCTTGGCATCAGCGAGTGTGAGAGTTTTGAGTGTTGTGATCATCCCAGACGTACATTCTGTGAAACTTACAACTGTGAGACCTTATTAAACATCAAGGTACTGCACGCTGCAAGAATTGCGGCGATCGGTTGTGATTTGGACATCCTACGCCAGCACGGAATTCTGGCGGAGTCCCCGCTGGAAGCTACCCATGAGAGGAGGAAGCGGAAGCGGAGGGAACGTAGGAAAAAGCGAGGAAAAAGGGCCGGGATCCATGCTAGGCTAAAAGCTAACCCCTCCAGACCAGCGGTACCGTCACTTCTTCTCTCAAACGTCCGCGCCCTCGAAAGCAAGGTGGACGAACTGCGTCTGCTGAGAGAAACCCGGAGAGAGTGGAGGGACTGCTGTGTGTTTGTTTTCACCGGGACATGGCTCCACGACAACATTCCTGACGAGGCCATTCAACTGGAAGATATGGCGATGTTCCGTGCCGACAGGGAAACGGCGAGCTCCGGTAAGAGCCGGAGGGGTGGGCTATGCATCTATGTTAACAAGAACTGGTGCGTTAATGCCACGTTAGTGTCTAAACACTGCTCTCCGTTGGCGGAGTTCCTTATTGTAAATTGTCGGCCTTATTATCTGCCTAGGGAATTCAGCAACGTGTTTGTAGTCGGTGTTTACATAGCGCCGAGCGCTAACGCTAAAGCTAATGCTAAGAAGGCACTCGGGGAACTGCACAATGCAATCAGTGAAATCCAAACTTCACACCCGGACAGTTTTGCGGTGGTTGCGGGGGATTTTAACCACACCAGCCTAAAGACTGTGCTCCCCAAGTTTAAACAATGTGTAGACTTTAAGGCCAGAGGAGAGAATATGTTGGACTTAGTGTACACAGATGCATATGAAGCGATACCCCGCCCCCATCTCGACCGTTCTGATCACATATCCATGATGCTGCTGCCTGCCTACAAACCTTTATTGAAGCGCAGCAGGCCAGCAGTGAAACAAATCAGGATTTGGCCAGAGAGTGCAACCCCTGCACTGAAAGACTGTTTTCAGCACACAGACTGGAAGGTCTTCAAAATAGCAGCCTCCCAGGAAGACAGGACAGATGTGGAGGAGTATGCTGATTCGGTCACCAGCTACATCGCGGAGTGCACAGAGGATTTCACTACAGTGAAGACCATCACTATGCGGGGTAATCATAAGCCCTGGATGACTGCAGAGGTGCGCTCGCTGCTCATAGCCAGAGATGCAGCCTTCAGAGCAAAGGACGGGATCACCCTCCGCTCAGCCAGGTCTGCGCTTTCTAAGGGAATTAAGGCAGCAAAGCGCGCCTATGTGGAGAAAATCCAGGGACACCTCTGTGACGCTAGGAACACCAAGCAGATGTGGCAGGGAGTTCGGACACTGACGGGCTTTAAGCCTAGGCAGGGGGTTGATGATGACGCTTCGCTTCCAGACAGGATTAACTACTTCTTTGCACGTTTTGAAGCATCAAACTCGACAATCAGAGGGAGGGCTGGCCCTCCCCCACCATCGGTCGGACCAGCTTTTACCATCAACACAGCGGACACACGGAGGACCCTAACCAGAGTCAACCCACGCAAAGCTGCAGGTCCAGACAACATTCCGGGACGTGTGCTCCGAGACTGCGCGAGCGAGTTGGCGGATGTCCTGACTGACATTTATAACATCTCCCTGAGTCAGGCCATCGTTCCCAGATGCTTCAAGACCTCTATCATTGTACCGGTGGCAAAGAAACCAGTGGTGTCCTGTTTGAATGACTATCGTCCTGTTGCACTGACACCAATTGTGATGAAGTGTTTTGAGCGGCTTGTCAAACCACACATTACAGCCTGCCTCCCTGCATCACACGACCCGCTCCAGTTTGCATATCGTTCAAACCGCTCCACGGAGGATGCTATAGTCACCACCCTACACTCTGTCATCACCCACCTGGACCAGAAAGACACCTACGCCAGACTCCTGTACATTGATTTCAGTTCAGCATTCAACACCATTATTCCCCAGAGACTGATGGAGAAATTACTCCTTCTCGGTCTGAACACCGCCACATGTCTCTGGATCCTGGATTTTCTGACTGAGAGACTTCAGTCTGTCCGGGTTGGAAACAACATCTCCAAGTCTGTCACGCTGAGTACCGGATCCCCTCAAGGCTGTGTACTCAGTCCACTGTTGTTTACACTTCTAACACATGACTGTGTATCCAGACACGAGGGGAACCAGATTAAGTTTGCAGATGACACCACGGTGGTGGGACTTATCCAGAGGGATGAGGAATCAATGTACAGGGAAGAAGTGAGAGACCTGGAGGGCTGGTGCAGGGAGAACAATCTGGTGCTCAACATGGACAAAACAAAGGAGATGATTATCGACTTCCGGCGGTCGCAGCCTGAGCACGTCCCCCTCAGCATCGGCGGCCGTTTAGTGGAGAGAGTGGAGAACATAAAGTTCCTTGGAGTGCAGATCTCACAGGACCTGACCTGGAGCAAGAATTCCTTGGAGATCAGGAAGTGGGCTCAGCAGAGACTGCACTTCTTGAGGAAACTCAAACAGGCCTCTCTCCCCATCTGCATCCTCAGGACCTTCTACAGAGGTGTGGTGGAGAGTGTTCTGACGTACTGCATTGCTACATGGTACTCCAGCTGCAGTATGTCAGACAAAAAGGCCCTGCAGAGGATAGTCAAGGGGGCGGAGAGGGTAATTGGAGTCTCCCTCCCCTCTGTCCAAGAACTTTTTCAGAACCGTTGTAGGAGCAGGGCACTAAACATTGTCAAGGACCGTTCTCACCCTCTGCATAAACACTTTGAACTTCTTCCATCTGGTAAACGATTCCGGGGCATCAGAGGCAGAACCACCAGACTGATCAACAGCTTCCTTCCACAAGCTGTCAGGATGTTGAACAGTTGACCCGGAATCTCTCATACACACTACTGCACCTACGGACATTTTGTATATTATAGTTAGTTATTCTTTTTTTCCCCAAGTATGTCTCAGGGATGTGTGAATGGATGGGGGGGTGGGGTGGGGGTGGGGGGGAGCTATGTGGGAATGTGTCTTAAATCATGCTGCTTCTTATATGGATGCTGAGAGAAACACATTTTCATCTTGCCTGCACTACAGTTGTATGTACAGCAATATGACAAAGTTTGATTTGATTGATTTGAATCAACAAATGGTCCTGGCATCTTTCTCCCTCTTAGCAGCTCATGGGGAGTCAGGCAGAGCGTTGTGTTGGGGGTGGATGGCAGTGCTATCAGCACTAATGGCAGTGCATCGACCAATGTCATGCATGTCCCCATGCATTGCTTGGCTAGCATTCTTTTTAGAGTCCTATTTGCTCGTTCTACTAGCCCTTGGGAGGATGGATACACTTCTGAGCCAAACTTATGCCTTAATCCTAAGGTGCATTCAACTTCCTTCAAATGTTTATTTGCAAAATAGCTACCATTGTCTGACCTAATCACTCTTGGAAACCCATGTTTGGGAATCACCTCTTCTGTCAGCCATTTAATCATTTCCTTTGCACTTTCTGTTTTACATGCTTTTGCCTCAACCCATTTTGAAAATGTATTCACACACCAACAGATATCTGAAGCCTCTGCATCTATTTTCTGGGCGCATGTCTGTGAAATCAATCTCTGTCCTTCCATGGGCCTTCGGGAGCTGGAAAAACTCCCATGGAGGCCTTTAACGCGAGTTTGGGATTGGACTTTTGGCAAGCTTCACACTCAAACCACTAGTTCTGCAACATCTGACAAATGAGGATGCCACCAGAGTGATTCAGAGTGGATACTTTTGTTTATGAAACATGGCCTTTTGTTTGTGCCTCTTTGCACAGCAGTATCATGAACCAAGCCAGTTTGTCCTTCAGGCTCAGTTCCATGACTTCCCTCTGTGTGTCTATTTATCCATGTATTGTGTATTTTGTACTGAGCTGGGGTTCTCCCAGGCTCAGTTTCTTGGGTTCTTTGTGTCATACTTATTTGTGTATTATTTTGCCATCTAGGTCTCCTGACACTCAGCTGTTCTGTTTTTTTGATTACTCCCCTTGCCTCCCCACTCAGGTGAATCCTATTATTTGGTCATTTGTGTTTGTATTTAATCAGCTCATTTTTATTTCTACATTGCTGGATTATTGTGTTTACTCTGTGTTACCTGTGTGTTTCACTGAGTGATGTTATGCCATGACTCTTCCTCTATAGTATTCCCTGCCACGTCTCACTGTGGCTCGTTGTGTCCCATATTAAGTTTGTTCTCTAGCTTTTTGTATGTCAACACTTTTTGGGACTTTATGTTAATAAGTCTGTCTGTGGTGAAACCCAGCATGTGAATCTGTCCCTCTCTGCACCTTGTTAGAGGCGCGTCACGACAAGCAACAACAACACCTTAGCAGGGGCTACTAATCTTCCATCTGCAAACATTCACAGGCCCTCCTCATCTTTCTTTGCTCCTTTCTCTATCCACCTGCTCTTTTCCTCAGGACTTGCTTTGTTTTGTAACTGCTTGATTTCCTCTAGCCTAGTTCCATGTATTCCTGATCTTCTTTCTGTATCATCATATTTGCCTGTATAATATAGCCACCCACTTTTTTTAGCAGCTAAATCAGCAGCTTTATTTCCTTTGGCCACAATTGCATTTCTTTTTTGATGCCCTTTACACTTCAGAATCGCTACCCTCTTTGGTTGACCCATGGCCTCCAACAGCTCAACCATTTCTGTTAAGTGTTTAATTGGTGTTAGTTGAGGTGAGAAATCTTTTCCTTCTCCAATGTGGTAAATCAACATGTACAGCCTGGTGGACATTAGCTGAATCAGTGTATATGTTAACCTCTTGTTGTTTTGCATATTGACATGCTTTAGTAAGGGCTACAATTTCAGCTTTTTGAGCAGAGACAGACTTGTCTACCATTCCTGCCTCTACAGTTTGAAATGCACATGTCCCCTCATCGTGTTTTACAACTGCATATGATGCAATCAGAGACCCACCCATCTTTTGATGACAACAGCCATCACAAAAAAGGTTCAAGTCTAGACGTTCAATTTCATCAGCTTGGAGATTTGGAACAGCTTTCATGTCTGTTTCCACAATTGTTGAACAGTCATGAGGTGTCTTCTGCCATATTTGTCCCCTGACTTGTGTAAATGACATTTGGTGCTTGCAGTATTCTTTTCAGCCTTTGTGTTCGTTTGGCTGAGAGTGTGAACAGTACACTTTGTTGGTATGAAGCTACCCCATATGTAGTGTGTACTGTGACGGTATGCTGCATTGTGATGTGTGAAGTTTTTTCCAATGCTTTAGCTATTGCTGCAAAATGTGTGCATGGTGGGTGTCCTTTCTCTATTATCTAATTTTGAGCTGTAATACATTAGAAATGACCTGGACCCTGTACCTTCCCCCTTTTGATACAGTATGGCGTTCACAATGCCGGACTGTTCAGACACATCAAGATGAAATGTGGAAGAGTAATCAGGTTGTTTTAGTGAACATGCATGTGACAACAGTTTTTTGAGTTCAATAAAAGCACCCTCAACCAAAGTGGTCCATTGCAAAGATGACATGAGATTTTTATTTCCTGCTTCCTTAAGGAGGTTGCACAGAGGTTGAATAAGCCCAGTGTAATTTGAAACAAAATTTCTGCTGTATCCAGTAAGACCCAAAAATGCATCATTTCCCTCACAGTGCACAGTTTAGGGTGTGAGAGAATTGATGACCTTTGGGATGGGGACACTGCGGAGTCTCTGGATGTGATTAGCCTGCCCAAATAGTGAAGTCTTGGGCGACAACACTGTATTTTCTTGCAGCTTAATTTATAGCCTTTCTGAGAGAGGTGTTTCAGGAGGAGCTTCGTGGCTGAGAGCACAGAAGTAGGAGTGGGACCTGCTAACAGCAGATCATCCACATACTGCATCAATAATGTGCCAGGAGGAAGGAATAAATCCTGCAAATATTGGCTCAGTATGTGATTAAACATAGCTGTTGAGTCAACAAAACCTTGTGGTAGTCTGCTGTAAGTATATTGCTGACCCTGATAGGTGAATGCAGAAAGAGGCCTGCTGTCTGCATGTAGTGGGATACTAAAAAAGGCATTGGATATACTGTATTCACTACAGTGACAAATTTATGTAATGGGTTAATGTTATTCAGCAGCAGGTAAGGATTTGGAACAGTGTAATTTGTAGGCACCACTACAGCGTTGATGGGTCCCAGATCATGAACTATCCTGTAGTCCAGTTTCCCAGGCTTTTCTACAGGAAGAATTGGCATGTTCCAGGGGGATTGTGTTTGTACCAGGACCCCTGCCTGAAGAAGACCCTGTATTGTCCCTGCTATACCTGTCTCTTTCTCTTTTGAGAGAGGATATTGTCCTCACCATATAGGCTGTGTTTGATTTGAGTGAGATTTTTACTGGTGTACAGTTAATCAGACCAACATCCACAGAGCCGTCTGACCATAGAGAGGGAGGCATAGACTCTAACAGTGCATCAGAATCTGGGTGATCAGTGTTTTTTTCTACCATATGTTTGGTCAAGGTGTAATCTTTGTGGGGTGGCCTGCATTATCACATTGCTTAATATACAATAACAATCTGCAGATGGTGAATAATGTAAATCCCTACATTGGAGCCCTTGCCTCCTCCCTTGTGGACACCCCCAGTGTCACATGAGGTGCAGCAATGTCCGAGAGGGCATACAGAGGCAGCAAGTCTTCATTTGAGCAGACTGTAGCAGCCACTCCTTGTGGGCCAATATAAATGTCCTTGCACACTAAATCCTGAACCCCCACCAGAGTCTCCCACTGATCATCATACAGTTCTTGGTCATCATGTGAGTAGTCCACTGTACAGTGGAATGGATCGTGTGTGTGTGTGTGTGTGTGGGGAGTAATATGGCCAAACAGAGTCTATCCATGGTGCCCAGGAAATATACTGCTCAAAAAAAAAAAAAAATGAAGAGAACACTTTGAAAACACATCAGATTTTAATGAGAAAAAATAAGCTGGATATCAAAATTGTGGCAAGCTAGTCCAGCTTACTCAGATTAAAGGAACACTTTTTAATCTGAGTAAGCTGGACTAGCCTGCCACAATTCCGATTCCAGTCCATGGAGTCAGTTCATGGAGTACAGAAAAAAATGGACAAAATCAAGTCTGGCTAAAGAACAGTTCAACGGTACTGAGAAAGGGAGACGCTTCAGGGATCCAAAGATGCCAACAACTGATGTATAGTTAGTGGACAGGGGTAGAGAAGTTGATATTGATGAAAAATGAGCCCCTGTATCTTTCAAAACTTCATAGGTTTTGTCTCCCACCTTGAGGGATAGCATTGGATCTGAAAGTGCCCCCTCTTCAGTGTGGATCCCTAGGCCCCTTCATTGTTGGCTGGGCATCATGTTCTGGTTGGGAGCCATGTGACAATGCTGTAGTTGTTGTGGTGCAGAGGACTGGTCAGGCCACACCCCTACTGCTGGGGGTGGAATGGGCATATTGATCATCTGTGTACACCTTCTATTAGCAGGCAGACTTCTGCAGTCACGTGCCCAGTGTCCCGGTCTTCTGCACCAGTAACATATGTCTTGTGCCGGGGCAGGTGATCTCATTCCTCCTCTGTACACAACTCTACCATGCCCTCTCTGAAGTGGGCGTGGACATCAATGTTGTTGGGGTGCCAGTACATAGGGTTCAGAAGGGACTGGACCAATAATGGCCTGAGGGGTTGCCACTGTAATAGCTGGTGCCTGTACAGTAGTTTTTTTTTTTTTATTTTTTTTGCTTTATCTTATTTAATACTTCTCGCACTACTTTCAACTGAGCATTCACCAACTGATTTGACAAATCTGCAGTTTCAGCTTCTTTTTCATTTTGTTTCTTATGATATTGCTTAACATAATGATGCACATGTGAGAGCCATATTGCCCAGGGTTAGGGGTTTAAGCCAACAACCCCCTCCAGTGCAGTTCTTATGGGTGGTGGCACTGATGACTGTATCACATTGCGGAATACCACAAGTGTGGTAGGGTTGTTACGAGGGTTCTCTCCAGTCATATCTGTCCAAAGTGCCAAACATCTGTTTACATAAGCTCCAGCATCCTCTCCTGCTTTCATAGGTATGTCTGTTAATTCAGCACTCATGAGATCAACAGAGAACATTCTCCTCATTACTGTAAAAATGTCATCACTGTGATCTCTGAATGGTGCTTCATCTGCTATATCAATAATGCATGCCTCTTCCTCTATATTCTTTAACATAGAGGGTGAGGTATGACTAGCAATAATTCACCTGAGGTCTGCCATGCACAGTTGGCAGCCTACTGTAGCCTTCTGCATAGCACTAATCCAGGAGAACCTCCCGAAGTTAAGGGAGGAAGTGTGTTGCATATACCCTTCATGGCCTTAAATGACCATTACACATATTGGGCAGCCCCATCTTCAGTTGCAATCATGGGTGCCATATTTGAA
This sequence comes from Pholidichthys leucotaenia, assembly GCA_020510985.1. Classification (NCBI taxonomy): domain Eukaryota; kingdom Metazoa; phylum Chordata; class Actinopteri; order Cichliformes; family Pholidichthyidae; genus Pholidichthys; species Pholidichthys leucotaenia. The sequence goes on along the minus strand of CM035839.1, from coordinate 334,147,564 downwards.
TAATTTTTCCTCGGTATGTTGCCTGCTTTAGTGTGAGTAGTTCTCTCATCTAGATTATCATGTGTGGTACCATAAGCATTAAATTTCTACTCTCTTGGCCCAACATTTTTGTTCCTGGATTCATCATATTCTCCAATATGTCTTTTTTTCCAACACACTCTGAATCCTGCTTATATCATCCTTAGACAACTGCCTTATCAAGTGTTAACCCTCCCTTCCCGGTTCACCATTCTCATCCTGTAAATCCTCTACCTCCACAACATCTCTCGGCTTAGCTTGAAGATATGTTGGAGTTTATGTAATGAAGGACACTCTAACCTTCTCCCGCTGACTTAATCCTGACTGTGATGAGTCAGTGGGTTCACTAGGGGAATGAGCAGCCATTGTTCCATTCATTTCTTTTCTAGCATTTTCCCTCATCCAGTGTGCCTAAAATAGGTCTTAGTTGCAATATTCCTGTTACTGCCTTCACCTGATCACCATTATCTTCTATGAATTTTGTGAGAGGCATTTGTTAGATAAAATGTTCACACAATCAGTGTAGGGGCTTGACTGTGTCATAGTGGGAGCTGTAAGGGCTGATGGAGGCAGAGCCACATTGTCATATTGGGGTGGTGATTCTGACACTACTTGCTGCCTGTGTGATTGTAATATGACCCTCCCACTATCACTGACTACCACTTGTCCTCCCCACAGCACAGCCACAAGCTTAGAAATATAGCACATGGCCCTAATTTTCCTCTTCTCTGAATTTTTCCATTTTTTTCTGCACCAATCCTCACCTGGGATTTCCTCCTTCTCATGGTTTTCCTTGGCAGTATTATAGCTTTCTATAATTATTGCAGGATCTCTGCCAGTTTAACTGGTGAGGGCATTGGTTTGGATGATCCTGGCAAATATCGTATATCCTGTAATTCAGTCACCCACTTTTTTTAAACTGTTTTTACTTCCTCTTTTCTATCTTTCTAAATTGTCTGTCCCTCAGTGACTTTCTGTGTCTTATCCACTGTTTCACCAACAGAAAATGTTGATTTTCCTGTAGTCATAGTTACAGAACCTCCTGTATTTAGTTATATGGAAACAAAATAATAATTAATAATGTACACAGCCCTACAGTCCAAACTCTGAATTCCAACCCCTTTCTGGGAGCGCAGCCTCTCTAACCTTCTACCAGAATCCCAATGAGACTGGTGGGAGAGCATATGGCCTGCAACCCCAGTGTAAATTGTGAATTATTTATTTGTGGTAGACAATAAAAAAAAAAATAATTAAAAAAAATATATATCCTACCGTTCAAAAGTGTGGGGTCACCCAGACAATTATTTTGTTATCCATGAAAAGTCACACTTATTTACTACCATGAGTTGTAAAATGAATAGAAAATATAGTCAAGACATTGACAAGGTTAGAAATAATGATTTGTATTTGAAATAATAATTTTTTCCAGATACTCATCCTGCTCAAAGGAAGGTCAGTTTTATAGCTTCTCTAACCAGCTAAACTGTTTTCAGCTGTGCTAACATAATTGCACAAGGGTTTTCTAATCATCCATTAGCCTTCTGACGCAATTTTCAAACACATTGTACCATTAGAACACTGGAGTGACAGTTGCTGGAAATGGGCCTCTATACACCTATGTAGATACTGCACCAAAAACCAGACATTTGCAGCTAGAATAGTCATTTACCATATTAGCAATGTATATTAGAGTGTATTTCTGATTAGTTTAAAGTTATCTTCATTGGAAAAAAACAGTGCTTTTCTTTCAAAAATAAGGAAATTTCTAAGTGACCCCAAACTTTTGAACGGGTGTGTGTGTGTATGTGTATATATACTGCTCAGAAAAATAAAGGGAACACTTTGAAAACACATCAGATTTTAATGGGAAAAAATAAACTGGATATTGAAATTGTGGCAGGCTAGTCCAGCTTACTCATATTAAAGGAACACTTTTTAATCTGAGTAAGCTGGACTAGCCTGCCACAATTTCGATATCCAGCTTATTTTTTCCCATTAAAATCTGATGTGTTTTCAAAGTGTTCCCTTTATTTTTTTGAGCAGTATATATACAGCGGGGCAAAAAAGTATTTAGTCAGCCACCAATTGTGCAAGTTCTCCCACTTAAAAGATGAGAGAGGTCTCCAATTTTAATCATAGGTGTACCTCAACTATGAGAGACAAAATGAGGAAAAAAAAAAATCCAGAAAATCACATTGAAGGATTTTTAATGAATTAATTGGTAAATTCCTTGGTAAAATAAGTATTTGGTCAATAACAAAAGTTCATCTCAATACTTTGTTATATACCCTTTGTTGGCAATGACAGAGGTCAAACGTTTTCTGTAAGTCTTCACAAGGTTTTCACACACTGTTGCTGGTATTTTGGCTCATTCCTCCATGCAGATCTCCTCTAGAGCAGTGATGTTTTGGGGCTGTCGCTGGGTAACACGGACTTTCAGCTCCCTCCAAAGATTTTCTATGGGGTTGAGATCTGGAGACTGGCTAGGCCACTCCAGGACCTTGAAATGCTTCTTACGAAGCCACTCCTTCGTTGCCTGGGCAGTGTGTTTGGGATCATTGTCATGCTGAAAGACCCAGCCACGTTTCATCTTCAATGCCCTTGTTGATGGAAGAAGGTTTTCATTCAAAATCTCACGATACATGGCCCCATTCATTCTTTCCTTTACACGGATCAGTCGTCCTGGTCCCTTTGCAGAAAAACAGCCCCAAAGCATGATGTTTCCACCCCGATGCTTCACAGTAGGTATGGTGTTCTTTCTCCTCAAAACACGACAAGTTGAGTTTTTACCAAAAAGTTCTATTTTGGTTTCGTCTGACCATATGACATTCTCCCAATCCTCTTCTGGATCATCCAAATGCTCTCTAGCAAACTTCAGACGGGCCTGGACATGTACTGGCTTAAGCAGGGGAGCACGTCTGGCACTGTAGAATTTGAGTCCCTGGAGGCGTAGTGTGTTACTGATGGTAGCCTTTGTTACTTTGGTCCCAGCTCTCTGCAGGTCATTCACTAGGTCCCCCCGTGTGGTTCTGGGATTTTTGCTCACCGTTCTTGTGATCATTTTGACCCCATGTGGTGAGATCTTGCGTGGAGCCCCAGATCGAGGGAGATTATCAGTGGTCTTGTATGTCTTCCATTTCCTAATAATTGCTCCCACAGTTGATTTCTTCACACCAAGCTGCTTACCTATTGCAGATTCAGTCTTCCCAGCCTGGTGTAGGTCTACAATTTTGTTTCTGGTGCCCTTTGACAGCTCTTTGGTCTTGGCCATAGTGGAGTTTGGAGTCTGACTGTTTGAGGTTGTGGAAAGATGTCTTTTAAACTGATAACGAGTTCAAACAGGTGCCATTAATACAGGTAACGAGTGGAGGACAGAGGAGCCTCTTAAAGAAGAAGTTACAGGTCTGTGAGAGCCAGAAATCTTGCTTGTTTGTAGGTCACCAAATACTTATTTTACCGAGGAATTTACCAATTAATTCATTAAAAATCCTTCAGTGTGATTTTCTGGATTTTTTTTTTTCTCATTTTGTCTCTCATAGTTGAGGTATACCTAAGATGAAAATTGGAGACCTCATCTTTTAAGTGGGAGAACTTGCACAATTGGTGGCTGACTAAATACTTTTTTGCCCCACTGTGTATGTATATGTATGTGTGTGTGTGTGTGTATATATATTACTACTACATACATATATATACTACTGTGTGTGTGTGTGTGTGTGTGTGTGTGTGTGTGTGTGTGTATGTGTATATATATATATATATATATATATATATATATATATATATACTACCGTTCAAAAGTTTGGGGTCACCCAGACAATTATTTTGTGTTTTCCATGAAAAGTCACACTTATTTACCACCATGAGTTGTAAAATGAATAGAAAATATAGTCAAGACATTGTCAATGTTAGAAATAATGATGTGTAGTTGAAATAATTTTTTCCTTCAAACTTTGCTTTCATCAAAGAATCCTCCATTTGCAGCAATTACAGCATTGCAGACCTAACATGATTGCACAAGGGTTTTCTAATCATCCATTAGCCTTCTGACGCAATGAGCAAACACATTGTACCATTAGAACACCGGAGTGATAGTTGCTGGAAATGGGCCTCTATACACCTATGTAGATATTGCACCAAAAACCAGACATTTGCAGCTATAATAGCCATTTACCACATTAGCAATGTATAGAGTGTATTTCTGATTAGTTTAAAGTTATCTTCATTGAAAAAAAAGTGCTTTTCTTTCAAAAATAAGGAAATTTCTAAGTGACCCCAAACTTTTGAACGGTAGTGTGTGTGTGTGTGTGTGTGTGTGTATATATATATATATATATATTTACAGTCCCCGGGCATTCCACCTTTATTTCTCAACCCACAATGTAGAAATTCCTCTCTTTCTAGACAAATAGATGATGGGAATTCACAATTGGAGCTAACCTCCTCCTCCTACACTACCACTTTCATCTTTTAATTAGAATAGAGAGGTTAAGCCACCCACACATTTCCCACACAGAACATCAACATGCACAACAATTGCAGAGTTATTGTGTATATGTCCCTGCCATTTTAAACCTGTTTAACTTTATGTAGAGGTTACTTTCCTTGATCTGCATCCAGAAATTAAGACAAGCGGTAGCTTATCATAAAGGTTTAGTCCTGGACTTATTTTTAACAAACTAGCGATACAGTAACTCATTGTTTGTTATCTCTCAGTTTGTGTACTGTATCCTCATTTTCATTATTCTTATATAACTCACTCATTGATTAAACTTGAGAGTCTTGTAATTATTCTTATGCCAAGAAGGAACTGAGAGACCTGCATGTAGTCTTGTTAGATCTCGCCAATGCCTTTGGCTCAGTCCCGCACAAGATCTTGTGGACAGCCTTTGAGTACTTCAGAGTACTAAACCACATCACACAGCTGGTCAAGCACTACTTTCAGGATCTTCAGTTTTGTGTGAAAGCCAGGAACAACACCACAGCCTGGCAGCACCTGGAAAGGGGCATCATGGCAGGATGCACCATTTCACCCCTAGCATGGCTCGTCATGGCAATGGAAGTGATCATACTGGCATCCCGTTAGGTAGTGGGTGGCGAGAAGACCAAGAGTGGCCTGCGTCTTCCACCAATTAGTGTGTACATGCAGGATAAAACCATCATCACAGCAACGAAACCATGCACTAGACGCTTGCTGCTGAAATTCCAGGAGAACATCCAGTGGGCAAGATTGGAATTTAAGCCAAGCAAATCTCGCAGCATCTCCATTGTTAAAGGCCAACTAATGGGAGTGAGGTGCCACATCAGCGACGGACCAATCCCCACAGTCTTAGAGAAGCCCATCAAGAGCCTTTGACTGTGGTATAACACAGACCTCAGAGACACCCAACAACTTGAACAACTCTGGCCGGACACAGCTAATGGCCTCAGGCAGATTAATAACACTGCACTTCCAGGGAAACTGAAGCTCTGGTGCCTCCAGTTTGGGCTGCTGCCCAGACTCCTGTGGCCATTGACCATGTATGAAGTCTCCCTTACCCATGCACAGCATCTGGAAAGGCTGGTGAGCTCTTATGTGAGTAAGTGGCTTGGCCTTCCAAAATGTCTCAGCAGCATTGGACTCTACAGCAATGGAGCTCTGTTAATGCCATTGTCTAGCCCGGTTGAGGAATTCAAATGTGCCAAGGTGAGGCTGGACATGTTGCTCGCCAACTCCCGGGGCCCTGTAGTAAGAGGCGCTGCTCCTACCCTGGCAACAGGGAAGAAGTGGACCCCAAAAATGTCTGTACTACAGGCCAAATCTGTGCTCCCCCATCGTGACGCGGTGGGCCATATCCAACAAGGTAGAGGAGGCTTTGGCTTTGGAACAGTGACACCTCTCAGGCAAAAGGCATCTCCAGCCGAATGCTGAACTATGGTGGGAGAGGAGGTGCATCAACAGGAGGAATCTGCCAGAAGGGCCAGGGCCATAGCACAAGCCAAACGGGGTCGATGGACGAGGTGGGAGGGTGTCAAAAAGAGGAAAATCACATGGAGAGAACTCTGGGGGATGGAATCCAACAGGCTGAGCTTCATCATATGATGTGCTGCCCTCTCCCACAAATCTGCAGCTGTGGCTTGGAAAGGATCCATCTTGCCCTCTGTGTACAGCCCCAGCAACACTCAAGCACATCTTGGTTGGCTGCAGGATTAGCCTCACTCAAGGTAGATACACGTGGAGACACAATCAGGTCCTTAGGTGTCTAGCTGATAAACTTGAGTGCAAGAGAGTATCCATCAACTCCCAACCCTTCAACAACCAGGATGTGCGCTGGCACCTACCATCATTTGTTCAAGCGGTGGCCAAGCTGAGAACTGGTCCCCTACTCCCTGATCTGGGTCCACCGAATGCAGCCAGGGATTGGCAGATATGAGTTGTCTTGGATCAAAGGCTCATTTTCCCTCCAAAGAGCGCAACAAGCACCCTGCGACCAGATCTCGTCCTTTGGTCTAATTCATCTAAGCTCACCTATATTATTGAGTTGACAGTACCCTGGGAGGATGCTGTCAAGGAAGCTTATGAGCGTAAGAAGCTGCGGTATTTCAACTTAGCAGCTGAGGCAGAGGACAGAGACTGGGAGATAAAGGTGCACCCGATGGAGGTAGGATGAAGGGGCTTCGTAGCCACAACAACTGTAAAGCTGCTCAGGGAGAATGGGATCAGGGGACAGGATTACAGACGGGCAACTAAAGAGCTGGCCGACACCGCTGAGAGGACCAGTCACTGGCTGTAGATGAAAAGGAATGACATCATTTGGGCTTCTAGGGAAAACAGCTAAACCACAGGCAACACACCCAGGTTTGATCAACCTGTGGTTTGTCTACCTTGGCGGAACGTGTCACATCATAGGATTCCGGCCGGCATCAAAACAACTCATGGAATTGTCAACGTCAAAGGATTCAAGCATCAGAGCTACAATTTTTAATCAACACCAAAGGATACTGGCATTTAATAGTCTATTGCATATGATGTCATAGTCTATGACATCATATAGGATCATGTGGGCCTATGATGTCTATGGCATCGTTTAGGATGTCTAGGACATCATATAGACTATGGATCATTTCCTATGATCTATGGGTTATCAAAAGCCATTCAACGCCGCCAGTCCACACCGCCGAAAAGTGTACGGACCTCGACAGGTGGAACATTGAGACGGAATTTATGTCTTTATTCGGCTGGCGATTGGACTGATTTATTTGTGGTAGATGGCATAAACTGTACGCTGACTGTAGCATTATGGCATCTAGCTCTGACGGGCTCGATAAAGATGACATGGAGTGGATACTACCTAGGTCTGGGAGGTGGAAAAGACCAGCTAGGTGGGCACCAAGAGCAAGAAGCGGGTCAGATGAGTGATAAGATAAGATAAGCCTTTATTAGTCCCACAAAGGGGAAATTCCAGGATTGCAACAGCACAGGGATAGCAACACTCAGAGCAACAATCAGAAGGCAAGAAAAAACAAGCAAGAGCAGCTAATATACATATGTACATATTACTATAAAATATATATATATACACACACACACACACACACACACACACACACACACACACACAGACACAGACACACAGTGCAGAGCATTGTAGCTGGATGGAATAAATATATGAATATATGAACACACAGTGCAGAGCATTGTAGCTAGATGGAATAAATATGTAAATATATAAACACCCACAGTATGGAGCATTGCAGCTAGGTGGAATAAATATGCAAGTATATAAACACACACAGTGCGGAGCAATGTAGCTAGATGGAATAATATGTAGATATATAAAAACACAGTGCGGAGCATTGTAGCTAGATGGAATAAATATATAGATATATAAATATAAACACACCCAGTGCAGAGCATTGTAGCTAGATGGAATAAATATGTAAATATATAACACAGGAGATGCGGGAGGAAGTAACAATGCAAAGAAAACATGAACTTGCCAACATGGATGGCAGTTTGATAATGTAGGGATGAGTGGAAGGTTGTCATTGAGTTCAATCAGGGTGGGGGGGGGGACTTCCAACCTGTTAAGCTAGAAAAGCAATTGAGAAAGAAATTGGGAGGGTTCAGTTTGCAAAGTTCTTGAAAATAACAGGCTGTTAATTAATGCATCAAGTAAACAACAGCTATAAAAATTATATTGTACATATTTTATATTTACCTATTTTGTAAGATGTGTGCCTGTGTTTGTGTCTATGTTGAATGTAATTAGTGGCTTGTAAATATGGATGTCACCAACTGCAAAACAAATCTACCTACGGGTACAAATAAAGTAACCTGAACCTGAACCTGAACAGCAAGAGAAAATACTAGCAATGACATGTTTTAACAGAGTGTAAATGAAGGCGCATGCTCCTGGGGCAACAGCAAACTTGAGGGGAGTTATATCGGGTGTCCCTTTGAGGATGTCTATGGAAGAAGTGAAAAACGAGATCCAAGGAGGAAAAGTGAAGGATGTGAAAAGGCTAAAGATCGAAAGAGAAGGTTCACTAAAGGGTACACTGTCTGTAATGATTCAGTTTGAGGGAACAGTCCCTAAATCAGTTCAAATAGGATACCTGTATTACAGTGTCAGACAATATGTCTCAAAGCCACTCAGGTGCCACAAATGTCAAAGGATGGGTCACACTGCTCAGCAATGTAAGGGAAACTTAAGATGTGCTAGATGTGGAGGTGAGCACGGATATGGTAAATGTGAATAGGACGCCAAAGTAAAGTGTTGCAACTGTGGGGGTGACTACAGTGCTGCAAATGGAGGATGTGTTGTGCAGAGGGAAGCTAGACAAGCCCAGGAAATCCAAATAAGTAAGTAAATCTCATATGCAGAAGCTCTAAAGACCGTTAGAGAGGCAGGAATGGTCAGAAACACAACAGGCCTTCCTCAAAGAAGTTCAGTTCAAAGGGAATCCCAGCCATCAGCAAATCCCACACAAGCACAAGATCATGCCGCTTCAAGGAATATTTGTGTTCACAAATGCAAAATGGATGGTGACACATTGATAGTTAAAAGCTACAAAGTTTGTCCTCTTATCTGCCACACCATTAATGTTGCAGCACAGCTACAGAAGAAAAGTGACAGAATCAAAACCATTGTGGAAGCAGCAGGAAGATTCCTAGAGGTGAAAGGATATCAAAGCTAGACCAGATACATGGTTTACTGAAAGCTCAAACTGGGGAGCATCCACTCGTTGAAACTTAATATCAGAATTATGGTACTACACATACTACAGTGGAATGCGAGGAGTCTTATAGCAAACGGAGAAGAACTCAAGAAGTAACTTTAAGAACTACAAGTGGTTCCAAAGGTAGTGTGTGAACAGGAGACATGGCTTCAACCTCACTTAGATTTTGTTATTCCAAGATAACGTTCAATCTGACAGGATAAAATTAATAGTGTAAATGGAGGAGGATGTGCCACTTTCATTAAAGATGGCCTGGCATATTGGGTGATTCCCTCCCCAGAGGATATAGAGTGTAATATTATTGAAATATGTAGGCCAAATGGACAAGGAAATATTAAGCTGATTAATTATTACAACCCATGTAGGAAGTTAACAGCAGATATTTTCTGTGTTATGGCAGGGGGTGGGCATATGAAAGAGGTATGGTGTGGAGACTTTAATGCCCATAATAGCTTGTGGGAAAGTACACATACAGAAAACAATGGAAATGTTGTGGAAGAGATGTTAGGTGAAAGACCGCTAATTTGTCTCAACAGTAATGAAGGTACCAGGGTGGATGTGCATGGGGCACAACATCATGCATTGACCTGACTCTGGTATCTGATTCTTAAGTGAGCGCCTGTTAATGGATGGTTATGAACAGTACAACTATGAGAAGTGACCACTTCCCAATACTTACAGTCATTAAAACTGGAGTATGTATACAAGAGGGAAGATGTTTTACAAGTTGATGTTTTGACAAGGCAGATTGGGGAAAATTTAGGCAATACTGTGTCGTCGGCCTCCGTCGGTCTATGATGACCATGGAAGAGAATCCTAAACGTCTACTCTGCTGGAACAGCACCGCCTGTGGCTGAACAGGCCGATGCGCGAATGGCAGTCCCTGTCACACAGGTCGCACTTGTGGGTGGTCTCCGTGCTGCTGGGTCTGTGGCGGTTCTTCCTGCGGGTCCTTTTTTCATCTGCTGCAGCAGTCAGTCTCTCTTCACCCGCCTTGAGCTGTCTGGTCAGGGTACCTCTCCATTTGGAGCGGTCCGTTGTAAGGTCCTCCCAGCGCTCTGTGTTGATCTCCAGGGCCTTCATGTCTCTCTTGCAGACGTCTCTAAAGCGCAGCTGTGGCATCCAACATCTCTCCTGCCAGTCGCCAGTTCTCCGTAGAGGAAGTCTTTGGGGATTCTGCCATCCTCCATACGGTGAGCGTGGCCTAGCCAGCGGAGCCTGCGCTGCCTGAGTAGAGTGAACATGGAGGGAAGGCCGGCGCAGGACAGAACTTATGTGTTGGGCATTTTGTCCTGCCAGGATATGTCCAGGATGTGGCGAATGCAGCGCAAGTGGAAGGAGTTCAGTCTCTTTTCCTGCCGGGCGGTATGTTGTCCACGTCTCACTCCCATAGAGCAGTGTGGCTGATGATGCAGGCAGTTGTACACTGCCATCGTCGTCTTGACAGAGTTTGGATTCTCGCACACTCGTGTGGTGGAGGCAAGCGAGTGTGAAGGCTGATTTTCCAATCCTCTTGTCGATCTCTGTATCAAGGGAGAGGTTGTTGCTGATCGTGGACCCCTGGTATGTGAACTGATTCACGACCTCCAGCTCGTAGTCGTCGATGGTGATGGTTGGTGGTGCTTCCGTGCCTAGTGCCAAGACATTGGTCTTCTTCAGGCTGATGGTAAGCCCGAAGTCCTTGCATGCCTGGGAGAAGCGGTCCATCAGGGTCTGAAGCTCCTGCTGTGTGTGGGTTGTGACTGCAGCGTCGTCTGCGAACAGCATGTCTCTGATTAGAGCCTTGCGTACTTTGGTTCTGGCTTTCAGGCGGGCGAGGTTGAAAAGCCTGCAGTCAGATCTTGTGTTCAGGTAGATTCCCTCTGTTGCTGTGCTGAAGGCATGCCTCAGGAGCATAGCAAAGAAAATCCCAAAGAGGGTTGGTGCAAGTACACAGCCCTGTTTCACTCCGCTGTGTATGTTGAATGGCTCTGAGACGTTGCCGTCGTGCTTCACTATCCCCTGTATGTTGGTGTGAAACGATTCGATGAAGCTTTGCAACTTTGGTGGGCATCCTATCTTTGGCAGGATCTTGAAAGGCCCTGGTCTGCTGACCAGATCGAACGCTTTGGTGAGGTCGATGAAGGCAATGTACAGGGGCATGTTCTGTTCTCTGCATTTCTCCTGGAGTTGGCAGATGGAGAATATCATGTCTACCGTTGATCGCTCAGCGTGGAAGCCAGACTGAGACTCGAGGTAGACACGTTCGGCAAGCTTCTGTAGACGAACGAGAACAACTCGTGCGTAGACTTTGCCAACAATGCTGAGGAGGGAGATGCCCCTGTAGTTGTTGCAGTCGCTTCTCTCCCCTTTGTTTTTGTAGAGGGTGATGATCTTGGCATCCCTAATGTCCTGTGGTATGGCACCTTCCTCCCAGCACTGGCAGAGGACGTCATGCAATGGCAGCAGTAGGGCGGTCTTGCAGTGCTTGATCAGGTCGGGGGGTATGCCGTCGTTGCCGGGTGCCTTGCCAGCGGCCAAGCTATCAATGGCCTTGCTGAGTTCGTCGATGGTTGGCTCGGCGTCAAGTTCGTCCATGGATGGCAGGCAGTCGATGGCATCAAGGGCTGACGGTGTCACGGTGTTCTGTCTGGAGTAGAGGTCGGAGTAGTGTTCCACCAATATCTCCAGCTGCTTGTTCTTTTCTGTGATCATCTCCCCAGTGGAGGATTTGAGGGGGGCCGTCTTGCTCTGAGCCGGACCAAGTGCTTTCTTGATGCCATCGTACATACCACGGATGTTCCCTGTTATGGTAGTGGTTTGAATGTCTTGGCTGAGCTGAGTCCAGTACTCGCTGGCACTGCGCCGAGCAATCTGCTGAACTTTGCTTCTCGCAGCCCTGAGAATCTGGAGATTCTTCTCGTTTGGGTACTTCTTGTACTCGGCAAGTGCTGAGCGCTTGGCTTCAATGACGGGGGTCATCTCGGTCAACTTGGCATCAAACCAGTCCTGTGACTTCGAGGTCTTCCTCCCAAAGGTAGCCAAGGCTGTGCAGTGGATGGTGTTTCACAGCTCTTCCCACTTCTGCTTTGCAGATTCTCCTTCTTGTGGTACATCAAGTTCCTTCTCAAAGGTGGAGGCAAACTGCTCAACAAGTTCTGGCTGGGCCATCTTGCTGGTGTCAATCCGTGCCTTTCCAGGCTGTCTAGCACGCTGGAATTTCTTCAGCTGCAGCTTGACCTTGCAACACACCAATGAATGGTCTGTGTCACAATCTGCACTCTGGAATGAGCAGGTGATTAGCACGTTCTTCAGTGAGGTGCGCCTGGTCAGGATCAAGTCCAGCTGGTGCCAGTGCTTTGAGCGCGGATGTCGCCAGGAAACCTTGTGTTGGGGCTTGGTCTTGAAGAATGAGTTTGTGATGCACAGATCATGATATGTGCAGAACTCGAGCAGCCGCTGTCCATTGTCGTTTATTCTGCCCACGCCAAAAGGTCCAAGACAGGAGGGCCAGGAGTCGTGGTCAGCACCCACTCTGGCATTGAAGTCTCCAAGGAGAATGAGTTGTTCAGAGTTGGGGATGATCCTGACAGTTGTTGCGAGATTCTCGTAGAACTCGTCTTTTGCCTCTGGTGTGGCTGTCAGTGTTTGGGCATACACACTGACGAGGGTGACTGGGCCTTGAGTGGTGTTGAGTCGGATGGTGAGGAGTCGTGCAGAGCCATTGCTGCCCGGTTCCACCATCTTCAGCAAGGTGTTCTTCACTGCAAAGCCCACTCCGTGTTCCCTGTGTTCATCACTGCCCTTTCTCTGCCAGTAGAACGTGTAGTCCTTCTCTGTGTGCCTGCGTCAGCCAACCGTGTTTCCTGGAGAGTGGCGATATCCACTCCCAGTCTCTTCAACTCATTATTGATGATGGCAGTCTTCCTGGTGTCGTTGATGTCCTTGAGGTTAGCAGCGAGTCCTGTCATCATAGTGCGGACATTCCAAGTTCCCAGTTTTAGAGTTGGTCTCTTTTGTTTTTTTGTCTTGCCTGGTGTGAAGGTTCTCAGCCTGCTGTTCGGACTTCTCCTCATCCCCATGCACCCAATGAGGAAAGCAAGCTGTGGCGGGACAACACCTTATTGGCTGGGGGCTGCCCAGCTTGAGGCGGGCGGTAGCTGTCCAGTGAGATCCGATGATCCCTCCCACCGTCGGGAACAACCCCTGGCGCCGCGCTCTACGCCAATTGAGCGGTGGCTTATAACCGGTAACTGTCATTCCCCTTGTTTTGTCTACGCCAAAGGCGAAGCTGGAGTGTCCTCTCCAGTGATCCGGTGTTCTACCTTCCAGCGTTGGGCGTTGGTAGGATTCAAGCCTGGGCAGGAAGATATGAAGGACAAGATGTTGCCCATGCAGCATGTCCCCCCTCTCCACGTCACTGATGAATCCAAAGGAACAGCAGGGCTGCTACAGTTTGGCACCAGCACTGTCGCAAGAGCTGCCAGAACGATGTTGAGCACAACAGAGAACTGCCTTAGGGGCTCCGACTCCGGATTTTTCCTCAGGGTTGACTCCTGAAGCCTTTCCCGTGACCGGGTGTGCCGCAAGGCAGCGGAGGTTTGAAATCAGGGTTTACCTTCCCCTAGATGGGCTACCTTCCCAGGTTGACGAGCCACCATCTACCCGAAGCATCTGGTTTTAAGGTGCCAGAGATCCGCCCTCGCCCCTTCTCCTATTAGTAAAAGCAGTTCCGCCGGGCTTAGAGACTAAACCACACGGGCAGGCTAGGAGTTGGACTTAGTTGTCAGAGGCTTTTCGAGATGCAGGCCATAAGGAGCATTTTATGAGCACTGGGAGCTTAACCCCAGTGCCGCTCCTGGCTATGACAACCTTGGAACCAGATACTGTGTACAATACTGTCATTTGGTAACATTAGAAGGTGGTATAGAAGAGTGTTCAAGTCAGGTAGCCAATCATATTCTGAATGCTGCAATAGCAAGTATACCTAAGAAAACAACACAGGGTAGGAAGACGGTTGTACCGTGGTTGAATGAGGAATGTAGTATTGCAGTAAAGGAGCGAAACAAGGCATTCAGAGAGCTGAGGAAGAATATGAATAGTGAAAATTTAGTAGATTATAAAAAGAAAATGACAGTAGCTCAAAGGATTATTAAAAACAGGAAAAGGATCATCATGGAGAGATGTTGCTACCACCTTGGTAGGAAAGCATAACTAGGTGATTCTGGGGTATGTTTAAAAAAAAAAAAAATGAGTGGGAAAAGGGTATCATGTTAAAGTCCCAGCTCTACATTGGATGGAAACAAGATGGCTGAATCAGACAAAGAAAAGGCATAAGTCCCTAGTTAGAGCATTTGCAGCAAGTCCATAAAGGGGAGTAACATCTTGATGAGAGTCACAGACAGCAAAGGGAGTATAAACTCAGAGAAAATGCTAACTTAAAAAATGAAGTGAAAGAAGATGCGGCTGCATTAGACTCAAGCTCACAATGTCAGAGCTTAAGAGAGCTTTGCAAGAGTGACACACAGCTCCAGGATATGATCAGTTAACTATGCTATGTTCCGGCAGTTGCCTATGCAATCAGTGAACTGGTGCTGAAATTGTTCAACAGAGTAATGGAAGGAGGGGGTTATCCCAAGTGGGTGGAAGAAGGCTGTAATTTTACCATTAATAAGCCAGGGAATGATCCATCTCATCCAGGGCAACTTCAGGACCAATACCATTAATGTCACACTTGAGGAAATGGATGAGTAGGTGTTAGTTTACAGAACTCTAATATGTACTAGAACAAAGACAATTACAATCAGACTGGGTTTTAGAAGAGGGAAATCCACAGTGGAATGCACTAGTTAGGGTAAGTAAGTGATATTGAAAAACGCTCAAAATTAAAGAAGTAAATGTTATAGTTTATCTGGATATTGAAAAGGCAGAATAGACCCACTGTGAAGAGATGAACTTCTTATCAAATACAAAGTATCAAAGTAGATCTCCAGCGTCACACATTGGTGTGTTGGAACGTCACTTGTGGTAACATATTGTCACTTCCTGTATTGCTGTCTGTCCGTGTGGTTTGCTCTCCTCACTCTCCTGAGGTTTTTGCTTTTAATTGTATTTTAACCACTTTTTCCATCTTTTGTTAGTTCTCATTTCTGTTTATCAAGCCTCTTGCACCTGTGTGCGCACTCCATGTCACCTAATCACCCTCTTCAGCCTTCTGTTCACCTTTCATCAGTATTTTTGTTAGCTTTGGGTTAGCCACTAGCTATGGCTACTAGCTCTCCTTCCTCTCCTCCTCTGGTGTGCTCTCTCTGTCAGATGTTTAGCTACACCTCTGCCTCTTTTAGTGATAACGGTAAATGTAATAAATATTGTCTTTTTGAGGCGCTCGAGGTGAGGTTGTCTGATTTGGAATCCCGGCTCCGCTGCATTGAAACACCGTCTGCGCCAACTACTCTCGACGGACGTCCCCGAGCTGCAGCAGAGCTCGCTAGCATAGGCCCTGTTAGTGGTCCTCCGGCCCTCCTCAGCAGCCAGGAGACTGGGTGGGTGACGGTGAGAAGGAAGCCTAGTCACAAAGCCCCGGTACACGACAAACCTGTTAATGTTTCTAATCGATTTCCCCGCTCAGCGACACACCCACTGAGGAAAAAACTCTGATCACTGGCGACTCTGTAGTCAGAAACGTGAACCAAGAGACCCAGCGCCATAGTCAAATGCATTCCTGGGGCCAGAGCAGACGACATCGAGTCAAATTTGAAAATGCTGGCTAAAAGTATGTCACGGTGGCCCTCGCGAGCCACCATAAGACGCCACAAGTCACCGGTGAGTTTGCAATGATGTTTTATTAAAGGATAAAGGAATAGAGGATAACACAAAGTACGGAAGGAATAAGCCTTGGTGGGCTAAAAACACACTATAATGGACACAGGATTACAACAGAGTAAACTTACGATAGGAGGACGATGAATAGACGGCGTCTGAGCCGGGAAACGCCCGATGCGTTAGGACGATGTGAGTTCTGTTGGATGTTTAACAGAGACTGCTGCACCGGGCTGCATTCAGCTTCCGCCTTTTATCTGGATGCAATGAACCCTGAATGCAGCACAGCTGTTCGGCCTTGACAGCAGAAGCTCCACCGGGCGCTGTCACAATAAGAGCCGGGGAGCCAGATGGGGAACACTGCTGTCAAAGCCTGAAAGAGATGATGTGTGACCCGAGGCGGACGAGATAGGCGCTCGGATCATGACAGTACCTCCTCCTCGAGGGCGGGCTCAGAACGCCCAATGACACCCAAGCCTCCCCCCCCCCCAGGGTGGGCGAGAAGGGGTGCAGGCCAGGGGGAGCGAACCAGAAAAGAAAAAAAAAAAAAAACATGGCAACAGAGCGCATAGGCCGACAGCGGGAGGAAAAAAAAAAAAAAAAGGAAAAACAACGCTTCCTGCACAAATACAATCCATAAGGAACGATCACAAGGGCAAAATAACAACGAACAGGATATTCACAAAACAGACCACGATCAGGGCAGACGGAAAGAGAAAAAAAAAAACAATTACAGGGTAGCAACAGAGAATACCAAATCCTAACGGCTAAAAATGCCACCAACTAATACAGACAATGAATGGACATTTGACTGTGGGGAAAAAAACAAACAAAAACACCGGCTAGGAAGGAGTGAGAAGCACAATTACAGCACAAGACCCCCCGCACATCCCAAAGATTACAGACACAATGAAGATGAAAATCCGGGATGACGGCAGTCCTGGTTCTGTGGTATGGAGGCTGATTGTTCGGGGGGCCGCCCTGCGTCTAGCGTCCATATCGCAGGCAGGGGGGAAAAGAAAAGTTCGGGTGGCCTGCCCCAGTCCCATGCCCGGGAACACAAAATTTCTGGCGGCTGGACCAGGTCGCCAAACAGACAGTCCAGCAGGTCGGGTGGCCGGCCCAGAGTGCCAAATGGGCACGGCAGTCATTCAGGCGGCTGACCCGCATTGCTCAGCCACCAGAACCGCAGGGGAGAGAGCGGCAACAGCGTCCCTGCAGAGGGGAATAGCGAGGGCGAGCCGGGCCGAAGATAATGAATCCCAACGGCACCCAGTGGAGAAGGCTTGGGGAAAAAATGAGGGACCAGTCCGGCGTCACTCAGCGGCGGGTCTGCAGCTCCACCTCCGAACGTTAACAGGATAGGTGCTGTCCTCCTGTCGGACCCAGGGTGAGCCCGTGCTGCACCCACGATGGACCCCGACCGGGTCGCGGCTGCACCCACGATGGACCCCGACCGGGTCGGAACAGCTCCATGGATGACCTCCAACCCCGAACCCGGAACCTCCAGCGCAGCGACCGGGACCAGCTCCGCACCGGTGACCCTGGGAGAAGGCTCGGGAGAGAGAAAAGAACCGGGATCAGGATCACCGGTAGCGCCAGAACCCGGAGAGACAAGCTCAGATGCAGCGGATGGCTGCACCCAGCTCACCTCCCCAAGAGACAGGCAAAAATGCTCTAAAATGGAGAAGAGAGGCAACACAGAGCACTTGCCTGATCTCGAGTTCCGACGCCGTCCAGGACTCCGATGATCCAGGCTCAGACGGGAGGAGATCGTCCTCTGGCTCCCACTCAGCTACGTCGGGCTCTGCAGCTTGCATGATGGCGTCCGCAGTCTGAGGACCCTCCAGCACTGACGTCCATGCCGACGACCCGCATGGCGTGGTGGCTGGGGACCCTTGACCCGCTGGACCGGACAGCTCGTCTGTGGAGACCTGGGGGCATTTCTTCGTCAGCGCAGACTCCACGCTGCAGTCCGCGCTCTTCCTCCGCCCACGGCATGGCTGCGGGACCGGAACCAGGCTCTCCAGAACCGCAGGCCCCCTCCTCATCCGGTGACGTTGGCCTGGCGTCGAGGACCACTCAGCGGACGGAGACACAGAGGAAGCGGGTTTAATGATACAAGCTACAGCAAGTGGTGGGAGCTCAGGGAGCTGCGAACCAAGAAACTCCACCCCCAGGAGTCAGACAAGGCAGATCACAATTATGAGAAGATGAGTGAACTTGAACTTTCCTGTCTCCCAGAGGGAGAATGGTGCCTGCTGTAGCGGACGTTGCTCCTCCCTTTCCCCGCTGGATGGTGACAGAGGGCCCCCTGGGAGGACGAGGGGGAGCCGCTCGCGATGGACCTGAGACGGGGCTCGCCGGAACAGGACTCCGAACTCTCTCCGCAGCAGGAGGTGACATCACAGAGGAGGGGGCGACAGCCGAGACGATCCGGGCACGACAAGCTGACGGGAAAGCGGGAGCAGGTGGCCTGGGGGGAGAGGCTGCGGGGATTCCCTCCTGACGTGACGCCGAAGGAGCAGCTGACTGGAAGGCAGGGTTCCTCCGATGACCCGGAACAGGATCCGGAGGGGGCTTAGGCTGAGGGTTATCTTGGCCGGGGCACCGACGTCTTCGACGACCCCTGAGTGGCGTGAACTCCGGGAGTGGATCGAGGGCAGGAATGGGATCCCAAAGCAGGGAGCAGGGATGCCTCCTCCTCTGCTTACCCCCGTAGTCCTCCTGCACCATGCGGAGTATCTCGCGCTGTGCGGCGATGTCATCCCTCTGCACGCAGACTTCTGGGTGGTCGGCGTAATGGGGAAGATGATTTAAAACATCCTCAGCGCAGTTCAGGTACCAGCGCACGTCGCTGTGGTAGTCGAGGATGGAGGCGGAGATGAGCGTCTCATCGACGTATTCAAGGGCGTCCGCCAGCTCGTTGCTCTCACTTTGAGCGTGGACCCTCCGCGACGGCATGCTTCCAGCACGCGGTACCCAGACAGGAAGGAGCAAAGTCCAATGCAAAAACTCACCGGGAACGCCGTCTTGGTGTGGTGCCTCTGTTTAGGCAGCAGTCTACTGTCACGGTGGCCCTTGCGAGCCACCATAAGACGCCACAAGTCACCGGTGAGTTTGCAATGATGTTTTATTAAAGGATAAAGGAATAGAGGATAACACAAAGTAACGAAAGGAATGAGCCTTGGTGAGCTAAAACACACTATAATGAATACAGGATTACAACAGAGTAAACTTACGATAGGAGATGATGAATAGACAGCGTCTGAGCCGGGGAACGCCCGATGCGTCAGACAATGTGGAGTTCTGTTGGGAGTTTAACAGTGACTGCTGCAACGGGCTGCATTCAGCGTCCGCCTTTTATGCTGGACGCTAATGAACCCTGAATGCAGCACAGCTGTTTGGCCTTGACAGCAGGAAGCTCCACTGGGTGCTGTCACAATAAGAGCCCGGGGAGCCAGATGGGGAACACTGCTGTCAAAGCCTGAAAGAGATGATGTATGACCCGAGGGTGGATAAGATCGGCGCTCGGATCATGACAAAGTAACTATAAATACTCCACAATTGTTATCCACGCCGGCATTAATGATATCCGTCTCCGGCAGTCGGAAGTCATGAAACTTAATGTAGAATCGGTGTGTGACTTTGCCAAAACAATGTCTGCCTCTGTAGTATTCTCTGGGCCCCTCCCCAATCTGACCAGTGATGACATGTTTAGCCGCTTGTCATCCTTCAACTGCTGGCTGTCTGTGTGGTGTCCTGCAAACAACGTGGGCTACATTGACAATTGGAGCTCTTTTTGGGGAAAACGTGGTCTTATGAGACGAGACAGCATCCATCCCACTTTGGATGGTGCGTCTCATTTATCTAACAATCTGGCATCTTTTTTATCCAAATTTCCAAAATCTTGACAATTCAGAGTTAGGACCAGGAAGCAGAGTCGCAGTCTTACATGCCTCTCTGCAGATCCTCTTCATCTGCCACCCCTCAACTTAGCACCTGTCTTCCCCATCAGAGAATCATTGCCTGCTCCCTCCAAAGTAAATAAAAATATAATATATAAGCATCCCAAAGTGATTAAACAAAAAGTTGGTAAACATGAAGCCTCTAAATTAAACATGAAGCCTCTAAATTGAATGATTTGGCCTTTGTTCCTCCTCATAATTTAAAAATTAAATGTGGTTTGTTAAATCGTCGTCGGCCTCCGTCGGTCTATGATGACCATGGAAGAGAATCCTAAACGTCTACTCTGCTGGAACAGCACCGCCTGTGGCTGAACAGGCCGATGCGCAAATGACAGTCCCTGTCACACAGGTCACACTTGTGGGTGGTCTCCGTGCTGCTGGGTCTGTGGCGGTTCTTCCTGCGGGTCCTTTTTTCATCTGCTGCAGCAGTCAGTCTCTCTTCACCCGCCTTGAGCTGTCTGGTCAGGGTGCCTCTCCATTTGGAGCGGTCCGTTGCAAGGTCCTCCCAGCGCTCTGTGTTGATCTCCAGGGCCTTCATGTCTCTCTTGCAGACGTCTCTAAAGCGCAGCTGTGGGCGGCCAACGTCTCTCCTGCCAGTTGCCAGTTCTCCATAGAGGACATCTTTGGGGATTCTGCCATCCTCCATACGGTGAACGTGGCCTAGCCAGCGGAGTCTGCGCTGCCTGAGTAGAGTGAACATGGAGGGAAGGCCGGCGCGGGACAGAACTTCTGTGTTGGGCACTTTGTCCTGCCAGGATATGTCCAGGATGTGGCGAATGCAGCGCAAGTGGAAGGAGTTCAGTCTCTAACTCCCAAGTCTCTGTTAGTCCATGATCTGTTAATTGATCATCAGATTGATTTAATATCCCTTACAGAGACTTGGTTAGGACAAGAGGATTATGTTGGTTTAAATGAATCAACTCCCTCTGGTTATTTAAACTGTCAAAATCCCAGAAGTTCTGGTCGTGGAGGAGGAGTAGCAACAATTTACCATTCCAAATTACTAGTTAATGTAAAGCAAAAAACATGTCATAATTCCTTTGAGGGCCTGGTCCTCAGTATTGGGCACTTTAGCAATTTTAGGCTAAACCCAATTTTATTTGCCATAGTTTATCATCCTCCATCAACCTACTCAGAATTTTTATCCAAATTTGTTGATTTCTTAGCTGATTTAGTGCTGAAATCAGATAGAATAATTATAGCAGGGGACTTTAATATACACATAGATGTAGATAGTGACTGCCTTAATGTGGCATTTAATTCAATATTAGACTTGATTGGGTTTTTTCAGGAAGTAGGAAATTCTACTCATTATCTCCACCATACGTTGGACCTTGTTCTGACATATGGCATAGAAATAAAAAATCTGGTAGTGTCTCCTCATAACCCTGTACTGTCAGACCATTGTCTGTTAACCTTTGATTTTACTATTTCTGACTATTTGGCTCCTAATAGGTTTAGTCAGCCGGGGGACCTCCAATAATGCACTGGGCCTCACTCCTTTCTTCACTCTCAATGAAATATTTTTTTTTTTTTTTGCTGGTCATTAACATTTGTTTGTTCTCTCCTATAGATTTAGTCCCCATCGTGCTGTTTGCTCTCTACATGTCTGTTCTTTTCATCTTCTCTGTCCCCTCACCCCCCAGCCAGTCACAGCAGATGTCTGCCCCTCCCTGAGCCTGGTTCTGTTGGAGGATTCTTCCTGTTAAAAGAGAGTTTTTCCTCTCCACCATCACCAAGTGCTTGCTCACAGGGGATCGCCTGATTGCTGGGGTCTTTTGCAACTGTGGGGGTCCCCCCTACAGTTGAAAGTGCTATGAGATGACTGCTGTCATGAAATGGTGCTATATAAATAAAGTTGAATTGAAATCAAATTGAATAAAATGGGCATTGGTGGTGGGATGTATAATTGGATAATGGATTTTTTAACACACGGGACAATTAGCGTTAAAGTAGGATCAGAAGTTTCTCATGACTTTGACATAGAAAATGGTGTTCCTCAGGGGAGTGTGATAAGCCCAGTTTTATTCAACATAATGATTAATGACATGTTTGAGGATCAAGAAGGATCGATTAAAACAGCACTATATGCAGATGATGGAGGCTCATGGACGAGGGGAAGAGATGAGAAATTTGTGTTCAAAAACATCAGGAACGCAATGGAGAAAGTGGAAAAGTGGTCATATGAGTGGGAATTTAAATTTTCAAGCAGTAAAACCTGCTATATGATTTTCACAAAAAAAAAAAAATAAATGCAGAACTGGTTCAGAACCATTAACATTATAAAATCAACCAATAGAGAAAGTCAGTGAGTTCAAATATCTCGGATTGTGGTTTGATGGTGGATACACATGGAGAGTTCATGTTAAAAATCTGGAGACAAAGTGCAAAAAGGTCATTAATCTCATAAAAGCTGTAGCTAGACACGAATGGGGTGCAGATAAACAGGTTTCAGTTGACATTTACAGAGCACTAATGAAATCGACAATAGACTATGGATGCATGATTTATGGAGCAGCAGCAAAGACGACTCTGGAAAAAATAGACAGAATGCAGCATAGAGTACTTTGCCTGTGCATTGGGCCGTCAAAACAACACCAAAACAATGCACTTTTAAAAGAAGCAGGAGAAACGCCAATGGATCTGAGAAGAGATAAACTCACATTATCAAACTGGGTCAAGCTGAAAGGAAGTGAGGAAGCGAATATTTTAAAAATAACACTAGAAGACTGCTGGGAATATTCTAACTTCCAGGGACACGGGTTTGGCTGGGCAATTGAAAGAAAAGCCAGAATGTATGGACTAGACACTATTGATATAGCTAACACCATTCTAATGAGTAACGTTCCCCCTTGGCTGTTTCCGGGAAAAGAAGTAGACATTAGTCTTCTAATGAGGAAAAAGGATTGGCATATGAGTGAAGTTGGTGTTAAAACCAGCATTTACCTCAGCAACAATTACTATCACTACTTACAGCTCTATACTGACAGTTTAAAGAACAAAGAGTGCTCTGTTGGAGTTGGAGTATACATTCCAGAGTTTAAAGTGACCATCTCAAAAAGACTCTCCAACAATACATCCGTGATTATAGCAGAGATGGTGGCAATTATTATTGTTTTGCAGTGGGTGAAGGAGGTCAGACCGGACCAGGTGGTGGTGTCCACAGATTGACTTGCAGCTTAAAAAAAACATACAGACACTAAAATCTACAAGGGAAGACTTGGTGATTGAGCTATATCACAGTCTATTTAGGGTACACAGGGGTAGTGGAGAAGTTCCTTTTTATTAGGTTCCTGCACACAAAAGGTTGAAAGAGAATTACTGTGCAGACAAATTAGCAAAAAAGTGCGCTTGGGAAAGAAATAACTATACCATTGCCTCTTGGAAAAGGTAAAGGGAAAAAAGTAATCAAGAAAAAAGTAACTGAGCTATGGCAAAAAGATGGGATGAAGATCATAAAGGTAAATCATATTACAAAATACAAAAATCTATTGCAAGATTTATAAAACAACAAAAAGGAGGGAAGACATCATTATGGCAAGACTCAGACTGGATCATACAGGTTTAAACGGCACTTTATTCACCATGGGGAAAAGCGAAAGTGACAAATGTAGAGAATGTGGAGTAAAAGAAAATGTCGAGCACATCTTAGTACACTGTCACAAGTATGGAAATGAAAGAGAGAGAACGAAAAATGAAGTTCCAGAGGGCCGGTAGAGAATGGGATGTAACTGGCATTCTTAGAACAGATGGAGATGGAGAGGCACTAAGAATCATGAGGAGGGCTCTTTTCTCTTTTTCAAATAACACAGGATTAAGTCATAGAATTCAGGGGTCAGCCTTAAATGACATAATGTTGCACACTGTTGTACAGTAGGTGGCAGTGTGCACCTTTCAGTTGTTTGCTATCCACCAGTAACCGAGAGAAGAAGAAGAAGAAAAGTGTATCACATGCTGTGGAAGGAAGGGTTGCTGATTAAATTAAATCAATTTGATTTTGAAGGTAATTTATGCAATTGGGAATTAGATTTCCTTTATGATAGGATGATTGAGGTAAGAGTTGGTAGAGAGTACTCCAAAATATATCAAGTTGAAAATGTTACCCCCTCCCCTCCCCAAGGCAGCGTGTATAGCCCTGTTTTGTTTAATATTATGATTAATGATATTTTTGAAGGAATCAATGGTGAAATAAGAAAGGCCTTGTATGCAGATGATGGGACCTTATGGTTAAGGGGACATAATGTTGTGTACATTCAGAGGAAAATGCAGGCATCAATAGACCAGTTTGAACAATGGGCAAACTGGTGGGCTTTTAAATTATCGGTCTTAAAGACACAACTAATTTGCAGTCAGATTACACAATGAAACATATTCCATAGATGTCCACTAGGAGGTACTATTGAGTGTTGGGGGTGACGGTTTAACTCTGTCCCCTCGCACACCCATTATTAAATAAAATAAATAATTCCTGTACCTTATTACACTATATTTTATTAAACATCACTACATCACTCATTGATTAAATATTGAGAATCTTGTAATGTATTAGAGTTCCTTATTTATGCTCACTTGTTGATGTAAAATAAGTTATTGCATTTTATTAATATTTCTTATTTATCTATAAAAAGTGGCTGATTGATCTGACCCTAAAATGTGAATGCTTATGAGACTCTCCATGTTCTTACAATCATAAAAATAGCCACAACATGTAACATTATCTTTGTATTCAGTTTTTTTTTTGTTCAATAAAATTTAAGAAACAGGACAAAAGACTTATTTTGACTGAATATCACAGACAATCCTACAGAGATTTTTAGAAGTTCTCTGCTTACCTTCTCCTAATGGGCCCCGGATATTTCTGTAACACTCAGACAAAGGCTTTTTGTCTGGTCACCTTCGATGTCCTTCTACGGAGTTGGCTATCTCCCTGCATTTTCCACCATAACTGTAAGATTTCAAAATTAGACAGCAGAATCTTTTCAGTTAACCAATCAATAATGACAGAAGTAATACTATTTCTCAGCTTATCTTTTATTGAAGCACGCAGAGTCAGCACAGATGTGGGTCCTTCTCAGCATGACCTTTCAGAAGAGCCCAGAACAATGGTTTCAAACAGGTGCATATAGGCTTCAAGTTACTGGGCGTTCCCAGTAACTGCAACAAAAGTCCAGTCCTCGTCCAAACTGGTTCTAACCGGTCCTCTCAGCGTTATCTTCATCCTGATGCCTTCTCCTCAGCACTTTACGACTCCACATCCCGTTGTCTGTGTCTGTGTCTCTACAGCACTACACTACTCCCACTCAATACATGCCCATATATGGAAGAACAAGCAGTTACTTTATTACACAGCAAGTTGGGTGTGTGGGTGCAGCTAAAAATATGTGTGTATGCAAGCACTTTGTGTAATATCTAACTAACTAATCTTCACTATTTATTTATTATAACAGTTCCGACTGAGCAATTTGATTGAGCAATAGGGATTCTAGAAGTT
Source organism: Pholidichthys leucotaenia (assembly GCA_020510985.1). Classification (NCBI taxonomy): domain Eukaryota; kingdom Metazoa; phylum Chordata; class Actinopteri; order Cichliformes; family Pholidichthyidae; genus Pholidichthys; species Pholidichthys leucotaenia. Next base: position 334,122,067 of record CM035839.1, on the reverse strand, counting down.
ATTAAATTCCACAGTAATTGCACTCCAATGTTTCACTGGATATGTGTCACTCGGCTCCAAAGGTGTTCAGGCAATAATTTACTGTCAACTCTCTGTAAGAATTGCAATGCTGTGTTGGATACCTTAATTTCCACAGTGAGGCGCTGTTTGAAAGGTTTTCTTACCTGACTCGAAAGTCCCACCCTTTTGAAAAAAGCTTTAATCAGCTTACAGGTCTGCCCTTATATACACATCATGAAGCTATTCACGTCTGTTTAAAAGAATAGGTGGGGCTAGAGTTGGATTTATGGTGTCGATTAACAAACCACAATACCTTTGTGGTGCTGGATTCTTTGTTTCATCTGAAAATGCCAAGAAAAGCAAGAAAAATGTGTCAAAGCGAAATCGGTAGCATGCTAACTACTAGCCACTGGCTGGCTAGTATTGGCACGTTTTGATCTTGGGTCTTCTGCCATACTGACTCAACAGGTGACTGGTATGAATTAATAAACAATGACTTTGGCACTTGACAATATTTAATTTGTTTACATGTGTGTGAAATGACAGTAGACGTCTTCATGCTGATTGAGATGTTTAGCAACAGTTACTGGCTACATTTAGTTTGATGATCAGGCAAGCGTGCTCCCCCTCCCCTCCTGTTCCTGTTTTCCTGGCTCCAGAGTGATCAACACACCTGCGTGATTTGCTGCACCTGCTGCTCTCTGGGTCGTCAGCGTATTTAAGGTCCTTTGTGTGGATACGGCACCGTTGGACCATTGGGTATTGCTGCCCAACAACTACAGTTACGTTGTTGGCATATTTTGATTGGTACGTCTCACCTCCTGTGTTCTCCTTCTCCTCAGGTTTGCTGCTATCTCACAGTTCACCTCAGAATCAGAATCAGAATCAGAATCAGATTTATTGCCATTGTTCATGTAGTACACAAACTAGGAATTTGTCTCGGTGCCATGCTGCAACATTAAAAACATGATGAGATAAAGAGATAAACTAAAAAACTAAAGGACTAAAAACGTGCAATAAGTGTAGAAAAATAAGTAATAATAATAATAATAATAATAATAATAATAATAATAATAGCAATATTATAATGAGTAATACTAGTCAAGGCAGTTTTAAGTAAATTAGCAAGTAGCAGATAATATGGGGTACCACAGTGCAGTTGATAATGCAACAGAAAAACAGTGATGAATGTCATGAGTCTGGTTGAGCTGCTGTACATAGTGCACGAGAGTCAATAAGTCACTTAATGTTCAGCAGTCTGATGGCAGAGGGGAAAAAGCTATTCATGTGCCGGGAGGTTTTAGTTCGAGTGGACCGAAGTCTTCTACCTGAGGGGAGGGGGGCAAACAGTACGTGACCAGGGTGTGAAGGATCGGCTATGATCCGGCCAGCACGCCTCCGGGTCCTGGAGATGTACAGGTCCTGGAGAGATGGGAGCTTGCAGCCGATCACCTTCTCAGCAGTGCGCACGACACGTTGCAGCCTTAGTCTGTCCCTGGCAGTGGCTCCTGCATACCACACAGTTATGGAGGAGGTGAGGATGGACTCGATGATGGCCGTGTAGAACTGCACTAACATCTTGGTGGGTAGCTTGAGCTTCCTCAGCTGCCGCAGAAAGAACATCCTCTGCTTGGCCTTTTTGATGAGGGAGCTGATGGTTGGCTCCCATTTGAGGTCCCGGGTGATGGTGGTGCCCAAGAAGCGGAAGGAATCTGCAATGGTGATGGGAGAGCCTGTGATGGTGAGGGGGGGCAGGGGGGTTGTGACTTTCCTGAAGTCCACAATCATCTCCGCTGTCTTCAGAGCGTTCAGCTGCAGGTTGTTGTGGCTGCACCAGGACACCAGCTGGGCCACCTCTTTCCTGTAGACGGACTCGTCGCCGTTGGAGATGAGCCCGATGAGGGTGGTGTCATCCGCAAACTTAATCAGCTTAACAGACTGGTGGGAGGAGGTGCAGGAGTTGGTATAAAGGGAGAAGAGTAGGGGGGAAAGTACACAGCCCTGGGGTGATCCGATGCTGATGCTAACAGAGTCCGAGACAGACTTCCCCAGCCGCACATGCTGCCTCCGGTCCATCAGGAAGTCGGTGATCCACCTGCAGAGGGAGTCAGGTACATCAAGCAGGGACAGCTTGTCCTGGAACAGAGCGGGGCGGATGGTGTTGAATGCAGAGCTGAAGTCCACAAACAGAATCCTGGCGTAGGTTCCCGAGGAGTCCAGGTGCTGCAGGATGGAGTGGAGGGCCAGGTTGACTGCATCGTCCACAGACCTGTTGGCACGGTAGGCAAACTCCAGCGGGTCCAGGAGGGGAGTGGTGATGGACTTGAGGTGAGACAGGACCAGGCGCTCAAAGGACTTCATGACTACAGAGGTGAGCGCCACAGGTCTGTAGTCGTTAAGTCCAGTAATCCGTGGCTTCTTGGGGACAGGGATGATGGTGGAGGATTTGAGGCAGGTCGGCACGTGACATTGCTTAAGGGAGGTGTTAAAAATGTCTGTGAAGACAGGAGCCAGCTCTTTCTCACAGTGTCTCAGGGTGGAGGGAGACACACCGTCCGGCCCGGGGGCCTTGCGCGGGTTCAGTCTGGAGAACTGTCTGTGCACGTCCTGCTCACTGATGACAAGGGCAGGGGGGGAGGAGGGGGGGCGCTTTTGATGAATTAGGGGCCGAGGAGGCAGTGGAGCTGGGTGGAGTGGGGGAGTTGGACACAGCTGACGAGGTGTCAAAACGAGCATAATGTTGGGACAGTTTTTGACAAAGGGCTTTGTCATCCTGACCTTTAGAAGCCTGAGGCCGATAGTTGGTGATTTGCCTCAGTCCTCTCCACACAGAAGCCGAGTCATTAGCAGTGAACTGCTGCTGGAGTCTCTCAGAATACACAGATTTAGCTCTCCTCAGCTCTCTGTTAAATCGATATTTGACCTCTCTGTAGCGGTCCCTGTCTCCACTTTTCAACGCTGCTTCCTTCTCCTTCCTGATCTGTCTGAGCTTGGCAGTGAACCAGGGCTTATCATTAGAGTACCTCACCCTGGTGCGTGATGGGAGAATGCTCTCCTCACAGAAGTTGATATATGAGTTCACAGTGTCCGTGTACTCATTAAGATCATGTGTGGCTCCTTTAAACATGTCCCAGTCAGTTATTTCCATGCATGTGTCCAGATTCTCTCCAGCTTCACTGGTCAATTTCTTCGTGGTGGTCACAGCAGGTTTAGTGAGCTTCAGTCTCTGTCTGTATGTGGGGATGAGGTGGACCATCATGTGATCAGATAGTCCGAGCGCAGCGCGGGGAACAGTGCGATATGCGTCCTTCACTGTAGTGTAACAGTGATCCAGCGTGTTAAATCCTCTGGTTGGACATTTAATAAACTGTTTGTATCGGGGGAGCTCGTGACTCAGATTGCTCTGGTTAAAGTCGCCTACCACAATAACCAGGGAGTCTGGAAAAGTCCGCTCCGTGTGTTGGATGTGATCCGCGAGCACGCGCTGAGCTTCGCGCGTGTCCGCGTCGGGAGGGACGTACACAGCGATGAGGATGAATGAGGCGAACTCCCGCGGGGAATAAAATGGCTTGCAGTTAATAAAAAGAAATTCCAGGGCGGGAGAACAGTGTTTGGAAATTACCGTTACATCAGAGCACCAGCTGCTGTTGATGTAAAAGCAGACTCCTCCTCCAATAGACTTACCGGAGAGCTCTGTGACGTGATCAGCACAAAACAGCTGAAATCCCTCGAGGCTGATCGCGCTGTCCGGTATGTTCCCTTTAAGCCAGGTCTCAGAGAAACAGATAACAGACGAGGAAGCGAGGTCCTTAAATCGCATCAGCAGTCTTAATTCTTCTACCTTGACAAGAGAGAATTGGCATTGGATAGAAATATGCCAGGCAAGGCTGTTCGCGTGCCTCTCCTTCGCAGCCGAGCGAGAATCCCCCCTCGCTTTCCTCTTTTACGCCGTCTTACTCTTTGAGCCAAACAATGAATCAGATCGGCGGCAGGAGCTAAAAATACTGGGAGAAGGTCCGTGGGAGTAAGAGTCCTGACATTTAATAACTCTTCACGGGTGTATGAGCTGGCAGATGCACAATCGATGAACATAAACAAACAAATTAAAAAAATTAAAGGGCAGCGAAACACCATGGCGACCACTGTGGGCGCCATCTTGGAAAAAGATCCAAGTCAAAGATCCAACCTGACTCTCTACCAGAATACATCGGATTCTTCACCCAGGTCATCTGCCTTTCCCTCCTTTCCCTGGTCCCGTGCTGGAGTCCCCTGTCAGGTCCTCTGCTCAGTGTAGTAAGAATTTATCCATCCATCCATCCATCCATCTTCTACCGCTTTTCCGGAGGTCCGGGTCGCGGAGGCAGCAGTTCAAGCAGAGAAGCCCAGACTTCCCTCTCCCCAGCCACCTGCTCCAGCTCTTCAGAGGGGATACCAAGGCGTTCCCAGACTAGCTGGGAGACATAGTCTCTCCACCGAGTCCTAGGTCTGCCCCGGGGTCTCCTCCCAGTGGGACGTGCCTGAAACACCTCAAGTGGGAGGCGTCCAGGAGGCATCCTAATCAGATGCCCATACCACCTCAACTGACTCCTTTCAATGTGGAGGAGCAGCGGTTCTACTCTGAGCCTCTCCCGGATGACTGAGCTCCTCACCCTATCTCTGAGGGTGAGTCCAGCAATCCTACGGAGAAAGCTCATTTCAGCCGCTTGTATCCGCGATCTCGTTCTTTCGGTCATTACCCAAAGCTCGTGACCATAGGTGAGAGTAGGAACGTAGATTGACTGGTAAATCGACAGCTTTGCCTTAGAACTAAGCTCCCTCTTCACCACAACAGACCGGTACAACGTCCGCATCACTGCAGATGCTGCTCCAATCCGTCTGTCGATCTCTCGCTCCATTTTCCCCTCACTCGTGAACAAGACCCCAAGATACTTAAACTCCTCCACTTGGGGCAGGAGCCTGTCCCCAACCCGGAGAGGACAATCCACCTTTTTCCGGCTGAGGACCATGGACTCGGACTTGGAGGTGCTGATTCTCATCCCAGCCGCTTCACACTCAGCGGCAAACCGTCCCAGCAAGAGCTGTAGGTCATTGCTGGATGAAGCCAACAGGACAACATCATCTGCAAACAACAGAGATGAGATCCTGTGGTCACCAAGCATGACACCCTCCATTCCCTGGCTGCGCCTAGAAATCCTGTCCATAAAAATTATGAACAGGACCGGTGACAAAGGGCAGCCCTGGCGGAGTCCAACTCTCACTGGGAATGACTCCGACCGAGTGTTGGCAATGCGAACTAAACTCTCACAACGGTCGTACAGAGACCGAATAGCTCGTAACAACAAGCCCGATACCCCATACTCCCGAAGCACCCCCCACAAAAATCCACGAGGGACGCGGTCAAATGCCTTCTCCAAGTCCACAAAACACATGTAAACTGGTTGGGCAAACTCCCACGAACCCTCAAGAATTCTCGAGAGGGTAAAGAGCTGGTCCGATGTGCCACGGCCAGGACGAAAACCACATTGCTCCTCCTGAATCCGAGGTTCGACCAACGGCCGGACTCTCCTCTCCAGTACCTTGGCATAGACCTTCCCAGGGAGGCTGAGGAGTGTGATCCCTCTAAAGTTGGAGCACACCCTCCGGTCCCCTTTTTTGAAGAGAGGAACCACCACCCCGGTTTGCCATGCCAAAGGCACTGCCCCCGACCTCCACGCAATGTTGCAGAGGCGTGTCAACCATGACAACCCAACAACATCCAGGGCCTTGAGGTACTCGGGGCGAATCTCGTCCACCCCCGGGGCCCGGCCACCAAGGAGATTTTTAACCACCTTGGCGACCTCAGCCCCTGTGATAGGCGAGTCATCCCCCTCGTCCCCAAACCCTGCTTCCTCTGTGGAAGGCGTATCAGTGGGATTGAGGAGATCCTCGAAGTATTCCTTCCACCGCCCGACGATATCCCCAGTTGAAGTCAACAGTGTCCCATCCGCACCATACACAGTGTGGACGGGGAGCTGCTTTCCCCTCCTGAGCCGCCGAACAGTTTGCCAGAATCTCTTTGAAGCCGACCGAAAGTCTTGTTCCATGGCCTCACCGAACTCCTCCCATACCCGGGTTTTTGCTTCAGCAACCACCCGAGCTGCACTCCGCTTGGCCTGCCGGTACACCTCAGCTGCTTCGGGAGTCCCACAAGCCAACCAAGCTTGATAGGACTCCTTCTTCAGCTTAATGGTCCGCCTCACCACTGGTGTCCACCACTTGGTTCGGGGGTTGCCACCACGAGATGCACCGACCACCTTGCGGCCGCAGCTCTGGGCTGCCGCTTCAACAACAAAGGTGGAGAACATGGCCCATTCAGACTCCATGTCTCCAGACTCCCTCGGAATGTGGTTGAAGTTCTTCCGGAGGTGGGAGTTGAAGACCTCCCGGACAGGGGCCTCAGCCAGACGCTCCCAGCACACCCTCACTTATCGTTTGGGTCTACCAGGTCTGAATGGCTTCCTCCCCTGCCATCGGATCCAACTCACCACCAGGTGGTGATCAGTTGACAGCTCTGCACCTCTCTTTACTCGGGTGTCCAAGACATACGGTCGCAGGTCTGATGATACGATAACAAAATCGATCATCGACCTGCGGCCTAGGGTGTCCTGGTGCCAGGTGCACATATGGACACCCTTATGCTTGAACATGGTGTTCGTTATAGACAGACTGTGGTTAGCACAGAAGTCCAATAACTGAACACCACTCGGGTTCAGATCGGGCAGGCCGTTCCTCCCAATCACCCCCCTCCAGGTTTCACTGTCGTTGCCCACGTGCGCATTGAAGTCCCCCAGTAGGACAATGGAGTCTCCAGGAGGAGCACCCTCCAGCACCCCAGTCACAGACTCCAAAAAGGGTGGGTACTCTGAAACATCATTTGGTGCATAGGCACAAATGATGGTCAGGACCCGTTTCCCAACCCGAAGGCGCAGGGAAGCAACCCTTTCGTCCACCGGGGAAAACTCCAATATAGAGGCAGCAAGGTGGGGCGATACAAGAATACCTACCCCTGCTCGTCGCCTCTCGCCCGGGGCAACTCCAGAAAAGGCCAAGCTCCAGCCCCTCTCCAGGAGACTGGTTCCGGAACCGGAGCTGTGTGTTGAGGTGAGGCCGACTATATCTAGCCGGTATCGCTCAATCTCGTACACCAGCTCAGGCTCCTTCCCCACCAGAGAGGTGACATTCCACGTACCAAAAGCCAGTTTAGAAAGCTTGGGATCAGTCCGCCAAGGTCTCCGCCTTTGACTGCCACCTAATCCACATAGCACCGGACTTCCATGATCCCTCCTGCAGGTGGTGAACCTACTGGTAAGAATTTATCTCCTTTCTTATTCTCCTCTTGTGGAGTTTCCCGCCTCTAAAAATCTCTCTCTTTTCTCTTCCCCCCAGGCTGCGTGCGTTCCAGCGTGCTCCTGTGTTTTGTGTGTCTATTTAAGTTTGTTTCTAGTTTGCGCTCTTCCTTAGTTTTGCACTTTTATTTAAGTTTGTGTATTTTGAGTTTTGTGGTTTTCATTAAAGTTATGAATCTTTTACCATCTGAGTCTGAGTGTTCATCTGGTGTGGTTGCTCTGCATTTGAGCATCTCTTATGTTGAATCATAACATTTAGAATGGACTATTTTTTTTTTCTCAGCTGCGCAAAATAACTGATTAAACAAGAAAGTCATAATATTTTGTCCAGTATTGCTGTCATTTAATAAATTCTGCTTGCGGAATTGTTGCATAAAAGCAATATTGCACTTGAGGCCATACGGTATCAATGAATATATTAACTGTGAATGTGATACGTCTAATGCCCTCTGCTATGTGTACTCCCTTTTGTGTAAAATTGCTTAATTCTTCACTCAGCATCATATGGATTAAAGAGTGATCTCCAAGACAGAAAAGAATTTGTTCTGGGCTTCATCATGATGGGTCCATCCATGATTGGCTGTGATCATTATAGGTGATTAACAAAAGCACAGGCACAACAGTTGACCAACCGGATGAGTTAATTCACAAAAGAAGGTCATAATAATGACATCCAAATCACAGTTTCAAGAACATCAGTTTCATTTCTTCTATTTTCTTTCCTCAGACATTTTTGGAACTCAGTGATATGTGTGTAGTGCTTTTAGGCTTCAAGAATAATTAGACGAAATACTTGAAAAAAATTACAGATTAAAGCTAAACTAAATTAAATGTAACTTGTAACAACCAATGCTAAATTAAAATGAAGAGACTACAAAATTAAGACTTATAATAAAGAACTTGGAGAAGAGCCTCGGCAGAATCCGCTCTTGTTCCATTAATATGAGGCACCAATTAATTCAATTTAAGGTGATGCATAGGCTTCACTATTCAAAAGTCAAATTGAATAGAATCTACCCCACAATTTTTCCATTATGTGATCGGTGTAAGTCTGCCGTTGTCAAGAACCGAGCCGGTTTTGTTCTTTAGGCTTGGTTTTAACTGTTCTCTGTGGCTCAGGTCATCAGTATATTTGTGTATTATGTCATCTTTTGAGTTCTTGTAGTTTCTTTGTCACTTGTTCTTTTTCCGTACCTATAGCCATTGTTTTGGCCAGAAGCTGTTAGGCAGGCTCTTTGACCTACATTCGTGTGGGCATTGTCTGACACTTGCCGGTCAGACCATGCCCCCTCTCTCATGACAGCCAGCTGGTTCTACTCCAGTGATTGTTTTCCCGTGCTTCGCTTAGGTGCACCCAATCTGTTGTGCCAGCAATGGTTGTACTCAAGTGGCCTTTGCCAGTCAAGCATTGCTGGACCGTTGTATTGTCATATGCATGTGTTGTCAGGCTACAGCTGGACTTTCTTGGACTGCTCCAGTTTTGTGAGTATTTACTGTGTGCATTTTCCCGGTGGTTCTCCCCCTAGACTGTAGAGTGTCCTGGAGGACTCCTTGAGTTACCTGATCCATTATGTTATTTTGTACTGTTGGTTTTGTTTGTCCTTTTGTTTAATAAATGTGTTTGTGGTGAAACCTGCGCGTAAATCCATTCTTCCTTCTACTCCTCCGTGCGCTACGTAAAAGCGCATGGGGAGGGTCGTGACAGCCGTAGGCTTTCTAACCTATCTTTTATTGACTTGTCCAAGATTGTATAACTTTTGGTGTAAAATATTCAAGTGGTTTTCTGAAATGTTTGATTGTGTATTTAACCCTGACCCTGGGATTGCATTGTTTGGATATTCTCTGCACTTACAAAAACATAGCCACTCGATACAGGGCACCATTATGTATGGACTGGTAATTGCTAAGAGACTGATTTTAAGATTATGGAAATTATGGAAAAGATTATGGACATTGTGCCACAGTTCAAGACATGACTAACAGAACTTATTAGTGTATTACATACGGAGAAAATCCGATACGACATGATGAACCAACCTGAGAAGTTTTACAACATCTGGCAACAATTTTTAGACCGTCTTGTCCGGTCTTCTGAAGACTCTAACACACTCACAGTGGGCCACCTACCTCGACCTTGAAAATCTTCTGACAGACTGTTGGATTCTCATACTCTAGTGATGCAATATTATATTGTACTATTATATTGTACACCCTATGTCATGCCCTGTTTTTTTTTGGGGGGGGGAGGTTATTGTCTTGTTGTTTTTTGTTTGTTACACTTTTGTCTTTTACGCGTATGAAAAATTTTATTAAAAATATTTATTAAAAAAATAATAAAGAACTTGTTAATACATTTTGTCATAAATTGGACAAATTCTACTGCTCTGTCTATAACTATTTTAAGCTGAGATGTTGTGGAATATCATACAGCTGATAATATTGACCCTGGGTCTTGAAACAGTACACTTGGCATTCCCAACGGATGCGCTTCAAGCAGGGGCTTTGATCTACTGCAAAGGTGGGCAGAGCATTTGCGTGCCTGTGTTTGTTTGTGCTTACATGCTTCTTGTTGTTGGGGGGGGTTGTAAACTCAGCTTCTTGAAACATCAAGAGAGGTGTTTGATGTGCATCCATGTGATCCTCACCAGGTGGTATATGAATGAAAATGCTAGAGCTCCTAGAATATTTTCAAACAGCTATCAATCACAGAGGTCATTAACTCCCACCCCCACCCCCACATACACAAAATACAAAAACAACTTCAGATGTTTTCCTTTTTCCACCATCAATTACATTCCTGTGTGGAAAAAAAAAAAAAATCCTACACAGTTTCAAAATAGAGGGGAAAGCCTTCCATCATCTATCATATTTGTTTTAAATGCTTATCAAATTGAGATTGGAACCTTTCCCAGCTGTCAAAATGTGAAGCTGCAGTGAACACTTTACAAAATCATGTTCTAAGCCTCTTAGACACGACAACAAAAATCTGAAAAATCTATATGGGAGTTGAAGTTTTGATATATTGTATGACATTTCCAAAACAAGCAAAAATTATTATAAAACACAAAGTGCATTTCATCTAATCCATTATAGATGTAAACACGCTTCATGCTAGCCCTACTTGATGTTGGAGGACTCACACACTTTTTCTGCCACAGCTCCACTACTGTTTCTCTCATAGTTGGAATCATACACATTATTACCCCTTAGCCCCTAAAAGGCTTGTTGTTTCTCCGCTGGGCAGATGGTCACCAGCATCAGCACCTACCTTGTGAACGTGGTAACTACAGGAAGAAATTTCAGTACCATAGCTGTATCAATGAAAAATCTTGGATGAGTTCAAATGTGGGTCTGACTGTGACCTGAAGGTCAGTGGTCAGTTTTTCTTAAATATTGCAAACATGAAAACTACGGAAAGAAATGATGTAGTCTTTTCAAATCAAGACCATAGTTCTAGCTAAGATAAATCTTGGACAGCTCAAGCCCTGACCTCTGACTCAAAAGGTCAATGTCCATGTGGCCAGGAAGCTCTACAGCGGGTTGGGGGACCTGCAGTGCACTGCTGCTTCCATTGAAGAGGTGGGTGTGTCCATCTGACGAACGAGAAGATGAAGAAAAAGAAGAAAAGCTCAAGGTTAACATTCCCTTTGCACTATTACTATTACTACACACTTTGTACACAGATTCACCCTGTGACCCTGAACTGCAACTGTGGTTTTGGGGTCACAAGGTCAAAATGCCATATATACTACAAACCTAAGTTGGGATGTTGTGTAAAATGTAAATTAAAAACAAAATACATTGATTTAAAATCCTTTTCAACTTACATTCAAATGAACGTACAACAAAGACAAGATATTTAATGTTGTGTTCAAACTGATAAAATTTATTTATTTTTTGTTCCTTTGGTTTGTTTGTTTTTGAATTTGATACCTGTAACACATTCCAAAAAAGCTAGGACAGGGGCATGTTTACCGCTATGTTACATCACCTTTCTTTTTAACAACAATCAATTGGTTGTAGAGCAGATAAATCTACATCTTTGGATCTGATCGAACTTATAGAAGAAATTACTAGTTGTATAGATAAAAAAAAAGGTTGCTGTGGGAGTATTTATAGATTTAAAGAAAGCTTTTGACACCATTGACCACAGAATACTACTAAGGAAACTGGAAAGGTATGGGATAAGAGGGGTAGGACTGAGTTGGGTGGAAAGTTATTTAAGTAACAGACAACAATTTGTACAAATTGGAGAGCACAAATCACCCTTCATGGACATCACTTGTGGTGTGCCCCAGGGGTCAGTTTTGGGACCCAAACTCTTTATTTTGTATATAAATGACATATGCCAGGTATCAAAAATTGTGAAATTTATTTTGTTTGCGGATGACACAAATATCCTTTGCACTGGTGAGAATTTGCAGCAGGTTTTAGAGGTGGTCACAACTGAAATGGAAAAATTAACGCAGTGGTTCAACAAAAATAAATTATCTCTAAATCTAAAAAAAACAAAGATTATGGTGTTTGGAAATTATAAAATAAATCATGAAATAATGGTAACGATAGATGATGCCAGAATAGAAACAGTACAGGAAAATAAGTTTCTGGGGTTGACGCTAGACAATAAAATCTGCTGGAAACCTCACATCAGTCACATCCGGGCTAAATTAGCAAAATGTATAGGCATACTGGGGAAGACAAGACACATCTTGGACTATAAATCATTGGTCTTATTGTACAATTCACTGTTTTTACCTTATCTTAACTACTGTGTAGAAGTCTGGGGAAACACCTACAAGACCAACCTACAGGCAATATGCACATCACAAAAAAGAGCTATAAGGATAATAAACAATGCAGGATATAGAGACCATACCAATTCGTTGTTCTTAAAGTCACATGTCATAAAGTTCATCGATTTAGTTAAATTTAAGACAGCACAAGTAATGTACAGGGCAATTAACAATCAACTCCCAACTAATATACAAATAATATTTAAAAAAAGAGACAATGATCATAATTTGAGAGGAGACTTAAACTTTACAAAACCCAAGATACGTACAACCAAGAAAAGTATGTGCATATCTGTCTGTGGGGTGGATTTGTGGAACAGTATGGAGCCGGAACAGAAACTATGTACAAACAGAAATCAATTCAAAAAGAGGTATAAGCACCATTTGCTGAAAGGATATATGTTAGAAGGGTAGTATTTATATGTACGATTCATTATGTTCACTCTGGGACATTATGGGACACTTATGGAATGGTGGGTGGGACAGCACTGTGTATATCTGTGTTGTTTGAGACTGGTTTTTGGATGTATGGACTTCATTGTATGTTAGAATGGATGGGTGTTAATGTTGATTTGTAAAAAATACAGTAAATTGTTTTCTTGGGGTCTTAAAGGTGGTAATTTGTATAAAATTCACATGGGTGTATCTATGAAAAGAGGAGTTGGAATTAAAAAGTGTTCACTTCTTCCTTCTCCCTTTCGAACAGTGTATACTGTAACTTTATTGCATTTGCCATTTGCTTGTTTTTTGTTATATTTTTGTGTTCGAAATAAACTATCTATCTATCTATCTATCTATCTATCTATCTATCTATCTATCTATCTATCTATCTATCTATCTATCTATCTATCTATCTATCTATCTATCTATCTATCTATCTATCTATCTATCTATCTATCTATCTATCTATCTAGCTATCAATAAGCCTTTAGGAACTGAGGACACTAACTACTGAAGCTTTGTAAGTGGAATTCTCTCCCATTCTTGCTTGATGTATGACTTCAGTGGCTCAACAGTCCAGGGTTTCCATTGTCGTATTTTGTGCTTCATAATGCGCCAGACATTTTCAGTTGGAGACAGGTCTTGACTGCAGCTAGGCCAGTCTAGTACCTGCACACTTTTTATGAAGCTACACTGTTGTAACACGTGGAGAATGTGGCTTGACATTTTTTTGCTGAAATAAGCAGGGACATCCCTGAAAAAAGATGTTGCTTGGATTACAGCATATGCTGCTCCAAAACCTGTATGCACCATTCAGCATTAACAGTGCCTTCACTGATGTGCAAGTTTCACACGCCATGGGCACCAACACACCATACCATCACAGATGCTGACTTCTGAGCTTAACAATGATAATAATCTGGTTGGTGTCTGGTGGACACAACATCAATCATTTCCAAAAGCACTTTGAAATCTGCAACTCATCAGACCACAGCACACTTTTCCACTTTGCATCAGTCCAGCTCCGGCCAAGAGCAACCGGTAACGTTGTCTGAATGTTATTGATATATGGCTTTTGCTTTGCACGGTGGAGCTTTAACTTACACTTGTAGATGCAGCAACAGACTGTGTTAACTGACAATCGTTTTCTGAAGTGTTTCTGAGCCTACATGGTAATATCCTTTACAGAATGATGTTGGTTTCTAATGCAGTGCTGCCTGAGGGATCAAAGGTCACAGGCATTCAATGTTGGTTTTCGGCCTTGCCACTTAAGTGCATAAATTTCTCCAGATTCTCTGAATCTTTTTGATGATATTATGGACTGTAGAAGAAGAAATCCCTAAATTCTTTGCTACTGTACATTGAGAAATGTTGTTTTTAAAATGTTGAATTATCTGCCCACATGCAAAAGTTCGCAAAGTGGTGAACTTTGCCCCATTGCTTGTGAACAACTGAGCCCTTCAGAAATGCTCCTTTTACATTCAATCATGACACTCACCTGTTTACAATAAACCTTCTCACCTGTGGAATGTTCCAAAAAGGTGTTTTTGAGCATTCTTCAATTTTCCCATTCTATTGTTGGCCCTGTCCAAGCTTTTTTGGAATATGCTGAACGAATCAAATTCAAAATGAGTGAATATTTGCAAAAAACCCAGTTTATCAGTTTGAACGTTAAACATCTGGTCATCTTAGTGTATTCATTTGAATATAGGCTGAACAAGATTTTTAAATCATGAATGAATGAATGAATGAATGAATGAATTTTATTTGAACATGTTGATCAATACAAAAATCAATTTAAATAGATAAATAATAAATGAATAAATAAATAAATAAATGAAATTAATAATAATACATAATACATAAACACAATTGTTATACACAACATGTTCAAAAGTAGTGGGAAGAAGCTTAAGCTTATTTAATGCCACCCCTTCTACTCAAACAAACAAAATCATATTTCCCATTAATAGCTCATGCCATTTACAAATCTTTGTTTACCATTGCTGCATTATAATAATGTACACATTTGCACCATATTTAATCATATAGCCTACATATAATTCACACTTAAAAGTCACGTGAACTTCCAGTCAAAACCCTTCATAATCTTCATATCTTCTAAAAATCTTTGTCTTGTACCATTTTTAAACTAGCAATGTTTTAACATTGCTTTTTCTCCACTTAATGAATTCCATAATTTCATGCCAATAAGTGAAATACAAAAAGATTTCAATGTGGTTCATATATGAAGTTGCCTGAGTTTTAGCTGTCCCCTGAAATTGTAATTGCCATCTCTTTTAGTAAACATATTCACTATATTAATAACTGGGAGCAGGCTATTTATTGCTTCATACATGGCTATTGCAATGTTAAAATGAAGCAAATCACTAAACTTCAATATATGAGATTTTAAGAAAAGTGAATTTGCGTGTTCTCTGTAATCAGTATTATGAATTATCCTGATTGCCCCAAACCTCTACACAGTAATTTAAATAAGGAGAGACCAGAGAACTATAAAGAATGTGCAGCGATTTGTAGTCCAGAAAATGTTTGGCTTTAGATAGAACAGAAATACTTCTTGAAACCTTCTTTTGTACATGTTTTGTATGAGATTTCCAATTGATTTTGTCATCCAATACACTGAAAAGACATCAGATTTTAATGGGAAAAAATAAGCTGGATATCGAAATTGTGGCAGGCTAGTCCAGTTTACTCAGATTAAAAAGTGTTCCTTTAATCTGAGTAAGATGGACTAGCCTGCCACAATTTCAATATTCAGCTTATTTTTTCCCATTAAAATCTGATGTGTTTGCCAAGTGTTCCCTTATATATATATATATATATATATATATATATATATAAGGGAACACTTATATATATATAAGGGTTCCCTTATATATGTGTATATATAAGGGAACCCTTATACACACACACACACACACACACACACATATATATATATATATATATATATATATATATATATATATATATATACTGTATATATACACAGTGGGGTAAAAAAGTATTTAGTCAGCCACCAATTGTGCAAGTTCTCCCACTTAAAAGATGAGAGAGGTCTCCAATTTTCATCATAGGGATACCTCAACTATGAGAGACAAAATAAGAAAAAAAAAATCTAGAAAATCACATTGAAGGATTTTTAATGAATTAATTGGTAAATTCCTCGGTAAAATAAGTATTTGGTCAATAACAAAAGTTCATCTCAATACTTTGTTATATACCCTTTGTTGGCAATGACAGAGGTCAAAGGTTTTCTGTAAGTTTTCACAAGGTTTTCACACACTGTTGCTGGTATTTTGGCCCATTCCTCCATGCAGATCTCCTCTAGAGCAGTGATGTGTTGGGGCTGTCGCTGGGCAACACGGACTTTCAACTCCCTCCAAAGATTTTCAGTGGGGTTGAGATCTGGAGACTGGCTAGGCCACTCCAGGACCTTGAAATGCTTCTTACGAAGCCACTCCTTCATTGCCCGGGTGGTGTGTTTGGGATCATTGTCATGCTGAAAGACCCAGGCACGTTTCATCTTCAATGCCCTTGCTGGTGGAAGGAGGTTTTCATTCAAAATCTCACGATACATGGCCCCATTCATTCTTTCCTTTACACGGATCAGTCACCCTGGTCCCTTTGCAGAAAAATAGCCCCAAAGTATGATGTTTCCACCCCCATGTTTCACAGTAGGTATGGTGTTCTTTCTCCTCCAAACACGACAAGTTGAGTTTTTACCAAAAAGTTCTATTTTGGTTTCATCTGACCATATGACATTCTCCCAATCCTCTTCTGGATCATCCAAATGCTCTCTAGCAAACTTCAGACGGGCCTGGACATGTACTGGCTTAAGCAGGGGGACACGTCTGGCACTGCAGGATTTGAGTCCCTGGCGGCGTAGTGTGTTTCTGATGTAGCCTTTGTTACTTTGGTCCCAGCTCTCTGCAGGTCATTCACTAGGTCCCCCCATGTGGTTCTGGGATTTTTGCTCACCGTTCTCTTGATCATTTTGACCTCATGGGGTGAGATCTTGCGTGGAGCCCCAGATCAAGGGAGATTATCAGTGGTCTTGTATATCTTCCATTTTCTAATAATTGCTCCCACAGTTGATTTCTTCACACCAAGCTGCTTACCTATTGCAGATTCAGTCTTCCCAGCCTGGTGCAGGTCTACAATTTTGTTTCTGGTGTCCTTTGACAGCTCTTTGGTCTTGGCCATAGTGGAGTTTGGAGTCTGACTGTTTGAGGTTGTGGACAGGTGTCTTTTATACTGATAACGAGTTCAAACAGGTGCCATTAATACAGGTAACGAGTGGAGGACAGAGGAGCCTCTTAAAGAAGAAGTTACAGGTCTGTGAGAGCCAGAAATCTTGCTTGTTTGTAGGTGACCAAATACTTATTTTACTGAGGAATTTACCAATTAATTTATTAAAAATCCTTCAATGTGATTTTCTGGATTTTTTTTTTTTCATTTTGTCTCTCATAGTTCAGGTATACCTATGATGAAAATTGGAGACCTCTCTCATCTTTTAAGTGGGAGAACTTGCACAATTGGTGGCTGACTAAATACTTTTTTGCCCCACTGTATATATATATATAAAATCAAATGAAATCAAACTTTATTATCATATTGCTGTACATACAACTGTAGTGCAGGCAAGATGAAATTGCGTTTCTCTCAGCATCCATATAAATAGAAGCAGCATGATTTAAGACACACTCACACATAGCTTAACCTCCCCCACCCCCCCCCACCCCCATCCATTCACACATCCCTGAGACATACTTGGAAAAAAACTAACTATAATATACAAATAATATACAAAATGTCCGTAGGTGCAGTAGTGTGTATGAGAGATTCCGGGTCAACTGTTTAGCATCCTGACAGCTTGTGGAAGGAAGCTGTTGATCAGTCTGGTGGTTCTGCCTCTGATGCTCCGGAATCGTTTACCAGATGGAAGAAGTTCAAAGTGTTTATGCAGAGGGTGAGAACGGTCCTTGACAATGTTCAGTGCCCTGCTCCTACAACGGTTCTGAAAAAGTTCTTGGACAGAGGGGAGGGAGACTCCAATTACCCTCTCAGCCCCCTTGACTATCCTCTGCAGGGCTTTTTTGTCTGACATACTGCAGCTGGAGTACCATGTAGCAATGCAGTACGTCAGAACACTCTCCACCACACCTCTGTAGAAGGTCCTGAGGATGCAGATGGGGAGAGAGGCCTGTTTGAGTTTCCTCAAGAAGTGCAGTCTCTGTTGAGCCCGCTTCCTGATCCCCAAGGAATTCTTGCTCCAGGTCAGGTCCTGCGAGATCTGCACTCCAAGGAACTTGATGTTCTCCACTCTCTCCACTAAACGGCCGCCGATGCTGAGGGGGACGTGCTCAGGCTGTGACCGCTGTAAGTCGATAATCATCTCCTTCGTTTTGTCCACGTTGAGCACCAGATTGTTCTCCCTGCACCAGCCCTCCAGGTCTCTCACTTCTTCCCTGTACATTGATTCCTCATCCCTCTGAATAAGTCCCACCACCGTGGTGTCGTTTGCAAACTTAATAATCTGGTTCCCCTCATGTCTGGATACACAGTCATGTGTTAGAAGTGTAAACAACAGTGGACTGAGTACACAGCCTTGAGGGGATCCGGTGCTCAGCGTGACAGAGTTGGAGATGTTGTTTCCACCCCGGACAGACTGAGGTCTCTCAGTCAGGAAATCCAGGATCCAGAGACATGTGGCGGTGTTCAGACCGAGAAGGAGTAATTTCTCCATCAGTCTCTGGGGAATAATGGTGTTGAATGCTGAACTGAAATCAATGTACAGGAGTCTGGCGTAGGTGTCTTTCTGGTCGAGGTGGGTGATGACAGAGTTTAGGGTGGTGACTATAGCATCCTCCGTGGAGCGGTTTGAACGATATGCAAACTGGAGTTGGTTGTGTGATGCAGGGAGGCAGGCTGTAATGTGTGGTTTGACAAGCCGTTCAAAACACTTCACCACAATTGGTGTCAGTGCAACAGGATGATAGTCATTCAAACAGGACACAACTGGTTTCTTTGCCACCGGTACAATGATAGAGGTCTTGAAGCATCTGGGAATGATGGCCTGACTCGGGGAGATGTTATAAATGTCAGTCAGGATATCCGCCAACTTGCTCGCGCAGTCTCGGAGCACACGTCCCGGAATGTTGTCCGGACCTGCAGCTTTGCGTGGGTTGACTCTGGTTAGGGTCCTCCGTGTGTCCGCTGTGTTGATGGTAAAAGCTGGTCCGACCGATGGTGGGGGTGGGCCAGCCCTCCCTCTGATTGTCGAGTTTGATGCTATATATATATACACACACACAATTTAGGGCCTAATACTGAGCCCTGGGGGACTCCACAAGCAATGTCCAAATATAAGAAAAATGTATCACCCAACTTCACAAATTGTTTTCTGTGATTTAAATAGCTTCTCACCCTGTGCAACATCACACCCCTGATTCCATATCGTTCTAGCTTATTGGTCAAAATTTCATGATTGACTGTATCAAATGGCTTCTTCAAATCCAGAAATACCCCAACTTCATGCTGTTTTTGATCAATAATGCTTGCAATTTCCTCAATTGTATCAGTTAGTGCCAGTGATGTAGAAATGCTTGACCTGAACCAATATTGATTGTCAGAAAGTATTTTTATGTTTGTATAAAAACTTATCTAATTGAGTGTTGAACAGTTTTTGAAGAATTTTAGAGAATTGTGGAAGCAAAGATACAGGTCAGTAATTTGTGAAGTTGTGTTTGTCCCCAGTTTTATGCAACAGCACAGCTTTTGCTATTTTCATTTCATTTGGACCAGTTTGAAATGATAAGTTGCAGATATATGCAAGTGGCTTTAAAATCCCCTCTATAACCTTTTTCACAATTATGATGTCAACCCCATTACAATCAGTGGACGTTTTATATCTACATTTATTTACAATATCTAAGACGTCATTTTCTCCCACAGGAGAAAGAAACATCGAATGGAGATTCATTCATTCATCATCTTTCCAGTTCTCAAATGGTAGTGGCTCTGGGATCATATCAGCCACAGTTGGCCCAACACTTATGAAAAATTTATTAAAGCTATTGACCACATCAACAACATCATCTTTTATGATATGGTTTTCAATAAAACACTGAGGGTAACTGTGATGTCCAGAATTATTCTTAGTAACACTGTTTATTATATTCCATAGTTCCTTAATATTGTGTTTGTTGTTATTCAGAATTTTGCCATAATACTCCTTTCTAAATACTCAAATAATATTAGTTAAATTTTTTATATGTTTTATATTTATTTTCAGCCCTTATAGTTTGTTGATTTAAATAATCCCTCTATAGTGTATTTTTCTTTTTACATGCATTTTGTAAACCCTTAGTGGCATGATGCTGAGCAAGGTGGGCGAACCATGCTCATGCTTTCAGTTATTTCCAGTTATTTTCTGTTCTTTCCTCATTTCAGTTTTATTGCTGAATTTGAGTTTGGTTTTGTCTTTATGATGTTATTTGAGTTTACCATTTGTTTTTGTCTGTTTTTGAGAGTTCCTGTTTTCTTAGTTAAATTACTATAATCTTGTTTATTAATATTATGTGTCCATGGTCTTCTTGTTTTGTGAACTATATCTTCCTGTGTTTGTATCTGAGCCTTCTCCACCTTCGTCTTTAGTTCTCTCTGTGAAGTATTGGTATTTCAGTATATTCAGTTTTGACCCAGTGGCTGTAGGGTTGCCCTTTTTTTTCCCCTTACCTGTTTTTTCTGTGCTACCAGAGGGAGAGCCAGACAGCTTTACCTCACCGTTGAAGGGTCCGGTAGGCAAGTGCTCATTTAGTATGAACATGGGGTGGGAGTTGTACTGTGCGGCAATCAAAATTGATCAGCTCAAAGCAGGGACTTCCTCAGCTCTCACCCCTCAGTCCTCTTTATGGTATTTGAGGCTCATGGAAGCAACCATCCACCATCACCCGCAGCTTGGGGAGCACGCCGAGGGGAAGGAACTGATTTCCTCGGTGGCCAGCTTGCTGCAGGAATACCGGGAAATGCTGAGGAGGTCACAGATGAGGCCGAAGCCTGCAACAACAAAGAAGTGTCCCCGGGCTCTGGCGCCACCTTTTCCTCGCTACCCTCCGGTTTTTGCTCCAGCCTCTCTCACTCCTCCTGCTGCATCCCAGCAGAGCTCGGGTAAGCCTGCCTCCTCTCCACACTGTTCACAGCCTGTTCCTGAGCCAATGAGGAAGTGTTACCTGGATGCGCCCAGACTTTTGCCACCACTCAGCTGTGTCACAACAGAGGAATTCCTCCACCACAGCTGCTGTTTTGGCCACTGATGAACCTGCAGTGCCAGCTCCTCCTGGGTCTCCATTGGTGCCTTTGCCTGCTGCAGCCATGGAGAGGGATTCATCTGGGCCTTCTGCAGCAGCTACTATCACACCATGGGAATAAAGGCAAGTACATTTTCGTTCTGATGAAATGCCTTGTCTTATTCCTGGTGGGAGGGCTCAGCAGCAACCATACACTTTGGCTGAGCTCTCACCACCTGCTGCTGCAGTCATCCATGCTTCCTCACCTGCTTCTCCCATGTCCCTGTCTGTTCTTTCTGTGTGTCCACCTGTCCTACGGGGGCGCTGCCGGACTATGGAGGGGCCTGCTGATCCGGAGGTTCCTGTTCCGGTCCCACAGCCACATCATGGATGGGAGAGGAGCGCCTTCTGTATCCTGAAGCCTGAGCTGACAACGGAGTATCCCCTAGTTTTGGCATTGCAGGATCCGGTTCCATTGGTGAGACGTTCAGCTTCAGCCGTGACATCTGGGATTCCACCAGCTACTGCTGCCATGTCTGGGGTTCCACTAGTCCCTGCCACCATGTCCGGAGTTCTGCCAGTTCCTGTTGTCACACCAGAGGTTCTGCCAGTTCCTGCTGTCATGCCGGAAGTTTCACCAGTTCCTGTCATCATGGCTGAAGCTTCATCTGCCATCACACCTATTGCTTTGTCTGCAGCAGTAGAGTCACTGGAGCCGTGGTTGGCGGTGGAGCTTGAGTTAAGGCAAATCCTCTTTTTTGTCCTTACAATATCAGTATTGGAGAGATCTTGTCTTGCTCATGGCGGGGAGAACCAGTGGCAGTGGCCATCTGCTCCTGAGTTTCCACCGTCGAGCTCCACTGCTGCCAGTGACAGTGACCCGGTGTTTGTATTTTCCTCCCCTTGTGAAGTGGCCAAGTCGGGAATGGAATCCCAGGCAGATGGACTTGATACGCCCCAGCCTGAGTCGCCTGGTTTCATCGCGGGTCAGCAGTCTCTGCCTGGATTTGTCGCTGGTCAATGGTTTTCACCTGTGGTTGCCGCTGGTCAACAGTCTTCACCTGAGGTTGCCACTGGTAAGCAGCCTTCATCTGGTTTCACCGATGGTCATCAGTTCACTTCATCTGGTTTCGCTGATGGTCATCAGTCAACTTCGTCTGGTTTCGCCGATGGTCATCAGCCCACTTCATCTGATATCATTGACAGTCATCAGCCCACTTCATCTGGTTTCCCCAATGGTCAACAGTCCACTTCGTCTGGCTTCGCCGAAGGTCAGCAGCCCTCCTCATCTGGTTTCTTCACTGGTCAGCTGTCTTCATCACCTGGTTTCCTGGTTGGTCAGCCACCTTCGTCGTCTGATTTCCTCACTGGTCAGCCATCTTAGTTGTCTGGTCTCCTCGCTGGTCAGTCGTCTTAGTTGCCTGGTTTCCTCATTGATCAGAAGTCATCGCTGTCTAGTTTCCCCGTCAGTCAGCCACCATTGCCATCTGGGTTCGCTGTTGGCCAGCAGTCATCGTTGGGTGTCAAAGTTCTTCAGTTGCTGACCAACTGGATTCATGCCCCAGCCCCTGCGGTCCATAGGAAGCACATTTTCCAGCTGCTACCTCTTGAAAGGGATGCATTGTGCTCTGCAGTCCGATGGCTTAGGGACACTGGGAGGCCACCTGAGAGATCGTGTCCTCTGGTCCGTTGGGGTTGGAATGCTGGGAGACCACCTGGCGGTCTACACCATCTACTTGGGTGGCTCAGAAACTCTGGGATGCCACCCGACTTATTCCACCTTGTGATCTGGTGCTCTTTGGACTCCAGTAGGCCACCTGAACTGCTTTACTTTTTTGCCCTATGATCCTAGAGTTTCAGTTGGTCACCTGATCTGTCTTGGTTTGTGGGTCATTTTGAGCGAGTGTTTTGTTTTGTACCTCCTGGCCTGGTTTCCCCCACTGCCCTCCCTGGATCGGTTACTGTTCTGTCCTGTTAGGGGGTTTGGTGTGTTTTCTTTTCTTTTTGATGTTACGTTGGGGTGTCTGGAACCACACCCCTTGGATGGGGGGCTCTGACATGATACTGAGAAAGGTGGGAGAACCATATTCATGCTTTCAGTTATTTCTAGTTATTTTCTGTACTTTCCTCATTTCAGTTTTATTATTGAATTTGAGTTTGGTTTTGTCTTTGTGATGTTGAATTTTCCATTTGTTTCTGTCTGTTTTTGAGAGTTCCTGTTTTCTTAGTTAAATTACTATAATTTTGTTTATTACCTCCGCCAGGCCGAAAGGCCAAGAGGAGGTAATGTTTTTGCCGGGGTTTGTCTGTGTGTTTGTCTGTGTGTTTGTCTGTTTGTCTGTCTGTCTGTCTGTTTGTCTGTTGGTTAGCAAGATAACTCAAAAACTTTTGGACGGATTTCAATGAAACTTTCAGGCGTTGTTGGAAATGGTACAAGGAAGAACTGATTACATTTTGGGGATGATCCGCATCACTGTCTGCATACAGGAATTTTTTAAAGCATTTTTCCACACTGTGACATACGGCCATTTTCAACATGTGCGCAGGCGCAATGGAGGGCGCTGGGCGTCGTGTCTGACCAACACAAACTCCGCCTTCTTCAACGTTTTAGCCACAAAAGCATGCGGAAAACACTGGTGGCCTTGGCCCGCCAGCGTGCCTGTGCCAGCCATAGGCGCTGCGCACATTGCGCTGGTCGTCGTGTATGACCAACACAAACTCCGCGTTCTTCAACGTTTTAGGCACAAAAGCACGCGGAAAACACTGCTGGCCTGGGCACGCCAGCGTGCCTGTTTTTGCGCCACGCTGCAAAACCTGACACGACCACCTGTCCGCCGCCCCATTATTTGCCACAAATTCCCCGCCCAGCTATAGGCGCTGCGTAAAAACGACCTCTCTGCCGGGGAAGATTCTAAATTCTGTTTTGCCGCGGAGCGCAACCCCAATATAATATAAAACCCACGGCAACCTGTCTAACCAATCTGCATCCGTCAGTGGAGGAGATGGACCCACCAACACTTCAGTTTATTACCTCCGCCAAGGAGGCAATGCTTTTACTACCGTAAAACGGGGCTATAAGGGACGGCGGGGTAAATGGGACACTTTTCTAAATGTAATTCTGCTTTTTTAATTTTGCTTCCGCCTAGATTTGATGAAGGATTCATGGATATTTGACAATAACAACACAACTCAGCTTCCTGCTCAAAATAAAAAAAGCAGAATTACATTTAAAACATTTCCCAGAAAAGTGTCCCTTATTAACCCGCCGTCCCTTATAGCCCCGTTTTACACTACTGAACCACTAATCCTATCACTATCACATTGATTGTCATTCATTAATTGTCTGTTTATTGCACTGTCCATGTCAAATAAACAAATAATCATTGTGAATCCAATTGCTAGTCATATCTTTTCATGCTCAGGGAATCTGAAAACGTACACACAAACACTGTATGGGGGGAACTGTGCCGCTTGGCGGAGGTCTGCGCTCTCCGAGTGCTTTTCTAGTTAATTTTGTGTCCATGGTCTTCCTGTTTTGTGAACTATAACTTCTTGTTTTTGTATTTGAGCCTTCTCCGCCATCATCTTTAGCTTTCTCTGTGAAGTATTGGTATTTGTTATTATTACCTCCGCCAAGGAGGTAATGTTTTTACCGGTGTTTGTTTGTCTGTCTGTCTGTCTGTCTGTTACCAACATAACTACTAACTAACTAACTAACCTGCACTTATATAGCGCTTTTCTAGTCACAAAGACCACTCAAAGCGCTTTCATTAATACTAACCCTCTATTCTAAGGGCCTATAGGAAACAGATATCTAGGGACAATTTAGAACAGCCAATTAACCTAACATGCATGTTTTTGGCATGTGGGAGGAAACCGGAGAAATCCCGGAGTAAACCCACGCAACACGGGGAGAACATGCAAACTCCACACAGATCACTGTTGGTCGGGGGCTGGGATCGAACCCACGATCCCACAATCCCCCGGCCAAGGGTAAACTGTGCTGCCGCAGTGCTAACCACTGCGCCACCGTGCAGCCCAACTCAAAAAGTTATGAACGGATTTTGATGAAATTTTTAGGAAAGGTGTGTAATTAATTTAATTTAATTTAATAAGGGTGATTTAATTTAATTTAATTTAATTTAATTTAATTTAATTTAATGGCATGGGGAACAGATGATTAGATTTTGGTGATGATCTGAGAGTGCATACCTCCACCAAGGGCTTTCTTTGTTTGTATTTGTGCAGCAGGATTACACAAAAACTACTGGATGGATTTGGATGAAATTTTCACCAGAGGTGGTTCTTGGGCTAGAGAGGAACCCATTATATTTTGGTGATGATCTGAGAATGCATACCTCAGCCAAGGCTCTAATCTTCTCACAGTGTGTTAGCAACAATACTCCAAAAGTTATAAACGGATTATGATGAAATTTTTAGGAAAGGTGTGTAATGGCACGGGAGACAGATGGTTAGATTTTGGTAATGATCTGAGAGTGCATACCTCAACCAAGGGCTTTGTTTTTATTTGTGAAGCAGGATTACATAAAAACTACTGGATGGATTTGGATGACATTTTCACCAGAGGTGGTTCTTGGGCTAGACAGGAACCCATTATGTTTTGGTGATGATCTGAGAGTGTATACCTCCACCAAGGGCTTTGTTTGTATTTGTGCAGCAGGATTACACAATACTACTGGATGGATTTGGATGAAATTTTCACCAGAGGTGGTTCTTGGGATAGACAGGAGCCCATTATATTTTGGTGATGATCTAAGAATGCATATCTCAGCCAAGGCTCTTATCTTCTCACAGTGTGTTAGCAACAATACTCCAAAACTGATGGACAGACTCTGATGCCATTTTCACCACAAGTGGCTATAGGCCTACACACAGACCCATTACATTTTGGAGGTCACCCATGAGAAACGGAAGGAGCCTTGGCCGAGGTATGCACTCTCTGAGTGCTTTTCTAGTTGTTATTCCTATTATTATTAGCGTTGCTCAGGTTGGTATTCCATTTTGTCCTTGACTTGGTAGGTTATTTTCTCCCTTTGTATTTTGTGTCTCAATCTCATTCTGCAGTCATCTCTTTTTGTATTCATGTTCTCCTGTGCTTTTATTTTGACAGTGACCTTTATTTACTTCCTCTTTTAGTTTAATTCAATTCAACTTTATTTATATAGCGCCATATCACAACAATAGTCATCTCATAGCACTTTCAAATGTAGGGGAAACCCCACAATTGAAGAAAGACCCCAGCAATCAGGCGATCCCCTGTGAGCAAGCACTTGGAGACGGTGGAGAGGAAAAACTCCCTTTTAACAGGAAGAAACCTCTAGCAGAACCAGGCTCAGGGAGGGGCAATCATCTGCTGCAACTGACTGGGGGGTGAGGGGATAGACAAGATGAAAAGAACAGACATAAACAGAGCAAACAGTTTGCGAGGTGTCACAGCTGTTTTTATTTGACTTTTTAATCCCCACTCTTCACCCTTATGATCCACACCTGTTTATCACTGGTTGAATCTCTCGTATTGCTATTTAAGGGATGCTGTCCCGCAGCTTGGGGCGGCGTTCTTTATTTTGTCTCCAGATGTGAGTCCCACGTCTAAGTCATCTCTGTAATCCTGCATTTGTCCCACGCTTCTCTCCTCGTTATTCCAGCATGTGTTTGATACCAGAGCTATCTGAGCTATTCTTGTTATCCTGCCTGGTCCATCCTGCTTTGTAAGTTTATGTTCCTTTGGATTTATATTTTTCATTAAACTTTTGCAACTCACAGCCGATGTTTGGGTCTCCCTTCCGCCCTGAAGGGGCAGTTTATGACACTAAGTCATCCATGGTTGGTCTATCCTTTTTTTTTTCTCTGTTGAAAATTATTACTGGACAGTTTTTATTAAGAGACATGAATGTTTCTAAAAAAAAAAATAAATGCTGTATGCATTGTTAACATTAGTTTGATTGTAAACATTTTCCCAATTTTGTATTAAAAAATAATTCTTAAATGCAGTAACATTATCTTCAGACCTTATACGCCTGCATCTTTTTTTTTATTTTATCTGTTTTCTCCTGTAGTTCCAGTCATAGACTGCAAAAACTGGTAAATGGTCACTGATGTTTATAATTAATAATCCATTCACTGTGTTGCTGTCCATCTCATTGGTAAATATATTGTCAATCAATGTAACACTGTGCGTTCTGTTCCTACTGGGTCTGGTGATTTGGGGGTATAAACCCACACTGTGTAAAGTGTTGATAAAATCATTGATCGGTTGGTGTATGGGGTACCCCCCCACAGCAGCCACGGACAAACACAGCGCTCGACTAGAGCAATTAACAGGACAGTGAGATGTGTGTGTTGAGATCAATAGGCAGCCTTCCTGTGCTTAGTTCAGGCACCAGCATCCTGTGGATATGTATGACGCAAATGCAAACATTCATGCTTCCTGTTCGCATTGTGGTACAAATGTCACATGTCTGAATGCATTTCCTTTGATGATAAAATGCCTTTGATGTATTGTCCGTTGCTGGGTATTTAAGTGGCTGAATTCATATGTTCACTCTCTGTTCTTCTTCTGACTGCTTCTGACTACAGCTCATGAGAGCCTGAGAGCGATCCCCAGCATGCTTATACAGCAGCTGGGGTGAGCTCCGTGATGGCGATGATTTGATCAATAAACTTCATTAAAACTCCAGACGCCGTGTCTTATTCTAACCTCGCCACACTGGTGACCCCGCAGACGCACACGCTTTGTGCGACGCAACCTTCTGGTCTGGACAACCACGCTGGCGACCCGACGCTGAAAAGAACACGCTGCCAGCAAACGCAGCACCCGGCAGTGATTCTCCGACGACGAGCGAACGCGGCAGCCCGACTGATCTGCCCTTCCTATCTGCTTCAGGGAGACTTTGACGCTCTTCGGAGACCACCCACGACCGGGAAAGCTGAGGAAATTTCATGGTGAGGTCTGCACGCCTAGATCGGCACATCCACGCTGGACCGGCCGCTCTCACGGCTCCTGACACACGATTCTGTGTCTCCATACGAGAGCGCACACACCTTGCCCTCTCTCCACGACGGCGGCCCATGGCCGACGGAGAACGCGTGGACCTGAACGCACCATGACCCGGCACGAGCGACGACCAACAGCCCGAACAGGGGAGACAATCGGCGCCGACTGCGCAGATCTCCATCAAGCCCCCTGACCCTGATTCGCCTCGCGACAGCGGACCGGCCATGCACAGAAGTCTCGCATCAGAACAGCGCAGCTGGAAGGCACGTGGCCGCAGCACGTGCCACGCACCAGAGACAAGCTGGCTCTACAGACTTATACATCATCCTCCGCCGCTGCACACGGCTCTTCAGGACTGCTCACACACCTGAAGCACACACGCAGCCCGCACACAGGATTTGGTGTAAGTCTCAGCCACGGCGCACGACGGGAATCCAGCCGTCAGCTGTCCCCGAGGGCTTTAGGGCCGCGAACGCACCTAAAGCCTAAACGCCAAGTCCCTCACATAGCTTCAGCTCCTGTTTTTCTTCATTGCCGGACTGAATCGCGAGAGGAATCAGAGACTAACTTTTCTTCCCACAGCCATGGACATCCCCCGCCACTTGCTACCCCCACCCGTCGGGGTCACCAGTGTAGAAGCATGCTCAAATAACGAGGCTGAGTTTCAGTCATAAAACCAGCTTTATTTGACAGAACGCAGCTTCTAGCATTCTCAAAGCAGGAAAGAGAAAGAATCATACTTCAACCCCCTTTTATACATTTCCAGCATCAGAATTCAAGCCACATGGTGTCTTCAGTCAACATACAGTTACAAAGCATCCCCTTGAAGCTTCACCATTGTCTCTCATTTCCTGATGAACCGGAATACCCTCCAGGGCGTCTTCTGTGGGACAAAGAGACAAATCTCACACTTCCTTGTTACCTCCTGTAGATTCGAGTCCTTAGTCCTTGCAGACGTGACACCCCGCAATACACATTCAGTCCTGTCTCTGTGGCAGCGTGAGCCCACAATGTGTGTCGGCCACACTAATGTCACATGTCTGAATGCATTTCCTTTGATGATAAAATGCCTTTGATGTATTGTCCGTTGCTGGGTATTTAAGTGGCTGAATTCATATGTTCACTCTCTGTTCTTCTTCTGACTGCTTCTGACTACAGCTCATGAGAGCCTGAGAGCGATCCCCAGCATGCTTATACAGCAGCTGGGGTGAGCTCCGTGATGGCGATGATTTGATCAATAAACTTCATTAAAACTCCAGACGCCGTGTCTTATTCTAACATCGCCACAGGTGCATATTTGTGTTAAGCAGGTCAATTTTAAAATAACCGCAGATGAAAATATTTTTTTGATTCTTTTTAGAAAACTTCACATCAATCCAGTCATTGAATCCTTCAATCATAGAGCTTGGTGTTCTGTATATACAGCTAACTATAACATTTCTTATTTTATCACTGATTATTTCATTTGTTATGCATTCTAACAAGTTATCTATCACAGCTGTCATGTTTTGTACCTCCTTTTGTACCCTCCTTTCTTTTGTCCACATATATTGCTACACCTCCTCCACTCTTGTTCCTTTTGTTCATGTAGTTCATTTCATATCCATCTAATTCAAAGTCCATTCCTTTTTCTTCATTAATCAATGTTTCAGATATAGCAATAATTTTAAAAGGTTTTGTAAAGTGATTCAAAAATTCCTTGATGTTATTGAAGTTTGCATAAAGGCTCCTACTGGTGAAAGGAATCATTGATAATTTGTTGTCCATTACAATAGCCTGATTGAACTGTAATAGTAGCAGTTGTTGTCGATATTGGCAAAGAAATTATTCTCTTGATCTATATCATTTTCCATGTCCACCTGATTATGGTCGACATATTGGAATGTTCTCAGTTCAAGCTGATCATGATCTGGAATCCAATTAGTAATATTGGTGTTGTCTGATGTACTAGAGGAGTGAGTTCTTTCAGGCAGTGCCATATTTGATCTTGTGGATTATGTTACACGTGTACTCATACCTCCCGTGAAGACAGTTAATACTTATCCAGTTATTTGATGTTTCTGATGATCAGCATTTTAGCTTGCCTGATGCTCCATTGAGTTTGATGAAGAATTTACAGCTCATGGTCCTTGTGTGCTGTATTTTCCTTTGTTTTCTCAGGTATAGTGCATTTCTGGCAATATCTGCGGGTTTTTTTGTTTTTGTTTTTGTTTTTTTGTCAGATGCTCATTTATGAAGACGTTTGTTACTTTCAGTTTCTTTCCTTGTTTAATCAGTGCAGTTTTATGTTTTCTGCTGACAAACCTAATTATTACTGCTGGTCTGTCACTGTCCTGTCTTCGTGGCAGAGGATGGCAAGCCTCAATGTCATTATATTCCACCTCAACACCTTTAGACTGGAGGAAGGAAACCACCTGTCGCTCCCCTGAGTTGATGTCCTTCTTCCTGGGCTCCTCCCTGCTGTCAACGATCACTGCCCGAGCTCATGACCGGGGTTTGATCTGAAGCCCAGTGACTATCAAATCATTCATCCTGGTCTGCTGCTCTAAATCCGCTACTCTGCCTTCCAAGTATGCAAGATGGCAAGACTTCTCAGCATTCTGAAGGTCCAGAGCCTTCACTTCCTCCACCAAGTTCAGGATAGTGCTGTGTCCATAATTGGGTCAATAACAAGCAGAACAAGGGTACTGTTAATGGAGCTTTATTAACAGAACTATGTACAATGCCGTATGGACTTTCAGTGCTCTCCAGCAGGCCAAGGCGTCTATGGCAAAAGAGGATGGGCCCCTTCCGACCTAGCCCTTTATACCCTGGGTGGCATCACTACCAGAAACAGCAGTCCGCCACCCCTAACAATTCCCCATCCAACCCAGGCGCCATCTTACTAATACTATTCACATGTAAACCCCCCCCCCCGCCCCTTCAAAAAAATGCAAGCACATGGATTGGCCCACAAAAACTTATCACCCCACTCACACTCTAATCATAAAACATATGTACAAAAGAAATAAACGACCTATCCATTCACACAACAAAGGCTGGGAGGCTTGGTCAACTACCAGCACTCACCTACAAGGCCAGGCGGATTGTTCTGCCACCTTGTCACTAGCAGTCCAGAATAAAATAGGCCTTTGCTCTAACGAAGTCAATCCCCTGAACAATCATAACATATACACAGCACACACTGAAATATTCAAATATAAAACAAACCTAACCCCCTATTGGTGCCCCCCCCCCCCAACACACCCACTATACATTTGGGCACATCATCATATTTACAGTGTTGGGCAATGTCAGCATTTAACCAAAAATTGTTATGACCCGAGCGCCGGTTCTGATCGCGCTCGGGCTAATTTATTTCTCGTTGCCGGCCTTGACAGCTGCGGGCTGTATTCTGGCCTCACCGGGCTCTTATTGTGAAAGTGCTCGGTGGGGCTTCCGCCTGTCAACGGCCGGTCAGCTGATTGTCATTACCGTCGTTAGTGCTTCGCCCTTTTAAGCCCGGCACTGACGATGGTAAGACGCAGGAGTATTGGTCTACATTCTGTCAACGGCTCGTCTCGTTTGTCTTGTCAAGTCTGGGTCTACGCCTCGTCATGTTAGAGAGTGCCGTAGACCTTCATGTCAGGTTTGTCATCATAGTTTTGTCACAGTTAGCTCGTGGCGGCTGGGTTAGCCCTACGAGTCCAAGTCTCAGTTATGTGTGTGTTTGCCCTATAGGGGTTCATAGTTGTGTTTTGTCACGTCTGGAAATAAATAACATCTTAGCCAAACTCTCTGGTGAACTCTGTGGCGTCTCTTGGTGATCCGCGAGGATCACCACATGACAGTATACTCCTGCCAGGTCGCCTAAACGGAGGCGCCGCACCGAGACGCCGTTTCACCGTGAGTTTGTGCCATTTTGGACTGTTTGTTCTTCCCTGTCTGGATGCCTGCTGCTGGGAGAATGCCGTCATCCAAGGGTCGCGGTCGGCGCCTGGACAGAAGGCTAGCGGAGGTCCTGGAGTACGTGGACTGCACATTATTCTCTGCTACGCTGTGGGACGCTCCCAGCGACGTGTGCAGGCATTTGGACTATGCTGAGGAGCTTTTGGACAACCTTCCCCTCGATAGTTACGACCACCTGGAGGTGATCACGAGGTGGGAGGAACTCGCCATTCAGTGCGAGTTACTTCGCGGGCTGGAAGAGAAGAGCAGGAAGCAGGGGAGGAGGAATCCCTGCTCCCCGCGTTGGTGTCCCGTCCCAGAGCATGTCCAGGAGTACACGCCTTCTAGGGGCCGACGAGGACGTCGGCGTAACGGCGCGGGCAACCCTCAGCGGAATCCCGGATGGACTCGCTGCTGGCGTATCCCGTCAGCGAATCTCCGATAGCGGCCCCACCTCGTCTTCCCAGGGGGCTCTCTGTCGCCATCCAGCGGGGAGAAGGAGGAACGACATCCCCCACAGCAGGAACCATCTCTGCCCCGGGAGGAAGGCAAGTGCACGATAATTTCTCACATTATGATATTATTCTGCTTTGTCTGACTCCTGGGGATGGAGTTCGGGGTTCACAGCCCCCCGAGCTCCCTCCACCTGCTGTGGATGAAATTATTAATCCTACTGCCTCTGTGTTCTCCCTCGTCGAGCGGTCTGTGATGCCAGGCCAGCGTCGCCAGACGAAGAGGGCCCCTGCAGTGCTGGATAGCCTGCATCCGGCCCTGCAGTCACGTCTTGGACGGAGGAGAGGAGCGGACTGCGGCCCGGAGCCTGAGCCGACAAAGAAGCGTCCCCGGGTCTCCTCGCCGGAGCGGTCCGAGCCAGTGGGTCAAGGGTTCCCTGCCTCCACGCCATACGGGTCGTCGGCGTGGACGGCAGCGTGGGAGGAACCTGAGGCTGCAGGTGACATCGTGCCAGCTGCGGAGCCCGACGCAGCTGAGTCTGAGCCAGCTGACGAGTCGCCCTGAACCCGGATCGTCGGAGTCCTGGGTGGCAACGGAACCCGAGTGCAGGCAAGTGCTGCCTTTTCTGTCTCTGTCCCCTGTTGAGCATTTTTGCCTGCCTCTCGGGGAGGCGAGTGAGGAGCAGCCGTCTGCTGCGCCCGAGCTCGTCTCACTGGGTTCCGTTGCTACCGGTGATACTGATCCCGGTTTTCCTGTCCCCAAGCTTTGTTCTAGTGTCGCCAGCGGGGAACGGGTCGGTGTCACCAAGGTGGAGGTCCCAGGTTCGAGGGTGGAGTTCGTCAGCGGAGCTGCACCGGAGGCCCAATCGGGTCCCACCGCAGGGGCGGTTCCGGCCCAATCGGGGTCCAACGTGGGTGCACTGGAGGCTCGATCGGGGTCCACCGCGGGTGCGGTTCTGGCCCAATCAGGGCCCAACGTGGGTGCAGCTGGGACCCAATCTGGGTCCAGCAGTGATGCAGCGCGAGCGTGGTCCATTGGCGGGGGAGGAGCTGCAGACCCTTCTTCGCGGAGCGGATTCTTGGCTCGCCCTGCTCATCGATCCCCTCTGAGTCACCGCCCCTATTCATCATCGCCGGGGGCCATGGGGGGCCCTGTTCACTCGCCCCGGTTCTCCCGAGTTTTGTTCTCGTCAGGGAGGCCACTGCGGGTTGTTGATGCCCTGGACTGGTGGCTGAGGGACACGGGTCGGCCGCCGGAGGGACTGTTTCGCCGGTTCGGTGCCTCGGTTCGGCCACCCGACCTGTTATGTGTGCCATGGGGCTACCTAGTTCGACCACCGGAGAAGCGGACGTGCAGGACTTTGGACTCTGGTGAGCCGCCTGGTCCGCCTCCTTTGACCATCGGTCGACATAAACTGTCGGGGGTGGTAGTGGTCCCTGGGTTTGTCTCAGTATTGGTGCTTTTTTTTTCTTTGTCCTGGTTATTTTGTATCTAGTGCTCATGCCTTGCAGTAGCCCTGCTGGCTTATGTATCGTCTGGGTAGAGCGTGTGGTGCTCTGTTTTTTTTTTTGTTTCGTGTATAGTTTGATATGAGCGAGTAGTGCTCTGTTTTTTTTGTTTCATGTAGTCTGGTATGAGCGTGTAATGCTCTGTTTCTGTTTTGTATAGTTTGATATGAGCGAGTAGTGCTCTGTTTTTTTTTTTGCTTCATGTAGTCTGGTATGAGCGTGTAATGCTCTGTTTCGGTTTTGTATAGTCTGGTATGAGCGAGTATGCTCTATTCTTGCATTTAATTTTTTTCTGAACCTGTAGTAATGGTTTTTGTTTTCCCTTGTACATTTTTTCTTGTTAGTCTTGTCATTGTCTTGTATGGTTTTTTTTGTCTTGTTAATGGGTTGGTTTCTCTCCCTCCGCACCTGTCCCCCAACCTCCCACCCTGGTGGGGGGGCGGGGGGCAGGGTGGTTCCTTGGGGCGTTCGGAGTCCGCCCGTGGAGGGAGGGTACTGTTATGACCCGAGCGCCGGTTCTGATCGCGCTCGGGCTAAGTTATTTCTCGTTGCCGGCCTTGACAGCTGCGGGCTGTATTCTGGCCTCACCGGGCTCTTATTGTGAAAGTGCTCGGTGGGGCTTCCGCCTGTCAACGGCCGGTCAGCTGATTGTCATTACCGTCGTTAGTGCTTCGCCCTTTTAAGCCCAGCACTGACGACGGTAAGACGCAGGAGTATTGGTTTACATTCTGTCAACGGCTCGTCTCGTTTGTCTTGTCAAGTCTGGGTCTACGCCTCGTCATGTTAGAGAGTGCCGTAGACCTTCATGTCAGGTTTGTCATCATAGTTTTGTCACAGTTAGCTCGTGGCGGCTGGGTTAGCCCTACGAGCCCAAGTCTCAGTTATGTGTGTGTTTGCCCTATAGGGGTTCATAGTTGTGTTTTGTCACGTCTGGAAATAAATAACATCTTAGCCAAACTCTCTGGTGAACTCTGTGGCGTCTCTTGGTGATCCGCGAGGATCACCACATGACAAAAATATCTCCAAATCATTACATTACTTAAATCAAACAACTCGGTGCTTTTCTTTCCAACACACTCAATATAACAATTCCATTATAGACACTTTGACATCTCATTCCATTTGTTTTATTTTATTTTTTTTTTTTTCAAAATCACTCAATTTTTAAATTATAACAAGCAACTAATAAGACATTTCTTTTTTGTTTACCTCTCACTTCAAATATTCAGGGCACACTCCAATAAGGCTATAAACTATATACACCATGACATAGGAGCACAAAATCTTAAAAACACAAACCAAACATTCCCACAGTCATTTAACACATCCCATGGAGTACCCTCTCCCTGGACTGCCATCCCATGGTTCCCATCCACACCGCCTTCTCTTCCTGGCCTCTGGGGTTGAATTGCACTGGCTCCTCTTCTCCACTAGTAGTTCATTGGGGTGTCTCCACATCTCGTCCAGCAGGCCCAGAAACCCGTCAGCCCGGGCAGCCACCACCTAGAGCCGCCCCTGGTCTTCGCGTCGTTCGCACGTTCTGTGTGTCCCTCTCAGCCGAACTTCGACCCTTGGGCAAACTCTATCACAATCTTCAGGGGAACTCTGCAATGCTTCCTCGAGCCACTACGGTGTAAGCAAGCCTACTCCTCAGAACCGGCCGTCTTGCGGATCCGGTTCAAAGTTCTCTTAGAAGGCCGTTGCTTGGAGCACTTTAATACTGAGCTCTCCGGTCTTGCCCTATCAGTCCTCAGTGCGGGTGCCTCGAGCTTACGGGTCATCCTGGGGGTCCCGCCATGCCATCCAGCTCCCACACCAAGGGTAGCTTGGACTCTGGCATTGGGTCCATCCTGGGACGACGTCACGTGGCGACGGGCGTGCTCTCCTCCAGTAATGCCGCACCTCTCTGTGTCCCACACCTCCTCATCTTCCACACATGGAGCAAGTCGGTTCCACAGCCCGCAGCCCAACCACTCCTGTCCGGTGTCATTGGCGATGGAAAAACCCAGTCTTTAAACATATTAAGATAAGATAAGATAAGATAAGCCTTTATTAGTCCCACAATGGGGAAATTCCAGGATTGCAACAGCACAGGGATAGCAACACTCAGAGCAACAATCAGAAGGCAAGAAAAAACAACATCTAGCAAACATATGTCCATATTACTATAAATGTATATATATAGACACACAGTGCAGAGCATTATGGCTGGTGAATGTGCAGCAGAAAGTCTAAGCTCTCTCTCCGCGGATGCAGCGGGCCAGCTGGAAGTCTTTGGGCATGATGGTGACCCCCTTAGCGAAGAAGAGACCACCAGGTGGGTCTCGCTGGTCTCCTGCAGAGCCATGACGGCGAAACTCAGGAAACGCAGGACGGTCTTGAAGTCCTGAGCGATCTCCCTCACCAGGCGCTGGACGGGCAGCTTACGGATGAGCAGCTCCGTGGATTTCTGGTAGCGACGGATCTCTCTCAGAGCCACGGACCTGTGACGGCGAGGCCTCTTCGCCTCTTCACTCTGCCGGTGGCCAGAGCGCCACACATATTGCACCCCATAATGGCTCCGGCAGCGGTGACAATAATTTGAACATCCAGCATTGTCATAGATCGGTACCTTGCCTCCAACTCCAAACATCCTAAGACGGCCAACCTGTTCATTTTGTAGCCGTAACATGGTGCAGTCTCTTTATGGATATGGCGGTGGGGAAACAGACTCCTCACTATCGCTAGGTTCAAAATGGAGATTACCACTCCAGTGTAAACCAATAGCGGCACCTCAACGCCTTCTAGCGACACAGTACAGCTGATATGTCCATTTGTTTCCAGGGAAACCGTACGAAGTATCGTCGGAGTCTTCGGCAAGAGATCCGCCTCATGCTGTCGATCCCTCCTCTCAAACTTCTTACAAGTCCTGGCAAAGTGGTTCAGTAAGCCACACCTCCCATAATGCTTGCCCTTCGCCAGATATTTCCTGGACTTATAGCGGTGTTTAGGGCACCCACAGCTGTAACATCTAGGCGTTTCTGGAGCAGGCCTATTTTTGACCACAGAGGTGTATTCGTCATCCCCGTTGTCTTCATTCTCAGGGTCCAAATTCAGTACCTTTAGGAGAGGCTCATCCTGGATTGGAGTGGCTCTCTCACTGAGGTCTCTCGCTATTGTCTCAGCTTCCTCAAATTGCTGAGCTAGCTCGATAGCGGAGGTCAACGTCAGCTCACCTGGGTGGGTTAAAAGCCTCGATCGAGCTACAGGACACCAAACATGCTCCGCTAGCTGGTCCCGGATCATTTCATCCTCCAGGTTCCCAAACTTGCATTCCCTCACCAGCTCACGGAGGTCCATTATAAATCTTCTCACAGACTCTCCCGTCTGCTGGCGACGCTGTCAAAATTGAATGCGTCGAACGGTGACGTTTTCAGAAGCACGAAAAAAGCGCGCCATTAGCTCCATGACCTCGTTGAAGCTATTGGCTTCTCCCAAGTTCTCCAAAATCCTCTGCCCCTCCATGCCCAAATTATGGACCAAAACTACCCTCACACGAAGCTTCTTGAGTTTGCTGAGGTTCAAAGCCACCATATAGTTGGTAAATGCGACGAACCATCTAGGCCAAGGCACAGACAGCTCACCTGGTGCTTCCAAAAATGGCTGAAAATTGGCATCTGATCTCTCCATAACCGCTTTTACCTCGTCGCCAAATGTGTCCATAATTTGGTCAATAACAAGCAGTGCGAAGGTACTGTTAACAGAGCTTTATTAACAGAACTATGGACAATACCATATGGACTTTTGGTGCTCTCCAGCAGGCCAGGGCGTCTATGGCGAAAGAGGACGGGCCCCTTCCACTCTAGCACTTTATACCCTAGGTGGCGTCACTACCGGAAACGGCAGTCTGCCACCCATAACCATTCCCCGGCCAACCCAGCCGCCATCTTAGTAGTACTACCTATATTCATATGTAACAGATAGCCTTTTGCTGCAATTTGACAGTGGAAAGCTCCTCTGTCATGAAATCCAATGACTTTTTGATATCATCGGCTTCCTCAGTTGTCAGTGCCTTCTTTGGCCCCATGACGCTTTCACTGAAAAGCAACGTCCGTTGTGGTTCCTTCCCAGGCTCCCGGTGGTCAATATATCCTCCTGGTAATGGCTCAGGTGTTTCCCAGTGTTTTCAGATATATCGGTAAAGTTAGAGCCACCACAGCAGCATGAGAGATAAGGTGTGTTCAGAAAGTCTCATCATTGTATTCTATTTTTATTTATGTTTTACACAATGTCACAACTTCACTGTAAATGTTGTTGTATATGAAGAGTTCTTTTGCAAAACTAGATAAGTGCAATTGGTTAATATTGAGAAAAGCATTTTCATCTGCTGGTTAATAGGTGTTAGTATTTCCAATTCAGCTTCTAAGACATGGTCACTTGAAATATGAGTATCTCTGTCATGCGGTGGCTCTCGCGAGCCACCATAAGACGCCACACCATCACCAGAGAGTTGTGCAAGAGTTTTTTATTAACGGTGAAGTTATGATAATACAAGCTGCTGAGGCAGTGACACACACAAGTCTACACACACTGGGAAGCGTAAGTCTAAACAGTCCACTTACAGGTCCACAGGAGGCGACGGTCATACCCCAGACAGACAAGGTAGAAAACAGTCCAAAGCATACGTAGCTCCGGCGAAGAGAGACGGACACTGCTGCAGGGATGCGGCCGCTAGCGTGGGTTTAAGAAGTCCGTCACTAACGACCGCAAATGCAGAACAGTTCAGGACTTGACAGTTGAGCGGAAGCCTCCCCGAGCGCTGTCACAATAAGAGCTCGGAGAGCCAGGATAACAACGCCGCTGTCAAGCCCTGACAGGAATAACCCGAGCACAAATAGCATAGTGCTCGGGTCATAACAGTAGCCCCCCCTCAAAAGGCGGGCTCCGAACGTCTTGTAACACCCCCTCCCCCAACCACAGGGTGAGTGAATGGAGGAACAGGCAAGGAGGGAGCCAAACAAAACCCAACAAGGCCCCAAACAAAAAGGAAAAAGAACACATCCCCCGACATATCCATCAAATTCCCCCAGAATTGTGAAAAAAAAACAAGGCAGGAATTACAATACAAGGGGTACAAACCATACAGAGCATAATTACCTGACACCGAAAGCTTTCCCACAGAGACCACAGACAACCTGTCTAACTCCAGAGTACATAACCCCACGTGGTGTAGAACTCATCAGAGTAAAGATCTCTTCACACACAAACTTTGAAATGCCACAATCATACTCCCAAATCACCCCTGTACATGAAACCCAGCCACAATTAAACCCAAAACAGCCTCAAACACAAGGGTATCTATGAAAAAAAACAAGAAATACATGCTATAGCCCCTCAAGAAAAAGAGGAGAGGAAAACAAAAAAACAAAACAAAAGCATGCTGAAAACATACATGAGGCAATCTCAATTGCTCTAAATAACCTTACACTGTATGGTCCCAAACAGAAGACGATCGGCTGAGATTAAACGCCCCAGGCAGAGCTCCGGTGACCTCCCTGCATCCGATGGCCCACGGATAGTCACAAAAAACAATACATGGTCAGGCGGCCTGCCCCAGTCCCAGGCCCCAAGAGACAAGTCCTCCGGTGACCGTACCAGGCCACCCAGTAGCAAACAGAGTTTATCGGGTGACCAACCCAAGGCGCCAAACCAGCGGAGCAGTTCCTCGGGTGGCCGACCCGCATCCCTCAGCCACCAGAACCGTGGAGAAATAGTGTGCGGCGGCCTGCCAGACGGAGAAACTACATGAGAGCACCAGCCCGCTAGACAAAAACCTCAAACGGCCCCCAGCGCTAACGACCCCAGCTGGTGGCTCCTGAGAGGGGAATAATCAAGACAATGGGTCCACATCACACTAGGCGGCAAAGGGTCTGCAGCTCCTCCACCGATCTCAGTCCAGACCGATGCGATCGTCGCAGCTCCACCTGTATCGGATCCCGATTGGATCACAGCTGCACCCGTGTCGGACCCCAATTGGGTCACAGCAGCGCCAACGTCGGACCCCCACTGGACCTCGCCGGACACCGATTGGGTCACTGCCGCACCAGCATCAGACCCCGATTGGACCTCCTCGAACCCCGATTGGGTCGCAGCTGCACCTGCATTGGACCCCCACTGGACCTCGTCGGACCCCGATTGGGTCGCAGCTGCACCTGCGTCGGACCCCCATTGGACCTCGTCGGACCCCAATTGGGTCGCAGCTGCACCTGCGTCGGACCCCCATTGGACCTCGTTGGACCCCGATTGGGTCGCAGCTGCACCTGCGTTGGACCCCCACTGGACCTCGTCGGACCCTGATTGGACCTCGTCAGACACCGATTGGGTCACAGCCGCACCTGCGTCAGACCCCGATTGGACCTCTTCGGACCCCGATTGGACCTCGTCGGACCCCAATTGGGTCGCAGTTGCACCTGCGTTGGACCCCCACTGGACCTCGTCGGACCCCGATTGGACCACAGCCGCACCTGTGTCAGACCCCAATTGGACCGCGTCGGACCCCGATTGGGTCGCAGCCGCACCTGCGCTAGACCCCCGCTGGATCTCGTCAGGCCCTGATTGGGTCACCGCTGCACCCTCGTCGGACCCCAATTGGATCACAGCAGCACCTGCGTTGGACCCCCACTGGATCTCGGCAGGCCCCGATTGGGTCACTGCTGCACCCGAGTCGGACCCCGATTGGGTCACCTCAGTCCATGCGTCGGACCCCGACTGGGTCTGGACGGACCCCGACTGGGTCGGTACTGCACCGGCGACGACCTCCATCCCCAAACTCGGGACCTCCAGCCCCGCGACCTCGACAGACTCCAAACCGGTTACGCTGTGGAGAGGCTCAGAGGACAGGAGAGGACTGGGATCAGTATCACCGGCAGCGCCAGAGCCCAGCGAGACGAGCTCGGGCGCAGCAGACGGCTGCCCCTCGCTCGCCTCCCCACAAGGCAGGCAAAAATGCTCTAACACACCACAAAGAAAAACAAAGAAGAGCACTTGCCTGCACTCGGGCTCTGGAGCTGTCCAGGACTTCGTCGATCCAGGTTCAGGTAGAAGCTCGTCGTCGGGCTCCCATTCAGCTGCGTCGGGTTCCACAGCCGGCCTGATGGTTTCTGCAGCTGGATCCACTCGCGCTGATGTCCACACCGATAACCCGCACGGCGTGGTGGCAGGGGACCCTCGACCCGCTGGCTCGGGCTGCTCCTCTGTGCAGACCTGGGGACGCTCGCTCAGCGGCTCAGGCTCCACACCGCAGTCTGCTCTCCTCCTCTGTCCAAAACAAGGCTGCGGGGCCAGGATAATTCCCAGAGCCGCAGGCCTCCCCCTCATTCGACGGCGTGGATCTAACGCCGAGGTCCGCTCAGCAGGAGGAAACACAGAGGCAGCAGGTTAAGTACAGATAACTACAGCTGGAGGTGGAAACTCGGGGGGCTGCAAACCCCGAGCTTCACCCCCAGGAGTCAGACAAGACAGATCACCATGATAAGTAGGAGAGTGAATTTGAACTTGCCTGTCTCCTGGAGGGAGGATGGTGCCAGCTGTAGAGGACATTGCTCCTTCCCTCGCTCGCTGGGTGGTAGGAAAGGACCCATGGACAGAGCTCGTTGGCGCAGGACTCTGATCACTCACAGCAGCTGGAGAGGGTGTCGAGGACGAGGGAGTGGCAGCCGAAGCGGGCCGGGCACAGCATGCTGACCGTACAGCAGGGGGTGGTGGCCCGAAAAAAGCGGCTGCAGGAATTCCCTCTTGATGTGACGCCGAAGAGACAGCTGACTGGTTGAGTGGGTCATTCCGGCGGCCCGGAACTGGATCCAGAACAGGAGCTTGCTGAAGATGTGCTCGGCCGCGGCACCGACACCTACGCCGGCCCCTAGATGGTGCAAACTCCAGAAATGGATCGAGGACAGGATCGGGATCCATAGGCAAAGAGCAGGAGTGCCTCCTCCTCTGCTTCATGCCGTGCTCCTCCTCCAGCATAAGGAATATCTCGCGTTGCGTGGCGATATCTACCCTCCTCGCGTTGACTTCCGGGTGGTCGGCGTAGCGGGGAGAGAGATGACGAAGAGCGTCTTCAGCAGAGTCCAGCTACCAGTGTATACCGTGATCGTAATCCAGGAGGGAAGTGGAGATGAGCATCTCATCCACGAATTCAAGGACGCCCGTCAGCTCGTGGCTCGGACTCCGAGCGCGGCCCCATCCGCAACGGCATTCCTCACACACACCGTACCCAGACAGGAAAAGCAAATGTCCAAAAAACACTAACTCACTGGTGAAAGGCATCTCGGGTTGGCGTCACCGTAAACGTCGTTTTTTGGCGGCAGTGTACTGTCATGCGGTGGCTCTCGCGAGCCACCATAAGACGCCACACCGTCACCAGAGAGTTGTGCAAGAGTTTTTTATTAACGGTGAAGTTATGATAATACAAGCTGCTGAGGCAGTGACACACACAAGTCTACACACACTGGGAAGCATAAGGCTAAACAGCTCACATACAGGTCCACAGGAGGCGACGGTCATACCCCAGACAGACAAGGTAGAAAACAGTCCAAAGCATACGTAGCTCCGACGAAGAGAGACAGACACTGCTGCAGGGATGCGGCCGCTAGCATGGGTTTAAGAAGTCCGTCACTAATGACCGCAAATGCAGAACAGCTGTTCAGGACTTGACAGCTGAGCGGAAGCCTCCCCGAGCGCTGTCACAATAAGAGCTCAGAGAGCCAGGATAACAACGCCGCTGTCAAGCCCTGACAGGAATAACCTGAG
Organism: Pholidichthys leucotaenia; assembly: GCA_020510985.1. NCBI lineage: Eukaryota > Metazoa > Chordata > Actinopteri > Cichliformes > Pholidichthyidae > Pholidichthys > Pholidichthys leucotaenia. The sequence continues at coordinate 334,079,440 of CM035839.1, read as the reverse complement.
CACAAATAACATAGTGCTCAGGTCATAACAATCTCAGACATAATAAAGCAAAAAAATCGAACATCAACTTAATTACTTTTTGGCAATTTATTAGTATTTTTTTTTTCAAAAAACAGATAAGTCCACAAGCCATTCTTTTTCAAAAACAGACATGTCCCGAAAACCATGCTAGTTTGTCTGGAACACACTTGAATGTCTATAAGCATCGATGTAGTATGACTGACACACTGATTTAGGCATACCCACTCAGTATGGTATAATATAGCTATAATAAAGCTATAATTGAAGATTCAAGATTCAAAGATTTTATTGTCAATACTATTATATGTACAGGCATAGGTGTAATTTATTGGGGGGGGGGGGGGTCAGATGGGATTTAACCCCCCCAATAATCAAATCCATCCAATATAACCCCACCCCCCCATAATCATATAATTATAATTAATAAAAAAATATCTGCAACTCAAGCAAGTATGAAGAAGTTGTCATTTTTTCATTTGCAAGCAACAAAAAGTAACATTTCTAATAATCAGACAATGTATCCCAACTGCTACAGACTTGATATTGCCCAACCGGTCCTTGCGCCTTTTCTGAGTAGGCGTCAGTTGTAAGGGCGGCAGGTGGAGATGCTGGTATAGAATGCATTTATCTCAGTGAGAGAACATGAAACGAGCTCCACAAGGGCAACAAACCATTTTAAATTGGTTGAACTTGTCAAACCAAAGGACCAAACCCTCTGTCCAAAATGAGGTAAATATCATATTTTGCTTGTGAATTGTTGTGTGAAGTTAGCTGGTTGCTAGTTTGCTAATAGGAGTCAACCACAGAATAAATGTGCTGCCTGATAGGATTTAGCTGATCTGAGAAATGATTAGCTTTTCTCATGCAAATTTTTTGCTTTACATTGTATTAATCATTCATGAAATGTGATCAGAATGGATTTGCTCGTCAACTGTTAAGAGTGAAATTTATGTGTTTCATTACTCGTCAAAATGTTAGCAGCTCTGAACATTTTTCAAGTACAAACAAAACCTTCTCCAACCACCAGTCCTTAAATATAAATGTGTTTAAATATTCCTTGTCATCCCCACAAAATTCAAGTTAACCTTAAACTGTTCTGCATTTTAAAAATGTCATGATTTTGAAAATTATAAAATTCAATTAAAAAGCAAGTTTTATCACTTTTGATTATAGACCAAGTCACTCTGAAGGCTATTGTTAAATATCCACATTAAAATGAATTGATTATTTTCCCTACAGATCATTTTCAGATCTTCTATCCTCTGTTAAAATACCATAACTGCACGACAGAGTATCTAGACAAATATATAAAAAATAAACACCAAATAGGTGAATGAAAGAATAGATGCATTTCATATTCCTAAACTTTTTAACGTGTTAAAATGAGTTCAAAAGCACTGCAGTACAGCATCACTGATTTATTTATTTAATTTAATTATTGAGCTTAAAATCACATTTCTAGTTTCCGTTTCCATTTTAGTTAATCATGAGACAGTGATACACAAATTAGGCAGTGACCAAACACTAAGATATTGTACTGAGATATTATATTATCAATGTATAGTGATTTAGTTCCTAGTATGATTCATCACCTTAACACTGTATCTTTTGAGTTTGCTGGTGTTTCAGGGTCCATTTGCAATAAAGGGAGCACTAAAAAAATAAATAAATTGATAACTAAAAAGTATCAATGCTTGGTTCAGCATTTTTTTGGCAGCATTTGTCACCTCCTCCAGCCTGTTGCTTTTCCTGTCAAGTAAGGGTCTCTGCAGAATGCTGCCTGCACCTCGAGAAAGCATATTATAAACCAATTTAAAGTTAGAGCTGTCCTCACTACCAATTTGTGGGGCTCCAAATATTCTCCCCAATCTTTTTTCTCCCTTAGTAAACTTCAGTGTTTTATGTAGCACTGTGACATTTCCAATGTCACTTTTTCATGTGCGCAACTTTTTTTGTCAAAGTTTTACAACTTTTCTTGTAAATCAGACACATTTTTTTTCTTGTAAATTTGCCTACTTTTGGTATAAATATGCAATATTTCCCCCATGTTTTTCCCCCTAAATTCAGTTTCTCACAAAAATGTAGCATTGTTCTTAAATTTGTCATGGAAAATAAGTCTTTTCCCTTACATATTTACAAAATAATTTAAATTTCAAACTTTTTTAAATCATTTTTTTTCATCAAGTTGCTAGTTTTTTCTTGTGAATTTATCCTATTTTCTCCTAAATTTGTACATTTTTTTCAGGTAAATTTGGCAAAGGTAAGTTTGTTATTCATCTTTTATGAGGGGAGGGGGCAAATACCTGAATCCTAAATCTGAAAACTGAATGCTATTGTAAAATAAATAAATAAATAAAAATAAATGTCTAGATAATGACTCCAGAGTAAGTTTTTAATACCAACATGATTTTGTTACAAATTTCACAGATTTATTATCATTTAATGAGTGAAACATAACACACCTATGGTGTGGTGTGTTATGTTCATAATGCCTGTGCAAGCAGGATAACTGTTACTTTTGTCATAGTCTAGCTGACTAACTCACACATAGTGTCCTTAGTTTGTCTACTTGGTAAAAAATAGCTACACAGTGGTACGCCTCATCCACTTAACCTCAGTTCTGTGACTAGAATGATGATCATGGTATCAAAATAAACTAGACGACTTAATGCACCTGCTGACAGCACTGTTAAGATGCTGTTAAGGGGGCGAAGGGGGAAAAACATTTTACATCTTTCCAAGTTTTTTGCATGTGAAATTCTTGCATGAATTACATCTTCCAAAACTGTCAGTGAAGTACCTCTCTTAAACCACTTGAAGATCAATTGAGCTTATTTTATGTCAGGAGCAAGAATGTGAAAGTGACAGCAGCAGGGATAACAAAGAGGATGAGAGGGAGGAGAGAGATGGCCCAGGTGACCAGAGGGAGAGTGAGGCAGCACAGGAGGCACAAGTGACCAGGTAACAATAAAACATGAACTTTGTACATTAGAGAACAGACTGCTGACTAGATCATCATAATAATGTTCTGTTGGACAAACTAATGCATTTTAGACTTGTCCTGATAAGTGATTGACATTTTCTTTTTGTTTATGTGATATCCTTGCAGAGAGACACAGGGTGAGGGCAGCAGTCAGGAAAATCCATTCTGTTATTACCACTGTATAGTGATTTAGCTAAGAGTCAGGCTAAGATTGATCCTAGTGACTCGTCTGTCAGTGCAGGGGTAAATGCTATGAGAAATCAATGTTTTTCACATCACTAAACTGTAACCATGTTTAGTGATGTGGGATGATGGGAGTTGTTGTCCGCTAGTCATTTAAACAAAAACTAAATATTACTCTGTTATTATATGACAGTCAACAACTTTAATTATATGGAAAGTTATCTTTTAAATTGACAAACATCATATGTGCAACTTGTTGCAAAATTTGATTGGGATCAAAGGATAATGTTGCTCTTGCCATTCATTTCAATAAAGATTTCTTTTTTTTAATTTTTTATTTGATTTTGCTTTAAGGTCCAGCATGCAGAAGTAGAGGTGGTGTGACTTAAGCTGTCTATACGGGCAGAGATATCAACCCCCCAGTGTTTGAAACAAAGTTACATCCTTGCGTACAGGACATACAGGAGAATTAAAATGGCATTTGTCTCTCTCTTCATTGGTGTGTACAGTATAGAAAGAAAAGGAATAAGGCTGGAAAAAAACAACAACAGTCTAATATACAATATGTACAGTAATGCAACCCGTGGTGCAAATGGCAACAAGAAAGACCCAGACCTCCCATAGTGCAAAACTGAGATAAACGATTAATGATGATAAAACCCAACAATCCTATATACAGCAAACTGAAGATGTAATACCTGCAATTGCAGTTCAATGTGGTAATGGTGGTGCAGATAGTAACAGATAGGACTGCACATGATCAGTATTGCAGTAACAGACAGACGGCAGCAGATATGGCATTTGTGCAAATGGTTGCGGTTAATATTAATGTGCAGAGACATACAGTAGCAAAGTACCAAGAATTCTGATAAGTGAAGATAATAGTAGCAAGAATTCTGAAAATTGTTTGCTGTTCCGACCTCGATTGCGCCCTCCTGGTGAACGCATCACTGGTTCATCTGCTTCATCAAAATTATCCATATTTGTCATAAAATGCAAGAAAATTGTAAAAAAAAAAAAAAATGCTGCCAGGGAAATCACTCACAGCAAGCAGGTGCTGTGTTTGAAATCCTCACTCTTTCCACATATAGTGTACTATATAGTGAATGTGCAGCCAACAGAGCAGTGAGAGAAGAGCTTCACATCACAACATAAACTACCTTAAGGTATTTATATTTAATAACTCAAAACAATTTGATTTAATACATATTTACTACAAATTACATGCAGGTATTATTATTATTTTTTTTTTTTTTTACCACCATTAGTCTGTAACGTTCTACTGTCTCATGTGATGACGTCATTAACCATGCTGAGAAAACAAGCCCAGTAGTGTCCGAAAGCAGTTAATGTTATTGTTATATTGAGTTTACTGTATAGTCCACTATATCTAAATTCACTGTATAGTGAGTAAGGAGTGAGTGAGTGAGTGAGTGAGTGAGTGAGTGAGTGAACATTCTGAACACAGCCAGGGAAATCAGTCAGAGCGAGCAGACTGGGAAGGTGCCAAGATGAGTCACATGACCCAAATACCAAACACTGATTTGCCCTGTGGAGTTATCTGCTTTTGTAAAAAAACAAACAAACAAACTAACCTGCACTTATATAGCGCTTTTCTAGTCACAAAGACCACTCAAAGCGCTTTCACTAGTACTAACCCTCTATTCTAAGGGCCTATAGGAAACAGATATCTAGGGACAATTTAGAACAACCAATTAACTTAACATGCATGTCTTTGGATTGTGGGAGGAAACCGGAGCCCCCGGAGTAAACCCACGCAGCACAGGGAGAACATGCAAACTCCATACAGAAAGGTTCCAACCCCTGCCAGCCTGGGGATTCGAACCAGGAACCTTCTAGCTGTAAGGCAACAGTGCTAACCACTGCACCACCGTGCTGCCCAAACAAAAAGAAACGCTCCCGGCGTTTATTGGCTTTTGACAAAAAAACAAAAAAAACAAAAAACATGAATTTGTAGTGTTTATAATATAGGACATATCAGATTTTGAGAAACAAAACAATATGAACTTCTATAAGTAGGTAATTTTAACAGCTACTTGATTTAAAGAGGGAAATTTTCTTGGAATTGGTGTTTATCGGTTTTTGCAAACAAACTCTTCATATCTCAACAACAAAATAATGCTAAGATCATCAAACGTTCTACACAATTTCACTTTGGGATCCTGACCGACAACTATGGGTTTTGGGCTAAAAGATTAAAGGACAAGGTCAAAATACCATATAAACTATATATCAAGAATACAGGAAGCTATCGTCACCATGGTGCATTCCTGTTTTTTCGTTTAATAATGTCAGAACTTTCTTGTTGGTTATCTTTGGTCACAAGATCATTGAAACAGCATGTGGTCTATATTAATCATATATTCCATAACCTACATATGTTGAAGCATGGGGAAATGTTTAGTAATTACATATGTAAAGGACTTCACACCTCTGAAAGGACAAAGGCTCTCAACCGCCGAGTGAAGAACAAAGACGTTCCCAGACACGGCGGAGGAGACCGGAGGAGCCACCCTCACCCCCTAAGGCGAGGAGAGGAAATACCAAGACAATGGGGGGATTAAGATAATGAGGGATGTCAGCCTTTGTTATGCATGTCTTTTGTTGTGTGCAAGTATAAAGCCAGTGAGCCGGAGACATTCTGTCTCTTTTTTCCTTCTGCCACTTTGCACCAGATGAGACTTGTTAGGAGAGCTGATTATTAAACTTTTGTTTATAAATCAAATCGCCTCATCATTTCCGAGCTCTTCTACACTGGTGACCCTGACGCGAGTATGGTCCTGAGGCATACCCCCGCAATCGACTCATCCGTGGCGACCCAGGCAGACGCCAGCGACCACGCAGACGGGGGAACAGATGGACAACTGTTCCCCCCGGCAGAAGAGATTGAGAGGGCTCAACCGAGCACCAGCACCGCCGTGAGAGCCGAGGCAAGGCACTCTCACCCGGCGGACACAGCAGTGATGGTATACACGAATGCCGTCGCTGTCAAGCTGCCAGACTTCTGGCAGGAAGACCCTGCCTTGTGGTTTCAGCAGGCTGAAGCCCAGTTTACACTGGCGGGCATCACGGCTGACGATACCAAATTCTACCATATCGTCTCCAAACTCGACGCCGCCACTTCGAAGTGTGTGCGGAGCATGATCCGGCGGCCACCGGCCCGGGACAAATATGAGACGCTCAAAGCAACCATCGTGGCGAACTACGTCCCATCAGCGGAAGAGAGAGCCGAGAAGATCCTGGCGGTCTACGGCCACAGAGGGTGCAAACCGAAGGCCCTCATGGAGGATTTGCTACAGCTTAAAGAAGAGGACAACGACAACTTCCTCTTCCAATTTATATTCCTCAGCATGCTGCCGCCACACATGAGAGGGACACTCGCCAGCATGAAATGCAACAACCACCAAGACTTCCGCGCACTGGCCAACGAAGCTCACCGGCTCGTCAACGCCTGCAAGGAACTGACACCCACAGCAGCAGCCGCAGACCTCAACGCTGATGCCCCGAACCACGAGGAGCCACAACCCACTGAGCAGACCCAGCCCACGGTGACAGCGACATGGCCAAAAAGTAACAGACAGAGCAACGTCTGTTATTATCAACACCGCTTCGCCGAGAAGGCCCGCAAATGCGTTCCCCCCTGCAAATTTGCGATTTCGGGAAACGCCAAAGCCGAGAGCCGTTAACGGCAGCGGTTCTCGGCGAGAAGAATAAGCTGTTGTACGTGATGGATGGACACACAGGCAAGCAGTTCCTCATCGACACAGGAGCTCAGCTGAGTTTCGTCACGCCCTCACACGCAGATCAAGCAACGGGCACCCGGGGCAACGGAGCCGTGGCAGCCAACGGCTCTAACATTGACACGTTCGGCGAAAAGAGCCTGCACCTCCTCATCCACGGCCGCAACTACAGATGGACATTTGTTGTAGCGGCGGTGAGTTTTAACTTATTAGGCGCAGATTTTTTGTGTGCACATGGGTTATTAGTGGATCTAGCAAATAGGCGCCTGGTTAATGCACTGTCCTTTGCTTCTATTCCATGCTCAGCCCGAGTTTCTCCACCACCTGTGCAGGCCAACGTCACCACGGCAGGAGGTAAGTTTGAGCAACTCCTCACCCAATTTCCAGCACTCACAATTCCCAAATTCTCAGCCACTGTGGCTAAACACGGGGTTGAACACTTTATTCCCACAACGGGACCACCCGTTTTTGCCAAAGCTCGCCGCTTAGACACGGCCAAACTCAACATAGCACAGGACGAGTTTACAACCCTTGAAAAATTGGGCATTGTTAGACGCTCGAAGAGCCCCTGGGCCTCACCACTTCACATGGTTCCGAAATCCGACGGTTCTTGGAGACCGTGCGGAGATTACCGCAGATTAAACAACACTACAGCGCATGACCGTTACCCAGTTCCTCACATTCAAGATTTTTCACTACATCTGGCGGGTGCGCGCATTTTTTCAAAAATAGACTTAGTCCGCGGTTATCACCAAGTCCCAGTCCGAGCAGAGGACATTCCTAAAACAGCGGTAATAACTCCTTTCGGCCTTTTTGAATTTCTGCGAATGCCTTTCGGCCTCAAAGGCGCTGCTCAAACTTTTCAACGAATGATGGACGCGGTCCTACGCGACCTTCCTTTTGTCTTCGTCTACCTCGACGACATGCTGGTAGCCAGCTCGTCTGAGGAAGAACACGAGCAGCACCTCACTACGGTTTTTCAGAGGCTTGAAGAGCACGGGCTAATAATCAATCCAGCCAAATGCAAATTCGGCGTGTTGCAAATTGATTTTTTAGGACACAAAGTCTCTCCGAAGGGGGCAGTTCCACTTCCAGACAAAGCTCACGCGATAGAAAGTTTCCCACAGCTACAAACGGTCAAATCACTACAGGAATTTTTAGGGATGGTTAATTTTTACAACCGCTTCCTCCCCCACGCAGCTCAGCTCATGCAGCCCCTATATGACGCGCTCAAAAAAAAGAAAGCTTCCAACGCGGTCGAATGGACCCCGGAGCGCGAATGCGCTTTCGCGGAAGTAAAAAGCGCCCTAGCTAACGGCACACTGTTAGTTCACCCAGACCCCTTGGCCCGCATCGCGCTAACCACAGACGCTTCGGACCTAGCTATAGGGGCAGTTGTAGAACAACTTGTCAGCGGGGTCTGGCAACCTTTAGCATTCTTTAGCAAATCGCTAAACCAAACTGAGCGTAAATACAGCACTTTTGACAGGGAGCTGTTAGCGCTTCATTTATCCATCTGCTACTTCCAGTTCTGGTTAGAAGGGCGGAGTTTCACGGCTTTTGTAGACCATAAACCGCTCACCTTTGCTATGGCTAAAATTTCAGAACCATGGTCAGGCAGGCAACAAAGACAGCTAGCTGCGATTTCAGAGTTCACCACAGACATTCGACACGTGGCAGGCAAACTCAACGTAGTAGCAGACTGTCTCTCTCGCGCTGTGACACCACCAGAGCATGAGGAGACAGATTATACTGCCTCAGCAGCAGAACTCTTCACTAACGCAGACACATAGGCAGCACCTATCCATACAGGGATAGATTATGCAGCCATGGCGGAGGAACAAAGCGGTGACGCGGACGTGCGCGCACTCCTGTCTGGACCAACAGGGTTAAGGCTGGAGAAAAAGGGTTTACGCGACGGCGTGCCCCCCCTAATATGCGATGTTTCAACCGGCCGACCTCGCCCGTTAGTACCGGCTACATGGTGCCGCCGTATTTTCGACGCAATTCACTCCCTCGCGCACCCAGGTGTGTGCGCCTCGGTTAAAATGGTCGCCGAAAAGTTTGTGTGGCCAGGCCTGCGCAAAAACGTAAAAGAATGGGCAAAAACTTGCATTTCTTGTCAACGCGCCAAAATACACAGACACACAAAAGCCCCTCTGGAGCCTTTTCCAATCCCTGCTAGAAGGTTCGACAACGTTCATGTTGACCTCGTGGGGCCACTACCTTCCTCCCAAGGTTTCACACACCTGTTAACAATGATAGACCGCACCACACGCTGGCCAGAGGCAGTCCCTCTAGCGGCAACCACAGCGGAGGAAGTCGCTCGCGTTTTTTTTGACAAACTGGGTAGCACGTTTCGGCGTCCCATCGGACATCACGTCCGAAAGGGGGCCTCAATTTGTCTCAGAGCTCTGGTCAGCCATGTCCAACAGCTTAGGGGCAACAATTCATCGCACCACCGCTTACCACCCTCAGGCTAATGGGTTATGCGAGCGTTTTCACAGGTCTTTAAAGGCTGCCCTCAGAGCCTCACTAACGGACACAAATTGGGTAAATAAACTTCCCTGGGTTTTATTGGGGTTGCGTGCTGCACCTAAAGAGGATCTAGACGCCTCTCCTGCAGAATTAGTCTTTGCACAACCTCTCAGGCTTCCAGGTGAATTTCTACCAGAGAACCCAGAGCCAGGGCACCTTCCAGTCCCAAGGTTTTTAGGCAGCAACGGACCGGACTCTCTCCCCGGTCCAGCTCATCACTCCTTCCCACGGGTTTTTGTCCCTCAAGCTTTAAAAAACGCTGAGTTCGTTTTTGTTAAGCATGAAGCTTTAAAACCAACTTTCCGCCCAGCATAAGATGGGCCATTCAGAGTGCTGGAACATGGTGATAAACACTTTGTGCTTGATTTTGGGGATAGAAAAGAAACAGTCAGCATTGACAGACTTAAACCTGCCTTCTTGTTGAAAGACGAGCCTGCACAGTTGGCGAGAGCACCTCGGCGGGGTAGACCCCCCAAGAGAAAAGACTCAGCTCCCCGGCAGGGAACAATTAACCACTCTCCTTCCCACACTGCAGATTCCTCACAAGAAGGTCCCAGCAGGGTGCCTAAACCAACCTACAGCAGTTTTGGGAGAAGATTAAAACCTAGACAGCACAGGGACTGACACAAACCACTCCACAATTGTTCACTAATTGTGCTGCAACAGTTTAGGACTGACTTATGATTTTACTATGCTGTTATGATTACCACTGAACTCTCTTAGGAGCATGGCTGCTGGAAAGTTTCTTCCGTGGCAAGAGATGTAACACTTAGTATGTCATAGTAATTATCTTAGACTGTGAACCTTTCTATTGTCTTTTCTTAGTTGTTTGGGGGGCCTGTGGTCTATATTAATCATATATTCCATAACCTACATATATTGAAGCATGGGGAAATGTTTAGTAATTACATATGTAAAGGACTTCACACCTCTGAAAGGACAAAGGCTCTCAACCGCCGAGTGAAGAACAAAGACGTTCCCAGACACGGCGGAGGAGACCAGAGGAGCCACCCTCACCCCCTAAGGCGAGGAGAGGAAATACCAAGACAATGGGGGGATTAAGATAATGAGGGATGTCAGCCTTTGTTATGCATGTCTTTTGTTGTGTGCAAGTATAAAGCCAGTGAGCCGGAGACATTCTGTCTCTTTTTTCCTTCTGCCACTCTGCACCAGATGAGACTTGTTAGGAGAGCTGATTATTAAACTTTTGTTTATAAATCAAATCGCCTCATCATTTCCAAGCTCTTCTACACAGCAGTCTTTTAATCTTCCACACTGTGTTACATAGGACCGCCATTCTTGTTAATGTGATTCACACACACTGTTCTATTTTCATCTGACACAGTCATACTTGGACAGCATGATTTGCAAGATAGAAGGTCCTGACTACCAGTATTTGAATTGGTCATCTTCTTACCCTTGATAGCATATCCTCTATTCAATTCAATTCAATTCAACTTTATTTATATAGCGCCATTTCACAACAACAGTCATCTCATAGCACTATCAACTGTAGGGAGGACCCCCACAGTTGCAGAAAGACCCCAGCAATCAGGCGATCCCCTGTGAGCAAGCACTTGGCGACGGTGGAGAGGAAAAACTCCCTTTTAACAGGAAGAAACCTCCAGCAGAACCAGGCTCAGGGAGGGGCAGTCATCTGCTGCGACTGGCTGGGGGGTGAGGGGATAGAGAAGAAGAAAAGAACAGACATGTAGAGAGCAAACAGCACGATGTTTGCTCTAAGTGATATACAGAACAGTGTTTCAATTCAGAAATATTGACCTGATGGTGAAGAATACAAATATCATGGTTGTTGGGAGATATATATATATATGCGTGTGTGTGTGTGTTTTTTTCTTTTTCCGGTTGCCGAAATGCACTGGACAATCCTGCAGGCACATTTTCAAAACTCTTCATTTAGCCAGTGAAACAGTAGACTCTCTGGACCAAACTGTGAAACACTTTTTTATTGCTTTCACCATAATTACATGCAAATACACCACTGCTGAAAACTCCCAGGGCTGGAAGAGACATCAGACACATGTACAGACATTGATTACATGATGTGAGTGAGGACTAGAGCCCTTAAAATAGCATATAGCCTGAATGATTACCCTGTACATTTTGTTTTTTGTATTCATCATTGCAGCCCTGGAATTTCAGATTTTTTTTCTTTCAACATTTTAAACTTTTTTTTTTAAATTACTCTGTGCTAGTATATAGTAAATAAATAATTTGGAAGCTGATTCTCTTTCTGATTCTTTATATTACCTCCATTTGCTTTGAGTTCAGTAAACCAAGGGAAAATGAAATACTGATTTACTAGAAAGCTCATGTAAACTTCACAGATAAAATGTGGCCACTTTTGCTATATACCCCATTTTTAGTATTCGTGAAGTCTGTCTTTCCTCTGTGACAATGTATGGTTTGAGGTTTAAAATTTTACCATTGTCCTGACCGAATGACCTTATTTTAACCCCTTGCACTCCGGTCAATTTTCCTAAAAACGCCAAAAAATAATGTGCCCAAAGTAAATCGAAAGCTGTTCTTCAACCCTTTGCAGCATCTTCATGGGGTTGGTCTCATTTAAAAGAAAACACTTTGAATTTTTTGGCAAAAAAAACAAAAAAAACATGATCTTTCTAAGTGCTCCGGCCACTGAGTTACAGTCATCTAAACATAGTGAACTTGAAGAAAATAAATTTGGCCTGGGTGTTTTTTTGGATACAAATGCTTGCGAATAACACACAGCTTCAGATCCGGGCTGGAAAATGCAACAGAAATGTAAAACCAAGTGTTATCCAGCTGAGGTCCAAATTTTGTAACAATACCACAAAAAATGAATATACTACACAACTTTGTTCTCAGGCTGTTCCCAGGCGTTTTGAAACTGTGCCAAATTGTGGCAAATGGCACAGTTTGGAAAAAAGTCTATAACTTTTGAATGATTCAATGTAGAAGATTCATTTTGGGCTCTAATGAAAGGTGACACTCAGAGCTATGTCTGTGTCTGTGTGTGTGGGGGGGGTTGCCCCCCCCCCGCTACAGAGGACGGAGATTGGCCATCGCTACATGACGGATTACACTCGGATGTGGCGATGTGGCCAGAGCAGCGCTGTCACCGTGGCTCCCCCCCCACCGCTACAGAATTGTAGCGGCGGGGGGGGCGTTCATGGTCCGGAGGCGACGAACGAACCGTGTAACGCGACGCACGCACTTCGGTCATCGTGCGCCGCACAGTTGTAATTTACAGATCGGTCAAAAGTCATTTTTGATTACAATTTTCAGGGATAAAAAATAATTTGGCTTATAACACCTTACCTCTTCACAGCCACATTGTCCTGGCCAACTTCTCTTCCTCATTGTCAGATGAACACGACACTGGTCCGCTCGTGGTTCTGGTCTCGCGACCCGGTCAAAACATAATTCCATGATTGCGGTTTTGGCGAATGATTTACGACCTTCGTCGTCGGCCTCAGTCAGCCTATGATGACCATATAAGAGAATCCTAAACACTCTGCTGGAATTAAAAAAAAAATTAAAGCACTGCCTGTGGCTGCTGAAGCAGTCTCTCTTCACCCAGCCTTTGTAGACAAAACAGCTCAGCGAACTTCTGTGCTTCAATTGGCTTGCTGCGTTGGTAGGCGGGTCCTTCTTGCCAAGTTTTCAGTCATTGGTTCTTCAAGGTTTCAGAAACCCAATTCAAGGCTCTTATTAGTCGAATGAGAGGTCAATCAGATTAACTAATCTGTTTGCGGCTGTGTCTGCAGCTTTTATTTTCAGTGCGCGCTTGGACGCCATACACCACCTACATCACAATCTCCATCATGCGTCCTAGAGCGCACGAGAGCGCCCTCATGCGCTCTAGGATGCAGACACTTGCCCGTCCGCGGTACATCAGAGCGCAAGAGGTTAAGGCAGACCTGAGCATTGTATGGCCCCGCCCGCTTGAGGTTAATTGCAAATTTCAAAATAAACACATTTTCTAATTTTACCTAATGCATGGACTAAAGTTGTGCTGCTTTTATTTTGAAGTTGTTTTTTTATTCACGTGCATAATGACACAATAGTACAGTAAATCAATACTGCGCATGATTGAATCTACCTTGTCACAAGCAGACGACTTTAACCCTCAAAAATGCCCGCGCACGCTAACAAAAGAAAGGTAGATGCCGAATGCATAGTTTTCAACAAAACATGGACTGCTAAGTGACATAACGCACGGCCCAGGAGACACACACGCAGGCTCAGGATAGATTTAACAGCTTTATTAGCAACAGGGAAGTGTATGGCTGCGTGTCTGTGGAATAAGAATGTATTGGTGGTGGCGTCTGCGTCAGGCACGGGGGCAGGAGGCCGTACAGCCGGACAACCCTGTGGGAGAGAGCAGAGGGAGAAGGGTAACGGGCACCACACCAATACAGGGAAATGATGATGATAGCTGGCTTACTTGGTTGTGACAGGTGGCTGGCGTCGACAAGGGCGGAGCCCGGGAGACAGCGACCTGCGGTACCTGTGGCAGCAGCGTAGAGCCAACGGCGAGGTGATGAAGTCCGCCGCCGGGGTTGTCCACCTGTGCACAGGGGAAAGCTAGAGGAGAGAGGTAAGGGGAGCTTACCCAGGATATCTTCACTAGTAGGTTTGAGATCCGTAGTAGCAAAGGGGCCGAAGTAGAGAGACGGCTTCAGGCCGAAGCCCAGGGCAGAGTGGATTAAATACCTCGCCGCTGACAAGGAGCAGGTGTGCGCGCGGCTGGCGCCACTGATGAGCGGCGAGTCATAACAGTACTCCCCCCTCTAGCAGCGCCTCCTGGCGATGGTTTTTCCGGGTGCGCTCGATGAAACTCAGAAATGAGTGACCGGTCCAACACCAGCGAGGAAGGCACCCACTGTCTCCACTCGGGTCCATAGCCCTCCCAATCCACCAGGTACTGCAATCCGCGACCCCGGTGTCGGGTGTCCAAGATGTCAGCGACGGTCCAGGCCGGATGGCCACCAATCATCCGGGGAGCGGGGTGCGCCGCAGGTGGAGGGCAGAGGGGGTCAGAGACCACCGGTTTGATTTTGGAGACGTGGAAGGTGGGATGGATGCGGAGGGAGGAGGGAATAGTCACACGCACAGCCACCGGGTTGATGATCCTGGTTATGGGATAAGGGCCGATGAACCGTTGAGCCAGCTTTCTCCTCTCACCCTTTAGGTTTACGTCCTGTGTGGATACCCAAACTTGCTGTCCCACCTGGTAGGCAGGTGCAGGTCTCCTATGTCGGTCCGCCGTAGACTTATTGCGCTCTGCCGTGCGTAAAAGCGCATTACGCGCCGTGGACCAAAGGGAACGGCACCGCCTCAGATGTGCCTGGACAGAGGGGACAGCCAACTCGCCCTCCTGCGCGGGGAACAGGGGTGGATCATAGCCCAAGGATGCTTTAAAGGGCGACATCCCGATGGCCGTAGAGCGAGAGGTGTTGTGGGCGTACTCCACCCAGGCGAGATGAAAACTCCAGGACGTGGGTTTAGATGAAGTTACGCAGCGGAGCGTAGCCTCCAGCTCCTGGTTTGTCCGCTCACACTGCCCGTTAGACTGGGGGTGATGGCCGGAGGACAGGCTTACCTTGGCTCCCAGGGCATTGCAAAATGACCTCCAGACGTCCGAAGAAAACTGGGGGCCGCGGTCGGAGACCACGTCGACCGAGATTCCATGCAGTCTGACCCCGTGCTGGATGAGGAGGTCCGCCGTCTCCAAGGCTGAGGGAAGTCCACTTAGGGGCATGAAGTGGGCGGCCTTGGAAAAATGGTCAACGATGGTCAGAACTATGTCAAAGTTGTTGGAGACAGGGAGCCCAGTGACGAAGTCCAGAGCGATGTGCGACCAGGGCCTACCAGGGACGGGCAGGGGCTGGAGCAGACCCGCAGGGGCGGCGTTACCTGACTTATTGGCAGCACAGACGGGGCAGGCCCGGACGTAATGGGCGGCATCCTTCCGCAGACCTGGCCACCAAAAGGATCGGTGGAGAAGGTCGATCATCTGTGAAGCTCCAGGATGGCAGGTGAGCTTGGAGGTATGGAGCCAGTGTATAACGTCCCCCCGGACGGCAGATGGCACGAAGAGCCTCCCCTCCGGTCCGCCGCCAGGGTCCGGTTCCAATTCCTGCGCCCTCCGGATCTTGTCTTCTATGTCCCATGTAACAGCCCCCACGACGCACGACCTGGGCAAGATGGTATGAGCAATGTCATCTGCGGCCTCCGGGGCAAATTGCGTCGGGTAGGCCGTTCTTGGAGCCAGGCCTATATGTGATGCTGAACTTAAACCTTGCAAAGAACAGGGACCAACGCTCCTGGCGGACGTTCAGGCGCTTGGCAGATCTCAGGTACTCCAGGTTCTTGTGGTCAGTGAGGACCACAAAAGGCAAGGCTGCCCCCTCCAGCCAGTGACGCCATTCCTGAAGGGCAAGCTTAATGGCAAGAAGCTCTCTGTCCCTCACGTCGTAATTTCGTTCCGCCGGGGACAGGTGCCGGGAGAAGAAGGCGCAGGGTCGCTTGACTCCATTGGCTGGGGACCGCTGGGACAACACCGCCCCCACCCCCGTGTCCAAAGCGTCCACCTCCACAATGCACTGCAGCGCGGGATCGACCTGGCTGAGGACCCGGGAGGAGGAGAACTCCGTCTTCAGTGCCTGGAAGGCCGAAGCGGCCTCTTCAGTCCACTGGAACAGGGTCTTAGGAGAGGTGAGGCGGGTCAGGGGTCTGACGATGGCTCCAAAGTTCGGGACAAAGCGGCGGTAGAAATTGGCGAACCCGATGAACTGCTGAACTTGCTTTCGAGAGGTTGGTGTGGGCCAATCCACCACTGCTTTGATCTTCGCTGGGTCCGGAAGCACCTGGTCATGGGAGATGACGAACCCCAGGAAGGAAGTTGTCCTTGGCGTAGAAATTCACATTTTTTCCGCCTTGACGTACAGACGGTTTCTCCCGCAGTCTCTGCAGGACCCGCCTCACGTGGACCCGGTGTTCATCCCTGGACCTGGAGAAGATGAGAAATGTCGTCCAGGTAGACGAATCACGACCAGGCCGATGAAGTCCCGGAGGACGTCATTGATGAGGTGCTGAAAGACGGCTGGAGCGTTGGTCAACCCAAACGGCATCACAAGATATTCAAAATGCCCGTTTGGGGTTCGAAGGAAGGCGGGTTTTCCACTCATCTCCCTCCCGATCCGGATGAGGTGGTAAGCGCTGCGGAGATCCAGCCTTAGTAACCAGGTCGCCCCCTGGAGGGAGTGGAAGGCGGGTCCATAAGGGGGGGCAGGGTGTACCGGTCCTTCTCCGTGATATCGTTGAGAGACCGATAGTCGATACAAGGACCGAAGAGAGGCCAGTCCTTCTTTCCCATTGAAGCAAGAACCCTGGGCACCTACTAGGAGAGGAGGACGGTCGGATGATCGCCAGCACTGAGCGACTTCCTTCAGGTAGCTGTTTCATTGCCTCCTTCTCCGGGCGCGGACAGACTGTAGAGGCGTCCTGAGGTAAGGGCGCCCCTGGCGGATGTTAATGGCACAGTCGTAGGGCCGGTGAGGAGGCAGAGACATCTTCCTTGGACTTACTGAAAAACGGCATACCCAGGTCGTGGAACTCTGGAGGGCACTAGGGTGAGATCCGGGGGCGCGGTGTCCTGGCTGGGGGAGGCGAGGACGGGCGCAGGGGCCGCGGGATTGGAGGCAGGTACCCATGCAGAAAGTGCTCCACGCTGAAACCTTCCCAGTCTTCCAGTCCAAGGCGGGGTTGTGGAGGCGGAGCCAGGGATAACCGACAATGACAGGTGTTACTGAGGTGGGCAGGACGTAAAAGGAGATATCCTCCCGATGGTTTCCAGAGATGATCACCGGGACAGGGGATGTTTGGTGGGTTACCTTTCCCAGGGAAACTCGGGAGAGATTAACGAGGGCGAGAGGAGTATCGAGGGGGTGACAGTGGATGCCCAGTCGGGTTGCCAGGCTTTGTGAAATAAAGCTACCCTCCGCGCCTGAATCCACCAGTGCATGTGTGAGATGCCCAGTGAGGTTGTGACAGAAGCGGATGGGTAGCGTCAAATGTGTGAGGGGATTTAACCGATTAGCGTCCGCGAGGCCCCCTACAGTGACTCGCGGACCACCTCGTTTGGCTTCTCCGGACAATTCTCCACCGTGTGCTGGCTACCTCCGCAATACATGCAGAGGCCCAGGTCACGACGGTGCTGTTTCTCCGCCAGGGGGAGCTTTGTCCGGCCCGTCACCATTGGTTCCGACTCCTCGGAGACCTCCGGCGGCGGTAACGCCAGGTGGCGAGCTTGGGACAGACGTGCAGAGGCACCCTGCAAGCGAGAAGACTGCTTCCGCTTGGAGGTGCGCTCGCGCAGCCTGTTATCCAAGCTGATGGTGAGAGAAATCAGCTCCGCCAGCGTCTCCGGGGTATCCCATCCAGCCAGCTCATCCCTCAGACCGGAGTTTAGACTGCGGAGGAAGATGCCGCAGAGCGCGTGCTCTTACCAGCCAACTTCCTCCGCGGTAACCCGGAAGTCGATCGCGTATTCGGCCGCCGATCGGCTCCCCTGTTGGAGTCCGAGAAGACGGTCGACCTGGACACTGTCCAAACGCGAATGATCGAACACTTCCAGAAATTGTCGCACGAACTGGCCATAGGTGAGGGTAGCGTAGCTGGGCTTCACCATAATGGCGTAAGCCCAGGTAAGCGCACGACCCTCAAGGAGATTTCCTATATAGCCAATTCTGCTATGGTCTGAGGGAAAATCTCCGGGAACGCGAAGAAACACGGACTCACACTGCATAATAAAACCCCAAGCTCCACCCAGCTTACCGCTGAAGCGAGCAGGAGTGGGGATTGGTGTGAGCCGTGTTGGCGCACCCGGAGCAGGCTGGACGGCCACCGGAGATGCAGGAGCCACGCCACCCGGACGAGCCGAGGGGAACGGCTGCTGGGGGTCCAAGCGGTCTAATCGGTTAGTGATGTTAATTAATTGATTCAATATCACCTGTTGCTGATAGGCTATTGAATCCACCCGAGCCTCGAGGGTGGAAAGACGGCGTTCGAGCCCGCTGTCTGCCGAGCCGCTCTGCTGAAGCCGTACTGACATAACGCACGGCCCAGGAGACACACACGCAGGCTCAGGATAGATTTAACAGCTTTATTAGCAACAGGGAAGTGTATGGCTGCGTGTCTGTGGAATAAGAATGTATTGGTGGTGGCGTCTGCGTCAGGCACGGGGGCAGGAGGCCGTACAGCCGGACAACCCTGTGGGAGAGAGCAGAGGGAGAAGGGTAACGGGCACCACACCAATACAGGGAAATGATGATGATAGCTGGCTTACTTGGTTGTGACAGGTGGCTGGCGTCGACAAGGGCGGAGCCCGGGAGACAGCGACCTGCGGTACCTGTGGCAGCAGCGTAGAGCCAACGGCGAGGTGATGAAGTCCGCCGCCGGGGTTGTCCACCTGTGCACAGGGGAAAGCTAGAGGAGAGAGGTAAGGGGAGCTTACCCAGGATATCTTTGCTAGTAGGTTTGAGATCCGTAGTAGCAAAGGGGCCGAAGTAGAGAGAAGGCTTCAGGCCGAAGCCCAGGGCAGAGTGGATTAAATACCTCGCCGCTGACGAGGAGCAGGTGTGCGCGCGGCTGGCGCCGCTGATGAGCGGCAAGTCATAACACTAAGTATTTATTTACTTGGCTATGGATGAGAGTTGTGATGTCTGTGACACAGCCCAGTTACTTGTATTTGTCCGTGGGATAACGGACTTCAAAATTATGGAGGAGCTGGCAGCAATGCGGTCAATGAAAGGGACAACGGCAGGGAGCGATCTTTTCAGAGAGGTAACTGCATGCATGGACACGCCGGGGCTGAAATGGGACAGACTAGTTTGTGTCACAATGGACGGTTGTCCAAATCTGACGGGAAAAAATGTCGGACTTTTGAAACGTATGCAAGAAAAAGTGACTGAAATCGACCCAGATCAGAAATTGGTATTTTTGTATTGTATATACATCAGCATGTGTTGTGCAAGTCAATGCTAAAAATTAACCATGTTTTTGATGTTGTAACTAAAATAGTTAACTTCATCAGGGCACGAGCACTGAATCACAGACAGTTTGTTGCACTTTTGGAGGAGAATGAGACTGAACATAATGACATCGGCTACCACACAGTTGTCAGATGGCTCAGCCTAGGCAAAGTACTTAAAAGAGTTTGGGACCTGAAAGCAGAGATTCAAGAGTTTTGTGAGAAGAAAGGCAAAGGCATCCCAGAGCTCTCAGATGAGGACTGGATGGCAGATATTGCATTTGCTGTTGATGTGACTGCACTGATGAATGAACTGAACACCAAATTGCAAGGCAAGGGCCTTTTTTTTTTTATGAAATGCACAGCCTCGTGAGGGCTTTCATGAGAAAGTTGCAGTTTCTTTTAAGCCAACTGGAGAGCAACACTCTCACTCACATGCAAGCCCTGAAATAAGTCACACCATCAGCTGATCACCTCCGCAGGTACTCATCCATGTTAGTAGCACTGCATGGTGAGTTTTCAAGGCAATTTGAAGATCTCAGAACAATCGAGGATGAAATTTTTAGATTAGATTAGATTAGATTCAACTTTATTGTCATTACACATGTATGAATACAAGGTAACGAAACACAGTTTAGCATCCAATCAGAAGTGCAAAGGACAGCAGTGCAGTATATACGGTAATTAACCAGTATGTGCAATTTATGCAATATATGCAAATATATGCAGCAGTGCAGAAAGTTAAGATGTGCCAATAATGTGCAATAAGTTAGATGTAGTTATGTAGTTATGCAGTTATGTACAGGTGAGGATGGTAAGAGATGATGGTAAGAGAGTCAGCGGGGAACTAAGTTCAATAACGTGACAGCTGTTGGAAAGAAACTGCACATGATTTCCTCTTCCTTTACCTGCAGTGTGTGCACCCAGTGATGTTCAACTGGAACTAACTGACCTGCAGTCTGATGCGATACTGGCAGAGCACTTAAGTCGAATCACTGCTGGAGTTTTTACTCTTCTCTCAAGGAAGAGAACTTTCCAAACATGAGAACACGCTCAGAAGATGTTGGTTCCCTTTGGCTTTACCTACATATGTGAACAAATATTCTCAGTGATGAAGTTTACCAAATCCAGGTATAGCTCCTCTCTCAGTGATGATCATCTGTCAGCTGTGCTTCGCATCTCCACCTCAGACATTCAACCTGACTTTGATGCACTTGTTAAAGCCCAGCAGAGATTAGATTTCTCTCACTGAACAAGAAAAAAGAACTGAAAAACACCAAGTGAGGTGGTTAGACTACAAATGTAGGCATGTAAATGCACCAGCTAGCAGTGAATTGGGACACTTTCTTTGGAGGCCTTTTTCTCAGAAATCACAGTTCAGTGACAATCATTACTATAATATGATACATCTTGCTTAATATTTGGAGAACAAAGACAATATTGTGATGTCTTTAGAAAGCTAAGAACCTCTTTCCAACAGTATGAAACTCAAAATGTGTTTTGGGGTGAATGCGACTGAAAATGATCACTAATATAATAAGTCACAATGGTAAAAATGTTCACATTTTGTTTACCATTGTTTTGTGAAAACTGATTGAATACGTCCCAGCCTGGGACCTCCATGGGTGCAGCTTCCCCTCTGGCCGAGGCCATTGTTTGGGTTCCCCCTCCGTGGTTTGAGTCTCCGTCGGTGCTGTGTCCCAGACGGGGACCATCGTGAGTGCTGTGCCCCAGCCTGAAGCCAACCTGGGTACTGTGTTTCAGTATGGGGCCACCAAGGGTGCAGCACTGGCCCAGTCCGGGCCCACCAAGGGTGCAGCATTGGCCAAGTCTGGGCCCACCGAGGGTGCAGCGTTGGTCCAGTCTGGGCCCACCGAGGGTGCAGCGTTGGCCCAGGCCGGGTCCACCATGGGTGCAGCCTTGGTCCAGTCTGAGTCCTCTGAGGGTGCAGCCTTGGTGCAGTCCAAATCGTCTGAGGGTGCAGCCTTGCTCCAGCCCAAGCCCACTGAGGGTGCAGCGTTGCTCCAGCCTGAAACCACTGCAGGTGCTGCCATGCTCCAGCCCGGAGCCACCGTGGGTGCAACATTGTCTCTACCTGAGACCAACGAGGGTGTAACTGGGTTCCAGCTCAAAGACGTCATGATTCCCCATCCTCCTTTGCCGGATGACCCCATGGGTTCCCCTCCTTCCCTGCCAGTTGCCGTCATGGTTTCCCCTCCTTGGCTCTCCTTCCCGGCCTTGGATCTCCCGGTGGGGGAGCCACCTCCAGAGCTATCCCTTCTATTCAGGTGGCTGAAAAACCCTGGTTGATCTCCTGACGGACTGAGCTGTTGGGTTGGGTGGCCCATATTCTCCGGCAGGCCACCTGACTTGTTCCATCTCGCCGTCCGTCGGGTCTGGGACTTTGGTCACCCCCCTGAACTTTTTAGCTCCTGGACCCAGGGGGCTTAGGTTATTGTCTCTGACTGGTGTGGGCCCTGAGCTGATTTTTTTTTTTTTTTTTTTTTTTTTTTTTGTCTTGTGCCCTCCTAGCCTGTTTCACCCACCCTGGGTGGGTTATTGTTATGTTCCTTTTGGGTGGGTGGGGGGGGTCTTTCTTTTTCTTTTTGGTGTTACCCTGGGGTGTTTGGGTTCCACCCCTTGAGAGGGTGGCTCTGTCACGAGCTGGGTTCTGGAGGTTCTTCCGGACCCAGTCTCGTGGCTCCTTCTCTGTAATTGTATATTCATTTGTTGTATTTTTTATGCCTCTTTGAGTTGTTTTATTTCTTTCCATTTGCTTTGTTTGTATTTCAGCTTGTTTCGGCTATGTCCTGTTTCATTTGTAATTATTATCTAGTCCATATTTGTTTATGTTATCTTTCATATTTGTTCTGTGGGCTGGCAGCTGTCAGACAACATTTCCAGGTTTGCGCTTTGCGTGGGCATCATCTGTCAGACTGCCTGCCCAACCGCTCCTCTCTCATCATTACCAGCTGATCCCAATCACTATTATTGTTCCCACTTTCCCCGCTCAGGTGAACCCACACCTGTGATCATTTACGTTGTTTCCCCAGTAGTATTTATACGCCGCTGTTCATTTTGTCTTTGCGGCACTATTGAATGAATCTTCCCACGAATGTTCCTCTGTATTACTCCACATTCGCAGAGCGATGCTGGCTCTGGAACATAAACTGTTAGTCTTCTTCATTTGTATTTTTTGTGTGTTCTGCACAGTTTTGGGATTTTCTGTTCTTTTTGTTAATAAAATGTCAAGAATGCAATTCAGCACCTGGGTCTGTCTTCCTGCCCCGAAGGGGCGTACATTACAGCTACAAAGTGCTAATTTCCATCCATCCATCCATCCATGCATCTTCTTCCGCTTAGCAGGATGTCTGGGTCATGGTGGGAAGAGTCCAAGCAGAATAGCCCAGACTGCAGCACAGTTCACATAGCACCATGATCCCCATGATCCTGCAGGTGATGAGCCCACTAGATGGTGGACCCATGTGGCTCTTTTAGGCTCTAAATACAGGTGGGGAACATTGGATCCTTGTTGCAAACTTTTATGAGGATCCACTGGACCTCTCTTGGTCTGGTACTTTACAATGAACCAGTTTGCCTTGGGAGACCATACCATGAGCAGGCTGTCGCTGACAGCATAGCTCCTGGGATCATTAGGGCATATAAGCTCATCCACCACAATAAGGTGGTGACAAAGTGATAAGGGCACAACACAAAAAAACAAACTGGAACCAGTACTCATCAATACCACAAGGACTTCCAGGAGACAGATAAACATTTGTCAGTATGTTAGCCACAAAACTTTATTAAAAGAGGAACAAGAAATCCGCTAGTTACCAGTTAAAAGTCCCTAATTCACACAGTCATGCATGTGTGTGTGTGTGTGTGTGTGTGTGTGTGTGTGTGTGTGTGTGTGTGTGTGTGCATGTGTTATGGGGGAGCAATGTAGGGGTAGTAGGGATATGTGTTAGTGAAGCCTGCGCATCATGGACAGTGGGAAGATCAGTCAAAAATAAAATGGACACAAGTAAAGATAGTTGCCAGTTAGTCATCTGATGATGAGCACATGTTCTCAACACAGGGTGTGACGCTGCATATTCGGGTTTTGGTGGTGGTGTGTGTTGTGTGTGTGGGTGTGTGTGTGTGTGTGGTGGTTGGGTGTGTGGGTGTGTGGGTGTGGGTGGGGGTGGGGGGTTGGTTAGGATGTAGGTGTCACATTTATCCAACAAAATGAATAGTTCTTAGACTAAATTAAATTTCACCAGGAATTAAATGATTGGAAGTGGTCTCTGCATGTGCTACCTGATAGCTGTGGGTGGGCAATATTGCTAAAAGGCTTTTAGAGGATTAATTTATTGTTTTTTTTTCCCTTCTTCCTCTCCTTCATTTCTTTGAGACATTTTTTTTTTTTAATTTCTTTCTTCGTCATCCAGGTACTCATAAACCACAGCATTTAAGTAGTGACATTTAGTAGCTGAAAAAAAATGGCAGTGTGCCAACCAACAGGGTGCTGCATGCAGGAAGGTGGGCTGAGTATTGTGTTTACAACATGAGAAAGAGGTATTATGGAAGAATGAAACACATATGCTGTTGCTTTTTTTCAGGACTGGAAATGGGTGACATACTGTGGATGCTGTTTGGTTGAACAGAGAAAATTGGCAGGTTTTCAGATGTAGAAAATTGCTTGTCTTTTATTATGATCTTTGGAATGCAATTTATATTTTTTCATGAAGCATAAGAAACATAAAAATACAACACTCCTGCATAATAAAGGTTCTTCAATATCAAAGATGAAAAGATCAAAATATGTATGTATGTATGTATGTATATATATATATATATATATATTCATTCATTCATCTTCCGCTTAATCCTTTTTGGGTCACGGGGGGGCTGGATCTATATATATATATACATATTTATACATAAACTGTATTTGTCATGATCACAGTTACAAATACTTATTGGGCAACTCAGTGGCTCTGAAAAAAAGTAAAGGCAGTAAAAATACAAATATCACTGGGGAAAAAAAAAATCACTCCATTAATCATTTAACCCTAATTCTTTACTAGCAGTCTTTTCTGTAGTAAAGTATCTGCTCATGTTGTGTTGTCATTGCAAAGCAAGACATTTGCAGCTAAGTTATCCAAGGTTTTGTTTTCTTATGTTTTCTAATTTTTGTTATTTTGAGATATACTGTTTTCCCTCATAACACAGATAAAATATGCTTGATCCATCTGTCAATCAGTCAAGCAAACAATCACTCCAGAATAGTAATCAATTAGTCACACATCCAATCACATGTGGATCTGCAGAAGCTGATGATGCTCACACAAAATCATTAGCGCCACTCACTTAAAATTAGCATGCAAGAGACGAGCAGTCAAAGGATGAATAGATTCTAGTTTGCTGTGCTTGTTTTGATGACCCATGTTCAGTTAAATTATTGCAGTAATGACACCACGATGGTGATGAATCACCCCTGTTACTATTTCATTAGCCATGTCAACACTTACCCATTAAAAATAGACTCAGTGATGATACTGACCTTCACCAATATTTGCAAACTCCAATTCATGTAGAAGAAATATTTATTTCTCCCATGAACTGAGTTTACGGGGCAGCTCAGTGGAACTGTGGACAGCACTGTTGCCTCACAGCAGCATCAGAGTTTTCATGTTTTTGCCTCGTGTCTGAATGAGTTTTCACAAAGTATTCTGTATTCTGTGTTTTTCCCCACAGTCGACGTTAGGTTAACTGACATCAAGTGAGGATTCTAAATTGTCCATAGGTATGAATATGAGAATGAATGGTTATTTGTCTCTCTGTGTTGGCCTCGCAATAGGCTGGTGATCTGCTCAGGGTGTAGCCCACCTCTCATCCAGAGAAGCTGGGATGGTCCGTTTGGCTGACAAGGCCAGTGATTGGATTTGAAACATACTGTAGACTGAACAGAGCCCAGAGGAAATGTAGTTGTCCTGTCAAACTATCTGCATTAATTGATCTTCAAATATATTAAAAACATATTTTGCCAACTGCAGCTTTAAGTTCAATTTGCATTATTTAAATTCTTATTTGAATTACTCATGATAAAAAAGAACTAAATAGTTAAAGCTACTGAAGAATCCTTAAGGTGCGTTCAGGCTAAACACAAACCTGCAAATACATATAGGGCCCCATTTTGATGGTCATCAGCACACTTTTTTACTGACAATCTGCTGTGTGCCAGTGTTTTTGTTATTTTCTGTCAGTGCATTGTCTGTTTTTTACACCTTGCGTCACGCCATCAAATTACCAGTAGACAGTGCGCCCGCCATGTGTTTGGAGGAGATGCCTCTTTTCAAAGAGGTGTGGTGGCACACAATCTAATGCACATTACATTATTATAGTGCTTTTCAACACAATCCGCTTTTGATCAGGCAAAAGGAAGTTGCAGAGAGTGAGCTTGTTTCATGGCGGGGGCCGGAGGCAGCAGACTGCCTCCTTCCCTCCTACCCAGGACAGATAAGGGAGACCCTCGGTCTGTGAAAGCAACAGGAGATGGAGCACTCCATCTCCCCACAGCCAGGAGCAACTTCCGTGCCATCGTTAATGAAAGTTAATGAAAATATGCACAGGCATCATTCTCTTTTCTTCATGCCTGTGTTGCATCCGTGCTCACATTAAACCATTCATCTGATTTTTCCGGCTCATTCTTACCCGTTTGTTCTTTTTAACATAACTAACTGTGCAATTTATTATCAGGTTGTCCTAAAGCATCTTTAAAAAAATCTTCAGTTGATCCAAAATGCTGCTGCAAGAGTTCTAACAGGTACTAGAAAGAGAGATCATATCTCTCTGGTTCTGGCCTCCCTTTATTGGCTTCCCATAGAGTTTAGAATTAAGTTTAAAATCCTTCTTCTCATTTACAAAGCTCTAAATAATCAGGCCCCTTTTTATTTAAAATATCTGATACTACCCTATTATCCTAACAGAGCACTACGCTCCCAAAATGCAGGATTACTTGTAATACCTACAATCTTCAAAAGTACAATGGGAGGCAGAGCCTTCAGTTATCAAGCTCCTCTCCTGTGGAACCAGCTGCCAATCTGGATTCGGGAGTCAGACTCGATCTCTGTTTTTAAGAATAGGGTTAAATCCTTCCTTTCTGATATAGCCTACAATTAGGGAGGGATCGTGTGTCTCTGAACCCTCCCTTAGTTATGCTGCTAATAGGTTTAGACAGCCGGGGGACTTCCAACAATGCACTGGGCTTCACTCCTTTCTTCATTCTCAATGAAATATTTTTGCTGGTCATTAACATACTGTATGTTTGTTATCTTCTATAGATTGGGTCCCCATCGTGCTGTTTGCTCTCTACATGTCTGTTCTTTTCGTCTTCTCTATCCCCTCACTTCCCAGCCATTCGCAGCAAATGACTGCCCCTCCCTGAGCCTAGTTCTGCTAGAGGTTTCTTCCTGTTAAAAGGGAGTTTTTCCTCTCCACCATCGCCAAGCGTTTGCTCACAGGGGATCGCCTGATTGCTGGGGTCTTTCTGCAATTGTGGGGGTTTCCCCTACAGTTGAAAGTGCCATGAGATTACTGTTGTTGTGAAATGGCGCTATATAAATAAAGTTGAATTGATTTGAATTGAATCAAATCAACTGTGATTGATTTTTTTCCTTATTACAAAGCAGCATTACTATCGCGTGCATTTTGACTCACATACATGGGCTTTGGTTAGCGCAAAACCTGTCTTAAACTGTCATGATCACAATTCACTTTAGATAATGCGCCTCTTTGCATTAAAGGGATGGGAAGGAACACTTTGGTTTGGATTATCCAAAACAAACCTCTGAATGATTAGACTGGCCTCTTTGCATCATGCACTGACAGAAGGTTCGATTTGATGCCATTGTGATAAGGAAACGAACTTGGACACACCCATGAATGCGTTCAGCATCAGTGGCAACTGATCATCTGACCACGTCGTTATAATATTGCCCATAAAGTTAATGCAAACATGTGGAAAACATGTTAATTTGGGTATTCACGTGTCCAAGGGATTTGATTTTGCTTCAGGCTTCAGATTCGCCATCACTGGAGGTAAAGTACCAAAACTGTAGAGTAAACTAGTTTGAAAATGAGACTGCCATTCACCTGCAGACAGATGGACCGAGGGCTCTGCAGCTGAATCAGAGTGTCGGAGTTATCCACCCAAAGACTTTTGCCATGAATGTGTTAATGAGAGCTAGCAGGCTAGCACTGTAAACAACCGTCATCCAGGTGAAGTTTTGGAGGCAGGGACAATTTTTCCGGGTGACAGCCCCGCCGGATAACGTAAAACTAAACATGACAATGTTTTGAGGATTTCCACAGCAGGTAGAACACAGCTGCAGAAGTTATAAAGGTAACTCCGCTTGTCTCCAGCTCGCTCAGAAAGTGAATTCATGTCAGCTCCCATGTTTACATTAAGTTAACATGTAATCGTGCCGCACAAAAAATTTGGCATTCACGTTTGGTCTGAACGCACCTTTAGGGTCACATGTTCAATTGAAATGACTTCTAACAATTCCTTATCATTCTATTTGACCACAGTTACAGCACTGTACATTTCCTGTCAAATTCCTTTGAAATTACTTCAGCTGTTGTGCTTTACAGCATAAAACTATCATCATTTCACACTTGATTGTCTGAGCAACAAAACTGACAAACTAATAAAGCACTTACCTTTTCTTAGAGAGTCACTTTAATTATAAACACTTGGAAAAGTTTGGCTGTTACATAGTGATTAGTTATAGTCTGTCTCATCAGCTAGAAGAAGAAGCCTAATCAAAGATAATTGCTGCAAATCATTGTGATGTTTTAATTGTGCACCTGCATATCTCAGTTGCTTGCTTCACATTGGAGCTAAGTGGGGTTTTTTTTTGTATTTTTGTTTTTTCTTGAGTGGTTTATCGGTTTTTATTGCTGATGTAGAGTCAGAGGTTCAATAATGTTCCCAAGGTCACGTTGTCACAATGACCAGCCGAGACACTGGAAAAAGTCACAGTTTGGTGTATTTATTATTATAATGCTGCAGCCACAAGGTCCAAAAAACAAGAAAGAGCAAGGAAACATTGTGCCTTTAAATTTCACACAGTAAGTAAAGACAGTGAAACTGTTTGTATAGGAGCATTAATTTGTCTTAACTTGAATTTCATTTGTAGAAGACTAATGTGTCTTAAAGTAAATCTTAGATATTTCACAAAGAGTTATGGGATGTCATGTACCAATAGATTGATTCATATTGATTTGACAAAGAATATATGTCAAGGCGTGGGTTGGGCCCATGTCTTCGCCTTTTGTTATAGTTTATACTTTCTTGTCACCCGGACATGGGCTCAGCCCACGTTCTCACCTTGAGTTTTTGTATTGGGAGATTCTCTCTGTTTAATATTATTGGTTTCATGGTCTTGATGTTTTGTGGTATTATTCCTGTCTAGATCCTCAGTTCTGTTTTGGCTTTTATTTTGACAGTGTCTTTTTATTTATTTCCACTTTAGTCTAATTTTATTCCTGCATTGATAATTTCCTGATTATTCACGGCCGTTTGTGTTTTGTTAATTAGTTCTGTTCTATTTAAGGAACGCCACCCCTTACCTGCGTGCTGCATCATTTTCATACCTGGAGCGTACCACGCGCTTCTAGCAGTGCCTTGTCCTGTCAAGTCTTGTGAGTTTGCCTGGCCGTGTCTAGCCTTTTATTTTAAATTTCCAGCCCACAAGCTGTGTTTATTTTCTGTTCAACAAATGTCAAACGTTCACTATGCACTTGAGTCCTACTTCTGTCATAAATTGCCCTGGCAAGGGCGGACTGCAGACACCAAGCGTAAGCTGTGAGTTTGTACATTTAATAACAAAAAGCACAACATATACAGAAACACTAACACTTACAGCTAAGGCAGGATACAACAAGAAGAACAGCACGAACGCTGAGGCGTATAGGAACGCTGGTGAGATGGGGGATACCCTAGAATACAAAATACAAAGAGAGGCGGGGACCCGCCTGCTCACGAGAGAGATGTAAAATTAACATCTGGATACGAGGAGTACACTGCAAGGATTAATACACGCAACAGTCCTTAAATAGGGACAAACCAAATGAGGATCAGGTGTGGGTAACATGAGTGAGGATAATCAGGTCAAATAATAAACAGGGGTGACAGCCCACAAACAGAGTTTGACAAGAGGAAAAAAACAAGGTGACTGTCAAAATAAAAGCACAACCCGGAATGAATGCTAAAGAACTAGATTCAAGATTCAAGATTCAAAGATTTTATTATCAATACTATACGTGCAGGACATACAGGACAATTGAAATGGCATTTCTCTCTCTCTCTTCAATGGTGTGCATTTTGTAAAAAAGAAAAGGAATAAGGCTGGAAAAAGAAAATCAAACAGCAACAGCAGCAGTCTATGTGCAGTCTATGTACAGTAATGCAACCCGTGGTGCCAATGGCAGCCAGTAGGACCCTGATCTCCATAGAGATAAACGATTAGCTATAATAAATAATAAACCCAGCAATCCTATATACAGACAGCTAGAAATGAATACCAGTAGTTGCATTGCAGTGCAATAGTGTAGGTGCAGATAGTGACAGATATGATTGCATGTGGTCAGTATTGCAGTGACAGACGGACAGCAGCAGATATGACATTTGTGCAAATGGTTGTGATTAATCTGCAGAGACATACAGCAGCAAAGGTACAACAAACAACAGTATTACTGTTGGTGTGCCAGTCTTTCTGTGCCACCAGCTGAGGTAGTTATTGTGTGGGTGATTGTGTTTCCATCTTTTTTTTTTGGGGGGGGGGCAGAGTTCAGGGTCCTGATGGCCTGATGAACAAAGCTATTCAGCAGTCTTGTGGAGCGGGTCTGGAGGCTTCGGTACCTTTTCCCCGAGGGCAGAGGGCTTTAGAGGGAGTGTAGGGGGTGGGAGGTGTCACCTGTGATGCTGATGGCTCTGCGGGTGAGGGGCGTGGGGTAGATGTCTGAGAGAGGGTGCAGGGGCAGGGCCAGGGAGGAACCAATGATCTTGCTGGCTGCTTCCACTATGGGCTGTAATGTCTTCCGGCAGGCAGCAGTGCAGCTTCCATACCACACCGTGATGCAGTTGGTAAGGATGCTCTCAATGGTGCCCCGGTAGAAAGACTGCATTATGGAGGGTGGGATTCGTGCTCTCCCTCAGTTTGCAGAGGAAATGGAGATGAGTTTGGGCCTTCTTCGCCAGTAATTTGGTGTTGTTGGACCAGGTGAGGTCCTCAGAGATGTGCACCCCCAGGAACTTGGTGCTGCTCACCCTCTCCACAACTACACCATCAATGATCAGAGGTGGGTGCTGTGTGTGACCCCTCCTGAAGTCGACCACAATCTCCTTGGTTTTTCCAACGTTCAGGAAGAGGTTATTGTCTTTACACCACTGGGCCAGTTGGCTCACCTCATTTCTGTAGTTGGCCTCCTCATTGTTGGTGATGAGGCCCACCACCGTCGTGTCGTCTGCAAACTTGATGATGTGGTGGGTGTTGTAGGCTGGTACCCAGTCATGGGTCAGCAGGGTGAAGAGCAGCGGGCTGAGCATTCACCCTTGTGGAGCTCCTGTGCTCAGTGTGATGGACTGGGAGGTTTTGCTGCCAACCCGCACGTGCTGTGCTGTGGCCTCTCTGTAAGAAAGTCCAGCACCCAGTTACAGAGAGAGGTTCTGAGTCCTAGTTGTCTGAGTTTTTGTATCAGGTGCTGGGGGATGATTGTGTTGAATGCTGAGCTGAAGTCCAAGAGCAGCATGCGCACATGATAAGGTGAGGTCTCACATGAGGGTGAGGGCTGGATGGAGAGCAGCAGCAATGGCATCTTCTGTGGATCTGTTCAGCCTGTATGCAAACTGGAATGGGTCATGGGAGGGAGGCAGGGTGGACTTGACGCTCTGCATGACTAGACGGTAGAAGCACTTCATTATAGTGGGGGGGTCGGGCTTCTTTGGGACTGGTTTTATGATGGCAGTCTTGAAGTATGTGGGGACAACAGCTTGAGACAGGGAGATGCTGAAGATTTTGGCCAGGACACCCTCTAACTGTCCCAGGCGCTGTTTGGCACCATAATCCCTAGTGGTCAAGAATGGTATAGATTTTTTTTGTCAAGAAATATTCAGATCCTCTGGTGAGCTTTCCAAGGCTATAACTTGAAAGTTGCAAGAGATTAGAAAGATGTAGAATATGATCCAAACTTTCAGAGAGGAATAAATGTACGCACCTAATTTGCATAATGGCGTGAAAGCTATATTGAATTACATAACTCAGTCAAAAGTGGACTTTGGACATATTTAAGAATGGTTCTGTTTTTGACACCGTTTTTTTCTACAGGGGTATGTTGTTATCTTATCTTCAAAGTATATGAACCAGACAATCAGTACAATGTAAAGAAACAAAGAAATTCATCACCGTTGGAGAAGGGGCCTTGCTGGCTGGCATGTTCGCTCTGTTTTCGTCCATCGTGGTCATTATTTTGCGTTCTGTCGGTCACTTGTGCTCTCTTTTACATCTGCAAAGTCTCGTGATTATGCCACGTCAATTTTGTTTGTATCCCGTGGCAATTTTTCGTGTATGAAGCCATTTTATGTGATGATGCATGACGATGCATGGTGGCCATATTTGCTTTCTGACCTCAAAGAAGGAAAAGGAAGGAGAATAATAAGGATTTCTTCTTCTATGGTGTATTCCATGTCAGCCATGATTCCTCCAACACATGTCTGCCACCTTCTGAACTGGCAGATCAGTACAAATCCTCACTACAGCTGGGGAGTTAAAGGGAAGTCAGAGTCAGTTGACAGGCACAGTTGCTGCGCTGTGCCACTGGGGGCGCATGAAATCTGACAGTTAAAAGGTTAACCTTTTTACTGTGTAGCTCCTCTGCGCAGTTCTTAAGGACATAACCCGATATGTTGCCTGGGCCAGCTGCCTTGTGTGGGTTGATCTTGCGGAGGGTCCTCTTCACGCTAGCCAGACTCATGGTCTGCTCATTTGGAGGAGGAGTTGTCTTCTGTGCTGGTATGTTTTTTTGTGCTTCAGATCGGCCAAAGAAGTCGTTTAGGTTGTTGAGCTGTCTGATGTCACTCGCACAGGTCTGAGGTGGAGGTTTATAGCTGGTGAGGGTCTATATGCCACGCCAGAAAGAACGTGCATCTCTGGTGTTGCTGAAGTGTTGTCGTTTTGCCTCCTTGAAGCCACGGGACAGGTTGGCCCTAGCTGTTGTTAGTCCTGTGGTGTTGCCAGTCCTGAAGGCTGTGTCCCGAGCCCTCAGGCGTCTGTGGACCTCTGCTGTCATTCATGGCTTCTGATTAGCACAAACAGTGATGGTCTTGCAGTGAGTGACATCATCAATGCATTTGGCTATGTATGCCACAACAGCCTCAGTGTACTCCTCTAAGTTTGTGTGTCCATTGTGAGTGGCTGCATGCTTGAAAATGACCCAGTCTGTGGTACTGAAGCAGTCTTTCAGTGCATCAGAGGCCCCCTCTGACCATACACGTACCTGCTTTTTTGTTGGTCTGATGGCTTTCACTCTAGGTTTGTATGCCGGCCTTAACAGGATGGTGATGTGATCAGAGAGGCCCGGGGGGGAAGAGGGTGGGTTTGTTTGCATTCTTATGGGCTGTGTACACTACATCGAGCAGATTGTCTCCTCTTGTTGCAAAGTTTACATATTGGTATAGATTTGGTAGGAGGGCTTTTATATCTGCATGGGTGAAGTCTCTCGCTGTGATGAGAAATCCATCTGGATGTGCTGTTTGTGTCTCACTTATAGCCTGATAGATTACTTTCAGAGCTTCCCTCCTTTTGCTGATGCCGGTGGACGGGACATACACGGCGGCAAGTAGAATAGATGAAATATCTCTAGGCATGTAAAAGGGTCTGCACTTGATGATCATAAACTCCACTAAGGGAGAGCAATGACTGTGAACAACAACACGGCACCAAGCATCACTGATGTAAACACATATGCCTCCACTCCTGGTTTTCCCTCCTACCATTAGCACTCTGTCGCTACCATAGCATGTTAGTCCAGCTAGCTGAATAGTAGAGTCCGGTATGTTGTCATTTAACCATGTTTCCGTAAAGATAAAAACACAACAGTTATGCGCATCACGTTGTGTTGATCCCAGGAGCTGTATGTGGTCGATTTTGTTGTCTAGTGATCGCACATAGACCAGAATCAGTGAAGGAATCGGGGGTTTGTGAGGGTTAGCAGTTATCTTGGCCCGGATACCTCCACGTTTACCTCGCTTCCGTCTACGCTCACACCGTCTATGGCGTCTCCGTCTGGGGTGGGGCACAGTAGTCGAGTCTGAGGATGTGGAGGGCTCGTGCAGAATCCTTAGGCCAAGGGCCTTCTCTTTGATTCTCGGATCCAAGACATAATCTCTTGTCGTATTCCTTATCTTCAGAAGGCTGTAGCTACTGTAGCTTGTGTGGAGCATCGTATATGTACATTAAACAATTTAACAACATTAAATGGTTCAAAAACACGAAAAATAAGAGAGAAAACCTGAAGACAGGACAGAACCCGTTGATTTTGCATGCACCACCTATCGGCAACTATCTAACAAGAGAATAAATAAGAACTAATTACAAAAATGAGCAACAAACCAGAAAATGTAAACAAGGGAAAAGTAATCACCAAGATGAGGACAAGAAAAAAAACCCACAAACCTAAAAGATTCAAATAATGTAATACTACTAGCAATATTACAAAAACTGGAGGTACAAGTGCAAATATAAACACAGGACGATACATAGAAATACAAGATAATACAGAGAAACATAAAATAAATACACACAGCTAATTCCCAACTAGGAAAACTCAAAACAGAAACAAAGGACAAACTCCAATAACAAAATACACCAAACCATACAAAATACAAAATAAACCGAGATGCAAAAGTACAGACCATAATAGAGTGACCTGAAGCGTGCGCCCGGTGCTCCCCCCGTGCTCCGCTTCATGACAACGTCCTGCCTATTCTGGGCTCCCACCATGACAATATCGGCCTTGACTTAAAACACCAGTTATGGAGCTTTGCACATGTTTTGGCATTGTTTTATTTGTTTCAACTATTCTATAACGTTTTTGATATGATTTTTTCACACTGAGAAATGAATACAGTAAAACCTAAAACAATATATGACCTATACTGTCAAGTTTTTTGGGGGGGCAGTAGTAATTCTTAGCACAATGAATCTTCGTTTGAAGTTCCATGGAAATTAGGATCCCACAGAGTTTGGATTTGAATTTCATATTGCTGGTTCCTAAGTGTAATTTACTGAATCGTCATTTTGCAGGCATGCTTTGTATCAACATGTTAAATGCAACATTTTCTCTTCCAACCATGATTGTAGTGGTGTATGTAAGTAGCAGGATGTCAAAGCTTTCCTGCTGACATACTGGGGTATATGAAGTCATTTATATGACTGATCTGCAGTATTTTGAGCTATAATCCCCTAACTTTTGTGTGTCATAACAGCTAGTATTGGACAACAGGTTCTTAAATGAAGCAGCACTATAGAACTCATTCATTCACCTATTCATTGGCTAGCATTATAGAACTTTGGAAATGTTGAGATTTCTTCATTTACATCCCAGCGATGGTATGTCAGAGTATGATGTAATCACGTTCTGTGCATGTGTCATGTAGCCCGGTCGGTGTCTGTGTGTTACTGCAGGATGACATGTTGTGTTCTGCCCCATGTTTGTTATGTTCAATAAATGTGCCTGATGGCTAAATAAGTAGGAGCTTCGCTTATTCTCTACAGGCCAGAAGAACAGATGCTGTGCCAACTCAGTCTTCAACAGGAAACTAAAAAGTATGTGCTTCTGATTCATTTTGAAAGCACATTAACATTCATTCTGCACAGTCCCTGTCCCAGAACAGCCCTATTATGTCCAAGAGCTCAGAAACCACAGTTCACAACAATGGTTTTGTGCCCACAGCAATCTCAAAAGCAACAAGGTGGTTAAACTTAAAATCATAAGTTCAGTTGTTGCCTTGAAACCGTGAGTAAATGGAATTTAAAGAAAAAAAAATAATGAAATGCCTATTAATTATTTAATGACCATCATTGTTC
The DNA here is from genome assembly GCA_020510985.1 of Pholidichthys leucotaenia. Classification (NCBI taxonomy): domain Eukaryota; kingdom Metazoa; phylum Chordata; class Actinopteri; order Cichliformes; family Pholidichthyidae; genus Pholidichthys; species Pholidichthys leucotaenia. The sequence goes on along the minus strand of CM035839.1, from coordinate 334,043,779 downwards.
ACACTTAAAACTCTAAGGTCCCCTTTGCACAGATGAGACCATTGGGTGACCACTGAGAGATCAAAAACTTCATCTGGAAGACCAGGAGAGATTGCTGAGAGACCAGAAGAGATCATGGAGGGATCATTGCGATTTTGTTGGATGACCAAAGCGGTATATTGATATTTGAGAGGTTTCTAGTGCTCTTCTGCCCTCTTTACACAGGGGTGGAGATCATTGAGAGATTGTTGAAATATGAAAAATGTCCTGATCACTCAACAATCTTTCAATGATCTCTCAGTGGTCATCAAGATCTCTCAATGATCTCCCAGTGCTCTTCACAGTCTCCACAATTAAGAGATTGTTTTGAGTGAGTCCAAAACAATTTCTTAACAGTCTTTCAATTATCTCACCGATCTCCCAATTATCTCAGCAATCTTTAATTGAACTACAGTATATTGATGTCATCAAACACTCAGCAATCCCTCACTGATCTCTTAGCCAGCTCTACCTTTGGGATAGAAAAAAAATTGGCATTCATTGAAAGATCACTGAGAGATCATTGAAAAATCATTGAAAGATCATTGAGAGATTGATGAGACTGCTGAGCAGTCAAGGAGAGTTCAAGGCTCACTCAACCATCTTCTCAATCTCCTAATAATTGCTTAGCCATCTTTTCTTTAAAACAAGGTTATAAAAGAAACGCCTTGACTATTCAGTTTGTAAAATTGTTTTACGCTGTTCTAGTATTGAAGGGAGCTCATCTACAAGGTGTCCATAGGACTCTGAAAGTCCAGTATAAGGTAGCATTACACTGAGTATTTAGTCCTATGGGTTTTATGGTCCTAAGTAGAAGCAACATTTTGATCTCATGCTCCAAATTTATGTGCATATCATTGCTGTCCGGAGCAAACCTCATGTCTCCAAATTTAGTCTTTTTTTAATAAGCCAATTCTCTTGGTCACCTTTTATGTCTCTGGATGTTTGTTTTTGTAAACGAATATCAAACCCATAAAAAGCATTAGAAATCCATACAAATAAATCCTGTAGCCATTACATTCATAGTAAACTACAGAATTTTATTTCCTGAAAAAATCTGTTTTGGACAAGTGAAGTTTGTGCTGGACAGTGATGATATTAAAGGAAGTATGTGTCATGATGGCCGCTAGGCCGTCATCAACATTATCATCATCAGCTGCGCTCAATCCAGCAGGTGGCAATCAGCGGGCTTTAAAAGCTCGACGCGCTGACTCCTCAGCACGGAGTCGTCTGTCTTCCTTGCCAAGCAATGCGCCAAGATCTTGACCACAGATCAAGAAGCAAACGCCAAGCCAAGCCAGGCCACGTAAGCAAACCCAGCATTCTCTTCCTGCAAGTTCTTTCCCCTGTGCACAGGTGGACCTCCCAGGCGGCGGACCTTTCTCCTCAGCTGACGAGGCACAGCCTCCTCCTCCTCGGAGTTCCTCCTCACCCCCGCAATGCCGGGCACCTCGAGTACCACATCACTCGGACACCGGGAGCCAGCCGGACTTACATGCTGGATCGCCTGGAAGGACACCAGGCGTTCCCCCCGGCCAGCGGGGAGTCTTCAGCACCCGCAGCTACTGCTACTAGCCAACCTAACCCACCATCCGCACATCGCCTCACTCCCGTGCCAACCCCCGCTCGTTTTAATGGTAAACTTGGGGAGGCATGAGGGTTTTTGCTGCAGTGCGAGTCTGTGTTTCTCCGCGTCCCGGGGGACTTTGCCACGGATTTGAACAAGATTGGATATATTATCAATTTGCTGGGAGGCAGAGCCTTAGATTGGGCTTACACCATCATGGCCAAACCAAACTATCCTTTGTTAATTTACCAGCAGTTTGTGGCAGAGTTTATGGAGGTGTTTGATCATGTTGACTGGGGCGTGGTGTTAACCGAATGGCTGCTAGGTCTTTGGCAGGGCAGTAGATCTGCCACCGATTACTCCGTTGACTTCTGGGTATTAGCTGCTCAGGTTGGGTGGGGGGAGCCAGCGCTCTGTGGAATCTTCCTCCGCAGTCTTAGCCCAGAGTTGAAGGATGAGCTAGTAGCAAAGGATAAACCAGACAGGTTAGGGGAGTTAATCTCCCTCACTATCAGCTTAGATAGCAGACTAAGGGAGCGGGCGGCTGAACGGCGAACAGTTTCCCGTTCGAGTAAACCTCGCCCTCGCTCTGTTAGGTCCTCCCTCCTCGCTCTGCCTTCATTAGAGGAGCTTCCGGAGCAGGAGGAAATGATTGTGGGGCAATCAGGTATTACAGTGGCTGAAAGACAGCGCTGCAGGGAGCAGGGGTTGTGTTTCTACTGTGGAAATGGGTCACATGGAGTAGTGGATTGTCCGTTAAAAGGGGGAGGTCCGCGGATCACTGTAGGGGGATTCGCGGACAAAGATCAGGAAAAACCCCTCACTAGTTGCCATATCCCCATTAGACTCCTCCACAAACACAAAGAACACACCACACATGCCTTAGTTGACTCTGGAGCTGAGCAGAATTTTATCTCCAGAGACCTGGCAACCCTGATGGGCCTCAGCTGTCAATCCTTATGCCCTCCTGTTCATCTTGTCACCCTATCCAAAGCGTCACTGACATCAGATTCCCAGCAGACGGTCCCTGTATCGGTAATAGTCTCAGGTAATCACAGGGAGGAAATACGGTTCCTGGTGCTGCCCATCTCCTCTTCACCGGTCATCTTGGGGTACCCCTGGCTTCGGCTGCATAACCCCACTTTCGACTGGCAAGCTGGGAGTATTACGGCGTGGAGTTCGTTTTGCCTGAGCGCCTGTCTCCAGTCAGCGGCGTGTGCCCCCTCGGTTCCGATGCTTCCTCCCTCGACGCCTCCTCCAGACCTGTCCAAGGTACCTGATGTCTACCATGACCTGGGTCCGGTGTTTAGCAAGTCACAGGCGCTGTCTCTTCCCCCCCATCGTCCGTATGACTGTGCAATTAACCTCAAGGCTGGGGCCCCTCTCCCGGCGAGCCGCCTGTAGAGCCTGTCAGCTCCGGAACATGAGGCCATGGATACGTATATTAAGGAGTCTTTGGCTTCCGGTATCATCCGTCCATCATCCTCGGCCGTAGGGGCAGGGTTCTTCTTCGTGGGGAAGAAGGACGGTTCGCTGCGCCCCTGCATCAACTTCCGGGGTCTCAACGAAATCACAATTAAAGACAACTACACACTTCCCTTGATGAACACCGTCTTCGATTCCCTCCAGGGGGCGTCATGGTTCACCAAGTTAAATCTGCGGAACGCCTATCACCTGGTGCGCATTCGAGAAGGTGATGAATGGAAGACTGCTTTCCGGACCCCAAGCAGTCACTTTGAATATTTAGTGATGCCGTTTGGGTTAACCAACGCTCTGGCGGTGTTTCAGCGCCTGATCAATGACGTCCTCCGGGATTTTCTGAACTCATTCGTCTTCGTGTACCTCGATGATATCCTCATCTTCTCGCGCACACTGGAGGAGCATCAGGTGCATGTGCGGCGGGTTCTGCAGCGCCTCCTGGAGAATCAGTTGGTCGTCAAGGTGGAGAAGTGTGAATCCCACACTGATCGCACTTCCTTCCTGGGTTTCATTATTGCCCGTAACCAGGTGCTCTCCAACCCAGTTAAGGTCAAGGTGATGGTGAACTGGCCCACACCTATGTCATGGAAACTGCTGCAGGGGTTCCTGGGTTTCACCAATTTTTATCGGCGGTTTGTGCCAAACTTTGGGAATATCGCCAGACCCCTGACTGCGCTCACATCCTCGAAGGTGCCTTTTCACTGGAGTGAGGAGGCTGCTGCAGCATTCAAGAGATTGAAGGAGGAGTTCGCTTCGGCTCGTGTGTTGATCCAGGTGGATCCGGAACTACAGTGTCTGGTGGAGGTGGACGCCTCGGATTCGGGGGTTGGGGCCGTTCTCTCTCAGCACTCCCCGGCGGACTGACAGATCCGACCCTGCGCTTACTTCTCTCATCGTCTGACACCTGCTGAGAGGAATTACAGCATTGGCGACAGGGAGTTGCTGGCCATCAAGCTTGCTCTGGAGGAGTGGAGGCACTGGCTGGAGGGGGCCGCCCAGCCGTTTGTCGTTTGGACTGACCATCGCAGCCTGGAGTACCTCAGGACAGCCAAGCGGTTGAATGCACGTCAGGCCCGCTGGTCACTCTTCTTCGGCCGTTTTAATTTTACTATCACCTATTGGCCGGGAAGCAAGAATGGTAAGCCTGATGCTCTTTCCAGGCAGTTTGACGTGCCATCTTCTGATGAGCAGGAGGAGACTGTCCTGCCATCTGCCTGTGTGGTGGGTGCGTTGTCCTGGGGAATCTGCGACAAGGTCAGAAGAGCACAGAAGGTGGAGCCCGATCCGGGTGGGGGGCCCCCGGGTCGTTTGTTTGTTCCCAGTTCTGTCAGAGGCCAGGTAATTGAGTGGGGTCACGCGTCTAAACTGGCGTGCCATCCGGGTGTGAGTTGAACCATTGACTTCCTCCAGAGAACCTTTTGGTTGCCAGGGCTACAGAAGGATGTTAACACCTATGTCCGGGCCTGCGCTCAGTGCGCTACTGGTAAGACGTCATCATCGGCCCCGGTGGGCCTTCTGCACCCTCTGCCCATCCCTTCCCGCCCCTGGTCCCATGTAGCCATGGACTTCGTGACCGGTTTGCCCCCCTCCGGCCACTTCACGACTGTTTTGACTATAGTGGACCGTTTCTCTAAAGCTGCCCACTTTGTGCCTCTCCGGGGGTTGCCATCAGCACGGGAGATGGCGGACCTTCTTGTCCTTCACGTGGTTCATCCTCATGGGATCCCTGCTGACATCATTTCGGATCGAGGTCCACAGTTCGTGTCTCAAGTTTGGAAGCCGTTCTGCACGGTACTGGGGGCCACGGCCAGTCTTTCCTCCGGATACCACCCGCAGAGCAATGGCCAGTGCGAGCGGGCCAATCAGGAGCTGGAGGCTGCATTGCGCTGCGTCATCTCCTCCTGCTCTTCTTCTTGGAGCATGTACCTCCCGTGGATCAAGTACGCTCATAACACCACGGTGTCCTCGACCACGGGGATGTCCCCCTTTAAGGCATCTTTGGGGTACGATCCACCTCTGTTCCCTGAGGAGGAGGGAGAGGTAGCGGTTCCGTCTGTACAGGCTCACACCAGGCGTTGTCTGTGGATTTGGTCCATTACCCGCAGAGCCCTTCTGAGAACCATGGAACGCAACATTGAAGTGGCCAATCATCACAGGAGGCCCGCCCCGGACTACAAGGTGGGTCAGAAGGTATGGTTGTCCATGAAGAACATCAGTGTGCCTGCCGAGAAGCGTAAGCTGACCAAGCGCTTCATCGGCCCTTATGTCATTGCTCGCATTGTCAACCCTGTGTCTGTTCGTCTTGTTCTTCCCCCTCACATGCGCATCTGCCCTACTTTTCACATCTCCCAGGTTAAGCCCTACATTGCCGACTCGCTGTGCCTGCCTCCTGCGGCTCCTGTTTCTCCGAGGATGATCGATGGCCACCCGGCCTGGGGACTGACAGCAATCCTGGATGTCCGCAGGATGGGTTGGGGCCTTCAGTATTTGGTGGACTGGGAGGGGTTTGGTCCTGAGCATCGCTCCTGGATACGCCCTGCATTGATCCTCGATAAGCAGTTGGTCCGCGATTTCCATCGGGCGCATCCAGGTAGGATTGGGCAGGTGCCTGGAGGCACCTTTAGAGGGGGGAGTACTGTCATGATGGCCGCTAGGCCGTCATCAGCATTATCATCATCAGCTGCGCTCAATCCAGCAGGTGGCAATCAGCGGGCTTTAAAAGCTCGACTCGCTGACTCCTCAGCACGGAGTCGTCTGTCTTCCTTGCCAAGCAATGCGCCAAGATCTCGACCACAGATCAAGAAGCAAACGCCAAGCCAAGCCAGGCCACGTGAGCAAACCCAGTACTCTCTTCCTGCAAGTTATTTCCCCTGTGCACAGGTGGACCTCCCAGGCGGCGGACCTTTCTCCTCAGCTGATGAGGCACAGCCTCCTCCTCCTCGGAGTTCCTCCTCACCCCCGCAATGCTGGGCACCTCGAGCACCACATCACTCAGACACCGGGTCCCAGCCGGACTTACACTGCGGAACCTGCCAGTAAGCACCTGCAGCACGTTTACACCATTATTGTCAGTGAACAGCAGTAACCTTTGTGCTTGTGTGTTTCCAGGGTTGCCGGGTCACCACAAGTCAGGCTCAGCTCCAGTGACCAGACAAGCACACATACATCCACTCACGCACTACACCCTCACTTTAACAAATAAAAGATTATGGTCTGTAATCACTCGTGTCAGTGTCTGTCTCTTGGGTCGTAAATCATGTCAGTATGCATTCTATCAATTAATTAATTAATTCTTGTTTTAAATTCTCAATAGTTACTGAATTCAGCAGGGGGCTAATAAAGATGGCGTTTGACTATAGAGACATTTTTTAAGTTGCTCGAATTACAATATGTACATATTGTAATTTATAGACTAGAGGAATGCATTGGTTTTATGGATCAAATCACAAAGAAAATTGACAAGGGTAAATGACAACACCAAACAATGCCAAATACTCAAAAACGAGCAAACACCATTGCTTGAAAAGGAAATATATACGAGGTAGTGGGTAATGCTTTTGCTTACGAAGGCTGCTGCACCCCTTTCACATTAATCCTCTATGTAATCTCGAACCATATGTTAAGAAGACCATGACAGGAAAAGACAGGGCGCAGTGCACGGCTGATATCATCTCTCTGATCCCCACTGTCACAAGCGGAGATGTATTTAAGTATAATATAGTGGGAGTGGAAGCGATGGGGAGAGACGAGAAGGAGAAGGACGGGGCCCAAAGCATACGAAATGCCTTCGTTGCAGAGTGTAATGTAGTGCAGAAAAATAGTTCAGTTTTATCGCCCGGAGGAATAGAAGGAGCTTTTAAATTCATGCTCACTCTCCAGGAGGAAGCAGTGGTGGTCACCAGTGACTGATGTGCCACAGAGACACAGGGCATTGTAGTTTGACTGTGCACTGCAAAATATGTCAACTTTAATATGAGATTTTCAAATGTCCCTCAAAAAAATTTATAATAATAATAATAATAATAATAATAATAATAATAATAATACAACTTTCTTCAGTTTGGATTTTTCATGTGAATGTAGGAATTTGAATGATCAGGTGCAGATACAACAGTAAACATAATCTATCAGATGTGTAAACCTGTATGAACACATTTGGAGCCCTTGAAACAATCACAGTGAAAAACTGGAGAGACTGTATTCTCCACAGTACCCTATCATCCCTTGGATGTATACTGTAGTCTTATATTGTTTTCATTATTATTGGTCGTGATGTGTAATTTGACATTTAAAAAAAAAAGATCATTATTTTCAGTGAGCTCGTTAGCATGCTTTTATTTAGCTCAAATCACCACTGTGATTAAACAAATTCTCATAGCTCTGCAAGCAGAAAGCTCTTCCTGTCCTGCTCTGCTTGCTTAAAAAAGATTCTTTAATTTGTATCATGAAAATGTATATTTCACAACCACATATTGATAATAATAATAAAAAAAAACACCTGGCAGCTTGAAATTGGCTCAATATTCATCACCATGGACAGCTGCCTCTAGAAGTCTATGGGATATACTGCATAACATACAGCATGAACGTATTAAACACTTCAGCTGAATGAATCGGGACTGTGTTGGGTTCTTCAGTTTTTGGATAAACTTAATCTGTGGGCAATTAAAGTGCTGGAGTCACAGTGAAATGACAGTTGGGGTAATAGATCTGTGACCCCTGAATAATACAGAATGAAACTCACAAAGCCCTACATCCCCTTCTCTCATTTTCATGTTACTTTTTTCATCTGTTCTTCTTCTTCTTCTTTTAGATTTGATTGGCGGTTGGCAACCAGCTTACAGGTGCATTACCGCTGCTGACTTGATTACACAGGGTTACAAAAATAATTTTTTTGTAAGTTGTCTGTGTTTTTTTCAACTGATTTAAGACAATTTTGCACCACTGAATCAGAAAATGACATCCGTTTCTTTCGATCAGGTGCTAAGTAAAAACCTGTACTTACTTAGTACTGTGCATGTACTTACCTTTATATAAAGGTAAGTACATGTAAATTGAATGTTACATCATCATTGTTCAAAATTCAAGAATTTCAAGACATAAAAAATAATTTTGCATCGTATAAAGCGAAAATACCCATACATGTAAACAAAAATGTATAAAACAACATGTGGCCATAATTCAAAAAGTTGACCTGATTGAGCAAAACCAATGTGATTTTTGGATTCAGCACATCAAAATTGTCCTAAATCAGCTAAAAAAAACCATAGACAATAAATTTGGTGTTGACCAGTGTGATCATCACTCTATATATTGTATATATTAAGTTCTTAAAAGGAGTTCTAAATCTCTGTATCATCAGTCTATGTTATGTTCCATTCTGTCACAAGCTCTCTACCTCCCTCGGTCACAGTTGACACGTCGAACAACATGACAACATGACAGACAGTTCCCAGAGGTACCCACCGCACACACACACACACACAGACATGCAGGTGTACAGTATACAATTTTAAACATTACACTTTCCTTATAAATCGTGCTTTTCTTAATCCAGTTGCCTTCCTTATTTTTTGCCCCCAGAACATCTAAAACTAGAGATGAATGTGATGGCTATCATTAGAGTTTTCGTCACTCTCAACACAGTAGTAAGTTTTGTTTATACCAGTGATTCTATTCTAAGTCTAGATTTGTGACAAACCTAATTAGATAGTTTCTTACACAATCTGTAGGGTGGTACTGTATCTACAGTGCTGTGAAGAAGTATTTTCCCCTTTACTGATTTCTTATATTTTTCCATATTTGTCACATTTAATGTTTCAGATCATCAAACGAATTTTAATATTACGCAAAGATAATTCGAGTAAATACAAAATGCAGTTTTTTTAATCATGAATTAACTGTGATTAACCACATTTTTTGGAAAGCTAAGTTCAATTTCACTAACAACACCCAAGCCTGATTACTGCCAAATATGTCAAATCAAGAAATCAATTAAATAGAACCTCTCTGAAAAAGTGAAGTAACAACACATCATACCATGATCTAAAAAAAAATTGAGAACAGATGAGAAATAAAACAGAACAACATCCTAAGAACTGTAGGTCTCACTTGCCTCAGTTTGGACAATGGTCCATGATTCAACAACAAGAAAGATACTGGGCAAAATGGCATCAATGAGAGAGTTCCAAGTGCAAAAACTACCGCTGACCAAAAAGAACACAAAGGATCATCTCACATTTGCCAAAAAAACTTCTTGATGATGCCCAAGATTTTTGGATAATATTTTGTGGACTGATGAGACAAAAGTTGAACTTTTTGGAAGGTGTGCATCCCTTTACATCTGGTGTAATACTAACATATTTCAGAAAAAGAACATCATGCCAGCAGTCAAACATGGTGGTGGTAGTGTGATGGTCTGGGGCTGCTTTGCTGCTTCAGGACCTGGATAACTTCTCATAATTGATGGAACCAAGAATTCTGCTCTGTATCAGAATATCCTGAAGGAGAATGTCCAGACATCATTCTGTGACCTCAAGCTCAAGCCCTCCAATGTGGTTAAATTAAAACAATTCTGCAGGGAAGAGTGGGGAAAAATTTGTCAGGTGCGCCTCTACACGGCACATAGAGATAGAAACAAACCCACGTGCTGGATGATATTTTGCAACATTTATTGAGAAAGGAAATTCAAGTCCAAAAGAGAAAAACCCAAAATGCAAACATAAGAAAACATACAGGAAGAAGCACTCCAGAGCTGTCTGCTCAGGAAGCGATGAGGCAGGTAAAGGATTAGTGTCTCAAGGAACACTCAATGGAAGAACTTTGACTCAAACACATACAAAGTAGTTGCCACAATAACCAGAACTGACGGTGCTTAAATAGTGAGTGGGGTGATGACAAGACAAGTGATCACAGGTGTGTGAGTGAGCCCGAGCAGGAGAAGGGAACAACAATTAATAATTGGATTCACCTGATGATAATTAAAGGGGGGTAATTGGACTGGCAGTATGACAGGCAACGTCCCCGCAAAGTGCAGACCTGGAATGCTGCCCATCAGCTGTCAGCCCAAAGAACCAATATTAGAAATATTAATTTGGATGAAAACTCTTAATTTGGAGAAACTCTTAATTTGGATGCGGTTACTCTTTCTCTGAATAGTTCTGTGAGGAACCTTGAGGTTATTTTTGATCAAGATCTGTTTTTTAATTCACATATTAAATTTGTTTCTAAGACTACCTTCTATCATCTGTGTAATATTGTCAAGATTAGGAGCATCTTGTCTCTGAGTGGTGTTGAGAAACTGATACACACTTTTGCTAGCTCTAGATTAGATTATTGTAGCTCGTTATTATCAGGTTGTTCTAAAATATCTTTAAAAAGTCTTCAGTTGATCCAAAATGCTGCTGCAAGAGTTTTAACAGGTACTAGAAAGAGAGATCAGATCTCTCTGGTTCTGGCCTACCTTCATTGGCTTCCCATAGAGTTTAGAATTAAGTTTAAAATCCTTCTTCTCACTTACAAAGCTCTTAATAATCAGGCCCCTTTTTATATAAAAGATCTGATACTAACCTATCATCCTAACAGAGCACAGTGCTCACAAAATGCTGGATTACTTGTAATACCTAGAATCTCCAAAAGTACAATGGGAGGCAGAGCCTTCAGCTATCAAGCTCCTTTCCTGTGGAACCAGTTACCTATCTGGTTTCGGGAGTCAGACTCGATCTCTGTTTTTAAGAATAGGGTAAAAACCTTCCTCTTCAATATAGCCTATGATTAAGGAGGGATCATGTGTCTCTTAACCCTCCCTTTGTTTTGCTGTTAATAGATTTAGACTGCCGAGTGATCTCCAATAATGTACTTGGCTTCTCTCCGTTAATGTTTGCTCGCTTTATGTCTGTTCTTTTCATCTTCTCTATCCTCTCACCCCCCCAGCTAGTCACAACAGATGACTGCCCCTCCCTGAGCCTGGTTCTGCTAGAGGTTTCTTCCTGTTAAAAGGGAGTTTTTCCTTTCCACTGTCGCCAAGTGCTTGCTCACAGGGGATCACTTGATTGCTGGGGTCTTTCTGCAATTGTGGGGTTTCCCCTACATTTGAAAGTGCTATGAGATGACTGTTGTTGTGATATGGTACTGTATAAATAAATAAATAAATAAATAAATAAAGTTGAATTGAAATAAACAAACTCAGAAACTGACTACAAATAAATTACAAATAAAGACATGGCAAAAACAAACTGAACAAAAACAGGGAAAATGGAAGGCAGTATGGAAACTCACAAGACAAAACAATACAGCAGATAAATATGAATACAGAGCAAAGTTCCCAACTCCAGCTTTAGAGGGATCACACTCCTCAGCCTCCCTGGAAGGTCTATGCCAAGGTACTGGAGAGGAGAGTCCGGCAGTTGGTCGAACCTTGGATTCAGGAGGAGCAATGTGGTTTTCGTCCTGGCCGTGGCACATCGGACCAGCTCTTTACCCTCTCGAGAATTCTTGAGGGTTCGTGGGAGTTTGCCCAACCAGTTTACATGTGTTTTGTGGACTTGGAGAAGGCATTCAACTGCGTCCCTCATGGTTTTTTGTGGGGGGTGCTTCGGGAGTATGGGGTATCGGGCTTGTTGCTACGAGCTATTCGGTCTCTATATGACCGTTGTGAGAGTTTGGTTCATATTGCAAACACTCGATCAGACTCATTCCCAGTGAGAGTTGGACTCCACCAGGGCTGCCCTTTGTCACCGATCCTGTTCATAATTTTTATGGACAGGATTTCAAGGCACAGCCAGGGAATGGAGGGTGTCATACTTGGTGACCACAGGATCTAATCTCTGTGGTTTGCAGATGATGTTGTCCTGCTGGCTTCATCCAGCAATGACCTACAGTTCTTACTAGGATGGTTTGCCGTTGAGTGTGAAGTGGCTGGGATGAGAATCAACACCTCCAAGTCCGAGTCCATGGTCCTCAGCCGGAACAAGGTGGATTGTCCTCTCAGGGTTGGGGACAGGTTCCTGCCCCAAGTGGAGGAGTTTAAGTATCTTGGGGTCTTATTCACAAGTGAGGAGAGAATGGAGCGAGAGATTGACAGACGGATCGGAGCAGCATCTGCAGTGATGCGGACGTTGTACCAATCTGTTGTGGTGAAGAGTGACATGTTTCGGGACCCAGGAGACAGACACTGACACGGGCAGATAGTGAACAATAATCTTTATTAGAGTGAAAGGGTGTGTAGTGCAAGTGTGAGTGCGTGGATAGAGTTCTGGTCACTGGAGCTGAGCACCCTGGACAGAGACCCGGCAACCCTGGAACATACAAGCACAAACAATTACTTTTGTCCCACGCAAGTGATAAGCTACAGGTAGTGAGGCTTACTTGGCGGAAGCACAGGTTACGTCCTGCTGAGAACCAGCGGCCGTGCAACGTGGCGGTGAAGGTGTCCGTGAACGTGCTAGGGCTTCCACCCGTGGCTGTAGTAAGGACAGATCTTCCAGTGACTCCGGCTGTGACACCACAGGCCGGGACGATGACAATCCAGATGATGACGAGGTGAGTGATTCCACACAGTGTGGTGACGATGAAACAACAGATGCTGATGACAGTAACTCCACTGATAACGGTGGCCAATACTCCTGCAACTGATACAGTAGTAGTTCAGGAATTTGAGGAGCAAGACGTACCGGTAGTCGTGGTGGTAGCGAACCGCTACGTGTGCGTGTTGGCGTAACCCCGTCAGCTGGGGCCGCAGGTCCGCCGCCAGGGGGGTCCACCTGTGCACAGGGGTAGAGGTTAGGAGTAGAGTAACAGACAGTTCTCTTACGTGCTTGACTCTGAACAGAAGTCCTTGATGAGGTAAGAGAAGTTCTTGACGAAGCCAGAGAAGTTCCTGATGAGACGAGAGAGTAACCTGCCGAGGCCAGAGAGCGGAGTTCAGGTTCTTTCTCCAACAAGGAGGACAGACGACTCCGTGCCGGGCTGTCAGCAACGCTGGCTTTTAACAACTGCTGATTAACACCCGTGGGTCTGTGCGCAGCTGGAGTTAATGATGTTAATGACGGCCCAGAGGCCGCCATGACAGTACTTCCCCCTCTAGCAGTGCCTCCAGGCACCTGCCCAATCCTACCTGGATTCGCCCGATGGAAATCACGAATCAGCTGTTTATCCAAGATCAACGCTGGGCGAATCCAAGAACGATCCTCCGGTCCAAAGCCCTCCCAGTCCACCAAATACTGAAGGCCACGACCCCGCCTGCGGACATCCAAGATGGCAGTCACCCCCCAGGCCGGATGGCCATCGATCATCCTTGGGGGTGGGGGAGCCGCAGGAGCAGGACACAGGGGGTCAGAGACGTACGGCTTGACCTGGGAGACATGAAAGGTGGGGCAGATACGCATCGAAGAGGGGAGAGACAAGCGCACAGACACAGGGTTAACAATAAGATTAATGGTGTAGGGGCCAATGAAGCGCTTAGTGAGCTTACGTTTTTCAGCCGGCACACCAATATTCCGGGTTGACAACCAAACCTTCTGACCCACCTTATAGTCCGGGGCGGGTCTCCTATGCCGGTTGGCCACCTGGATATTACGTTTAGTGGTCTTCAGCAAGGCTTGACGAGCGAGGAGCTAAACTCGCCGGCAGCGCTTAATATGTGCCTGGACTGAAGGAACCGCTACCTCCTTTTCCTCCTCTGGAAACAACGGAGGATCAAACCCACAAGTAGCTTTAAACGGGGAGACGCCCGTGGCCGTGGAGATCGTGGCGTTGTGAGCGTACTCAATCCAGGGCAGGAACTTGCTCCAGGAGGATGAGCAGGAGGAGATGACACAACGAAGGGCAGCTTCCAGCTCCTGATTAGCCCGTTCGCACTGACCATTACTTTGGGGGTGATAACCAGAAGAGAGGCTGGCTGTGGCTCCTAGTGCCGCACAGAAAGCCTTCCAAACTTGAGATACAAACTGGGGTCCTCTATCAGACACAATATCCGCTGGGATGCCATGAAGACGGACCACATGTTGCACCAGGAGGTCCGCAGTCTCCTGGGCCGAAGGCAGACCCCGAAGTGGCACAAAATGGGCCGCCTTCGAGAACCGGTCCACGATGGTTAACACCGTGGAGTAGTTATCCGAAGTGGGTAACCCAGTCACAAAATCCATCGCTACGTGAGACCAAGGGCGTGAAGGAACCGGCAACGGATGTAGTAAGCCCGCCGGGGGGGATGATGTCGTCTTCCCGGCGGCGCCCTGAGCGCAGGCCCGGATGTAGCCTACAATGTCCCTCCGTAACCCTGGCCACCAGAAGGTCCTTTGGAGAAGATCCACGGTCCGACCCACTCCAGGATGACAAGCCAACTTGGAAGCGTGACCCCACTCAATCACCTTGCCTCGGACAGCGCGTGGAACAAACAAGCGGCCCGGGCCCCCCCCCCCCCCCCCCCGGGGTCCGGCTCGGTCTTCTGAGCCTGGCGAACCGTCTTGCAGATTCCCCAGGACAGGGCGCCCACGATGCAGGAAGGCGGCAGGATAGGGGTCTCCTGGTCCTCGGAGGATGGGGTGTCAAACTGCCGGGAGAGGGCGTCCGGCTTACCGTTCTTGCTTCCCGGCCGGTACGTGATGGTAAAGTTAAACCGGCCGAAGAAGAGGGACCAGCGAGCCTGGCGTGCATTCAGGCGCTTAGCTGTCCTGAGGTACTCCAGGTTACGGTGATCAGTCCAAACCACGAACGGCTGAGCAGCCCCCTCCAGCCAATGTCTCCATTCTTCCAAGGCCAGTTTCACAGCCAGTAACTCCCTGTCCCCAATGCTGTAGTTCCTCTCTGCAGGGGTGAGACGATGAGAGAAAAAAGCACAAGGGCGAATCTTACCATCCTCAGGGGACCGTTGGGAGAGTACAGCTCCAACTCCCGCATCAGACGCGTCCACCTCCACCAAGCACTGCAGCTTCGGGTCCACCTGGGTAAGGACTCGAGCCGAGGCGAACTCCCTCTTGAGCTTCTCAAACGCACCGGCTGCTTCCTTACTCCAGCAAAATGGGATCTTAGGGGAGGTGAGAGCAGTCAAAGGACGGGCAATATTACCAAAGTTGGGCACGGACCTCCTATAAAAATTAGCGAACCCCAGGAAACCCTGAAGCTGTTTTCTGGAGGTGGGTGCAGGCCATTCCACCACTGCTTTGACCTTGGCAGGGTCAGGAAGCACCTGGTTCCGAGCAATAATAAATCCAAGGAAGGAGGTCTGATCAGTGTGGAACTCACATTTCTCGGCCTTGACGAACAGCTGGTTCTCCAGGAGGCGCTGTAATACCCTGCGGACATGCACCCGATGTTCCTCTAGTGTGGGGGAGAAGATGAGGATGTCATCAAGATAAACGAAAACAAACGAGTTCAAAAAATCCCGAAGTACATCATTAATCAGACGCTGGAAGACGGCCGGAGTGTTAGTTAACCCAAACGGCATTACCAGGTACTCAAAATGACCGCTGGGGGTCCGAAAAGCCGTCTTCCACTCATCTCCTTCTCTAATGCGCACTAGATGGTAGGCATTCCTAAGGTCCAGTTTAGTAAACCAAGATGCCCCCTGGAGGGAGTCAAAAGCAGTGTTCATCAAGGGCAGAGTATATTTATCCTTGACTGTTATTTCATTCAGTCCCCGGAAGTCGATACAGGGGCGTAGTGAACCGTCCTTTTTTCCAACAAAAAAAAATCCGGCCCCCACTGCCGAAGACGACGGGCGGATGATACCAGAGGCCAAGGACTCCTTAATGTACGTATCCATGGCCTCGCGCTCCGGGGCTGATAGGCTGTAAAGGCGGCTAGCAGGCAGAGGGGCCCCAGCCTTCAGATTGATGGCGCAGTCATACGGACGATGGGGGGGGGGGGGGGTAAAGACAACGCCCGAGACTTGCTGAACACTTGCCCCAAATCGTGATAAACCTCTGGCACTTTAAACAAATCCGGTGGGAATGAATCGGGCAGAGGCACCTTAACGGATGGGGCGCACGCTGCAGATTGGAGACAGGCGCTAAGGCAGAACGTACTCCATGCCGTTATTCTCCCAGCTTGCCAATCTATGGTGGGGTTATGTAGGCGCAGCCAAGGGTACCCCAGAATAACGGGCGAAGAAGAAACGGGCAGCACTAAGAACTGAATCTCCTCCCTGTGATTCCCTGAGACAATTATTGACACAGGGACTGTCTGAAGGTTTATGGTGGTCAAGGAAGCCTTAGACCGCGTGATCAATCTGACAGGGGGTTCTAAAGTCTGACAGCTAAGGCCCATTCGGGTTGCCAGGTCTCTAGAAATGAAATTCTGCTCAGCTCCAGAATCAACTAACGCTAGTGTGGAGTGTTCAGTGTGTGTATGAATGAGTCTGAGGGGTAGATGACAACAAGTAAGGGGTTCCTCTGAGTTCTTGCCCGTGAATCCCCCTACTGCGATCCACGGGCCTTCCCTTTTTAACTTACTTGGACATTCAGAAACCCCATGTGACTCCTTCCCACAATAGAAACATAGGCCTTGATCCCTACGGCATTGTTTCTCAGCTGCAGATACCTTAGAATGACCAATAATCATGGCTTCCTGATCCGGGGCCTCCTCTGACGCGGGTAGAGTGAGAAGAGGAGAGTTAGGAACGCGAGGGCGGGGTTTAACCGAACGGGAAGTAACTCGCCGTCCAGCCGCCCGCTCCTTTAATCTGCTATCGATACTAACTGCTAGGGCAATCAAATCTTGCAAATTATCTGGTTTATCCCATGCCGCTAACTCATCCTTTAGCTCGTCATTGAGACTACGTAGGAAAATGCCACAAAGTGATGGCTTCCCCCACCCAATCTCTGCGGCCAGGACCCGGAAGTCAATGGCGTAATCTGCAGCTGCTCTCTTTCCCTGCTGTAAGCTTAGAAATCGTTCAGTCAATACCTCACCCCTATCCGTATGATCGAATACAGACAAAAATTCTGACACGAATTCCTGGTAAGAAAGCAGGGAATAGCTAGGTTTAGCCATGATCGAATACGCCCAGTCTAACGCTCTTCCTGCCAGCAAATTTATGACATAGCCTATCCGGCTAGAGTCGAGAGAAAAATCCCCCGGCACACGCAGAAAAACTGACTCACATTGTAATATGAATCCTCGGGCTTCCCCGAGTTTACCGCTGAACCGGGCAGGTGTAGGAATTGGGGTGAGACGAGAGGACGAGGAGGTGTTAGCTTGTCCTGACGCTAAGCCTGCAGGGGCTGAGATGTTTGCGGTCGGGGGAAACGTCT
Source organism: Pholidichthys leucotaenia (assembly GCA_020510985.1). Lineage (NCBI taxonomy): Eukaryota > Metazoa > Chordata > Actinopteri > Cichliformes > Pholidichthyidae > Pholidichthys > Pholidichthys leucotaenia. The sequence goes on along the minus strand of CM035839.1, from coordinate 334,026,466 downwards.
GGTGTCCTTCCAAACGATCCAGCCGACTATTAATTGAAGTTAATTGGTTTAAGATTACTGTCTGCTGGTGGGCTAGTAAATCTACCCGGGCGCTAAGAGTGTTAATTAAGCGCGGCAGTGAGCTGTCCGCTGGGTCAACGTGACGGAGTCATACTGACATGTTTCGGGACCCAGGAGACAGACACTGACACGGGCAGATAGTGAACAATAATCTTTATTAGAGTGAAAGGATGTGTAGTGCAAGTGTGAGTGCGTGGATAGAGTTCTGGTCACTGGAGCTGAGCACCCTGGACGGAGACCCGGCAACCCTGGAACATACAAGCACAAACAATTACTTTTGTCCCACGCAAGTGACAAGCTACAGGTAGTGAGGCTTACTTGGCGGAAGCACAGGTTACGTCCTGCTGAGAACCAGCGGCCGTGCAACGTGGCGGTGAAGGTGTCCGTGAACGTGCTAGGGCTTCCACCCGTGGCTGTAGTAAGGACAGATCTTCCAGTGACTCCGGCTGTGACACCACAGGCCGGGACGATGACAATCCAGATGATGACGAGGTGAGTGATTCCACACAGCGTGGTGACGATGAAACAACAGATGCTGATGACAGTAACTCCACTGATAACGGTGGCCAATACTCCTGCAACTGATACAGTAGTAGTTCAGGAATTTGAGGAGCAAGACGTACCGGTAGTCGTGGTGGTAGCGAACCGCTACGTGTGCGTGTTGGCGTAACCCCGTCAGCTGGGGCCGCAGGTCCGCCACCAGGGGGGTCCACCTGTGCACAGGGGTAGAGGTTAGGAGTAGAGTAACAGACAGTTCTCTTACGTGCTTGACTCTGAACAGAAGTCCTTGATGAGGTAAGAGAAGTTCTTGACGAAGCCAGAGAAGTTCCTGACGAGACGAGAGAGTAACCTGACGAGGCCAGAGAGCGGAGTTCAGGTTCTTTCTCCGACGAGGAGGACAGACGACTCCATGCCGGGCTGTCAGCAACGCTGGCTTTTAACAACTGCTGATTAACACCTGTGGGTCTGTGCACAGCTGGAGTTAATGATGTTAATGACGGCCCAGAGGCCGCCATGACAAAGAGGGAGCTAAGCTCTAAGGCAAAGCTGTCAGTTTACCAGTCAATCTACGTTCTTACCCTCACCTATGGTCACGAGCTTTGGGTAATGACCGAAAGAATGAGATCGCAGATACAAGTGGCTGAAATGAGCTTTCTTTGTAGGATCGCTGGATTCACCCTTAGAGATAGGGTGAGGAGCTCAGACATCCGGGAGAGGCTCAGAGTAGAACCGCTGCTCCTCCACATTGAAAGGAGTCAGTTGAAGTGGTATGGGCATCTGATCAGGATGCCTCCTGAACGCCTCCCACTTGAGGTGTTTCGGGCACGTCCCACTGGGAGGAGACCCCGGGGCAGACCCAGGACTCGGTGGAGAGACTATGTCTCCCAGCTGGTCTGGGAACGCCTTGGCATCCTCTCTGAAGAGCTGGAGCAGGTGGCTGGGGAGAGCAACCTGCCCAAAGAACCAATATCAGAAAAAAACAAACTCAGTTCATGACAAAAATTCCTCAGCAGTGATGGAAAGTTATGGCAAATGCTTGATTGCAGTTGTTGCTTCCAAGGGTGGCACAGACAGTTATTAGGTTTAGGGGGTAATTAATTTTTCCACACAAGGAGAGGTAGGTTTGGATAGCCTTTTTTCCCTTAATAAATGAAGTCATCATTTTTAAAACTATACTTTGTACTTACTGGGGTTATCTTTTTCTAATGTTAAAATTTGTTTGATGATCTGAAACATTTAAGTGTGATAAATATGCAAAAGTATAAGAAATCAGGAAGGGGGAAAAAAACTTTTTCACAGCACTGCATGTGTTTCTTTATCGCTTCTGCTCTGACCAAAAGCCTTTTATTACGCTACTGACAAAACCATCCTTTATTTTCTACTATTGCAAATGTCGGTCACATGACTCAAAAGATGATTTTTACATTTTTTTTTCCAATATAAAAAAAAACTACAGCAGCACTTGTTTTCTGTTTGTAAAACATGTCAGAAATATCCATTTTCTGCTGCAGTGTAAATATTGGCATTAGCACTCTGGAAGCGTAAATACAGAGCTGATGGGGATAATGGGGCAGTGGGATAGTCCAAGAATGATGTAAGACAGAAAATCATTATAAGCCCCTTTTAAAGTTCACAGCAAAGCAGACAGACAGCAGCATCGGCCAGATCCACCGAGGGAGGGTCAAGTCGAGGCCTGGTCGTATGACAAGGACTCCGGACTGAAGTCATGTCTCAAAACCCCTGTCCTCTCCTCAAGCCTTTTTGTTCTGCTTGCAAACACTGCTGACCTTACAACACACAGTGGGCATTGTTTGCCGCTGGGCCCACTGAAGACATGTTTTGACTACAGTTGTCACAAAAAAAGCACAGTGTCAAGTGTGAGCAAAAAAATCAAAAGTACATTTTTTGAGGCAGTGCTATATCTCAGTGATTTAACCATGGAGATAATCCTGTCAGGGTTAGAGGTTCAGTTCCCAGTTGAAACACTTTTGCTGAAAACATCTGCACTCACAATAGTGTAAAGCTTGTGTTCAGTCGGCCAGTATTATTGCAGTAGAAGAAATTCTTCTTTAAAGAGAAAATTTTAAAAGCAAACAAATGCATTTTTTACAATGTTCATGTAATTATTGTCTATAATTATTGCAAACATGCCACATTTTTGTTTAGTATTTGCTCTTTTTTCTGAAAGCTTTGCCGAGGCATCTTCAACCTCTCTTACAGGGCCTATTCATATTCAGGCAATGACTCCATGCAGATATTGACAGATAAAGATAGCTTGCGGCATCCACGGTGGAAGATTATCCCCTTACTTCAAGTATTTCCTTGAGTTGCCAAAATTAAGTCTTCATTCTGGTTATGATAAAAAAGAAAAACATATTTAATGAGATCACTCAATATCTTCCTGTGTAAACCTTAATCAGATTGTTGATTCAACTTTCTGAGAGGTGCTTACTGTCCAGAAATCACTGTAATTGTGCAGACTGGAAGTTTATTATCATAGATGCCAACAGTTAGCACTATTGTCAGATTCCTCTCTAATTATCCACCACATTCTGTCAACATGTACTGTACGTCTGGCTCATAAACAAACATGTTCATATAGAAATCTTGCATGTCCCTACATATTCTCAGAATTACTATCAAGATGACCTTTAATTGCTCAATTAATTTATGATTTACAGAAGTTTTCATTTCACCTATGAAGGAATCCAGGATGCAGCATTATTAATGCAGTCCAAAAGCATCACATGACATCACATGAGGAGTTGTAGCAGTACTGTGTGTTTAAACCATCTCATGATCTTTTCTGATACCTAAACAATTAGTTGTTATAATAATTTAATTATACTACATTCCAGACTGTTGTTTTAGACAAACAATTACCCTGCAACATCATGAGCACATCTGGGATTCTTTAACAGCAGGTATTCTACTTCAAATAAGAGTGTGGCTGGCATTAAATGGCAACATATTACATCCAATTCAATTTTATTTATACAGGAGCATCTCAATAAATTAGAATGTCATTGAAAAGTTAATTCATTTCAGTAATTTGTTTCAAAAAATGAAACTCAGATTATTTAGATTCATTACATACAAAGTGACATATTTCAAGTTTTTATTTCTTATAATTTTGATGATTATTGCTTATAGCTCATGAAAATCCCAAATTCTTTTCTTAAAATATTAGACTATTATATTAAATTAATTTTAAAAATTAGATTTTTAATAAAAATGTTGACTGACTGAAAAGTATGTCCATGTACACACTCAATACTTGGTTGGGGCTCGTTTTGCATGAATTACTGCATCAGTGTGGTGTATCATGAAGGAGATCAGCCTGCGTTATTGTTGAGGTGTTATGGAAGCCCAGGTTGTTTTGATAGAGACCCTTATCTTGTCTGCATTGTTGGATCTGGCGTCTCTCTTCTTCCTCTTGACAATACCACATAGATTCTCTATGGGGTTTAGGTCAGGAGAGTTTTGTTGGCCAGTCAAGCGCAGTGATATAATGGTCATTAAACCAGGTTTTGGTACTTTTGGCAGTGTGGGCAGGCGCCAAGTCCTGCTAGAAAATGAAATCAGAATCTCCACAATGCTTGTCAGCAGAGACATGCATGAAGTGTTCTAAATATTTCCTGGTAGATGACTACGCTGACTTTGGACTTGATAACACACAGTGGCTAAACACCAGCAGATGACTTCTTTTCTGATGAAAGTAAGTTTTGCATTTCATTTGGAAATCAAGGTCCTACAATCTGGAGGAAGAGTGGAGAGACACAGAATCCAAGTTGCTTGAGGTTCAGTGTGAAGTTTCCACAGCCAGTGATGATTTGGGGAGCAATGCCATCTGCTGGTGTTTGTCCCCTGTGTGAGCCGAGGGAAGCATGAAGTGCTCTAAAATTTCCTAGTTGATGAATGCACTAACTTTGGACTTGATAACACACAGTGGACCAACACCAGCAGAAGACATGGCTCCCCAAAGCAACCTGGGCTTCTACTGTATAAACACATCAGCAGTACCACAGGCTGATCGCCTCCATGCAGCAATTCATGTAGAAGGAGCCCCAACCATGTACTGAGTGTGTACATGGACATACTTTTCAGCCAGCGTGCATTTCTATTAAAAATCATTTTTTTGAAAAAAAATAAAATAAAATTATGTAATATTCTAATTATTTGAAAAAAAAGTTGAATTTTGGATTTTCATGAGCTGTAAAGCATAATCATCAAAATTAAAAAGAAATTAACACTTGAAATTTATCAATCGGTGTGTAATGAATCTATATGAGTTTTTTTTTTTTTATTGAATTACTGAAATAAACTTTTCAATGACATTCTAATTTATTGAGATACACCTGTATAGTGCTATTTGCCAACAACAGTCACCTGATAGCACTTTCACCTGTAGGGCAATGACCCCATGATTGCAGAAAGAGGTGCAGGTGATTTCCTGTGAGCAAGCACTTGGTGATGGTGGAGAAAATTAACTCCCTTTTAACAGGAATAAACTTCCAGCAGAACCAGGCTTAGGGAGGGGCAGTAATCTTCTGGTTTGGGGTGAAAGGTAAAAGAAGAAGAAGGGAAACAACATGCCGGGACTCTCAATCTATTGGAGAAAGGAAACAGATGAACACCAAAGTTTGTACAAAATATTTTGAGAGTAAAGAAACAAATGAAGAAAGGAGTGAAGTCCAGTGCTTCATGAGAGATCATCCAGGTGTCTTAACCTTTAGCAGCATAACTAAGGGAAATTTCAGGGTGACCTGATCCAGCCCTAACTAAAAGTTCTGTCAAGAAGGAAAGTTTTAACCCTGTTCTTAAAATCCAGATTTGCAGCTGGTTCCAATAAACTAAAGACTCTAAATAAATAAACTGAAGACTCTATAGCAGGGGTCACCAACTAAAACTGCAAAAGGTCCGATAAGTCAGTCCTCCTCCTCAGCCAAGGTCCGAACTAGGTGTAGGAGTCTTTAGGCACCTCATGATGTGATTATGATTCAGAGCTCTGATTTGACTCTAAAACCATTCTCAATACATCTTGACACATTTTTTTTTTCTATTCAAGAATTTTCCCTCCCACTGTGTAACAACTTGGCCCTTTTAAAGTGAAGTATTTGCAGTGACCCATGAATTTACTTCCAACGTCTTTTATTAAAACAAATGGAAGAGAAATCTGACAAATGGCCAAATTTTCTCATGGTCTGAGCGCTGATATTGTCTGCTCTCGGATCATCCAGTATTTTCCCGGTTTTTCTGTGTTGTGTTTCCTATGACATCCAGGGCTTTTATTATGACAGCATCATGGCGGGGCTTCCGGCTGTCAGAGCCGAGCTGCGTCGTGACAGCTGATCCACATTCCTCTTTTTTTTTTTTTTTTTTTTTTTTTTTTTTTTTTTTTGTTACTTATTTGTACTCGTAGGTAGACTTGGTTTGCAGTCTGGTGACAAGCCACCGGCTGCTGGTCGCTGCGTGCGCGAGCGCCCTAAACCTACATGTTTTTGGTATGCGGGAGGAAACCGGAGAAATCCCGGAGTAAACCCGCGCAACACGGGGAGAACATGCAAACTCCACACAGCTCACTGTTGGTCGGGGGCTGGGATCGAACCCACGATCTCATGATCCCCGCGATCCCCCGGCCGAGGGTAAAACTGTGCTGCCACAGTGCTAAGCCACTGCGCCACCGTGCAGCCCACTAATCCTCTGATTAGTTTCTCATTGCCGGATTAATGTCTGTGCCTTATTTAAGGGAGCAGCTGAGGTTACTCCTGGCTGTGACCTCACACAACGTTGGTTCCTCACAACATTCAGCTGGAGTCCCTAACCCCGGCTCCAGTCACCCTCTTGATTCTCAGTCTCAGTAAGTGTTATTCATCCGCAAAGTTCTTAGTCTTGTATCTTAGCCTATTGTCTTGAGCCTAAGTCATTGTATGTGCTTTTGCCCCACATGGCTGTTTATTTTGTCATTTATTTTTTTTTTAATAAATATGCAATCTCACCTGTTGGCCTATAGCGTCTCATTAATGGCCCGCAAGGGCCACCCATGACAAATTTATCTCAAAATGTGCTTTTTAAAGCTGCCATCATTTCATTGACATTCTTTCAGAAGTCCACAGCTGTCTGCAGACAGGCCGATACCATTTTACTTGCTTTCACACATTATTTTATTAAACTCATGTTTTAGCTGCTTTTAGCTCTATACTAATTAAAAAAAAATGAATTCTTTGATCAATTTCAAACAAAACGCAATACAAACTTTACAACACAGGAGAACACTAAATGTGTTTGTTGACTCCAAATAAATAGCTCTAAAATTCTAAAATCTACAGCTAAAATCCTAAAAATGTTTTACAGGAGAACACAATCTATATTGTATTCATTTGAAAAAAAAAAAGATTAACCTCTTTTAATATCTGAAAAGCTAAATTTCATAGAAAGTCCACCTCTATACATAGTTTCGGTGAAGAAAAAACTGTTTCAAACTAAGACAAAAAAAAAAAAAAAACAGACACAAAATATAATTCCACCCAGATAAGCAGTAGAAGATGGATAGATGGATTGACTATAGAATTCCTCTGGCATGTTTTTTTTTTTATTTTTTAAATCTCAACAGTAAACTCTGTTACAGCATGGATGGAGCTGTAACTCCATGATTACAGGGAGAGGGGAGGTGGAATTTTTCATGTTCAGTAACACATGGCACTTTTACAGAATTTTTGCTTGATAGCAGAGGCTACAAAACGGGACTCTATACCAGCAACCTCACCTCTGCATCTCAGCACAGACAACTCTCACCAGAATAGAAGAAGATGTACCCCGCTAAATGCATTCAATTTCCCAACAGCACTTCATTTTTTGGGTACAGGCCTGGTAGCGAAGAGGGGAGTCTGCAGCAGGAGGAGAGCGCCCAAGGGCTCGTGCCATATTCTGTCCGGGTGATCGCTGATGCAGCAGTTCAATTCCCCTTTTTTCCGCTTTTTTCCCCACCAAAATAAAACAATCTCCCTTTTTCTCAAATTGTATAAAAAGGCTTCGGGGTCTGGATGGAGGACTCTCAGGGTCCTGCTCCGGACCAGAGTCCACCAATTGGTGACCCATGCTGTATATGGACATTTTGGGACAGCCTGATATTAAGTAAATGCAGCAATCTGATCTAAAACTAACAAAAGGACTAGTTTCTCAGCATCACTCTGAGACAAGATGTTCCTAATCTTGGTGAAGGAAGACTCATTATAAGCACTAACAAACTGGAGCTTATTTAACAAATGCGGTTTAAACCAGTGAAAAAGAAATTTCCTTTAAGTCTGACAAAGTGTTATAATAAGTAAAATCTCGTGATCAATAGTATCAAAAGGTGCACTGAAGTGTGAATGGACAAGTATAGAAATTAGTCCATTATCCGATGCCTTATGAAGATAGTTAGTGACCTTCCTTAACGCCGTTCAGTGCTATCACTACTAAACCCTGACTGGAACTCATTAAATAAATTGCTTCTGCGCAAAAGGTCAAACAGCTGCTTAGCAGCAACTATTTCTAAAATTTTGGAAATAAAACACAGATTAGAAGTTAACTAAAACTGTCATAAATCAACCTTTTCAAGGGCAGAATTTGAGGACACCAAACGCTGGACTGTGAGTTTGCCAAAGTTTAATAAAGAAAACACAAAGATATAAAAAATACAAAACTAATGAACGAGAACAGGTACAGGGATAAACAGCACTGAGGCTGAGACGATGGGACGCCAGCGAACACAGGGAGCACAGGTGGAATAACAGGAGATAAATAATGCACAAAGGAGAATTACTTTTGTGGCTAGAGAGACAGATGGGGGGGTGCCCATTTGGATGATAAGAAGGTCGTGCGAGGAATGAATTAAGCAAGAAAACTTAAAATAGGCATATTGGGGGAAACCAAATGTGGATCAGGTGTGGGTACATGAGTGAGGGAAATAATCAGAGACCACTGACAGGTGTGACAGCCCGCAACAGAGTTGACACCCGGAAGTAGCACTAACAGCTGTCACACCGAGAGAAACAAAGCAACAGATGACTATGGAGCACAGGAAACACAAAAGTAGCTCACTATAATTCTAAACCAAAATACACCATGAGAAATAATAACCACCATGACAAAAACAAGATACAAAACTCAAAAAGTACTCATAACAAAATACAAATGACCACTGAGGATACAAAGGGAAAACTGAGAATAAGGGCTAATATAAACAGGAAAGTAAATACAAGATAATGCAAAAATGACCTAAACAACTTAATGGCTGAACACGGCTCCCCAACCGTGCTCAGAATTGTGACAAAAACTTCTGTATCAAGTGTTGGCTTCTTAAGTAATAGTTTAATTTAATAAAGTATCATGAATGAAAAATAAAATAATCTGGAAGGAATGGATACTGATTGACAAGTTTATGGTTTGGATGAGGAAATTATTTTATTGAACTCTGAAAGGTCAGTTGAAGTAATAGATGCAAATGAACATCAGTTGAGAGAACTTTTTTACTGTATTTAAATTGCCAGTGAGAAAAATTTGACTAATTTGATCTCTAAATTATTAAATTCAATTGTTAAAGCAGTTCATAAAGTCATGACTTCTAGGACCATATTATAACGACGTGGTCATTTAGTCATTTGTCACTGATGCAGAACATGCTCATGGCCTTTTCCAAGTTAATTTCCTTATCACAACAGCGTAGAAAAGAACATTCCATCAGTGCATGATGCAAAGAGGCCGGTCTAATCATTCAGAGGTGTGTTTTGGATAATCCAGCCCAAAGCATTCTTGTCCATCCCTTTAATGCAAAAAGGCACATTATCTAAAGTAAATTCTGATTGGGATGACAAGACGGGTTTTACACTGACCAAAGCCTGTGCATGTAAGCCAAAATGCACGTGATAGTAATGCTGCAATAAGGAAGACCTCAATCACAGTTGATGCCCAGTTAGTTACATATGTTAGAAAGAACAAATGGGTAAGAATGCTGAGGTGAAAAATCAGTTGGATGGATTAATGTAGTGTGCACAGATGCAGCACACAGACATGACAGGATGTGAAACTTAAGGTAAAGCGAATGATGCCTCTGCAAACTTTGATAACCTTTCATTAACTATGGCGGGAAAGTTGCTCCTGGCCCATGGGGAGATGGGAGTGCTCTCTCTCCTGTTGCTTTTGCCAACTGATGGTCTCCCCCATCTCATGCGGGGGTCTGCCGAGGTTTGTGGCTCTCTGTCCCAGTCCCTCCCGGTCAGGAGAGAAGGAGAAGATCTGGTGCGGCTTCCCGTCTGCCACTGGCCACCGCCACGAAGCAAGTCCACTCTCGGCAGACTCTGCCGGGGCCTGACAGGTGGCAGTCAGGGAGATTGCAGGGCAGGCGGCCTCGGCTCAGCTGGAATCCTGGGGCACACAGCCAAGACAGATGTGGATACATCTCTTGTCTCTCTGGAGAGTTACAGTCAAAAGTAAAGCACTGCACACTTCTTGTTCATTCATTTATTCCGCTAAAAATACACATTATTCCCTAATAATGCCATGATGAAAATGAAAATGTGAATGGAATAAAAAAATAAAAATCATCAAACTGAAATGTACCCCCCGCCCCCGTACCACACATCACACTCTCTGTTCATTCATTCATTCCCATAAAAATAAAAACATAAAACACAATCTCCGGCAAACAGGTAAGGACGACTCCTTAAGGCCGGCAGGCTGAGGTGAAGATGATAATTTTTTGACTAATAAAGAAACAAAAAGACACAGCACAGGGGCTGAAACACAAAGAGCCGTGGAAGGCAAAAGCACACAGACGAAACACGACTATGGCACCACACCAGAACACAGACTCAGACCAACACATTAAGGGTAACAGATAATTCCAGATGCAGGACAGCTGGGAGAACAATCAAGGGCTAAATGGTAGCACATGAGGGAAAGTGGCTATTGGTACAAAAAAACAGCGGGCGAGAGTAGAAAATAATAACTGAAACAAGAAACTAAGGATACACAAACTACTAATGATAACAGAATGATGCAAACAGTTCAAAAATAACAGAAGGTGTGGATATGGTGTCCTGAGCTTGACAGGGCCCCATTCCTTAAGGGCAGATTAAAGATACCCCATAAACAAAAAACAAGGGACCCCAAACAGGGTGGGTGGAGGGGGGAAAAGGACTGCAGGGAATGAATCCAAACAAAAACAAAATGAAAGACAGTTTATCGGGTGATCAGCCAGAGTCCAGGGACCACCACTCGGGGAAGCACGGCATGTCAGGGAACCAACCAGAGTACAAAGGCCCCCAGACCAGAGGACTGGCTGGTTGGAAGGGTCAACTAGAGTCCCTGGGTCACTGAACTGAAGAGTAGGATGGGTCAGCGGGCCGCCCTGAGTTCATGGGACCATAAAGCCAAGAACATGACGAATCGGGTGGCCTACCAAAGTCCAGTGGCCATCAAAAGGATCAGCATGGCACCGCAGGAGCACTGAGTTCAGGAGACAGCGGTAGTGGCCATCTGAGCTCAGGCGAAAATAGCTGAGAAACTTTGAGCTCAGGTGGTGATGACTGGAGGGCGTCGAGCTCAGATGGAAAAGGCTGGAGCACATCAAGTCCAGACGATGATGATGGGGTAACCTGCTCAGATGACAAAGGTTGAGCAGACTGCTCTGATGACGAAGGTGGAGCTGGCTGCTCAGATGAACCAGGTGGAGTGGACTGCTCAGGCGAGCCAGGTGGAGCGGACTGCTCTGGAGATGAAGGTGGAGTGGACTGCTCAGACAAACAAGGTGGAGTTGACTGCTTGGATGACCCAGGTAGAGTGGACTGCTCGGATGACCCAGGTGGAGTGTGCAGCTCGGACAACGAAGGTAGAGCGGACTGCTCGGACGACAAAGGTGGAGTGGACTGCTCAGACAAACCAGGTGGAGTGTGCAGCTCAGACAATGAAGGTGAAGCGTGCAGCTCAGACAACGAAGGTGGAGCGGACTGCTCGGACAAAGGTTGATGGCAAACAGCGGACACAGATGATGATGGAGGCTGACGAATGGCATGGTCAGGAGCTTGGAATTCCATTCCTGATGCAGCCACCTCGGACGGGAAGGAAAAAAAACCACATGTTGGTGTCGGGTCCATGCAATAATTGTTAGCAGCAGAGACGAGTGGAGAGGACCCACAGGCAGATGGGAACTGCATGGGAACTGATGAGTCCCTCACCAGGAGTTAGGCAAGTCTTTTCAAAAATGGATATTAAAAATAAAAGGAAAAGCACTTGCCTTAATTCCGGGTTCACTGCTGCTGGGATGACACTCTCTGGTAAAATTGCTGGTGGCGTGGCAACCTCAGGAGACATTGTACGAGCAGGCATGACAGCCTCTGGAGACGCTGTCAGAACAATGGATAAGGTGGTCTGAAGCTCAACAGTGGGTAAGGCGATCAGAGGTGTGGCAGCAGTAGAGGAGCTGAAGAGCTGAAGAGCTGGCAGAACAGCAGGTGAGGAGCTCTGGAGCAGATAAGCTGATGAAACAGCAGATGAGGAGCTCTGGAGAGGAGAAACTGATGGAAACCCAGATGATGTGGAGGAAGCTGATGGAACACCAGATGACTAGCTCGGGAGAGAGGGGAAGGCAGAAGCAGATGATTGCAGGCAAAGCGGGGCAGCAGCAAAAATAAAAAAAAGTGAGGGCTCAGCAGTAGTAGGAAGCAGCTGTTGAGGCTTCTCACTGGGAACAAGGCAAGACCTCTCACTATTAGATGTTAAAAAATGAGAAAATAGCACATGCCTTGTATCTAGCGTCATTGCTGCTGAGGCTGCTGCTGCTGTTGAAACTACCACTGGAGAACCCGATGAATCACTTAGGGTGGCTGTGGTGACTGCCTGACAAAAAGCTGCTGAGAAGTTTCAAGTAACTGGAATCAGCTGCGGAGCTGGAGCGGAGGAGAGATGTGTAGATATTGTAGAAGCCAGGGGATGTTTCACTGTTGGCACAAGCTTCTCTGGTGCCGGAGCTGGCGAGTGGCAAGGGACGGAGGTTGTAGGAGCCAGGGGATGCTCAATCATCAGCACAGGTTCAAAAATGGGGAAAACGTCTCTCACCAGTCTGGAGAATGTCCTATGCAGGATGGAGATGGAGAGGAACAGACCAAACAGTTCTGTTTGGTTGCACAGGCTGGAATTCACCTCAAAACCCCCAGCCGCGCCGGCCAGAAAATTGATGGCTGCCTCCAGAGATGGTAAAGCCCGGGTGTTGGAGATGAAGTCCTCAAGCGGTGGTCCCACCCGGCTCACATCCTCCTCCAAAACATTGGTTACCTGGCCCAAAGAGTCTTTTTCTGATGACATCAGTTATGTATGAAATGAGCGAGCAGCGAGCCATCTTATGCCGCGCAACCAACTGAACTTTATTACAAGACAAGGTGAATATATACAGCAGCCACAGCCCGCCTGATGTCATCCTGTCTGACGGCTATGGCAATCCCCAAGAGCCAAGCCCGCATACAACATTCTTCCCCCTTCACAAAACAGACCAAATTAAGACCCTCCCCAATTTGGCAAAACAGAACCCCCAAAACACACAAACTAAAATAATAATAATAACAACACACAACCTAAACTAGGGCCCGTGGGTAGACTACCATGGAGTCCAGCATGGCCAAGTGGAATATTCTGCCACGTTTGGTTTGTCCGGCCGTGCACCTACCTAAACAGTCTTTAACCCTTTTTTTTTTTTTTTTTTTTTACAGTCTCCCATGGTAAGGGTGGGTAAACTGGGGAAAACAGTTCAGCCTCAGGGCTTTCGAGGAAGCCCCGTGGTGGCCTCCTCCCTGGAGCTTTGAAGCAGGTTTGTGTCCCCCCCCCCCCCAAGGCTTTGAAACGGTCTTGTGGCGGCCTCCTCCCTGGAGCTTTGAAACACACTTGTGGCGGCCGCCTTCTTGGAGCTGTCAGACCCCCGGGGCCAATCTTCATGACGCTGGGACCTGGGTCCCATACTGCAGTAGCCGACTCCCACGGAGCCTCACTGTCTGGAGCGGCCACCTGGACACTCCGTAGTCTGTTCACGTGCCGAATCGAATCATTTGTCAACCGAAAGCACGTTGTTCTCAGCCCCACCACGATCCTCAGCAGCGCCTGTTGCTTCGCTGGCTGCGGCCGGGGCAGTCACCATCCTAGTCTCTCGCCGGTGCGAACCCGAACCCAGTCCATGATGCGGAGTGGCGCCTTACTTGTTTTCATGCGATGTTGTTGCTCTCCCGGTGGCTCTGCGTGCTCGTTCAGCTCGGGACCTCCGCCATGCTGCGGCGGTTCCATTTTCACTGTGTTCGCTGTGGGCCCTTCACCCGCTGTCTCCATCATTGACTGCGGCTCGTTGTTGGTATGGATGGTGTCCGATGTCTCACCGGTGTTGTTCATTGAAGCGAACTCCTCACCCATCCACTTGGTCGTAACCTCCATTGCTTGTTGGGCGAGGGCATGGGAGCAGTCTGATTCCTCCTTTTTGTTGTCTGAAGTGCTCCACTGTACCGTGCTGTGCGTTTTCTCTGTGCCAGGCCACTGCTGCCATTCTTCGGGGATCTCTGCATGCTCGGGCTCCCTCTCTGTGTGGGTCTCCTCCAGACAGCACGGAGTGTGAGCTTTGGTGTCAGCGCTGTTCATAATTACATCATACCACACCACAACATCATCATCCCGCTCTACTGCCGCACCCGGACCATTCGAACCCAGCGCTGTCTCTGATAGTGAAGTCCAGTCTGAAGAAAAGGTCACATCCCATAACACTGTCACTGCACTCTGTCACCTGGAACGTGAAGTCGTACACAAATCTAGTTTTGCAGCAAACAGTCGATTTCACTGTTCCAACATTGCACAGTCTGTGACCACCATACCAATACAGCGGTGTTGGGTTCTTCTCCATTCTGTGGTTGCGGAAAAACTTTTTTACCGTGACCCAGTTTAAAATCGACCGCACTGCCGCCGTGTTGAGCAGAAGTGGTACAGCTACTCCATCTAATTCAACCATCCTGTACGAATAACCACTGATGCCAGGCTCACCGAATGAATGGCTGTTGCTGGCGGGCAGGTGGGATCCCCTGACGGTCCGCACGGTGCTGAAAACTGGCATACTCTGGCGAAATGGTTCAGGCGCCCACATTTGTTACACCATCTTCCTCTTGCCGGGCATACTTGTGCTCCGTCCCAGTGTGTCAGGTACCCACAACCCTAGTAGATGGGTCCACCCGGAGCGAACCATCAGCTCACTGTACTCGCCTTGTACTCTTCTGCCCTGCACCCCTCATTCTCTGTGTCCACTCCACCACATTAGCTAGTATTGACCGTCCGGGTAGTCTCTGTGTTTGGCACCCGTTTAGCTCCGTGGTTAATTCCTCTGTCGTTCCTAGCTGGGATGTTAGCTTCCCCCAGGTTGCTAGTTTCGTGCCTTTTGGCGCCATTAGCATCTCAACCCACAGCTTCGTGCTACGTGTGTGTTTGGCAAAGTACCTAGCAAGAGACTCGACAGCATATGCATATTACTCCGTCTCCCCTAATGTGTGAAAAATTCTCTGACCTTCTATGCCAAGTTTGCAAACCAGCAGAGCTTGTTTCCTTACTGCGTCTAGTTTAACAAGGCCCAGCGCTACAATGTACGTCTCAAACGCAGCCAACCAGTGAGGCCACAGTATTGCTGGTTCTCCTGGAAACTCAAGAAATGGAGAGGTGCTCCGCACACTTCCGTGAGTTAATCCTCAGTCACCAAATGTTATATATGCAATGAGTGAGCAGTGAGCCATCTTATGCCAAGCAACCAACTGAACTTTATAACATGACAAGGTGAATATTTGCAGCAGCCGCAGCCCACCTGACGTCATCCTATCTGATGGCTACGGCAAGCCCCAAAGGTCAAACCTAGATACAACAGCATCATACTGTCATAAAACACAAGCTCTGGCAAACAGGTAAGGACGACTCCTTAAGGCGGGCAGGCTGAGGTGAAGATGATAATTTATTGACTAATAAAGAAACAAAAAGGCACAGCACAGGGGCTGAAACACAAAGAGCCATGGAGGACAAAAACTCACTCAGATGATGAGAGTACCAGAGGGAAAACAAGACTATGACGTCACACCAGAACACAAACTGAGACCAACATGTATAGTGGTAACAAACAATTTCAGAGGCTAGACAGCTGGGAGAAAAATCAAGGGCTACATGGTAACACATGAGGAAAAATGGCTATAGATACAGAAAAAAAACAATGGGAGAGACTACAAAACAATAGCTTAAACAAGAAACTAAAGGTGCTTTCACACCAAATGCGAATCGTGCCATGCAAATTTTTCGCGTTGCACGATTATATTATAACTCAATGTAAACACATGAATAGACATGAATTCACTGTCTGAGTGAGATGTAGACAGGCGAAGTTGCCTTTATACACTACCGTTCAAAAGTTTGGGGTCACTTAGAAATTTCCTTATTTTTGAAAGAAAAGCACTGTTTTTTTCAATGAAGATAACTTTAAACTAATCAGAAATACACTCTAATATCTAATATACATTGCTAATGTGGTAAATGACTATTCTAGCTGCAAATGTCTGGTTTTTGGTGCAATATCTACATAGGTGTATAGAGGCCCATTTCCAGCAACTATCACTCCAGTGTTCTAATGGTACAATGTGTTTGCTCATTGCGTCAGAAGGCTAATGGATGATTAGAAAACCCTTGTACAATCATGTTAGCACAGCTGAAAACAGTTTAGCTGGTTAGAGAAGCTATAAAACTGACCTTCCTTTGAGCAGGTTGAGTATCTGGAAAAAATATTATTTTAAATACAAATCATTATTTCTAACCTTGTCAATGTCTTGACTATATTTTCTATTCATTTTACAACTCATGGCAGTAAATAAGTGTGACTTTTCATGGAAAACACAAAATAATTGTCTGGGTGACCCCAAACTTTTGAACGGTAGTGTAACTTCTGCAGCAGTGTTCAACCTACTGTGGAAATCCCCAAAATAACGTCATGGTTTAAGCTTATATTATCCAAGGGAGGGCTCACCTGAAAAAATTGTCCCTGTCTCCAAAACTTCACAAGATGATGTTTCCATTGCTAGCTTGCTAGCCTTGTTAGCATGTCCGTGGTAGGAATCCATTGGTAAATAACTCCGGCATCCTGATTCAGCTGAAGAGCTCCTGGTCCTCCTGTCTCCACATGAGTGGCAGTTTCATTTTCAAACTAATCGACTCTCCAATGTTGATACTTTTACTCCGGTGATGGCAGAATCTCAAAGCTAGCGCTATCCCTCGGACATGAATGCGCAAATGTGTGATTTCGCAATTTTGCATGTGCTCGCCTCTTTCCATCGACTTTGTATGGATTTGCGCCGCCCGTTCCCGTTTGGTTTGAAGGCACCTTAAGGATACAGAGACTACTAAAGATAACAGAATGGTGCAAACAGTTTAAAAAAATAACAGAAAGCATGGACATGGTGTCCAGATCATGACACACACAGTGAGGTAGCAACACTATCTACCATGCTACCATGGTACAGGAGGATTAAAATCTTCATAACATATCTTCATTGTATTGACACATGACATTAAGAATATGAAGAAACCATCTGGTTTTCAGCACTGTGAGACAGACATCTAATGTAATACTAATTTTCTTCAGGTGAAACATAGTTTGAAATTGTAAAATCAAAGGTGAACAGAACATGGTCTGACAATGCAGGGTTATGAGGAGGCACAACCAATTTCCATATGTCATCAGCACAAGGTTGAGATAGTATAGGACTGCCTACTTTCTGGGAAAACTCATTGCCTAAATGCAGCATCAAGGCTATTGCTGTCTACATCTACATTGCACATGTACTTTAAAGTCACCTACTACAGCTACTATATCGGAACCAAGTACCAAATCGGATTTAAACAGACTATAAATTCAGTAAGTGGTGGGAGGATGATAAACCACACTAAATAAAACTGGTTTTAATCTAGACTTGCTTAGTTATATGCTAATGAGAACCAGGCCTTCAAATGAATTATAGCACTTTTTTTTTACATTAACTAATAATTTAAAATGGAAATTACATGATTCCTTCCCTGCTACCAGTGCCTCTAGGATTTTGACAATTTACATAACTAGAGGGAGTTGATTCATTTAAACATAATCCTCTTACCCTTAACGAGTCCCCCATAAGGGACGGTAAATCATACTGATGATTAATTAATAAATCGCCAACTAATAGAGACTTGGGAATTCGAAATGTAACATTTAAACTTCATTTAATTTTCAAAATTTGAAGAGGAACCGAGGCTGTCATGACATTTAAACCCAGTATGTTTGAATCAAATTTTATCAACTTTTTTGTTTATTCACATTACAATGCTTATGCACTTCATTTTTTTTTTTTTTAATTTAGTTTAGAGAGACCAGACAATGATTCTGTAATGGGAAGTGAGGGGAAGCTGCAGAGAAGCATGTAAGACTGCAACTCAGCTTCCTGGACCCAGTTCTGAATAGTTAGGGCTTTGGAGATTTTGGTTAAAAATAAGAGTTAAAAACTGAGACCAGATTGCTAGATAAATGAGACACACCCTCTAGAGTGGGATTGATTCCATCTTCCTTAACAAAATCAGGCTTTCCCTAAAAGTACTTTAATATCAGTTGGAAACCTGTCGGCAGGGAACTTGTGCTTGTGACTATGCTTCCTTCTCGTCATCGCCCACTCAGAAACTCATAGCTGCTCAGGAATGAGGGACAGCTACTATGCTCTGAAGCTTTGTACCACCGGCCAGATGGTATTATAACTGGCATTAACCTGGTAACTGCTTTTGAAATGAAGGCGTTAAGAGCCAGAAGAACTTGAATAATGTGAACAATACATGTCAACAGCTTACAGCAGTGAACTTCAACTGATGGCCCGTGGGTCACATCCGGCCAGCCAGAGCTATTCATCCAGCCCCTAGAATGTTACTGAATTTAGGAATAGCTTTGTTGCAAATGAGGCACACAGGCAGAGTCAGCACCGTGGGGTGATCATTCGCAGGCCATGTGTCCATCCCAAAATCATATTTCTGAGTGTGAGTAAATGCAGTATCACAGCACTCAACCCACAGCGGGAAGAGAGTGCAGCCAACTGCCTGCCAGCAGCTCCTTCCAAAGGTAATCGACACCTTTAATTTATGATGCCAGCTTGGCTTTTATGATTATTGTGTAAAATGCTGAATATTTTTAAGTCTGTCTGAGATTATTTTGTAAGAGAGGGGATGCAGAGGCTACTAACTTGGGAGGTTTTGACCGTTATTAGGCCATAACATAACATTATAACAGAAGCAACAGCATCTTTGGTCATTTAAATGTTTTTTTTTTAATTAAACATAGTATTAATCATAATTTTATTCAAAATCAGAGGTAACCTCATTGTTCTGTTCCGGCTCTGCAAATTGACATTCAGATATATGTGTAAAAATCACAATTTTACCACAAACTTTTCATTATAAAGTACAGATAAAATTTGGAGTAAAAAAACACAAATCAATGAGAATTGTATTACATTTACAACAAAAATGTCTGAAAGTTTTTTTTTTTTTTTTTTTTTTTATGAAAACCTCACAAATTTATTAGAATAAAGTCTCAAATGTATGATAGTCCTAAATCTACAAGGGCAAAAAAAAAAAAAAAAAAAAGATGAGGAAAACAGTTCCAAATTTAAATGGACAAAAAAATAAATAAATAAATAAATAAATAAAAAAAAATCCCTGATTCATGGTTATTGCTAAGAAATTACTACAAGTGTTTCCAGGTAATCTGAATGCATCCTAATTTAAGATTAATATAATATTACTATGGAACAAAGTAAAAACAGTCACATTTGCATTTTGCAGCCCTGGTTTATGGTTATTACTAGAAAACTACTCAAGTGTTTCCAGCTAGAAAATTACATCCTTATGGGAATAAATTCAATGTTGTGACATTTGTTCATTAAATTAATATTCATATTTCCACTAATATTACAAAATAATATTTAAAAAGCTGCTGTTCAGTTACAAAGTAATTATTTTATATTATCATGTTGCTACATTCTTATATTATTTCATCACTTACAATATTATTGCCATGCTTTAAAGTCATATCAAGCTTTTAAATTTACAAGGAAAAGGTAGTAAAGTTACAAAAAATGTCATAAAAATGTGGAAGAAAAACTTCTCAAACTGTCAAAAATAAAATCACATTTCAAGTAACTTTTTAAGCAGATACAGCACACCCTTACTCTTGCTAAACAAATGTTTGGATTACTACTCTTGTACTTAAGTAATTAATATAATAAGGTAACACTACTTTTACTTGGCTTCAATTTCTGACTCCTCTACCCAGCTCTGATTGTGTAACTTAAGTGTGTGTGCAAATGAGCATGACCAGGGAGGTTGTAATTTGTCAGAAAAATAAAATCCCTTTGATCAAACTATTCACTGGTTTTCTTGGCTGAGCACTGTCCTGTCCTGACATTTTCAAAGCAACTAACTATACTGGTAATATGTGGCTATTAACACTGACAATGCAAAAAAACAAAACGAGACATAAACTTAGAAGGAAAGTTAATATGTCAAATAATAAGATATTACTTAGGAAACAATATTATTTTTCTATTATTATTTTATGAGAGCATCTGGTCCTCACAGTGTCTGCAGTGAAAAATTCTGGCTCTTGGACAAATGTAGTTGATGACCCCTGGTTTATAGAAATCATGAATTCAACTATGCAAAAATGATCATGCTAATGATGCTGCTCTGAAGAACAGAGATGATGGATTCTATACAAACATTTGGAATCTTAAGAAGAAAATATTTGTACAATTAAAAGTAAAAAAAAAATGCATACATTAGAAAACAAATCCCTCAACACTTGCTCTGAACATACAGACAGCCATAGCTACTTGGTAACTCATACAGTGAATTAGAATGCTTTTTCGTTCAAATTCCTCCGTGTCCATCTGGCCACTTCTCTGCCAGCCTTCCAGTATGCTTACAAGTTCTCTTTAAAACAATATGGCAGCTGTAATCAAAGCCTGAGTTTGGTCTCACTTACACATGATTAATTAATTGGACAAGCATGCCAGATGTGATCAGGTCAACCATGATTGCAGAGTAACATGTAAATGAGTCTCCACGTTGGCCAAGCACCTAGGCTGTCAAAAAGTTGGCAGGTGTTAGTGCACTTTGGAGGGATGCTCAACCTGCTCACGATAAACACTGTTGACATCACCCACTGCCACATTCCATATATAAATATTACATGAGCTACGGCTGGACGGCTGATATTTGTAAGATATATTGTCCCTCACTGCTAAGGGGCATTCTCCGGATGCCAAATATATTTCATTTGAACAGATGGAAATTGCGAAGGAGAGATGGAGCGAGTGAAGGCAGAGAAACGTGGAGAAAAGGGGATGGAGGAGAAAGATGATGGAGTGAGGTGGACGTGTTTGTGCATTTTTATGTGTACCTACATGTGTGTAGAACATACCAGAGTTTTCTGAAGTCTAATGGGCACACGGCTGTGAGCCAGTGTCCAGGTTTGATCCACTCTGCTAATGGAATCGTTGTTGCATGACATTTTAAACAGACACTTTGTAGAGATTTTGTTTTTTCTAACCTTTTTTATCATAGCAATTGCACGATGACCACCAGCAGGCAGTGTTCTATGTTGTGTCTGCCTTTTTGCCAGTGTAACATGTAACAATGCTAAAATGTTATCTGAGCACACATTGTTTAACCACCTTACAAGTTTCCACAAATATCTGCCATGTATCTGTGATGCTTAAAATGTTCACAATATCTTCATAGCCAACAATCAACCAAAATCTGCGGCTTTTACCCTTGGAACAGACAAGCACACTTTACACAATCTGACTAGAACTGAACTGTTTTTTACCAATTGTATCACTGTGGCTCGGGGCCAACAACAGGTCAGCCTGAGCAGGCCAGGTCAGACACAGAGCACTGTTTTTCTGTCACCACACTCTGGTCTGAAAGCACAAAGTATTACTTCTTTCTTTCCTTGGCTCCACATTTGGATTTGCAGCAGGAGTCATCTAAACAGGTCAATCAGCTATTCTGGCTAAGATTCAAGCGGTGACATGAGAGATGTTGGGTTCTAACAGTAAAATTTTAATGACTCAAAATTTTAAAACAACAATCTACTGTGTGCTCCCTGTGCTTTTTCTATTGTGCTAAGATATCTCAGAGGGTTGTTGCTTTACTTGAGCTTGTGCCCCGTTTTTGCATTCTTATCTGCTTGATACAGCTAACGCCAAATGATTTCATTTCCACTTTCAGAATAAAACTGTATGTTCAAGATAACAACTGTAAATTGTTGTCGGATCAGATGTTAAGGCATTTTGCCAGAATGTAGCTTCAAAACACATCATATTAAATAAAGAAAATGCTTCACCCACCTATTGATCTCTGTTGAAAAATGATAGGAAATTGTTTCTGTAAAAGCATATAGCATGATGGATACTTCTGGCTCCCATGTTCCCAGGGTTACCAAAGGTGGTAGCCCACTCCTTGCACATCTCTTTATTCATAACCCTATAATATTTAAAGCTCATCATCCTAAATAAATTAACATGTATTCATGCAACCTTCACCGCTTTGGTAACTGTATAATCACACTGTAGGGTTTAGAACAAAGGCTTTTCTAGATTATAATAATACTCCTGCTTAGTAATGTAAAAAGACCAAAAGACACAAGGCAATATCCCCAAGGTGCAGTGTATAATTTGATCTGCATTACAGGATAGTGTGTAATTCATGAGCAGAACCATCCCAGGTGTAGTTAAAGGCAAGATGTCATTAGAATTTCAGACAGCGATAAATCTCACAGGAACCAATTTAAAAACATGTGCAGGTGATAGAACCATATTGTGTGCTATCATTAGAGGATATATAAGAGATAAGAGATGGGTCAAGATTATCAAACAAGATTTAGGGTGTTGTTGCTAAAATAACGACACAGGGTGGTAAACATTATTTGGCTCCATATCAAAAGCCAGATTTTTGGCCCCATGAGGAGCCCTTACTTGACTAAGGCAGTTCAGTTAATAGCTGTAAGTCTGCATTCATTGGTGCCGAGAGTTCTTAGAATTGAACCGCTGCAAGAGAGAACCATGATGTGGCAAAAGCATGAAAAAACATAGTTTAAGTTTGAATATAATTTCTGCAGTTGCCTTCTACCTACTGTAGACATCCCAAAAATGCAGTCATGTTTAGGTTTACAACATTATCCAGTGGTTGTTTATAGTGCTAGCCTGCTAAATTGTTAGCACATCGGTAGCAGAAGTACATAGGTGGATCAAAACTACAGACAGTCCATCTCAGCTGCAGAGCTCCTGGTCCATCTGTCTGCAGGTGAGTCGCCGTCATTTTCAGTCTGGTTTTCTCTCCAGTGTTGATGCTCACTCTGGTGACTGGGGAATCTCAAGGCTGACTGGCTATCATGATCAGTTTACTCAGATGCAAATTTGCGAACTTGTGCATATTTGTGTGCTTAAATTGATATTACAGTTGCAATCAAAAATTTTCAACCCCCACTGCAAATTACGTTTATTGTCAAAATGTACAAACTAGCAGCTGTTTGCAATAAACAAATCAAACAGGAACAATTTAAATAGCTCAACAAAACTAATATTACAAGTTTGTGTTTTTTTTTGTTTTTTTTTACAAATTCAAGGCAACATGCCACTTTGAATTTCAACTGCAGTCTCAAAATTGTGATGCAAGTTAGCAACTTCATGGTAGTCACATATAATGATGTGTGGTTAGACACATTAACAATATCACCAGCATATTTAAATGCAATGGTGGAATGTCACCACACATGCTAAACACAACATGCAGACAAATGCTGCTTCATAATTTATTTTCACAAAGCCATTGTTGGCTCAGTTTTTCATTCATGATTGTAGCCTCTAAGGAGGTGTCTTCCAAGTGAGTAGGAAATTGACCAATGTTGTGTCAGAATCCAAGCTTGAATATTTAAGTACTGTAGATACAGTATGTGTTTTCATGTGTTATATGTTCACCAGGAGCTTGCTTCTTATTTCCTTTGAAGAACAATGCTATGACAACACAAGGTGTGTAAACAGTGGGGAAATTGGTTTTGATCTTAATTTACCTAACATTAATTTGTTCTAATTTGTAAATCTGTCAGGCTTTGCAGTACATATGATAACTGTGTGCTATAGGGGATGTTTTTGTTCATCATTGAATGCTATTACTAAGAAGCCATTCACTTATTATTGCCTGGTAATAATTTGATACTTTAAATATAGGAGGTTTTTCAGTGATAACGGGCAAATATATTTTTTTCATTACTGGCAACCACTCAGCAGTATGCTCTCCCCTTCAGTGCTCACTCTCTTTAATAACATATACCCTTCACTTTCCATGTGAGGTGGTCTGGCACGGTATCCTCTCAGTGACACTACTACAATGTTAATACCATTTTTTGTATTGCACTTGAAAAAAATAGACTACATCTATACAGAGATGAAGTATAAACAATATACTGCGGACAAACAGGCACACAAAAACAGTCACAATTCTTTTTTGCCTGCTTTGCAAAAAAAAGCTTTTCCTGCTACTTAATAAACACACATAGAGGCACAGATATTCATAGCATTAAGGGAGTGGCTGAAACTCGAGGGTTCAGAGGCAATAAGCATAGCACTGTCTGGTTCATTTCACTAACCTCCTCTTTCTTCTCTTCTCTGGGGTGCTGACTGGTGGCAGGCTGTGACTACAAGGCCCAACAGAGTCACAAATAAGAGAAATGCTTACTTAAATATCTGGTGAGATTAGCAGACAAAGGCAGATAAAGTCAATACTGGATTGCCAGCTAAGGGGATGAAGGCGCTTGGGGAGATTCCTATCACTCTTCCACATGTAGAAAGACAGTTAGGGAGGGAAGTGAGGCCGCTGACATGTTATGGTGTAAGCCCAGGTTGAGAGGATAAGCTGTTGATACAGACACCAGACAGGGATTTCATTACTCGCTGTTTAGTCATGCTGTATTTACAGGGTCAGTGCCATGTAACTCCTGATGCACAGGGATAGCATGCTAAGGAAGTAACACAACAGGCACTACGTTGGCGGCTGCCGTGACCACAGTCTCATATCCCATGGAGTTAGCCTGGTGAGGTGTGATCATACAGTGTTGGCGCCTGACATTCAAAAGCAGCTCTGTGAAACGTTTTAGTAATTACAGTGGAGGCTGTGTGAGTGGGAAGCCAGTGTCTACAGGAAGAAAAAACTCTCTCAGCTCAAATCTGAGTGAGGGATAAGAACAAAAAATAGAACTGTGGCAGTGAAAGCTGAAGGTGTCTAAAAATGAATCTAGCTAATCAGTTTAATTCAACTTTTAAGAGTCCAATATTTTTTTTTCATACACACAAAATAAACAGACTCAGACTGTGAAGCTTGGTCCATACACCTCCTTGAGTCTGACCCTGAGCATTGGAGCACCACAAGGATGTGTGCTAAGCCCTGCCCTTTACACCCTCTATACATATGAGTGCACACCCTCATTCTCCACAAGTAACATCATAGAGTTTGCAGATGATACAACAGTGCTTGGAATTATCATCAATGGGGATGAGTCTGCCTACAGTGAAGAGGTCCGCAGACTGACAGAGTGGTATTCTGAGAGCAATCTGTCCTTAAACATCAAAAAGACAAAAGAGCTGCTGATCGACTTCAGGCAGAAACAGAGAGTTTACCTGCAAATTAAAATTGGAGGGGAGGAGGTCAAGAGGGTCTCCAGCTTCAGATTTTTAGGTACTCACATAAGTGAGGACCTGAAATGAACTGTTCATTCCACTGCTGTGGTGAAAAAGGCCCAACAGAGATTGTACCTCCTCAGACTTTTGAGGAAGGTCAACATCTCTAAAAGACTGTTGGACTCCTTTTATTGATGTTCTACTGAAAGTACTTTAACATATTGCATCAGAGCTTGGTATGGAAACTGTTCAGCAGCAGACAAGGCAGCCCTGCAGAAGGTAGTTAACACTGCACAAAAGATCATCGGTACTCCCCTGCCCTCCCTGGGAAACATCTATAGGTCCTGCTGTTACAGCAGAGCCCACGGGATGATTGGAGACAGCAGTCATCCATTCCATCATCTGTTTGTCTGGTCTAAAAAGTTGAGGTAAAATTTGCAATGTTTTTAGAGCTTCTGTTGCACTAAAAGTTGTAGGAAGAATTACAATTTTTAAAGCAGATTTTTTATTTATTTATTTATTTATTTATTTTTATCCAGTTTACTGCAGTGATATTCTATATAACAATACAAGAAAATTACAGGATTATCAAAAAATTCCTATTACAGAGATTTGTAAATTTAGCAGAAATGTCTGCTATACAGAAAAACTCTTTTGTGCAACAACAAATACATACTTTAACACAATATCCATTACAACGGCTAAACTGCATTGAATGCATGTTAAAGAGTTTAGATTTGGAAATTATTAGCAGCACCGTCATTTGAAAACTCTCGAAGGTCCCCAACCACTCAGTACCAAGCAGAGAGGAAAAAATAAGTCATTCTGTTGCTCTGTACTGTCTATTGGAGTCTGTGTTTTTCTGACAAAAAAAAAAGAAAAAGATACAGACAATATTCTCTCTCTTTCCATGTCTAACTCCTACCTTTCTATCTGCTGCATGTTGATCTTTACACACACACTTGTCTCTTCAGACACACATCTTTCATTTACGGTGGGGGTTTGTGCTTGTCCATTCAGACTGGAGTCAAAGCTTTAAAGCTCATTGACAAGATGTAGTAATGATTTTATCTCAAAAGATGTATACAGTGTTCAAACACAGGCTGTAGTGTTAGATTTGCTCATTTTGTTTGTGGTTTTATGGCATTTGCCCTCATGCGAGCTCCCGCGATGGGGTGCTCTTGGGGCACGCGGATGTTATTTAACACAAACCCAGCGCTTCGTACACGAAGTCAGGATGGAGACGTGACGAGACGTTCACCGACAGGCTGGGGGAGATGGAGGAAGGGACGGTGTTGGAAACTTTGCAGGTGAGTGTTTTTCCTTAAATCACACATTGTGGCGATAGAGAATAATAAGCGGCGAGCTGAGGAGTTTAAAGTGCCTTTATTAAGTCACATCGCCAACACGAGCTCACTCTGGTGCTGTGCAGAGCGGCCCAGAGCGAGCCCTGAGGGCTCTCAGTAGCGTGGAGACAAGTGCAGTCAGTTGAGCAGTCGCAGAGAGAGAGTGAGTTACATGATACGTGCGGTATTTATACCGGTTACAGACAAAGCATGAAAGAGCATGTGCATTTGCATATGAGAGAGACATACATATCAAATAGGCAGGTTGCCAGCACCTGCTCCAGCTTGCAGGACAAAGAGGTGACAAGTCACACCTACATATTGATCTGTCTCTATGTCAACAGTGAGGACAGGACGTGTGAACACAAAGCATGAATAGCACATTACATCACACTAGCGCTGTGGAAAATAACCAGGAGTAGCGAGCTGTCTGTCCTTAGTCTGTGGGGGGTTGTCCCACACTGCTCCCCCCCAGAGGGCTCGGCTGGGGGCCGAGACCTCGATAGTGCAGCATGGCAGCGAGCAGGGAAGGCTCTGTGCCGGTGAAGGTGGAGGGGGGTGGGGGTTGCCGGGGACGGTGAAATTGTCCAGGCCGCGCAAAAATTGCTTGTTGATCCGCAATGTCGAAGGGCTGTCCCGTTAAGCGTGCGGAGATAACAAGAAGAAAAATTAGTCTCTGGCTCCTCTCATGGCCATGAAGAAAAGCAGGGGCGGCTGTGGGGGAAAAAACAAAAGCAGAGGGACGTGGCGTGTCTCCTTAGGTGCGGGCGCAGCCCTAAAGTCCTCAGGAATCGCAAAACAGCTGAATTCCCTATGTGTGCCGTGACTGAGACCATTAACAAATCCTTCGAACATGCTGCATGCATGCCTCAGGTGAGCGAGCAACCCTGAAGGGCAGCGGTGAATGAGGAAGGCAGTCTGTGGAGCCGTATGTGTCCCGTGCGTGGTGCGCCATGCCCGTGACTCCCCGGTGCGTGTGCCGGGGTCCCATGCGTGGGTGGGCCGCTGGAGAGGAGAACCAGGGTCAGGGAGCTTGCTGGAGATCATCCCTGTTGTCTGTTGCGTCGTTCGGTCGTGGTGCGTTGGAGCGGTGCGAGGAAGTAGACAATCTCTGTCCCTCGGGCTCGTGGAGATGCGTTGGAGCAGTGCGAGGCAATAGATGATCTTTGTGCCTCGGGCTTGTGGAGATGCGTTGGAGCAGTGCGAGGCAGTAGACGATCTTTGTGCCCCGGGCTCATGCAGCTGCGTTGGAGCGGTGAGAGGGAGGAGACGATCATTGTCGCTTGTGCGGCCATGGTGCGTTCAGGTCCACGTGCTGCGCTCTCCGTCGGCCCTGGAGGTTGCCGTCGTGGAGAGAGGACGAGGTGCGTGCGCTATCTTGTGGAGGAGCTGTGAGAGCGGCTGGTCCAGCATGGATGTGCAGATCTCAGGCGTGCAGATCTCACCGTGAAGCGTGAAGCTGTCACCAGTGTCGCGGTCCAGACCAGAAAGTTGCTTTGCACAAAGCGTGTGCTTTCAAGCGGGGTCACCAGTGTGGTGAAGGGATAATAAGCGGCGAGCTGAGGAGTTTAAAGTGCCTTTATTAAGTCACATCGCCAACACGAGCTCACTCTGGTGCTGTGCAGAGCGGCCCAGAGCGAGCCCTGAGGGCTCTCAGTAGCGTGGAGACAAGTGCAGTCAGTTGAGCAGTCGCAGAGAGAGAGTGAGTTACATGATACGTGCGGTATTTATACCGGTTACAGACAAAGCATGAAAGAGCATGCGCATTTGCATATGAGAGAGACATACATATCAAATAGGCAGGTTGCCAGCACCTGCTCCAGCTTGCAGGACAAAGAGGTGACAAGTCACACCTACATATTGATCTGTCTCTATGTCAACAGTGAGGACAGGACGTGTGAACACAAAGCATGAATAGCACATTACATCACACTAGCGCTGTGGAAAATAACCAGGAGTAGCGAGCTGTCTGTCCTTAGTCTGTGGGGGGTTGTCCCACAACATTCTGTTTATGCTGATGTGTTTCATTTATACTCACTGTAAACACGGAAGTGAGCACGATGCAGCAATGCCTTTGATTGGTTAGACTGAGCATTTGAGTGCCAGTCAGAGACAAATTTGATTAGTGAAAATGGTAGAAGTTGACAATTATTGGCCAAAGTTGTGGAAAAGCAGTAATTTGACAAAGTTAAGGTTTGTCAAATTACAATTCAAGCGAAATCAAGGCTGATTTCGCTTGAATTGACATGATCGGAACATCACGAAATCCTGGAGGGACTGTTATATTATTATGTGTTCTATGATTTCTTATTATCATTATTTGTATCACTTGCCCTCTGTGTTCCCCTGAGCCACTGTCATTGTCTTCTGTTTAAATCTCTGTTTGGTATTGGGTCAGTGTGCATTTCTGTTTATTGTTGCAGATCATCTTGTTTTCTCTGCCCTTAGTTACTGCCCGCTCTGCATTTCTCCTGCATTTTGTCCTGTAGGTTCATTGTTATGTTTTATGTGATCCCCTGCATATGTTCTGTGTCTCTTTCTGATTGTTGTTTGTGTGCAGCCCCATCCTTCCTGTCACTCTCATTTTCCTCATGTGTCAGCTGTCAGTGATTATTGTTCTCTCCACCTACTCCGTGTTGTCTTGATTGTGCCCAGTAAATGTTTAAAGTCTGCTCCACTTCTGATCTGTTCAGGTTCTGTAGTCATGCTGGCGTGATTACACGCTTCTGCCTGCTTGTATCCAGCCTTTCCTGTTTTTTCCCGTGGTCTTTTGTTGTGCTTCTGAGCGGCAGTTTTCTTTTCTGTTAAGCCCTCAAGTTGTGTCTGGGTGAGTAGCTCTTTAATAAATTGTTTAAAAACGTATTGCCAGTGAATGGGTGCAGTTTCTCCTCAAGCGTGACACAAAGAACCCGGCAGTATGGATCCAGCGGACTGTAAGTTTTCTGTCATGGGTTTCAACCAGGAGGAAGTTTGGGCTTCTTCCCACTTCAAGGCTCTAATCGAAGACACTTATCCCACTGAAACACCGGAGAAAGCCCTCAAATCCCTTGGAGGCGCCATGGAGGTGATCAAGGCTTTTCCCACACTGCAGCGCTACCCCCAGCTCACCGAACTCGTGGACTTGGTCCTATCCCTCATCTGGCTTTGCCGAAGGTTGGTTTGTCTCTGTTGTCTTGGAGGCTGAGGATTCTCCATCATGTTTTCCTGTGGCTGAAGAACCTTCATCATGTGTTCCTGAGGCTAGCACTCACCTGTCATCTGCTACTATTGTTATCACGCCTCAGTCATCAGTTTTGGAGCAAAAGGCTCTCATGATACATTCACCAAAGCTTGAAGCTCCTGTGTCATCTCCTGAGATTAAAATGCCCATGTTATCACCTCCTGAGGTTAAGGTTTCCTTGTTGCCACCTCCTGAGGTAAAAATGTCCATGTTATCACCTCCTGAGGTTAAGGGGTGTGATGATCAGGTGAGTGTGCTCCTGTGTGTTTTCCCTCTGTCTGTTTCCCAGCTCCGGAGCTGATCAGCGCACCTGCATGATTGGATACACCTGCTGCTTCCTGGTTTACCAGTGCATAAAAGAGCCAGATTGTGAGTGCTTCTCTGCTGGACCATTGGGTATTGCTGTCCCAAACAACTAATGTTAATGTTGTTAGGCATTTATTCAATTTGTTTGTCTTACCTTGTGTGTCTTCTCCTCTTCAGGTTTGCTGCCATCTCAGCGGTGTGTCTCCGGGTCTGGGCACACACACCTGAACCACCCATCTCGCAAAGACGACTCCTTCTCCACCCAGGTCTACCCATCCATCTATCCATCTTGCCATCTCCCTTTATCTACCTTCCCGCTGGTCATCTCCCCACCTACGCCCTCCATCTCATACTGGAGTTCTCAGCCAGGCCCTCTGCTTATGTAATAAGTCTCTCCTATCCCTTTAATATTCTCCCTCTCTTATTCTTCCTGTTATTAATCATTTCCTCTTTTTCCTCTGTTGCAGGCTATGTGCTGCTCCAGTGTGCCCACCTGTGTTTGGGTTCTTTAAGTTTGCATTGTTGTGCATTTTTGTTTACTGGTGTGTCTTTTTGTGTATTTATAAAGTTTGCATTGTTGTGTGCTTTTGCGTTTATTAAACTGTGCAAAACATTACCACCTGAGTCTGTGTCCATCTGGTGCTGCTGCTCTGCATTTGAGCCTCTGGGTATCAAATCTTGACAGAACGGCCCAGTCGGGATCGAGGCTCAGTTGGCTCTTCACTTGAGCAGTCAGCTCCTCTCCCATTTCAATGTCATGGAGCGCCAACTTATGTTTTTGTCCGAGCAACTCCAAACTATTACTCAGCAACTGGCCAAGGTTACCGACCATCTCTATCGACATCCTGGTGCGGCGTCTCCACCTACACCAGCTGCTCCAATAGCTCCTCCCATCTGCCAGACCATTTCCATCCCCTCTCCTGCCTGTATATGGAGGAGGTGGGGGGATATAAGGGGTTCCTGCTCAACTGTCAGCTTTATTTCCAGCAGGTGGCGGGGAAATATAGGGACGATTTGTCAAAAATCCAATTCATGACCGTGTTACTCCGAGACCGGGTGCTTAAGTTGGCTCAGTCCATCTTAAGTTGTCTGGAAGGGCCCCTGTAAACATAAGACTAGTTTGTGCAGGAATTAACCCAGGCATTCA
This sequence comes from Pholidichthys leucotaenia, assembly GCA_020510985.1. Taxonomy (NCBI): domain Eukaryota; kingdom Metazoa; phylum Chordata; class Actinopteri; order Cichliformes; family Pholidichthyidae; genus Pholidichthys; species Pholidichthys leucotaenia. The sequence continues at coordinate 333,995,107 of CM035839.1, read as the reverse complement.
ACCATACGGAGAGTGAAGACTCCGGCAGGGAAGTCAGTCGGTCGCTGATTTCTCGGTTGAGTTGCGGGTTGTCGCGGATGACTCCGGATGGAATGATGTTGCTCAACGCAGCACCTTCCTTTGGAGTCTTAATTCCAACCTCCACGATGAACTGGCTATCCGAGCTAATCCCTCCCCTCTGGATGAATTAATTGCACAGGCCATAGCCCTGGATATTCGGTACCATGAGGGCACGAGGGAGCAGAGGGTTTCTGCTTCCTCCTCCATGTCGTGTCCAGTACCCCTGTCCTCTCACGCTGCCAGGTTGGCTTCTCCACTGGAGCCGATGGTCCTCGATCAGACTCATCTGACTCCGAAGGAATGTCGGCACCGTGAGAAGGCAGGGGCTTGTATGTATTGTGGTTCCACTGAAAATGTACTGTCGAAATTCCCCATTCGACCAAAAGATGCGGCCTGTCCAAAGCCGTGGGGGGGGGGGGGGGTCTTACGGGTGGATCTTCTCCAAATCCTCCTAACTGTTTTACACTCCTGGCCAGTTACTGGGGGCCAAGTGTAAAACCTCAGCTCTCATTGATTCCGGAGCTGAGAAAAATTTCATCCAACAGGGTCTGGTTCAAAAATTTAAGATTTCCACCAGGAAGCTCCCGACACCTTAAATGTCTCAGCTGTTTCTGGCTGCAGACTCATTGCTGTTACCCTCCAAACCAAGCCCATTTCTGTCATTTTGTCCCGTAACCACCACAAAACAATCCAGTTTTTTGTTCTACCTTATTCATCTACACTGGTGATTTTGGGGTGTCCATGGCTTTGCAAACATAATCCTATAATTTACTGGGATCAGGGCTCCATTTCTTCCTTGAGTGCCTTTCATCTTTTGTTGTGTCTCTATTCAGCTGCGTGCTCGCCCACTCTCCTTATCTCCTCCAATCCGGTCAAGCCTCCAGATCTTAGTCTCATGCCTGAGGTCTATCATGACCTTGGGGAGGTCTTTAGTAAGTCTAGGGCCCTCTCTTTACCACCTCATTGGTCCTATGACTGTGCTATAGACCTCCTTCCATGCGCGCGGCTGCCTTCCAGTCGGCTCTACAGTTTTCCTGGGCCGGAGAGGGAGGCAATGGATAGCTACATCGAAGACTCTCTGAGTGTCGGCCTTATTCGTCTTTCTTCTGCTCCTATCGGCACTGGTTTCTTTTTGTAGGGAAGAAAGACAGGTCACTGCAGCTGTGCATTGATTATCACGAGCTGAATGCAATCACCATCAAAGATAAATATTCGTTGCCACTCATTAATTTGGCTTTAGAGTTGCTTAAGTGTGTGCGTGTGTTCACCAAACTCGATCTCCTTAACGCTTACCATCTAGCTCGCATACACGAGGGAGACGAGTGGAAGACGGCTTTTAAAACACGTCTGGGGCAGTTTGAGTACCTGGTCATGCCCTTTGGGCTGACCAACGCCCCCGTCGTCTTCCAACGCTTAATAAACAATGTCCTTCAGGACATGGTGAACCATTTTGTTTTTGTCTATTTGGATGATATCCTCATATTCTCTCACATGCTGGAGGAGCACACAGTCAATGTCCAGGCAGTCCTGCAGCGGCTGTTAGAGATCCAACTCTTCATGGAAGCCGATAAGTGTGAGTTTACTTCCAGCTCCACTTCTTTCTTGGGATTTATGCCAAGGGCACGTTAAAGGCCGAACCAGCTAAAGTGAAGGCGGTGGTAGACTGGCCTACCCCCCCCACCCCCATCCTGGAAGTGGCTCCAGCGCTTCCAGGGCTTTGCCCACTTCTACTGCCGATTCATTCGTAATTAAAGCAAAGTAGCCCTGCCATTAACTCAACTCACTTCTACTAAGATCCCATTTAAATGGTCTGAGGCTACTGAACATGCTTTCACTAAATTAAAGGTCGTCTTTACTGACATGCCCATCTGATGCAGGGGTGGGTGGTGTCCTTTCCCAGTGTTCCAGTTCAGATCAGAAGCTTAATTCGTGCACACATTTCTTTCAGCGGTTGACCCCAGCTGAGAGGAACTACGACGTAGGAGACCGTGAGCTGTTGGCTATTAAGATAGCAATGGAGGAATGGAGGCACTGGCAAGAGAAAGCTAACCAACCTGTAATTATCTGGACAGATCACAAAAATTGAGAATACCTCACATCTGCCAGATAGTTAACCTCTCGTCAAGCCCGGTGGGCCCTGTTTTTTATCAGATTTAATCTTTCAATTACCTACCGTCTGGGGTCTTGTAATGTCAAGCCCAACCTCTCTCGCACCAGTTTTACTTCAATTCCTCCTCTTCCTCACTCTCTGCAGCTGCTGCTTCTCCTCTGGGGACTATTCTGCCTTCCTCTTGTGTTTTAGGAGCCCTCTCTTGGGAAATTGAGCAGAGGGTCTGCCAGGCCCAGTCCTCCGAACCCATCCCTGAGGGAGGCCTGGCAAGCCTACTTTATATCCCCTCTGCTCTGCGCAGTTAAGTTATCAAGGGGGGGATCATCAGTTTTTTCGCCTGTCACCCTTGCACTTCCCGGACAATTGAACTGCAGCAACAAGTTTTTTGGTGGCCAACTCTCAGAACAGATGTTCAGAACTATAGTAAAGCATTCCATGTCTGGCAAACTAATAAATCTGATTGTTCACCCCCAGCCGTTCTTCTTCATCCCCTACCTGTCCCTAGTCATCCCTGGCCACACATAGCCATAGATTTTGTTACGTGTCTCCCGCCTTCACAAGGCAACGTAGTCATGTTCCCCATTATTGACCGTTTTTCCAATGCAATCCATTAGTTCCCCTATCCAAACTACCCTCTACTGCCGAGACCGCCAACCTCTTCACTCTCCACGTCATCCATCTGTATGGGATTTCAGTGGACATTGTTTTGGACCAAGGGCCACAAATTATATCACAGGTCTGGAGCACTTTCTGTTGCTCCCTGGGTACCACCGTCAGCCTCATATCCGGATATCATCCTCAAAATAATGGCCAGGTCGAGCATGCCAACCAGTCTGTCAAAGTCACCCTGAGGTGTGTAGCATCCTGTAACCCGACCCGGCTTCAATGGGGTACACTCCACCTTTATTACCTATGGCAGAAAGGGAGATTGCTGTGCCATCCGTCAAGGCCCATGCTAGTCGCTGTCACCATCTATGGATGTCCACTCAGGTTGCTCTTCTTTGTTCTTCTGAGCGGAATCACCTCTACACCAACCGCTGACATGCATCGTGCCCAAGTACACCGTTGGTCAGAAGGTCTGGTTGTCTGTCGAACAGGTGCCGTTAAAGACTGCATCATGGAAGCTGTTACCACACTTTCTGGGCCCGTACCCCATCTCATGCATCATCAATGATGTCACCATTCGACTCAAGTTACCTCCAACTCACAGCATCAACCCGACTTTCCATGTGTCACGAATTAAACCCCTCTCCACCAGCCCCCTCTGTCTTCCCCCTGGAGGCACCTCCTCCTCTCTGGGTCCTCAACGGCCATACCACCTACACCATCCAGAGGGTTCTTGACGTCCGTCGTCGAGGCTGGAGCCTTCAGTATCTGGTCCATTGGAAGGGGTATAGACAGGAGGAGAGGTTGGGGATCCTCAGGTCCTATTTCCATGATAAGGGCATGGTTCAGGCACTCATCAGGCGTATCCTAATAAGCCTGGAGGGATGCCAGGAGATGCCCCTTGAGGAGGGGGCACTGTGATGATCAGGTGAGCGTGCTCCCCCTTCCCTCCTGTGTGTTTTCCCTCTGTTTGTTTCACGGCTCCGGAGCTGATCAGCACACCTGCGTGATTGGACACACCTGTTGCTTCCTGGTTTACCAGCACATAAAAGAGCAAGAATGTGAATTCTTGTCCGCTGGACCGTTGGGTATTCCTGCCACAAACAACTAATGTTAACTTTGTTAGGCATTTATTAAATTAAGTTGTCTTACCTTGTGTGTCTTCTCCTTTTCAGGTTTGCTGCCATCTCAGGGGTGTGTCTCCGGGGCTGCACACACTCACCTGAACCACTCATCTCTCCATGACGACTCCTTCTCCACAAAGGTCTACCCATCCATCCATCCATCCATCCACCCTGCCATCTCCCTTCATCTACCTTCCCGCTGGTCATCTCCCCACCTGCTCCCACCATCTCAGGCTGGAGTTCACAACCAGGCCCTCTGGTTATGTTGTAAGCCTCTCCTCTTCCCTTTAACCGTCCTCCTCTCTTCTTCTTCTTCTTTTAGATTTGATTGGCTGTTTGCAACCAGCTTACAGGTGCATTACCACCACACACTCTACAGTGGGGCAAAAAAGTATTTAGTCAGCCACCAATTGTGCAACTTCTCCCACTTAAAAAATGAGAGAGGTCTCCAATTTTCATCATAGGTATACCTCAACTATGAGAGACAAAATGGGAAAAAATCCAGAAAATCACATTGTCTGATTTTTAAAGAATTTATTTGCAAATTATGGTGGAAAATAAGTATTTGGTCACCTACAAACAAGCAAGATTTCTGGCTCTCACAGACCTGTAACTTCTTCTTTAAGAAGCTCCTCTGTCCTCCACTTGTTACCTGTATTAATGGCACCTGTTTGAACTCATTATCAGTATAAAAGACACCTGTCCACAACCTCAAACAGTCAGACTCCAAACTCCACTATGGCCAAGACCAAAGAGCTGTCAAAGGACACCAGAAACAAAACTGTAGACCTGCACCAGGCTGGGAAGACTGAATCTGCAATAGGTAAGCAGCTTGGTGTGAAGAAATCAACTGTGGGAGCAATTATTAGAAAATGAAAGACATACAAGACCACTGATAATCTCCCTCGATCTGGGGCTCCATGCAAGATCTCACCCCGTGGGGTCAAAATGATCACGAGAACGGTAAGCAAAAATCCCAGAACCACACGGGGGGGACCTAGTGAGTGACCTGCAGAGAGCTGGGACCAAAATAACAAAGTCTACCATCAGTAACACACTACGTTGCCAGGTACTCAAATCCTGCAGGGCCAGACGTGTCCCCCTGCTTAAGCCAGTACATGTCCAGGCCCATCTGAAGTTTGCTAGAGAGCATTTGGATGATCCAGAAGAGGATTGGGAGAATGTCATATGGTCAGATGAAATCAAAATAGAACTTTTTGGTAAAAACTCAACTTGTCGTGTTTTGAGGAGAAAGAACACCATACCTACTGTGAAGCATGGGGGTGGAAACATCGTGCTTTGGGGCTGTTTTTCTGCAAAGGGACCAGGACGATTGATCCGTGTAAAGGAAAGAATGAATGGGGCCATATATCGTTAGATTTTGAGTGAAAACCTCCTTCCATCAGCAAGGGCATTGAAGATGAAACGTGGCTGGGTCTTTCAGCATTACAATAATCCCAAACATACCGCCCGGGCAATGAAGGAGTGGCTTTGTAAGAAGCATTTCAAGGTCCTGGAGTGGCCTAGCCAGTCTCCAGATCTCAACCCCATAGAAAATCTTTGGAGGGAGTTGAAAGTCCGTGATGCCCAACGACAGCCCCAAAACATCACTGCTCTAGAGGAGATCTGCATGGAGGAATGGGCCAAAATACAAGCAACAGTGTGTGAAAACCTTGTGAAGACTTACAGAAAACGTTTGACCTCTGTCATTGCCAACAAAGGGTATATAGCAAAGCATTGAGATGAACTTTTGTTATTGACCAAATACTTATTTTTCACCATAATTTGCAAATAAATTCATAAAAATCAGACAATGTGATTTTCTGGATTTTTTTTTTCTCATTTTGTCTCTCATAGTTGAGGTATACCTATGATGAAAATCGGAGACCTCTTTCATCTTTTAAGTGGGAGAACGTGCACAATTGGTGGCTGACTAAATACTTTTTTACCCCACTGTATATATGTCTGTCTGTGTGTCAGTTTTTCCTCATAACTTTGTGACGTTTTCCTCATATTCCTGTTATTAATAATTTCCTGTTTTTCCTCTGTTGCAAGCTGTGTGCTGCTCCACTGTGCCCACCTGTGTTTGTGTTCTTTAAGTTTGCATTGTTGTGCATCTTTATTTACTGGTGTGCCTTTTTGTGTATTTATTATTGCATTATTGTGCATTTTTGTATTTATTAAACTGTGCAAAACATTACCATCTGAGTCTGAGTGTTCATCTGGTGTTGCTGCTCTGTGTTTGAGCGTCTTGGTATCAAATCATGACAAGGGGTCCATGTTGCCAGCTCCTGAGGCTGAAATGTCTATGCTATCACCTCCTGAGGTTAAGGTTTCTATGTTGTCACGTCCTGAGGTAAAAATGTCCATGTAGTCATCTGCCAAGTTGGTGTTTCCATGTTATCACCTCCTGAGATTAAAATGTCTATGTCATCACCCCCTGAGTTTAAGATTTGCATGTTACTATTTGGGTTTCAAACTCCCTAGTTCATCATAGCAGTCTGTCGGGGGCAACAATGACCATTTCATTTAGGTCTGATCAGATTCCTCCACGCAGCTCTGTCCTTCGCCCATCACTGCCAGGAACTCCTGACCTTGTAAACCTGGCCGATGTCTGAGCCGGTATGAGTTGCTGTCTAACTGACCATTTCATGAAACTGCTTGCAAAGTATTTGAGTACTGTTAGCTTTTGCTGGACTAGCGGCACATTCTTGGCAGATAGAGGTATTGTCAGTGGCAAGGACAGGCCAAGACAAACTGACCCCATTGTCTGTTGCAGTCTTGTCTGCAAGACTATCCCACCTTGTACTTGCACATAATCGCCGGAAGGATGGCGAGCAGCAGAAACTCCCGAGTTATCTCAGAGTATAAAGAATATATGTTGTCATCCCTAGAGGATAGATTCTTTATTGCCAGCTCCTGAGGGTAAAATGTCCATGTCATCTCTAGAGTTTAAAGGTTCTTTGTTGTTTTCTTCAGAGGTTGAAATTACTGGGAGGAAAGTTTCCATTTCACTTTCCCCTGAGTATGATGCTCCTGTGCCATTTTCAGAGCAAAGACCTCCTGTGTTTGCTTCAGATTAAAGAACTCCTGTGTTAGCTTCAGAGCAAAGAGCTCCTTTCTTTGCTTCAGAGCAAAGAGCTCCTTTCTTAGCTTCAGAGCAGAGCTCCCGTGTTAGTTTCTGAGCAAAGAGCTCCTGTTTTACCTTCTGAGCCTGGATCGTCAGTGACCTCTCCAGAGTTCAAGTTTTCCATGTAATCATCTCCTGAATTTAAAGTTTTCATGTTATCGTTTCCTGTTTAAGGGTTCTTTGTTATCAGCTCCTCAGTTTAAAATTTCCATGTCATTTTCACATGAGTTTACAGTGCCCCTACAGTTATATGTTACCGCTCTTTGCTCTGGTCTGGGGGTCCAGAGACTCTGGAAGACCACCTTAATTCCCTTGCTTTCTGGTCCGGTGGCCCTTGGACTTTGGCAGGCCACCCCACCCAGCTTGTAATCTGATTTTGTGCCCGGTGGACTCAGGTAGACCCCTGAACGATTTTATTTCATGATCTGGTGGCTCAGGGATTCTGTGAGACAACCAGATCCACCTTGTTCTTCGGTGAGGTGACCCATGGAATGGGATAGACAACCTGACCCATTTTGTGTTGAACGTGAGGGTCATGGACTTGGGTTACTGTAGGGATGTTTGATTTTGGACTCTGTGGGGGGTAAGAGTTTGTTTTGGCCCACATAACCTTGAACCCCCACTACCCACCTGGGGAGGGGGGGCTTTCTTTTGAGGTTGTCTTTGGTGGGATTTTGTGAGTTGTCTGGGAGCCACCGCTTAAAGGCGGGCTATGTCATGGTCTGGGCTGATCACAAGATCATTCCCACACTTAATGTTTATATTATTATGTGTTCTATGATTTCTTATGATCATTTTTGTACCACTTGCTCTCTGTATTCCCCTGAGCCGCAGTCATTGTCTTCTGTATCAATCTCTGTTTGATATTGGGTTGGTGGGCATCTCTGTTTATCTATTATTGCAGCTCCTCTTGTTTTCTGTGCCCTTTGTTACTTTCCGCTCTGTATTTCTCCTGCATTGTTGTCCTGTAGGTTCATTGTTATGTTTTATGTGATCCCCTACATTTGTTCTGTGTCTCTCTCTGATTGTTGTGTGTGTGCAGCCCCGCCCCTCCTGTCACTCTTATGTGCTTCATGTGTCAGCTGTCAGTGATTATTGTCCTTTTCACCTGTCCCGTGTTGTCTTGATTGTGTCCAGTAATTATTTAAGGTGTGTTCCATTTCTGATCTGTTCAGGTTCTGTAGTCATGCTAGCGTGATTATATGCATCTGCCTGCCTGTATCCAGCATGTCCTGTTTTTTCCCATGACCCCCCCCCCACACACACACACACACACACACCACCACCACCACCACCACCACCACCCGTTGTCCTGTCAGGCAGGTAGGTGAGCAGAATAGAAATTCACTATCCTTATTGTGCCAAAATAGATTTATTTTGCCAAAATGAGCAAAAACTCCTCCTGCAATAACTTTTAATACTTTATTTAAATTATTTACCCATGAAGGGCCCGACAGGATGGGGAATGGGGAAAAGAAGTGTGGGGAGGGGGAAAGAAAAGGGAGAAGAGCAGACAAAAAAGACAAACAACAAACAACTAAAAAAAAAAAAACAGATGACAGTCTGTTCCTGTGGTCTTTTGTTGCACTTCCAAGCTGCAGTTTTATTTTCTGTTAAGCCCTTGAGTTGTGTCTGGGTGACCAGCTCTTTAATAAATTGTTTAAAAACTTACATCCAGCAAATGGGTCCAGTTTCTCCCCAACCGTGACATAACTGAAATAACTTGAAACAGACCAAAGTAAAAATTAATAAAAAAAATTTCTGAAAAACAATTAATAAAAATCAGACCATCCATCTTCTACCACTTTTCCAGAAGTCCGGGTCACGGAGGCAGCAGTTCAAGCAGAGAAGCCATCTCCCCAGCCACCTGCTCAAGCTCTTCAGAGAGGATACCAAGGCGTTCCCAGACCAACTGGGAGACACAGTCTCTCCAGCGAGTCCTGGGTCTGCCCCAGGGTCTCCTCCCAGTGGGACGTGCCCAAAACACCTCAAGTGGGAGGCGTCCAGGAGGCATCCTGAGCAGATGCCCATACCACCTCAACTGCCTCCTTTGAATGTGGAGGAGCAGCAGTTCTACTCTGAGCCTCTCCCGGATGTCTGACCTCCTCACCCTATCTCTGAGGTGACTCCAAAAATCCTACGAAGAAAGCTCATTTCAGCTGCTTGTATCTGTGATCTCGTTCTTTTGGTCATTACCCAAAGGTTATGACCATAGGTGAGGGTAGGAATGTAGATTGACTGGTAACTCAACAGCTTTGCCTTAGAGCTTAACTCCCTCTTCACCACAACAGACCGGTACAACGTCCGCATCACTGCAGATGCTGCTCCGATCAGTCTGTCAATCTCCCGCTCCATTCTCCCTTCACTTGTGAATAAACTCCTCCACTTGTGGCAGGAGCCTGTCCCCAACTTGGAGAGGACAATCCACCTTTTTCTGGCTGAGGACCATGGACTCGGACTAGGAGGCACTGATTCTCATCCCAGCCGCTTCACACTCAGCAGCAAACCATCCCAGTAAGACCTGTAGGTCATTGCTGGATTAAGCCAGCAGGACAACATCATCTGCAAACAACAGAGATGAGAATCTGTGGTTACCAAGCATGACATCCTCCATTCCCTGGCTGTACCTAGAAATCCTGTCCATAAAAATTGTGAATAGGATCGGTGACAAAAGGCAGCCCTGGCGGAGTCCAACTCTCACTGGGAATGAGTTGAAGCGAGTTTTGGCAATATGAACCAAACTCTTACAACTGTCATACAGAGACTGAATAGCTCGTAACAACAAGCCCGATACCCCATACTCCCGAAGCACCCCCCACAAAAACCAATGACAGCATTCATCCCACTTTGGATGGTGCTTCTCATTTATCTAACAATCTGGCATCTTTTTAATCCAAATTTCCAAAACCCTGACTACTCAGAGTTGGGACCAGGAAGCAGAGTCGCAGTCTTACACGTCTCTCTGCAGCTCCTCTTCATCCTCCACCCCTCAACTTAGCCCCTGTCTTCCCCATCAGAGAATCATTGTCTGCTCCCTCCAAAATAAATAAAAATATAATATATAAGCATCCCAAAGTGATTAAGCAAAATATTGGTAAAACTCAAATTTAACATAAAGCCTCTAAATTGAATGATTTGGCCTCTGTTCCTCTTCATAATTTAAAAATTAAATGTGGTTTACTAAATATTAGGTCTCTAACTCCCAAGTCTCTGTTAGTCCATGATCTGTTAATTGATCATCAGATTGATTTAATTTCCCTTACAGAGACTCGGTTAGGGCAAGAGGATTATGTTGGTTTAAATGAATCAACTCCCTATGGTTATTTAAACTGTCAAAATCCCAGAAGTTCTGGTCATGGAGGAGGAGTAGCAACAATTTACCATTCCAAATTACTAGTTAATGTAAAGCAAAAAAATGTTATAATTCCTTTGAGGGCCTGGTCCTCAGTATTGGGCACTTTAGCAATTTTAGGTTAAACCCAATTTTATTTGCCATAGTTTATCGTCCCCCATCAACCTACTCAGAATTTTTATCCGAATTTGCTGATTTCTTAGCTGATTTGGTGCTGAAATCTGATAGAATAATTATAGTAGGGGACTTTAATATACATGTGGATGTAGATAGTGACTGCCTTAATGTGGCATTTAATTCAATATTAGACTCGACTGGGTTTTCTCAGAAAGTAGGAAATTCTACTCATTACCTCCACCATACATTGGACCTTGTTCTGACATATGGCGTAGAAATAGAAAATCTTGTAGTGTCTCCTCATAACCCTGTACTGTCAGACCATTGTCTGTTAGCCTTTGATTTTACTATTTCTGACTATTTGGCTCCTAAAGAAAAATATTATTACAGTAGGTGCCTCTCAGATGATGCTGTTACCAAATTTATGCAGATTGTTTCCTCTATGCCATGTGTCAACACAACGGAAATAAGCTATAGACAGCTTGCTCCTTCTGTAATTGATAACATGGTGGATAGTGTTACAGCTTCTCTGCATCAGACTCTAGACTTGGTGGCCCCCTTAAAAAAGAAAAAGTCTAATCAGAGATTTCTAACTCCTTGGTTCAACACAGAAACTCGTAGCTTAAAACAGAAGACTCATCAATTAGAAAGAAAATGGCACTCCACTAATTTAGATGAAATCTATTTAGCTTGGAGAAATCATCTTTTAATTTATAAAAAATCTCTTAGAAAAGCTAGAAAGAGTTATTACTCTGCATTAATAGAAGAGAACAAGAATAATCCCAGGTTTCTTTTCAGCACTGTAGCCAGGTTGACAAAGAGTCAGGACTCTGTCAATCCTAGCATTCCCTTAGAGCTTACTAGTCAGGACTTTATGAACTTTTTCAATAATAAAATTTCATCCATTAGAGATAAAATCAATCAGATTATTCCCACAGTTAACTTAAATACTGAAACTACTACAACTCCTTCAATTGATGTCTGTCTTGATGAGTTTACTCCAATCGACCTTTGTGAGTTAGACAAAATAGTTTCCTCATTCAAACCTTCAACTTGTGTTTTAGACCCTATTCCTACAAGGTTATTTAAAGAAGTCTTCCCACTTATTGGTAGCTTTATTCTTCATATAATCAATTCTTCATTAACTTTAGGCTATGTACCGCAGGCTTTTAAAACGGCTGTAATTAAACCCTTACTCAAAAAGCCAATGCTAGATCCAGGAGCTTTAGCTAACTATAGACCAATCTCTAATCTCCCTTTCATTTCAAAAATCTTAGAAAGAGTTGTTGCTATTTTTTTTTTTTTTTTTTTTTTTTGTTACTTATTTGTACCCGTAGGTAGACATGGTTTGCAGTCTGGTGACAAGCCACCGGCTGCTGGTCGCTGCATGCGCGAGCGCCCTAAACCTACATGTTTTGGTATGCGGGAGGAAACCGGAGAAATCCCGGAGTAAACCCGCGCAACACGGGGAGAACATGCAAACTCCACACAGCTCACTGTTGGTCGGGGGCTGGGATCGAACCCACGATCTCATGATCCCCGTGGTCCCCCGGCCGAGGGTAAAACTGTGCTGCCACAGTGCTAAACCACTGCGCCACCGTGCAGCCATGCAGCTATGCAATTATTTGACCACCTGTAGGGAAATGGTTTACTTGAAGAGTTTCAATCTGGGTTTAGAATCCATCATAATACTGAAACAGCCTTAGCAAAGGTCACTAACGACCTCCTCATCGCATTTGATAATGGACTGGTTTCTGTACTTGTCCTTTTAGACCTTAGTGCAGCTTTTGATACTATCGATCATAATATTCTACTTGATAGATTAGAACGCTATGTTGGACTTAATGGAACTTCGTTGCAGTGGTTTAGATGTTATTTATCTAATAGGTTCCAGTTTGTTCATGTAAATAATGAGTTTTCTTTCAACTCAAAGCTTAGTCATGGAGTTCCACAGGGATCTGTGCTAGGCCCCACTCTTTTTAGTTTATATATGCTTCCGTTAGGCAACATTATTAGAAAGCACTGTATACATTTTCATTGTTATCAGAATCAGAATCAGAATCAGAATCAGAATCAGCTTTATTGCCAAGTATATTTACAAGTAAACACACGAGGAATTTGACTTGACATTGGACGCGCACGTTAGGCGCATCCAATGACGCGTCGCCATACAAGGCACCTGTCAACAGTGGAGGTAAAGAGGGGAGGGGAGGGGGAGGAAAACACAATAGGAGAGAGAAAAAACATAGTAATCAGAATAAACGCTCGTATATGAGCCAAATTTTGACTACACAGAAAAAAACCCTCATGCATTAGCAGACAATAGATACAATCACACAGCAGAGGGAGGGAGAGCAGTGTGTGTATATTTGCATGTCATTGTGTAGTGTGAGTGTAACAGTTGTTAGTGGGCAGCAGAGGGCGCCTCCAGGCTGTGGATAGATGTTATAATCATGTGACTTATAAACAAGACCAGAGATCAGAGTCTGTCTCTCTTTTCCTCTTCCTTGCAGAAGGCACATGGGCATTGTCCTCGAGAGACCAATCCGCTGACAACAACAACTGATTGTTGATGTATGGGTAGACATAAGCCACTTCTCTGGCGTTATCTTATCGAGGAGGAATGTAAACAAGGGTACCAAAACACAAGGTCAAATCTGCACAGTGCACTCAGAGAATAAAAAAAAATTCTCTCTCTTCGATTCTGTGCTTCAATTTCATACAGGCTTGAATCATACTTTAGATCATTCTCTGGAGAGCACTCAGCGATCCACAGATGTTATCCACCTACCGAAACATAGGTAAAACATGTCCAGAGAGTTTGTTCTCTCTTCAATGCATGCCAGGTAGTAAATTCCATGTTAATCCTGCCGCTGACAGTCAGTGCTCCCCCCAGCTGGACAAATTGTTGAATTTGTTAAGGGAGCTACGCCAGGGTCCGCATTTGATTAGCTCACCCAGATAATTTCGATACACTAGGAAAACTCCAGGGGCCAGAACAGAAGATCCTGTGATCAGTTCAATCTCAGTCGAATCACACAGACACATGAGTTCCAATGCCATGAGTCTCCCTTGGGTTCCCCCTGACCCGCTTCTTCTTTTAAAGGTGACAATCGCATATAAGCCGCTTTCCAGATCCATAATTTCCATTTGGATTAAGATTCAGCCAGGAGAAGAGTGACATTGCAAGCTGGGATCAGAAGGGAGAGGATTAGGAGGGAGAGGGAAGAAAAGCGTCTGCTCTCTCTCAGAAGCGGAAGTAGATGCAGATGACACACAATTATACCTGTCAATGAAGCCAGATGATAGTAATCAATTAGCCAAGTTAGAAGCCTGTCTTAAGGAAATCAAAGCTTGGATGACTTGTAATTTCCTGCTATTAAATTCAGATAAGACTGAAGTCATTCTTGTTGGTCCAAAAAAACATAGAAATACCTTTCCAAATCAAACTTTCAGTTTGGATGCGGTTACTCTTTCTCTTAATAGCTCTGTGAGGAACCTTGGAATTATTTTTGATCAAGATCTGTCCTTCAATTCACATATTAAATTTGTTTCTAAGACTGCCTTCTTCACTTCCGCCCTCCAAAGAGAGCAGATGCCTTTTTTCTTCTCTCTTGCTCTGACTTATCTCCTTCCTCCCCTAACTAACTGGATCCCAGCTTGCTGTCGTCTGTCTGCGTGTCCTACTGCTGATTATCAAAAGAAATTATGGAATTAATAAGCTGGGCTTTGAACACAATTGACACTATTTTTTCAACGAGGAAAAGTGCCCCGGGGGAGGTTGTTTGCCCCACAGGAACGGCTGCTGCGGGCTATTTGAGGGACACAAGTAATTGGAAACTCTTGTGCCTGTCTGATCTTTCCATCGAAGATGTAGAAGATGTGTACGTCTTCGTAGTAATGGTGATCGGGATCGTTCTGATTGGATCTGGGATTGTCCTGGTGTACCGCAAATTGATGAAGATGGACACAGCCTATCAAAACGCTGGCCAGGCGAGGTTCAACCATCAAATTGAAAAAATGGAGAGGACTCTGATAGCGGCAAATGGAGAACTGTCTAGGAAGGTGGATTACGTCATGATTACGCTTAGAGCCGTCCATGAAGGATTCAACGTCCAGCAATGAAGGATTAAGTACTGAATCTGTAAGAGAATATAAAGTTTTTTCTCTCTGAGATCAGTACTATTCGACGAATCTGACTTCCCTCACACAAATCCTCCAGATTAGCTGCAGTTTTTTTGTTTTCAAAACCTTGAGCTCACGGCCTTTTGGACAGCCAGCAGCTGCATGGCCCAAGGACAATGCCAGCAGCTAGACAAAATATCTCCTGCCAAAGAGACCTTGTTGTTCATAACTGATACAAACACCTACATTCAACATTACACCCACACTGATTCAAAAAACTGATGATAAAGATGATTCACTCACTGCTCTCTCTGTGTCCTTGTGAACTTTTTTGTCTGCTAACTGTGCATTGAGGGCTTTTTTCTTGTAATCATAATATTGATCATATATGACCACTATTCTGACAATCAATGGTTTTTTTGCTCCTTCCTATTGTATTATCCTTTCTTCCCTGCATCCTGTACCCTTCTGTTGACAGGCGCGTTCACAGATGCTGCCGTGCCACTGGAAATGCAGGTCGTTTTCTGTGTCAAGTCAAATCCCTCGTATGTTATCAGTCATCTGTTATCAGTTATCTGTTAATGTACTTGGCAATAAATCTTTTCTGAGTTCTGAGTTCTGAGCCTTCTATCATTTGCGTAATATTGCCAAGATTAGGAGCATCTTGTCTCAGAGTGATGCTGAGAAACTGATCCACGCTTTTGTTAGCTCGAGATTAGATTATTGTAATTCTTTATTATCAGGCTGTCCTAAAACATCTTTAAAAAGTCTTCAGCTGATCCAAAATGCTGCAGCAAGAGTTTTAACAGGTACTAGAAAGAGAGATCATATCTCTCCAGTTCTGGCCTCCTTTCACTGGCTTCCCATAGAGTTTAGAATTAAGTTTAAAATCCGTCTTCTTACTTACAAAGCTCTAAACAATCAGGCTCCTTTTTATTTAAAAGATCTGATACTACCGTATCATCCTAACAGAGCACTACGCTCCCAAAATGCAGGATTACTTGTAATACCTAGAATCTCCAAAAGTACAATGGGAGGCAGAGCCTTCAGTTATCAAGCTCCTCTCCTGTGGAACCAGCTGCCAATCTGGATTCGGGAGTCAGACTCGATCTCTGTTTTTAAGAATAAGGCTAAAACCTACCTTTTTGATATAGCCTACATTTAGGGAGGGATCATGTGTTTCTGAACCCTCCCTTAGTTATGCTGCTAATAGGTTTAGTCAGCTGGGGGACCTCCAGTAATGCACTGGGCCTCACTATTTCCTCACTCTCAATAAAAAAATTTTTTGCTGGTCATTAACATTTGTTTGTTCTCTCCCATAGATTTAGTCCCCATCGTGCTGTTTGCTCTCTACATGTCTGTTCTTTTCATCTTCTCTATCCCCTCACCCCCCAGCCAGTCGCAGCAGATGCACGGTTGCACGGTGGCGCAGTGGTTAGCACTGCGGCAGCACAGTTTACCCTTGGCCGGGGGGATTGTGGGATCGTGGGATCGTGGGTTCGATCCCAGCCCCCGACCAACAGTGATCTGTGTGGAGTTTGCATGTTCTCCCCGTGTTGCGTGGGTTTACTCCGGGATTTCTCCGGTTTCTTCCCACATGCCAAAAACATGCATGTTAGGTTAATTGGCTGTTCTAAATTGTCCCTAGATATCTGTTTCCTATAGGCCCTTAGAATAGAGGGTTAGTATTAATGAAAGCGCTTTGAGTGGTCTTTGTGACTAGAAAAGCGCTATATAAGTGCAAGTTAGTTAGAAGTTAGTTAGATGACTGCCCCTCCCTGAGCCTGGTTCTACTGGAGGTTTCTTCCTGTTAAAAGGGAGTTTTTCCTCTCCACCATCGCCAAGTGCTTGATCACAGGGGATCGCCTGATTGCTGGGGTCTTTCTGCAACTGTGGGGGTTCCCCCTACAGTTGATAGTGCTATGAGATGACTGTTGTTGTGAAATGGTGCTATATAAATAAAGTTGAATTGAATTGAATTGAATGAGGGATGCAGTCAAATGCCTTCTCCAAATCCACAAAACACATTTAAACTGGTTGGGCAAACTCCCACGAACCCTTGAGGATTCTCGAGAGGGTAAAGAGCTGGTCCGATGTGCCACGGCCAGGATGAAAACCACATTGCTCCTCCTGAATCCGAGGTTCAATCAACGGCCGGACTGTTCTCTTCAGTAGCCTGGCATAGACCTTCCCAGGCAGGCTGAGGAGTGTGATCCCTCTAAAGCTGGAGCACACAATCCGGTCCCCTTTTGTGAAGAGAGCAACCACCACCCCGTTTTGCCATGCCAAAGGCACTGCCCCCGACCTCCATGCAATGTTGCAGAGGCGTGTCAACCATGACAGTCCTACAACATCCAAGGCCTTGAGGTAATTAGGGAGAATCTTGTCCACCCCCGGGGCCCGGCCACTAGAGAGATTTTTAACCACCTTGGCGACCTCAGCTCCTCTGATAGGCGAGTTGTCCCCCTCGTCCACAAGCCCTGCTTCCTCTGTGGAAGGCATATCAGTGGGATTGAGGAGATTCTTGAAGTATTCCTTCCACCGCCCGACGATGTCACCAGTCAAAGTCAGCAGTGCCCCATTCACACCATACACAGTGTGGACAAGGAGCTGCCTCCCCCCTTCTAAGCCACCGGACAGTTTGCCAGAATCTCTTTGAGGCCGACCGAAAGTCTCGTTCCATTGCCTCACCGAACTCCTCCTATACCTGAGTTTTTGCTTCAGCAACCACCCGAGCTGCACTCCGCTTGGCCTGCCGGTACACCTCAGCTGCTTCGAGAGTCCCACAAGCCAACCAAGCCTGATAGGACTCCTTCTTCCGCTTAATGGCCCCCCTCACCACTGGTGTCCACCACTTGGTTTGCGGGTTGCCACGACGAGATGCCCCGATGACCGTGTGGCCACAGCTCTGGGCAACTACCTCAACAACTGAGGTGGAGAACATGGTCCATTCAGACTCCATGTCTCCAGACTTCCTCGGAATGTGGTTGAAGTTCTTCCAGAGGTGGGAGTTGAAGACCTCTCGGACAGGGGCCTCAGCCAGACTTTTCCAGCACACCCTCACTATACGTTTGGGTCTACCAAGTCTGAATGGCATCCTCCCCTGCCATCGGATCCAACTCACCACCAGGTGGTGATCAGTTGACAGCTCTGCACCTCTCTTTTCCTGAGTGTCCAAGACATGTGGTTTCATGGCTGATGACACGATAACAAAATCAATCCTCGACCTGCAACTTAGGGTGTCCTGGTGCCAGGTGCACATATGGACACCCTTATGCTTGAACATGGTGTTTGCTATGGACAAACTGTGGTTAGCACAGAAGTCCACTAACTGAACACCACTCGGGTTCAGATCGGGCAGGCCGTTCCTCCCAATCACCCACCTCCATGTTTCACTGTCGTTGCCCACGTGTGCATTGAAGTCCCCCAGTAGGACAATGGAGTCTCCAAAAGGAGCACCCTCCAGCACAACAGTTAGAGACTCCAAAAAGTGTGGGTACTCTGGATCATTATTTGGTGCATACACACAAATGATGGTCAGGACCCATTTCCCAACCCGAAGGCACAGGGAAACAACCCTTTTGTCCACCGGGGAAAAACTCCAACATAGAGGCAGCAAGGTGGGGGATACAAGAATACCCACCCCTGCTCATCGCTCTCGCCCGGGGAACACCAGAGTAGGCCAAGCTCCACCCCCTTTCCAGGTACTGGTTCCAGAACCGGAGCTATGCGTTGAGGTGAGGCCAAACTATATCTAGCTGGTATCTCTCAACCTCACGCACCAGCTCAGGCTCCTTCCCCACCAGAGAGGTGACATTCCACATCCCAAAAGCCAGTTTAGGAAGCCTGGGATCAGACTGCCAAGGTCTCTTCCTTTGACAGCCACCTGATCCACATAGCACCTGACCCCCATAGTCCCTCCTGCAGGTGGTGAGCCCACTGGAGGGCGGGACCTATGTAACTCCTTTGGGCTGAGCCCGGCGGGTTCCATGGGCGGAAACCTGGCCACCAGACGCTAGCCATCGAGCCCCTCCCCCAGACCTGGCTCCAGGGTGGGGCCCCGGTAACCCCATACCGGGCATGGTACACTGAATCCTTGTTCTAGCATTCATCATGAGAGTCTTTTGGATCATTCTCAGTCTGGACCTTCATCCAGGACCAGTTTGTCTTGGGTGACCCTACCAGAGGCAAATTTTCCTGGGCAACATAGCTCCTGGGATCACTAGAGCACGTAAACCCCCCACCACTATAAGTTGACAATCCATGAGGGGTAAAAAAAAAAATAAATAAAAAAATAAAAATCACACATTGCTTTAATGTTGTTTCGCTTGTCCAGTCAGGCAGCTAGGTGAGCAGAACAGAAATTTGCTTCCCTTATTGTGCCAAACAGATTTTCTTTGACAAAAGGAGCTATATACAGTACATAATGTATGTATGCATGAATGAATGAATCTTTATTTCAGATAGATTAAAAAAGATTAAAAGAAAAGAACAGAATATTATAACAAAGGGGAAAAAATCTAATAAGGTCAAATTAATGGTGAGGTGGCGCAATGGTTAGCACTGCACCAGCACAGCAACTCACCTTTGGTCATGGGATCCCTGGTTCAATCCCAGCCCCTGACCAACAGTGATCTGTGTGGAGTTTGCATGTTATCCCCGTATCTGCGTGGGTTTACTCGGGGATTTCTCCGGTTTCCTCCCACAGGCCAAAAACATGCAGGTTAGGTTAATTGGGGACTCTAAAGTGGCCCTAGGTGTGAATGTGTGTGTGAATGGTTAAGGGATAGCGCCGTACTGTGGCTGCTTCATCCATCTGGGTGGATGCCCTCAATTTCCCCTCTGGGGATCAATAAAGTATACAAAATTAAAATAAATAAATAAACAATAACTCCTCTGATTATACAGTTCAACATAAGTTATCCGAAATGGGTGATGGCTGAAGCCGCAGCTTATATTTTCCACCCATATTCCATCCAAGAATTCAAAAGAAAAGCAAAACAGGAGCGATTACAATTCAGAACAAAGCTAAGGCAAAACGTGACAAAAACCCCCCAAAAACTAAGCAACAGCACAACACAGACTGAATATGATCATTCTTATGTGATTTTACATATCATCTTGTATATATGTTTGGAGTATTTCTTCCTTTAGTTTTTGTTTAAATTGTCCAAGCGTTGTACATGATTTTAATTCAGGTCCAAAAGCATTCCACAATCTGACTCCTTGCACTGCGACACAGTGTTGCTTGGTAGTAGTTCTCACTGAAGGTTTTTGAAATATACATGTTCCTCTGAAATGATATTGTTTTTCCCTTATTTGGAACAACTTTTGAATATTTGCAGGCAGTGATAGATTCTTCATTTTAAACATTATTACTGCAGTTTAAAAGTCAACCAGATCTTTCAACTTGAAAGCTTTTAATTTAAGAAAAAGTGGGTTTGTTGGCTCCCTGTAATCAGCCAGCTTTGTTTATTATTCTAATAGTTCTCTTCTGAACCATAAAGATTGGATATATATTTGTTTTATATGTATTTCCCCATACTTCAGTACAATATGTCATGTATGGGAGTATTAATGAGTGATACAAAGTATATAGTGTGGGTTGATTCAGCAAATATTTCACTCTGTGCAGTATTGCAATTGATTTGGATATTTTACCTTTAATATAATTAATATGTGACTTCCAACACAGTTTATTATCAATTACAAGTCCAAGAAATTTAATTTCGGATACCCTTTCAATCTCTGCACCATTTACACTGAGTTTAGATACTAAGTTGTTGTGATGATTGTTAAAAATTACAAATATTGTCTTTCTTAATTTGAACGTTAATTTGTTTGAATCAAACCACAGTTTAAGCTTTCCTAATTCCCTTCCGAGTGTATCCAAAAGTTGTTCCAAATTGCTTCCACTGCATAATAAATTAGTGTTATCTGCAAACAATATTAAATCCATTTTTTCCAAAACTTTACATATGTCATTTATATTCAGATTGAATAACAATAGCCCCAAAACTGAACCCTGTGGGACTCCGCAAGTAACCTTCAGTAACTGTGAGTTTTTGTTACCAACACATACATACTGATATCTGTTCTTTAAGTAACTACATAACCAGGACAGTGCTACCCCCCAATACCATAATTTTGTAGTTTCTTTAATAATAATTTATGGTCCACTGTATCAAATGCTTTTTTAAGATCCAGGAATACCCCAACTGAATACTCTTTATTTTCAACGGCAGTTGATATTTTTTCTATAAATTCCATTACAGCAAATGCCGTTGTCTTCTTGTGTCTGAACCCATATTGCTTCTCACACAATAAATTAATCTTCATTATGAAGTTGTCAGTTCTCTCACAGAATATTTTTTTTCAAGTATCTTGGAAAATTGCGGCAATAGTGAAATAGGTCTATAGTTTGAAAATTCCCCTCTGTCACCCGGACATGTGTCATTGGCTTCATTTACATCTGATACATAGACTTTTGTCCAGTCTTGCTTCAGCAGGTCTTCTTTAAAAGAACTGATTGCATTTTGCGATTTGTATCTGAAAGATTTTAAAGTTTTTTTCTGTATTGGCCCCTGTGTGGCCATGGATAAGTGCAAAGACTGGCAAATGGTCAGTTATGCCATTTATCAATAATCCACTTTCTATTTTCTTATCAATAATATTAACAAACAGGTTATCAATAAGTGTAGCAGTGTGAACTGTGATTCTACTGGGATGTGTTATTGTAGGATATAGACTCATACTGTACATAGAATTCATTAACTCTGTAATTACAGTTTGTTGAAATGGATTTAGTAAATCAATATTGAAGTCTCCACAGATTACAACAATTTTCTTACTAGTTATATTGTTGTACAGCTCAACTAACTTTTCTCTGAATGTCTCAATGCAAGTTCCAGGCATTCTATATATACAACTTATAATTAGATTTTTTTGTTTTATCTTGGTCAATCTCAACAGTAACACATTTCAGAATCTCTGGTAGTGCAAAGGACATTTCATTTAGAAGTTTACATCTATACAGGTCATCAATATACAGTGCAACACCACCACCCTTTAATAATTTTAAAATCTTTATTTAAATTGTTCCACCCTTGAAGGACCCGACTCTGGGGGGGTGGGTGGGGGGGTGGGGACAGGGACAGGAACAGAAAAAGAAGACAAACAAACTAACAACTGAGGCAAACAGAAGACAAACTGTTTCTTCCACTGAAGAGGTCTCAAACACGAGTCTGGTATCTGCACCTGTTAAAGGAGAGACATATGTCTGTGGGTGTATACTGTATGTGTGCATGTGTATGAACAAAATAAGTGTGTACATGTGAGTGGTTTGTCAGGAAACATATGAAGGAGAGGTATGCACGGTGCTGCACGGTGGCACAGTGGTTTAAGCACTGTGACAGCACAGTTTTACCCTCGGCCGGGGGACCGCGGGGATTGTGGGTTCAATCCCAGCCCCCGACCAACAGTGAGCTGTGTGGAGTTTGCATGTTCTCCCCGTGTTGCGCGGGTTTACTCCGGGATTTCTCCGGTTTCCTCCCGCATACCAAAAACATGTAGGTTTAGGGCGCTCGTGCACGCAGCGACCAGCAGCCGGTGGCTTGTCACCAAACTGCAAACCAAATCTACCTACGGGTACAAATAAGTAACAAAAAAAAAAAAAAAAAAAAAAAAGGGGGGGGGGGGTGGCCGGTCACAGCAACCCCCACCCCCACCGGAAACCCTGAGCAAGCAGGACAATGCCACCAATCCTGATGACTGAAGTCATTCTTGTTGGTCCAAAAAACCTTAGAAATTCCTTTCCAAATCAAACTTTCAGTTTGGATGCAGTTACTCTTTCTCTTAATAGCTCTGTGAGGAACCTTGGAGTTATTTTTGATCAGGATTTGTCCTTCAATTCACATATTAAATTTGTTTCTAAGACTGCCTTCTATCATTTGCGTAATATTGCCAAGATTAGGAGCATCTTGTCTCAGAGTGATGCTGAGAAGCTGATCCACGCTTTTGTTAGCTCGAGATTAGATTATTGTAATTCTTTATTATCAGGCTGTCCTAAAACATCTTTAAAAAGTCTTCAGCTGATCCAAAATGCTGCAGCAAGAGTTTTAACAGGTACTAGAAAGAGAGATCATATCTCTCCGGTTCTGGCCTCCCTTCATTGGCTTCCCATAGAGTTTAGAATTAAGTTTAAAATCCTTCTTCTTACTTACAAAGCTCTAAACAATCAGGCTCCTTTTTATTTAAAAGATCTGATACTACCGTATCATCCTAACAGAGCACTACGCTCCCAAAATGCAGGTTTACTTGTAATACCTAGAATCTCCAAAAGTACAATGGGAGGCAGAGCCTTCAGTTATCAAGCTCCTCTCCTGTGGAATCAGCTGCCAATCTGGATTCGGGAGTCAGACTCGATCTCTGTTTTTAAGAATAGGGCTAAAACCTACCTTTTTGATATAGCCTACAATTAGGGAGGGATCATGTGTTTCTGAACCCTCCCTTAGTTATGCTGCTAATAGGTTTAGTCAGCCGGGGGACCTCCAGTAATGCACTGGGCCTCACTCCTTTCCTCACTCTCTATGAAATATTTTTTTTTTGCTGGTCATTAACATTTGTTTGTTCTCTCCCATAGATTGAGTCCCCATCGTGCTGTTTGCTCTCTACATGTCTGTTCTTTTCTTCTTCTCTGTCCCCTCACCCCCCAGCCAGTCGCAGCAGATGACTGCCCCTCCCTGAGCCTGGTTCTGCTGGAGGTTTCTTCCTGTTAAAAGGGAGTTTTTCCTCTCCACCGTCGCCAAGTGCTTGCTCACAGGGGATCGCCTGATTGCTGGGGTCTTTCTGCAACTGTGGGGGTCCTCCCTACAGTTGATAGTGCTATGAGATGACTGTTGTTGTGAAATGGCGCTATATAAATAAAGTTGAATTGAATAAATAAAGTTGAATCCCCGCAGAGCACAAATGTCCCGAGGCCACCAAGCCCCAGGACAGCCAGTCATCTCCCCCAGGAGGGACTGCCGAGGGCCGCCGGGCTTTTACATTTTGGTTCAACAGAATCATTAACAAAAAAGCAAGCTAATGAAACTGGCCTAGACAAAAATGATGATACCCTTAACTTAATATTTTGTGTCACAACCTAATGATGGAGTCACTGCAATCAAGTGATTTCTGTAACTCTCAATAAGACTTCTGCACCTATCAACGGGTATTTTGGCCCACTCCTCATGAGCAAACTGCTCCAGCTGTCTCGGGATAGCAGGGTGCCTTCTCCAGACTGCATATTTCAGCTCCTTCCACAGATGTTCACTAGGAGTTAGATCAGGGCTCATAGAAGGCCGTGTCAGAATAGTCAAACCTTTATTCTTAGTCATTCTTCTTTGTTTTTAGCTATGTGTTTTGGATCATTATCCTGTTGGAGGACCCAAGACCAGCAACTGAGATCAAGCTTTCTAACACTGGGAAGTGCATTTTGCTCCAGAATGCCTTGATAGTCTTGAGATTTAATTGTACCCTGAACAGATTCAAGACACCTTGTGCCAGAAGTAACAAAGCAGTGCCACAACATAACTGAGCTTCTTCTATGTTTCATAGTAGGTACAGTGTTCTTTTCTTTGTATGCTTCATTTTTGCATCTGTAAACATAGAGCTGATGTAGCTCAAGTAGGTTCATTTTGTCTTCTTTTAATTATTTACCTTTTGTTCTTATTAAAGACAAAAATAGAAAGGAGATGTTTTTACCTTCTTTACATGTTTCGACTGTTCACTGCATTCTGACGAAGGGGACGGCAGTGGCTCAGGAGGTAGAGCAGGTTGTCCAATAACCACATGGTTGGCGGTTCAAATCCCGCTCTCCCCAGATATCCTGCCGTTGTGTCCCTGGGCAAGACACTTTACCCCAATTGCTCCTGGTGGGTCTGGAAGCGCCATGTTAGGCAGCATGCCACCATCAGTGTGTGAATGTGTGTGTGAATGGGTGGATTGCAGGATCTGTAAAGCGCTTTGGTCATCAAGAGATGAGAATAAAAGCGCTATATAAGTGAATACCATTTACCATTCAATGACACACTTTAGATGAGCTTGTATATGTGCCTTCTTGAGCAGAGGTACTTTGCGAGGACTGCAGGATCTCAATCCATTATGGCAAAGTGTGTTACTAATGGTTTTCTTGGTGATTGTGGTCACAAGTCCCTTAAGATCTTTAACAAGCTCCTCCTGTGTAATTCTGGACTGATCCCTCACCTTTCTCAGAATCATCCTTACACCAAGAGGTGCAATCTTGCATGGAGCTCCAGAGTGAGGGCATGGGACTGTTATCTTACATTTCTTGCATTTTTGAATTTTCTGACAAACAGTGGTCTCTTTCTCACCAAACTTCTCACTGGTGGTCTTGTAGTTCATTCCAGCCGTGTGCTGTTCTACAATCTTGTCTCTGATGCCCATTGACAGCTCTTTGGTCTTGCCCCTGTTGGTGGAGAAGTTTGAATTGAAGAGATTCATTATGTGACAGGAGTTTTTTATACACATAATGGGTTGACATTAGGAGTACTTGTTTAAAGGGACAAGACTAATTTATGTGTCTCATGGATACATAACCAGTCTGTACGGGTCAGAATTCTTGCTGGCTGGTAGGAGATGAAATACTTATTTCCCTCGATCCAATGCAAATTTATGTATAACCCTAATTTGATGTTTTTTTTCAGGATTTTTTTATTTTTGTTGATCTTCAAGTTCTCTGCCAAAATAAACTTAGCATTAGCACTACTGATTAAGAAAATTAAGAGACTATGATAATCCTATGATAATCCATATCCACACACATGGCAAGAATAGTTCTTTTGACATACCATGTCAATGTACTTTAAAAAAAACTAAACAAAACAAACAAAAAAACTTATGACTGACTTGAGTAGACATCAATTATCCCATTGGAGGAAGTCATTTGACACAGAGTGAAGAAATTCAAACTCTGAATATATGCCATTATGCTGAACATAAACTACAAGAGATGGAGAATGATATTGATCCTGATAACCACTTTTGCAACAATATTCATAATCATTGTGAATATTACACTGAAAAGCAATTCAAAAGTCAAGTGCAACTAGATAAACTATCAATAATACACTTCAACAGCAGAAGTCTTAACAGAAACTTTCCACAGATTCAGGACTATTTAAAACAGCTAGACAGAAAATTTACAGCTATTGCAGTCTCTGAAACTTGGCTTAATGAAGAGCAAGCTCCCCTGATGGCAATAGAGGGATATCAGATGTTTCATATTAACAGATCTCAAAAAAAGGGTGGTGGTGTTGCACTGTATATTGGTGACCTGTATAGGTGTAAACTTGTAAATGGAATGTCCTTTGGACTACCAGGGATTTTAGAATGTGTTACTGTTGAGATTGACCAAGATAAAACAAAAAATCTAATTATAAGTTGTATATATAGAACGCCGGGAACTTGCATTGAGACATTCAGAGATAAATTAGTCGAGCTGTACAATAATATTACTAGTAAGAAAATGGTAGTAATTTGTGGAGATTTCAATATTGATTTACTAAATCCATATCAACAAAACGTAATTACAGAGTTCATGAATTCTATGTACAGTATGAGTCTATATCCCACAATAACACATCCCAGTAAAATCACAGTTCACACTGCTACACTTATTGACAACCTGTTTGTTAATATTATTGATAAGAAAATAGAAAGTGGATTATTGATAAATGATATAAGTGACAATTTGCCAACCTTTGCACTAATCCATG
This sequence comes from Pholidichthys leucotaenia, assembly GCA_020510985.1. Lineage (NCBI taxonomy): Eukaryota > Metazoa > Chordata > Actinopteri > Cichliformes > Pholidichthyidae > Pholidichthys > Pholidichthys leucotaenia. The sequence continues at coordinate 333,968,706 of CM035839.1, read as the reverse complement.
GCCACATGGAGGCCAATACAGAAAAAGTTTTAAAATCATTCAGATACAAATCACAAAATGCAATCAGTTCTTTTAAAGAAGACTTACTGAAGCAGGACTGGACAAAAGTCTATGTGTCAGATGTAAATGAAGCCTATGACACATTTATGAACATTGTAACCACTCTTTATGAAAAAAAAAAATGTCCATTAGTAAAGAAAAAGCTTAAACATAAATTTGTCGATAAGGCATGGTTAACCAAAGGATTACAAAAGGCGTGTAAAAAGAAAAAATTATTATATAAAGCTTTTCTAAAGAAAAGGACAAAAGAAGCAGAGCAGTGGTATAAAACATACAAAAATAAGTTAACATATATAATGAGATGTAGTAAAAGAGACTATTACAGTAAAGAACTGGAGAAAAACAGAGACAATATTAAAAATACATGGACAATACTTAACAATATTCTTGGAAATAAAAACAGAAATACAAGCTACCCGACCAATTTTTCAAAAAATAATACAACGACTCAGAGTGTGAATGTAGTTTTACCTGCAGATGAATTTAATAACTTTTTTGTTAACATTGGTCTTAATTTGACTTGAGAAATACCCATTACGGCACCTACGGGTGATACAATAAGCAAAAATACTGCTATAAAAGACTCCATTTTCATAAAGAACACAGACGAGAGAGAGGTCATTGAAATTGTTAAATCGATTAAAAGTAAAACATCTACGGACTGTGATGGTGTTGACATGCTCTTAGTCAAAACTATTATTGAATGCTTAGTGAAACCACTGACGTATATTTGTAACCTGTCTCTCCAAACAGGTATAATTCCCAATGCAATGAAAATAGCTAAAGTAATTCCGATATACAAGACGGATGACAGAGGGGAACTTTCAAACTATAGACCAATTTCACTACTGCCGCAATTTTCCAAGATACTTGAAAAAATATTCTGTGAGAGAATTGACAACTTCATCATGAAGAATAAATTATTGTGTGAGCAGCAATATGGGTTCAGACACAAGAGGACAACTGCATTTGCTCTAATGGAATTTATAGAAAAAATATCAACTGCTGATGAAAATAAAGAGTATTCACCTGGGGTATTCCTAGATCTTAAAAAGCATTTTATACAGTGGATCATAATTTATTATTAAAGAAACTACAAAATTGTGGTATTAGGGGGGTAGCACTGTCCTGGTTAAGCAGTTACTTAAAGAATAGATATCAGTATGTATGTGTTGGTAACAAAAACTCACAATTACTGAAGGTTACTTGTGGAGTCCCACAGGGTTCAGTTTTGGGGCCATTGTTATTCAATATGTATATAAATGATATATGTAGAGTCTCTGAAAAATTGGATTTAATATTGTTTGCCGATGACACTAATCTATTAGGCAGTGGAAGCAATTTGGAACAACTTTTGGATACACACGGAAAGGAATTAGGAAAGCTTAAACTGTGGTTTGATTCAAACAAATTAACGCTCAATTTAAGTAAGACAAAATTTATAGTTTTTAACAACCATCACAACAACTTAGTATCTAAGCTCAGTGTAAATGGTGTAGAGATTGAAAGGGTATCTGAAATTAAATTTCTTGGAGTAATAATTGATAATAAACTGTGTTGGAAGTCACATATTAATTACATTAAAGGTTAAATTCAGGTCAATTGCAATACTACACAGAGCGAAATATTTGCTGAATCAACCCACATTATATACTTTGTATCATTCATTAATACTCCCATACATGGCATATTGTACTGAAGTATGGGGAAATACATATAAAACAAACATATACCCAGTCTTTATGCTTCAGAAGAGAGCTATTAGAATAATAAACAAAGCTGCTTACAGGGAACCAAGAAACCCACTTTTTCTTAAATTAAAAGCTCTCAAGTTGAAAGATCTGGTTGACTTTAAAACTGCAGTAATAATGTTTAAAGTGAAGAATCTATCACTGCCTGCAAATATCCAAAAGTTGTTCCAAATAAGGGAGAAACAATATCATTTCAGAGGAACATGTATATTTCAAAAACCTTCAGTGAGAACTACCACCAAGCAACACTGTGTTTCAGTGCAAGGAGGAAGATTATGGAACGATTTTGGACCAGAATTAAATCATGTACAACGCTTGGACAATTTAAACAAAAACTAAAGGAAGAAATACTCCAAACATATATACAAGATGACATGTAAAATCACATAAGGATTGTCATATCCAGTCTGTGTTGCGTTGTTGCTCAGTATTTTTTTGTCACATTTTGTCTTAGCTTTGTTCCGAATTGTAATCGCTCTTGTTTTGTTTTTCTTTTGAATTCTTGGATGGAATATGGGTGGGCAATATAAGCTGCGGCTTCAGCCATCACCCATTTCGGATAACTTATGCTGAACTGTATAATCAGAGGAGTTATTGTTAAATTGACCTTGTTGGATTTTTTTCCCCTTTGTTATATTATTCTGTTTCTTTTTTTAATCTTTACTTTTAATCTATCCAAAATAAAGATTCATTCATTCATTATAAAGTATGGACTGTTCATTTCTTTGTAAGGGGGTAAACACTCCCCCCCTCCCTACTCACTATATGGTGAATTCAGATGTAGTAGACTCTACAGTAAACTCAGTATAATAATTAAATTATCAGGTTTTGGACACTACTGGGCTTGTTTTCGCAGTGGAGTTAATGACATAATCATAAGGCAGTAAAACATAACAGATGATTGGTGGTAAAAATTAATATCTGCACATATTTTCTAGTAAATATGTATTAAATCAAATTGTTTTTGTTGAATTAATAAATATAAGTTCCTTAATGTAGTCTATGTTGTGATGTGAAGCTCTCGTCTCACTGCTTCATTGGCTGCGCATTGCATTATGGGACACATTGGCTATCGTAGTGGTAGTGACAATCCGTTGTATACTGCTTTACAAAATGCGGTATAGGATATTTTGTATATAGTGAATGAAATTTTCAGTTAAGATTTCAAACAGCTCTACAAAATCGCCGATTCACTGTATAGTACAATGTTTGGGGACCGAGTGAACATTTTGAACACAGCACTTCAGATGCTATGAGTTAATTCTAGTTTATTCTCAAAAACATCCATACCCCAGTAGGAAGATATAGTTAAAAAAAAAAAAAATGTGAAGCAACATGAACATTGGGATCGGGGTAGTCTGTCACAGATAATGTATTCCTTTCTGTTGTCATCTTCTGACCTTCTGCTCCTTATGGTAACACTGATGGAACAGCATACCAATTTAACATTCATACACTGGGCAGCATACCATTGCCTCAGAACTAGAAGATTCAAGGTTTTAACTCTGTGGCCTACTTGGCTATTTCTTTGCATGTTTTCACCTATCTGTGGATTCCCTGCCACTGTTCAAAGACATGCTTGATAAGTAACTGGCAATTTTAAACTGAGCTCTGTGGATGTAAGTAATGTGGTTTGTGACTATGCTGACTCTCGCACAGAGTGACAAGGCAGATCCTTCCTCTCACCTGTTGATGGTTGGATTCTTATAACTGTCATTTATTTGGGGGGATAAAGAGTAACACCTGAACAATGAGGCGATCCCCTGTGAGCAAGCACTTGGTGATGGTGGAGAAGGAAAAACTCCCTTGTAGCAGGAAGAAACCTCCAGTAGAACCAGGCTCAGGGAAGGACAGTCATCTGCTGCGACTGGCTGGGGGGTGAGGGGATAGAGAAGAAGAAAAGAACAGTCATGTAGACCGCCAACAGCATGATGGGAACTCAGTCTATGGGAGAGACCAAACATGTTAATGACCAGCAAACATATTACACTGAGAGTGAAGAAAGAAGTGAGGCCCAGTGCATCGTGCATTTAAGGAATGAAGTACTCTGCTAAGGTGCTTTCAGACCAAACGCGAAGGTGCAAATTTTCCGCTCAGCGCAATTACGTGCTAACGCAGCATAAAGACACAAATTTGCCATCTGAACGAGTTGCAGATGGGCAGAGGTGCCTTTAGTAGTTGAAACTGCAGGAAGCAGCTGTGTTCTACCAGCTTTGGAAAATCCCCAAAACACTATGTTTAGGTTTACATTATCCGATGGGGCTGTCACCTGAAAAAAAAAAAAAATGTCCCTGCCCCCAAAACTTTACCTTGATGATGGTTGTTTACATTGCTAGCCTGCTATCCATCATTTGCGCATAAGTGGCAAAAGTCCATACATGGATAACTCCAACACTCCGATTCAACTACAGGGCTCCAGTCCATCTGTCTTCAGGTGAGTGGCCATCTGTTTTTCAAACTAATTTACTCTACAGTTTTGATACTTTAACTTTGTGATGACAGAATTTCAAGGTTCATTACTAGCTAGCACTACTAAATTACTTGGACATGCGAATGCCCGAATTGGTATGTCTTCCACATGTTTACATTAAATTTACACCATGTTCCAAGTTATTATGCAAATGATATTTGTCTCTGATTTTTCTAGTTGATGCAAATGACAGTCAGTATAATTTTCAAGTCATCAACTGTTAGAGCACAATTAAAATTTTACTGAACAAACCTTCAAATGATAACATTTTTTTCTGAAAAATAAACAAATCTCAAAACTCAATGTTCCAAATTTTTATGCACAACAGATTTTCAAAATACTTTATTGGTTGTAAAGAACTGAAAATGGTCATTTGTTGAATTTGCAGCATTAGGAGGTCAAATTTACTGAAATCAAAAGCTAATTCAATCAAAAACATCTTAACAGGTCAAGTTACATGTTCACATAGGACCCCTTCTTTGATATAACCTTCACAATTCTTTAATCCATTGAACTTGTGAGTTTTTGGAGAGTTTCTGCTTGGATTTCTTTGCAAGATGTCAGAATAGCCTCCCATAGCTGCTGTTTTGATGTGAACTGCCTCCCACCCTCATAGATCTTTTGCTTGAGGATGCTCCAAAAGTTCTCAATAGGGCTGAGGTTAGGAGAGGATGAGGGCCACACCATGAGTTTCTCTACTTTTATGCCCATAGCAGCCAATGACACAGAGGTATTCTTTTCAGCATGAGATGGTGCATTGTCATGCATGAAGATAATTTTGCTACGGATGGCACAGTTCTTCTTTTTGTACCATGGAAGAAGGTGGTCAGTCAGAAACTCTATATACTTTGCTGAGGTCATTTTCATACCTTCAGGGACCCTAAAGGGGCCTACCAGCGCTCTTCCCATGATTCTGGCCCAAAACATGACTTAATCACCTCCTTGCTGACATCACAGCCTTGTTGGACATGGTGGCCATCCACCAACCATTCACTACTCAATCCATCTTGGCCCACTGCAACCTTTTCTGCTTGTGAGCATTGGTTAGGGGTGGTCAAATAGTAGGTTTATGCACAACTGCAAGCCACTAGAGGATCCTACACCTTGAGGTTTGTGGGACTCCGAAAGCACCAGCAGCTTCAAATACCTGTTTGTTGCTTTGTAATTGCCTTTTAGCAGCTGCTCCCTTAATATGATGAGTTTTTATGGTAGAAACCTTCCCCATTATACATTTATCTGCATTAACTCATCTGTGCTCTGAGTCAGCCAGAAATTTCTTCACAGTATGATGATTACGCTTAAGTTTTCATAAAATATCTAATGTTTTCATACCTTGTCCAAGGCATTGTACTATTTCACGCTTTTTGGCAGCAGAGAGATTGTTTTACTTTCCTATATTGCTTGAATCCTGTGGCATGCTTAATAATGTGAAACATCCTTCTTAAGTAGTTTTCCTTTAATTGGGTTCACCTGGCAAACTAATTATGACAGGTGTCTGAGATTAATATCAGTTATCCAAAGAGCCCTGAGACACAATTCCATCAATGAGTTTAATTGACAAACAAAAAATTGAATGTTTATGACATTAAAATCCTTTTTACATAATAATTTGTAATGTGATGTACATGTATTTGCATCACACATTCCCGTTTGGTCTGAACACACCTTTAGGATGATAAGGTACTATCAGATCCTTTAAATAACAAGGAGCCTAATCATTTAGAGCTTTGTAAGTGAGAAGAAGGATTTTAAAATTAATTCTAAATTCTATGGGAGGACCCAGAATCAGAAAAAAATTGTCTAAGAACCATTGTATGAGTTAATACTTTGAACTTTAAGCTGTAAAGACTGATTTTTTTATTCCAGTTTTCCTCCTATAATCATTTGCTTATCTCTTAGTCTACAAGTTTTTACTTGTTACCTATGTTTACAAATGTTAGTAATTAGTAGTAATTGCAATTTATAATTTGTAACTGATATTTGAAGTATAGAGCAGTAAATGTTACACTTACACTTAGGTCTATTAATTCACTTCATTAATAAAATGTATGGGTTTTGGTTGCTTTGCTTTGATATTTATAGATTCAAAAATAATTTAAAAAAAATAAACAGAAGGGCCACATTAAAAAGTGTAAAAATGATGCACATTCTTTAACAAAGATATTCTGTGTTGCAAATTTAGGCAGAAAAGGTCATATCAACAGTGATAGTTTCCCGTGATGTATCATACAGTATCTCCTATTGCTGTGTCTTTAAATCATGCAGCCAATCTGTTGTTTAATTTGTTGCTGTATTAATTACATTTTGCATGCCATGTAAAGCTGGTTCCCTTTCCAATATTTGGTCATGCTCCTTCAGCATCATCCACACTTCAGTAAGAAAACATACCTATCATGTGCTGGGGTATTCAGGCCTACACTGTACATGCCTGTGCACATTGGCTAACCAGTCACTGTTGCCTAGCAACAACAACCATGTGCATTAGATTTTCCTCATGTCTTTGAATCATCTTCATGAACTCCTTTGTTTAATTTAAAATCTTACAGTGTATATAAATAGTCTACAAACCCCTGTTCAAATGCCAGTTTTTTATGTAAAAAAAATGAGACCAAGATAAATCATTTCAAAACTTTTTCCACCATCCATGTGACCTAAAACCTGTACAACCCAACTGAAAAGCAAACTGAAATCTTTTAAGGGGAAAAATAAATGATAAAAAATTTTTACAATAACCTGTTTGCTTATATATGCACACCCTTAAACTAATACTGTCAGGAACCTAGCCGGCTTGGCTTTCCCCGGCTTGGTCTCTATCTCTCTGTGGGTTTTGGTTTTACTGTTTATGTGCATTTTGTGTAGTTATACGTATTCCATGTCCTTAAGCCACTCCCTGACCGGCAGCTGTTAGTCATCCTCAGTGACCTACTTTCTCTCACGCTGCTGACAGTCTGTCGGTCCAGCCACACCCCCTTGCTCTCCCTCTGGTTCCATCAGCTGTTCCCAGCCCGGGTAATTATCTTTCCCCCGCCTTGCCCAGGTGTGCCCAATTTGTGTGGCCAGCGGTGTTTGTATTTAAGCGGTTCTTCGCTAGACAAACACAGCTGGACCATTGTACGGGTTAGACGGTTATTCTCCGCCGTCTGGCTGTCATGTCCTGAAGGATCTTTTTGTGTTTGTGCTCACTGTCAGCCTTGGACGACTTGGACTGCTCCTGCACAGTGAGTAAGAGCTTCTCTGTGTTTCTGTTTGCAGTTGTGCTGCTATGCTTGTCTGTAGCGTTTTCTCCTTGCAGCACAATTGCTACGCTTGGGCACTGCTGCCCGGCTCTTCTTCCGTGCCAGTTGAGCATCCTTGAGTACTCCAAATTCACACAAGCATTTTTGTCTTGTCAGTTTTTGTGGCCATGGTGCACAGTGGTCTGCCTGCTGAATTTATTAAATGCCCCACCAGAGGATTAAACACACTGGATCACTGTTACACCACAGTGAAAGACGCATATCGCGCTGTCCCTCGAGCTGCGCTGGGATTATCTGATCACGTGATGGTTCACCTCATTCCCACATACAGACAGAGATTGAAGCTCACTAAACCTGTTGTGAGCACTACGAAGATTACGGACCAGTGATGCTGAGGAGAAGCTGGCAAACGTGCATGGAAATATCTGACTGGGGGCATGCTTGAAAGGAGCCACGCATGATCTGGATGAGTACACGGACACTGTGAACTCATATATCCACTTTTGTGAAGAGAACATTCTTCCATCACGCACCAGGGTGAGTTACTCTAATGACAAACCCTGGTTCACAGCTAAGCTCAGACAGATCAGGAAGGAGAAGGAAGCAGCGCTGAAAAGTGGAGACAGGGACTGCTACAGGGAGGTTAAATACCGGTTTAACAGAGAGCTGAAGAGAGCTAAATCTGTGTACTCAGAGAGACTCCAGCAGCAGTTCACTGCTAATGATTCGGCTTCCGTGTGAAGAGGACTGAGGCAAATCACCAACTATCGACCTAAGGCTCCTAAAGGTCAGGATGACAAAGCCCTTTGTCAGAGACTGTCCCAACACTATGCCCGTTTTGACACCTCGTCATCTGTGTCCAACTCCCCCCCTCCCTCCAGCTCCACAGCCTCCACATTCCCTACTTCATTTAAGGCACCCCCCCCTCCCCCCCCCCTCCCCTTATCATCAGTGAGCAGGATGTGCTCAAACAGTTCTCCAGACTGAACCCGCGCAAGGCCCCCGGCCCAGACGGTCGTGTCTCCCTCCACCCTGAGACTCTGTGCGAAACAGCTGGCTCCTGTATTCACAGACCTTTTTAAACACCTCCCTTAAGTTATGCCACGTGCCATCCTTCCTCAAATCCTCCACCATCATCCCTGTCCCAAGAAGCCACGGATCACTGGACTTAATGACTAAGACCTTAGCGCTCACCTCTGTAGTCATGAAGTCCTTTGAGCGCCTGGTCCTGTCCACACCTCAAGTCCATCACCACCCCTCTCCTGGACCCGCTGGCAGTTTGCCTACCGAGCCAACAGGTGTGTAGACGATGCAGTCAACCTGGCCCTCCACTCCATCCTGCAGCACCTGGACTCCCCGGGAAGCTACGCCAGGATCCTTTGTTGGACTTCAGCTCCGCATTCAACACCATCCGCCCCGCTCTGCTCCGGGACAAGCTGTCCCTGCTCAACGTGCCTGACTCCCTCTGCAGGTGGATCATCGACTTCCTGACGGACCGGAGGCAGCATGTGCGGCTGGGGAAAGACTGTCTCAGACTAACTAGCTCAGCACCGGATCACCCCAGGGGCTGTGTACTTTCCCCCCTACTCTTCTCCCTTTAGCACCAACTCCTGCACCTCCGCCACCAGGTCTGTCAAGTTGATCAAGTTTGCGGATGACACCACCCTCATCGGCTCATCTCCAACGGCGACGAGTCCGCCTACAGGAGAGGAGGGGGCCCAGCTGGCGTCCTGGTGCAGCAATAACAACCTGCAGCTGAACGCTCTGAAGACAGTGGAGATGATTGTAGACTTCAGGAAAGTCACTACTCCTCTGCCCCCCTCACCCGTCTCAGCTCTCCCATCACCACTGCTGATTCCTTCCGCTTCCTAGGCACTACCATCACCAGGGACCTCAAATGGGAGCTGACCACAGCTCACTCATCAAAAAAGCCCAGCAGAGGATGTTTCTTCCTGCGGCAGCTGAGGAAGCTCAAGCTACCCACCAAGATGTTAGTGCAGTTCTACACAGCCATCATCGAGTCCATCCTCACCACCTCCATAACCGTGTGTGGTTACGCAGGAGCCACTGCCAGGGACAGACTAAGGCTGCAGCGCGTCGTGCGCACTGCTGAGAAGGTGATCGGCTGCAAGCTCCATCTCTCCAGGATCTGTACATCTCCAGGACACGGTGCGTGCTGGCCGGATCATAGCCGATTCCCTCACACCCTCTGGTCACGTACTGTTTGCCCCCCTCCCCTCTGGTAGAAGACTTCGGTTCCATCCAGACTAAAACCTCCCGTCACATGAACAGCTTCTTCCCTCTGCCATTAGACTGCTGAACACTAAGTGACTCTCGTGCACCATGTACAGCAGCTCAACCAGACTCATGTCAATCATCACTGTTTTCTTCCTGCATTACCGACTGCACTATATAGTTCTCCACAGTATCTGCTGCTGGCTAATATATATTTTAACTGTTGACCAGTATCACTTAATCTTATCCTACACTTTATTACATGTATAGTTTATTTCTCTTATCATGTTTAATGTTGCAGCATTGTACCGAGACAAATTCTTAGTTTGTGTACTACATGAACAATGGCAATAAACCTGATTCTGATTCTGATTCTGATTCTGATTCTGAATGCTAGTAGCGTCAGCCTTTATGTGCACATCTGCTTCATTTCTGTATGTTGTTACTTTTTGAACTGTTGATGTCAAAAAATGTGTGTTTGGTGTAACCCTGCACGTAAATCCTCATTCCTCCTTCTCTTCCTCCATGCGCTTTTCCACAGCGCACAGGGAAGTTTATGACAAATACTTTGTTGCAGCACCATTGACGTTTATTACAGCACTCAGTCTTTTTGGGAAGGAATCTATCAGCTTGGCACATCTTGATGTGGCAAATTTTGCCTACTCTTCTTTGCAAAAATGCTCCAAATCTTTCAGAATGCGAGGGCATCTCCTGTGCACAGCCCTTTTCAGATCACCCCACAGATGTTTGACCCCACAGATGGCCCAGCAAGGTCTGAACTCTGGCTGGGCCATTCCAAAATCTTAATCTTTTTCTGGTGAAGCCATTCTTTTGTTGATTTGGATGTGTGCTTTGGGTCATTGTCATGCTGAAAGATGAAGTTCCTCTTCATCTTCAGCTTTCTAGCAGAAGCTTGAAGGTTTTGTGCCAACACTGACTAGTATTTGGAACTGTTCACAATTCCCTCCACCTTGAATAAGGCCCCAGTTCCAGCTGAAGAAAAACCCCAAAAGCATGATGGTACCGCCACCATGCTTTACTGTAGGTATGGTGTTCTTTTGGTGATGAGCAGTGTCGTGTTTGTGCCAAATATATCTTTTGGAATTATGGCCAAAAAGTTCAACCTTGGTTTCATCAGACCATAACACATTTTCTAACATGTGTTTGGGAGATTTCAAATGTGTTTTTGCAAAATGTAGCCTGGTTTGGATGTTTTTCTTCGTAATATAAGGCTTCCGTCTTGCCACCCTAGATGGGAGATTGTTGTCACATGTACTAAACAGACAGTGCTTGCCAGAAATTCATGCAGCTCCTCTTGGCAGCCTCCCTGACCACCTTTCTTCTCATCTTTTCATCAATTTTGGAGGGATGTCAAGTTCTCGGTAATGTCATTGTTGTGCCATATTTTCTCCACTTGATGATGACTGTCTTCACTATCTTCCATGGTATATTAAATGCCTTAGAAATTATTTTGTACCCTTCTCCTGACTGATACCTTTGAACAATGAGATCCCTCTGAAGCTTTGGAAGCTTTCTGCAGACCATGGCTTGTGCTGTAAGATCCATCCATCCATCCATCTTCTTCCGCTTAATCCTTTTCAGGTCGCAGGGGGCTGGAGCCTATCCCAGCATCTTTGGGCAAGAGGCAGGGTACAGTGCTGTAAGATGCGACTACAAAAATGTCAGGAAACACTGACTAGAATGACTGAACTTTATTTGAGATTAATCAGAGGCACTTTAAATGGTGGCAGGTGTGTGCTGACTCCTATTTAACATGAGTTTGAATGTGATTTGTTAATTCTGAACACAGCCACATCTCCAGTTATAACAGGTGTGCATATTTATGCAAACAGGTTATTGTAATGTTTTTTTCCACTTAAAAGATTTCAGTTTGTTTTTTCAATTGGTTGTTCAGATTATAGGTCACATTAATGGTAGAAAAAGTTTTGAAATTATTTATCTTGGTCTCCTTTTTTACATCACAAAAAATGGCATTTGAACAGGGGTGTCTATACTTTTTATATCCACTGTACATGTTTCTTTGAATATGATTTTGTCGTAGAAAAAAGAAAAAATATGTTAATTGGAACTTAATTATGTCTTGACATTTATTTTGGGTACTGATTTATTTATTTTTTTAATTAGAGGAAATATTTCTACACAAAATAGATGTACAATGATTTGTTTTCAGCAAACTTTGTTGGTTTCAGTTGTGGAGATGATGATAAATGATAACATTCCACTCTTCTTCGGGAACCAGTTTGAGGGTAGCAGTAAAACTGTGGATTACTTCACTTTTCCCCTGTCCATTTACATCCCCTCAAGCTCAAATCAGTCATGACAGAGCAGTTTTGTCTGCCCTTTTCTACAATGATAAAACAAAAAAAATCTTGAAAAATGTTAATAATTAAAATCAGATCAGTACATTTCCTGGAAGATGTTTTTGTTTTGCTTTTAATTATGCAATTGTAAGTTATTTTTGACAACAACGAAGGCTAGAAGACGAGTATGACAACCATGGCTAGATTTACCAACCGCTTCCCCTAATTAGTGTCAACTTGACTGGAGCCGCACATGCTCTGTGGTGTACCTTTTTATCAGATGTCTTTTTTGTCCCCTTTTTCTGCATGCTGTGCTGCATTAGACTGTTTTGTTTGTTTTTATCTCATTCTGGTATTGCTTAAACTTTGCAAAATGTTATCTACTTTGTCATCTTCAAGGATGCTTAGCAGGATGTCTCTGTTACTGTGTAATATATAACTGACAGACAAAAGCCAAACAATTTTTTTTTCAAAGTGCAGGGGTTCTGTGTTTTAAAAGCTATGTTGGATACCTTTTAATTTATGTCTACTAAACACAATCTAATTATATAATTAACAGCTATGCTACACTTGGATATCATGATATTTGCGGTATTCCTATTAGTCTATTACTAATATGAAGTGGTTGGCTCTGTGTTGCTGGGTCTGTTGTGTTTGCTAAGGATAAACTGGGAAAACAGTTACATGGGGAAGGGTTCTCTTGCCCCCCCCCCACCACCACCACCCTGCACTGCACGTATGTGGCCTTTTTAAGGGTGCTTTCACACCTATAGGCTTTAATTCATTTCAGTCAAATTGAAGTTCATTTTCTCTTTTAGTGTGGTTTGTTTTGTCTGGTGAGTGTTATGTCTGTATATGGAGCCAAGGACGAGGCCAGGTGTCGAACTGAACATACATTTATTAAAGGGGCACAGTTGCAACACACAGCCATCAGGTAGAGGATGGCAAAGAGGCCGCCCCTCCTGCCTGCAGCCCTTTTATAGTCACGGGTGGTGGCGTGACCAGAAGGTGGAGCCACCACCCTGTGCCACACAAATAAAAGTATAGAACATATAACTAACTAAATAACTATATAACATTTCCTCCCCCCTTACAGAAGTCCAAAACACACACACAATTCAGACATACCCCAATTTAGGATCCAAATTGTGCACTAACATAACACAAAATAATGTACTCAAATTGGCCTAACACTATCACACCTAAAACAACTAAAACTAGGGGAGACAGATGGACTGCTGTCCCACCCCACATGGCGAAGCTGACTATTCTGCCGCTTATCCTAAATAATAATAATAATAAAAAAAGACCATCTACAAACAACAAGACCGCTGTTTCTCCTAAACTAAAATAAAATACACAAATTAACCTCCAAACTGCATACACAAAAACAATAAATTACTTAGAATACAGGCATAACGGTTAACTTATAATGCACACATAACTAATCAATTCAAACACATGCACAGTAATAAACCTATATCGTCGTCGGCCTCCGTCGGTCTATGATGACCATGGAAGAGAATCCTAAACGTCTACTCTGCTGGAACAGCACCGCCTGTGGCTGAACAGGCCGATGCGCGAATGGCAGTCCCTGTCACACAGGTCGCACTTGTGGGTGGTCTCCGTGCTGCTGGGTCTGTGGCGGTTCTTCTGTGGGTCCTTTTTTCATCTGCAGCAGCAGTCAGTCTCTCTTCACCCACCTTGAGCTGTCTGGTCAGGGTGCCTCTCCATTTGGAGCGGTCCGTTGCAAGGTCCTCCCAGCGCTCTGTGTTGATCTCCAGGGCCTTCATGTCTCTCTTGCAGACGTCTCTAAAACACAGCTGTGGGCGGCCAACGTCTCTCTTGCCAGTTGCCAGTTCTCCATAGAGGACGTCTTTGGGGATTCTGCCATCCTCCATACGGTGAACGTGGCCTAGCCAGCGGAGCCTGCGCTGTCTGAGTAGAGTGAACATGGAGGGAAGGCCGGCGCGGGACAGAACTTCTGTGTTGGGCACTTTGTCCTGCCAGGATATGTCCAGGATGTGGCGAATGCAGTGCAAGTGGAAGGAGTTCAGTCTCTTTTCCTGCCGGGCGTATGTTGTCCACGTCTCACTCCCATAGAGCAGTGTGCTGATGACGCAGGTGTTGTACACTGCCATCTTCGTCTTGACAGAGAGTTTGGGATTCTCCCACACTCGTGTGGTGAGGCGAGCGAGTGTGAAGGCTGATTTTCCAATCCTCTTGTTGATCTCTGTATCAAGGGAGAGGTTGTTGCTGATCGTGGACCCCAGGTACGTGAACTGATTCACGGCCTCCAGCTCGTAGTCATCAATGGTGATGGTTGGTGGTGCTTCCGTGCCTTGCGCCAAGACGTTAGTCTTCTTCAGGCTGATGGTAAGCCCGAAGTCCTTGCATGCCTGGGAGAAGCGGTCCATAAGGGTCTGAAGCTCCTGCTGTGTGTGGGTTGCGACTGCAGCGTTGTCTGCGAACAGCATGTCTCTGATTAGAGCCTCGTGTGCTTTGGTTCTGGCTTTCAGGCGGGCGAGGTTGAAAAGCCTGCCGTCAGATCTTGTGTGCATGTAGATTCCCTCTGTTGCTGTGCTGAAGGCATGCCTCAGGAGCATAGCAAAGAAAATCCCAAAGAGGGTTGGCGCAAGTACACAGCCCTGTTTCACTCCGCTGCGTATGTTGAAAGGCTCTGAGACGTTGTCATCGTGCTGCACTATCCCCTGCATGTTGGTGTGAAACGATTCAATGAGGCTTTGCAACTTTGGTGAGCATCCTATCTTTGGCAGGATCTTGAAAAGGCCCTCTCTGCTGACCAGATCGAACGCTTTGGTGAGGTCGATGAAGGCGACGTACAGGGGGATGTTCTGTTCTCTGCATTTCTCCTGGAGCTGGCGGATGGAGAGTATCATGTCTACCGTTGATCGCTCAGCGCGGAAGCCACACTGAGACTCGGGGTAGACACGTTCGGCAAGTTTCTGTAGATGAACGAGAACAACTCGTGCGTAGACTTTGCCAACAACGCTGAGGAGGGAGATGCCCCTGTAGTTGTTGCAGTCGCTTCTCTCCCCTTTGTTTTTGTAGAGGGTGATGATCTTGGCGTCCCTCATGTCCTGTGGTACGGCACCTTCCTTCCAACACTGGCAGAGGATGTCATGCAATGGCAGCAGTAGGGCGGTCTTGCAGTGCTTGATCAGGTCGGGGGGTATGCCGTCGTTGCCGGGTGCCTTGCCAGCGGCCAAGCTATCAATGGCCTTGCTGAGTTCATCGATGGTTGGCTCGGGGTCAAGTTCGTCCATGGATGGCAGGCAGTCGATGGCATCAAGGGCTGACGGTGTCACGGTGTTCTGTCTGGAGTAGAGGTCGGAGTAGTGTTCCACCCATCTCTCCATCTGCTTGTTCTTTTCTGTGATCATCTCCCCAGTGGAGGATTTGAAGGGGGCCGTCTTGCTCTGAGCCGGACCAAGTGCTTTCTTGATGCCATCGTACATACCACGGATGTTCCCTGTTATGGCAGCAGTTTGAATGTCTTGGCTGAGCTGAGTCCAGTACTCGTTGGCACAGCGCCGAGCAGTCTGCTGAACTTTGCTTCTCGCAGCCCTGAGAATCTGGAGATTCTTCTCGTTTGGGTACTTCTTGTACTCAGCAAGTGCTGAGCACTTGGCTTCAATGACGGGGGTCATCTCGGTCAACTTGGCATCAAACCAGTCCTGTGACTTCGAGGTCTTCCTCCCAAAGGTAGCCAAGGCTGTGCGGTGGATGGTGTTTCGCAGCTCTTCCCACTTCTGCTTTGCAGATTCTCCTTCTTGTGGTACACCAAGTTCCTTCTCAAAGGTGGAGGCAAACTGCTCAACAAGTTCTGGTTGAGCCATCTTGCTGGTGTCAATCCGTGCCTTTCCAGGTTGTCTAGCACGATGGAATTTCTTCAGCTGCAGCTTGACCTTGCAACACACCAATGAATGGTCTGTATCGCAATCTGCACTCTGGAACGAACGGGTGATTAGCACGTTCTTCAGTGAGGTGTGCCTGGTCAGGATCAAGTACAGCTGGTGCCAGTGCTTTGAGCGTGGATGTTGCCAGGAAACCTTGTGTTGGGGCTTGGTCTTGAAGAACGAGTTTGTGATGCACAGATCGTGATATGTGCAGAACTCGAGCAGCCGCTGTCCGTTGTCATTCATTCTGCCCACGCCAAAAGGTCCCAAGACAGGAGGGCCAGGAGTCGTGGTCAGCACCCACTCTGGCATTGAAGTCTCCAAAGAGAATGAGTTGTTCAGAGTTGGGGACGATCCTGACAGTTGTTGCGAGATTCTCGTAGAACTCGTCTTTTGCCTCTGGTGTGGCTGTCAGTGTTGGGACATACACACTGACGAAGGTGACTGGACCTTGAGTGGTGTTCAGGCGGAGGGTGAGGAGTCGTGCAGAGCCAGTGCTGCTCGGTTCCACCATCTTCAGCAAGGTGTTCTTCACTGCAAAGCCCACTCCGTGTTCCCTGTGTTCGTCACTGCCCTTTCCCTGCCAGTAGAACGTGTAGTCCTTCTCTCTCAGTGACCTGTATAAACCTATATACACACGGCTGTAGTAAACAAGTCCATGGGCCCCCTGGACCGCCCTGTCATCAGTCCACCCCTGGAGGCAGCCAGCCTCCCGGGCCACAGCAGGTCACCTTAGCACCGGTGCGCCTCCTCTTCATCACCACTGGATGCTCCGCTTGTCCAGGCCCACGTCCCTCAGTCCCCTCCTGGGAACGCCGCAGCTCATTTGGGTGCCCCCATGAACCATCTGGCAGCAAGAGATGAGCGTCCTCCCATCTGGCCATGATGCGTAACCGTCCCTGTTGCTCCTCCAACCTCCTACCAGCCTGTGGTCGCCCCTCCTCTCAAATCCAGTCCATGATTCTCAGAGGGGTCTTGCTCGGCTTGCAGGGTCTCTGCTTTGCATGTTGCTCCACCGTGCCTAACGGTCCGGCCCCGACCTCTTCTAAATTTACTGCCGCATGCTCAGTATCTGCTGGTCTCCAGTTCCCAAATCATGCACCAACAACATGCTTACCCTCAGCCTGTCCATTCTTCCCGGGTTCAGCGCCACCATGTAAACCAGGAAGGCAGTGCACCGCCTCAGCCAGGAAACAGGTGGCCAGCCCAGGAGCAACAGAAGCATCCAAACTCCAAACCCACACGCTTCCATACGTTCGTAATCCTTTTTTCTCCTTGTCGCCAAAATGTTTTGTCTCTATATGGAGCACAGGATTAGGCCAGGTGTCGAACTGAGCATACGTTTAGGGGCACAGGTGCAGCACACAGCCATCAGGAAGAGGATAGCAAAGAGGCCGCCCCTCCTGCCTGCAGCCCTTTTATAGTCACTGGTGCTGGCTTGACCAGATGGCGGAGCCACCACCCCGGTCCACACAAATAAAAGTATAGAACATATAGCCATCTAAATAACTATATAACAGTGAGAACTCAGAAACTGCACCAGAACAACTGATCCGAATCATCTGGAAAACTGATGTAGTCCTCCAGGTGAAAAAGCATATCGAAGTGAAACGGGATCAAAAGCTAGAAAATGTATGATTTGAATGCATTATATGATGATGAGCAGATTTTACTGTTAAAATCCCGATTCTTTGATTGAAAAATCCAAGAATAAGCCAGAGAATTCTTCAATTCAAAGATGCAACATTTATTCAGAGGTCACATGTAAAGCAAGCAGCGCTGGGTTCAGCGTGATGCAGCCCCCTCAGGAGCATCGCCAGACTGACCTCGACTTCCTGGTGTAACTTATATTCATCTCGGGTTGGTTAGACCAACCCCATACAATAGGATGGGCTTGTACGCAACCGTCTGATTGGCCAGTTTAACTCTAACATGAACAGGACATCCGCTATTCACGTTACCTATCTCATCAAATGCACTATCAAAAGTGTGTGTGAGAGTGTTGGTTTGGGTGTGTAACTAATGTAATAGACCTCACTAAAAGAAGTGAGAGAGAGAAGAAAGAGGGCTCTATAGCACTGCCTAATTCCTGTTTATCAGAGTTTACCACAACATATTTGTTCATAAGAATGAAAACAGAATATTTATAGAATATGCGTAGAGCATAATGGGAGATTACCTACAGAATTATTATTTTAGCATTCTAACTTTTCATAACCCTTTCACTCCCCCCCTTTGACATGATTTTATCATGTCAACCATACATGGTGTGAGAGACGCTAACGGTTAGCAGATGGTGAATAAGGTAGGTCCCTACATTGTGTGTCAACCCAGTCAGTCAACCCAAGATAGGCTTGCACCACTGGTTCTGATACCCTTTGCCTCCCCCCTTGATGTCTAAGAGGATGCACCGAGGCAACACGTCCTTGTCCAGATGAACTGCAGTCACATCACTGTCCTTGTTCACCAAGTCCTGCACCCCCACCAAGGTCTCCTCCTGATCATCATGGGAATAGTTCTTTGTCCGGTGGAGTGGATCATGTGGGGATCATAAGGTCAAACAGGGTCAATCCATGAAGCCCACGAAACATTTTGCCCACCAGTTGACCTTTGTCAGGGCTCGCATCGTTCAGCTGAAGTCATCACACGGTTGCAACAGGGGTTTGACCTTCCTCTGTGTCTGCTTCCTGTATCCGCAGCTGTGGAGCACAGTCCCATCTCGTAGACACACACTGGTATCATTAGAAGCAAAACAACTGTGTGCCCATGCTCTCAGAGGCACATTTCGTCCCATGAAGTTTATAGGGCAGTCTGGTGGATGCAGCAGAGAGTAGACAACATCCAGTCCAGCCAGTGAACAGTTCAGTGATGCTGTCCTAGGGATGCCGCCCGCCGGTCTTCCACTGTGAGGGGTAGCGTTGGAAAATGCCAAATCCTCCGTGTGGCTGATCTGGCTCCACCCTGGATGCTGGAGGTGCGGTGGGTGCGCATGGGTACAAGTCCATCCTTCTTCTAGGGACTGAAGTCATACAGTCACTAGCCCTACGATCTCTTTCTAAGTCGCAGGCACAGGACGTGATGGTCTGGTGCCCCCCTGCATGCACCTTCCCTGCACCCTACACCTTTGCTTGTGTGCCGATACAAAGGGCTCGGCCGGGACAGGATCAATAATGGCCTGAGGGGTTGTCACCACAATGGCTGGAGCCTGTACCATTTTATCCTTATTCACTACATACGTAGTTGACCATGTGCTGTTGTAAGTTATCTTCCATTAGCCTTTAGTGTGTGGTTGTCAGCTATATGCAATCTAAGGGCAGTGGTGGTGTTGTGGTGATTGAGCTGGGTAATGGGACCTATGTGTTCAGCAGTAGGTTTGTTATGATAAATGAGTTGGGTGATGAGACCTATGTGTTGCAGTGTAAGTAGGTAGTAAACAAAATTGTTGAAAGTTAGGAGACATCCTTATCCATGCTTATTGTATTCGGGCCTCTAGTGCTTCTAACCTTCACGACTATCCTGACTACCTAACCGTAATTAGCATGATGTAAATAATAACACAATAATACTATAAGTCTCACACCCCTACGTGTGTGTGGTGAGCTATGTGTGATTCCTGTATTATCAGTATTATCAGTGGCACATTGTATTTACAAATAATCTGTAATAGCGCAATGGTCTTCTTCGTTATCATCCTCCATCTTGGGGCCTTCAGCTCCTCCTCTGGACTCAGCAATTGGTTTCTATGAGGAGGTATGAGATGTGCAAGATTTGCTGATGACTACCACTGTGGAAAATTGCATTTGGAGGTCTAGCTCATTTATTAATATATGTGATCCTGGCATACAACGAGCACAAATAGTTAGAGCTTTGTTAATTCCTGCAGGCCCTGCGTCATCAGGGTGTTTCCTACAGGACTGATGACGCTATGACATCTGCTGCTTTTGCTTTAATGACCTGGTTAACACCTTTCTGGGCTTCTGAATATATGGTCTATAGTGTCGTACTCCATCCATCCATCCATCCACCTTCTACTGCTTTTCCAGAGGTCTGGATCATGGAGCAGAGAAGCCAAGACTTCCATCTCCCCAGCCACCTGCTCCAGCTTTTCAGAGAGGATACCAAGGCGTTCCCAGACCAGCTGGGAGACAAAGTCTCTCCAGCGAGTCCTGGGTCTGCCCAGGGTCTCATCCCAGTGGGACGTGCCCGAAACACCTCAAGCGTCCAGGAGGCATCCTGATCAGATGTCCATACCACCTCAACTGCCTCCTTTCAATGTGGAGAAGCAGCGGTTCTACTCTAAGCCTCTCCCGGATGACTGAGGTCCTCACCCTATCTCTGAGGGTGAGTCCAGCAATCCTACGGGGAAAGCTCATTTCTGCTGCATATATCCGCGATCTCATTCATTCGGTCATTACCCAAAGCTCGTGACCATAGGTGAGAGTAGGAACGTAGATTGACTGGTAAATTGACAGCTGTGCCTTAGAACTCAGCTCCCTCTTAACCACAACAGACCGGTACAACGTTCGCATCACTGCAGATGCTGCTCCGATCCATCATTCAATCTATCGCTCCATTCTCCCCTCACTCGTGAATAAGACCCCAAGATACTTAAAGTCCTCCTCTTGGGGCAGGAGTCTGTCCCCAACCTGGAGAGGATAATCCACCTTTTTCCGACTGAGGACCATGGACTCGGACTTGGAGGTGCTGAATCTCACCCCAGCCGCTTCACACTCAGTGGCAAACCGTCCCAGTAAGAACTGTAGGTCATTGCCGGATGAAGCCAACAGGACAACATCATCTGCAAACAACAGAGATGAGATCCTGTGGTCACCAAGCATGACACCCTCTGTTCCCTGGCTGTGTGTAGAAATCCTGTCCATAAAAATTATGAACAGGATCGGTGAGAAAGGGCAGCCCTGGTGGAGTCCAACTCTCACTGTGTCATACTCTGTTCCTTTTATTAGATCAACATACACTACCATTCAAAAGTTTGGGGTCACTTAGAAATTTCCTTATTTTTGAAAGAAAAACACTTTTTTTAATGAAGATAACTTTAAACTAATCAGAAATACACTCTATACATTGCTAATGTGGTAAATGACTATTCTAGCTGCAAATGTCTGGTTTTTGGTGCAATATCTACATAGGTGTATAGAGGCCCATTTCCAGCAACTATCACTCCAGTGTTCTATTGGTACAATGTGTTTGCTCATTGCGTCAGAAGGCTAATGGATGATTAGAAAACCCTTGTGCAATCATGTTAGGTCTACAATGCTGTAATTGCTGCAAATGGAGGATTCTTTGACGGAAGCAAAGTTTAAAGGAAAAAAAATATTATTTCAAATACAAATCATTATTTCTAACCTTGTCAATGTCTTGACTATATTTTCTATTCATTTTACAACTCATGGTGGTAAATAAAAGTGTGACTTTTCATGGAAAACACAAAATTGTCTGAGGTGACCCCAAACTTTTGAATGGTAGTGTATGTTTAACCTTTTACCATAACAAATTTAGAATTTGCTTCAAATTTTTTTTCATTCCCTCGTTTGTTAATGTTAAGATTAGTCATATAGGATATTTTTGGGCGTCAATGTGCACAGCCTTTTGTGCTCTGGTTACCCAGTTAAGAGAAAATGCGTATGTTTCTAATTTAGGAGAATATCCTATCTTAAGGTCAGGTGTTGGTTTTCCATGGATGGCTATATTCCCCAGTAGAGGTGACAAAATGTCCAACATTTTCCAATCCATGTGTTTGGGTCTAACCAGCGGGATGTGTGGAACCCCTCATAGGTTGTAAGGTCTCTTATCCTTTTCAACTAGGACAATGGACGCTTCTACACATTTCCTTGTTTACCAGTCCAAGTTTTATGACCAATCTGGAGGACGGACTTGCAAATAATGGTTGTTCATAATTTGTTACGGTGGCCCTCGCGGGCCACCATAAGACGCCACAAGTCATCGGTGAGTTTGCAATTGATGTTCATTAAGGATAAAGGAACAGGGGGATATCACACAGTGACAAAGTAAAGAGCCACAATGGGCTAAACACACTACACGAGAACAGAGGCAGTAAGGCTGAACAAGCACACTTACGATACTGTCCGTGGACGAGGGATGCTTGTTAATGATGAAAAGACAAGGAATGAAAAGGGATGTTTGACGGAGACTGCTGCACTGGGCTTCATTCAGTGTCCGCTTAAATGACGGGCACTAACGAGCCCTAATGCACAACAGCTGGCAGGCTTTGACAGCAGTAAGCTCCTCCGAGCGCTGTCACAATAAGAGCCTGGGGAGCCAGAGGGTAATCACTGCTGTCAAGCCTGCAGGAGATGACGTATGACCCAAGCACAGACAAGATCAGCGCTCGGATCATAACATAATTTGGATCAGATCCGTTCAATTGCCTATAGTACATGGGGTGCAATGCTACTTTTACAGATGTTGATAGGTATTCTACTGGTAGCTTGCCACTTGCAGAATTTAACTGTTACTTTTTCTGACTTTGAAAAGTCCTGTACATCATTACCCGGAGTTACTACTTTACATGCACCTGCATCATATGAATTTAATTGAAGTACGCTGAACCTCAGAGTCAGGTAAATGGAAGATGTCTGTCATTTTTTTAATAATTTAATTTTTGCTAATTTTCTGTATATGTGTAGAAGTGAGTCCACGTATCTGTTTTAATCTTAAGCATGCAGTCCAGTTTTTCTGTGGTGGGTGTGGATCATGGGCGCCTCCCCCCTACCAACAGCCGGTCTCACCACCGTTCAATTTCCACTTCCCTCCTTCTCCACTGCTGTCCTCCCTCTCCTCCTTTTGGCTTCCTTTTATAAAAGAAACATATTCATGGGGAGCCTCAGGCTCCCTGTGTGTCAGCCATTCCATAAATAAGTGTGGGTTTTTCCTTCAAATTTTAGTTTCCTTTCTTATCTAGATTTCCAACTTTGAGTAAAGAAAAGAACTGATTCAAAGCCTTTATTTAATTTTGCTAATTAATACAAGATGGAATGATAAGATTTACTCTCCACAATGCAAACAGATATCCTTTGTGCTGCTGTAATTGAATGCTGTGTGGATTTTTTGTTTTGTACTGCATACACCTTCGTGCTGCTACTCATTTTTGCCACTCAGTGTTTCACTGCCAAGAGTTCTGTTTGGTGACATCCTATGCATACCTTCTATTGGGGAGGAACATAAGAATGTGTGCTAGATTGACTTTAAATAACTGAGTATACAGTAAAGCTATAATCTTTGCTGTGATTGTTCACTCAATACTTAATGCTAATATTCACAATTAAAATAAATGCACTGAAAGACTGGATACCTAATGGCTCATTTCCTCTTAAGTACTTGGAAACATTTAAGATGGCTGCCTGTGTTTGTACCTTCTTCCTGACACTCTTCAGGATTAAGCAAAATTTATTTATTTATTTATTTTTTTTAATAGCAACAGTTTTTTTTTTAAGCATGGAATTTTAAAAAGTAGTTGATTAAGCTACACTAGTTGTCTTGTGTGGGTTAGAGCTGCAGATCTATGTGCACAGGACATTACAGCCTTGCTCCACCTCTGCTCTGTGCGTGCGTCTATGGTGCTTGTACCCTCTGGATAAGGCCTGTGTGCACACAGCTACAGTATATGTATGTGTATGCTTCATTTTTTGAGTCTACTCGGCCAAGTGTTTGATGCATGCACATAACGATCATGTTTCACCCCAGCCCTTTAGGTAGTGCAAATGCACTGACATGTCAGTTTGTTCAGAGTAGAAAAACAAATGACACGCATTAGCACCAACAATAACAACTACAGAGTAGTGAAAAGAAACTTCAGTGCTTACTGCTTTTACCTCAAATTATCTTTTTGTTTCTCTAGTCTACTCTAGTCATGTTTGTTTTTAATTTATCTTCTTCTATAATGCATTTTTACTCATGCCAGGACCGTTGGACATCAGCTGGATCCCCAAAATAACTGTCCACATAACAGGTTCCCCATAGCAAAATGACTTTAACCAGGAGGAGAATGTCAGTGATCCACAGTGTCTTAACCAGGAAAGAAACATAATCTTGATTCAGGTGGAACCAGTTTGTTCCTAGATGAATGAGGAGCAACAGGAACTCTGCATCAATCAAGAGGGTGAACAGTTTGAACTGAAGTTAGAAACAGGAACTTTTAATAAAAGATGACCTAATACTTTTTCATCGGTGCCTATCCCACTCTCCCCCTTTTGAAACAGAACAACATTAACAAAGCCGTTGTTTTTCAACATCCAAATGGGGACCATGCAGTGGAGGATGCCCATTGTTTTGCTAATTGAGGGAACCCCCTGTGTGCCTTTGTGAATGTTGTTGTGAGCAGTACTGAGCCCAGTGTCCAAATTGCTGACATAGGAAGCATTGGTCCCATGGGTTGCCCCACCCCCACCCCCCACCCCCAGGGTCTACTGTTAACATGGCCTCTGTCTCTATTATTAAACCTCTGACCATCTCCTGTGGCCCTGCGGCTGATACTGATAGGGCAGTTTAGGTGGGAGGTCTGGGTAGGGTCCATATTGTTGTGATGTGAGGTCCTGGGGTGCATGGATAGAGTTTGGTGGGGCATTGGTACATTATCCATGGCCTTTTCTAAAAAAAATACTTAAGTTTGCTCAGTATGTGATTTTGGCACCTCTCTGATAGTAATCTTTTAGTAAATGAGACTGCTGGTCAATTATATTGAGATGTGATTTTAGCGGTAGTGTTAGCCGCCAGTTATGTAATCCTCAATTCTCGTGAACACGTGCTGACTACAGCTGATTCATGAATACTTTGTTTATGCACACTTAGAGAACACATGAGTAGTTTGCTGAATCAGGAATGGCTTGTTAGCACCAACACAGCTTCCTGGCAAAATATGTATGGCTTACGCAGGCTAACACTTAAATGTTCATGAATGAGATTCAATATTTGAGACACTGTCCAAAAGTAAATGGAAAGCAACAATATAATTTATTGTACTTACGTGTGCTCAGTTGATCCTCTTTGACCCATCTTTCGATGTCCCTTTGTTTTGCATTCTTTTACTGTTGTTGCAAAGGGAGGAGGGGGTTGCTAGGTGATGGCGTGGGGGGGAAGGGTGGATGTAGCCAATTCCAGGGGGCCTGAAGAGGGTCTCACATGGTCGCTGGGGTAGGGATGATCCACAGCCACCACCATCGTCTCAGATTAATAGAGAAACAGACAAGCTGTTAAACAGCATGCTTTTGTCCTTTTCTGGTTTATCGCGTTTATTGATTATTTTGCTTTTGTTCTCACCATTGCAGCATAAGTCTCTTATTCTTATGTTTTTTTTTTCTTTCCTTCTTCCAATCATTTCTCCATATTTTCTCTTGTGTCCTGCACAGAACTTTAACAATTCATCAGCTTTCAATTTTTCTCTAAATCCAAATATCCCTTTCCATTTTCTGTCCACTCTCACTTCCACAATATTCATCTCCACAACTCCTATCTATTTATTTATTAATTCATTTTTATTTTATTTATTAATTTCTTTATGTATTCATTTATTTATTTACTCCAATTAGCAATTTTCCTTATTTCTTCATTTAAATTACCTCACCTTTACATATTGTCAACCTAGGATTTTTCGACACTTTTATTGTATAAGTAGGAATAAATCTCCCCCCCCCCCAGCCAATCTAAAGTTGAGCCTTTTCTCTCCAGCTGAATGGGCATGCCTTTGCCTCACTACGTCAAACCCGCATAGCGGGTGAGGGAGGACTTAATTTTGCCGTGCACCACCTTAAAGCTTTCCTTTCTGCCAGAGAGATAAGGTTCCAACTTTATTAAGAAGATTTGAAGCCCTATTTGGCAGTAGATTTATGAAAGAATGCACTTCCTACATTTGGCCACACGATGGAGGAACTGTGCCGCAGCTTGAAGGCGGTTCAAGATTGCATTTACCCGCACGTGTGCACTGAATGCCATGTGGCTGCCTCTGCCACGTGCAATTGTGAACGCACAAGATGGCCCCGGAGCCTATTGTCCACAAACCATGACTTGTTTTTCAAAGAAACTGGAGTGCTGCCTCCTTAACTTCAGCTGTAAACACGCCAGAATAACCTTACAACTTTAATTTAGCACTCTATTTTAATACTATTACCTCAATCAATCTTCTCTCAGTAACCTGTTGGACTGGGGGCAAATTACCTCCCTCCTTTGTGGAAAAACACACACCCGCCTTTTTTCCCAACACGGCCCAATGAGCGCTGTGAGTTAAGTCATACTATGGGAAAAGGTCAATAGATATTCCCATCCCCCGTTATTTGTCAAACCACACATTTAACTCCTAAAGACACATAATTAACAGACATCAGTATACACACTGTAGACAATACAAGCAGTAACTATTTTTATTTTTATGGACAGTCATTCACTAAGGAATGGTTAAGAGATCCTTGCGCTGTACCTTAAATTATTAATAAAAGTTTTTTTTGTTTTGTTTTGTTTTGTTTTGTTTTTTTGTCTCAGTACCGGCGCCAGGCTAGCCCTGGTTCCCTTATTTGAGGAGACGAACACGATTGATTCTGCTGTTCCCTGAGTCTCGTTATTTTGGAAAAGACTGCATCTGAAATACTTCCCCCATGTAGCACCATTCTTTAACGGCATCGGGTCGGACAGTTACCCCCCCCCCCCTCCACCACCTTCCCGGCATCAGGCTAATCCTGGCTATTTTTAATTTGGAAGACGGGCACGGCCGTTGCCCCTAAATCTTATTAAGTTCTGTGTACAGAGTGCATCCCAGAACCTCACCAGTCCGTCCAACTTTAAGCAGAGGGCACTTTCACTTAGGCCTCTGCAGGTCCCCCAGTACAAGCGGTACCATATCATAAAGCTCAGTGCTATACTGATTTAGATGATTGTGGCTTTGCTCCCTAGCGGCATTGGGTCGAACACTTTAAATGGCTCCCCCCGGCATCAGGTCACTAACCCGGGCTATTTCCATTTGAGGAGACGAACCCGGGTGAATATTGGTCACCCTGGCTCCCTAAGTCTTGTATTATTTTGGCTCAGACTGACTCCAAAATCTTTCATCATTTGATGGACCATACACCCGTGAATTGTATGTCCTGATCGCAACCGTCCCTCAAACTGATAATAGGAAACGTGCACTTTCTTTTGAAACCATTTGACTATTTGTTTAGACTTTACATGTGACTTCCAACTAAATTATAAAATTTGGAGATCGGATATACCCCTTTATCAGACAACTGTAAATTTAGTCTGGCCAAAGTGCAGAAATTTGTGTAATAAAGGTTTTCTTCTTACCTTTTTGTTCAGGCGTCATGGTCGTCTGAAAAAGGGTCCTTCCAATCTGTTCCCGCCTCATCTCAGAATAGTTCAATCCAGGTCACCGGCACCAAATTGTTAAAATAGCAGTTTTTTGATTGAAAGATCCAAGAATAAGCCGGAGAATTCATCAATTCAAAGATGCAACATTTATTCAGAGGTCACATGTAAAGCAAGCAGTGCTGGGTTCAGTGTGACGCAGCCCCCTCAGGAGCATCGCCAGACTGACCTCGACTTCCGGGTGTAACTTACATTCATCTTCTCTGGTTGGTTAGACCAACCCCGTACAATAGAGTGGGCTTGTACGCAACCGTCTGATTGGCCAGTTTAACTCTGACGTGAACAGGACATCCACTATTCACGTTACCTATCTCCTAAAATGTACTATCAAAAGTGTGTGTGAGAGTGTTGGTTTGGGTGTGTAACTAATGTGACATAATGCACGGCCCAGGAGACACACACGCAGGCTCAGGATAGATTTAACAGCTTTATTAGCAACAAGGAAGTGTATGGCTGCGTGTCTGTGGAGTAAGAATGTATTGGTGGTGGCGTCTGTGTCAGGCACGGGGGCAGGAGGCCGTACAGCCGGACAACCCTGTGGGAGAGAGCAGAGGGAGAAGGGTAACGGGCACCACACCAATACAGGGAATAATGATGATAGCTGGCTTACTTGGTTATGACAGGTGGCTGGCGTCGACAAGGGCAAGGCCCAGGAGACAGCGACCTGCGGTACCTGTGGCAGCAGCGTAGAGCCAACGGCGAGGTGAGGAAGTCCGCCGCCGGGAA
This sequence comes from Pholidichthys leucotaenia, assembly GCA_020510985.1. NCBI lineage: Eukaryota > Metazoa > Chordata > Actinopteri > Cichliformes > Pholidichthyidae > Pholidichthys > Pholidichthys leucotaenia. Next base: position 333,940,599 of record CM035839.1, on the reverse strand, counting down.
TGTCCACCTGTGCACAGGGGAAGGCTAGAGGAGAGAGGTAAGGGGAGCTTACCCAAGAATTCTTCACCAGTCGGTTGAGATCCGTAGTAGCAAAGGGGCCGAAGTTGAGAGACGGCTTCAGGCCGAAGCCCAGGGCAGAGTGGATTAAATACCTCACCGCTGACGAGGAGCAGGTGTGCGCGCGGCTGGCGCCGCTGATGAGCGGCGAGTCATAACATAATGTAATAGACCTCACTAAAAGAAATGATAGCGAGAAGAAAGAGGACTCTATAGCGCTACCTAATTTCTGTTTATCAGAGTTTAACACAACATATTTGTTCATAAGAATGCAAACAGAATATGTATAGAATATGTGTAGAGCATAATGGGAGATTACCTACAGAATTACTATTTTGGCACTCTAATTTTTCATAACCCTTTCATTACTTTCTTTCAAATACCTAAAACACACAGCAGGATGAATCACGCACAAAACTGGAGTTGTGAGGAGGTGCAAACTGGTCTGATGATCACAAACAAAACAAATAATACGCAAAAGCACTCATTTGCAAATGGAGGGGAAATCAGAAATCAGAGCTCAATGCCGCAACAACTTTAAAAAGCTCTGTGAGGAGGACAATAAAGTGTAAGATGCGCTCAATAAAACCAGCAGTTTTAGGTTACTTTCACACCTAAATTTGTTTACTTTGATATGAATCAGTTGAAAAGTTTGTTACTTCATATCATTTTCTTTGTGGTTCAATTCCCTTTCACACGGGCAAAAATTCAAGCAGACTGAATTGCATCACGTGAAACCCCCTGAGATTTACTTTATGCTTTTCTGGGGAGAAAATAATACAAACTGTAGCATAATCTACTGGGGGGGGGGGGGGTGTCATCGCCCTGGTAGTTGTTTATTACATTACGTGCATATACCACTTTTGGCAAAGCCTGGACAAAGAAGTGGAAAGGCACATCAGTGCTGCCACAGCAGCATATGGAAAGCTGCAGTCCAAAGTATGGAAGAGCCATGGCATCCGGCTAGCAAATAAGTGCAAGGTGTACTGTGCAGTGGTCCTCACCTGCTGGCTCTACTCTTCTGAAACCTACACCCTGTATCACCGTCACATTAAAAAAACTCCAGCATGCTCAAATGAACCAGCTGAGACATCTCCTTAAGCTCCGCTGGCAAGACAGGATTACTGACATGGAAGTAAGAAGAAGAGCAGGCATAATCAGCATTGAGGCACTAGTCTCGCAGAGTCAACTGTGATGGAGTGGCCATGTAGTTTGCATGGATGATTCGTGGCTTCCTAAGGCTATCTTTTATGGTGAACTTGGCAGTGGTACAAAAAACAGAGGCAGACCCAAGCTCAGATTTAAGGACTTTCTTAAAAGACACCTGAAGGCCTGCGCCATCAATGTTGATTCCTGGGGGGTTGGAGCAAGCGACCGTCTCTGGTGGAGATCTACTGTCAGAAGCTTTGTCTCCCTGATGACCGTCTGACTGAGGAGACAGCTGAGCGCAGTCAAAAGCGTGCTGCCAAGACTGCCTCAGCTGCTGATTCTCAAGCCCTAACCTCTTTCTTCTTCTGCCGCCACTGCAGCAATGTTCCCACTATAGTGGGCTGAAGACAAATGAACGACATTGCCAAAGTCGTTATTCTCTAAAGGAGTGACAGCAGAAGAAGAAGACTTTTTGAAAATGAGGCACAGCTACGGATGGAAAATAACATGTTAAAGCATTGAAATCTGCAAAGGTGCATATCAAGACAGTACAGGAGATGGTGTTCATTAAACCTCCAGAATTTTGACATGCTCAACCACATGTAAAGTGGCATAAAATGTTTTACTGTTTGCCAGTGGTTGTGTTTTAGTGCAGTCCCTTACTCACCTGGAGCGCCACACTCGAGTTCGCCAGTTGATTCGAATCAAGAAGGTGGTCTCGGTATGGTTGTTTTTGTGCACACCTGAGTGCAATTACTGTGTTCTCACCAGACAAAATGAACTGCACTAATGGAGAAAACAAACTTGAGCTTGATTTAAATGAATTAAAGCCTGTAGGTGTGAAAACACCCTTAGTGTTGCACAGAAATCTGTAACCACTTACAATCTGCCACCTTATGACTTCTTCAGCTTAATAAATAAAGCAAACATTTAAATAATTTTTGGGAGCTCTGTTCACCTCTCACATTAATATTGACAATTCTATTCTGACTTTTCCACCAGACATACTGTATGCTGACAAAGGACAACATATGCAGTCACACTTTCTGATGGGTCACAGTTGTAACTATGGTAAGAAAACTACTCTCAATGTTTACTTTTCTTGTTACCAAGGCAAAAGCAACTGGCCAGTAAGAGAAAAAACCTTCTCAGGTGATTTTTGCATGATTTGACATGACACATTGTGGTCCACATGATTTTTTTTCCTATGTGAAAGGGAACCAAACCAAGAAGAAAATTATACAAATGTATAAGACTGATTCAGACTAAATGAATTTAGATGTGAAAGCACTATGATTTTAGACTCAATACATTCTGTATTTTTGAAACGGAGATAGGCACCACCCCATACACCAGAGGGTGTCCCACATGCTGTGGAAGGGATTAACATTACTTAACTTAACAATATGTATTTTCCCACTGAAACTAGACTTATTTGGCAACATGGGCATGTCAATTTTCACTGTAAGAAGTGCAAGTCATGCCAAAACTAACCATACGGCATTGCAGATTACTCTCAAGTATTTTATAACATGATGTAATTGTGTAAAATAGCTTCTAAACATTTTAGGTATGATCAGATTTATTTACAGAAATAATCATCACAGTATGTGTTTAAGATTTGAATTTGTGAGATACTAGTGCATACCCATGCATGCCTGTAGAAACTAAGTATAAGCAAGCATTTCTGCATGCCCATAGAAAGTTGCTGTTACCATGCAGCAGTAACCATGGTGATGCCCGCCTTTGATCTTTGACATGGTTATCATGGCAACAGTAACCATGGTGAAACCTACCTTTGATCTTTGAAGGCACCACTGTCAGTGATGCCTGCCTTTGATCTTTGATGATGTGTCTGCCTGGCAACAGTAACCATGGCAACATCTGTGTGTCTATGATGTCATAGCAATGAACGCCCATAACTCTCCTATGGACGTTCAGTAATGATTTCCCCTCCTAAACTTCTTCATATTCAGGGAGGCGGAAATTTGTCGATGCACACCCCTCGTAATCTCAGCACAGCATATATAAAATTTGAGGCCAATCTGACAAATGCTTCATGAGATATGCGTGGAACAGACAAATACACAGACAGCGATTTGTTGCATTTATAGAGACTACTGCATTGCCCGTAGAACAAGTATTCCTGTCTGAAACAGGTATCCCATTCAGGCTTTCCAGGCCCAAATGTAGGCTGTATTTGAAAGTGGAATATAAAGAGGTGTAGCCTATATGTAGGCAATCACATGCTAGACTTTGACAAATATAAAAGGGAGTAAATAGCACAAAGATTTGTTTGACTCTCTGAATAATAATTACAGAATACCTAAATATTTAAACTGAATGGCACATGCAATATTAGTGACTGTTTCAGATCCCTTGTTTACTTGTTTGTCAGATCACTTATTTGTCTGATTTTTTATCACTTATATCCAAGATAATAGTGTATCTTCACTTTGGGGAATAGGAGATGTTCAGTCATTATAACTATTTTAGTTTAAATCACTGTTCAGTGATGGAGTTCAGTGTAATGTTGAATTTCTTCTGTGTATCGATTCATCAATAAACTCATGCAGTACTATAACAGGACACATTTACAATTATTTGAGTCCCATTGTAATGCATCAGTTTATATTTTAGCAATATTTTGTTATTAAAAGTTTTTTTTTTAAACTTTAATGCCAACATTGAGGCATGGTTATATTGTCACGCTGGGGTGACACTGAGGCCAATCATTGATCTGAACCTTGAGGGCATGACTGGCAAAGTCTGAGCGCTGCCGCTCTGTTGTAAGCATCTGTTTCTTATTGGTGCAAGATTATTATTATTATTTATTATTATTTTTCCACCTAATCAATCACATTTTTGACCCTCTAAACATCAACCAAAATGCCTTTTTTTCCACACACACTTCAGATCCAGTGAAAAATGTTATAAACTGGAAAAAAAAATATGTTCCTCATGCTTAAAATTTATCCAGCATATGCGGGGACTCGTGGTGCCGCAAAGGACATCACTGGCACACAGGTAAAGCAGCATCTGAGATTACCGTTGCTCAGTCAAAATATATATCATTGTTAGGATAATTTTCAGTATAATTATTCTGAGTCAAAAATCAGGCAGAATATTTAAATGTAGGTATAGATACATCAGGCAGCACCCAGTCTGACCATCCATACCTCTGAATCAAACATCCATTGTTCAAAGTTCTTATAGTCCTGAGCGGAAAAGAAGGGGAAGGGAACATCCTTGACAGTTCAGCTCAGCACATCTGTGGATAGTCTAATCTCCCAGTAATTAGGGAGTCATTCTAACAGGACGAGACAACATGTCTTCTATGTTATCATTATATTTCTGATGATCCAGACACACACATACACACACTCATACTGGACATTCTTAACCCTCTGAATGTGTGAATTTGCATGCCCCTAGTGGCAGAGCGTGGCACTGCACCTGTCATCTCACTCTGATAGGATCAAATCCATTCAGGATTTGTACTGATTTGTACTGATCTGCCAGTTTCAGAAGGTGGCAGACATCCATTAGAGGACTCAGTAGATGACACATAACACACCAAAGAAGAAGAACTCCTCATTCCCTTTTCCCGTTTTTAGCATTTTAGCCCAGAAAGCTAATATAGCCGCGATCGGTCATCATCACCATCACTTTGTCGGCTTTGTACACAGAAAATAGCTGCAGGATGCAAGCAAAATTTATGTGGGATAATCATAAGATATTGTAGATGTGGTAGAGACCGTAAATGAATGACAGAATGCAAAATAACGACCATGATGGGTAAAAATGCAGCAACCATGCCAGCCAGCCAGCCAGCCCCCCATTCTCAAAAGTAAGTGAGGAATTTCTGTTTTTTTGTTTTTTTATTGTACTAATTTCTTGTTCATATACTTTGAAGATAAGATGATGAGGTACCTCTGTACAAAAAATGGTGTCAAAAGACTGAACCATTCTTTGTGTAAATACATCCATTTAGAAAAAAAAATGACACAAGCTTATTTTGTAATGTTTTTGCTGGAGTGGGAGAGATGTTTTCTCTCCTCATGTTAAATCTTTTGAACTTGACATGGCTGTTTGACCCAGGAGACAGACACTGACACGAGTAGACTATTTCGACAATTATTTATTGAATCAGGTGTGTAATGTGTGTGAAGGTGTGAGTGAGTGTGATGCTGAGGAACCGCTGGGGCTGAACGAGTCCTGCAGCGACCTGGCAACCTTGCAGATGGCGCTGGAAGGCTCGCGCTGGCTCTGCAGCTCGCAGTGGCTCGGTGTGGGTGATGCTTGGTGCTATGGAGTGGTGGAGGAGTTCTGAGGAGGAGGAGGAGTGGCTCCGTTATTCGGGGAGACAGGTCCGCCACCATGGAGGTCCACTTGTGTACAGGGGATAACACTTTGACAAGTTACTTTGGCTCTTACGTGGCAAAGCTTGGCGAGACTGCGTCATGGATGCTCTGACAAGAGGATGAGTCCATGACGCGTTGCGTGGCGAAGTAGTCAGACGACTCCATGCTGAGCCATCAGTGACGCCGGCTTTTAAGGTCTGCTGATGATTGGTGGCAGGTGTGTGCGCAGCCGAGGCTGATGACGGCCCAGCAGCCGCCATGACAGAACTCTTCCCAATTATCTGCCGAAGAGGTCATAGTGATAAGTCAGCCGGGAAGCAGTCCATCTTCTCTGTTTAGCCTGCTGTCCCTGTGACTGGATAAGTGCTAAAGGATTGATGGATTGAATTTGAGGGCTTAAATTCCACAAGGTGCTTCCCATGCACTGTCATTCTAGAAAAATGTTTTAGTGCAACGACTGCTATCTCTTGTACCGAGCCCTTAAGCGTATTCCATTTCATTAAAGGGAAAAATTTCACAGACTATATATCATTTAAATGGGAAACTCAGACTGGAATCTTCTGAGTCCTTTTCTAAGTTTAAAATTTTAAGCATTATATTTTTTCAAGGAGTACCATGAAGTTGTTTTCTTTTCATTACTTAATCCAAAAACTCATTAAATGATGATTAATGTGTTGTTGGATATTTTAGTCATTTCCTTTAAGTAAATACCATAAATGACATTTTTTTTTTAATTTTTAATTTTGGTGATTCATTTTCAGTAAGTTAGAGAAAAATAAGATAGTTCCTTTTACTCAAGCCTACCCATATACTGTAAATAGTAAGACAGAAAAGTGATGATTTTATTAGTATTCCAGTAGTGATTTGCATATTTGTCTGTCCTCATTACAATGTCAACTTTCACACAGTCTGTCATTTCTTTAAATTGACAAGACAGTAAACCAACCAATTGGTGTTTTTAATGTCAACAGAATCAAATCTAATCAGAGAGCCCAGTATTGGAACTCTTTCCTGTTTTTTTTCTAAATCCTATAATCCTTCAGAGCTTTGCTGTTTTGTCATGAACAGTAAAAGGACTAAAACTTTAATAATCACGTAGTCATTCATTAAGAGTGACTTTTCTATTTCAAAAAGAACAATAATGTGGCAAAGAAACAGTAAAATCTGTTTGATAATTAGCAGCCTCAGGTAAATCATATGCACAAACATTGTCATTACCACCTTCTTTCGTGCTTTGAATCATGTCATATAAGCTGTATTTAAAGCTTTCAGTCAGGTATTATTTAGTGACAGCATTATTCAATCAACTTTATCAATCAACTTTATTTATAAAGCACTTTAAAAGCAACACTCGCTATACAAAGTGCTGTACAGCAAGAGAACATAAAAGCAGGGCACTAACACAAAGGGCGCTAACACAAGAACCACAGTTTAAAAAAAATCATAAATAAAATAAAAAGAAAAATAAATAAAAATCCATTTCATTCAATAAAATCAATGTCTCATACTGGGTCGAAGGCCAGGGAGTAAAAATGTGTTTTAAGACGTGTTTTAAAAATGGACAGTGAAGGTACTTGTCTAATGTCCAGGGGTAAATCATTCCATAACCTGGGGGCCATGATCGAAAAGGCTCTGTCCCCTCTGAGCTTGCACCTCACCTTTGGTACCTCCAAAAGCAGCTGTTCAACTGACCTAAGGGACCGGGTGGGAGCGTAGGGATGCAGAAGCTCAGAGAGGTAAGGTGGAGCAAGACCATTCAAGGATTTAAAAACAAATAAAAGAATTTTAAAACAAACTCTAAAATACATGGGCAGCCAGTGGAGTGAAGCAAAGATGGATTTGATGTGATCTCTTCCACGTGTACCTGTTAAGAAGACAAGCAGCGGCGTTGTGAACCAGCTGCAGACGGGAAAGAGATGACTGGCTGACACTGGCATAAAGTGCGTTACAGTAATCCAGCTGAGATGAAATAAAACCATGGATTACTGTTTCCAAGTGTGGTCTAGAGAGAATGGGTTTTACTTTTGCTAAACGCCTTAGATGAAAGAAGTTGGATTTTACCACAGAACAAATCTACATGTCTAATTTAAAATCATTGTCCATGAAGGTTCCTAGCTGTGGGTTTAACATAAGGAGTAAGGGGGCCCAAGTATACAGGAAGGGACTCACAGGGGTGACTAGGTCCAAACACCATCACTTTGGTCTTCTTATCATTAAAATTTAGGAAGTTTAGGGCCATCCAAGACTTTATGTCTTCAATGCACGCCAGGAGTGAGTTTACTGATGAGGCAGCTTTTTGTTTTAGAGAGACATAAATCTGACAGTCATCAGCATACAGGTGGAAAGAGATACCATGCTTTTTAAAAATGGAACCCAGTGGAAGTATGTACAGAGAAAAAAGCATGGGCCCTAGAATTGACCCCTGTGGGACCCCATAAGGCAGAAGAGCAGAAGAGGATTCAAACTCAGACATGCTAACTTTAAAAGTCCTGTCTGACAGATAGGATCTAAACCAGTTGAGAGCAGTGCCACAAATGCCCACTAGGTGCTGCAAATGGGAAATTAAAACATGATGGTCCACTGTGGCAAAGGCAGCAGTTAAATCAAGCAGCACAAGAACAGCATATTCACCTGAATCACATGCCAAGAGAATATCGTTAAAAACTCTTAACAAGGCTGTCTCTGTGCTATGAAGAACTTTGAAACCAGATTGAAAAATCTCCAAAATACCGTGTTCATCCAGAAAACATTTCAGCCGCATATAGACAATTTTCTCTAAAATTTTTGAGAGAAATGGCAGCTTGGAAATACGCCTAAAATTTGCCAACATGGTATGATCGAGACCAGGTTTCTTAATCAAGGGCTGTACCACTGCATGTTTAAAATTTGTAGGAACCACACCAGATGACAGGCTGCTGTTCAAGATGGCGAGAACTGACTGGCCTATACTGGGAAGCACCTCTCTAAAAAGTGTAGGAGGGACAGCATCACAGGGAGACCCTGAGGGCTTAATGTGGCCAACCACATCCTCTAAAATTGACAGAGTTACAGGTTCAAACTGATTAAAAACAGCAGAACAAGGGACGGAGACAGAGGGATCAGAGGCAGGAGCTGAGATGAGAGCCCTGGTGGTGGCCACCTTATCAATAAAAAAGTTCATAAAATCATTGCATAACTCAGAGGAGGCCTCCAAACAGTCAGTCTGCAGAGTATTAAGAACAGAGTCAATAGTGTTAAATAAAACATGTTGATTATGACAATGAGATAAAACAATATTAGCAAAATATTTGCTTTTTTTCCTGCTTGACAGTATTTTGATACTGACGCCAGCAGTCTTTTAAAATCTGCAGTGACACCTGCAGTTTGTCCTTCTTCTGTCTGCGTTCAGCTCTGCGGCACTCCTGTCTGACTGCACGAGTTCTGTCATTGAACCACGGCTCAGGTTTGGATCGAGGCTGCTTGGTTTTCAGTGGAGCCACAGAGTCCAAGATGGTTTGGCAGGAGGAGTGAAACCAGGAGCTGAGTTCCTCCACAGATGAGATGAAACCAGGAGGGACACAGAGCTGGTCAAAGGATTATTCCATAATCTTCAGTTTAATTAGTCACATTGATGATGATTGCAATGATTGATATACAGTATGTGCACTTTACTTAACTTATCGGTGTCCTACATGGTGTGGTGTTGACGGGAGAGGTGGGGGTGAGCAGAGGTGGGGTGACATCATTCACTGGACCCCTGGGGCAAGGTCATGGCTGAGTAGCAGAAGAGCGAGGCAAAGGGGGAGGGAGGGACCAGGGTGCGGCCCTCGTTGTCATGTCAGACCATTAATCTGTCACCCTTTTTCCCTGTAAAGTTCACTGTTGTCCCTCGGTCATAGAGATGATGCAGCTGTGGGCTGAAAAATTACACTGATACTTCAAAAAATTGAATAAAATAGCCCAAAATTGAATAAAGTGGTCCAATGCTGTTCATCTGCCCTCAGGCATCCCAAAAGATAAAAGTAAAAATCTAAATGTCTCTCTGCCCTGCTAGCAGGCAATCAAACCCAAATTAAGGGAAAAAAAATCTGGCAATTGAAAATGTTGGCTTTAAAAATATGACACTATTTACCAATTGTGCAAAATTACATTGGTCGCCAACCCCCCCCCCCCCCCACACACACACACACGCAAATTAATAAAAAAAACTCCCTTGAAGTAAAAGCAAGCTTTGCAAAAATACCCACACATATATATATAGTGTGAGAATTTGTTTTTCCCCAAATATTTACAAGTCCCCATGGACTAATTTACCACAACTATATAGACAATAATCACATAACCATGCTTTTACACTTCACAAAAACCAGAAAAAACAACAGTGGACAAACACGCTTCAACCCTTCGTGGCACTTCAACTTCCGCCTCCGCGGAAAGTCTTTTCTCATAAGATCTCACTATGATTTCCTCATGTCAACAATACCTGGTCCACTTTCTGCGACACATAGCATGTGCTATCCTTCGTGGCCTTGACTACCGGGACCACCACTTAGCTTCTACCTTTGTTGAACCAAACTGCTCCAGATCAAGCCAAACTAAACCTTGTTCGTGCTACAGCGAACAGAAACGCACACCAGACTTTGCGGTATCAAACGCTCAGTTTAACATACTCAAACATATGTGTATTTACCCCCCTGGGACTCAAATCCAGGGTCCATAAGCTTAATAACACACAAATGTACTTACATCCAAATCCCACTAGAGTTCTAGACCCTTCACCCGATCCTCCCGCTCTCAGCCACCCCGAACCGGTAGCCTTCATTACAGTAACACTGAGCCATTGGGTCCAGCCTGGGAAGGTCTTACATCAGCTGTGCACTCGCTGAAATTGGGCGGGGCAGCTGGGGCAGGAGCAGGATGTTGGGTCCCTTGTTCAGAGCGCCAAATGTAATAATTTTCAGTATAATTATTCTGAGTCAAAAATCAGGCAGAATATTTAAATGTAGGTAGATTTATTTTCCTCATGGCCAATGAGGGAGAGATACATCAGGCAGCACCCAGTCTGACCATCCATACCTCTGAATCAAACATCTATTGTTCAAAGTTTTTATAGTCCTGAGCGGAAAAGAAGCAAAGGGAACGTCCTTGACAGTTCAGCTCAGTACATCTGTAGATAGTCTAATCTCCTAGGAATTAGGGAGCCATTCTAACAGGATGAGACAGTATGTCTTCTATGTCATCATTATTTTTCTGTTGATCCAGACACACACATACACACACTCATAGTGGGCATTCTTAACAGGAAGCATCACCACAACTATGTGATTTACAACTGCCAACTCAGACACCTTCACACAGACAGACCGGGGCTGTTCAAGGCCATACATGAATCACAAGTCATATCAGACACAGAATTATAAAGCAACATTATAGAATAATATGGACTTTTTCTATCAACCATAAAGACGCTGTGATTGATAATTCAGCATGGAGAACACGGGGGAAGGAGGGGTACACGCTGGCGGGGACCTGTGGTGCAGCAGCGGACATCACTCCCGCTAACAGGACATATGGAGTTGCTCAGTCATAATATATACCATAAAGTTGCTGTGATTGATAATTCGGCATGGAGAACATGGGGGGGGGGGGGGGGGGCTTCTCCGGCCATGTTCTGTGTTGATTTGTCAGACCTGCTCCCTGCTGACACTCCACCCAGTCTGCTCGTGCACCTCATTCTCCACATATGGTGAATAATCCTTTACACCTATGCAATCACAGCAACTTTATAGTATAATCTTCAGCATTATCTTTTTCTATCTTTCTAACTTTCATTTCCATGTTTTATCCCAGGAACACTGTGGTGACTGACAGGTTCTGATGCTGTGTTATCCCATCAGCATGGTCGTGATGCGACGTATTCTCCAATGAGCATGGAGTCAATCCAAAACCCCGGCCACACTTCTTGAAGCCAGTGGGGTGAAGACATAGAGCTGTCACAAAGCGGTGGCTAAACTTTTCTTGATAAAAATTACATATTTTTACTGTGACTCCATATTCAGGGATGCACACCCTCGTAGCTTCAGCAAAGCATGTTTAAAATCATAGGTCAGTGTGACGAATGGTTTGAGAGATATCTGAGGAACACACACACACAAACAGAAAGAGATCCCTTGAAGATCCCCTTTTGATTTCTCACTGGAGTGTTGGCCTACTTGGTAGAGTATCTGCCCCACAACTAGGAACTCATGGGTTTAGGTCCTGGCCGGGTCATACCAAAGACCCAGCCAGGACTTGAAAGACCTTCTAGATTGGTGCTCAGCAATAGAATGAGGAAAAGAAAGTTGATTGCCCAGCCACAGAGGAAGCACAAGCCAATGTATTCCCTCTGCCAGGCCCAAGGGCCTGAATAAATGGGGAGGGTTTTGTCAGGAGCAGATGAAAGAGAGAAAAAAAAAGAAGTCCTATCTCAGTAAGGTATGGCTTCAAAATTTTACCATTTACCTCTGTTTTCTACAAAGATTTTGATTTCAAGCCCCATTTAGTAAGCAGTGTGACATCTTTATCTGTGTTGACTGATACACTGCCATTAATCTTTTATTTCAGATACAAAGTTTGCTGCCAAAGTACAATTTAAATATAAACTATAGAAAGAAGTACCTTGTCTTGTGAATTTTTCAACTTACTACCCACTGTAACAACTTACCCTGGTATAGGTGACACATTCCCCGGCAGTGGGGTGAAAAGTTACATGACTTTATTTTCACTTGTCCATGGCAAGCATGTTTTTGAATATAATAGAATAGAATAGAATAGAATAGGCTTTATTGCCATTGTACAGTTGTACAGCACAATGAAATTGTGGGTGCTCCACCAGGCTACTGGGCATAAAATAAGGAGATAAGAAGGAAATAAGAAGTTGAAATAAAGGCCCTCAGTTCTGTGCATGAGAACGTTCAGAGGGAGGGGGGTGGGGCCTCTGTTTGCAGTTCGGATGGCCCAGGGGAAGAAACTGTTTGTCAATCTGGAGGTGTGGGAACTGATTGATCTGAACCGTAGTCCAGAGGGAAGCAGGTCAAACAGGTGGTGGGCGCGGTGTGAGAGATCTCCTGTGATGGTCTTAATCCTTCTGAGACAGGAAGACCTGGAGATGTCTTCCAGGGACAGCAGAGAGCTGCCGATAATTTTTTGGGTGGTGTTGATGACCCTCTACACAGCCTTCCTGTTCTCGGACGTGGAGCTGGCGTACCACACACCCAGACAGTAGGTGAGCATGCTCTCCACTGAGCAGTGATAGAAGGCCAGCAGAAGCTTCTGGTCCAGGTTGTGCTTCCTCAGGACACAGAGGAACTGCACCCACTGCTGGGCTATCTTCACCAGTGTCTTGGTGTTGACAGTCCAGGAGAGGTCAAAAGAGCTGTGGCTGCCCAGGAACCTGAAGGCGGGGACGTTTTTTCACGCGGTCGCCATTTATGAGGAGGGGGTGGTGGTCCTATCTGTTCTTTCTGAAGTCCAGAATGATTTCTTTGGGGTTTTGTTTTTGGACATTCAGTTTTATGTTGAGATGGTGACAGCCTATAAGTACCTGGGTGTTCATCTGAACAATAAACTAGACTGGTCACACAATACTGATGCACTCTACAAGAAGGGACAGCGCAGGCTGTTCCTGCTGAGGAGACTCAGGTCTTTTGGTGTACAAGGCGCGCTGCTGAAGACATTCTATGACACAGTGGTGGCATCAGCCATCACTTTTGGAGTGGTCTGCTGGGGCAGTGGCATTACTGCAGCCGATAGGAAGAGACTGAACAAACTGATCAAGAAAGCTAGCTCTGTCCTGGGGCAGCGCCTTGATCCGGTGGAGGAGATAAGAGAGAGAGGGACGGTGGCTAAACTGTCATCTCTGCTGGAGTCCGAGTTCCACCCTATGCAGGACATACTGAATGCACTGAGGAGCTCATTTAGCAGCAGACTACATCATCCCAGGTGCACAACCGAGAGGTTTCGCAGGTCCTTCCTACCAACGGCTGTCAGACTGTACAACCTAAGCAGGGCTGCTCGCAGAGATAGCAAAAAGACGTAACAAACTAATAGTTTTTTGAATGCAAAAGATGCAATAGACTTACACAATGGTCCCCTCCGGCATACAACTAGGAAATACCGGTCGCTATGGAGAGTGAGAATATGTATGGGCACATAATCATACCATGTAGGATAACTAAGTAGAACTGTTGTGCTGTTTCATCCCATCTAGCAACAATGCTCTGCACTGTGTGTGTTTATATATTTACATATTGATTCCATCTAGCTACAATGCTCCGCACTGGGTGTGTTTATGTTTATATATCTATATATTTATTCCATCTAGCTACAATGCTCCGCACTGTGTGTTTATATATCTACATATTATTCCATCTAGCTACATTGCTCCGCACTGTGTGTTTACATATTCATATATTTATTCCATCCAGCTACAATGCTCTGCACTGTGTGTCTGTGTGTGTGTATATATATATTTTATAGTAATATGTACATATGTATATTAGCTGCTCTTGCTTGCTTGTTTTTTTTTTTTTTCTTGCCTTCTGATTGTTGCTCTGAGTGTTGCTATCCCTGTGCTGTTGCAATCCTGGAATTTCCCCGTTGTGGGACTAATAAAGGCTTATCTTATGTTGTTTGCTTGGTACCACAACAGCAGATTCTCTACCTCTGCCCTGCATGCCTTCTCATTGTCGTTGGTGATAAGCCCAACCAAGGTGGTGTCATCCGTGTATTTCAAGATGACGGTGGTTGGGTGGGTTGGAATATAGTCAAAGTTGTACTGGGAGCATAGTAGAGGGCTTAGCACGCAGCTTTGGGGGGAGCCAGTGCTGAGGGATAGTGTGGAGGAGGAGTGGTTGGAGCCAAGTCTGACTGTTTGTGGGTGGTTGGTGAGAAAGTTCTTTATCCAGGAGCACGTGGGGGGGGGGGGGGATCTGGAGGAGGTGCAGTTTGTTGATCAGGATGTCCGAGCTGTAGTCCACAATAGGCCTTTTCCACCAAGATGGTTCCAGTGCTTAACTGGAGCCAGTCTGACTTGTCACCAGTTCTTTGGTTTTTGACTGGCTAAGCACTAGTCCCAGGCTCTCAAAAGTGGTGCTAGCCTGGCCCCAACTCCTACCTGGGCCAGAGCTGAGAACCAGTTGAAGTTGTTAACATCCACTGCCATGGGCGTGGCTAACTAACCAGCTTCAAAACATTACTGACTGCCATGTTGCATTCCAAACAGCAGTTGATTCCAAAACCAAACAAATTTGGAGCGAAGAGGAGACACATTTCCTGGCTCTGTCCCTGGCTCTATGGACATGAGCAGAAGTACAAGATAAGCTGGAGGGGGCCACTGGAACAAAGCCCATTTTGATCTGATGAACTGTTTTTGGGATAGGCCAGCCAACTGGGACCATCCTAATTGCCATGGATGAGTTGTACAAACTGCTCAAAACGCAACTGGTAAGTGTATTGTCTTTAAAATGCCAAAAGTTAACGAATACACACACACACACACACACACACACACACACACACACACACACACATATACTGTATATACTATATATATACAGTATATGCATACACATGCTTGTATTTACTGTATATGCAACGACCAAAGTGCAGATATTTTTTACTCACTCTTGTGCCTATAGTATTTTCCCTTAGCTATGCTAACAAGCTAACAGTGCTTTTACCACGACCAAATGTTTCTCCTCGCCATAAAGAAATGCTCGTTTGAGAGAACCAGAACAAAAATCTTAGTGTCTTACAGAATACTCTGTTACAGATATCCAGTGCAAAATACACTGCATGTGCTTTGTATCAATTCTGTTTATTGTTGTCCTAAATAACGTGACGTTGCTCGTTTGAGAAAACTAGATCAAAAATCTTAGCGTCTACAGAATGCTTTTTTTTTATAAAGCTATCTAGTGCAAAATACGCTGTTTTTATGGTATCAATTACTGTGTATGAATGGATGCCTTGAGTTGCCTATATGGGCAATTTTTCTCCCAAAGACGCTGGTAACGTCGTCATTTTTACTCTTTTGGTAATATTTCCATAATTATGGGCCATTTTTATTCTTTCACTCGTGTGTTTAATTGTGTGTTCTGTAACCGTTTGTTACCTAATCCTTCCTTTTCTTTATTGCGCAGTAGCCTGGTGGAGCAGCTACAATTTCATTGTATTGTACAACTGTACAATGACAATAAAGCCTATTCTATTCCTATTCTTCTCTTCTATAATCAGAAATGTAAGCTTTGGTAATAATGATATTGAATAAAATTGCCTTCTATGTCTGCACATTTAATTGAAGGCTTAAGTAGTACACTGCACAAACAAAAACACTTTTTTTGTATTTACAGATTTATCACACCTGGATGATGAGAGAGAACCACCCAGACCTGTGGCGTCCAGCTTACCTTCACCAGCACCAAGCTTGTCCTCCTCCTGCTCTCTGTCCTCTTCTCATCAGACCAGATTAGGTAATATATGTTCAGATCATGACCCATTCACACAAAGGAGGGAGTGAATTAAATCAATTATCTATATAAATATTATTATCAATTATCTATATAAATCAATTCTCTCAGATCTGCAGGTCTTACCCACCCTACCCCACCCTGCCATCTATGTGGGGGACTTTAACAGCCATCACCCTGACTGGGGGTACCCAGCAGTGGACAGTGATAGGGAGGCACTTTCAGACTGGGCATCCAGAAATGACCTCGCTTTGATATACGACCCGAAACAAAGAGGAACCTTCCACTCTGCTAGGTGGAAGAAGGACTATTCTCCTGACTTGTGTTGGGTCAGCTCTTTGAATGGGGAGCCATATCCTACACAGATCCTCATTCTTGATGATTTTCCACACAGCCAACACCGGCCCCTGCTTGTACACATTGGCCTACAACTTCCAGTCATATACAGCCCAAGGAAGATGCGCTGGAACTTCCGCAAAGCCAACTGGAAGAAATTCAGTGAAACTCTGGACCGGAGCGTTGTTACCATCCCACTCCACACCATCACTGTAGATGAAGCATACAACCGCTTCTGCAGCGCAATCTTCAAGGCTGCCCATACTGCAATCCCACGAGGCTACCGACCCCTTTATGTCCCATGTTTGGACGGAGAAAGTGCTGCCCTCCTACAATCCTATCAAACATCAGGGGACCCAGAGATAGCAGACCATCTCATTGAATCGCTAAATACAGCCCGGCGAAAGAAATGGGAGGAGACAGTTGCTGACCGGAGCTTTACCCACTCTAGCAGGAAATGTTGGAGCCTCATCCGTCGCCTAGGAGCTGCACAGAAGCCCCCTAGCCAAAGCCGAGCATCCGTCACACCCAACCAAGTTGCATCCCACCTACTGACTATCGCCAAAGCACCCCAAGACAAAGACACCAGAAGAGCAGTTACAACTGAGCTAAAAAAACACCAAAAAATGCCTGTAGAGGAAACGAACCCTGAACCCTTCGAGGCTGCTGGACTGGAGAAAGTCCTACAGGGCCTGAAATGTGGAAAAGCAGCAGGATACAATAACATCTTCCCAGAATTCATGAAAAATCTTGGCCCCCGAGCCCTAACCTGGTTGACACAATTCTACACAAGGATCACACAAACAAACTCGATCCCAAAGAAATGGCGGACAGCAAAGGTCATTGCCATCCCAAAACCTGGCAAAGACCACAAACTACCAGCAAGCTACCGCCCAATCTCCCTACTCAGCGTTCCTTACAAAATCATGGAGCGCCTAATACTGCAACGCATTTCCCCAGAAATAGAGGATATTCTAAGTGTGGATCAAGCAAGTTTCCGCAAGGACCGCAGTACAGGAGAACAAGTACTGGCCCTAACCACCTTCATTGAAAATGGCTTCGAGAGCAGACTGAAGACGGGGGCTGTGTTTCTCGATCTTACAGCCGCCTATGATACGGTCTGGCACAAAGGCCTCCTCCTGAAACTTATAAAGGCGATCCCTGCTTGGGCAACAGCAATTATAAAAACCCTGCTGACCAACCGAAGGTTCAGAGTCCACCTCAGTCAGAACACAAGTGCATGGAGAATGCAGAAAAACGGACTCCCACAAGGCTCAGTTCTAGCTCCAACTCTGTTCAACCTCTACATAAACGACCTGCCTACTACAAATTCCTGCAAATTCATCTATGCAGACGACATCTGTTTGGCATTCCAAGCACCAGACTTTGAACCACTGGAACGGGTGCTCACGGAAGATCTTGCTAAACTGGACCAGTTCTGCAAAATCTGGCGCCTAAAACCAAGCCCAGCAAAAACCGTCTCCAGTGTATTTCATCTCCACAATGCAAAAGCTGCCAGAGAACTAAACATCCACCTGAGCGGACTCAAGCTTAAGCATGCCCCAAATCCAACTTATCTTGGAGTGACCCTTGATAGGACCTTATCCTTCAAGGAACATCTAAAGGGGACGGCTGCTAAGGTGAAAGTACGAAACAACCTGCTCTGCAAGCTCGCTGGTGCAAAATGGGGGGCGGCAGTCTCCACCCTGCGCACCTCAGCACCGGCCCTTTCATACTCTGTAGCAGAATATTGTGCCCCTGTCTGGTCCAGGTCATCTTACACACACCATGTAGACACCCAGCTCAACTCAACCATGAGAACTATAACTGGAACAATCCGCTCAACACCACTCCCCTGGCTCTCTGTACTGTCAAACATAGCCCCTCCACACATCCGGCGAGCAGCATTAACTCAAAGGATGCTCCAAAAAGTTAAAGATTTTCCTCACTTACCAATCCATGCAGATATCTACACCCCACCCACTGCCCGACTTTCATCCAGACGGCCGATTTGGAAAAACCCTCCCCCAGCTGACTTTACCATCCAGACAGCTTGGCAAGAGGAATGGGAGACCAAGGAGGTCCCAAACAAACAGCTGGTGATAAACCCCAACCAACAGGTCCCGGGCACCAACCTCCCAAGGAGACAGTGGTCTACACTCAATCGCTTCAGGACTGGACATGGCCCCTGCTTGGCCAGCCTTCACAGATGGGGCAGTAGCCCTAGCCCACTGTGCGCATGTGGAGAGGAGCAAACTATGGAGCACATCATAGAGGCTTGCCCGCTCCAAAGACTGGAAGGAGGATTACACACCCTCCATACAGCAAACCAGGAGGCAACTGCTTGGCTTAAGGACTTTGCATTCGCTAAATAAAAAAAATTAGACCAGATTAGGTAATATATGTTCAGATCATGACCCATTCACACAAAGGAGGGAGTGAATTAAATCAATTATACTCGTGAATTGAATGTTCTGATGCCACTAACAGTAAATGGATGTTGAACAGACAAATTCTGTCATGTATGGGGCTGTTGTTTCCTGCCCCATTTCATGACCTGTGGCTCTAGCCTTTGATTGCTGTTATTATTTCCAGCTGGCAGATTATTGGTTCTCTGTCAGTCCTCAGCCACAGCCCTCCTCTCACCTCTCTCTGCCAGGCACCTATCAGCAGATTGCCATCATCTCGGATGCACACACACACACACACACACACACACACACACACACACACACACACACACACACACACACACACACATCCTGACATGCATTCATGCACAGACTCCCACCACACACCTGTGTCCACTTGTCACTCATAAGTCTGCTTGGTATTTATTGGATGACAGTGGGGACATTCAGTGTCGCGACGTAAGTCAGCTTACACAGTCAGTCTGCAGTCACTTGCCGATGTGAATGTCCTGGAGCTGTTGGAACCCTTTCCCTTTTGGACTTCTTTGGTGTTGTCTATCCAGAGCCCGCTGAGCTTCGACACCCTATGTAAGTCTCCCTCTTGTTATTATTCGCCCTTTCTATCCACTGCCAGTTCCGCCCTGGGAGCGAGTGGGACTTCCTCCCCTGCCAACTGAGCTCGGACATCCATCGCTTGTGTGCCAGACTGTTTTTACTGAACTCCTTCCTGTATGTTGTGAATTTTGAGTTTTTCCCGTTCTGTTAATAAACATGTCCTCTTCACCTGCATGTTGGGCTTGAACTAATTTATGTGTTCGCTGCGAAGCTACGCAGCTGAACACGACAGTACGCCGCAACCAAAACAAAGAGCCCAAGCAGTGAAGACATGTGCTGTTTTCTCATTTTTTGTGTGTTTTTCAACTAACCTGTTCAGAGCATGATGCCCTCGATGAGCCGTTTCCACACTGGTAGAAGTGGATGGGCAGCGGGACATCCCAGCGGTGAGGAACAGGAGGTAGCCTTGTTGATCTGGGAGTTGTTGGAGGACGCGTACATCACCTATGACGCCGGAGAAAGATTGGACTGCCTGAACGGGGCGTTAAGGATCCTGGGGGCTCACCGGGGCCTCTGGAATTACCCCCAATAGGCTGAACTTCTGTCCGCTGTCTGCAAGCTCGAACAGGCTTTCCCAGACCTGAAGAGAAGGGTGTCCCACACGAAGAGACGCTTTTCTCAGTCAGCGACCATCTCCACTCCGCCTCCAGCTCTAAGATGGCCGCCGCCAGGTCAACAGCGTTGACGTCATCCGGCCCCGGATTCCCAGAGAAATCATTCAGCCGAACTAACTGCTCCTACCCCAAGCCCGGTTACCACCCCAGCGGATCCTTATTCACATGACCAGTCCCAAGCAGTCCCGTCTGAAAAATTCTCCTCCATATCCGCTGCAAGGTCTCCTTTCTTGGTGAATCCACAGGCAGTAGAGGAGCACTTGTTTCCCTCACTGGTGGCTCCCATTCCTGTGGTGAGAGGGGCAGCTCCTCAACAGTCTATAGGGGGGGCAGGCAATGTCTTTCCCGGATGGAGGGATGATGATGCACAAATAACAGCAGCAGTCAACATCATTACTGGGGGGGGGGGGCAGGAAAGTTAATTTTCATTTTACTTCTATGAATAATGAAATGTCCTGCCTGATTCCCGGTAGGGAGACTCAGGGAAAGCAGTCCCCTGACTTCTTCCCACCTGCTGCTGTTTTGAACTGTTCACCGGCCCTCTCTATGCTCTCTCTTGTCCTCTCTGAATTCACACCAGCACCAGTGCCGAACCAACGGGACCAGGAGGAGCCAGAGGTCCGGGAGGATTGTTTCTCTGTAGAAATGGTGAGCCAAACCTCAGCCGCCACGCCAGAGGAGTCAGCAGCGTGGGTAATGACAGCTGGGGAAATTAAGACTGCTGCGACTATCAAGCCTGCTGAGGAGGCCACCGCAGCAGTGTCAGAGCCCAAGCTGCACCTCCAGGAGGCCGAGCCAGTGGGAGCATTGCCCGGATTGTTGGAGTCGTGGATGGCGGTGGAGCTTGAGCTAAGGCAAGTGCTCTCTATTTTCTTTCTCCTTTCTATATTAAAACATTTTTGCTTAGCTTTAGATGAGGAGAACCAACTGTAGCCACACACTGCACCTGAGCTCGCCTCGATGGGCTCCGCCACTGCCGGCGACCCTGACCACTCTTGTTTCCTGTCCAAGTCCTCTTCCAGGGTTGCCAGAGGAAGTCCTTCGGCGCTGGACAAGTCCGTGGATCCAGGCTTGCCGCTGGAGGTCATCGTTGCTGCTGCCGCTCCCAGGGAGGTCATCATGGGTCCTGCTTCCTCTGCCGAGGAGGTCACTATGGGTGCTCAGCTCCAGCCTAGGGTGCCCGTGGTTGACCGCCTCCTGGCTTGGGTGCTCTTAAAAGCGACATTGGGGTCGGCAGTGACCCAGCTAGGTCCCACCACAGGTGCAGCAAGGGCCCAGCCAGGCTCCTCCGTGGGTACAACCATGGCTTGGTTGGGGTCCACCGCAGGTGCAACGCAGGCCCAGTTGGGGCTCATTGCGGGAGCAATGAGGTCCTGGGAAGGGGCCACCACTGGTGCTACGTTGTCCCAGGCTGGAACTACCGCTGGTTCAGCCATGGCCCAGCCTGGGTCCACCACGGGTGGAACCGAGTTCCAGTCCTATGTCGGGACCATCGAGGGTGTTCCCAGACAGTGGACACCAGGGTCTCCCCTTCCCTTCTTGAGGCCCTGTGGGTGTTCCTTCTCCTTTTGCTGGGCACCGTCGTGGTCCATTCTTCTCTGCCACCAGTGACCGCAGGGGTTCCCCTTCCTCTGTCTTGCTACCCACCTCTCAGCCTCCCAGTGGGTAGGCCGCCGCCTCGTCTGTCCTTCCGGTCCTGGTGGCTTAACCATGGGGGCAGGCAGCCCGAAGGACTGGGTTTCCTAGCCGGGTGGCCCGTGTGCCCTAGTAGACCACCTGACATTGTTCTACGGGCCGCCGGCTGGGCCCTGGACTCTGGTCGGCCCCCTGAACTGTGGGACTCTTGGGGATTTTTTTTTTTTTGGTGGGGGGGTAGCTTTTGGGGTTGGGGATTGTTATTCTTCCTTATCTTGTATTTTTGTTGGTTTATTCCCTCCTGACCTGTTTCCCCCACCTTCCGCCCTGGTTAGTTATGAGGGGTTCTAGGGAGGGGCAGGTTGTTTTTTTTTTGTTTTGGTGGTACGATGGGTGTCCAGTCTCCACCCCTTGGAGGGGGCTCTGTCATTTACAGGGCTGTTGTTTCCTGCCCCGTTTCACGACCTGTGGCTCTAGCCTTTGATTGCTGTTATTATTTCCAGCTGGCAGATTATTGGTTCTCTGTCAGTCCTCAGCCACAGCCCTCCTCTCACCTCTCTCTGCCAGGCACCTATCAGCGGATTGCCATCACCTCGGATGCACACACACACACACACACACACACACACACACACACACACACACACACACACACACACACACACACGCACACATACACACACACATCCTGACATGCACTCATACACAGACTCCCGCTGCACCTGCGTCCACTTGTCGCTGTGCCACTTGTGCAGTCTGCTTGTTATTTATTGGGTGACAGTGGGGCATTCAGTGTTGCGGCGTAAGTCAGCTTACACAGTCAGCCTGCAGTCAGTTGCTGATGTGGATGTCCTGGAGCTGTTGGAACCCTTTCCCTTTTGGACTTCTTCGGTGATATCTATCCAGAGCCCGCTGAGCTTTGAGGCTCTATGTAAGTCTCCCTCTTGTTATTATTTGCCCTTCCTATCCGCTGCCAGTTCCACCCTGGGAACGAGTGGGGCCTTCTCCCCTGCCAACTGAGCTTGGACAGCCATCACTTGTGTGCCAGACTGTTTTTACTGAACACCTTCCTGTATGTTGTGAATTTTGAGTTTTTCCCATTCTGTTAATAAACACATCCTCTTCACCTGCATGTTGGGTTTTAACTAATTTATGTGTTTGCTGCGAAGCTACACAGCTGAACATGACACATTCAGTCTTGGACTGTTGATTCCTGCGTTTTTCAGTGTGCGGTTATTTTATATTGCTTCTTATTTTTGTACTATAAAACAGGGAAATGGAAGTGAGACACAAACATGGACCTCCTTCTTGACTACCTGGAGATATCAGATGAGAGACAGCAGGAGCAGAGAAGAAGGGATGAGCAGCTGACCTCCACTTTCCTGCAAAGCATCCAAAAGCTGGAGGATAGTACCACTACCCTTGATGGACTGATGGGATGCGTTGTGTCTGTGCTTGAGATACTGCAAAAAAAGTAACTATCACAGCATTGATATTTTTGGCTGTGTGTACATAATATTTCATATCTAGCAGTCTTAAGTTTTTGCACATTTTGTAAATAAAAGCTTTCTTTCCTTACATGTTTTTCTGCTTCCACATTAAAGCAGACGGACAGTGACATTTTTTTATTGAACCAATCAACAGATTGTATGAAAATATTCTATTCTGTCTATTCCCGCGATTTAATATGTGTCACCAGCTTCCATAAATGACCTTATTTGCTCATAGCTCAGCCTTCAGTTAGTGAGGCTGCAGTACCGCCATCTCTCGATAGGTGCGGGCATTGGTGACGTCACTACAGCAATACATAGTAAATGGCAGAACGAGAGCAAAGTGATTCAGACAGCGATTATTTTCTCGAGTTTGACGACCTCAATATAAATGATGACATTGAAAATGAAGAATCGGATGATGAAGTAGTTTTGGGTGGTGCTGAGGGGGTATTCAGCCTTATTTGTGGGAAAGAAGTGAGGGTTATGTTGCCTGCCTGTGCAGTGAGCCACATCAGAGAAACATTCCCATCTGATCACTACAAGGGATTTTGCCTACCAAGATTAGATTTGTGAACAATGATATGTAAATAAAGTTTTGTAAAATCATATATTGAGTTTATTAATGTTCATGTCAATGTTATAATTCTCATAGTTCAGCATTCATCAAAGTCGCATGTCATATACATTTGAATAATTTGAACACACTAAATTCTTCTCAATTTGAAAAGAAATATTACATACTATACCACCTTTGTATGAATGTTTGAAAACACAGCAGAAATATACAAAGAAATACAAAAATCAATGGAGTATCACTACAGATTAAGAAAATAACTAGTTTCCAGATATAGCAATTATTATATTCCAATAAATAACATTTCACAGTTATAATGGGCACCATTTTATGGTAGAAAATTGTGGTTCCATTTTTAAAAGCACATTTCTCTTACAATCTTAGGCTTATATTTATTTTTCTTAGCAAATATGTTGCTTCCCTAAAAATTGAAAGCTGAACTGTCATCGGTAATTACCTCCGCCAGGCCGAAAAGGCCAGGAAGAGGTTATGTTTTTGCCGGGGTTTGTTTATCTGTTTGTCAACTCCGCGTTCTTCAACGTTTTAGGCACAAAAGCACGCGCAAAACACTGGTGGCCTGGGCCCGCCAGCGCGCCTCTGTTTGCGCGACGCTGCAAAACCTGACACGGGCACCTGTCCGCCGCCGCATTATTTCCCAGAAATAATTTGATTTTGAAAATCATCCATTGCTTGGAATTCATTTAAAATGTTTAGTAAACATTTGCAGTGAATATTAAAAATACAAAACTTACCCTCTTTACTTCTCGTTTTATGACAGCTGATCGCATCGGTAGATCACCGTGGCTTTTCACGCCACTGTCACTGACACTTGTCTCAGAGTCAGACTGGGGAAGCGCGGGATATATATTTGGAATAGCCGTTTTCTTTATCACCAGTCTTTTTGCAAATTGCATCTTATTCTCTAAATTGCTGTCAACGAAATGTCTACTGCACATGCAGGGCGCTAACGAGGTGCAGGTGTGCGCGCAGCTGAGGCAGATGCGTGAGAGCGGCGAGCCGTGACACCTGCAAAATATATGTGGACCAGAAGGAGTGACAAACCTGGGTACTATTTCACTGCAGTCTGCTTTAATACAGAAGCTGAAGCAATAGGGAACACTGTATGTCTCTGTAATTGAGAACTTTGCTTCTAAAAAACACAGGAGGATGGACTTCCAATATAAGTAACTGGTGAGTTAAACTGTCTTTCTTCAGCATGTTTTTTCCCCCTAACCGTTCTTATGATCATGAAAATATTTGGTAATTCCGAGAAATATCCGTAATCGCCGATTTTAAAATGTAAACATTAAGTGTTGCATGAAGCAAAACACAGCAGGACCATCGCACCCATAGACAACACAACGCCAAACCATATTAATTCGATTCCTGAAATCCTAATCTTCATAAATAATCTATTTGTAATCCACAAGTATTCCGAGAAATATCCGTAATCGCCGATTTTAAGACGTAAACAAGTGTTGCATGAAGCAAAACACAGCACTGGCCGCTGACCGTGTGCGTGTGTTTGGCTGAGCTGACGTCACACAGTCAGTGGCCATCTTAGCCGCTGATCGCTTGGCTGGGTCAGACAGCTCTCCACAACAGCGTACTTCAAGAGCGCATTGTCACCTTATGCGACATTTGTTGACACCAAAACATGTGTGGTTCGACTTAGCTCGTCTCAGACAACAATTTGAGATATGAATTAGCGATATTGAATTTTCGTCTGTCCGTCTGCTTTAAGTAATTGTTACTCTCACACCAAACATATGGATGAAATGTAAAGCTATTTAGGATAACCAATGCAAATACTATAACAATATAGTGGTGGGAAGTGAAAGTACAAGTACTGAATTACTGCACTTAAGTTAATTTTTTCAGGTATTGGAAAATATATCAGGTATTTATGAACTTTACTCACATATTTTTGACAACTTTTTTCACATTTTCTTAAGAGCAAGCAGCATCAAACTTTAAATCTATGCACTTTTTTCTGTTGAAAATGTTCCAAGTTTCCTGTTTCAAAAATGATAAGTAATGAGTTTATACTGTTATGACAATGTACCACATGGCATTCCGTCACCTCTGGACAAGATCATTTCTGGGGAAAGTACATTTAACTTGTACACTTTAGAGTCTGTCTCTTGTTACCCTGATATAGATAAAAACTTGAATCAGTACTTTAACCAGAATAGATTACATACAAGTACATAATATGTATACCTTGAACAACTCTGTAAATGTGCCTATAAAATATATGCATTCACCAAAATACTTCAAAACAGAATACACTGAGGATTGATTGTCATCTGAATTTTTTATTCATTATCGCTTTTGCACTACTTCACATATGTTATATTTACCTCCGCCAGGCCGAAGGCCAGGAGGTAATATTTTTGCCAGCGTTTGTCTGTCTGTCTGTCTGTTTGTCTGTTTGTCTGTCTGTTGGTTAGCAAGATAACTCAAAAAGTTTTGGACGGATTTCGATGAAACTTTCAGGCGTTGTTGGAAATGGTACAAGGAAGAACTGATTAAATTTTGGGGATGATCCGGATCACCGTCCAGAAGAAAACCGCCATTACGGAAAATGCCATTTTCGTGAATAACTACTGAACCACTAATCCTATCATTGTCAATCCAATTGCTAGTCATATGTTTTCATGGTCAAGGAATCTGAAAACATACACACAAACACTGTATGGGGGAACTGTGGCCGCCATTACGGAAAATGCCATTTTCCTGAATAAGTACTGAACCACTAATCCTATCATTGTCAATCCAATTGCTAGTCATATATTTTCATGGTCAAAGAATCTGAAAACGTACACACAAACACTGTATGGGGGAACTGTGGCCGCCATTACGGAAAATGCCATTTTCCTGAATAACTACTGAACCACTAATCCTATCATTGTCAATCCAATTGCTAGTCATATGTTTTCGTGGTCAAGGAATCTGAAAACGTACACACAAACACTGTATGGGGGGGGAACTGTGGCTGCCATTACGGAAAATGTCATTTTCGTGAATAACTACTGAACCACTAATCATATCATTGTCAAATTGCTAGTCATATGTTTTCATGGTCAAGGAATCTGAAAACGTACACACAAACACTGTATGGGGGGGAACTGTGGCGCTTGGCGGAGGTCTGCGCTCTCCGAGTGCTTTTCTAGTTTGTAAATGATATGGCAGGCACTAAACAGGTTGTTGATCCCCACTGTTAAAGTACACTTAGATTACACTGGCATGGTCAGGTAGTGGTTGAACTGGAGGCTGACTGTGATCATGTGTGTCTGGGAGTCCAAAGATGTCACCATGTTCCTCACAAATATTATCAAGTATGCAGCAGGTGAGCACCATTTTCTTGCTCAGCTCCAATTTGCAGTCATTTCTTATCAGGAGGGACCTCCATTGCCCTTTCAAGCTGCCGAAAGCCATTTCCACAGCTGAATGTGCACGGCTCATCCGGTAGTTGTAGTTACGTTGTTCAGGGGTAAGTCTGCCTGTGTCCGAAAAGGGTTTCATCAGCCACTTCTGCATGGGGTTGGCTGAGTTGTGAAATCCGGTGTCATGCAAAAAGTGATCACTGTCTGCAGAAGACAGGAGCACCCGCTTGTTAAGGTATCAGGTCACTCCACACCCTTGCCACTCCATACCCTGAGTCACTCCGTACCCAAATCGCAACATACCCTAGCTACTCTGTTCCCTAGTCACTCCATACCCACTTCTGTACCTGCGTAATTAAATACTTACTAAACAAAAATGTTGTGTTTTCTAATCACATTATATAAGGCTGATACTCTTAAGGTGCCTTCACACCAAACGCGAAGAGCCAAATTTTTCGTGCAGCATGATTACATTATAACTCAATGTAAACACAATATGAATTCACCTTCTGAGTGAGATGCAGACAGGTGAAGTTGCCTTTATAACTTCTGCAGCTGTGTTCAACCTACATTTTC
The DNA here is from genome assembly GCA_020510985.1 of Pholidichthys leucotaenia. Taxonomy (NCBI): domain Eukaryota; kingdom Metazoa; phylum Chordata; class Actinopteri; order Cichliformes; family Pholidichthyidae; genus Pholidichthys; species Pholidichthys leucotaenia. The sequence goes on along the minus strand of CM035839.1, from coordinate 333,912,902 downwards.
AAACTAGTTTACTCTCCATTGTTGATACTTGTATTTAATTAAACAGGTACAGAAGTGGGTACGGAGTGGCTAGGAGACATTGTGATTTGGGTATGGAGTGACTTGGGATAGAGTGGAAAGGGTACGGACTGTCCAGTAACCCTTGTTAAAGGTATACTGCCTGGTCTCAGTCCACCTACAATGTGTCTAAATGTTTTGAGGTTTTATCGCATCTGAAAAATTATAGTGTTGGCCAACATTTTGCCGTTTGGATAACACGGTATAGAATTTATCAGACTGCAATTGATTGCAATATTTATGTGCAAAAACATTGTTGTTTTGGAGGTACATATAGGCACTGTGTATATATATATATATATATATATATATATATATATATATATATATATATATATATATATATATATATATATATATATATATATGTGTGTGTACATATGTATACTAGCTGCTCTTGTTTTTTCTTGCCTTCTGATTGTTGCTCTGAGTGTTGCTACACCTGTGCTGTTGCAATCATGGAATTTCCCCATTGTGGGACTAATAAAGGCTTATCTTATCTTATAGAATCTACATGTCTATAGCCTGTAAATCTATGCATTTTTTTAAATTAAATCGCCCTTTATTGTCATTCAACTGTACAACCAATCATGTACAGTAGAACGAGATTGTGTTTTACCTATCTACTGTATTAATCACACACACCCCAAGTGTAGAATCAGAGGGCCGCTGCCATGCAAGGCGCCGCCACAAATTTCCCTCTTCCATTCCATTATTGGTGAGCACCAAGCTGGACGGCAGGAAGTTCCACTTTTATATGGTCTTCGGCATGACCCGGCCGGGATTTGAACCCCTGCCTCCCAGGTGTGGGGCGGATGCTCTACCAACTGTGCCACCACTCCAGATTTTTCCATGTAACCTTGTGACAGCATTATTTGAATTGCTTTTAAGCCTAGATCGTTTTTTGGGGGTTCAAAATGCATCATAAGTGTTAAATATATCTTATCATACCTAACTAAATAGTGTTTACCTGTTGAAATATATATTTCACGGCTAATATACTAACCCCATAACAACAATTTGGCACCTGGAAATCATTTTTTGGCAACTGATCACTTTTTGGCATGACATAACAGGCGACCTCCATCTCATAATGTGCCATAACACCACCTATTACAGAATTGATATAAATATATTGTTTAAAAGTGTCGTCAGTGCTAGCTAGTTGAGCTACAATCTTGAGCTAACAATGGCTGATCTCTGCAATTAAGAATAAAACTGTTTTTGGATGGTAATACAGGTTTGGAATAATAAAAGCAGCACTTCCAAAGAGACAACAAACTCCTTCATGTTGACAAGTTAGCGCTACTTCGTCTTCTCCTCTTTTTACTTCTTGTTCTGTGGTGTTCTGTAGGGTTGCATAAAGACACTTCACACTACGTAAAGGCATAGCCTGACGTAATCCCCAACTAGTTCCATGTCAGTGGGAAACCAACTGGTTCTTATGAGGCACTACAGCTGAACTGGTTAGGCACTGGCACAAGCACCAGAACCAAACTAGCACTGGTTCTTATTTGGTGGAAATGAGGGAGCTCCTTGGGTTCTCCAGGTGGTTCAGCGCTCTGTGGAGAGTGGTGGTGATGGCGTCTTTCGTAGATTGGTTCTCCCTGTAGGCGAACTGATGGAGGTCGAAAGCAGGGGGAAGACAGTCCCTGATGTGCTGGGACACCAGTCGATCAAAACACTTCATGACTACAGACGTGAGTGCTATGGGTCTGTGGTCATTCAGGCTGTCAGTTGTGGCTTTTTTGGGGATGGGGATGATGGTGGAGGCCTTGAGGCAGGAGGGGATGGTGGAATGCATCAGGGAGAGGTTGAACATCTTGGTGAGGATCCCTGCCAACTGGTCTGCACATGCTTTGACAACCGCTCCTGGTATGCTGTCTGGACCATCAGCTCTGTGGGGTTTCACTGCTCTCAGTTTCCTCCTCACCTTGTGCACCTGTGTGTGTGTGTGGGGGGGGGGGGGGGTTTGGGGGGGGGGAGGTGTGCTCAAACCGGTCAAAGAAGCTGTTAAGCTCCTCTGCCAGAGTGAGGCTGTTGTCTGATGATGGGGTGCCCTGGCCCCTGTAGTTGGTGAGGGCCTGGATGCCTCTCCACATCTGTTGGGGGTTATTGACTGAGAACAAACCCTCCATCTTCCTCCTATAGGTGTTTTTAGCCAATTTTATACCTCTCCTCAGGTTAGCTCTAGCAGTGCTGTACAGAGAGCTGTCCCTCTGTCTGAAGGCTGAGTTGCAGGCTCTGATCAGAGCCTGGACCTCACTGGTCATCCAGGGTTTGCAGTTTGGAAATACCCAGATGTGTTTGGTGACTGTCACATTTTCTACACAGCATTTGACATAGAAAAGGACAGATCCAGTGTAGGAGTCCAGGTCCTGCTGTTAAAAGATGCTTCCATCAGTGCAGGCAAAGCAGTCTTGCAGCTGGAAAAGAGCATTTTCAGGCCAGGTTTTAATTATTTGTTTGGTTGGGGGGGGGAGCTTTGCCTCAGGGGGGTATTGGCAGGAATCAGAAACAGAAGCCCCTTTTCCACTAGTACCTACTTAGCCCTACTCACCTCGACTTGGTGCGCTTTGTAGGGTTTTCCATTAGGACCTGGTACCTCGTACACTGTACTTTTTTTGGACCGACTTCACTGATGTTCCAACTGTGCTGAGTCGAGCTGAAAATGTGACGTCAACAGATTGCAGGCCACTGATTGGTCAGGGCGCAACATCATGAGAGCAACGTCTTCAACAGAATCTTCAGCCGTCATTTCTAAAAATTTGTCTGCAAGCAACTGAGCAAGCATCAGTATAAACGTAATGATAGAAATGGCTTCGAGAGATTGTCTCCCAAAGTGTGGGAGGGGGGTGGCTCTGTAGGCATGCTTAATGTTGCAATAAACATAATAATCAAGTTTCCTTTCCTTTCTTGTGGGACACTTAACATGTTGGTAGAATTTGGAGAGTACAGTCTTTAAGCATGCTTTGTTAAAATCCCCTGCAATAATGTGGACTGCGTTGGGGTGATCTCTTTGCTGCCTGCTGACAATGTGTTGAAGGTGATTAAGTGCTAAGCTAATGTTAGCATCTGGAGCAATATAAATGGCTGTTAAAATTACTGTCATTAGCTCGCTGGGGAGATCAAAGGGCCTACACAGGAAGAACATGGCCTCTAAGTCTGGTGGACAGTGGCTATGAATTATTCTGCTGTTTTTACACCAAGTCTGGAGCACTTAAGCACAGAGCCATCCCCCCCTCCCCTTACCAGAATTAGCGTTGCGTCGTTCGGCCAGGTAATTCCACAGTGGCAGCCAGGATGCGTTCAGTCAACCATACAATACAAGATAAAAACAATTAAATTGTATAAATGGATGTCACCAGACTGCAAAACAAATCTACCTACGGGTACAAATAAAGTAACCTGAACCTGAAGCTGAAAGGAGGACATATACAAATGCATATGGATGTGATTTGCGTGAGATAAAACTATATTTACCTCCGCCAGGCCGAAAAGGCCAGGAGGAGGTTATGTTTTTGCCGGAGTTTGTGTGTTTGTCTGTCTGTCTGTCTGTCTGTCTGTCTGTTGGTTAGCAAGATAACTCAAAAAGTCTTGGACGGATTTCCATGAAACTTTCAGGCGTTGTTGGAAATGGTACAAGGAAGAACTGATTAAATTTTGGGGGTGATCCGGTTCACCGTCTGGATACAGGAATTTTTTAAAGCATTTTTCAACACTGTGACATACAGCCATTTTCAACATGTGCGCAGGCGCAATAGAGGGCGCTGGTCGTCGTGTCTGATGAACACAAACTCCTCCTTCTTCAAAGTTTTAGGCACAAAAGCACACAGAAAACAGGGCTCGCCACACTGCCTGTGTTTGCACTACGCTGCAAAAGCTGACACGGGCAGCTGTCCGGCGCCGGATTATTTGGCAGAAATTCCCCGGCCAGCCATAGGGGCTGCGCAAAAACCAGCTCTCTGCCGGGGGAGGCTTCCAAATCCTCTTTTTTCCACGGACCGCAAACCCAATAAAACCCACGGCAACCATTATCGCACCTTCTTTTGTCCTGCGGCTCCGGAACAGAGAGGAATCCCGGCGCCAGTAATGCTGCGCCTGATATGTGTCACTCTAATGCTAAAAGTGATGGCAGAAATTCCCCGGCCAGCCATAGGAGCTGCGCATTTGGCAGAAATTCCCCGGCCAGCCATAGGAGCTGCGCATTTGGCAGAAATTCACCGGCCAGCCATAGGAGCTGCGTATTTGGCAGAAATTCACCGGCCAGCCATAGGAGCTGCGCAATAACGAGCTCTCTGCCGGCGAAGCTTCTAAATTCTCGTTTGCCGCGGAGCGAAACCCCAACATAATATAATATAAAACCCACGGCAACCTGTCTACCCAATTTGCATCCGTCAGTGGAGGAGATGGACACAACAGCAACACTTCAGTTTATTACCTCCGCCAAGGAGGCAATGCTTTTACTACTGAACCACTAATCCTATCACTATCACATTGATTGTCATTGATTAATTGTGTGTTTATTGCACTGTCCCTGTCAAATAAACAAATAATCATTGTGAATCCAATTGCTAGTCATATGTTTACATGCTCAAGGAATCTGAAAACGTACACACAAACACTGTATGGGGGGAATTGTGGCGCTTGGCGGAGGTCTGCGCTCTCTGAGTGCTTTTCTAGTTATACATGTATTTGACAGTTGTAAAAAAAATAACTTTGTACCCTGTCTTACCCTATTTATTAAATTGGTATGTACTAGACCTGTGCTGCACCTCATATTGCTTTTAATTTAATAAACTTTTTAAAACACATTAGGTGAATCACTAAAAATAAATTACTAAAATATCAAAATAGCACTTCTTGAAAACACAACAAAGCAATTATTTATGTTTTTTGGGTAGCCCTCCTATTTAGGCCATTTTAACACATTTCTGAATGTTATTGTTATTCCTAATGGGAGCAGTAACACTGGCGCTTTTATATATATATATATATATATATATATATATATATATATATATATATATATATATTGTTATGTTGGGTTATTTCATCTGAAGGTTTTAGATTTGTTACATGTATTATTTATTTAAACTTACCACAGGCCACTTTTCCACTCCAGCACCCCTTGCTTTTCATAAAGTACCGGAGTAGCTGCAACATATTTTTCCTTATTTTCCTTGATGTCTAGCAATGATGAATACAACATACTGGGCATGTGTCTCCTTGTCAGTATTAGTATATTAGGCAAGGGATGAACAAAGAGGATCCCAATTGCTGTCTTGGTTGTAGAAGAAAGTTGAGCTATAATTCCAAAACAGGAGGCACAACAGAATAAAAAAATCACACTGAGAAAACTCAAAATAGGAACCTAGGCAGGCACACTAGTAGACTTGGATGAGAAAATGGTCATGGGTATGACTATACAAAGACATGTGCTATGTTTGAAATGTTCACTCATTCACTAAATAGTGCTTTACTTTTAAATGAAATGCATTCAAATATCTCAAACAGTCATAGACAAGAGACTGTTGACCAAAGGACAACAAACAGAAAGGGAGACATAAGACCTTGTCCACACTTACATAGATGTTTTTACCACTTAACTTTTTATACACGTTTTTCACCTTTCATCAACACACAAATGGCACACTAAAAGCAATTTCAGGGTGAGATTTTTTACTGACTGTGATGGTGTTTGTATGTGGACTGGAAAACCAGTGTTTTTTCGCAAACTTTTTTCCATGGCAACACCAGAGATAGCCAAGGTTGTGCTGCTGTTTTAACTTGCTACATTTACATTGCGTTTCCAAGAAATAAGATATTGGACTCCTGACTGTCCTTTATATAGCAAAGAACCACAGAATGGGATAAGTGATGTAAAGCAGATAAAATAAATATTATACAACAATTAGTTTCAACTGGGTAGTCCAATTGGACAATAGGGATTTAAGAAGTCATTGTATTCTCACATAACCACACTTGGATTTTTCACCAGGTGTCACTCACTCACTGTCATGACCCGAACGCCGATTTCGTCCTCGCTCGGGCTATGCATCATCTCTGCCGGCCTTGACAGCTGTGGATTACATTCTGGCTCCACCGGGCTCTTATTGTGACAGCGCTTGGTGGGGTCAAGGCTTGGGGCTGTCAAGGCTTGGGCTTGGGGGCTGTCAAGGTCGATCAGCTGTTCTGCATCCCCGCTTGTTAGTCGCCGGCTTTATTAGCGGGCGCTGACAGCTGGTTGATGCTGGAGTATCGTCGAAACATCCTGAGAGATCCCTGGTGTGTCAGCACACTCATGTCAGGTTTGTGTCTTGTTCATGTCATAGTTAAGGTCGTAGTGGCTGGAGTTGGCCCTACGATCCCTTGTATCCTGTGTAATGTATTTTTGCCCACAGTGGCTCATAGCTTCCAAGGTTGTCATAGCCAGCAGCGGCACTGGGGTTAAGCTCCCAGTGCTTATAAAATGCTCCTTATAGTGTGCGTCTCGAAAAGCCTCTGACAACTAAGTCCAACTCCTAGCCTGCCCGTGTGGTTTAGTCTCTAAGCCCGGCGGAACTGCTTTTACTAATAGGAGAAGGGACGAGGGCGGATCTCTGGCACCTTAAAACCAGATGCTTCGGGTAGATGGTGGCTCGTCAACCTGGGAAGGTAGCCCATCTAGGGGAAGGTAAACCCTGATTTCAAACCTCCGCTGCCTTGCGGCACACCCGGTCACGGGAAAGGCTTCGGGAGTAAACCCTGAGGAAAAATCCGGAGTCGGAGCCCCTAAGGCAGTTCTCTGTTGTGTTCAACATCGTTCTGGCAGCTCCTGCGACGGCGCTGGTGCCAAACTGTAGCAGCCCTGCTGTTCCTTTGGATTCATCAGTGACGTGGAGAGGGGGGACTTGCTGCATGGGCAACATCTTGTCCTCCATATCTTCCTGCCCAGGTTTGAATCCTACCAACACCCAACGCTGGAAGGTAGAACACCGGATCACTGGAGAGGACACTCCAGCTTCGCCTTTGGCGTAGACAAAACACGGGGAATGACAGTTACCGGTTATAAGCCACCGCTCAATTGGCGTAGAGCGCGGTGCCAGGGGTTGTTCCCGATGATGGGAGGGATCATCGGATCTCACTGGACAGCTACCGCCCGCCTCAAGCTGGGCAGCCCCCAGCCAATAAGGTGTTGTCCCGCCACAGCCTGCTTTCCTCATTGGGTGCATGGGGATGAGGAGAAGTCCGAACGGCAGGCTGAGAACCTTCGCACCAGGCAAGACAAAAAAACAAAAGAGACCAACTCTAAAACTGGGAACTTGGAACGTCCGCACTATGATGACAGGACTCGCTGCTAACCTCAAGGACATCAGCGACACCAGGAAGACTGCCGTCATCAATAATGAGCTGAATAGACTGGAAGTGGATATCGCCACTCTCCAGGAAACACGGTTGGCTGACGCAGGCACACTGAGAAAGAAGGACTACACATTCTACTGGCAGGGAAAGGGCAGTGACGAACACAGGGAACACGGAGAGGGCTTCGCAGTAAAGAACACCTTGCTGAAGATGGTGGAACCGGACAGCAATGGCTCTACACGACTCCTCACCCTCCGCCTCAACACCACTCAAGGCCCAGTCACCCTCATCAGTGTGTATGCCCCAACACTGACAGCCACACCAGAGGCAAAAGACGAGTTCTACGAGAATCTCGCAACAACTGTCAGGATCATCCTCAACTCTGAACAACTCATTCTCCTTGGAGACTTCAATGCCAGAGTGGGTGCTGACCACGACTCCTCGCCCTCCTGTCTTGGACCATTTGGCGTGGGCAGAATGAACGACAACGGACAGCGGCTGCTCGAGTTCTGCACATATCATGATCTGTGCATCACAAACTCGTTCTTCAAGACCAAGCCCCAATGCACAGTTTCCTGGCGACATCCGCGCTCAAAGCACTGGCACCAGCTGGACTTGATCCTGACCAGGTGCACTTCACTGAAGAATGTGCTAATCACCCGTTCGTTCCAGAGTGCAGATTGCGACACAGACCATTCATTGGTGTGTTGCAAGGTCAAGCTGCAGCTGAAGAAATTCCATCATGCTAGACAGCCTGGAAAGGCACGGATTGACACCAGCAACATGGCCCAACCAGAACTTGTTGAGCAGTTTGCCTCCACCTTTGAGAAGGAACTTGGTGTACCACAAGAAGGAGAATCTGCAAAGCAGAAGTGGGAAGAGCTGCGAAACACCATCCACCGCACAGCCTTGGCTACCTTTGGGAGGAAGACCTCGAAGTCACAGGACTGGTTTGATGCCAAGTTGACCGAGATGACCCCCGTCATTGAAGCCAAGCGCTCAGCACTTGCTGAGTACAAGAAGTACCCAAACAAGAAGAATCTCCAGATTCTCAGGGCTGCGAGAAGCAAAGTTCAGCAGACTGCTCGGTGCTGTGCCAACGAGTACTGGACTCAGCTCAGCCAAGACATTCAAACCGCTGCCATAACAGGGAACATCCGTGGGATGTACGATGGCATCAAGAAAGCACTTGGTCTGGCTCAGAGCAAGACGGCCCCCATCAAATCCTCCACTGGGGAGATGATCACAGAAAAGAACAAGCAGATGGAGAGATGGGTGGAACACTACTCCGACCTCTACTCCAGACAGAACACCGTGACACCGTCAGCCCTTGATGCCATCGACTGCCTGCCATCCATGGACGAACTTGACGCCAAGCCAACCATCGACAAACTCAGCAAGGCCATTGATAGCTTGGACGCTGGCAAGGCACCCGGCAACGACGGCATACCCCCCGACCTGATCAAGCACTGCAAGACCGCCCTACTGCTACCATTGCATGACGTCCTCTGCCAGTGCTGGAAGGAAGGTGCCGTACCACAGGACATGAGGGACGCCAAGATCATCACCCTCTACAAAAACAAAGGGGAGAGAAGCGACTGCAACAACTACAGGGGCATCTCCCTCCTCAGCGTTGTTGGCAAAGTCTACGTACGAGTTGTTCTCGTTCGTCTACAGAAGCTTGCCGAACGTGTCTACCCAGATTCTCAGTGTGGCTTCCACGCTGAGCTATCGACGGTAGACATGATATTCTCCATCCACCAACTCCAGGAGAAATGCAGAGAACAGAACATGCCCCTGTACGTTGCCTTCATCGACCTCACCAAAGCGTTCGATCTGTTCAGCAGAGAGGGCCTTTTCAAGATCCTGCCAAAGATAGGATGCCCACCAAAGTTGCAAAGCCTCATCGAATCGTTTCACACCAACATGCAGGGGATAGTCCAGCACGACGGCAACGTCTCACAGCCATTCAACATACGCAGTGGAGTGAAACAGGGCTGTGTACTTGCGCCAACCCTCTTTGGGATTTTCTTTGCTATGCTCCTGAGGCATGCCTTCAGCACAGCAACAGAGGGAATCTACCTGCACACAAGATCTGATGGCAGGCTTTTCAACCTCGCTCACCTGAAAGCCAGAACCAAAGTACGCGAGGCTCTAATCAGAGACATGCTGTTCGCAGACGATGCTGCAGTCGCAACCCACACACAGCAGGAGCTTCAGACCCTGATGGACCGCTTCTCCCAGGCATGCAAGGACTTCGGGCTTACCATCAGCCTGAAGAAGACTAACGTCTTGGTGCAAGGCATAGAAGCACCACCAACCATCACCATCGACGACTACGAGCTGAAGGTCGTGAATCAGTTCACGTACCTGGGGTCCACGATCAGCAGCAACCTCTCCCTTGATACAGAGATCGACAAGAGGATTGGAAAATCAGCTTTTACACTCGCTCGCCTCACCACATGAGTGTGGGAGAATCCCAAACTCTCTGTCAATACGAAGATGGCAGTGTACAATGCCTGCGTCATCAGCACACTGCTCTATGGGAGTGAGACGTGGACAACATACGCCCGGCAGGAAAAGAGACTGAACTCCTTCCACTTGCGCTGCATTCGCCACATCCTGGACATATCCTGGCAGGACAAAGTGCCCAACACAGAAGTTCTGTCCTGCACCGGCCTTCCCTTCATGTTCACTCTACTCAGGCAGCGCAGGCTCCGCTGGATAGGCCACGTTCACCATATGGAGGATGGCAGAATCCCCAAAGACGTCCTCTATGGATAACTGGCGACTGGCAGGAGAGACGTTGGCCGCCCACAGCTGCGCTTTAGAGACATCTGCAAGAGAGACATGAAGGCCCTGGAGATCAACACAGAGCGCTGGGAGGACCTTGCAATGAACTGCTCCAAATGGAGAGGCACCCTGACCAGACAGCTCAAGGTGGGTGAAGAGAGACTGACTGCTGCAGCAGATGAACAAAGGACCCGCAGGAAGAACCGCCACAGCTCCAGCAGCAAGGAGACCACCCACAAGTGTGACCTGTGTGACACGGTCTGCCATTCGCACATTGGCCTGTTCAGCCACAGGCGGTGCTGTGCAGCAGAGTAGACGTTTAGGATTCTCTTCCATGGTCATCATAGACCGACGGAGGCCGACGACAGGCTCATAGCTTTATGTGTTCATCTTGTCTTGTTAAATAAACATCTATGCAAAGCTCACCGGTGACTTCTGGCGTCTTATGGTGGCCCGCAAGGGTCACCGCATGACAGTATACTCCAGCCAGGTCGTCTAAACGAAGACGCCACACCGAGACGCCTTTTCACCGTGAGTTTTTGCTGAATTGGACTACTGTTCTTCCTGTCTGGGTACCGTGCTGGAAGCATGCCGTCGCGGAGGGTCCGCGCTCGGAGTCGGAGCGACAGGCTGGCGGATGCCCTCGAGCACGTGGACGAAATCCTCATCGCCGCCTCCCTCCTCGACTTCCACAGCAACGTGCACTGGTACCTGGACCAAGATGAGGATGCTCTGGATCATCTCCCCCGCTTCACAAATCACCCTGAGGTCGGCGCGAGGAGAGATGATATCGCCGCACAGCGCGAGATACTCCGTGGGCTGGGGGGAAATCCCGGCAGGAAGCCAAAGAGGAGGCATCCCCGCTCCTCACGTCCGGATCCTGTTCCTGCCTCCACTCCGGTCCAGGAGTTTGCTCCGCCCAGGGGTGTTCCCCGCTGGAGAATGTCATCATTTGTGAATCCCCCGGAGAAGCTCCAACTCACAGCTGCTTCCATCTGGGACTGAGTGGCGGCTGCTCATTCCGCAGTTCACCCCACACAGATTATCAAACATGTGACGGCGGCAGTCAGACTGGTGGAGAGGAATCCTGAACTAAGTGACTTCCCGGAGTTCGCCGACCTTCTCGCCTCTGTCTCCACACAGGAGCGGCGATTCCCGGGCCTCACCTTCGCCTTGCCCTCTGCCAGAAACCGTCGTCACTGCACAGTCAACCTCTCAGTCAACCTCTGAGAGCGGCTCCTCCTCGTCCTTCTAGGGGGCCCTCTGTCGCCATCCAGCGGGGAGAAGGAGGAACAACGTCCCCTACAGCAGGCACCATCCTCCCTCCGGGAGAAAGGCAAGTGCTAGTTCATTGTTTACAGCATAATTGTAACCTGTCTTGTCTGACTCCTTGGGGCGGAGTTTGGGGTTCACAGCCCTCCGAGCTCCCACCACCTGCTGTAGTTATAATAACCAAACCTGCTGCCTCTGTGTCTCCCTCTGCTGAGCGGTCCGCGACGCCAGGTCTACATCACGGGGTGAGGAGGGGGCCTGTGGTGCTGGAAAGCCCGGATCCAGCCCTGCAGCCACGTCGTAGACAGAGGAGAAAAACGGACTGCGGCCCGGAACCTGTGCCGACGATGAAGCGTCCCCGGGTCTCCTCGCCGGAGCGGTCCGAGCCAGTGGGTCGAGGGTCCCCTGCCTCCATGCCATACAGGTCATCGGCGTGGGCATCAGCACGAGAGGAACCTCAGGCTGCGAAACCCATCTTGCCAGCTGCGGAGCCCGATGTAGCTGAGTTGGAACCTGCGCACGAACTTCTTCACCCTGAGCCTGGATCGACGGAGTCCTGGACGGCAACAGAACCCGAGTGCAGGCAAGTGCTCCCTCTTGTGTCTCTGTCCCCTGTGTTGGAGCATTTTTGCCTGCCTCTCGGGGAGGCGAGCGAGGGGCAGCCGCCTGCTGCGGCCGAGCTCGTCTTGCTGGGTTCTGTTGCTGCCAATGACACTGATCCCGGTTTTTCTCTGTGTTCTGAGCCTCCTTGCAGTGTCACCGGCGCGGAGCCAGTCGGGGCCGCCAAGTTGGAGGTTCCAGGTTCGGGGGTGGAGGTCGTCAGTGGAGCTGCACCGACCCAGTCGGGGTCCGTTGTTGAGGCTGCAGTGGCCCAATCGGTGTCCACCGCAGGTACTGTTCTGGCCCAATCGGGGTCCGATGTGGGTGCAGCCGGGACCCAATCGGTATCCAGCGGAGGTGCAGCGCCGGTGTGGTCCACGGATGGTGGAGGAGCTGCAGACCCTTCGCCGCCTGACCCAGTTCGGGCTCATTCTTGCTTTCTGTCCCCTTTACAGAGTCATTGCCCCTGTGCATCATTGCCGGGGCCGTGGGGGTCCCTTTCCGCTCGCCCCAGCTCTCCCATGTTTTGTCCTCACCAGGAAGGCCGCCAAGGGTTGTTTTCCCCCGGTACTGGTGGCTGAGGGACGGGGGTCGGCCGCCTGAGGAACTGTTTCGCCGGTTCGGCGCCTCGGGTCAGCCACCCAACTTCTTGTGTGTTTCAGTGGGCGATCTGGTTCGGCCACCGGAGGAGTGGACTTTCCGGGCCTGGGACTGTGGTAAGCCGCCCGGTCATGTTCAGCTCCCTATGACCACCCGTTGGCCGTTGGACGCAGGGAGACCGCCTGAACTGTTCCCATGGCGTTTGGTCTCCGCCGGTCGGCATGAACTGTCGGGGGTAGAGGTCATTCCTGGTGGTGGTCTGGTCCTGTAATTGTTCTGTGTTTTTTTTTTCTCTGTCCTGTGTTGTATTTGCTTTTTGATCTGAGAGTGTGGTATTTTTGTTTTTGTGCCTGGGTAATTGTGTTTCATGTACTTTGGAATGTAGTCTAGCCCTGTAATTGTTCTGTGTTTTGTTTTTTTTTTTTGTTTTTTTTGCTGACCTGTGTTGTATTTGCTTCTTGACCTGAGAATTTGGTATTTTTTGTTTTTGTGCCTGGGTAATTGGGTTTCACATATTTTGGAATATAGTCTGGTCCTGTAATTGTTCTGTTTTTTTTTTCTTTGTCCTGTGTCGTATTTGCTTTTTGACCTGAGAATTTGGAATCTTTGTTTTCGTGCCAGTATAACTGTGTTTCATGTATTTTGGGAGTATAGTCTGGCCCTGTAATTGTTCTGATTTTTTTTCCTCAGTCCTGTGCTGTATTTGCTTTTTGACCTGAGAGTGAGGTATTTTTTTGTTTGTTTGTTTTTAGTTTTCGTGCCTGGGTAATGGCATTTCATGTATTTTGGAGTATGGTCTGGTCCTGTAACTGTTTCATGTATTTTAAGTCGTTTTTTTTTTTTTCCTGTCTGTGCTCTGGTTCTCTATCTGTGGTTTGATCCTCTCCTACCCCATCCGCCCACCCTGGAGGGGGTAAGGGGGGGGGGATTGATGTCTATGGGCAGTCAGGAGCCCGCCCTCAGAGGGAGGATACTGTCATGACCCGAGCGCCGATCTCGTCCGCGCTCGGGCTATGCATCATCTCTGCCGGCCTTGACAGCTATGGATTACATTCTGGCTCCACCGGGCTCTTATTGTGACAGCGCTCGGTGGGGTTTCCGGCTGTCAAGGTCGATCAGCTGTTCTGCATCACTGCTTGTTAGTCGCCGGCTTTATTAGCGGGTGCTGACAGCTGGTTGATGCTGGAGTATCGTCGAAAAATCTTGAGAGATCCATGGTGTGTCAGCACGCTCATGTCAGGTTTGTGTCTTGTTCATGTCATAGTTAAGGTCGTAGTGGCTGGGGTTGGCTCTACGATCCCTTGTATCCTGTGTAGTGTATTTTTGCCCACAGTGGCTCATAGCTTTATGTTCTCATCTTGTCTTGTTAAATAAACATCTATGCAAAGCTCACCGGTGACTTCTGGCGTCTTATGGTGGCCCGCGAGGGTCACCGCATGACACTCACACCTCTATCAGAAACTTGTAATATCTAAGTGGAGATAACATAATCATGGTTTCATCCAGAAATCCCTCAGCACGTTGAGAAGATGGCAAGAGTTGTATGACCTGCACAACTGGCTCAAGAGGAAGACCAGGTATGTATATAAAAAATGGCTCCTGCACTGCACATTATCTAATGTGTGTGAAATGACATTTAGCATATTCTATTCAGTATTATGTTAATTGTGGTGCTTTGCTACAGTTAACTGGGTACATTCAAGAGGGACTATTTTTCTTGGTGGAGCAAAGTAGCTGCTAAAAAAAAATAAAATAAATCACAATCTTTGGTTATGAAATCCAGTCAGTAAATTGTGCTTGTGGAACATACATTCACTGATACCGCACTCCCCCTCATGTAATATTGCTTTAGTCTGGGTCACAAATTGAATGTACAAATTTAGATATTGTACGTCAGCTGCAATTTTCTGGGGTCGTGGAGGACGTGGATGTCATAGGGGTATTGGGCAGGCTGCAAGGAGTTCTTTGACACAGTCTTAAGTGTGTCTTGAACCTTACAGGGTCCATGTGAGATGGCCTTGCAAACAAGGATGTACAACAGCTGTGGAATTCATATTCACTTCTTGAGACAGTGTTACTACCTACGTAACTCACGCGCACTCTCACCATGTACAGGGGAGGCAGGACACACAACCTAAGTAAAGCTACGCTTGCTTCACACATTAGATGTCTGTATAGATCACATGGACAGCATACGTCAGTTTACTGGTATATATGAGGTGGAGCTGAACAGTTCATAGGCTGAAAAGTTCATAGTGGTCAAATCTGACCAAATGTGGTTTATTGTTCAGCATAGTCTCCCCTTCGGTACACACACTTCTTCCATCTGTGTTACAGTGCTTGGATCCCTGTAGCTGAAAAATGAACCATATTTGGACAAATTTGACCACTATGGACTTTTCAAGCTATGACCTTTTCAGCCCCCCCTCGTATATGTGCCAGACTGGTAACTTTTAGCAATCAAGGGAAATTTCCAGAGCCATACGTATTTTGATGGATTGCACTGATGGTATTTAATTGTAATTCCCTCCTGATCTATGTGCACTGGAAGAAGATTTTAATTCAAGGCTATAGACACCAGGTGTGTTCATTTTTACACATTTAATATTTTTATTATAATTTTATTTTGTGTTGTTTATCTGTGTAATCAAAAACAAGTGTTTAATCTGTATTCTTGTTCTTAGAATAGAATAGAATAGAATAGGCTTCATTGTCATTGTACAGCTGTACAACACAACAAAATTGTGGGTGCTACACCAGGCTACTGTGCAATAAAGTAAGTGAGTAGAATTTGAAATAAAAGCAGTTATAGAACACACAATTATCCATACGACTGAAGTAAAGGTAAAAGTAAAAATAATAACTAGCTCATAGGTACAGTATTTACACAGGCACAGTAGTGGCTTCGCAGGTGGAACTATGTACATAGGAGTACGGAGTGCAGAACATATAATCGAGTAATATGGCCCAAGGATTATGGAAAATATGTAAAGTGGTGATTTCACGGGTGGGTCAATATACATGAGAGTGAGGAGTGCAAAGTTAGATGAGTTATTGTGATGATTAAAAGGTCCTAAGTTCTGTGTATGTGAGTGTTCAGAGGGAGGGGGTTGGGCCTCTGACTGTTTGCAGTTCGGATGGCCCGGGGGAAGAAACTGTTTGTCAGTCTGGAGGTGTGGGACCTGATCGATCTGAACTGTCGTCCAGAGGGAACCAGGTCAAAGAGGTGGTGGGTGGGATATGAGGGGTCTCCTTTGTTAGCTTTGATCCTTCTGAGACACGAGGCTCTGGAGATGTCTTCCAGGGAGGGCAGAGAGCTGCCGAAAAATTTTTGGGCGGTGTTGATGATCCTCTTCACAGCCTTCCTGTTCTCGGCCATGGAGCTGGCATACCACACACCCGGACAGCAGGTGAGCATGCTCTCCACTGAGCAGCAGGTGGTCCGGGTCGGGTGGATTGCCAGAGAACATGAGCCACCCAACCAAACAGCTCAGGGCGTCAGGCGGTTGTCGAGAGTCCCAGACCCACCAGATGGCCCAAAGGATCGTGTTGGGTGGCCTTCCAGAGAACATGGGCAACCCCACTCTGCAGCATAGTCTGTTGGGTGATCTGCCTGAGTCTTTCAACCACCCGAATAGGAGGGGTGGTCCAGGAGATAGTCACCCAACGGGAAGGGCAAACAGTGGACTGGATGGGGGAATTGGGAAAATCAAGACAATGTCTGGTTGAGCAGAAGGGGAAACCATGACGGCATCTGGCAGGGAGAGAGGGGGCCCCGACGGCATCCGGCAGAGGAGGAGGAACCTCGACGTCCTCGGACTGGCCAACAGTATCTTCGGTGGTCCCAGACTGGGACATGGTAGCATCCGCAGTAGCTCTGGGCTGGAGCAATATAGTACCCACAGCCACAGTGGCTCCGGGCTGGAGCGAAGCTACACCCACGGTGATCCCGGATTGTGACAAGGCTACACCCGCGGTGGTCCGGGGTTGGGACAAAGCTGCACCCGCGGTGGCTCTGGGCTGGAGTGATGCAGCACCCACGGTGACTCCAGGCTGGAGCAATGCAGCACCTGCAATGGTCCTGGATTGGGACAAAGCTGCACCCACGGTGGACTTGGGCTGGAGCAAGGCTGCACCTGCGGGGGCTCCAAGCAGGAGCAGAGCTGCACCCTCGGAGGCCCCGGGCTGGTGTGTAGCGCTCGCAATGACCTCTGTGGGGAGAGCTGGACCCACTATGATCCCAGATGGCGGGCCTGGCTCTACAGAGATTTCTGGCACTGGTGGATTATCCTTGGTGACCCCGGGAAGAAGCTCAGAACAAGGATGCATAGGCATAGGGTCAGGGTTACCGGTGGCAGTGGAACCCATCGAGGTGAGCTCAGGTGCAGCTGATGGCTGCACTTGGCTGCTCCCACCTAGAACCAGGAGAGATTTCTCCAAACAGAGACAACAGGAGTGTGCTTGCCTGTTCTGAAGTTCCACTGCTGTCCAGGACTCCGACGATCCAGGCGACTACGCTTCAGGTGTGGTTTTCCGGGGGTCCAACTCCAACTCTGCTGCAGCACCCCCTGCAGTAGGCATGGCCGTTGAAGAAGCTGTCAAGCCTCCAGGCATGATGGCTGCTGCTGGTGGGATCTCAGATGAGGCGATGGGCGCTGATGGACTGCCAGGTGTGGAGGCTGATGCTGAGGGACCCAGGACTTGTCTTTTGGATGGTATAGGGTCCCGTGATGCCAGAATCAGGGGACTCTTCGTTGGCCTAGATTTTTGCCCTCGAGGAATGCTCCTCTCTCCTCCAGAGTGTAGTTGTATGGTTGTCGCCAGATCCTCCAGAACCACTGACCTCCTCTTAACCCAATGGCTCCATCCCGAGACTGGTGGATAAACAGGGAGAACAAGAGAGGACACATGAGAGGCAGGTGAAAAGGAGGAGACGGCTGCAGCAGCAGGTAGGGAGGGCTCAGCCAAATTGGTTGACTGCAGCTTAGCCACCCTACCGGGAACCAGGCAAGACAATTCATTGTTAGTTGTAAAGGAATGAAAAGGTACTTGCCTGTGCTCCTTAGGTGTAGCGGTGGCTGCTGCAGATGGCCGAGTTGATTGCTCGCTCCTAGCTGTGGAGGCCGGAAGCACCAGTGCATGTGCAGGTTCAGGGAGTAGCCATGGCTTGTACTACAGGATCAGGTCCACCTCTGCTGCCAAAACCCGTTGGCGTTCCTCCAGTTCCTCAGCCGAAGGTTTGGGCCATAGTTCGGAAGGAGAAGGAGGGGGTGCTGCTGCTGGAGTGCAACGAGAGGCTCAGGGCTTTTGCGCCTGAGACCACTTCTTCATAGACGCAGGCGGAGGTTTGGAGGGGATTTCTTCCAGCCCGTGGAGAATGGACAGTGGGCTTCATATAGAAAGGAGAAGGTCTGTGAGTTGAGAATTGCTCCACAGGCTGGGGCACGCTTCCAGCACCTGTGCGGCTACAACCCAGCATTCCTGGGCTGTCGCGGGAGTGCGGTAAATATGAGCCTCCGATAAGATGGTATTTATCATGTTAAGAGCCCAACACTCCTCACTAAACCCACTCTGACTGTACTAAGAAAATGCTGCCTTGTCAGCGGAACAAAACAAGAGCTTTAAAGAAAAAAAAAAAAGCACGAGGGAAAAACGGCAAAACTCACAGCTACTGGAGCCCACACTGGCGGCACCCTTCTGTCATGAATGCCTGTCAGGGAAGGGAAAAAGGCTCCACATGCCGGCTTTGAGTTTGCAAATTTATTGAACAAATTAGAAATACAAAAACAGAACAGCACAGGTAAGCTAAATAGCTATTCGCTAAGGCAAGGGAATCACCAGCTAACCTGGGAGTAACTAGTCATGAGAAGCATGCTAGAGGGAATATAAGAAACAAGCAAGAAACACTTACGCCTTGTAGATACAAATAACGGGTAGGGTGCCGGGCCCAACAATGGTGCACGGTCCCTTAAATAAGGCCACAAACAAACTAAAATAAGTAGTGACAGGTGTGAGCGATCTGAGCGAGAAAAAGAAAAGAGATACAAATAAGTGGTGATGATGCAGTATATAAGGGCAAGTAAACCCCAAACATGTAAGTAACAAAACTACAGTGAACTTAAAGAGAAAAATAAGTTAAACAACAAAACAATACAGAACATGTGAAAACCAACTAAAGATAAAATAAGAATTAGAACCCTAAAGTACACCAATATACAAATAAGGAAAAAGGATAGGGAGACAGAGCATGGTGGGATTCCCCCCGTGCTCAGATTGCGACTGGCATTAGCGTTTATTTATCTTGTGCATTTTAATAAACTGGCCGATAAGCTACAAGTAGGATAAGGACAACACAATAATTCAGTATTTTCTCAAAAATTCTAGTGAAACGGTTACAAGTCATTCCTTTGGTTCGTCAAATAGGTTCATTTTGTATTCTTATAATTATTTATCTTTGGTTCATATAAAAGACAAAATGTCAAAATTTTTGTCTTTTATATGAACAAAAGATAAATAATTAAAAGAAAACAAAATGAACCTATTTGACGTATTACGTGGAAGTTATGGACAAGATTGCATCAAAGACTTCCGCCGGCTGGAGAAATTGGAGAAAACATGGGCACGCTTCAGAAACCACCTGCAATTTAATCTCCGTTGCAGAGATGAGGATGTTACACCAGCAAGCCTCAACATAAGAAATCCAATCCCGACCAAAAACGCAGAAAATATTATCAACAAAGCATGGAAAGACCTCATCAAAGAACGTATAAGAATAACGGCAAATAAAGTGGACAAAATCAACAACCAAATCAAGGAGGAAATGGACATGTTCAAGCAACGCTACCCGACCAACCAGGAAACGCAGGAACAGATAAAAGCACAATTAAAACATGCACACGAACAAGAATTCATTACAACGAAAAACCGCCAATTGAAAAAAACTAAAAAAATCACAGAAAGGAAGACCGGACGAAGACAAACACACATGGAAATGAACGCTAAGTGGGTCAAAAACTTATCACAATGCACAGTCACGGACACGGAGAAAACAGTGCTGAGCAGAGGACTGAACTTCGCCATCACACCAGCTAAAATACCCCATGAAGAATACATCCTCGCAACAGAACTGGCATGCGAAAAAATCCAGGACCAAGGAGAAAAGGCATCACTCCGGAACGCAGTCGCAGGAATCCTAAAAATGGCCAAATTACCACAAAGCAACGCTACAAGAAAAGAAGAAAAAGCATTAAACTCACTCAAGACAGATAAAACGATCACAATCCTCCCAGCAGATAAAGGTAGAACAACAGTAATTTTGGACACGGAAACATACGAAAAACAGATGGAAACCATGTTGGCAGATGAAAGCACATATGAAATCATCAAAACAAACCCCACAGAAGAAAAGAAAAAAAATGCTAAAAGCCCTTCTCAAACCTCTATTAGAAAGCAAAAAAATCACAAAGGACACATGTGATCACCTGATCCCCACAGCCAGCCTCACCCCCCGGATCTATGGAACTCCAAAAATACATAAAAAGGATATCCCACTGCGGCCAATAATAGACAGTATCGGATCAGTCACGTACAACTTATCAAAAGCTCTAGTTGAAATCATCAAACCCCTCCTTGGACTATCAGACTTCCACTGCAAAAATTCAAAAGAGCTGGCACAAGAACTCAAAGATATAAAAATAGAATCAGACGAGATCCTCATTTCACATGACGTCATCTCTTTATTCACAAAGACTCCTGTTGACGTCACACTACATGTAGTGCAAGAACGCCTCTACAATGACAGTACCCTAAAAAGACGCACCAACCTCACAGTTCATGACATATCCAAATTATTACAGTTTGTTGTAAAATCCACTTATTTTCAATTCAGAGGAAAATTTACAGACTAAAAGAAGGATTTGCAATGGGAGACCCACTATCAGCCATCATGAGCAGCTTTTTTATGGAGGATCTGGAAAACAAAGCCATCAACACAGCACCTACACAATGCAAACCCACCCTTTGGAAGAGATACGTAGATGACATTCTGGAAAAAATAAGGAAAGGACATATACAAGAACTCACTGACCATCTGAACAGCACGAACAGCACTGGGAACATAAAATTCACACACGAAGAGGAGGAAAATGGCACCATAGCCTTTCTGGACATGAAAATCCACCACAACGGTGACGGCAGCATAAAAATCACAGTCTACAGGAAACCAACCCACACAGATCAATACCTACTATGGACATCGGAACACCCCACAGCACACAAGCTATCAGTCGTCAGGAAGTTATATGAACGAGCCACCATCATCACGGACCAAGAAGACAGACAGGAGGAGGAAAACCACATAAAACATGCACTTATACGCTGCCAATATCCAGTATGGGCTATAAACAAAGGGAAACAGCAAGTCAAAAACAAAGAAAACTAGAAAAGCACTCGGACAGCGCAGACCTCCGCCAAGCGCCACAGTTCCCCCCATACAGTGTTTGTGTGTACGTGTTCAGATTCCTTGACCATGAAAACATATGACTAGCAATTGGATTCACAATGATAGGATTAGTGGTTCAGTAGTTATTGATGAAAATGGCATTTTCCGTAATGGCGGTTTTCTTCTGGACGGTGATCCGGATCACCACCAAAATGTAATCATCTGTAGGATACCCCATTTCTGACAATCTGTGAAAATTTCATGAAAATCCGTCCATAACTTTTTGAATTATCTTGCTAACAAACAAACAAACAGACAGACAAATAAACAGACAAACAGACAGACAAACCAACGCCGATGATCACATAACCTCCTTGGCGGAGGTAATAAACAGGAAATAAGACATAGAACAAAAGCCGAAATCAAAAACAAGGACACCATAACTATACCATACATACGAGGGATCACGGAACCAATTCAAAGGATCATGAAAAAATGCAAAATAAAAACAGCAGTCAAACCACACAAAAAATTAAGACAGTTGTTAGTACACCCCAAGGACAGAATAGAACAAGACAAAAAATGCAGTGTAATATATGAAATATCATGCAGATCATGCAAAACCTACATTAGAGAAACTGGAAGATTATTCACCACAAGAAAAAAAGAACACCAGAAGGAATGTGAGAAGGAAACACAAGGACGACTCACAAGATCACAAAAAGAAAAGGCAGAACAAGAAACATTAAAATCAGCAATATCAGATCACTGCAAAAGAAATAATCACATCATGGACTGGGACAACACAAAAATTATTGGATCGGAGAGCAACAGACACAAACGCTGGATCAAGGAGGCCATAGAGATCAGGAAGCGGGGAAAAGACACCATGCACCGAGATGAAGGGGCCTTTATGCTTTCCCACACCTGGGACCACATTCTCCAGAGACCATCTGACGGTGGGAGGCGGGGCTGGCTCGGTGGATCCTACAGATCTGCTGAGCTGGCCCCGCCTACGAAAATCAGCTGATAAATGTCACCTGGCAGCAATC
Organism: Pholidichthys leucotaenia; assembly: GCA_020510985.1. Classification (NCBI taxonomy): domain Eukaryota; kingdom Metazoa; phylum Chordata; class Actinopteri; order Cichliformes; family Pholidichthyidae; genus Pholidichthys; species Pholidichthys leucotaenia. The sequence continues at coordinate 333,890,744 of CM035839.1, read as the reverse complement.
AGCTGACTCTTCTGATGAAGGCTGCAGTGCAGTTATCGACTAGAAATATCGACTAACAAGAAAATATGGACATCGCCAGAGTTCCCTCACAACACATGGACTGGGACGCTAACAACCTCCCCAAGGCATGGTGCAAGCTTAAACTTCACGTGGATTTAATGTTTTCTGGTCCTTAAAAGAAGAAAGCAGAAGACGAGAAATGCAGGTTCCTACTGTTTTGGGTTGGAGATAAAGGTAGAGACATCTACAACACATCGATGCTCACGGAGGATGAACAAAATGTACTGAAAACGTACTAGATTGCTTTCATGCATATGTCAGGCCTAACACCAATGTAATTTTTGCACGCTACAAATTTCATGAAAAGGTATAAGGTGTTAACGACCCTTTCAAACAGTTTGTGACTGATTTGAGACTGCTTGCGAAAGGACTGTGACTATGCTAACAGTGAGGAAGTGATATGGGACTGTTTAGTTTTTAGGATTCACTCACCCCGAGTGAGGAAGAAGGTACTGAGCACTGGCTTAGATTTAACACTAGATAAACAATAGACATTGCCAGATCTTGTGATATTGCACAAGCACAGCTGAAAACTATTGCTGGCGGCAGCAGTGGCATGCACGAGCAGACCATTCATGCAGTCAGTCAACAGTCCTTAAAGCATGCAGCTTGGAAGATGCACCATGACAAAGCTAAACAGGGCCTAGGCTTCCACAAGGCAAAGGGAAACACTGAGCCATAAAGCCTGTGGTTACTGTGGTAACAGGAGTCACAGAGTAAATGACACTTGCCCAGGTAAAGGAAAGCAATGCAAAATATACAAGTGGAAAATTTTGCTAAAGTATGTCTTTCCAGACAAGGAAAACGAGTGCACACACTAAGTGAAGAAGATACAGACAAAGATACAGACAATAACGATCTGCTTATTGATGTAGTAACACAAGGAAATGACACTAAAGACACAGAGCAAGCCTTTGAAGATATATAAGTTGGTGCAAACAAGACTACAGTTAACTTTAAGTTAGGCACCGGAGCCTCAGCTAATGTCATTCCCACATGTGTGTTTAAAAAACTGGAATTTCCATGTGTGCTACAGCCTTCAGATTAACCACTCTATGGCTATGGTGGAAAAGAGCTTGTCGTCAATGCCATATACAACATCACATGCCAATACAAGGGCACTCAATTAGTGCTGGAAACTCACATACTCTATACAACAGCACCCCCAGTATTAGGATTAAAAGCATGCCTAGACTTTGGATTAATTAAGATCATAATGTCCGTACATGGCACATCACTGAAGCCAATTATGGAAGAGTTTGCAGATGTCTTCACAGAAATAGGGCTCTTTCCTGGTAAATGCACAATCCACATTGACCCTAATGCCATACCAGTAGTCCACCCACCAAGATGTGCTCCCCCTGCTCTTCGTGACTGCCTAAAAGAGGAACTACAAAGGATGTGACATGTTTAAACAAAGAAGACCCAAGGAGCAGACACCCAAACAGATTCACAGGTCAGGTGCAAGGTAAGAGGATTGATTCACAATAATAATGGTAATTGTGCCAGGACTGGAGCCCTGTGTGTGTGTGTGTGTGTGTGGGGGGGGGGGGGGGGGGGGTTGTTGATGTCAAAGTAATTACTGACAACATATTATGTTTGCGAATACTACAGTAAGGGATACATAATTATGTGTTCTGCTTGCAGGTGGTGATTTGGGAAAGAGGAGCAGACTACAGGCAGGATAGTGGTGGCTCTGAAGTGAAAGATTAGCAGGGGTTTTTCCAGAACTGCAGGAAAACTTTGGTGGAAGAAGGGGAGCTGTGGATGAAGACTGACAGTTACTCCTGCTTATCTTACAGGCTGATCCAGGGAAGGAGAACATCCAGTCTCCACAAGGCAATGAGACTGGGGAGGTGGGCAGGCAGAGTTCCAGAGGCAGAGCTGAGGAGATGTGGCAAAGATAAGATAAGATAAGATAAGCCTTTATTAGTCCCACAATGGGGAAATTCCAGGATTGCAACAGCACAGGGATAGCAACACTCAGAGCAACAATCAGAAGGCAAGATAAAACAAGAGCAGCTAGTATACATATGTGCATATTACTATATATATATATATATATATATATATATATATATATATATATATATAGACACAGTGCGGAGCATTGTGGTTGGTGGATGTGCAGCAGAACGTCTAAGCTTTCTCTCCGCGGATGCGGCGGGCCAGCTGGATGTCTTTGGGCATGATGGTGACCCTCTTGGTGTGGATGGCGCACAGGTTGGTGTCCTCGAAGAGACCCACCAGATAGGCCTCACTGGCCTCCTGCAGAGCCATGACGGCGGAGCTCTGGAAACGCAGGTCGGTCTTGAAGTCCTGAGCGATCTCCCTCACCAGGCACTAGAAGGGCAGCTTACGGATGAGCAGCTCCGTGGATTTCTGGTAGCGACGGATCTCTCTCAGAGCCACGGTACCGGGCCTGTAACGGTGAGGCTTCTTCACTCCGCCGGTGGCTGGAGCGCTTTTTCGAGCAGCCTTGGTGGCCAGCTCCTTCCTGGGGGGCTTTTCCTCCAGTAGATTTACGGGCGGTCTGCTTGGTTCTTGCCATCGCTCTTTATTATTCTGTCTTCTATTCTGTCTATTTCTTGCATGCCGCCTAAACTCCAGCCCGGCACCTGCGTCGTTTTCGCTTCAGTTCCCCGGTATGTCAAGTTTCTCTGTTAGCACCGGGTGGCGGTTGAGTGCTAGCTAGCTCTTCCCTGCTGTATCATCTCCTGCTGTAAACAGCGGCTCCGTCCGCCGACTCAGGAGACCTTTGGGGCGATCTGTGTGTCCGTGATATATATAGAGTGAAAAGTGTGCCGGATCAGAAAGTTATCACTGGATCAGAAAGAAGAAGGAAGATAAAAAGACTCAGAATTGAGCCGCTGTTGCAAAAGGCAGCCATCTCGTGTGATGCCGGAACACAACAAGCAGGTGTCTAAAACGGGTTTACTTGATTTCAAGGATGCTGGGGTTCATGGCTAGAGCTGAGTTGAGAGTGAGCTGGAGCACACACAGGATGTAACAAGCACAGTTCCAGGGTACAGCAGATGTTCCCGTGACAGTGTAGGCTGTAGCAATTGAGACAATCCCACAGGGAAATGATGCCAGCTCACCCCTTAAGTAGGGTGAAGCCCAGTAGCTGCACAGCAAAAGCAGATGAGAGATGATTAATGATGATATGTGTGCTTTCTCATCACAGGCCATGACACTGCCCTCCCCCCCCACCCCCAAGGGATGCCTCCTGGCATTCCATGAGGCTTGTCCGGGTGTCAGTGGTGGAATTCATTGACCATGATGGGGTCAATGGTCAGGGAGTGAGAGATCCAGAAGCGTTCCACAGGGCCATACCCCTCCCAATCGACCAGATACTTAAGGTCCTGGCCCCTTCGGTGAGCATCCAGGATGCGTTGAATGGAGTACACGGGACCTCCGTTGATGAATCTGGGTGGAGAAGGGGATCTGGTGGGGGGACAGAGGGAACTGGAGAACGCAGGTTTGATATGGGAGACATGAAAAGAAGAGTAGATACGCAGAGTGGGAGGCAATTTAAGGCGGAAAGCCGATGGATTTATAATGTGGGCTGTGGGAAAGGGACCAATAAACTTTGGTGACAACTTTCTAGAATCAGTCTTTAGTGCCATGTTGTGCATGGAGAGCCATACGTTCTGTCCCACAGAGTACTCGGGGGCTATGGCAGAGTTCTGGCTGGCGGTGTGCAGTAGGGTTGCCCTGGTGGACTGCCAGATGTGGCAGCAGCGCCGTATGTGGTGCTGGAAGGAGGGGATGGAAATTTCTCCTTTGGTGACAGAGAGTAGAGGAGAGTTGTACCCTACTGATGCCTCGAAGGGGGTAATGCCCATAGCAGTGGACAAAGTGCTGTTTTGGGGGTACTCTATCCAATGCAAGTGCGTGCTCCAGGTGTGAAAAAGTGTTTATCTCCCTTCCTGATATCTCATTTTTTTGTATGTTTGTCACACTTAAATGTTTCAGATAATCAAAAAAATAATAATAAATATTTCACAAAGGAAACACAAGTAAACACAAAATGCAGTTTTTAAATGAAGGTGTTTATTATTAAGGGGGGAAAAAATCCAAACCTACAGTATATGGCCCTGTGTTAAAAACTGGTTGGACCACCCTTAGCAGCAACAACTACAATTAAGCATTTGGGATAACTGGCAATGAGTCTTTTACAGCACTGTGGAGGAATTTTGGCCCACTCATCTTTGCAAAATTGTTGTAATTCAGCCACATTGGAGGGTTTTTGATCATGAACCGCCTTTTTAAGGTCATGTCACAACATCTCAATTGGATTCAGGTCTGGAATTTGACTAGGCCACTCCAAAGTCTTCATTTTGTTCTTAAGCCATTCTGAGGTGGACTTGCTGGTGTGCTTTGGATCATTGTCCTGCTGCAGAACCCAAGTGTGCTTCAGCTTGAGGTCACAAACATTCTCCTTCAGGATTTTTGGTAGACAGCAGAATTCATGGCTGCATTTACCACAGCAAGTCTTCCAGGTCCTGAAGCAGCAAAACAGCCCCAGACCATCACACTACTACCATCAAATTTTACTGTTGGTATGATGTTGCTTTTCTGAAATGCTGTCTTACTTCAACTCCAGATGTAATGGGACACACACCTTCCAAAAAGTTCAACTTTTGTCTCGTCAGTCCACAATGTATTTTCTCAAAAGTCTTCGGGATCATCAAGAGGTTTTCTGGCAAACCTAAGATGAGCGCCCAGAGGCTCGGTCATGGAGGCGGTTGTCAAGCTAAATCACCGGGGGAATTATGGTGTCAAGCTTGGAATGTTCATCTCTGGCCGGTAACTCATCCTGGAGTGTGGGGTTTAGCCCCCACAGAAACCCCCCCATAAGTGCAACATCATTCCAACCAGACTCAGCGGCGAGAATACGAAAGTGGATGGAATAATCGCCTACAGTTTGGGTGCCCCATTTATAACCCAGCAGGCAATTACAAAAGTTTCCCCCCCCCACCAGATTGGTGTGGCCAAAAACCTTCTTGAAATCAAGGGTAAATTCATGATAAGAGTAATCGGGGCTTACGGAACCCCTAACAAATACCTGCACCCATTCTAGGGCAAGGCCATCTAAAAGTGTGATTATGTAGCTCACTTTGCTTTGGTCGGTCGGAAAATCAGCTTGGGATCTTTGATAAACTAATTGACACTCCAAGAGGAACCCTTTAAAGCCCCCATCCTCCCACTGTAGTGTGCAGGTGCTGGGATGGAAAGGACTCGGCCGGCAGACACGGATTTGATGGGCAGGGCAATTGCAGCTGACGGAGGGGAATAAGCTGCCACCAAACCAGGGGAGAAGGAAAAAGTGAGCTGATTCATAAATTGGCTCAGCCGATTCTGGGTAATAGCTGATTGAAGGGATAATTGGTCAATTTTGACCTAGAGTGCAGTGAGGCATTCTAATGAAGAACCTGATGTGGTTCCTGCCGGGTCCTGAGATTGGTGGGATTGTAAAGACATGGTTAAATAAAGCAGTACCTAAGGAGCAGAGACCCAAACAGATTCACAGGTCAGGTGCAAGGTAGGTGGTTTGATTTACAATAAGCATGGTAACTGTGCCAGGACTGCAGCCCTATGGAGGGTGGAGGGGGATGTTAATGTCAAACTGATTGCTTGCAATGTACTATGTTTGAGAATACTACAGTAAGGGAAAAAAATATTTACTTGTTCTGCTTGCAGGTGGTGATTCGGAACAGGGGAGCTGATATTGCAGGCAGGATGGTGGTGGCTCTGAAGTGAAAGTTGAGCAGGGGTTTTTCCAAAACTGGGAGTAAACTTCAGTGGAAGAGGGGGAGTTGTGGACGAAGACTGACAGTTACTCCTGCTTGACTTACAGGCTGATCCAGGGGAGAAGAGCGTCCAGTCTCCACAAGGCAGAGAGAAACACAACAAACACGTGTGTAAAATGGGCTTACCTGGTTTCAAGTATGCTGGAGGGTCAGGGTGGGGCTGAGTTGCGAGCAAGCAGGCGCACACACAGAATATAACAAGCACAGTTCCAGGGTACAGCAGGTGATCTTGTGGCAGTGTAGGCTTTGATGTCAAGACAATCCCACAGAGAAATGATGCCAGCTCACCTATTAAGTAGGGTGAAGCCCAGTAGCTGCACAGCTGAAGCAAATGAGAGATGATTAATGATGCATGTGTGCTAGCTCACCGCAGGACATGACAGGATAGAACAGCAACAGATAATTGTGAAAGTCACTGAGCCAACTGAATTGGTAAATTCAATGGTTGCTGCAGAAAAAAAACACACAGAGGCAAGCTGAGAAAGTGTTTAGACCCAAAAGACCTAAAAAAAAGTCATCAAAAGGCCACGTTACCCATTACCCTCTCTTGATGACATCACACCCAGGTAAACAGGAGCTTGTTATTTCAGTGTCATGGATGCCAGGCCAGGCTGCTGGGCAGTAAAGCCTTCAGCCCACCATCCCCCCAATTTTAACTGTACTCTGGTAGCTCACACACCTGCACACAATTATATCACACAACTATCACAGACCCATCATGATACGTGCATGTGGGAGTGGGGTGGGGGTCTTCCCCCACCCCTTTTGCCCTCATTCTGCCGGGGCCCTGGGAGCCCGGTGGGAGGCCTTGGGCCCGTCATGTTGTCAAAATACCTGGGTGCTGCCAAATGAATAGGTGTGAGCGTGGGAGTGAGAGAGTGATTGAACAAGAGAGTAAGCGAGAGTGAGGGAGTGATGAATGGAAACTGCGTTGGTGGGTTGGTTTTGTGAGGCACTTTGCATGTCAGGAGGCATCTCAAAGTGCTTGCAGTGGTCCACTGATCAGTCACTCAGGTGGGCTTTGGGGGTGGTGGTCTGTTTCTGTGACCACAGCCACCCTGGGGCCGATCCGGGGGCATGTGGCTGCTGGCCTGCGCCAGCAGTCTCACCAACAGCTGCCGGGTGCTGATGTGCATTCATGCTTGCTGCATCTGCACTGCGGCCGCCCTAAGTAATAAGGGTGAATGAGTATGGGTAAGTGTGTGGGTAAGAGCACAAGTGGATGCGAGTAGGTCGGAATGCAAGTGAGAATGTGTGTATGGGTGAATGTGAGTGAGTGTGGGTGACTCTGAGGGTGAGAGGGAGTGGGAGTGAGATTGAGTGGGTACAGGAGTGCGAGTGTGGGATTGTATGGGGGAGAGTGTGAGCGAGAGTGAGAGAGTGCATGTGGGTGCATATGAGAACATGAGGGTGTGAGTGCATGGAGCGCATGGGAATGTGTGTGTGTGCTGGTCAGGAGGTGCTGGATTGAGGAGGTAGTGCTTCTTGGCTGTGTGGGCTCCCCTGGATGGGGGGGGGCAGCCACGTGGGTCCCCTCTGCCTTGCTCTCGCCTTCTTTGAGTGTGGGGTGTTAGGGTCCCCAGGGTGTTCGGCAGTGTCACTGGGGTGGGCCCACTGTGAGGGTGTCTGTGGGGGCTTGCGCTGGGGGCACGGGCCGGTCTTTGGCCCAGGGGATGGGGACGCTGGCCTCCTGGTGCCTGGACCCGGGGGCTGGCATTGGCCCCACTGAGGAGGCGGGGGTTGGCCGGTCTGGGTGCATGGGCCCACCACGCCGATCGCTTGGCAGCCTGGACTCCCTCGGCTGTCCCTCCTGGGGTGGATGGCTTGCTGTCACTTTTGTGCTCCGTGGGTGTCGGTGGCATTGTCCTGTTTGCTTGAGGTTTCTGGGTGGGGGGGGGTCCTCTGACCGTCCACCCTCTTCGTATGTTTCCTAACAAACCACTCACATGCATACACTTATTTTGTGTGTGCTCTCAAACACACACACACGTTTGCACACACACATATGTCTCTCCTTCAACAGGTGTAGATACCAGACTCGTGTTGAGACCTTTTCAGTGTAAGAAACAGTCTGTCTTCTGTTTGTTTGTTTTTTTAGTTGTTAGTTTGTTTGTCATCTTTATTTGTCCCCCCTCCCCCACGTGAGTCCTTCGTGGGTAAAGCAATTTAAACAAAGTATTAAAAGTTATTACAAGAGGAGTTTATAAACAATATACAGTACATACTGTATATATGTACTGTATAAAGCTCCTTTTGGCAAAGTAAATCTGTTTGGCAAAATAAGGGAAGCAGATTTCAGTTCTGCTCAACTAGCTGCCTGACAGGGCAAGCGAAAAAAGAAAAAAAAGAAATGTCCCCCTCCCAATTCGTGTGGCCAAAACCCTTTTCGAAGTCATGGGTAAATTCATGATAAGAATAATCAGGGCTGACGGAACCACTAACAAATGCCTCTACCCATTCTAGGGCAAGGCCATCCAAAAGTGTTATTATGTAGCTCACCTTGTTTGGTTGGTCAGAAAATCATCTGGGGTTCTTTGATAAAGTAATTGACACTGCAAGAAGAACTGTTTACAGTCCCCCCCCCCCCCCCATCTTCCGGGTGTAGTGGACAGGAGTTGGGCTGGAAAGGACTCAGCCGGCAGACACATATTCAGTTGCGGGGCGGCTGCAGCTGACGGAGGGGAATCAGCTGCCACCGTACCAGACAAAAATGAGAAAGCAAGCTGATTCATAAATTGACTCAGCTGATTCTGGGTGATGGCTGATTGAAGGGATAGTTAGCAGCGAGGCGTTCTAATGGAAACCTGATGTGGTTCCTGCCTGGTCCTGAGTTTGGTGGAATTGTAAAGACATACTTAAACAAAGCAGTACCCAAGGAGCAGAGACCCAAACAGATTCATAGGTCAGGTGCAAGATAAGTGGCTTTAATTACAATAACCATGTGTCATGGATCTCCCATGTGCTATTACACAATGCACGGAGGAGTAAAACGAAAGGACAGATTTACGTGCAAGGGTTACACCACAGACAAATTTATTAAAGTAAAGACAAACAGTTCCAAAATTGTGCAGACATGCAAAAACACAAGCAGGGTACACTTACTGGCAAACACGGAGGGATGTGTTGAGGGCACACCACAGTGTACAGTGGCAAGCGCTGCCACGGCAAACCATAACCAAGACAGGCACATATGACAATACAAGGATCTAGCAATAGTGGACTGGAAATGGGCTGCTTAAGTACCACCATTGCTGGAAGAGGGAGATTGGGTGCACCTGGGCAAGGAGCGGGAAAGGTAATCATCAGGAATTGAACCAGCTGACCAACAAGAGAGAGGGGGCGTGGTCAGACCACCAAGCTGTCAGAGAGCGCCCACACGAATGGAGGTCAAAGGAGGCTACCTCACAGCTGCCGGCAAGAAACAATGGCTGCAGGTACGGAAAAGTAACCTAGTTAACATAGAGACTACAAGAAACTCAAAAGATAACACAATACACAAATACACAGATAAACCTTAGCCACAGAAGGTCAGAACCAAGTCCGAAGGACAACCCGGCCCGGTTCATGACAGAGCCCCCCTCTCTAGGGGTTGATTCCAGACACCCAAGGTAACATCACAAATGAAAGGAAAAGCCCTGCCCCCCCCCCCATCCCGGAAGGAACAGCAACCCACAAACCAAGTTGGGAGGTAGGGGGAGCAGGTTAGAAGGGAACAAAAACAACCCTGCCCAGGACCCACAACAGAAAAAAAAAACAATTAATCCCTCAAGTCCAAAAGTGTGGAGGCTCGGGAGCCCAGGGGAGCCCAGGGAGCCCAAGCACAGCAGAAGGTCCGGTGGACAGAGTCCGGCGGCCTGCCGGGAAACATGGGCCACCTTACCCATAGACTCAGTCCCTCCGGTGGTCGGCCAGCGCTGTTGAGCCACCAGGACTGGAGAGGTAAGGCAGGAGGCAGCCTGCCCACCGGGAGACTCACTGGTGGGTGGCTGGGCTGCAGGAGGGGAACCACGGCGGCATCAGGCTGAGGATTCAAGGCCCTGGCATCCTCAGGCTTACCGACAGCACCCTCGATGGTCCTGGCTTGGGACACAGCTGTAACCCACGGTGGACTCCAGCTGGAGCCCTGCAGCACAAGAGGTGGACTCCAGCTGGAGCTCTGTAGCACCAGCAGTGGACTCCGTCTGGAGCCCTGCAGCGCCCGTGGTGGACTCTGGCTGGAGCTCTGCAGCGCCCGCAATGGACTCCAGCTTGAGCCCTGCAGCACCTGCGGTGGACTCCGGCTTGAGCCCTGCAGCACCTGCGGTGGACTCTGGCTGGAACCCTGCTGCACCCGTGGTGGACTCCGGCTGGAGCTCTGCAGCACCCGCGGTGGACTTCTTGTATGTACCCTCTGCAACTTTTCCTATTATGTTAGTAAAACTGCAGGTACATCCCCACACCGTTGTAGCTGGTTAAAATGAAAAATTTGTGGGGTGCAGTTACAACAGGCTTCCGAAGCCGATGATCATCAGTGTTACATTCAGCCACTCCCCCCGCAGGTTAAACACCCCAAGTTGTGTTTTTTTTGTCACATTGAAACATTCGTTGATGACAGAGGGGAGCATGCAACGTTTCTTGTGTACGCTAAAACATCGAAAGGTGAAGAAAAGTGTTTTTACGGTACAGTCTGCGTAAAACAGTTTCTTATGCATTTCAGAAGCGAAAAGTACATGCGTAATGTATTCATAGCACACAATGCCAGAGGGTTTGACGGTTACCTGATCTTGAATGGCATGATAAAAGAGAATATAATACCGCAACAAATTTTCATGACGGGCAGTAAGATCCTAAGTTTTCAGGAACCTCATTATAATTCTAAATTCATCAGCTCGGTATCCTTCCTACCTATGCGTCTGAACGCGATGCCTAAAGCTTTAGGCTTTAGTGAGGTGAGAAAGGGGGTCTTCCCCCACGGATATTCTGCCACAGAGCATCTAAATTATGCAGGTCCTTACCCACCAACGTCCGACTATGGCGTAGAACGTATAACGGTTGCTGAGCGGGCGGAGTTCAATAAGTGGTACAACAAGGTCAAAGACGGGTCATTTGACTTTAAACAGGAGGCTCTGCATTATTGTAAAACGATGTGGACATTCTAGCCACGGGGTGCGTTAAATTTAGAGAGCGGTTCCTCACCGACACGGGTGTGGACCCTTTCTCCAGTGTCACGATAGCATCAGCCTGTATGAAAATGTTTCTTACCAATTACCTGGCCCCTAACACCCTTGCCATCCCATTCCCCAACAACTACAGATGTTAGTGTAAAAGATTTTCTCACTCCTCGATCCAGTGGTTAGAATGGGTTTTTTGTAGATGGCTACACGACGATCAATGGTTTGAAGCAGGTCTATGAGTTCAACAGCTGCTATTTCCATGGTTGCATTTGCAGTTTTAAAAGCACGGAGATCTGCCCTCTTAGGGGCGTTACATTTGGAGAGCTGCATTTGAAAAGTGAGGAGAGGTTGCAGGCGTTACGCTCTATGCACAGTGTCCGCGTTACGGTGATGAGGGAGCACGAGTGGGATGAGAAGAAAAAATCATGCAAGGAGGTGAAACATTTTCTAAAAATGTTTAACCCACCAGACCCCCTTTTACCATGCCGGGCCCTTTACGGGGGCAGGACGAGCACTCTAAAACTGAGACATGCCACAGGGGCGGATGAAACAGTACACTATGTAGATGTCACTTCTCTGTACCCCTATATTAACAGCACGTGTTTTTACCCTCTAGGCCATCCCACCATCATTTACAAAGATTTGGGGGATCCTCTAAGCTATTTTGGCTTAATCAGAGCCACCATCTACCCACCCCACGGTCTCTTTTTTCTGTTCTACCCTACAAAAGTTCTGGAGGTAAATTAACCTTTCCACTGTGTCTAACGTATGCTGAAACCAACCAACAAGATGCTGTTTGCGTGCAAGGCAAGGAGGCAAGAGCATTGACAGGGGTCTGGGTCACTGTGGAGTTTAACAAAGCCCTGGAGCTGGGGTACAGAGTGGGTGAAATCACAGAAGTGTGGCATTTTGATCAAAGTAGCAATGCAGTGTTTGTAGATTACATACACAAATTTCTAAAAGAAAAACAGGAGGCATTGGGTTACCCCCCAGATGTGACCGATCAGGAGAGCAAGGACATCAGGGACTATCACCGTCATCAGGGCATTCTGTAAGACGCCGTTAAAATACAAGAGAATCCGTTCTGCCTCCAGGTCTCAAAACTGATTTTGAACTAGCTTTGGGGGAAATTTGCGCAGAGAGATAATCTGATTCAGACCGTTGTGGTCTCAGAACCTAGAGTTTTTCACCTACTTGTTTTCAAGTAAATACAAGGTGGAATACTTTAATGTTCTGGATGACGACAAAGCACTGCTTAGGTGGAAATATAACGATCGTTGCATTCTACCCCTGGTAAAACTAATAACATTTTTATAGCCGCCTTTACCACAGCCCACGGGCATCTGAAGCTATACGGTTATCTGGAAAAACTGCAAGAGAGGGTTCTTTACATCGACATGGATAGTTTAATTTACGTGGTAAAGAACGGTGAGATGCCTCTGGAGTTGGGTAATTATCTGGGGGATTTGACGGATGAGTTGGACAGGGATACCATTCAGGAATTTGTATCCGCAGGCCCCAAGAGTTATGCCTACCAAACGAGGAACAAAAAGAAGGTCATCATGAAGGTCCAAGGTATCACGCAAACCTGATCATGTTGCAAGCGTGTCAGTTTTGACAGCGTCAGAAATTTGGTGGAGGATTACATGACAAATTCGGGAGAGAGAGTGATTGAGACACCACATTACAACATAGGACATGATTAAAGGGGGTTTGTATTGAGAAACTTGTCATTTCAGAAAAAGTTCAGAGTTGTGTATAATAAAAGCTGTCTCTTTAGGGACGGGACCACTATGCCTTTTGGTTATTAGTTTTTTTTGAGGAAAAAAATGTCACATCTTACCCAGGAAATAGAGGAAATTGATTTTGATCCTAGGTTCACCTTTCCATTTTCATGTTTGGTGGTGGGACTGAGTAGCTGTGGCAAGACTTATTTTGTTTCAAAGGTACTGGAAGACTGTGAACATGTTGTAAATATTGTATGGATTTGTACGTGTCATCAGCCTATGTACAGTGAACTGCAGAAGGTGAATAAAAGAATAAAATTTGTTGAAGGACTCCCTGATTCTTTTGAAGATGAAAACCTGTTTCCTTCCGATCAGACACACCTGATTATTCTGGACGATGCTATATTTCAAGCCTCCGACCATCCTGAAGTAGCAAGAATTTTTACCCAGTACAGGCATCATAGAAACCTGAGCGTCATGATGCTGATGCAAAACGTCTTCCAAAAGGGTAAATACAGCCGCACCATTAGTCTGAACAGCAATTATCTTTTGATGTTTAAAAACCCACCGGATAAACTACAAAAAGATATATTAGCACGTCAAATCTTCCCATCTCAAAAGGCCTTCTTCCTAGAGAGTTTTGAAGATGCCACCAAAGATCCCCATGGGTATTTAATAGTAGACCTCACACCCTCCTGTCCGGAACAATACAGGTTCAGGACGGGTATACTTCCTCACAAGAAGTTGACCATGTATGTGCCCAAAACATCAGCCTAGCTCATCATGTCTGCACGTATGAAGAGGAACGCTATTTTACTCATGGCGCTGTACCACGCCTCCCCCAGAAAGCGCAGGGATATTCTCATCCATAGCTCTCCGGACTTTATTCAGACATTGTGTGAGATTGCTCTGAATCTTTTAAAAGGGAACATTCCATTGTCCGATTGTCAATACAAGAAACTACAAAGGCGGAAAAAAATTATCAGACTGTTGGCCAATAAGAAAACTAGTTTAAAACGCAAACACCAGGTTCTAAAAAAAACAGTCGAGCGGTTTTCTATTGCCTCTGCTATCCGCTGTGGTGCCCATGGTCAGGGATCTTATCGGTGGACTGGTGAGAAGAACTTAAAAATAAAAAGATGACTCCGTGGCTTTCTGAAGATGAACCAGATCGCTCATATTTTTTTCCAACCAGCTTCTCGTACATATCATTGATGGGCTCGTGGATGACTCTGGTCGATTGTAGCTCCAACAGAAGAGTCTGTTTTGGTTCGTTGATCGTCAGCCTGACTGTTATGGAGTTTTAAGAGGTGTTGGATGGCTGGAATAAACCCCAGTGTGTAGAGTCTCCCCATCAACCAGTGAAAGTTTTCCTGGTAGAAACCCTCAGTGATCACATCCAAGCATTGGTGCTGCCTCTGACTGGGGTGGTTAATACGACATCCCAGACATTTCTCATGTTGGTACTCCTCCAGAGTTTTGCTGAGCAAATGAAGCAAGGCTGATTTTACAAGTCTGAAGAACACGTTGCTCATCCACCTGTCAGGTTGATCTTCTGGCAATGTTACTGACATTGATGGTGAATTGTGGCCCAATAATGTATGTGAAGGGTGCGTGACCAGACACCCCGCACAGTCACACTTGATGTCTGTGGGACTCAGGGTTTTAGGATGGTCTATATCGTCGGTGTCTGGAAGATCTATGGGTCGTAGAGGGTATCGGCTCTCTGGGATCTCCACAGACACCGGAGGCTCCGGGGTCTCTGTGCACTGCACGGGTCCTGGGGCCTCTAGGGTCTGCTCGGGCTGTAGGATCTCCGAGGTCTGTAAGGACTGCTGAGATTCCATGATTGGAGAGAGCCATTCTTCCACCAGTTTGACGGCCGAGGTTTTAATTTTGGATTGAGAACCCCGAAACTTTGAAGGATCAAGACCTGACTTCACTGAGGTAAGCGCGATACATCTGACAATGTAGTTTCTCTTTGGGTTGCTCATGGCAATACAGGGTTTTTCACCAATGGCGATCTGATGTCCGCAGAACTGTCTGTGCTTTTTAAAGAATTTTTAGCACATGCCTGAGAGTGTGTGTGTGTGTGTGTGTGTGTGTGTGTGTGTGTGTGTGTGTGTGTGTGTGTGTGTGTGAAAAACATTGTTAACATTCCGTTCTCACGCTATCCCACATATGGACAACATATTAAAAACACAGCTGTCACTTCAAATGGCAAGTTCCGGTCAAAGGTCATGTTTTCAAAGCACTTGATTGACAACCTCATTACGCGAAGTGACATATGGACAATAGATTAGAAATAAAGCTGTCAGTTCAATGAGAAGATCAAAGCACTTGACTGACAACCTCATTAACCTTGAAACATATGGACAGTAGATTAGAAACAAAGCTGTCAGTTTAATGAGATGATCAAAGCACTTTGATTGACAACCTTATTACGCGAGGTCACGGGGGGGTCAGGATCAGGTCAGGTCAAAGGGGGCATGGCACCTGTCAAAATGAGATTAAGGGTGTGTTAAAGTACAACCCTGCCTCTCTCCCATCAGCTATGCATCAAAATCACACACAGATAGTGAAGTCAACTATGCCCAGACTGAGAAAAAGCTACAGTGGATATAAAACATCTACACACCCCTGTTCAAATTAGAGATAAGCCAATACTGTGGAGGAACAAAATAAGTTCAGGCGAGACACGGCGAGCTGAAGGTTTAAGAGTTTTATTCCTCCATCATCATGAGACACACTGCAGCACTGTGTGCTGTGTGTGCACTAGTGAGGCATGTAAAGTCAGCTCTTTTATACAGACAAGAGAGAATGCATGGCACATTTACATATTGATATACATATCAAACAATACATATCAATCGTGTGATTAACTGGTGCCAGACTCCTCTCCTTCCTCCGGGGATGAATAACAATAATCACTGTTCTGGTTGCCCCCCTAGGGCTCTCTGTTCTTATGCAATCCCTGCTGAGCATGAATATTATCAGTCTGCATTGTGCTGGGTGCCCACAATACCACTTTTTCAAATCCGATAAGATACTGTGGCCTTGAGTATCGACCGATACCGATCCAAAACTAATACTGTCTCTCTTAAATACAGAACATACTTTGGTAATGACTGGCTGCATTTAGCACACATAAAAACATACAGTCGTGAAAAAATTTTGACATCCTTTAAATAGTCAGTCCTTTATTAAGAAATGTTCACATATCTATGTCTGATCTTGTTTTTGTTTTTATTTGCATTTATTTAAATTATTTTAGCCATTTTAAGTGTGAATGAAGGTGGGGGTGTCATAATTAAGATGGGGGGTGTCTTAATTTATTCCTCACTATTTGTTAAGAATTTCAATTTACAGAAAATTTATAAAAAGTATTTAATTCATTTTTAATTTAGTTATATTAGATTTTGCTTTTTTTAATTTTGTGTACTTTATTGATCCCCAGAGGGGAAATTCAGGGCATCCACCTGGATAGATGAAGCAGCCACGGTACGGCGCTATCCCTTCACCATTCACACACACATTCACACCTAGGGCCACTTTGGAGTCTCCAATTAACCTAACTTCCATGTTTTTTTGGCATGTGGGAGGAAACCAGAGAAATCCCGGAGTAAACCCACGCAGACACGGGGAGAACTTGCAAACTCTACACAGATCACTGTTGGTCAGGGGCTGGAATCGAACCCCGGATCCCATGGCCGAGGGTGAGTTGCTAGGCTGCCGCAGTGCTACTCCATTAAACACGGAAACCCTGGTTTTCCACAAGAGCAAAGCGCTGGGCATTGAGCAGATAAATTTGACAGTTTCATCTGTTATCATCTTTGCTTTTTTACTCTCAGAAGGTAGTTTGTCACGTTTCGGAAAAGAGTCCAGCAGTATCTGTTACAGCACAGGATTTCTTATTTTTGTGCTTGGCGCTTGGCAGAATTCGGCATATTCCTTACCGCGCTGGTACCACCCCGCAAAGTAGTTGCATTCTGCAGTCCTGCTTTTTAGTTCCACACTGCAGACATGTTGAGGCAAGTCCCATTCACCGCGGTGCTGCTCTAGTGTTTGCTTTTGTCTATGGCAAGCCACGTGCAGCATGGATGAGAACGGTTACCACACTTTCATTTTAATATCATTATTAATGTATCGGATTGGTAAATGACTTTTATTCCTTACCGATACCAATCCAGGCAAAATAGCTGGATCGGACCCAATACATACACACACACACACACACACACACATATATATATATATTTTAATATGTACATATGTATACTAGCTGCTCTTGTTTTTTCTTGCCTTCTGATTGTTGCTCTGAGTGTTGCTATCCCTGTGCTGTTGCAATCCTGGAATTTCCCCATTGTGGGACTAATAAAGGCTTATCTTATCTTATCTTATCTTAATACCAATACTTGGGATTGGATCGGCTCATCTGTAGTTCAAATGCAAGGTTTTGCGATGTAAAAAAAATAAAAATGAGACCAAGATAAATAATTTCAAAACCTTTTCTACCATTAATGTGACCTATAACCTGTACTACCCATTTGAAAAACAAACTGAAATCTTTTAAGTGGAAAAATTAATAAAAAACTTACAATAACCTGGTTGCATAAATATGCACACCCTGTTATAATTGTGGATGTTGCTCTGTTCAGAATTAAATAATTGCATTCAAACTTATGTTGTGGGAGTCAGCACACTCCTGCCACATTTAAAGTGCCTGTGATTAACCCCCCCAAAAATTCAGCTGTTCTAGTCGGCATTTGCCAAGGTACTGGAGAGGAGAGTCCGGCCGTTGGTCGAACCTCGGATTCAGGAGGAGCAATGTGGTTTTCGTCCTGGCCGTGGCACATCGGACCAGCTCTTTACCCTCTCGAGAATTCTTGAGGGTTCGTGGGAGTTTGCCCAACCAGTTTACATGTGTTTTGTGGACTTGGAGAAGGCGTTTGACCGCGTCCCTCGTGGATTTTTTGGGGGGGTGCTTCGGGAGTATGGGGTATCGGGCTTGTTGTTACGAGCTATTCGGTCTCTGTATGACCGTTGTGAGAGTTTGGTTCGTATTGCCAACTCTCGGTCGGAGTCATTCCCAGTGAGAGTTGGGCTCCGCCAGGGCTGCCCTTTGTCACCGATCCTGTTCATAATTTTTATGGACAGGATTTCTAGGCGCAGCCAGGGAATGGAGGGTGTCATGCTTGGTGACCACAGGATCTCATCTCTGTTGTTTGCAGATGATGTTGTCCTGTTGGCTTCATCCAGCAATGACCTACAGCTCTTGCTGGGACGGTTTGCCGCTGAGTGTGAAGCGGCTGGAATGAGAATCAGCACCTCCAAGTCCAAGTCCATGGTCCTCAGCCGGAAAAAGGTGGATTGTCCTCTCCGGGTTGGGGACAGGCTACTGCCCCAAGTGGAGGAGTTTAGTATCTTGGGGTCCTTGTTCACGACGTGAGGGGAAAATGGAGCGAGAGATCGACAGACGGATTGGAGCAGCATCTGCAGTGATGCGGACGTTGTACCGGTCTGTTGTGGTGAAGAGGGATCTTAGTTCTAAGGCAAAGCTGTCGATTTACCAGTCAATCTATGTTCCTACTCTCACCTATGGTCACGAGCTTTGGGTAATGACCGAAAGAACGAGATCGCGGATACAAGCGGTTGAAATGAGCTTTCTCCGTAGGATTGCTGGACTCACCCTCAGAGATAGGGTGAGGAGCTCAGTTATCCGGGAGAGGCTCAGAGTAGAACCGCTGCTCCTCCACATTGAAAGGAGTCAGTTGAGGTGGTATGGGCATCTGATTAGGATGCCTCCTGGACGCCTCCCACTTGAGGTGTTTCAGGCACGTCCACTGGGAGGAGACCCCCGGGGCAGACCCAGGACTCGGTGGAGAGGACTATGTCTCCCAGCTGGTCTGGGAACGCCTTGGTATTCCCTCTGAAGAGCTGGAGCAGGTGGGCTGGGGAGAGGGAAGTCTGGGCTTCTCTGCTTGAACTGCTGCCTCGCGACCTGGACCTCCGGAAAAGCGGTAGAAGAATGATGGAATGGATGGATAGTTGGCATTTCCTGACAGTTTTGTAGTCATGTCTTACAGCACAAGCCATGTCAGCAGAGAGCTTCCAAAGCATCAGCGGGATCTTATTGTTTAAAGGTATCAGTAAGGAGAATGGTACAGAAGAATTTCTAAGGTATTAAATATACCATAGAACACAATGAAGACAGTCATCATCAAGTGGAGAAAACTTGGCACAACAGTGACATTATTAAGAATTGGACATCTTCCAAAATTGATAAAAGACGAGAAGAAAACTGGTCAGGGAAGTGGCCAAGAGGCCGACAGCAACACTGAGGGAGCTGCAAGAATTACTAGCAAGTACTGGCTGTTTAGTACATGTGATAACAATCTCTGATCTTCTTCATACCATATCTGAGCTATGGGGTAGGGTGGCAAGACGGAAGCCTTATCTTATGAAGAAAAACATCCAAGCCTGGCTACATTTTGCAAAAACACATTTGAAATCTCCCAAACACATGTGGGAAAGGTGTTATGGTCTGATGAAACCAAGGTTGAACTTTTTGCCATAATTCCAAAAGGTACATTTGGTGCAAACACGACACTGCTCATCACCAACAGAACACATACCTACAGTGAAGTATGGTGGTGGCAGCATCATGCTTTGCTTTTTATTTTTTGTCTTCAGCTGGAACTGGGGTCTTAGTAAAGGTGGAGGGAATTATGAAAAGTTCCAAATACCAGTCAGTGTTGGCACAAAACCTTCAGGCTTCTGCTAGAAAGCTGAAGATGAAGATGAACTTCATCTTTCAGCACGACAATGACCAAAAGCACACATCCAAATGAACCAAAGAATGGCTTCACTAGAAGAAGATAAAGTTGTGGAATGGCCTAGCCAGAGTCCAGACCTGGATCTGATCAAACATCTGCAGGGTGATCTGAAGAGGGCTGTGCACAGGAGATGCCCTCGCATCCGACAGATTTGGAGTGTTTTTGTAAAGAAGAGCGGGCAAATATTGCCACATCAAGTTTGTGGGATGCTGATAGACCTCCTACCCAAACAGACTGAGTGCTGTAATAAAAGCCAAAGGTGCTGCCACAAAGTATTTGTTTAAGGCTGTAGTAGATTACTACTACAGCAGCAGTACAAGAATCAGAATCAGAATCAGAATCAGAATGAGATTTATTGCCATTGTTCATGTAGTACACAAACAAGGAATTTGTCTCGGTGCAATGCTGCAACATTAAACATAGAGTAGCACTAAAGATAAAAATGAAAAACTATGCATGCAATAAAATGTAGAATATGAATGAGTAATACTAATCTATGCAATTATTAAATATATTAACAAGCAGCAGATATTTTGGAGTTCCACATAGTGCAGACGGTAGTGCAAAAGAAAACAGTGATAATTATCATGAGTCCGGTTGAGCTGCTGTACGTAGTGCACGAGGGTCTAATAAGTCACTTAGTGTTCAGCAGTCTGATGGCAGAGGGGAAGAAGCTGTTCATGTACGGGAGGTTTTAGTCTGAATGGACCGAAGTCTTCTACCTGAGGGAAGGGGGGCAAACAGTGCGTGTCCAGGGTGTGAAGGGTCAGCTAGGATCCGACCTGCATGCCTCCGGGTCCTGGAGATGTACAGGTCCTGGAGGGATAGGAGCTTGCAGCCGATCACCTTCTCAGCAGCTCGCACAACGTGCTGCAGTCTTAGTCTGTCCCTGGCAGTGGCTCCTGCGTACCACACGGTGATGGAGGTGGTGAGGATGGACTTGATGATGGCCATGTAGAACTGCAACAACATCTTGGTGGGTAGCTTGAGCTTCCTCAGCTGCCGCAGGAAGAACATCCTCTGCTGGGCCTTTTTGATGAGGGAGCTGATGGTCGGCTCCCACTTGAGGTCCTGGGTGATGGTGGTGCCCAGGAAGCGGAAGGAATCCGCAGTGGTGATGGGAGAGTCTGTGAGGGTAAGGGGGGATGAGGGGCTGTGACTTTTCTGAAGTCCACGATCATCTCCACTGTCTTCAGCTGGGCCATCTCTCTCCTGTAGGCGGACTCGTCGCCTTTGGAGATGAGCCCGATGAGGGTGGTGTCGTCCGCAAACTTGATCAGCTTGACAGACTGGTGGCTGGAGGTGCAGGAGTTGGTGTACAGGGAGAAGAGCAGGGGGGAAAGTACACAGCCCTGGGGTGATCCGGTGCTGATGCTGACAGAGTCTGAGACAGTCTTTCCCAGCTGCACATGCTGCCTCCAGTCTGTCAGGAAGTCGGTGATCCACCTGCAGAGGGAGTCAGGCACGTTGAGCAGGGACAGCTTGTCTTGGAGCAGAGCGGGGCGGATGGTATTGAATGCAGAGCTGAAGTCCACAAACAGGATCCTGACGTAGGTTCCCGGGGAGTCCAGGTGCTGCAGGATGGAGTGGAGGGCCAGGTTGACTGCGTCATCCACAGACCTGTTGGCTCTGTAGTCAAACTGCAGCGGGTCCAGGAGGGGAGTGGTGATGGTCTTGAGGTGGGGCAGGACCAGGCGTTCAAAGGACTTCATGACTACAGAGGTGAGCGCTACAGGTCTGTAGTCGTTAAGTCCAGTGATCCGTGGCTTCTTGGGGACAGGGACAATGGTAGAGGTTTTGAGGCAGGTCGGCACGTGGCATGACTTCAGGGAGGTGTTAAAAATGTCTGTGAAGACAGGAGTCAGCTCTTCTGCACAGTGTCTCAGGGTGGAGGGAGACACGCCGTCCGGACCGGGGGCCTTGCGCGGGTTCAGTCTGGAGAACTGTCTGTGCACGTCCTGCTCACTGATGACAAGGGCAGGGGGGGAGGAGTGGGGGTCCGCCTTTGATGAAGTGGGGACCATGGAGGCAGTGGCGCTGGGGGGAGGGGGGGAGTTGGACACAGCTGACGAGGTGTCAAAGCGGGCATAGTGTTGGGACAGTCTTTGACAAAGGGTTTTGTCATCCTGACCCTTTGAAGCCTGAGGCCGATAGTTGGTGATTTGCCTCAGTCCTCTCCACACAGAAGCAGAGTCATTAGCAGTGAACTGTTGCTGGAGTCTCTCAGAATACACAGATTTAGCTCTCCTCAGCTCTCTGCTAAACCGGTATTTGACCTCCCTGTAGCAGTCCCTGTCTCCACTTTTCAACGCTGCTTCCTTCTCCTTCCTGATCTGTCTGAGCTTGGCTGTGAACCAGGGCTTGTCGTTAGAGTAACTCACCCTGGTGCGTGATGGAAGAATGCTCTCCTCACAAAAGTGGATTTATGAGTTCACAGTGTCCGTGTACTCATCGAGATCATGCGTGGCTCCTTTAAACATGCCCCAGTCAGTTATTTCCAAGCACGTGCGCAGCTTCTCCCCAGCTTCACTGGTCAATTTCCTCGTAGTGCTCACAACAGGTTTTGTGAGCTTCAGCCTCTGTCTGTATGTGGGAATCAGGTGGACCATCACGTGATCAGATAGTCCGAGCGCAGCGCGGGGAACAGCGCGATACGCGTCCTTAACTGTAGTGTAACAGTGATCCAGCATGTTCTCTCCTCTGGTGGGGCATTTTATAAACTGTTTGTAGCGGGGGAGATCGTGGCTCAGGTTGCTGTGGTTAAAGTCGCCAACCACAATAACCAGAGAGTCCGGAAAAGATCGCTCCTCTTGCTGAATGTGATCCGCGAGCGGGCGCTGAGCCTCGCGCACGTCCGCGTTGGGCGGGATGTAAACAGCGGCCAGGATGAATGAAGCAAACTCACGCGGGGAATAAAAAGGCTTGCAGTTGATGAATAAATATTCCAGAGCGGGAGAACAGTGTTGAGAGATCACAGTTACATCAGAGCACCAGCTGTTGTTGATATAGAAGCAGACTCCTCCTCCTGTGGTCTTGCCGGAGAGCTCCTTATCTCGGTCTGCACGAAACAGCTGAAATCCCTCGAGGAGGAGCACGCTGTCTGGTGTCCTTTGTTTGAGCCAGGTCTCAGTAAAGCAGAGGACACACGAGGTAGAGAGGTCCTTAAATCGCATCAGCAGTCTCAGTTCATCTACCTTGTTATAGAGAGAATTGACGTTGGACAGAAATATCCCAGGCAGAGCCGTGCGCGTGCCTCTCCTGCAAAGCCGCACGAGAGCGCCAGCTCGTCTTCCTCTCTTTCGCCGTCTCACTTTTTGGGCTAAAAGGTGAACCAGATCGGCGGCAGGAGCCAAAAAAACTGGGAGTAGGTCCGTGGGAGTGAAAGTCCTCATATTTAGTAGCTCTTCACGGGTGTAAGAGCAGGCAGACACACAATTGACGAACAAAAACAAACAAAGCACAGCGCAACGAAGCACCATGGCGACCACTGTGGGCGCCATCTTGAGGGTCTCAGTAGCAACAACCCTCATGTGGCTCATGTATTCTCAACAACTCCAGCCTGATGCCAACCCGGAACATGTACCCTCATCAGGGCAGGAGCAAAAGATGTCTACGGGACGGCATAACTGTGCTGCATATGAATGTGGAAGGCCTCACCAAGGCAAAGATCAATGTGCTTGAACATCTTCTCCAAACACATAAAGCTACACCAGTTCTCCTCCAGGAGACTCATTCCACAGACAGCTCCGATTTGAAGATACACCTTGGCTGTACATACTGAGAGTGAAACCCATGGAATAGTCTTATTTGTCAAACACAAGGCTAAGTAGAAAGTGATAACCACCTCCCCCACAGACTCCAGTATTGAATGGGCCATTGTTGAAGTTGAGGGCGTTAATATCATCAACATCTACAACCCTCCTACATCCAGGTTTGATGTTAATTCCATTCCCATCTGTGACCGACCATGCATCAATGTGGGTGACTTTAACTGTCACAGCACTACCTGGGGCTACAGATGTACAGCCGCAGATGGCCATGACCTTAAGAACTGGGCCTCGGCTTCCAGTGTGCAACTTCCAAAACAGCCCGATAGTTTCCACTCAGGCAGATGGAACGCTACCTCATACCCTGATCTGGCCTTTGTTAACTTGAATGCTCCCCCCCCCCCGCCCAACGTGTCATTCTGGATCACTTCTCAAAATCCCAACACAAATCATCCATCATTGTCCCGGCCAACCCATTAGAACAAGTACCCACAAAACCTGTGAACAGATGGAACTTCCGCAAAGCTGATTAGAAACAGTATACGTTTAGAAATGCACAGACAGTAGGATACCTCATGACTTGGCGGCTAAAGCTAAGGATGGCAAAAACTACATCAACTGCCTTCCATCTCCACACCAAGGAGGTGTGCCATCAGCTTAAAGTCCACCTTGATGGGACACCACTGCCCTACAACCCAATTCCAACATACCTTGGTGTCAAACTCGAACGGCAGCTGACATACAGGTAACACATAGAATCCCAGTGCGTCAAGGTCTCTTCAAGGAACAACCGACTAAGTCGACTGGCAGGCTCATCATGGGGTGCTTCGACATCCACTCTATGCACCAGTTCTCTTGCCTTGGTGTACAGTGCCACTGAATATGCTTCCCCGGCATGGTGTCGGGGCTCATGCACCAGGAAGTTGGACACAATCATTAATGAAGCCATGAACCTAGTCACTGGCTGCCTTCGTGCTACCCCAACAGAATTCCTGCCAGTCCTGTAAGGAATTCCACCCACAGCCGTGTGAAGGGAACATCACACATACAGATTAGTTACCAAGGCTTTCCAGGGCACTGGACACCCATTGCACAACACTGTTCAGGAATCACAGCATCTTGGATGACAGAGGTTAACATCTCACCGGGCCTTTTCTCATCAAGCAGCCACCCTGTTGGGACTCAATTTCTATGTCCTGCAAAGATGGAGAAGAACCTGGCAGCACACCCCCAGACCAGCTCAATTTGTTGTGACTCCTCAGACGAAGCTACCACCAGGGGCAGAACTACCTAGGAGGTCACTATGCTCTGGAGTAGGCTGCTTCAATACTATGTTTCGCTGGGCTTGCACATGCGGTGCTGCACAACAGACAGCTCAACATATCATCCACCACTGTCCTGTTTTCAGCCCATCTGAGCATGTGAGCTTAAACCAGTGTTTCTCAATTATTTCCTGTTACGCCCCCTCTAGGATGATGAAAACATTTTGTCCCCCCCCCCACTCTCCGCCGCGACTATAAATAATATCATTTGTCTATAAAATTGTTATAAGTACACCTCTGTATAACATTGGATTCTTATTAACATTAAAGAAAACAAAAAAAGGAAAAAAAATAAATATAGATCAACTTACAACAAAGAATAACTTAATTAACATTGTTTTTTTAGTCTGTAACAGAAAAGATTTAAAGTGCATCAATTTGCCTGAAATTAAAAAAAAAAAAATTAAATCCTTATTCAAAACGTTTGTCTTTGAGTTTATCTACCAGCTATTCTTTAAGATTGTTAGCAATGTTATTTATACGTCTGGCGACAGTGTCATTGGACAGAGGGGTAGTTTTTATTTTTGCAGCACTTGTGTCATCCAGCATGACAGAGACCATGTCTAATGCTGCAGGCAGTAGCAGCTCCTGTGCTATAGTGTGGGGTTTTTTGCACTGAGCTATTTGGTACGCCACTTTATATGATGCTAACTGTGCTCGCTGGTCTACTGAAGTAGCATTCACAAAGCGGGATGATTGTTGGCAATGTTCGGCACGTTTTCGCTGAAAAAACTCAAGCGGCTTATCAGTGTGACTGGGGTGTAATGTCTTTAAGGCTTCATGCTGTCCACTGCCAACATTTTTAGACACAGTAAACAGGTCTTTCCTCGTCTCCCACCGTAGTCACAGTGAAGCCAAGCGCTACATACGCTTCACCATATATCCTCGTCTTAGCTTTCAGGAGACTCGTTTGTCTCATTATCTCCGTCTCTCTCCACCTTTCTTTTCATCACTGTTAAACATTTTTCCATGGTGTCTCTTGAGGGTTTGTTCACTGCACTTCATATCTCCTGCTCTGCGCTGTGTGTGAACATGCATGGTGCAAAAAACCCTTCACCATAGAGCTAATACTCCCTGCGCACACTCTGACAATGAGAGTGCCACTGCCACCTACTGTAGTGGATGTGCAATTACACTTTATTCTAGTACGGCAAAAAAAGCATGTTCCCCGGGGGCACATACGACCCCCCCCCCCCCCCGGCATCGCACCGCACCACTATTTGAGAAGGACTGACTTAAACAAACCTAACCCTGCCACTAGAAGATGGCTCCAACCACTGAACAACACTGCTTAGGTTCTCATATGCAAGAAGAAGAAATGTATGGGTGTGCATATTTTATGCAACCAGGTTATTGCAAGTTTTTTTTATTTTTTATTTTTCCTCTTTAAAGATTTCAGTTTGTTTTTCAATTGGGTTGTACAGGTTGTAGGTCACATTAATGGTGGAAAAAGTTTTGAAATAATTTAACTTGGTCTCATTTTTTTACATCACAAAAACCTGGCATTTGAACAGGGGTGTGTAGACTTTTTATATCCACTGTATATGCCCTTTTGTTTTAATGTAAAGGTTTCAATACATTTATGGATGGCATATCACAATGGAAAGCAACCACAAGCCACTTGAATCTATCATGAGAAAGCCATTGGCAGCAGCGCCCCCATGGCTACAGAAGATGATACTTCAGCTGCAGAGGTATGATTTGACAATCACACACAGACTCGGGAAAGATATTCCCGTGGCAGACACCTTCTCCAGAAAGTCACTGTCTGATGATAATAGCCTCAGAGATAGCATGGACATACAGGTATGTACCATGTACAGCAGTTTCCCTGTAAGTGACACTAAGCTGGTAGAGATCAGAGCAGAGACTCAAAAGGACACAGCTCACACTACTGATGAAAACAATCAATGGAGGATGGCCAGATGAGAGAAAATTGTGCCCACAGCACATAACGAATACCGGAACCATCGAGATGAACTGCCATAGATGAATGACAGCATCTTCAAAGGTGAGAAAATCATCATTTCCACTGCACTGCGCACTGAAATGCTGTCAATCAATCAATCAATCAATCAATCAATCAATCAATCAATCTTTATTTGTATAGCACTTTTAAAACATTAGATGCTGCACAAAGTGCTTTACATAGATAAAAACAATAGACACATTTAATTACATATTTTACATGATACAGCCCCACCCCTTCCAACCCTCCCATAAACATACCCACAAACACAACACACACAAGCATATACATCACCCCCTACTTCTCAAGAATACATGCTGGTCATATGGGTATGGAAAAGTGCAAGCAGAGAGCTTGAGACATTTTGTTTTGACCTGGGATGAACAAACAAATTAAGGAAATGGCTGGAAAATGCTCCATCTCTCTGGAACACAGACCATCAAAGATTAAAGAACCCTTGATAAACCACCAAATCCCAGACAGGCCATGGCAAACAGATGCTACAGATCTGTTCATGTGGAACAATGAGAACTACATAGTAACTATAGACTATTACAGCAGATACGTCGAGCTTGACAAGCTACACAGCACAACAGCCTCAGCTATCATACAGAAACTGAAAGCTGCCTTCGCCAGACATGGCATACCACAGACTGTCAGATCTGATAACGGCCCCCAGTACAAATGGCAAATGTAACGGTATTCACTTATATAGCACTTTTATTTTCATCCCTTGATGACCAAAGCGCTTTACAGATCCTGCTATCCACCCATTCACACACACATTCACACACTGATGGTACAAGTGTAAAGAGTTTGAAACTTTTGCCAGAACATGGGAGTTCACCCACATCACCACTAGTCCACACTACCCACAAATTAATGGTCTTGCAGAAAAGGCAGTACAGATGGCCAAATCACTCATGGCTAAATCCAAGGCAGACCACAAAGACCCATACTTGAGCCTTCTTGAATATCGCAACACCCCTGTTGACAACTTCAGATCGCCAGTTCAGCTACTTATGAATCGTCGGTTACGCTCTTACCCAGTACTCAACAGCACCTTCAACTAAAGGTGGTCGGTCACGCTGATGCTCACACCAGAAGAGTACATTGACAATAGCATCAGAAGAGATATTATGACAGGTCAGCCAGGTCAATGTTGCAGCTGGGTGCAGGACAACACATCTGCTTCCAGGAGCACGGACATGGGAAACCAGCAATTGTAGTCCAGCCTGACACTGATGGATCCTATTACATACGCACATCAGAAGGACAAGCATACAGAAGAAATAGGTGCCGCCTTCTGGACACAAAAGAAACACACAACACTCACACTGACACAATATCTGATTGCAACACCACACCACACATCTCACAGAACACAAGTGAAACAGCCCCTCATACTATCCCTTACCAAACAAGATATGGACGAATGGTTAAGCCCAGAAATATCCTGGATCTGTATAAATATCTGCAGTGTTCTTGAGTTATATTGATGCAGAATTCCATGCATCTACTATAAGCCAATTGATATCTACAATGTGTTAAATTGTTATGCAGTGTATTTTGCCAATATTAAGTAGTTTGCTTCTTACGAGTACAATCTGCTATTGTTGGTAACTCCACATAGGTAATATAATGACTGCATTTAGAAGTATGTTACTTTTTTCTTAGAAGAAGGAGGAGGTAATATTCTTAGAGAATATATACAGTTTGATTTATTAAATGCAGCATTTGAATTACTTCATGGTTACAAGCTATTCCATTGGTTGTTTAGCATGCTTTGCTGTGATTGGATGATAGATATGCAATGTTCAGTGTGTGACGATAGCCTTTCCGAAAGACAATCATCTGCTTTTAGAGCCTGTGAATAAACGTCTGAATTCAGCATACACCAGCGTATTCATTCATTGTATATAACATAAAAGGTGGTGTAAGGTTCATCAAAGACAAAGCCTTTTCTAGAAAAGAAACATTTAAAAACATTTAGTAAAAGGTGGTGTAAGGTGGTGTAAGATGGCATTGTGAGCTGTAGTGAGAGTACGGAGCATGTGGAAGAGAACCTAGAGAGGTGGAGGTATGCTCTGGAGAGAAGAGGAATGAAAGTCAGTAGAAGCAAGGCAGAATACATGAGTGTGAATGAGAGGGAGGCAGGTGAAATGGTGAAGATGGAAGGAGTAGAGGTAGTGAAAGTAGATGAGTTTAAATACCTGGGGTCAACCATCCAAAGCAATGAAAAATGCACAAGAGAGGTGAAGAAAAGAGTGCAGGCAGGGTGAAGTGGGTTGAGACAAGTGTCAGGGGTGATTTGTGACAGAAGGATAGCAGCTAGAGTGCAAGGGAAGATTTACAAGATGGTAGTGAGATTTGCTATGATGTATGGTTTAGAGATGGTGGCACTGACAAAAAGACAGGATGTAGAGTTTGAGGTGGCAGAGTTGAAGATGCTAAGATTTTATTGGGAGTGACTAGGAGGAACAGGATTAGAAATGAGTACATCAGAGGGACAGCTCGGGTTGAGGGGTTTAGACACAAAGTAAGAGAGGCAAGGCCGAGATGGTTTGGACAAGTGCCGAGGAGGGATAGTGGATACACTGGACAAAGGATGTTGAAGATGGAGCTGCCAGGTAGGAGGAAAAGAGGAAGACCACAGAGAAGATTCATGGATGTAGTGAAGGAGGACATGGAGAGGGTTGGTATTACAGAGGAAGATGCAAGGGATGGGGTGAGATAAAGGCAGATGATCTGCTGTGGTGACCCCTAAGAAGGAGCAGCTGAAAGAAGAAGTAAATGGTGGTGTAAGGCTCATCAGTGACAGAGTTTTCTAGAAAAGAAATAACATTAGTACCAGACTGAAGGACAATGAAAAAAAAAAACATCTTTGATGGGCAGATCTAACATCTTGAAATATAAGAAACAGCGACAAATAACCCTTGTTGTTCTGTTGAACAATGTGTCCAACCCCTTTTTTAAATCTATTGTAGCTGACACCGTGTTTCTGTGACAAAAGATTAAAATTGTGGTGACCTGTTGTGCGTGCCTGCTGCCCTAATTGCCTCCTCAGCTGTGTGCACACCTGTTCACCTCATCAGACAGCCTTCTTAAGCCGTGCTGCCCTGTGGTCTGCACGGAGACGTCAACACTCCTCTGATCTGGAAGGACCTCCTCGGCTCCTCTGTCATCCTGCTCTGGAGAATCCTCTTCTTCGCCAATCCTGCTCCGTCAGGTCTTCTGAGAGCCAAGGCTCTCTAATGGCAAGTAAGCCTTTGGGATTCCATCCCTTCCACTCCTCACCTTTTCTCCCCTGTGCACAGCTGGAAGCCTCCTGGCGGTGGACCTCCTCCTCCTGTCGGCGGACCTGTGCTCCTTCCCACACATTGTATAGCACCGTTTACTCACCTGCTCATTCTCACCTCGCTCCTTGGCAACAACACGGACACAGAACGGACTGCAGCTGGTTCGGAGTCTCTGGGAGATCTTCAGCACCTGAATCTTTCATCCAATCCATAAGACTGTACATTCACCTGTTTATTCACCCTGATCTCAGTACAGTGATCCCTCACTTATCGCGGTTAATGGGTTCCAGAACCGACCGCGAAAAGTGAAAAACCGCGAAGTAGCGTCACCCCTAATGACGTCACCCATAAATAACACATACGTTCATTCTCCTACTCTCTCTCATATGATACGTGTGTGTGTGTGTGTGTAAGTGTACATACATACGTCGATGTAAATAAAGTGTACATAAATATGTTTTTAGAACTCTCTTATTTTTATAACAAGATACGTAACTCAAGATGAAGATGATTTACGTACTGCACAGGTTAATGAGAGCTTTACTGCTCCTCAGGTGACGCCTCATCGTCAGGTGCTAGAGGCGCAGGATTGTCGAGGGCAGCTGCAGGAGGCGGCGTAGTGGCTCGACGGGAAGACTATTTCACACAAAAAGGGAGAAGAGAACAGCGAAAAGTTCCACGCTGCAAGACTAGCGATAAAGAACAATGAATGCGGTCTTCCTTCGGTGGGTATGGGCGCTCTGCAGGCAGAGAAGCTGGGTAAAACGTCTCGGCCAATCAGCTTGCGAGGTAAAACGTCTCGGCCAATCAGCTTGCGAGATTCCCGAGCAGTGAAGAGGTGGGCGGAGAGGAGTGGAGCGGTGGTCAGAGAGGTGGATTTTGAGTTGAGCGGCTCTCCATGTTGATACCTGATGTTCTAATGTAGTCTCCCTACCTTCTGCTAGCGCCCGCCCATTTTTTCTCAATTTTGAATTTTTGATGAATATTTCTGAAAAATCCGCGATGCACTGAGGGCGCGAAAGGTGAAGCGCGAAGTAGCGAGGGATCACTGTATACTCATCCACCTGTCTGTCCTCTCTCCTAGGGTTGCCAGCTTGTTCATCCTCTGCTCGCCCAGCTGCCCACTTCAGCACACAAGCACGCATTCACATTCACTCACACTACAAATAAAAGATAACTGTATTTATTCCAAGTCTGAGTCTGCTTCTGGGTTTTACCAAACATGTCAAAAATAAACAGATAAAAATGTTACTGCCTAATTTTCATCACTTTATTGAGGTCACCCAACCCCTCAGGGTAATTGCTAAATTATACCACAGACATCTCCATAAAATTACCTTTGTGGTCCAGAGGTAGAAATTTCATAGTCCATCATTGTTTTATGGCCCCATCCATATAGATTTGCTTCATCTGAAGGAATTGTCAGCTTAACTGCAATCGGAAAAGCTAAACATTGAAAGGTAGATTAAATGCTATCAGTTGCACAGTATAGCATTTCCGTTAGCAAAGGGGTCAAAGCTAATACGGAATAAGCATATTCATATTCTCCTAATTAATGCAATTAGGAGCCAGTTAAGTTGGCCAGTACTTCAGAGAGCACTGCATGCAGCATATATGCAGGGCAATACTTCCAGTTCTGTCCACTTTTTTTGTGTGCGTGTGTGTGTGTGTGTGTGTGTGTGTGTGTGTGTGTGTGTGTGTGTGAGTGCCCGCGTGTGTAGGTAGGTGTGTGTGTGTGTGTGTGTGTGTGCGCAATGCATAACCTTCACAATAAAGTACTGGCACAAAACACAGTGGGTGTTGTGTTACTAATGCAGGATGGATGGATTTTTACAATAGCTACCATTGTGAAACAAACAAGAAGCATGTGCAAAAAGCTTCTATTGCAGCTTTTGATAGATTGACATTAGGCTGGAATTACATGGCGCTGAGGCCTGTACATATGCTGTGGAGATATAAAAAAGTCCAGGAGCACGTCCAGTGTTTTGGCCCGCAAGCACAAGGCATAACCTGGCATACAGAAGGCATCTAGAGAAAAACCTCATGCTCACAATGCACACAGATACTATAGAATTCTCCACACCACATCATACCAAACAATATTACAGTCCCTTTGTTGTTAACTGATTACAGCTGGGCTTGGCCTTCTCATACTGTTTCAGTTGGCAGTGCACCTAATGGAGGAATGTACACAGATGAGCGGGAGGATTCTCTGACAGCCTGCTTAGAGGGGAAAAAAAAATAACTGGCCCTATTATCTTTATGCTCGCCACTAGTGGTGGTAGTATCAGTACAGCCTGGTTATTTTTATATGTATGAGTCTGTGTGTGTGGGGGGTGGGTGGGGAGGTAAATGGGAACACATTTCTGTTCCTAGTATTCAGCCATATTTTCCTTTAAGAAACAATTATTGTTTACAATGACATGAGCGTTGACATGAAATAAAGGTGTCCTTAGCTGCAAGAAATCTAGACCCCAGTCTTCAATAATGCATTGTTGTGTGGGAGGTGGTCTGCAAGTGAGGATATTCACATGTGAATGACTGTAAAACATCCCTCACGGGCTGCTTATGTATAGACACATCCCAACAGCACCGGGTTAAATTGCATGGAAAATATTGATGAAAGTGTGCCCAGAGGGACAGTAGCGCTGCCATGTCTTAATCAATAATTTAACTCTCTTTTATTATTCTCTTTTCTACCTCATGTTAAGAAATACATCCTCCTTCAGATGCTTTAATCGTTCAGGTGTCCACCATCAGGAAAACAATAAATTAAAAAGTCATGAAAATAGATCATCTATTGTGATTTTTGAGGAAGGATTTAATTCCCATCAAGTAAACATGAAATTTGCTTTTGAAATTAAAGGGAAAAAAAAAAACAAGAAAGAAAATCAACTTGTTCATTACAGTTTTTCCATGTCATATTCTCTCTCTCTCTCGGGCTCTCTCTCTCTCTCTCTTGCTCTCTCTCTCTTTCTCTCTAATGGGTCTAATGTTAACACCTTGTAGATCCCGAAGAATACCAGCGAAAGCAATAGCAGATCTAGATCATGCAGATGACATACAGTAGTTTTATTTCATTTCAATGAACCTGTAACCCCGTGACACCGATCCTTGGGATAGGAGCATTTTACCAAATTAACCACACCTGTGGATGCACATCCTGTATATACCCTCTGCATCCACTCCCTCTTCCTCTTTCTTTCCTCATGGTTTGGTAAGAGTTTCTTCTTCTTCTTCTTCTTCTTCTTCTTCTTCTTCTTCTTCTTCTTCTTCTTCTTCTTCTTCTTCTGCTTCTTTTAGATTTGATTGGCGGTTGGCAACCAGCTTACAGGTGCATTACTGCCTCTGACTTGAATATCATATATCTTTATATAAGGAGTTCTGAACAATTCCCCACGTGTGAAAAAAAACATCCCTCCCTGGACTGTGGTAAGATCTTATACTGATCTGTTTAATATTGTGTTTGTGTGCTGTGCAGGCTGCCTTTGATCGGTACCCCTGCGTGCTGTGTCATAAAATTCTTGTGGTTTTCTGCTGAGTGAGAGAAGGTTTTTGCAGCGGCTGTATACCGTGGCCTGCACGGTTTGTGCTCGTCTGAGGTATAGAATATACATTTGCCATCTTGTAAGCTGGAACTGTTGACAAGTTAGCGGCGTGCGGTATGTCTACCCTTACTTGGTTAAGGTTTGTGATGTATTTGGTGCCTTCTCTTCAGGCAGAAGAACCATTTTTACAGCATTACAGCATGCAATATGTTGTCTACTTGAGATATATGATATAATTGTGCCTTTGTCAAGGAGGAATTACTTAACAATTAACAGCGTGATGTAATTTGCCGTTAATTCTGTATTGTTTCTTTTTCTCAGAAGACAGCTGTCTTCTCATAAAAAAAGGAAAAGGAGACATCTTCTTTGTCTTGGTCGTGAGTACTCCTGTGCTTGGTGCATTCTCGCCATCTTTGGTGAGGGAGTGGTACTGCATTCAGGTGGGAACTGAAATCTGGTATTTCTGTATTGTCTTTGACGAGCACGCTTGTACCTCATGGAACAGCCCTTTGGCCTGTTTATGATGACGATAATAATGATGATAATAACGAGAATAACTGTCTTGTTTTCTCTCTTATTGTTCTCCTGGAGGAGTAATAGCTTCTGCGGGAATGAAGGAGGAGGAAGTGGCTATTCCTTCAGCCTTTTGTTGCTCCAGCTGGAACCAGGAAGGCCAGCAGGAGGTGGAAGTGGATTGAAGAAAGTCAGCTGCACTGCCCACGGCTGGACTTCACGCAGAGGCAGTTGGAGGAGATGCGTAAGACCATTGAACATAGGGTGTCAGATCAATGCATAAGACCACTGAACATGTGGCAGCAAAGCAGTGCCGATGACCACTGGCATATGGCAGCAAATCAACATTGCCTTTGGGTATGCCACTCAGGCTCCCATATGTGCCCCGGGACTGTATCTTGATGCTTTGTCTTGTGTGGCCTCTGATAACTTGAGTAAGACCACTGGCTCCGGCTGTTGTGCCAGTGGGCGAGTGGATGTCTTGGAGGATGAGGATAAGGATGACAGTGACCTTCTGGCCGGGAAGGACCGTCCGGAGCCCTATGATGTATCCCTCAAGGCATTGCTCTCTAGAGCAGCATCGGCTGCTGGGCTTTCTCCTCCATCTTCTCCACCTTGGGCTTCGGGTTTGGACACAGGTCCTGCAGCATTCAGGCAGGTGCCCTTGCCAGTGTATCCTGATTTTGTGAGTCATCTGCAGAAGTGGTGGTCTAATCCAAGGGAGGCTGCTGCTCCTCACTCTTGGCTCAGTGTTCTGAGTGGTGCTGCAGAACAGGGCTTGGGTGGTGCATTGAAGGTGTGGCCTACCTTTGCTGGCTGGAGTTCCCCACTACAGGCAGCAAGTCTACACACCATCCTAATGACAGGTGTCGTGCCACTGATGGGCTAGTGGCTAGTGCCTATCAGCTTGTGGCTATGGCCTCTAGGTTTGCAAGTACTAATACACTTCTTTCAGTGTATTTAGAGGATCTGATAAGGGACCTACAGTCAACAGCAGAACTAACTTTCTACCAGATTTGGTGAGGATTGTGGATGCTGTAATTCAAGAAGCTAGCTTTCAAGCTACAGCTCTTGGGAATTTCTTGACCAGCTGACCATGGCTGGTAGCATGTGTGGCTGAGCCAGTCTGAATTGGTGGATATGGACAGGGCCCACAGCAGAGGCAGTGTCGAACCAAGTGCAGAAGGTGAGACTGCATGTGCAGTCCTTTCTTCGGCTAGGACCATGCAGGTCGAGTGTCCAGAGACCTCTTGGGGGGTATGAAACCCACAACGGCTTCATTTACAAAGCCAGGTTCCTTGCAGAGCTCGGGCCACCCGAAGCAGAGGGCCTCTCGGCAGCGGGTTTTAACATCACTCACGTTCGCGCTTTCGGGAGTATGTAGGCCATGGTTCTGCCAAGCTCCACCAGCGTCCCTAATGGTGTGCTTCCCCTGACATCAACTTTCTCCGCGGCGCACCTCATGAGTTGGCGTTGGTGCGCCTCGGGTCCATGGGTGATCGATACACTGGTGTGTGGATACCGCCTACAATTGAGATCTGTTTTCCCAACTTTAAGGGGTTGGAAGAAAAAGTAAGACGGACTCCCTTCAGCAGTTCTGGGCAGCGAGCTCTCTGCCCTGCTGGAAGCGAGCATGATACGGTCTTTGTCTCCAGGAGAAGAAGAGCGAGGCTTTTATACTGCCTATTCCTTGTTCCCAAGTGGATTGGTGCATGACACACAGAGCTACCAGAGGACTGACACCCCCACCCCCCAACACTGTAGTTTCTCTACTTACAGTGGCTGTGTGGCATAAGGCCAGAGGAACAGGGTAAGGGCCGTCCTATACACTGTATGGTGTCCCACATGCTGTAGGAGGGAATCAACTAACTAACTAGACAACCGAGGGTCTTCATCCTGTTTTTGGACCTGAGACAGTTGAGCAGGTGTCTCAAGGTGCTCCCTTGTCCAGTGCTCAGGCGGAGGACATTATTCAGGCCATGGGGCCTGGCGATTGGTTCACAGCAATGGACCGTTGCTATGCTGATTCCATATTCCCATAGATCCGGCCACTGGAAGTTATTCGGGTTTTCATCAGGACAGCCTTCAGTTATGATGCCCTGTCCTTCAGTCTGTCACTGTCCTCAGACATTCGACAAGTGCAGGAATGCTGCACTCACCCATTGCAGCAGTGGGGCGCTCAAGTTCGATTATCTAGATGATAGGCTGGTCTGTGTGCCATCAGAACCCATAGCAAGGAGCCATATGGAGGCCATTTTGGCTCACCTGTCAGTGTTTGGGTTGCATTTGAATGCGGAAAAGAGCTGCCTGGTTCCAACCAGGGTTGTTGAGTACTTGGGGCTCACCTTGGATTCAGTTGCCATGAAGGCATCCCTGACTCCGAAGAGGAGGCATGCTGTCTGGGAATGCATCAGGAGCTGCATCTCACAGAGGAGTGTGTCAGTGCAGCAGTACCACAAAGTTTTAGGGCTCTTTACTGCAGCCACCCAGGTGGTGCCACTGGGTCTTTTGCATACCTGTCCCCTTCAGTGGTGCTTTGTGCTGCAGAAGGTGGTTTTGCCCACAGAAAGAGGAAGAGGCTGCTTCTTCCGAAGGAGCCT
Organism: Pholidichthys leucotaenia; assembly: GCA_020510985.1. Taxonomy (NCBI): domain Eukaryota; kingdom Metazoa; phylum Chordata; class Actinopteri; order Cichliformes; family Pholidichthyidae; genus Pholidichthys; species Pholidichthys leucotaenia. The sequence goes on along the minus strand of CM035839.1, from coordinate 333,854,134 downwards.
CATGGTTTCTTAGGTGGTGGAGATACTTGTCAGCAGCCCAAGATGGTGTTCCCCTTGGCCAAGAGTGCCACAGGGTGACCATTATAACCGACGCCTCCAAAGCAGACTGGGGTGCAGTCTGGGAGGGCAGGTTGTTCAGGGATACTAGGTTCTGGCACAGCAGTCTTGGCATATGAACCATCCCAAGATGGAAGCGGTGTGTTTGGCTTTGGGGCTTTTTTCTTACAGTCATTCATGGCAGAAAAATTCTGGTACAGACAGACAGCAGGGCTGTAGTGTCATACATCAACCAGCAGGATGAACTGGGGTTCTCCTCTCCATGCGAAGGTGTGTCATCTGTTCGTGTGGCCACGAGCCTGCCAGGTCCACTAGCTACAGATGCTCTGAGTGTGCCTGGCCTCCAGTGAACTGTTTGCATTTCCACTACTGTCTCTTCTACTAGCTTCCCTCACAGAGGCGAGACTGCTGTCTGTTCAAGTAATTTTGATGGCTCGAATTTGCCACAAAACCATGGATGGTGGAGACCCATGAGATGTTGGGGGGGCTGTCCTTGGCCTCTCCCAAACAGACGGGATATACTCTCGCAGGCACAGAGCGAGAGTTGGCAATCTGGATTTCCAGCTCCTGAGGTCTCATGTATGGCCCTTGGACAGGAGTCATTGTGGTAACTGGGTTTTAAGAAGGAGGTTATAGACACCGCGCAGGCTTCATGGGCCCCATCTGCCCAGCTGTGATGCAGTGGGTAGTGGAGAGTGTTTTGAACTAGTGGCGGACCAAGGGGAAGGATCCCTTGACATGTCACATCTCTGTCATCTTGTTTTACCTCCAGTACCTCTTCACCCTCGGTTGGGTGGAGTCGACTACCAGGGGCTACCTGGCAGCGGTGTCGACTGTCCATGAGAAATGCAATGGCTTATCTCATGGAGTGCATCCCTTGGCTAAGCAGTTTTGAGAGGCGTGGAATGGAGCTATCCATCTCAGTGTCCTTTGCTTCCCATTTGGGATTTCCAGACAGTTACATATTAGGGCTCTATGCTTACCCCCTTTTGAGCAACTCCCCAGTGCTGACCTTCGTCTGCTCTCCTGGAAGACAGATTTTCTCTTGGCAATTGTCTCAGCCAAGAGGGTCAGTGAACTGAATGCGCTCTCTGTGGACGTGGCATGCCTTGTGTTTGATGGTGATCAGGTGGTTCACCTGCGGCCCAACCCAGCTTCCAGCCCAGGGTGCTGGCCAATGGGTTGTTTCCTGCCTTGTTGTGCTTGAGGCCTCCTACTCACCTCGCACACCTCTTCGGAGGCTGAGAGGCTTTATAGTTGTGCCCAGGGGGGGCCTTAAGCTTTGTGTTGATCGGACAAGGTTTGTCTGTTCTTCATATGGGCTTTTTGTATCCTATGGGGTGTCCACGTTTGGCAGGCCTATCTTTAAGTAGCGCCTGTCCCATTGGATAGTTGACCTGATTGCTTCACATATGTACAGGTTGGAGCGGAACCACCAGAGAGGCTGGTGGCTCACCGACTTGAGGAATGGCCACTACATGAGCACTGTTCAGGAGTGCACCTCCAGAGGATGTATGTGCAACCTCTTGCTGGCCTCTTCCTCAATGTTCACCAACTTCTATAGGCTCAATTTGGCCTCATCAGTCATCTTCTCATTTGTTCTAGGGGTCACAACAGATTCTTAGTTGTGTCTTAGTTTTTCCCTCACCTAGCCGGCAGGTGTGCCTTGTGCTTGGAATGTTTTTTTGTTCAGTTCTGGTTGCCTGGAGGAACCTGCTTGGCTTGTAGGTATCCAGTTGAGTGCAATAAGGAGTCGAACTCATCTGTCTGGGGCTCACAGCGGGTTCTTAAGTTGTATCTTAATTTCCCTCATGTGAGCCGGCATGTGTGTAAGCTCCAGTTACCTGTAGGAACCAGCTTAACTTGTAGGTATCCAGTTGAGTATAATAAAAGAATCAACTCATCTGTTCTGGGGATTGCAACAACTTCTTAACCTTCAAGCTGTGTAATTTCTTGTGCCCCTAGTGGCACAGCATGGCACTGCGCCTGTCAACTGATACGACGTGCAGAAACACTGCCCAATTGTACTGAGGATTTGTACTGATCATGCCAGTTCACAAGGTGGCAGACACGTGTTGGAGGACTCATGGATGACACGTAATACACCAAAGAGGAAGAAATCCTTCTTTTAATTCTTTGTCTTTGAGATTAGAAAACAAAATAGACGCTACCGCTGGATGCTGGATGCTGGACATACTGAATTCGCAGGTGGATAAGGAAATTCAGGAGCATTTGCGCCAACAATGATTCTAAAAATAGATTATTTAGCTTATGAAGGTAAATGTTTACATTTTCTTATAATAGAGGGAGCGTGATGCTGCCTGGTATTCACCTACTGCCCCAGCGCCATATGGCTTGAGAACAATCAATCGCCCCTGTTGCATGTCGCCATATAAGATAAATTGCCGTGGAATAAAAGCAAAATTCAGGTGGAATAATCAATAACAGTTTCTGGATGTGAGGGGTTAAAATAAAATGACCAGGGGAGGACAAAATACTGTCCAGAATGCCCCGAAAGGACCAAGCCAGCAAGCTGCCTTCGCCAGAGGTAAGTGACGAATATGGCTTGTTTTGTTTACATTGTACAGCATTGTACTGATTTTCTGGTTCATATACTTTGAAGATAAGATAACAAAATGCCCACAACATGAAACGGTGACAAAAAGCAGAACCATTCTTTGTGTAAATATGTCCAAAGTCCACTTTTGACTGACAGTTACGTATGTTATTCGATATGGGTGCCGTGGCATAATACAAGTTAGATGCGTAAATTTACTCCTATCTGAAATTTGGATCATATTCTACATCTTTCTAATTGACAGTAAGCCATTATCTCTCACCACTTTCAAGTTATAGCCTTGGAAATCTATGACATCTGAACTGAATATTTTCTTGAAAAAAATCTTTACCACTCTTGACCATTAGGGGTTATGTTGCAGTTTGGTGACATACACAGTCAAGAGGTTAAGTTGCATCTTAGTCTACCTCATGTGAGCCAGCGTGTGAGCCGTGTGCTCGAAGAGGTTTGTTTGATCTCCGGTTACCAGTTGGAACCGGCTTGACTTGTACATACTCAGGTGTGTACAATAAAGGAGTCAAATGCATCAGACTGTGTTATGCATTGTGCTCCTTCGACCTGTGAGTGTTGCCCTCTCCATGCTTCCTCAGGACTCATTTGGTATATGGTTTTCACGTGGTTACAGGTTACGTAAACGAGAGGGTAAACGTACGTTTACGCACGTAAATGTGGTTTTGTGAATGAAAGTGAACCTGTAACCATTCATTGTCCTTTGTTGGTGGAGGCAGTTTCCTCCCAGTCATTAGAAAGAGGAAGAGGGAGTGGATGCAGAGGGTATATATATGATGTGCATCCACATGTGTGGTTGATTTGGTATAATGCTCCAACCCCGAGGATTGGTGTCACGTGGCTACAGGTTCACTTTCATTCATAAAACCATGTTTACATGCATAAACATATGTTTTGCTGTCAAACAACATCTCACAAGCACAGAGACTGTTGTCGCTGGTGGAGTTGGAATGATCTCGGTTCAGTCTCACCATTAATGACCAGAAGACCAAAGTGATGACACCCGGCAGTGCTTCTGGCTCTGTATCTTCACTGTTGACGAGTACCGGCAACCATCTGGAAGTCGTCAACAACTTCAAGTACCTTGGCTCCTGGATAGGATCTACTAGTCATGATATGAAGGTCCTCAAGGCACTCACATGGGGTGCTCTCAATTACATGCGAGGTATATGGTGCTCAAACATGTCAAGAAAGCTAAAAGTTAAATTCTTCTGTGCAACAGTGGAATCCATACTGCTATACGGAAGTGAGTGCTGGTCATTAAACATCTCCCTTCAGAGGTCATTGGACAGCTCCTACACCAAGATGCTGAACATCGTCCTCAATGGAAGCTGGCAAGGCCACGTCTCCAATGAAGATCTCTATGGGCACCTTCCCAGAATATCAGACAAGGTGGCTTGGTGAAGATTCGGCATCACTGGGCACTGTTTCCATCACCAAGAGCTTCCAGCAGCCCACCTGGTATTCTGGGAACCGACACATGGCTTTGGCCACCCAGAACAGCCATTAACATCATTCATGGATACTCTGAAGGGAGATACTGAGGTGGCCAACACTGGCGAGCTTGCCACCTGTATGCTAGACTCTGAACATCGGACCGCTAGACATGCAGCTCAGCTCTCAGCTGAGGCCACTCTCTCCCTCTCTCTCTCTCTCTCTCTCTCTCTCTCTCTCTCTCTCTCTCTCTCTCTCTCTCTCTGAGTGGGCATGGTGGTGAGTGTGAGCTGGGAATGTGTGACAGCGTGAGTGAGTTGTCTCGAACTTGTCGCTATGTTTTTAGTTTATGGTGTTTTTTGTTCAATAATCTTAAGTTTTGTTGTTTTCTATAGCTGGGGTGGGGTAAGTGTTCTGGGAGGGGGGTTTCTTCTCCCAGCTTTGCTGGTCAGCATGGTTTTGGAGTGAGGCTCTGGGTTCAAGAAGCTGACACATCGGCATGCTGTCAAACTAAAGATTGTAGTCTGGCTGTAGGGGAGTTGGTTGGCTTTGAAAGCATCAGGTCGGCTTCCAGGGTGAATAATGCCGTGGTAATTTTCCTGGACAGTGTGGAAAAAGTTAATCGGATGGTGGAGAGCTGGATTGTAATAAAAGACACACTCGTTCCTGTTCTGTATCTGGTAAATCCCGCAAAAAGAATCGCAATATCAAATATTCCACCATTTTTAAAGAATGAGCTTTTGGAGAAAGAGCTCTCAAGATGCAGGCAGCTTTTGTCCTCCATTAAACATATCCCTCTCGGTTGTAAGTCCCCGCATCTGAAGCATGTCATGTCTTTTAGATGACAGGTGTTTAAGATTTGAAAGAATAGCGAGGAAAGCCTAAACCTCATATTGAAGTACATAATTGACAGCTTTGATTATACCATCTACGTCACATCTGATAATATGAAGTGCTCTGGCTGCGGAATGGAGGGACATTTGATTTGATCATGCCCTCAGAGAATGGGGGATGATTGCCTGGGGGATGATCGCCTGCAGGAGGCTGCCGATGCGGCCCCACCGTTGGGCACTTCAGCTGCGGCCACAGACGAACATTGTGGACAAGAGTGAGATTATGGAAAAGGACCATGTTCAAGATGAGGCAGATGAGCCACATGATGCACAGGTAGACGATGGGACAGTAAAGATGAATAATATAAAAGCACAGCAGAGTGTGACTGAAAAACGAACAGAGACTTGTACAGTGCAATGGGAAGAAGAGACACCTACCAGGGTGGCTCAGTCAGTGTTGGGGGATGAGGATGATATTGAAGTAGATGAAGAGTTATATAAATTTGCAGTCAAATGGAAGAATATAGAAAACAAACATCAGAAGAGTAAAGTCAAAAGGGCTGTAAAAGGAAGTTCTGAGGCTTCTCTATTTCAACCGGATTCTAATGCTAGGTTTGAGATAGAGAGTGATGGTGAAAGCAGTGATGATATGGTCAGTGGAGGTGGTTACTCCTTAACAAGAACACAGAAGTTTTTGCAGGACACTAAAGGATCAAGGATGGTTAAAGTTGAAAACTTTTTCCTTCATCTACAACACTGTTGATTCTGCTCGAGCCTACATGAAAAATAGGGGAGCACTTGAGCAGGAAACCTTCACTGATCAGGCGATCTACAGACAACAAAAGCTTGTACTAAAAGTTAAAAATCAAATTGCCCAAGATGATTAGTTTTTTATTGCTCATTTTTTCTTCTCTGTTCTTGTATTGGTTTTGCCTTTTTATACACATGTAGTTTTAATTTTGGCACACTCAATATCAATGGAGCAAGATAAATGTCAAAGTGAGCATGTTTTTTGCAGAATGTAGGAAAATTAATCTGTTTGTTCAGGAGACTCACAGTTCTGAGGACAATGCTGCTGACTGGAGGAGGGAATTTCAAGAAGTTATCCTCAGTCACAAAAACAGTAACAGTGGTGGAGTGAATATCTTATTTTCTGGAGATTTTATTCCACTTTCTTATTTCATCGATGAGATAATTGCATGCCAAATTTTAAAAGTCCAATCTGTTTTTTATAAATGTGTATACTCCAACCACAGGCACAGCGAGAATTGTCTTTTTAGATATTTTAAATGACACGATCAAAAAGTGCAGTAATGATGATTTTTTTTATTTGTTGGAGGTGATTTTAATTGTACAGAAAAACCATTCATGGACATGAATCACCCAGAGCCACATGCTGCATCCAAGAGAAACTTAAAGGGTCTTATAGAAGCTCATGATCTGTGTGATGTGTGGAGACATTTTCATGGTCAGACTAGACAGTACACGTGGAGCCATAGCAAAGACAATATTCTGTCCTTAGCTAGACTAAATAGGATTTACTTTTTTAAGCACCATTTCAGCATTTTTAAAAGTTCTGTTATCATCCCTGTTGACTTCACGGATCACTCTTTGGTTCAGTGTTGTGATTTTATCAGAAACATAAAGTGTAGTAGTGCAAACTGGCATTTTAACACATCACTTTTATCGTATAGTAGTTTTAACACTGCTTTTAGATTTATCTGGAGTAATTTTAAATTAACAAAATCAAACTTTAGTTCTTTGCAGCAGTGGTGGGATGTAGGGAAAAGTCAGATAAAGAATCTGTGCCTACAGCATACTCGCAACGTCTCAGGAGACTTGGCCAGGTCTGTCAGGGACCAGGAGAGAGATGTAGTGGAGCTTCAGTCTTTTGCAGACTCAACTGGAGAAAGAGGACATTTTGAGGCCCTCAACAGCAAAAACAAGTCTGTTTTAACTGACTTACTGGGCTTGGCCACTAGGGGCGCTGTAGTATGCAACAGGTTCCAGAACATCGCACTAATGGACTCTTCATCTCATTTTTTCTTTGATTTGGAGAGGAAAAATGGTCAGAGGAGGATGAGCCACTCTTTCTGCTCAGAAGACGGGAGGCTGATCCATGAGTCTGCGGAGAGCCATCACTTTGCAGCTGCTTTCTATAAAGCTCTTTTTTAAGAAGAGTTTGTTGAGAAGCCACATGTGCTGAGTTGTTTTTTGATGGACTTACCTAAGGTGATAGCTGGCATGAATGCAGAGCTGGAGAGTGAGATCACTCTGCAAGAGCTGTCAATAGCTGTTCAGTCTCTTCAGTGTGGCAAAGCTCTGGGGCTAGATGGTCTGCCACTAGAGTTTTACAAGATATTTTGGTCTGAGATCTGTGAGGAATTGCTGAAAGTACTGACAGTCTGCAGAATGGTCACCCGTGCTTTAGTTGCAGGAGAGCAGTCCTCACCCTCCTTTCTATGAAAGGTGACCTGAAAGAAATTTAAAACTGGCGTCCAGTAGCCCTCTTCTGTACCGACTACAAAATTTTCTCCAAAGTTCTGGCTAACAGGTTGAAGAAAGTGATGGAACAGGTCATACATGTAGACCAGGCTTAGTGTGTACCTGGTAGGTTGGTTGCAGACAACATATTTTTAATTTGTGATGTTTTGGACCTCTCCAGCTCATTGGCCATGGAACTTGATCTCTTTTCAATAGACCAAGAAAAGGTGTTTGACCGAGTTGAGCACCCATACCTTTGGCAGACGCTAGAAACCTTTGGGTTCAACTCAGGGTTCGTTGCCAAGATCCAGGCTTTGTATAGAGACATTGAGAGTATTCTTAAGATTAATGGTGGTTTGAGTGCTCCTTTAAAAGTTGAAAGGGGTGTCCGACAAGGCTGTCTCCTCTCAGGTATGCTGTACCCCCTTGCCATCGAGCCCCTCCTTTGTAAACTATGGCAAGGCCTCACTGGTTTTAAAGTCTCCAACTCTGACTCTGTTTTTAAAGTGTCTGCATACGCTGATGATGTTGTTGTTTTTATAAGAAATCAAAGTGATGTAGACTACATATTAAGAACTGTAAATTCTTCTGGTGAGTGCTCCTCAGTGAGAGTGAATTGGGGTAAAAGTGAAGCTTTAATGATGGGGGGGTGGACTGCAAAAAATTATCCTACCTGGTGGTCTATCTTGGACAAAAGGTGGTTTTAAATATCTTGATGTGTTTTAGGAGATCAGGCTTTTACTGGGAAAAATTAGGAGCATATTTTGGAAAAAGTTGAAGGAAGATTAAAGAAATGGAAATGGATTTTACCAAACTTGTCTCTCAGAAGGTCGTGTTTTAATCCTAAACAACGTGATCGATTCAATGCTGTGACATCAACTGTCTTGTGTGGACCCTCCAACCAACCTGCTGGCCAAAATATAATCTATAATTGTGGACTTTTTCTGAGACCATCTTCACTTGGTTCCACAGAGTATCCTGTTTTTACCTAGGAAGAAGGTGGTCAAGGACTCACCCATCTGGTCAGCGGGGGGGGGGGCGTCTTCCGCCTACAGTTAATTCAGCAACTGCTGAGTGGCCCTCTCGATCTTGTGTGGAGGCTTATTGCCAGAGCTGTCCTGGCTCACTGTGGGGGGCTGGGACGAGAGGAGTCATCGTTTTAATGGACTTAAAGAACCAAAAACTCTCAGAACTTCCTGTTTTATCAAAATGTTTTTAAAATCTGGGGACTTTTTAAAAAGAACTCTCCCCAGGCTTCCTTGTCACCTTTCTGGTTTTTAAAGGAGCCACATGTTTGGAACTCGTTTTGATGTAGGCAATATTTTAGGACCTGCTGTTTTTAAAAAAGTTCCTTTCTGCAAAGGTAACAACATTGGGACATTTTAGGTGCTTTTCCACTAGGGTTGCTGGGGTCTTTCTGCAACTGTGGGGGTCCCCCTACAGTTGATAGTGCTATGAGATGACTGTTGTTGTGAAATGGCGCTATATAAATAAAGTTGAATTGAATTGAATTGAATAGGGTCAGTACGGTACGGTTCGGTATGGGATGGGACGGTACAGTTCGGCCTGCTTTGTGTTTCCACTGCACTAGGTCCCACTTGACATGGGTGGGAATAGTTACGCGGAGGCAGGACAACCCTCTCCCTCCCGTTACGTAAAACAAGCATAACTGGCGTAAAACAAGCGTAACATTACGCAAAACACAAGCTGGCAGGATACGAGGCATCTGCGTTCTCTGGCTTTTTTTGCCAGAATAAAAGCAAAAAAGGAGAACAGAAGGCAAAAACGGTGATACGACACTCTTTGGAAAAGTATTGGAGCGTTTAGGAAACCATAGAGCAGTATAAAAAGGGAAGACGAGGATACAAACTACATCACGTATGACGGTGACTGTATGACTGTGTGTGTGTTTCAGATGGCTCTCTTGTGGCAAAAATATCACTTCAAACGGTCGGTCTGAAAGTTCAACACAGTGATGTCACCCCAGCTTCATGAACGCCAAGTGGTTACAGAACTGCAGAATGTCTGTAGGAATATTTAGCTTCCTGTGCAACAAATTGCTCTGATCTGTGTCAAAATCATGGAGAGACTGTTGCAACGTCATGGGATTTACGTGCTCCAGCCAGTGGTATCGTGGCAAAACATGGATCAGCTAGGTGCCATATTGTAGTATATGAGCCGTAAAATATATATTTCAACGGGTAAACAGTGCTGAGTTAGGCATAAGATATATTTAACAATTATGATGCATTTCAAGCCAAATGGATCTAGGATTAAAAGTAATTAAAATAATGCAGTTACAAGGTTACATGGAGAAATACATGGATTAACTGGAAATATATCATATTGAGTATTGCTGACAACATGTAGATACTGTATAAATATATATTCTCTGCATCAACAGTGAACTATACATGTATTCATGTAGTATTGCCCTGGGAATTTTGACAATAAACCTTTGTACTTTTGCAGATGTCTCTACTTTTGTTTTATGTGTGAAGGTTACCACCAAGTGACATAAAAACTAAAAGACTGGAAAAAGCTGTCTAAGAACAACCCAGCAGTTTGATAAATCACTTTTGGTTTGGTGTAAGTCTGCCAACAGAATTATGAACCATAAAGCAGTTTGTGTTAAAATGTTAAATCCCATTAAACCCAAACTCAGGAGTGTCCAATCATGTGCCATGGAGGGCCAAGACCCTGCAGGTTCTTTCTTCTATCCCATTATTAGGAAATACAGATGCTAATATGGCCCAGAATTCCTCCATATACTTTGACTATCATTAAAGTGTGCAGTGTCTTCTGCACTGGCACATCCAACAATACAGTCTTCAGCAAATAATTGTTTTGGTTACTTTTCTTAAAAATGAGCCATTTCTTTCAAAGTCACTGATAAATGGTTTGTACTGTTGACTCTTTTCCCACCGGTGTCTGAACAGACAAAATAGAAAATCATGATGCAAACGCATAAATCACTAAATTGTTTATTACAATCAGCAGCAAATTCCAGATTATTTAGAATGTGCAAAATTCAAACTGTAAAAAAAAAAAAAACTGGAATGGGTCACACACGCAGGCCACGCTGCCTCACTGAGCAGCAACTGGATCGGCCCCTCGTACTGGTCCAGGTTCAGCAGATCTTCAGCCTGCATCTCTGTAAATAGTGAGGCAAGGTCTGGTTTGGGTAGATCATTTTCCTCTTGCCTAGATGAAAGACAGAAATGGGTGGCGGATAATTAAAGCAAGTTTAAAACATGTATGAGAAATGAATGAATGAATGGATCTTTATTTTGGATAGATTAGATTAAAAGCAAGGAACAGAATAATATAACAAAGGGGAAAAAAAATCTAACAAGGTCAAATTAAATAATAACTCCTCGGATTATCCAATTCAACATAAGTTATCCGAAATGGGTGATGGCTGAAGTCACAGTTTATATTGCCCACCCATGTTCCATCTAAGAATTCAAAAATAAAATAAAATAAGAGTGATTACAAATCAGAACAAAGCAAAGACAAAACGTGACAAAAAACTAAGCAACAGCACAACACAGACTGGATATAATAATCCTTATGTGATTTTACATGTCATTTTGTACATATGTTTGGAGTATTTCTTCCTTTAGTTTTTATTTAAATTGTCCAAGCGTTGTACATGATTTTAATTCAGATCCAAAAGCGTTCCACATTCTGACTCCTTGCACTGAGACACAGTGTTGCTTGGTAGTAGTTCTCACTGAACGTTTTTGAAATATACATGTTCCTCTGAAATGATATTGTTTCTCCCTTATTTGGAACAGCTTCTGGATATTTGCTGGCAGTGATAGGTTCTTCACTTTAAACATTATTACTGCAGTTTAAAAGTCAACCAGATCTTTCAACTTGAGAGTTTTTAATTTAAGAAAAAGTGAGTTTGTTGGTTCCCTGTGAGCAGCTTTGTTTATTATTCTAATAGCTCTCTTCTGGAGCATAAAGACTGGATATATGTGTGTTTGATATGTATTTCCCCATACTTCAGTACAATATGTCATGTATGGGAGTATTAATGAATGATACAAAGTATATAGTGTGGGTTGATTTAGCAAATATTTCACTCTGTGTAGTATTGCAACTGATTTGCATATTTTACCTTTAATATAATTAATATGTGACTTCCAACACAGTTTATTATCAATTAGTACGCCAAGGATTTTAATTTTTGATACCCTTTCTGTCTCTACACCATTTACACTGAGTTTAGATACTGAGTTGTTGTGATGTTGTGAAATAATGTTATCAATACAAGTTTAGCCACCGCTGTGTCGCCCTGGTTTCAAGTGTGGGTGGTGTTTTGTGCTTGTATTGCTAAAATATAAAAGAAAGCACTACAATGGGTCTCAAATATTTGTAATGTGTTCTTTTACTGGATGAGTTTAAAGACAAAATACTATAAACTACACATACTGTATAAACTAAATTCTAATAGTGACTGAACAACTTCCATTCCCCAAAGTGCAACATACACTATTATGACTATAACTCATAAAGGATCACAAAAGTGATCTGATAAAAAAAATAAATAAATAAACAAGCGTGTGGTATATATCACTCAGATATTCCATACCTACATTGGTTAGAGCATGTGGAAATGTTTGGGACAACATATACAAAGGAACTTCACACCTCTGAAAGAACAAAGGAATCTCACCGCCGTGTGAAGACCCATGACGTCACAGGACGCCATGGCAACAGACTCGACACCTTCACCCCTGAGAGAGGAGAAGGTCTTCCAATCACCTCCCAAGGCGAAGGGAGGAGTTAACAGGACTAATGGGGGGATTTAGATAATGGGGAGATGTTACCTTTTTCAATGAGTGGACTCTGACATCAGCTGTTTCAATGAGTGGTGCCATATGTGCTTGTATTTAACCAGCGAGCAAAGCAGAGATCTCTCTCTTGCCTTCTGCTAAGCTCTGCACCTGTTGAGATTTGATAGAGGAGCTATTCAATAAAAACCCTGTTTTTAATTCAAAGCCGCCTCGTTATTTCAGCTCCACTACACTGGTGACCCTTACGCGAGAATATGGACCGGAGGCGCTCTTCAAGCTGTTCATCCATGGTGGCTCTGGCACACGCCAGCGACGACGCAGACGAGGGAACAAGCAGACAGCTGTTCCCCACGGCAGAGGGCACTGAGAGAGCTCAACCGAGCTCCAACACCGCCGCGAGAGCCGTAGAAACGCACTCTCACCCGGCGAACATGACAATGATGGTGTGCACGAACGCCGTCGCTGTCAAGCTGCCAGACTTCTGGAGAGAAGACCCTGCATCTTGGTTCCAGCAAGCCAAAGCCCAGTTTATACTGGCGGGTATCACAGCAGATGATACCAAATTTTATCACATCATCTCCAAGCTCGACTCCGCAACTTCGAAGTGTGTGCGGAGCTTGGTCCAGCAACCACCAACCCGGGACAAATATGAGACACTCAAGGCGACCATCGTGGCGAATTATGTCCCGTCAGCGGAGGAAAGAGCCGAGAGAATCATGGCGGTCTACGGCCACAGAGGGGGCAATCCAAGGACCCTCATGGAGGATTTGCTACAACTCAAGGAGGAGGATAATGATAATTTCCTTCTCCAATTCATTTTCCTCAGCACGCTACCACCGCATTTGAGAGGGACACTCGCCAGGATGAAGTGCAATAACCATCAGGATTTCCGCACACTGGCCAACGAGGCTTACCGGCTCGTCAACGCCTGCAGAGAATGGACACCCACAGCGGCATCCGCAGATCTGAGAACTGACACCCCGAGCCTTGGAGAGACTCAACCCACGGTGACAGCGGCGCGGCCCAAGCGCAACGAGCAGAACGACGTCTGCTATTATCACCACCGCTTCGCAGAGAAAGCCCGCAAATGCATTCCCCCCTGCAAGTTTACGAGGTCGGGGAAACGCCAAAGCCGAGGGCCATTAACAGCAGCAGTTCTCAGCGAGAAGAATAAGCTGTTATACGTGATGGATGGATACACAGGCAAGCAGTTCCTCATCGACACGGGAGCTCAGCTGAGTTTCATCATGCCCTCCCACGCAGAGCGAACCATGGGCACCCGGGGCAACGGAGCAGTGGCAGCCAACGGCTCTGACATCGACACCTTCGGGGAAAAGCGCCTGCACCTCCTCATCCACGGCCGCAGCTACAGATGGACATTTGTTGTAGCAGCGGTGAGCTTTAACTTGTTAGGCGCAGATTTTCTGTGTGCACATGGGTTATTAGTGGATCTTGCAAATAGGCGCCTGGTTAATGCACTCTCTTTTGCTTCTATTCCATGCTCAGCTCGAGTTTCTCCACCACCTGTGAAGGCCAACGTCACTACGGCAGGAGGTAAGTTTGAGCAACTCCTCACCCAATTTCCAGCACTCACAACCCCCAAATTCTCAGCCACTGTAGCCAAACACGGGGTTAAACACTTCATTCCAACAAACGGACCTCCCGTTTTTGCCAAAGCTCGCCGCTTAGACGCGGCCAAGCTCAACATAGCAAGGGACGAGTTTGCAGCTCTTGAAAAATTAGGCATTTGCCGACGTTCAAAGAGCCCTTGGGCCTCACCACTTCACATGGTCCCGAAATCCGACAGTTCTTGGAGACCGTGCAGAGATTACCGCAGGCTAAACAATGCTACAGCGCATGACCGCTACCCCATTCCTCACATTCAGGATTTTTCATTGCATTTAGCAGGTGCGCGCATTTTTTCAAAAATAGACTTAGTCCGCGGTTATCACCAGGTCCCAGTCCGAGCTGAAGATATTCCTAAAACAGCGGTTATAACCCCTTTCGGCCTTTTTGAATTTCTAAGAATGCCATTCGGCCTCAAAGGCGCGGCTCAAACTTTTCAACGGATGATGGACACAGTCCTACGCAACCTACCCTTTGTTTTTGTCTACCTCGATGACATGCTGGTAGCCAGTTCATCCGAGGAAGAACACGAACAGCACCTCACTACCGTTTTTCAGAGGCTGGAAGAGCACAGACTTATAATCAATCCAGCCAAATGCAAATTCGGCGTATCACAAATTGATTTTTTGGGACATAGGGTCTCCCCGGCAGGGGCAATTCCGCTTCCAGACAAAGTTCGTGCGATAGAAAGTTTTCCACGGCCTCAAACGGTTAAGTCGCTACAGGAATTTTTGGGGATGGTTAATTTTTACAACCGTTTCCTCCCCCACGCAGCTCAGCTAATGCAACCCCTATATGACGCGCTCAGAAAAAAGAAAGCTTCCAACGCGGTCGAATGGACCCCGGAGCGCGAACGCGCTTTCGCGGAAGTAAAAAGCGCCCTAGCTAACGCCACAATGTTAGTCCACCCAGATTCCTCAGCCCGCATTGCTCTAACCACAGATGCTTCAGACCTGGCTATAGGGGCAGTTGTAGAACAACTTGTCAGTGGGGTCTGGCAACCTTTAGCATTCTTTAGCAAATCGCTAAACCCTACTGAACGCAAATACAGCACTTTTGACAGAGAGCTGCTGGCGCTTCATTTGTCCATCCGCCACTTCCAGTTTTGGTTAGAAAGGCGGAGTTTCAAGGCTTTTGTGGACCATAAGCCGCTCACTTTTGCTATGGCTAAAATTTCAGAACCATGGTCAGGCAGACAGCAAAGACAGCTAGCTGCGATTTCAGAGTTCACCACAGACATTCGACACGTAGCAGGCAAACTTAACGTAGTAGCTGACTGTCTCTCCCGTGCTGTGGCACCGCCAGAGCACGAGGAGACAGATTACACTGCTTCAGCAGCTGAGCTTTTCTCTAACGCAAACACATATGCAGCACCTATCCATGAAGGGATAGATTATGCAGCCATGGCGGAAGAGCAAGGTAGTGATGCGGACGTGCGCGCGCTCCTGTCTGGACCAACAGGGTTAAGGCTGGAGGAAAAAGGGTTGCGCGACGGCGTGCCCTCCCTAATATGCGATGTTTCAACCGGCCGACCTCGCCCGTTAGTACCAGCTGCTTGGCGCCGCCGCATTTTCGACGCAATTCACTCCCTCGCGCACCCAGGTGTGCGCGCCTCGGTCAAAATGGTTGCCGAAAAGTTTGTGTGGCCAGGCCTACGCAAAAACGTAAAAGAATGGGCAAAAACTTCCTTCTTCCTTCCTTGTCAGCGCGTCAAAGTACACAAACACACTAAAGCCCCTCTGGAGCCTTTTCCAATCCCCGCTAGAAGGTTCGACCACATTCATGTCGACCTCGTGGGGCCGCTGCCTTCCTCCCAAGGTTTCACACACCTGCTAACAATGATAGACCGCACCACGCGCTGGCCAGAGGCAGTCCCGCTAGCGGTAACCACAGCGGAGGAAGTCGCTCGCATTTTTCTAACAAATTGGGTGGCACGTTTTGGCGTCCCATCAGACATCACGTCAGATAGGGGGCCTCAATTTGTCTCAGAGCTCTGGTCAGCCATGTCCAACAGTTTAGGGGCAACAATTCACCGTACCACCGCTTATCACCCTCAGGCTAATGGGTTATGCGAGCATTTTCACAGGTCCTTAAAGGCCGCCCTCAGGGCCTCATTAACGGACACAAATTGGGTAAATAAACTTCCCTGGGTTTTATTGGGGTTGTGTGCGGCACCTAAAGAGGATTTAGACGCTTCCCCTGCAGAATTAGTCTTTGCTCAGCCTATCAGACTACCAGGTGAATTTTTACCAGAAAACCCAGAATCAGGGCACCTCCCGGTCCCAAGGTTTTTAGGCAGTAACAGTCCGGACTTTCTCCACGGTCCAGCTCATCACTCCTTTCCACGAGTTTTTGTTCCTCAAACTTTAAAAAACGCTGAGTTTGTTTTTGTTAAGCATGAAGCTCTAAAACCAACGTTACGCGCAGTATACGATGGCCCGTATTGAGTGCTGGAAAATGGTGACAAACACTTTGTGGTTGATTATGGGGATAGAAATGAAACGGTCAGCATTGACAGACTCAAACCTGCCTTCTTGTTGAGAGACGGACCTGCACAGCTGGCCCGAGCACCTCGGCGAGGTAGACCCCCCAAGGAGAAAGTCTCAGCCCCCAGGCAGGGAACAGATAATCTCTCTCCTTCCCACACTGCAGATTCCTCACAACAAGGTCCCAGCAGGACGCCTAAACCAACCTACAGCAGCTTTGGGAGAAGATTGAAACCCAGACTACTCAGGGACTGATTACACCACTATGCAAATTTTCGCTAATTGTGCCGCAACAGTTTAGGACTGATTTATGATTATACTATGCCGTTATGTTTTCACTGAACTCTCTTAGAAGCATGGCTGCTTGAAAGTTTCTTGTGTGGCAACAGCTGTAACACGTAGTATGTCTTAGTAATTACCCTAGACTGTGAATCTTTCTGTGTTCCTTCATAGTTGTTTGGGGGGCCTGTGGTATATATCACTCAGATATTCCATACCTACATTGGTTAGAGCATGTGGAAATGTTTGGGACAACATATACAAAGGAACTTCACACCTCTGAAAGAACAAAGGAATCTCACCGCCGTGTGAAGACCCATGATGTCACAGGACGCCATGGCAACAGACTCGACACCTTCACCCCTGAGAGAGGAGAAGGTCTTCCCATCACCTCCCAAGGCGAAGGGAGGAGTTAACAGGACTAATGGGGGGATTTAGATAATGGGGAGATGTTACCTTTTTCAATGAGTGGACTCTGACATCAGCTGTTTCAAGGAGTGGGTGCCATATGTGCTTGTATTTAACCAGCGAGCAAAGCAGAGATCTCTCTCTGCCTTCTGCTAAGCTCTGCACCTGTTGAGATTTGATAGAGGAGCTATTCAATAAAAACCCTGTTTTTAATTCAAAGCCGCCTCGGTTATTTCAGCTCCACTATAAGCGGTTTATTTTATAGTGCTCAATTATTGGATGTGCCATTCATTTTCAATTACTCTGTAATTAATATTCACACAATCAAATAAATCCCAGTTCAGGACCCTTTCATATTTGTTTAAAAAGCAAAAGATTTGACTTAAATAGCAAGATGTGTAGCATACCTGTCAGAACGCATTGCTGCAAAACGTTTGCACATTCAGAGCAGATCCTGTTTGGACTCTACAACGAAAATACACGACAACTTAAGTACATGCATAGCAATGAAAGTGCAAAGTGTGAAAAAAACACCTTTTAACCAGGATTACAACTAGCTTATTTCATCAGATATTGTCAACTCAAGCGCAAAATACAAGGACAGACGTAGCATTGAGTAGGTCATCGTTTAAACACGATTAAGTTTGCATCTGTCCAAAGTGAACTTTCCACTGCTGGGATAAATAACATAAAGCATGCATATCACATCACTCACCGTACTCTATATCCCAGTATCATGGCTTCAACTGCTTAAGTTGGGTGCTCCCGTGGCCGTGCATTCAATTCAGTTCTGGCGGCTCCATCTACTTCCTAGTGTGTCTCTGTCTACTTTCCAGTGCAGCTCCGTCTGCTTCCTAGTGTGCCTCCGTCTGCTTCCCTCTGGATTTTCTCATCAGCCGAAACGCACAGAAAACTCTGCTGAATCGCAATGTTTATTTCTGCTGATTTCTGTGAAGACATTCTATCGTTGTTGTTTAAAATATCACTTGTTGGCTGGCTCACGGACAAATAATTGCAAATGGCGGCTCGCCAGTGATTCTGGAAAGTCAATGTAATGCCCAATCTCATGACTCTACGCCCGGACCAATCAGTGGCCTGCAGTGTTTTTACGTAACCAGGATGGTACCCTTGGAACCGCAATCGAGCAGTTCTGAAAAAAATAGCAACGGTTCCGAAAAACAGAACTGAAAGCAGTTACGGTCCCTAATGGAAAAGCGGACAAACTGTCCCGTCCCGTACCAAACCGTACCATACTGACCCTAGTGGAAAAATGTCTTTGGTGAACCTATGTGGTCCTAACATGGACAATGCTGATGCCCTGTGCTCAGCTCTTGGCGTTTCTTCAGTCAGGGTTATAATGAACTTACTGAAAGATTGGAGAGACCATCTCTCTACAGAAGAACACTCTGCCATTGTTTTACACTGCCAAGATTCTGTGCAAACTGCCGATGAGCCTTTTCCTTTTAGTGTTTTATCTCTTGATTTTAAAGATGCCACTGGTGTGTCTTTAAACTCTGAACCCATTAATGTTTGTGACTCTTCTGGTAAAAAGAAAGAAAGACAATTTTAAATGTGAATAAATTAAAAGGTCGAGCGGATACACCATGGAGGAAATATTTGGGTTTGGGTTCAGAGGTGAGACCTGCCTGGAGAGCACTCTATAAACCACCATTAACTAAGAAGGTTGGAGACCTGCAATGGCAAGTTTTATATGGGGCTGTGGCTGTAAATCCTTTTATCTCTGTTTTAAACCCAAATGTTGTTGAGAGGTGTCCATTTTGTCTTCAGAAAAAGATTGTGTTCCATTGTTTTCTGGACTGTAACAGACTGCAATTGTTGTTTGTTTTTTTTGTGGAAGTTGTTTCATCTGTTTGGAAAAGTCTTTTCCCCACAGATTTTTATCTTGGGTTTTCCATATAGACAGAGAAACAAGAAAAAAAAGTGAGCTGTTAAATTTCACCCTGGATCAGGCTAAAATGGCCATTTATATTAGTAGAAAAAGAAAAGTGGAAAAAATGCTGGATTGTAATGTAAAAGACATATTGGTAAACATGATCAGGACTCGATTAATGATTGATTATAACTACTATTACTTGATGCAAAATGTGGGAACTTTTGAGGCTATGTCATGTTTTAAGCACATCCTGTGTTCTGTTAAAGAGGTGAAACTTACCTATGGTGTGGTGCTGATGTGAGAAGGATTTTTTTGTTTTAGTTGTTTTGGTTTAGTTGCATCTTTGATTTCTTGTCAGTTAATTCATTATTTTTCGTTCCCCCTTTTAGTTGGAGTGACTTTCTGTTGAACTTGTGACAGTAAAGGCATGTTGAAAAATCAAATCTCTCGCGCTCTCTCTTTTACTTCAACACACTTTGACTCTAGACATTTTTCTTCTGAAATAACCATTATGGTTGTAATCGTATCATAGAAAATGTGAAAATAATTAAATGTCCATCTAGCTAAGAGATGATATGGACCGATGTTTTTAGAAAAATGCTTTGCTGATATGCAAGATGAAAACTGGCAAGCAAAGGTTGCAATCTTGGAAAAAGAAACAAAACAAAACAAAAAACTAAAATCCATTTTTAAAATTACTGCTTTATTCCTTCAGAAAGATATTAGCTTCTAATTGCTAGTTAATCCTGCAGTTCTAGAGGATTGAAGCAAATGAATAATTCCAAATGAATCAAGAAGAACTAAAACTATCCTTATCTCAGGGAACCAGCAATCACGATGAAGGCTCAAACAAACACGATTATCAACATACAGTGGGGAAAAAAAGTATTTAGTCAGCCCACCAATTGTGCAATTTCTCCCACTTAAACATGAGAGAGG
Organism: Pholidichthys leucotaenia; assembly: GCA_020510985.1. Classification (NCBI taxonomy): domain Eukaryota; kingdom Metazoa; phylum Chordata; class Actinopteri; order Cichliformes; family Pholidichthyidae; genus Pholidichthys; species Pholidichthys leucotaenia. The sequence goes on along the minus strand of CM035839.1, from coordinate 333,834,299 downwards.
TCTCCAATTTTCATCATAGGTATACCTCAACTATGAAGAGAAAAAAAAAAATCCAGAAAATCACATTGAAGGATTTTTAATGAATTACATTGGTAAATTCCTTGGTAAAATAAGTGTTTGGTCATAACAAAAGTTCATGCTCAATACTTTGTTATAATACCCTTTGGTTGGCAATGACCAGAGGTTCAAACGTCTTCTGTAAGTCTTCACAAGGTTTTCACACACCTGTTGCTGGTATTTTGGCCCATTCCTCCATGCAGATCTCCTCTAACGCAATGATGTTTTGGGGCTGTCGCTGGGCAACACAGACTTTCAACTCCCTCCAAAGATTTTCTATGGGTTGAGATCTGGAGACTGGCTAGGCCACTCCAGGACCTTGAAATGCTTCTTATACGAAGCCACTCCTTCGTTGCCCGGGCAGTGTGTTTGGGATCATTGTATGCTAAAAGACCCAGCCACGTTTCATCTTCAATGCCCTTGCTGCTGGAAGCAGCGTTTTCACACAAAATCTCACAATACATGGCCCCATTCATTCTTTCCTTTACACGGATCAGTCATCCTGGTCCCTTTGCAGAAAAACAGCCCCAAAGTATAATATTTTCACCCCCATGCTTCACGGTAGGTATGGTGTTCTTTCTCCTCCAAACACGACAAGTTGGGTTTTTACCAAAAAGTTCTATTTTGGTTTCATCTGACCATATGACATTCTCCCAATCCTCTTCTGGATCATCCAAATGCTCTCTAGCAAGCTTCAGATGGGCCTGGACGTGTACTGGCTTAAGCAGGGGGACACGTCTGGCACTGCAGGATTTGAGTCCCTGGCGGCGTAGTGTGTTACTGATGGTAGCCTTTGTTACTTTGGTCCCAGCTCTCTGCAGGTCATTCACTAGGTCCCCCCGTGTGGTTCTGGGATTTTTGCTCACCGTTCTTGTGATCATTTTGACCTTACGGGGTGAGATCTTGTGTGGAGCCCCAGATGGAGGGAGATTATTGGTGGTCTTGTATGTCTTCTATTTTCTAATAATTGCTCCCACAGTTGATTTCTTCACACCGAGCTGCTTACCTATTGCAGATTCAGTCTTCCCAGCCTGGTGCAGGTCTACAATTTTGTTTCTGGTGTCCTTGACAGCTCTTTGGTCTTGGCCATAGTGGAGTTTGGAGTCTGACTGTTTGAGGTTGTGGACAGGTGTCTTTTATACTGATAATGAGTTCAAACAGGTGCCATTAATACAGGTAATGAGTGGGGGACAGAGGAGCCTCTTAAAGAAGAAGTTACAGGTCTGTGAGAGCCAGAAATCTTGCTTGTTTGTAGGTGACCAAATGCTTATTTTACCAAGGAATTTACTAATTAATTCATATAAAAATCCTTCAATGTGATTTTCTGGATTTTTTTTTTCTCATTTTGTCTCTCATAGTTGAGGTATACCTCTGATGAAAATTGGAGACCTCTCTCATCTTTTAAGTGGGAGAACATGCACAATTGGTGGCTGACTAAATACTTTTTTGCCCCACTGTAAGTTAAGGCAAGGATTTTCTAATTATGGGCATGTTCACATAAAACAGCCTGTGTGGCATAAATGACCACCTGGAATCATGCTGGTTAACAGTTCATACCTAAGGATCTTGTAAAGCAAACTAACTTGTGTGTGTGTGTATGTGCACACACACACACACACACACACACACACATATATATATATATATATATATATATATATATATATATATATATATATATATATATATATATATATATATATATATATATATATAGGAAGACAAGGGGACTTGATGGTGGAATGAGGAGGTACAGGAAAGTATTCAAAGGGAAAGGAGGAATAATCAGGAAAATGAAGAAAGTAAACAGGAGTATTTGGAAGGTAGGCGCATGGCAGAGAGAGGTGGCAAAGGCAAGGAAAAAAGGCTTGTTGTGAGTTGTACCAAGGAAGGAGAAAATAACTTGTATCAATTGGTTAGGCAGAGAGCTCAAGATGGAAACGATGTGCAGCAAGTTAGGTTAATTAAGGACAGAAATGGTAATTTTCTAATAAATGACGAGAGCGTGTTGTGAAGGTGGAAGGAGTACTTTGACAAACTGATGAATGAAGAATAAGAAAGCAAGGAGGATGGATGAAGGAAAGATGGTGAACAAGGAAGTCCCATGTATTAGCATGGCAGAAGTGAGGGCAGCTTTGAAGAGGATGAAGAATGGATAGGTGGTTGTTCCAGATAATATACCTGTGGATGGATGTGGATGAGATGTTTAGGAGAGATGGCAGTGGACTCTTTAACCAGGATGCCTGAGGAGTGGATAAGAAGTATTTTGGTACTAATTTTCAAGAACAAGGGTGATGCTCAGAGCTGTAGTAACTACAGAGGCATGAAACTGATCAGTCACACTATGAAGATATGGAAAAGAGTTGTGAAAGCCAGGTTAAGAGGAGAGGATAAAATCAATGAGCAGCAGTATGGTTTTATGCCAAGAAAGAGTATTACAGATGCAATGTTTGCTTTGAGATTGTTGATGGAGAAGAATAGAGAAGCTCAGAAAGAGTTCCATTGTTCCATTGTGTCTTTATGGATGCAAAGAAGCCATTTGATAGGGTGCCAAGAGAGGAAGTGTGGTACTGTATGCAAAAGGCAGGAGTGGCAGAGAAGTATGTCAGGGTGGTGCAGGACATGGATGAGGACAGTGAGACGGTGGTGAGGTGTGCTGTAGGAGTGACAGATGGATGGGGGTGGGGTTACATCAGGGATCAGCTCTAAACCACGTATTGTTTGCCATGGTGATGGACAGGCTAACAGACGAGGTCAGGCAGGAGTCTCCATGGACCACGTTTGCAGACGACATTGTGATCTGTAGTGAGAGTAGGGAGTACGTGGAAGAGAATGTGGATAGGTGGAGGTATGCTCTGGAGAGAACAGGAATTAAAGTCAGTAGAATTAAGACAGAATACATTTGTTAATGACAGAGAGGCAGGTGCAACGTGAAGAATCAAGAGGTAGTGAAGGTAGATGAGTTTAAATACTAGGGGTGAGCCATCAAAAGCTCACCAAAGTCAGGGGTGATTTGTGACAGAAGGATAGCAGCTAGAATGAAAGGGAAGATTTACAAGACAGTAGTGAGTTCTTCTATGATGTGTGGCGCCGGAGGTTTAAGATGCTTAGATTGTCATTGGGAGTGACTGGGAAGGACAGGATTAGAAATAAGTATACCTTTGGGACAGCTAATGTTGAGCGGCTAAGAGAAGCAAGGCTTAGAGGGTTTGGACATGTGCAGAGGAGGGATAGTGCATATATTGGACAAAGGATGTTTAAGATGGAGCTGCCAGGCAGGACAAAAAGAGGAAGACCACAGAGAAGATGCATGGATGTAGTAGAGGACGACATGGAGAGGACTGGTGTCACAGAGGAAGATGCAAGGGATAGGGTGAGATTGAGGCAAACAATTCGCTGTGGAGACCCCTAAACATACGTATGTACATACAGTATATTTATAGCTGATGAGCACATAAATGTGCACCACCTTAACATGGTAGAGGCCCAGTTACATCAGCTTACATACCAGTAGAAGGTAATTTTAAATCAGCTCACACAAATTAATGAGCAGCTTGATCAACTCACCACTGCCCACCATGCTCTGGCCGTGTCAGAGGCACCAGCTTTTCCGCTGTCCCCCTCTCTTTTGTTGGCACGTTCTCAGCACGTAACGCCAGTACCCACACCAGCCTGTTTTAGCCGCAAACTTGAGCAAGGCCCAGGGTTTTCTCCTTCAGCGTAGTCTCATGTTTCAGTGGGTACTAGAGGATTTCCCCTCTAACCACAGTCGGATTAGGTACATGGTTAATTTGCTTGAGGGGCGAGCTTTAGCTTGAACATACGCTATAATGGACCGTCCCGAATATCAAAGCTACTCCTATGATTGGTTTGGGTAGGCGTTCACTCAGTTGTCAAGTCATTCCAACAACATCAACACAACCCTTTTCTCAATCTCTGACAGGGAAGCCAGGTCTGTGGCCCAATTACTCGTTGGACTTCCGGCTTGCAGCAGTGGGATGGAGTGAGAGGACGCATCTTTCTGAAGCATTTTCGTATGGAGTATCAGTTTCAGCCTTTGTGACAAAACTCTACCCGGTTATGAGAAACCCTCTTCTCTTAATGAACTAAAGTCCCTGCCATTAGCTAGACAACTGCCCTTGGAAAAGCTCTAATGAGGCGACGCCAGGTGGACAGCTCAATATCTCAGCAGTGCCTTTCCCCCCCCTGCTCCGCTTCCCAGTCCTTCTGTCCATCCCAGTACCGCTGGATACAGTTAAGCCTATGTTTTGGGCTGGTCAAAGCTACCAACCTTGCCGAACGAGCCAGCACCACCTAGACTTCGGGTTGTATATGTACTAGTGCCAGCTCCTACCGCATGAGGTTTCCCCACTCTCACAGTCAGCCAAGGGGGGAGGGGGCATATCGTCACAGAAGGGGGACTAGCGGGCAAGAAACTGTCAAAAATACCCTACTACTACTTCGGTTTCTGCTGCCTCCATTTGTTTTAACCACGGTCACATTGATTTTGTTCCATCGCTCTCATCAATTCCGGTGTGGAACAGAGATTCATTTCAGAGAGTTTGGCAATCTGACTTAAGCTCCGGTGCTAAGATCTAGAAGTTCCATTAAATTTAATAGCCATCTCCGGAGAGCCACTCCCTAAGGTCTCTAGGAGACCTGAACCCATTTCCATTTTAGTGTCTGGCAACTACAGGGAGCAGTTATGCCTTATTGTTTTATCCACCTCATCTTCCACTATTATTCTGGGTTATCCGTGGCTAAGATAACACAATCCCGTTATTGATTGGCAGACAGGGAGGATTATCTCATGGAGCTCTTTTTGTTTGTCTGCTTGCCTTCGGTCAGCTGCATGTTCCCCATTGGTTCCCCTTAATCCTTTGCCAACCCAAACACCCGATTCTGCCAATGTTCCCTTGGAGTACCACGACCTGGCCCTAGTCTTTAGCAAGGTCAAGGCATTCTCCTTACCCCCTCACCACCATATGACTATGCAATTAACCTCCATCCTGGGGCCACCTTACCATCAAGCAGACTTTATAGTTTGTCAGCTCTGGAATGCAAGGCCAGGGAGAAGTAGATTAAAGAGTCACAGAGCTCAGACATCATTAGACCCTCGTCATTGGCGGTGGGGGCGGGGTTTTTTGTTGTGGGCAAGAAAGATGGATCTCTTCGGCCCTGCATGAACTGTAGACAATTGAAAAACATCACTATCAAGTATAAATACCCCCTACCCCTCATCAATTCTAGGTTCGACCAGTTACAAAGCACCTCTATGTTTATTAAACTGGAATTTTGCAAAGCTTACCATCTGGTCTCGATTAGAGAGGGCAAAGAGTGGAAAACGGGGTTCTCTACCCATATCTCACATTTTGAGTACCTGGTGATGCCGTTTGGATTAACCAACGCCCCAGCCATTTTCCAGCGGGTCATCAATGATGTCCTTAGGGATTTTCTGAAATCATTTTTTTTTTGTTTACCTTGACAACATCATGATTTTCTTTCGTTCTCTAGAGAAACATCGGGTCCGTGTGGGGACTGTGTTGCAGCGGCTGCTGGAGAAACAGTTCTATGCCAAAGCAAAGAAATGTGAGGTCCATGCATTTCCAAAGGCCCAATTTTCTGGGATTCATTATTTCCCAGAAAACAGATTGTAGCAGACACCGGAAAGGTAAAGGCTGTCAGCAACTGGCCTGTCCCTTCATCCCGAAAACAGCTGCAGCAGTTTTTGGGGTCTTGCCTAACCTTTTATCGCCGTATCTCATGTCGGAACTACAGCATTGTGACTCAGCCGCTCACCAGACTCACTTCCACTAAAATCCCTTTCAGATGGTTGGTCTGACGAGGCAAGTCAAGCTATTACCCTCCTTAAAACTTTGTTCTCCTCTGCTCCCATCTTATGCCCAGGTGGATACGGAGCTTCAGTTCATGGTGGAAGGTGGACGCTCTCCGACCCCGGGGTGGGGCAGTCCAGCCACAGTGCTTGATCACTGACCACAAGGTTCATCCATCGTGCATATCTCTTGGCACCTTGCCCTGCTGAGAGAAATTAGGAAGTCAGTGATTGAGACGCTGCTGCCATTAAACTTGCCCTGGAGGAGTGGTGTCACTGGCTGGAGGGGTCCACATTGCCATTCGTGGTTTGGACTGACCATAAAAATTTGGAGTATCAGAGGTCTGCTAAAGATTTAAACTCCAGGCAGGCTTGCTGGTCTTTGTTCTACGCCAGATTCATGTTCACTATTACCTACCACCCAGGCTCCAAGAACACTAAACCGGATGACCTCTCCAGGCGGTTTGTCGTTGACAGCTCCTCACTGGAGCAGCATTCAATCCTCCCTCTATCGTGCATGGTGGGAGTACTCTCATGGAAGATCGAGGAGAGGGTTAGAAGGGCACAAAGTGTTGTGTATGAATAATGTGAGACAGGAGCCATACTGAACTGAACAGAGAACCACTCTTTATTATCAGAACATAGAATTATATACACCAGTGGCCATGCCCACCTGATGTCACCCTATGGGTGGGAACAGCATCACACACACACACTACACTCACAACACACTTCCCCTCCCCCCTTACAAAATGCAAAACCACACACACAATCGAGACCGTCCCCAATTTAGGACCTGAATCATGCACTAAGAAAACAGGGGAACAATTAACTGTAATAAAATAGCAGACCATACTTCCCACAAAACAACTACAATTGGACCAAGAGCTCTCTTAAAATACATAAAATAATCCCATAACACACCCCACATACATACTCTCATGCACACGACGCAGGCTATACACCTTTATTTACATTAAAACATTTTTATGTTACTCCCACAGTCCCCTGAACAGCCATTGACAAACCCCGGCTTGGAGTGCCCAGGAGGCAGCCCCACAGCATGTGTGGCCCCTGGCAGCTGTCTGCCCCCAGGATTGACAGCGCACCCTCCCTGGCGAAAAATGTCTCCTCTCATCATCAACCGTTTCTCTCCTCTGGCCCCACAGTGCCTGCTGTCTGGCACGCTGTCCCCTTCTGTGTCTCTCGGTCTGCTCCCTGACTGCCTGCACACCACCATCTTGGCTCCATCTCTCCATCCTCCTGTGGCCGCACTCTAGGGAAAAACAATAGCCTGACGTTGGTGCCGCTGCTCTCAGCACCCCCATCCCAGGCCCCTCCACCCACACTGTCCTCCATGCCCAGCCATAGCTGCTCTCTACCCAGGGCTCACAGCATCGCTCTCTCACCGCGCATCGTCTTCTGACCATGCACCTCGCCGCTGCTCCCAGCAGTCCTCCTTCCCAGGCGCTCCGCTCGCGCTGTCTTCATGCCCGGCCACAGCTGATCTCCCTTGGGGATCTCCACATCACTCTTATTGGCTCCACTCTCTGACCGAGGCACTTTTTTGCTGCTCTCAGCACCCTTGTCCCAGGTGCTCTGCTGTATCAACTCCATGTCCGGCTGCAGCTGCTCTCCCTTGGGGCTCTGGGCGTCACTCTCATCGGCTCCACTCTCCGACCCAGGTGCTTCATCGCTGCCCTCAGCACCCTCGTCCCAGGTGCTCTGCTGCATTGTCTCTGCACCCGACTGTCACTGCTCTTCCCCAGGGCTCTCAACCTCGATGGTCCTGCTCACTCGCTGCCTAGCCTCCAGCTGCGGGGGTGACTCCTGCTGCTCTCCCTCTCCGCTGTCGTCGAACACCGTGCCATCCGACTCATCAGCACTCTGGTCCTCCTCCTTCCTGCGCTTTGCGGCTAGCCCCCCATCTTCAGATAAGCCTCTAGCTTAGCCTCGTTTGGTGCCAACACTCCCGCCACACACTGAACAGTTGGACATGTGCATTCAAAAGATTACAGAAGGTCAAATTAAGTTCACCTGTAAAGGTTTTAGTGCATTTTAGGTGAATCCTGAAATTTCAGCCGAAAGCCAATGAGTCCTAACTTTTTGTGAGTATTGTACATGCGTTCCAAATTATTATGCAAATAGAATTTTAGTGTCATAAACATTCAGTTTTGTGTTTTTCAATTAAACTCATGGATGGTATTGTGTCTCAGGGCTCTTCGGATCACTGATATCAATCTCACACACCTGTCATAATTAGTTTGCCAGGTGAGCCCAATGAAAGGAAAAGTACTTAAGAAGGATGTTCCACATTATTAAGCATGCCACAGGTTTCAAGAAATATGGGAAAGAAAAAGGATCTCTATGCTGCCGAAAAGCATCAAATAGTGCAATGTCTTCCACAAGGTATGAAAACATTAGATATTTCACAAAAACTTAAGCGCGATCATCGTACTGTGAAGAAATTTGTGGCTGATTCAGAGCACAGATGGGTTTTTGAAGATAAAGGCATAATGAGGAAGGTTTCTGCCAGACAAATTCATCAGATTAAGAGAGCAGCTGCTAAAATGCCATTACAAAGCAACAAAAACATATTTGAAGCTTCTGGTGCCTCTGGAGTCCCACGAGCCTCAAGGTGTAGGATCAAATCAAATCAAATCAAATCAAATCAAACTTTATTGTCATATTGCTGTACATACAACTGTAGTGCAGGCAAGATGAAATTGCGTTTCTCTCGGCATCCATATAAGAAGCAGCATGATTAAGACACACTCCCACATAGCTCCACCCCCCACCCCACCCCAACCCCCCCATCCATTCACACATCCCTGAGACATACTTGGGGAAAAAGAATAACTAACTATAATATACAAAATGTCCATAGGTGCAGTAGTGTGTATGTGAGATTCCGGGTCAGCTGTTCAGCTTCCTGACAGCTTGTGGGAGGAAGCTGTTGATCAGTCTGGTGGTTCTGCCTCTGATGCTCCACAATCATTTACCAGATGGAAGAAGTTCAAAGTGTTTATGCAGAGGGTGAGAACGGTCCTTGACAATGTTCAGTGCCCTGCTCCTACAACGGTTCTGAAAAAGTTCTTGGACAGAGGGGAGGGAGACTCCAATTACCCTCTCCGCCCCCTTGACTATCCTCTGCAGGGCTTTTTTGTCTGACATACTGCAGCTGGAGTACCATGTAGCAATGCAGTATGTCAGAACACTCTCCACCACACCTCTGTAGAAGGTCCTGAGGATGCAGATGGGGAGAGAGGACTGTTTGAGTTTCCTCAAGAAGTGTAGTCTCTGCTGAGCCCGCTTCCTGATCTCCAAGGAATTCTTGCTCCAGGTCAGGTCCTGCGAGATCTGCACTCCGAGGAACTTGATGTTCTCTACTCTCTCCACTAAACGGCCGCCGATGCTGAGGGGGACGTGCTCAGGCTGTGACCGCCAGAAGTCGATAATCATCTCCTTCGTTTTGTCCACGTTGAGCACCAGATTGTTCTCCCTGCACCAGCCCTCCAGGTCTCTCACTTCTTCCCTGTACATTGATTCCTCATCCCTCTGAATAAGTCCCACCACCGTGGTGTCATCTGCAAACTTAATAATCTGGTTCCCCTCGTGTTTGGATACACAGTCATGTGTTAGAAGTGTAAACAACAGTGGACTGAGTACACAGCCTTGAGGGGTTCCGGTACTCAGCGTGACAGAGTTGGAGATGTTGTTTCCAACCCGGACAGACTGAGGTCTCTCAGTCAGGAAATCCAGGATCCAGAGACATGTGGCGGTGTTCAGACCGAGAAGGAGTAATTTCTCTATCAGTCTCTGGGGAATAATGGTGTTGAATGCTGAACAGAAATCAATGTACAGGAGTCTGGCGTAGGTGTCTTTCTGGTCCAGGTGGGTGATGACAGAGTGTAGGGTGGTGACTATAGCATCCTCCGTGGAGTGGTTTGAACGATATGCAAACTGGAGCGGGTCGTGTGATGCAGGGAGGCAGGCTGTGATGTGTGGTTTGACAAGCCGTTCAAAACACTTCATCACAATTGGTGTAAGTGCAACAGGACGATAGTCATTCAAACAGGACACCACTGGTTTCTTTGCCACCGGTACAATGATAGAGGTCTTGAAGCATCTGGGAACGATGGCCTGACTCAGGGAGATGTTATAAATGTCAGTCAGGACATCCGCCAACTAGCTCGCGCAGTCTCAGAGCACACGTCCTGGAATGTTGTCTGGACCTGCAGCTTTGCGTGGGTTGATTCTGGATACGGTCCTCCGTGTGTCCGCTGTGTTGATGGTAAAAGCTGGTCCGACCGATGGTGGGAGCAGGCCGGCCCTCCCTCTGATTGTCGAGTTTGATGCTTCAAAACGTGCAAAGAAGTCGTTAAGCCTGTCTGGAAGCGAAGCGTCGTCATCATCGACTCCCTGCCTAGACTTAAAGCCCGTCAGTGTCCGAACTCCCTGCCACATCTGCTTGGTGTTCCTAGTGTCACAGAGGTGTCCCTGGATTTTCTCCGCATAGGCGCGCTTTGCCGCCTTAACTCCCTTTGAAAGCGCAGACCTGGCTGAGCGGAGGGCAATCCTGTCCTTCACTCTGAACGCTGTATCTCTGGCTGTAAGCAGCGAGCGCACCTCTGCAGTCATCCAGGGCTTATGATTACCCCGCATAGTGATGGTCTTCACTGTAGTGAAATCCTCTGTGCACTTCGCGATGTAGCTGGTGACCGAATCAGCATACTCCTCCACATCTGTCCTGTCTTCCTGGGAGGCTGCTATTTTGAAGATCTTCCAGTCTGTGTGCTGAAAACAGTCTTGCAGTGCAGAGGTTGCACTCTCTGGCAAAATCCTGATTCAGCAAGGAGGTGGCGGAGTCATGTTTTGAAAACATATTTGAAGCTTCTGGTGCCTCTGGAGTCCCACGAGCCTCAAGGTGTAGGATCTTCCAGAGGCTTGCAGTTGTGCATAAACCTTCTATTCGGCCACCCCTAACCAATGCTCACAAGCTGAAATGGTCGCAGTGTGCCCAGAAATACATTAAGAATAATTTTCAAACAGTCTTGTTTACTGATGAGTGCCGTGCAACCCTAGATGGTCCAGATGGATTGGAGTAGTGGATGGTTGGTAGATGGCCACCATGTCCCAACAAGGCTGTGACATCAGCAAGGAGGTGGCGGAGTCATGTTTTGAGCTGTAGTCATGGGGAGAGAGCTTGTAGGCCCCTTTAGGGTCCCGGAAGGTGTGAAAATTACCTCAGCAAAGTATATAGAGTTTCTGACTGACTACTTTCTTCCATGATACACAAATAAAAACTGTGCCTTCCATAGCAAAATTATCTTAATGCATGACAATGCACCAGCTCATGCTGGAAAGAATGCCTCTGTGTCATTGGCTGCTATGGACATAAAAGGAAAGAAACTCATGGTGTGGCCCCCATCCTCCTCTGACCTCAACCCTATTGAGAACCTTTGGAGCATCCTCAAGCAAAAGATCTATGAGGGTGCTAGGCAGTTCACATCAAAACAACAGCTGTGGGAGGCTATTCTGACATCTTGCAAAGAAATTCAAGCAGAAACTCTCCAAAAACTCACTAGTTCAATGGATAAAAGAATTGTGAAGGTTATGTCAAAGAAGGGGTCCTATGTTAACATGTGACTTGGCCTGTTAAGATGTTTTTGATTGAACTAACTTTTGATTTCAGTATATATGACCTTCTAATGCTGTAGATTTAACAAATGACCATTTTCAGTTCTTTACAACCAATAAAATATTTTGAAACTCTTTTGTGCATAATAATTTCAAACAGTGCATTTTGAGATTTTTATTTTTGAAAAAAAAATACTTATCATCGGGAGGTTTGTTCAATAAAATTTGAATTATGCTCTAATGGTTGACGACTTCAAAATTATACTGACTGTCATTTGCATCGACTATTGAGAAAAATCAGGCAAATATCATTTGCATAATAATTTGGAACACGATGTATATTGCCTGGAAAACCTGCAGCCCCCACAGAGCATGAAAGCCCCAAGGCCACCCAGCCCCTGGATAGTCAGGCACCCATCCCAGGAGGAAGAGTAAGGGGGCATGGTTGTACACCGCAGGAGACATTTGGTGAGATTATCGAGACTTGAGGGGAGGATGTTCCATTGTATGACATAGTCGAGCACTGGCCTCGACAGTTCAAGTGTGGTTGGATATTAGGGGAAATGGTACCCATTCCTGGGTGACCATGGTGTGGTATTGATGAAGACACAATCCAGCAAATGGAGGCAACCATTGGGAGGATCGCTAGGTAAACATTCGCCAGCTAGCCCAAGAAGTCAAGATCAGTGTGCGGTTTGTGGGAAAAAAAAGTCTTCCATGACCATTTGAATATACAGAAGTTTTTTTTGTTTTTTTGTTTTTTTTCCTGTTGTCCTGTCAGGCAGCTAGGTAGGCAGAACAGAGATCTGTCACCCTTACTGTGCCAAAACAGATTGACTTTTTCAAAAGAAGCTTTATACAGAGCCTTACTATGTACTGAATATTATTGTAAACTCCTCCTGTAATAACTTTTAATACTTTATTTAAATTATTTTACCCATGGAGGACCCAACAGGATGGGGAATAGGGAAAGGAAGTGTGTGGAGGGGGAGAGAAAAGGGAGGGGAGGAGCCAAAAAGACAAATAAACCATCAACTAAAACAAACAGAAGACAAACTTCTTCTTCCACCAAAAATGTTTCAACATGAGTCTGGTTTCTGCACCTGTTAAAGGAGAGACATTTGTGCATGTGCATCTGTGTGCGTATATATGAGAGCGCACGCAAAATAAGTGTGTGCATGTGAGTGGTTTGTCAGGAAACATACGAAGAGGGGAGCTGGTCGCAGCAGCTCTCCCTCCGGGAACCCCAAGCAAGCAAGGCAGTGCCACCAACCCCCACAGGGAACAAATGCCCAAGGTCAACTAGCCCCAGGAAAGCAAGGCATCTGCCCCTGGAGGGACAATCGAGGGAGGCCAGGCCTCCAGGCTGCCGGCACGGCGGGCCCACACCCCCGGGCGTGATCAGCAGATCACCTCAGGCGCCCCAAAATGCCACCCAACACACAAAGTACCACACAAAACCAACCCACTATCACCACATCCATTCATCACTCCCTTGCTCTCGCTTACGCTCTTATTCAGTTCCTCTTTCACTCCCTTGGTTGCATCTATACATTCAGCAGCACCCAGGGATTTTGAGAACATGACTGGTCCCAGGCCCCCAGAAGGAGGAGAATAACAGGGGTGGGGGAAGATCCTCACCCTCCCTCCCCCTTGCACAAAACATGGTAGGCGTATGTTGGTTGTATGATGTGAATGTGTGTAAATGTGTGGACTACCATAGTGCAGTTAAAATTGAGGGGGTGGTGGTTGGAGCACCACTAGCCACTGTGATACTATGCAGCGAGGCCCCCATCTCCCCAAGCCCTCAGTGTTAAAATACAATTATTTGCAATGCAATGCGACAAAGCGCCCTGCCCCGCCCTGCCCCGCGACACAACAGAAGGGCGGCTGGGACAAGCAGGCCCCAAAACTCCAACTTCCATGCCATTAGATGGACTGCCCCACACCCGCCACCCAACGAAATTCTCTTACCCATACACACATCCTCCACCCCCACACATCCACCCACAGGAAATGGCACCAGCACACACACACCCACCCGCCCACCCTCATGTGCACACATACACACACACTCACCATCACACAAGTCCACCTACACCCACGACAGCCCCACATGCCCACACACAACACACACACCCATGCACCCACTTCCGCACCTGCTCACACACATGCCCCCACTCACAGCCACTTTCACACACACACACACACAGAGGCACCGAGGGACGGGGAGGGTGACCCAGGATGCAGACACCTGCCCCAGGGCACCGCCAAGGCCCCAGGGAGGACACGACCCCGCAGCACAAAGAGGCACCGGGGCCGGCCCACACCACTGGTGTACACCCGACCAGAAGTTTTTTGTTTTTTTTTTCCCCCTTCTCTTGCCATAGTAGAAAATTTAACCTTCTCTTTTGTTGCAAGATCTCAGGATTATTCCAAATGGGTATGAGTTTACAAGGGACAAGCAAAGACCCCGTTATTTTTAAAAATACCCGCCAAGCTGTCAGAGAGGAGCTGATACTAATACTTTTAAAACAGTCATGGTTTAATAGTCTATTAAATTAAATAGCCTGCATGTATTATTAGCCGAGTGCCTACCCTTGATGAAACCTATTTGATCTGGATGTATAATCACCAGAATTAAAAATGTTTTAATAAATGTTTTAATAAATTAAAATGTAGATATTTACCTTTATAAGCTAAATAATCTCTTTTTAAATCATCCATCCATCCATCCATCCATCTTCTACTGCTTTTCCGGAGATCCGGGTTGCGGAGGCAACAGTTCAAGCAGAGAAGCCCAGACTTCCCTCTCCCCAGCCACCTGCTCCAGCTCTTCAGAGAGGATACCAAGGCCTTCCCAGACCAGCTGGGAGACATAGTCTCTCCACCGAGTCCTGGGTCTGCCCCGGGGTCTCCTCCCAGTGGGACGTGCCTGAAACACCTCAAGTGGGAGGCGTCCAGGAGGCATCCTAATCAGATGCCCATACCACCTCAACTGACTCCATTCAATGTGGAGGAGCAACGGTTCTACTCTGAGCCTCTCCCGGATGACTGAGCCCCTCACCCTATCTCTGAGGGTGAGTCCAGCAATCCTACGGAGAAAGCTCATTTCAGCCACTTGTATCCGCGATCTTGTTCTTTCGGTCATTACCCAAAGCTCGTGACCATAGGTGAGAGTAGGAACGTAGATTGACTGGTAAATCAACAGCTTTGCCTTAGAACTAAGCTCCCTCTTCACCACAACAGACCGGTACAACGTCCGCATCACTGCAGATGCTGCTCCAATCCGTCTGTCAATCTCTCGCTCCATTTTCCCCTCACTCATGAACAAGACCCCAAGATACTTAAACTCCTCCACTTGGGGCAGGAGCCTGTCCCCAAACCAGAGAGGATAATCCACCTTTTTCCGGCTGAGGACCATGGACTCGGACTTGGAGGTGCTGATTCTCATCCCAGCTGCTTCACACTCAGTGGCAAACGGTCCCAGCAAGAGCTGTAGGTCATTGCTGGATGAAGCCAACAGGACAACATCATCTGCAAACAACAGAGATGAGATCCTGTGGTCACCAAGCATGACACCCTCCATTCCCTGGCTGCACTTAGAAATCCTGTCCATAAAAATTATGAACAGGATCGGTGACAAAGGGCAACCCTGGCAGAGTCCAACTCTCACTGGGAATGACTCCGACCAAGTATTGGCAATACGAATCAAACTCTCACAACGGTCGTACAGAGACCGAATAGCTCGTAACAACAAGCCCGATACCCCATACTCCCGAAGCACCCCCCACAAAAAACCACGAGGGACACGGTCAAATGCCTTCTCCAAGTCCACAAAACACATGTAAACTGGTTGGGCAAACTCCCACGAACCCTCAAGAATTCTCGAGAGGGTAAAGAGCTGGTCCGATGTTCCACAGCCAGGACGAAAACCACATTGCTCCTCCTGAATCTGAGGTTTGACCAACGGCCGGACTCTCCTCCCCAGTACCTTGGCATAGACCTTCCCAGGGAGGCTGAGGAGTGTGATCCCTCTAAAGTTGGAGCACACCCTCCGGTCCCCTTTTTTGAAGAGAGGAACCACCACCTTCAGTTTGCCATGCCAAAGGCACTGCCCCCAACCTCCACGCAATGTTGCAGAGGCGTGTCAACCATGACAGCCCAACAACATCCAGGGCCTTGAGGTACTCAGGGCAAATCTCGTCCACCCCCGGGGCCCGGCCACCAAGGGGATTTTTAACCACCTTGGCGACCTCAGCCCCTGTGATAGGTGAGTCATTCCCCTCGTCCCCCAACCCTGCTTCCTCTGTGGAAGGCGTATCAGTGGGATTGAGGAGATCCTCAAAGTATTCCTTCCACCGCCCGATGATATCCCCAGTCGAAGTCAACAGTGTCCCATCTGCACCATACACAGTGTGGACAGGGAGCTGCTTCCCCCTACTGAGCCGCCGGACAGTTTGCCAGAATCTCTTCGAGGCCGACCGAAAGTCTTGTTCCATGGCCTCACTGAACTCGTCCCATACCCGGGTTTTTTGCTTCAGCAACCACCCGAGCTGCACTCCGCTTGGCCTGCCGGTACACCTCAGCTGCTTCGGGAGTCCCACAAGCCAACCAAGCTTGATAGGACTCCTTCTTCAGCTTAATGGTCCGCCTCACCACTGGTGTCCACCACTTGGTTCGGGGGTGCCACCACGTATGCACCGACCACTTTGGCGGCCACAGCTCTGGGCCACCGCTTCAACAACAGAGTGGAGAACATGGCCCATTCCAGACTCCATGTGTCCAGACTCCTCAGATGGTGGTTGAAGTTCTTCCGGAGGTGGGAGTTGAAGACCTCCCGGACAGGGGTTTTCAGCCAGTCGTTCCCAGCACACCCTCGCTATACGTTTGGGTCTACCAGGTCTGAATGCTTCCTCCCCTCCACTGGGATCCAACTCACCACCAGGTGGTGATAGTTGACAGCTCTGTACCTCCTTTTACCTGGGTGTTCAAGACATAATGGTCGCAGGTCTGATGACATGATAACAAAATCAATCATCGACCTGCGACCTAGGGTGTCCTGTGCCAGGTGCACATATGGACACCCTTATGCTTAAACATGGTGTTTTGTTATGGACAAACTGTGGTTAGCACAGAAGCCCAATAACTGAACACCACTCGGGTTCAGATCAGGCAGGGGCCGTTCCTCCCAAATCACCTCCCCTCCAGTTTTCACTGTCATTGCCCACTGTGCATTGAGTCACCCAGTAGACAATGGAGTCTCCAAGAGGACACCCTCCAACATCCCAGTCACAGACTCTAAAAAAGGGCGGGTACTCCTGAAACTCATTTGGTGCATAGGCACGAATGATGGTCAGGACACATTTCCCAACCCGAAGGCGTAGGGAAGCAACCCTTTCGTCCACCGGGGAAAACTCCAATATAGAGGCAGCAAGGTGGGGGGATACAAGAATACCCACCCCTGCTCATCGCCTCTCGCCCGGGGCAACTCCAGAAAAGGCCAAGCTCCAGCCCCTCTCCAGGAGACTGGTTCCAGAACCGGAGCTGTGTGTTGAGGTGAGGCCGACTATATCTAGCTGGTATCTCTCAACCTCGTACACCAGCTCAGGCTCCTTCCCCACCAGAGAGGTGACATTCCACGTACCAAAAGCCAGTTTAGAAAGCTTGGGATTGGGTCCCCGCCTTTGACCGCCACCTAATCCACGTAGCACCGGACCCCCATGATCCCTCCTGCAGGTGGTGAGCGCACTGGAGGGCGGACCCATGTAACTCCTTCGGGCTGAGCCCGGCCGGGTCACATGGGTGGAAACCCGGCCATCAGATGCTAGTCTTCAAGCCCCTCCCCCAGGCCTGGCTCCAGGGTGGGGCCCCGGTAACCCCATACTGGGAGGGGTACACCGAATCCTTGATATAGAATTTGTTATAAGAGTCTGTTGGATCGTTCTTAGTCTGGCCCTTCACCCAGGACCAGTTTGTCTTGGGTGACTCTATCAGAGACAAATTGCCCCGGACAACATAGCTCCTGGGATCACTGGGGCACGCAAATCATAGTTGTCAAATTTGGGAGCAAATGCCTCCTCCGTCTTGCGATCAAGCACATCAACGTCTGTTTACAAACTCTTCTTCTGTGGTGTCCAGAAGCGAGGGGTTTTTTTGGGGGGGGGGGGTGAGTTGGGGGCCATGAGTCCACCAAGGTAAGAGCAGTAAGTTATACGTGTTTGCCACCGGGTGAGATGGAATACTTAGTACAACTGAGGATTTTTTTTTACATCACATGACACATGACATGACAGGCGTAGAACTGTGCCACAGACAGTGGGGGCCCTATCTTTCCATGAAGCCAAGGATGTCAAAGGGTTAAGACTGCAGCAACAATGAAAAAAAAATGCAGTCCTTAAATAGGGTCAGAACAAATAACATAAGTAATGACAGGTGTGGGGTCACATGAGTGGGTAAAAAGGGAACAATGATTAGTGATTTGGATAAGCTGGAAGTAATGAGAGGAAAGTGCACCGGCTGACAGCTGACAGGGCTACACCCACACAGAGCACCAACCAGGAAATGCCCTGACAGCTGTCAACCGCAATACAAACAAGTACAAACTGAGAAATAGATACAAAATCAGAATATAGTAAAACTAAGACATAAACAGGAAAAAAAAATATGCCGGGATATCAAAAACCAAAAGGCACAAAAATACAACAAATATATAAATACAGAGAAAAAGCCATGAGACTGAGCATGGCGGCACCTGCAGTGCTCAGCTTGGGACAGTTATTCTCGTACTGCTTTCTATTTTCTTGTTTATGTTTTAGTTTTGTTACGCTCATATTTTGTATTAATTTGTAATTATTTATTAGTCTGAATTTGGTGATGTTTTATTCTTTATATTCTTACTGTGGTGTTCTTTCTCGAGGTTGACAGCTGTCAAGTGACATTTCCAGTTTTGTGCTCAGTGTGGGAGTCGCCCTGTCAGCTGTCAAGTCCAGTCATTCCTCTTTCATTGCTTCCAGCTGATCTAGATTGTTAATCATTGTTTTCTCCTGCCCTCTTTGCTACCCACACCTGTGTTCTGTTGTTTGATGCCTTATTTAAGACCGCTGCCTTTTGTATTCCTCGCGGCAGTCTTGACGAATGTCAGAACTCTCTAAAGTAAGTTTTACATTCTGCGTTTTCTCCTTGTCTTTGGGTATATCTCTCTCTGGCTTATGTGTTATGTTATGCACTTTATTACCACAAACTCACAGTCCAGCGTGTGGGTCATTCTCTCTGCCCCGAGGGGTGATTCAAGAAACGTTTACCTTCTTGGATTTTTTTTGTATTCTTATGGGAAAAAGCTTCCTTCTCCTTTCCAACATTTCCTGTGGAAATTGATCATTTAGACCATAATCGGTGTTTTTTTAAGCTGCCTTCCCTTCCACTGTACCAACATTTTTTGCTTGAAATGCTCAAATTTGGCAACAATAGGTCTGGGACTTTTATTTTGAGGATTTTTTTTTTTTTTGCCCCATTCGGTGGACTTGGTGGAAGGTAATTGATTTTGTGACTTTGGCGGACAATTTCAGTTGCTTGGACATAAATTCCCAGACCAGCTGTTTTGTATTTTCAATATTTTTTCAGCAATTCCTGAAAAAAACCAACAAAAAAAAACAAACAGGTTTATCTCTCAGGCTGCATGACTGCAAATTGAGAACTGTTTCCTTGATCTTCCTGTTGTCTCTTTCAACAACGTCAAGTCACGTGGTTAGTGTGTTTATTGACTTTTTCAAACTATTGCTTTCCTCTTAGATAGAGACGAGCTGCGCCTGACTGTATTCCAGACTCTCACGCACACTCTGGAATTCTTTATGGAGCAGCTCTACTAACGCTAGTCTGCTATCTGCCGATATCAATCCACAGAATCTGCAGATCAATCTTTTAATATAATGCTTTTACGTGTGCGAAAGTCTGCAGTCCTTGAACTCTCGCATGATTGAACAATCGCACAAGAGTTCTCTGTGGCCCACGCTCACGTCTTTGCTTCTGTGTTTACATGAGTTGAGTTGCCGACGTGTGTCTCTTAATTTATCAACAAAAGTGCTTGCTAAAGACTTTCAACAGCTTCCGAATATTTTTCATAAAGTGGGGATAAAGGGTTTTGTACTATGTGCAGCATTGTGTTGGAACATAAACAAAAGTAGACGACTGATAAGCACTTCAAAGGGAAAACACACAGAGGCTGAAACTTGTGAACAGACCAGACAGAGAGGAAGACTGTTGGAGCTGCTGAGATTGTAAGCAAAATATTGTTCGTTTAACATTTGTGTAATAATTTAATAATTCAACCAGCATGAGGGTGTTTTCTTTTACAAACTATGGATACAGTACTTAAACCCACAAAAAATGATTTTTTTCAATATTCAAAAAATACTGTATATTGAAAGGGACCTTCAAATTCTATTACAAGTCATGCTGTAATCTCCATATAAACCATTGCTTCTTACTGTATGTGTGAGAATTACCTTTTAAGATAAACATATACAATTTCATGAAGAATTTATTTAGAGGTACTTGATTGTTCCCCATCAGCAAACCTAGCCATACATTTTATGTCCTATTTTCAACTCAGCTCTAAATATCAAATGGTGGGCTACAGTAAAATGTTGAACATGTCACAAACCTGGGATGTAGATATTCTTCTATATTTTCATTAACAAGTGATGCTAACAAGGCCTCACAAGCCACTGATACAATTATAATGCTATAGTGTCAGTTTTTCACTCTTGTCATGTAATTTATTTAGGTTGTAAAGTTACAGTCATAATGTAACATAGTTACAATTATTGTCATAATGAAACATGGCTGAGGGTAGTAAAACACATACATTGCAAGTTTTTTAAAACCAGGTGAAGAGCCACAGGAGGAATCAAAAGGATAATTTAAATTTTGTTAAAAAGCATTTATTATATATAATAACTGCAACTGCCCACTAAAATAAAAAGCTGAATCTTAAACCTAAGAATTAAAATTAAGTTAAAATAAGATACAATTACAATAAAATATGAACTAAAAAACTAAGCTAAAAAAACTAAAAGTGGGCTAAAAACAAAAGTCCATAAAAGCTGAGGAGGAGGATCCACTCTTCAAGGCATGCTCCTTCTACCATGACACCGGACATTTGCAGGCAACTTGTATAGGGGGGAGACACTAGACAGCATTATGCTGGCACTCATCATTGTCATCATCATCATCAGCACCATCATGGGGTGCTGTTATCTGTGAACCAGATACTTAAAGCAGAGGCAGAGCTCCTCACTCTGCCTCACTCTTGCCTTCCTTCACCTGCGGAACCCAGTAGTTCCACACAAAAGTGTCTTCTCCCAAATGCTGGTGTCATGGCGGTCCTGGGCTGCTACCACTGCTCCTCCTCCTCCTTGTCCTCCTCCTCATTCTCAGGCATGCCCTCCTTCATAGGTCCTTGAACAATTGCAGCACCTAGTACATCCTTCGCTGGGAACCAACAGCACACTCCCATGTAGGCAGGACTCTTGTCAGGCAAGACTCACTTCTATAGACTGCCAAAGCACCTTGTACACCATCAGTCACAGGTGCTGCATGTCCTCAATCAACACAGATGTTGATGGTAACCAATTAGGCAAGGCACAGGGTGGAAGTAAACACAGCATTTCATATTAAAAGTACACCATCCATCCATCCATTCATCTTCTACCGCTTAATCCTTTTTGGGTTGCAGGGGACAGGAGCCTATCCCAGCATCTTTGGGCAAGAGGCAGGGTACACCCTGGACAGATCGCCAGTCCATCGCAGATTAAAAGCACACTGAAATATAAAAACTGCAAAAACATCCAGTTATAAATAAACATATAAAACAAACTTAAAACCATGTCAAACCCCCAAAACACAATAAAATACCTCTACCCCGAGACAATAAAGCAACCAATAGACAAGTGACTGTCACAAGCCTATTTTGGGAATTTATGCATGCAAGTGTGCAAACTGGGTATGCTTTATTCACTGATGCATGCACATGCATATACATGACAACACCACCTGGCTGTGTGTGCTTCATAGTTGTGTAGTGCCATTCTTCTGAACAACACATATGCCAGTGTGTTCAGTCCAGTGGCCAGAGTGGCAGCTTCGAGGGGTGGGCTGTGCAGCCAGTACTGTGCCCTTCATGGTCATAGCAGATGGAGCCAGTTGAGACATTGGGCAATTACACGGAAAAGGAAGGGATAGCTGGGGTAAATTAAGGAATCAGAAATCAGCTATGAGGAGGAAAGTGGGAGTAGTTGTTGGACTAACAAGAAATGTGAGGAGAGAGTTTGTTTTAAGGATGAACAAATCAGTGATGAATTAAGGTAGAAAAGATGACAAAAGACAGAACTGAAAGTTGGAAAAAAGAACAAAGTGAAAAAACTCAGCAAGTTACAATTAGTCACTGAAGGAGTAAGCGCAGATGAGCAAAAAGGATTTTCAAATCTGCTTTTTAAAATGATCCACTGAAGAACCATCTCAAGAGATACATTTTCTATTGGCAACTTGAATTCAACAAATTAAGAAGCACTTTTTTTGCAGAACCACCTCTGCTATGAGTCGATTAGCCTGCAAAAGTGGCTTGCGTCCTGTCTATCTCCCACTGTCAAGCGAATGGAATGACTAAGAAATAATTGCTTTCTGTTAAGTCTATTAAGCAAAAAAAGCAATACAGATGGAAGCGCAGGCAGGTAACATGGGCCACTAACAAAGGGCATGCAAGCCAGTAAATCTGGATCTCAGAGTATTCAAACCAGTCAAACCCTATTATGAACAATGGCCAGTTGGATCATTTGCTAAGATGGCATATTATTATGAGACCTATTTGTTAGTGGAGTAGCAAATATGAAAAAAAAAGCCAACTGACTTGTAATTGCAAAGGTGTATGTAGATGATGAAATGTATAATGACATAAAGAAATATTGAATGTAAATTAAAGTACTGGATTAATTATTTAATGCAACGTGTGATTTTTGTAAATCTCTCAGTTCAAATGACTCTTGCACCGAATCACTTAGTGCTGTACTGGAGCTCTAACTGCCTACCACTCACTGAACTGAGGGTTCGCTGAACAGAGTGGGCAGGGCTCTTTCACTGCTCTCCAATACGTGCACTGAACTGAGACTGACCTTACAGCATTACAGGATATGGCCGGTCCCTGGACTACAATAAGCACAGAAGCATTTGTGAATGAGCCAAGACTAGTGGCTAAACTGCTAGCTTCAGCTAGCCAGTTTGGTGGGGCTAACGGTGCTAATGATGTAGCGTCACAGTAAAAATTTAACAAAATAAACCAGAATGAATCAAGATATATTATCAACTGTGGATTAGGAAACCAGGTGGAAAGATGTCAGTTAAGATGAAAATAACAATATAAACATGAGCTTCCTCATACCGCTGTTAGCTGTTAAGCTCATGAGTTTGGCTCCCCACTAGGGTTGCCAGTCGTCATTGACATCTCGTTTATTGGGCTAAATATGTTTCTCCCAAGCGGGATGTGAGTTGTCCCATCAATTCAAGGCTGCCTTAATGAATGGGCTAGGCTGGGCAGAAGCCTAGGGGCCTATGGAAATCAGGGCCTATCATGAGCCAATGAAAAAGATCACATTGTTTTTAATTGGTCAAATTCTATGTCCATCACTTGATGTTCATGTTTGGCTACTGATTGGTCTAATTTACAAGTGCCCCACATGGGTACAATATAACAATAGCCTATCAGAGGAATTGTTTTGACATGTGACTATGCAAGTGCCAGTAAGAGGTGAGAAGTAGTTAGCTCAGTCAGAGTTTGAAAGTGGCGCTCATAAAATTATTGAGAGGAAAGAGCTTATGGGAAATAAATTGCTCAAAAAATCCTGAAGTATAAAAGATTTTTTCTAAGCTGGATTATCGAGTTGAGGAGGCTGCTACTGCATGGAGCAGACAGATGGGCTGTTAAACCACTCAACTGGAGGAGAAGGGTGAAGGGAGAAGAAAGGCCATGATTGCTTACATCAGACAGCTGTGAGTGGGACTGTGGACTCTGAACTTGGTGAAAAGTAGACTGGATCAAGCATGTATCCATAGAGTATGACAATTTTCGTGAGCTGGACTTAAAGGACATAATGAAGGGTTTTTCTTTAAAGAAGGCCAGAAGAAAACATTTCTAAAAAGGTAAGACATGCTATTTGCAGTGCTTTCCAGTCACCTGTGCAGGCTTTTGATTGCTGCTGGTGTGCATTGTTTTAATCAGGAATACTTCACTGATGTAATTTTATGCCAAAGGCAGTATCTGTTACAATGTAAAGAGGGAAATCTCAGTGAGATAAAATATCCTAAATCAAGGCTTTATGCTTGTTTTTCTCTCAAAAGATAATTTTGACAAGACAAGAATTTCTTTTTGTTGTAGTTTTCTTTAAGATTTCATTTGTTTTATGAAACTTTTTTTTTCCTGTTTTAAGAAATTTAATCTTACGTTGTTGGTGGATTTTTTTTTCTTTCTAATTTTAGCTAGAATTATATATTGCCAGATTTTTATTTTTATTTATTTTTTTTTTTTGGTTTAAGTAAAATTATCTGCCAACACATCGAGTAAAGTTGACTTATCAGTTTGCATAAAACAAGTTACAACTATTGGAAAGTATGTAAAATTTTCTTACACATAAAGTGCACAACAAGAATAAATATCTAGTCAGATAAAAAAAAAACAAGGGTAAACAGCCTTAATTTATTTTTTATTTTACTTATATTTAACTTTTTGCAGTGGAATTGTGTTTTCTAGCTCAAAGTTGCATTATTTCTCAAAGAGAAACAAAATGAGGCCATAGTGGCTCAGGAGGCACAGCAGATCGCCCAATAACCAGAGTATTGGTGGCTCAAATTCCACTCCCCTCACCTTGCTGTTGTGTCCTTGGGCAAGACACTTTACCCACCAGTGTGTTCATGACACTGATGTATGAATGTGAATAAATGTTTGGTGGTGGTCGGAGAGGCCGTTTGCATGAATTGGCAGCCATGTTTCCGTCAGTCTGCCCCAGGGCAGCTGTGGCTACAGAGGTAGCTTACCACTATAATTGTCTGTGGAGTGAATGAATAATGATCTCATTGTAAAGTGTCTTTGGGTGTCATTAAAAGTGCTATATAAATGCAATACATTATTAAAAACATAGCTATTACAGATTTTTAACTGAGATTTTGAAGTTTTTAAAATCTGAAATTTCTAGGTATACAGTGTGGTATTTTTTTTCCTTGTAGTATTAAACATGACATTGAATATCAGTATTTTTTGAGGTATTATCAGGGTAAAAATTCTGAGTATTGTGACAACACTAATGTCCACAACCTTGTGGCACCGAGCAATAGTTAAAACCCTCTGTCCCTTATTTTGCAATGGGAAAGTTGGCAACCCTACTCCCCACCTATCTTCTCCTTCTTCTTTTGGCTGTTCCCTTTAGAGGTCGCCACAGAGGATCATCTCCCTCCATCTCACCCTATCTCTTGCATCTTTCTCTGAAACACCAACCTTCTCCATGCCCCCCTTCACTACATCCATGAATCTTCTCTGTGGTCTTCCTCTTTTCCTCCTGCCTGGCAACTCCATCTTCAACATCCTTTGTCCACTATATCCACTATCCTTCCTCTGCACATGTCCAAACCTCTCAGCCTTGCCTCCCTTACTGCTATTGGTTTATAAAGCTCTGAATGGTTTAGGGCTTAAATACTTCTGGTCCATTATGGTCCATTATGAACCACCCAGAGCCCTCAGGTCGTCAGGGTCAGGTGTACTATCTGTGCCTAGAGTATGAACCAAACATGTTGAGGCAGCATTCACTTTTTATGCTCCTCACATGGAACAAACTCCCAGAAAGCATCAGGGCTGCTGAAACTCTAAGATGCTTTACATCCAGGTAAAAAACTTTTCTATTTGCTATGGCCTTTCAGTAGAACAATTGTTAATCTCCCACAAGGTACTGTAACTTTTATTTCTTGCACATTTCTGTCTTATTCTATTTTAACTTCTTTTTGTTTCTCTATAATTTACTTTTTAGTTTGCTTTTAAATCCTTATGTATTCATTTTGCAACTTGTTTTAATGTTTTTATGTAAAGGACTTTGAATTGTCTTGTACACAAAATGTGCTATACAAATAAACTTGCCTTGTCTTGTCTTGCAGTTTTCTCCAAACCACTCAACCTGAGCTGTCCCTCTGATACACTAATTTCTAATCCTGTCCTTCCTAGTCACTCCCAATGAAAATCTTAGCATCTACTCCCCACCCATCTATGGCAGAAAGATAGGTTGGCAAATAATAGAGCAGCGGATAGGAATCGAGGCTAGTGACTTTTATTTTTTAGGGACGTTTGTCATTTATTCCTTTACAGGAAAATACCCAGAAAATTCAAAACAGCTTCTTTGAGAGAAAAGCAAGATAAGGGCTTTTTTAAGGAAGTGTGTGTTTTCATATATTTTTTTTTTGGAAAATTATATGAACAATAAATATATTTAAGAAGGTTAAAACCTACAAAAACCCATTTAAATAAGAACTCTTTGATTGATTCAGACTGTTATTAGATCCACTGTCATATTGGGAGAAGCTTTAATTGTCTGCATTAATCGCTGTCTACATATCCACATCTTTATTACAACCTTTGCATATATTTGGTGTGTTTTTGCTGCCCTTGTTCGCACACCTCAAGCCTCAAGCTTTTTTTTTTTTTTTCTATTTTGCTCTTTGTCCTTCCCTTTACAAATGCAGCATGCACAATCTCACACTTGCCCCATCTGCCCTCTCTTTGTCTTTGTTTCAGACCAGATCAGTGTTCCTGTGCCATGACCTATTTACCCTCTATGCCTCTCAAACCGACTATAGCTCACATATTCAGGGGTAAAATGCCACTGAAACCCATTGCCTCAAGCCTTGGTCATCACCCAGCACTTCAGCTAGGATTAATGTCACAGTCAAGTACTTGCTGGACAAGGCATTTTAACTGAACAGGAGGTTTTATTTTACAAATCCAATCATAAATTTGGTTGACCAGGCTGTTGATCTTGTTACTCCTGTGTGTTTCTTTGCCAGTTGGCCCATTCACAGTACCAGACTCCTCCAGTGCAATGATGTTATGCACCAGCTGTCACAGCAGTAAACACCGTTTGTGACATTTTGCCTCATATGAAATCAATTATATTTCATGTTTACAGCATCCCATGTGAAACATTGCGACCCCATGCTATTAAAGCCACTGACCACTCTGCCCCCTGAAATCTTGTGAAAGAGTCCCAATGAGAAGTTGAGGTAAAGTGTATGAGAGAAGAAGAAGCCCACTGATCAATTTGAAATGTGCACAAAACCTTTCAACGGTGATTGTCATATTGTTGAAAAACATCTCATGTGTCACAGATGGAAAATATGTCAACCAATAAAAAAGAATGGCGTTACCACCAGTTTTGCAATACAACCCAGAATTTCAATGATTTTATTGCAAAACTGGTTGGGATGATGAAACTCTTCATGAAATTAGTTGCCAGACATTTTTGCAATTAAAAGAGAATTGCAATAACTTTACTGCAAAACTGGCTGGGATGACAAAACTGGTGAAACCCATTGCAATTAATTGTCAACCAGTCTTGCAATACAGTTATTGCAATTCTAAACTTCTTATCCAAATTACGTTACCTTGTGTTTCAGTATATGACCATTAAGACATTTGCAAACATTACATGTACAACATAAGTCACAATTTACAAGAACTGCTGATGAGCCCATATCATTGCCATACTGTGTAAGGTCCCTGGTGGAATGATTTTCAATACTGACGGACATCAGGATTTTACAGTTGCCCAGAGAACTCACCAAAATGCAAATGCCACAACACAAATGCAGAAGCACGCTAACCTGATAGTGCAATGCTAAGGTTAGTTAGCACCAATGCTAACATTATTATGCAGCTGTTTCATAAGTTAGCATGCTAAAGTTAGTGCTAACTTTAGCATTGATGTCAATGTTAGCATTCTTTGTGTTTGTGACCTTTGTACTTATGCTGTAGATTTTTTTTGTATTTGTCTTGTGGATTTTGGATTTGTGTTGTGGCTTTTGCATTTTCGTGAACTCTCTGGACCACCATAAAATCCTAAATGATATCTGTTGTTAATGAAACTCATTTCAAACATCCACGCTGTAATGTCATAAATTATCATATTTGACATAAAAATAAAAGGAATTTGCTTTACACTATTCTAAATACATTCTTAAGTATTTCTGGAATATTTAAAAGTAGAAAATATTATACAATCTGCCTTTAATATATACAGCTCTCCAAGGTAATTTTGCTATAATTTGATCTGTTTGCCTGCCAGATAATTTAACCTATATCAATCATTGTTATTCTCCAGTATAACTTTTATCTTTCAAACATTCCTTGTCTTCGTTTATAACAACATATCTTTAGACCAACCAGAATCTAATCAATTTTGTCGCTAAAGAAGGTTAATGAAATTTGTCAAACATGTAATGTTCCTTCAAAGTGGATGTATAGGGAATTGTGAGGAATTTTGACAACAAATATCAACAAATATGGAAATTGTTCATAAAGTATATTCCAAATATCTCCCATTTTGTCCTGTAAAAAAACAAACAAAAAAAAACAAATGCAAAAAAAAAGTGCATTCATGGTATTTAATTTTTATTTGTATTTATTTAACTCTACCTTTGCTTCTACTTAATGGTACATTGATTTGATCTGAAATACATTTTTTTTAAATTTCATATCCTTTTTCATTTAAGTCGAAGGCACTGCATATTATGTGTTGATATTTGCAAAACTTGAATTATAAAAAGAATGGTTAAAACCAAAGCTGAAAAATATTTTAGTGATCATATTTTCATCAAAATGATTGCCACTCAATGTTGTCATGTGTAACTATTGTAATACTTACCTACATATTCTTCTTTTTAAAACCTGGTGTCATGTTAGCTACAAAACAACAATTTCTCTATCAGTGCAGAGTAATGACTCTTTTATCTACTCATCTTTTCATTTATTTATAACAATGACAGTGTGCTGGCATGCACTCAGCATGCTTTGAAATTGTAAGGGGACTAATTAGTTGGCATTTCTGCAGGGGGTTAAGACCATTATACAACCTCCAGTTTGCTTTAAATTCAGATAATGACTAGCAGAGTGCATGTGTGTGGCACTGGTGGGGATGAGTGCTGCCACTTGACTGCCATGCACCGCTGTGATGGGGGCATGTTTAAAACCTGGCAAACGAGCATTGTCACCTGGCACCCCAGTCCCTTCTCGGCCTCAAGGTCATCAACTTGGCATCCTGCATCGAAGAGCTGGAGGGGAGAATGTGAGAAGCATCCCCGAACAGTCGTGATGGGCTGCCATGTTGTAGCAGGGGTCCCTCTTTGCCCACAGCAATCTAAATGTTGACACACACACACACACACACACACACACACACGTACGCGCACACGCACACACACACCTACCAGCAACATCCTCTGTGAACAAGCTCATGCCCATCTCAAAAACCAAGACATTGAAATACACATTGAGATGTGGTCTGATGCACTGTACACTCATGACTCTCTCTGTATGTTACTGTCTGACACTTCTGTGTTATCAGACAATGCCACTGAGAGAAATTGGAAGGGAGTAATAGACTAGCTCAGATTCAAAGCATGGTTTAGTCTACTTAGAAATGATCATAATGCACCTTAATCACCTCAGATCTACATGAGCTTAATGAAGTGGATTTATGTACGAACACATCGCCCACAACCCCGACTGTCACCTCCATTACAAAGATCCCCTCTTATATCTCTTCTCATTTACTTAATTATTAAATTTTTCTCTAGATGAGTTAATGAGTTAAAGAAATCTTCAGGCTTTATTTGAAAGATTATTTTGACGTGGGAATGCATGTATGCATGGTACAACCTGGTTGTCCCAGCAAGACTGGCACTTGAGAGGCCTGGTGACAAGGTGCAAGGTGGTGCTGTCACTGATGCAGGAATATTCTCTGAAAATTATTATTATTATTTTTAGAGAAAGGAATCCATTACTAAATCAACGATGACTTGCTAAAAATAACATGGAGAAAAAGGTGACATGACTATTGCTAGCACAGAGCGGAGATGCAAGCACTTCCTGTGACTTGTCTGCTTCTTTCAGTACAACTTGACATGCAACAGGCCAGAAGGACCTCATAATGTACACCCTGACAAGATAAGCAAGAGAAGAAAAGAAACAGTTTCATACAAGTACTGTACCTTCGGGTTTCAGTCCAGGTTTTCTGGGGCAATAAAGGTGATTCATTTATTACCAAGTTACTTTTGTCAGTGCTGCACAGCTATGAGAGCTGCTCATTAAAGATTTCCCCTGAATTATTTCCTATGGACTGAGAGAAACTAAACTTAGCACAGTTATTAAACATTTGTCTACATTTCTAATTTTTATATGTATTTTCTCCTCTCCACCCTATTTTCACCCTTACACTTCTTCAGTAGCTTTTAGCAAATTTTTTTTATTGGTGTACGAAAAATGGCACTACTTGTAGCATGGTGAGGCCACTCTAGGAACTCTGGGCTTGACTTGGAAGAAGTTTCATGGTCAACTCAGAGAAAAATGTCCGTTCAGTAAGGCTGCATGTCCACAAAACGCGTTTTTTGTCACCTGACCGCCCTGAGCATTTTTTTTTTTCAGCGTTTGTGTATGACGCTCTGGGGAAAAAAAAAAAAAAAAAAGCCTGTGTCCTGCAACAGCTTGTCGCTCTCAGCTCAGTACTTCCACTTTCCTATTGTCAGACTTTCTTCTGATTTTTTAATAGCAGTTTCTAAATAGCAATGGACAGGAAACGTGTTTTAGCAGCTCTGGATGTGAAATATGATGACACAGAAAGCAGGAGTCTGAGTACAGACGAGTACCGGCGTCCTATGTCCCACCCACGAAGCAGTTCTGATTGGCTGTTAGGTCTGACATTGACGAGCTCAGCTGCAGTCTCTGAAAAGTTGAACTTTTTTCAGCTCTGAGCACCCTGAGTGCCGCGACAAAAAACGGCCACCGCCGAGAGCGTTTCAGGACCGAGGGCGCTCAGCACCGTAAACGCTGGACTATGTAGAAAATTAATGTAAAACAGCCACCGAGAGTGGAAAAAATGTGTTTCGTGGACACACAGCCTAAATTTCCGCACTTGCCAGATGTGCGTGGATTGCCCACTATCTATGATTGATAGCTGAGTCTGACCACTAGCGGAACTTTCTCACTAATCAAACTAAGTTCCTTTGTTTGAGCCAAGATAATAAAAGTCTAAAATGGGAAAGACTCCAAGACTGGAATTGGATTGGTCAGTTCATAGCCTATGCAATGCAAGCTTCAGAGAGAGAAGGATAAATAGTATTCGATATGAAAGTGAGTGATCATCTCAAAACACATATGCTGCAAATCAAAGCATAAATTCTTTAAGACTTTAGTGACTCTGAGACATCCTACTAATAAGAAAGTAACAAAAATGTGCCTGCATTGTCAGTGAATATTTATAGTGGACATGAAAACTTAATTATTTGTAAAAATAAAGAAGTACATATAAAACTATATATCAATAAATGCATTTCAAACCCATTAGAATCCGCTAACATATATCCGTATTCTTCAATAGCTGATGTTGTTTGTGGAGAGTAAGAAGTTAGTTCAGAGTTCATAGATCTGAAGGCTACAAAAGAACAATCAGTTCTCAGGGAAAATACTTCTACATCAATCCATCGGAGGGCAATGTTGGACTTTTCTTTCTGAGTTTAACGAGGCCATTCTCGAGTTTTGATCACTTATTATCAAATTGACATTTTCATTGTAAAACTCTCAAAATCATATTCTTTGGGTGAATTGATGGGTGAGAAAGTAACTCCCAAATCCTCTAGCAGAGAGTCACTCAAGCCTTGAATATAAGCATGGCCCACTAACGAGGCAGATGGAATGTGGTTTTCAGACTCCAATTGTCTTGTGTGTTCGGGAAAAAGGGAGTTTTATGACTGAGTTCTGAGTTCCAAAACTTTCTCCTCAGGAAAAAGGGATAAGTTTAATTTGAATCCAACTCATAATGCTACTGCGGTTCAAATCTCACTCCCTCCACTCTGCCATTGTATCCTTGGGCAAGAGACTTTACCTACTTCGTCTCCAGTGTCTGTGACACTGGTGTGTGAATAAATGTTTGGTAGTGGTTGGAGAGGCCATTGGCATGGATTGGCAGCAACATTTCTGTCAGCCTGCCCCATATTATGATCTGCCTTCATCAGGTGTAGGTGGAAAGAGGAGGACTCAGAGCACAGGCAGAACTTTGGTGTGAAAATGATAATTTATTAACAGAAAACTCAATGAACAAACAAAGGTGCAGCACAAGGGCTGGAAACAAAAACAAAACTTGACTGCAAAACTAAATTTACAGAGGTAACTAGAAGTACAGCAAGGGGAGATCAGAACTAACGAGAATAATGTTAATGATGCCACGGGGAGTACAACTAAGGCATACATATATATAGGGAAGACAGATAATTACAGACGCAGGACAGCTGGGCAAACAATCAGGGGCAAAACAGGGGCACATGAGGAAAAGTGACTACAGGCATAGGAACATGAGGGACTGGAGACAATAGGTCTACAAATGTACACACAAGACCAAGAACACTGACAATAAGAACAAACGGGGGATGAGCACAGCAGAAAAGGGGAAACACAGACGACGCAATGCAAATAATAATCATAACAGAGGAAAACACAGATTCATCAATGATGACATTAGGGACAAATGGGGATGACACAACATGACTACAGACCGGAGAACCCAAAGGACAGTCAATAGGAATAATAATAATAATAATAATAATAATAATAATAATAATAATAATAATAATAATAATAATCACCAAGAACTAAACACAGAGAACAGTAAATGCAAATAATGATAAGGGAAAACACAAAGATATTAAAATAACTTAAAGGATGGGCATGGTCCAAGGACAATGCTCAGATCCTAACACCCCAGGGCAACTGTGACTACTGAAATAGCTTACCACTACCATTATATGTGGAGTGAATGAATAATGGACTCATTGTAAAGCGTTTTTGGGTGTTATGAAAACCACTATATATACAGTATGGTGAAAAAATTAGGACACCCTGTATAAGCGTGTGTGTGTGTGTTTTTTTAACATATTTGGACATATGGATATTGAATATCAATGTTAAAAATACTGGGAGATTCATGTAATACAACTAAACAATTAAAAATGAATTAGACTTTTTTTCCAAATTTCCTTTAAATTGTAATTCTAGACAAATAATGAGCAATGGGCTGGACCCATACGGCACCCCACAAACCAAGCGACACCCTCGAGCGCCCACTGCAAGCCCATTGATCACCCACCCAAGACACACACCGACAGCAGCAGGCCACCCCACAGCGACAGCCACCCCAGAGCAGCCCAACCACAGGTATCCGCACCTGTACACACACACACACACACCATCATGTGTGCGCACACACACACACATTCACTATCACACATGCCCACCTACACCCACACACAGGCCCACATGCCCACACACAACACACACACAAACACGCTCATGTACATACCCACATCCACACCTGCACATACACATGCACCCACTTACACCCACACTCATGCGCACCTGCCTGCGCACACACTCACACACACATGCACACCCACACCAGCAGGTCCCGGAGGATGGGGAGGGTGACCCCCCACGATGCAGGAACCCACCACACAGCGGCACAGGGAAGGCACAACCCTGCCATGCAAGGATGCCTCAGGGCTATCCCACACCACTAGAGCCCGACCGAGAGAGGGAAGACCCCCACCCAGCACCAGAGGCCAAGGGCCGACCTAGCCCCACCCGGGAGGCAAGGCCAACTGGCCCAGGGCCACGGCCTACCCCCCTGGCCCACCTCGCAGCCTCCCCACCACCATTCCACCCGGGCCAGACACACAGCCACCCTGGTACAGGCCTCCCAGACACCGGCCCCAGTGGGTCACAAAAACCCTCCTGGTCAGGGTGCAGCCAGCCACCAGAGGCGCCAAAGAGAGCGAGCCGCTGACCTCCACCCCTCAGGTTATAGAGTTAATAAGTGAGTACCAGAGAGAATTGAATTCAGCGACTTATTGCTGAATTCGAATAACGGTTGGTTATTTGAGGAGGCAGACATTCTCTCCAGGCCAATATAATCTAATAGTAAGTTATTATAGTAAGTCACGCATAAATTATTTCTTGATTTCCAACACATGATGATAGTTTTCTTTGCGATGCATAAGGCAGTGAGAACCATGTGTGACATCCTTGCCTCTATATTTAAGATAAGTTTTTATTAGTCCCACAATGGGGAAATTTCAGGATTGCAACAGCACAGGGACAGCAACACTCAGAGCAATAATTTAGAAGATAAGAAAAATAAGAGCAGTGAATATACATACGTATGTACACATAAATAAATAAATATATATACACAGTGCGGAGCATTGTAGCTAGATGGAATAAACAGCATAACCGTCTACTTAGTTATCCTACATAGTATGAATATGTACCCGTACATATTGTCACCCTCCGTAGCGACTGATATTGTCCCAGTTGTATACTGGAGGGGACCATTTGTGTAAGTCTGTTGCGTCTTTTGCATTCAATACTATTAGGTTGTCACGTTTTCTTGCTATCTCTGTGAGCAGCCCTGCTTAGGTTATACAGTCTGACAGCCGTAGGTAAGAAGGACCTACGCAACCTCTCGGTCGCGCATGTAGGATGATGTTGTCTACTGCTAAATGAGCTCCTCAGTGGGTTCAGTATGTCCTGCATAGGGTGGGACTCGGACTCCAGCAGAGATGACAGTTTAGCCAACATCCTTCTCTCTCCTATCTCCTCCACTGGGCCAAGGCGTTGCCCCAGGACAGAGCTAGCTTTCTTGATCAGTTTGTTCAGTCTCTTCCTATCGGCTGCTGTAATGCCGTTGCCCGAGCAGACCACTCCAAAAGTGATGGCTGATCCCACCACCGTGTCATAGAATGTCTTCAAGAGCACCCCTTGTACACCAAAAGACCTGAGCCTCCTCAGTAGGAACAGCCTGCGCTGTCCCTTCTTGTAGAGTGCGTCGGTATTGTGTGACCAGTCTAGTTTATTGTTCAGATGAACACCCAGGTACTTGTAGGATGTCACCATCTCAATGTCTGTTCCCTGGATGTTTACGGGTTGCTGTGAGGGGTTGTCCTTGCCTGCGGCAGTCCACCACCAGCTCCTTAGTTTTCCTCGCGTTGATCTGGAGGCAGTTCCTATGGCACCAGTCCACAAATTCCTGGATAAGTCCTCTGTACTCAGCTTCATCTCCGTTGGAGATGAGGCCAGCAATCGCAGAGTCATCAGAGAACTTCTGTAGATGGCAGTGTGTTGTGTTGTGTGAGAAGTCCACAGTATAAAGGGTGAACAGGAAGACACCCAGACACCGGCCCCAGTGGGTAACAAAAAACCCTCCTGGTCAGGGTGCAGCCAGCCACCAGAGGCGCCAAAGAGAGCAAGCCGCTGCCCGCCACCCCTCAGGTTATAGAGTTAATAAGCGGGTACCAGAGAGAATTGAAATCAGTGACTTATTGCTGAATTTGAATAACGGTTGGTTATTTGAGGAGGCAGACATTCTCTCCAGGCCAATATAATCTAATAGTAAGTTATTATAGTAAGTCATGCTTAAATTATTTTTTGATTTCCAACACGTGAGGATAGTTTTCTTTGCGATGCATAAGGCAGTGAGAACCACGTGTGACATCTTTGCCTCTATATTTAAGATAAGATAAGATAAGTTTTTATTAGTCCCACAATGGGGAAATTTCAGGATTGCAACAGCACAGGGACAGCAACACTCAGAGCAATAATTTAGAAGATAAGAAAAATAAGAGCAGTGAATATACATATGTACACATAAATATATAAATATATAT
Organism: Pholidichthys leucotaenia; assembly: GCA_020510985.1. Classification (NCBI taxonomy): domain Eukaryota; kingdom Metazoa; phylum Chordata; class Actinopteri; order Cichliformes; family Pholidichthyidae; genus Pholidichthys; species Pholidichthys leucotaenia. The sequence continues at coordinate 333,798,754 of CM035839.1, read as the reverse complement.
ACACAGTGCGGAGCATTGTAGCTAGATGAAACAAGCAGCATAACAGTCTACTTAGTTATCCTACATAATATGAATATGTACCCATACTTTTTGTCACCCTCCGTAGTGACTGATATTGTCCCAGTTGTATACTGGAGGGGACCATTTGTGTAAGTCTGTTGCGTCTTTTGCATTCAATACTATTAGGTCGTCACATTTTTTTGCTATCTCTGCGAGCAGCCCTGCTTAGGTTATACAGTTTGACAGCCGTAGGTAAGAAGGACCTACGAAACCTCTCGGTTGCGCATGTAGGATGATGTAGTCTACTGCTAAATGAGCTCCTCAGTGCGTTCAGTATGTTCTGCATAGGGTGGGACTCGGATTCCAGCAGAGATGACAGTTTAGCCAACATCCTTCTCTCTCCTATCTCCTCCACTGGCCCAAGGCGTTGCCCCAAAAACAGAGCTAGCTTTCTTGATCAGTTTGTTCAGTCTCTTCCTATCGGCTGCTGTAATGCCGTTGCCCGAGCAGACCATTCCAAAAGTGATGGCTGATCCCACCACCGTGTCATAGAATGTCTTCAAGAGCACCCCTTGTACACCAAAAGACCTGAGCCTCCTCAGTAGGAACAGCCTGCGCTGTCCCTTCTTGTAGAGTGCATCGGTATTGTGTGACCAGTCTAGTTTATTGTTCAGATGAACACCCAGGTACTTGTAGGATGTCACCATCTCAATGTCTGTTCCCTGGATGTTTACTGGTTGCCGTGAGGGGTTGTCCTTGCCTGCGGCAGTCCACCACCAGCTCCTTAGTTTTCCTCGTGTTGATCTGGAGGCAGTTCCTATGGTACCAGTCCACAAAGTCCTGGATAAGTCCTCTGTACTCAGCTTCATCTCCGTTGGAGATGAGGCCATCAATCGCAGAGTCATCAGAGAACTTCTGCAGATGGCAGTGTGTTGTGTTGTGTGAGAAGTCCACAGTATAAAGGGTGAACAGGAAGACACCCAGACACCGGCCCCAGTGGGTAACAAAAAACCCTCCTTGTCAGGGTGCAGCCAGCCACCAGAGGCGCCAAAGAGAGCGAGCCGCTGCCCGCCACCCCTCAGGTTATAGAGTTAATAAGCGGGTACCAGAGAGAATTGAATTCAGTGACTTATTGCTGAATTCAAATAACGGTCGGTTATTTGAGGAGGCAGACATTCTCTCCAGGCTAATATAATCTAATAGTAAGTTATTATAGTAAGTCATGCATAAATTATTTCTTAATTTCCAACACATGAGGATAGTTTTCTTTGCGATGCATAAGGCATTGAGAACCATGTGTGACATCTTTGCCTCTATATTTAAGATAAGATAAGTTTTTATTAGACCCACAATGGGGAAATTTCAGGATTGCAACAGCACAGGGACAGCAACACTCAGAGCAATAATTTAGAAGATAAGAAAAATAAGAGCAATGAATATACGGACGGCGGCTAAACTGTCATCTCTGCTGGAGTCCGAGTTCCACCCTATGCAGGACATACTGAATGCACTGAGGAGCTCATTTAGCATCAGACTACATCATCCCAGGTGCACAACCGAGAGGTTTCGCAGGTCCTTCCTACCAACGGCTGTCAGACTGTACAACCTAAGCAGGGCTGCTCGCAGAGATAGCAAAAAGACATAACAACCTAATAGTTTTTTGAATGCAAAAGATGCAATAGACTTACACAATGGTCCCCTCCGGCATACAACTAGGAAAATACCGGTAGCTACGGAGGGTGAGAATATGTATGGGCACATAATCATACCATGTAGGATAACTAAGTAGACAGTTGTGCTGTTTCATCCCATCTAGCAACAATGCTCTGCACTGTGTGTGTTTATACATTTACATATGTATTCCATCTAGCTACAATGCTCCGCACTGGGTGTGTTTATGTTTATGTTTATGTTTATATTTATATATCTATATGTTCATTCTATCTAGCTACAATGCTCCGCACTGTGTGTTTATATGTCTACATATTATTCCATCTAGCTACATTGCTCCGCACTGTGTTTATATACTTACATATTTTTTCCACCTAGCTGCAATGCTCCGTACTGTGTGTTTATATACTCATATATTTATCCCATCCAGCTACAATGCTCTACACTGTGTTTCTGTGTGTATATATATATATATATATTTATAGTAATATGTACATATGTATATTAGCTGCTCTTGCTTGCTTGCTTTTTTTTTCTTGCCTTCTGATTGTTGCTCTGAGTGTTGCTATCCCTGTGCTGTTGCAATCTTGGAATTTCCCCGTTGTGGGACTAATAAAGGCTTATCTTATCTTATCTTATCTTATACATATGTACACATAAATATATAACTATATATACACAGTGTGGAGCATTGTAGCTAGATGAAACAAGCAGCATAACAGTCTACTTAGTTATCCTACATAATATGAATATGTACCCATACATATTGTCACCCTCCGTAGCGACTGATATTGTCCCAGTTGTATACTGGAGGGGACCATTTGTGTAAGTCTGTTGCGTCTTTTGCATTCAATACTATTAGGTCGTCACGTTTTTTTTGCTATCTCTGCAAGCAGCCCTGCTTAGGTTATAGAGTCTGACAGCCGTAGGTAAGAAGGACCTACGCAACCTCTCGGTCGCGCACGTAGGATGATGTAGTCTACTGCTAAATGAGCTCCTCAGTGCGTTCAGTGTGTTCTGCATAGGGTGGGACTCGGACTCCAGCAGAGATGACAGTTTAGCCACCATCCTTCTCTCTCCTATCTCCTCTACTGGGTCAAGGCGTTGCCCCAGGACAGAGCTAGCTTTCTTGATCAGTTTGTTCAGTCTCTTCCTATCGGCTGCTGTAATGCCGTTGCCCGAGCAGACCACTCCAAAAGTGATGGCTGATGCCACCACCGTGTCGTAGAATGTCTTCAAGAGCACCCTTTGTACACCAAAAGACCTGAGCCTCCTCAGTAGGAACAGCCTGCGCTGTCCCTTCTTGTAGAGTGCGTCGGTATTGTGTGACCAGTCTAGTTTAAGATAAGATAAGATAAGATAAGATAAGATAAGATAAGCCTTTATTAGTCCCACAATGGGGAAATTCCAGAATTGCAACAGCACAGGGACAGCAACACTCAGAGCAACAAACAGAAGGCAAGAGAAAAAAACAAGAGCAGCAAGTATACATATGTACATACACTACCGTTCAAAAGTTTGGGGTCACTTAGAAATTTCCTTATTTTTGAAAGAAAAGCACTGTTTTTTTCAATGAAGATAACTTTAAACTAATCAGAAATACACTCTAATATCTAATATACATTGCTAATGTGGTAAATGACTATTCTATGACTACATATGTACATGTATATGTACAATGACTACAGTTTGCTTTTATCCAAAATGGTATCTTTTAACTTCTCCCCAAATACATTAGAATGGTTTGCATCTTATCTCCAGAATAGAGAACAGTGTGTAAAAGTTCACCAGGATAAATCCTCATTTTTAAACAACCGCATGGGTATCCCACAAGGGTCCATTCTTGGTCCTTTACTTTTCAGCATTTTTATTAATGACTTGCCGTTACACTGCTCAGCTGCAACATGCCAACTTTATGCAGATGATGCAGTTATTTACACAGCTGCCAAGACTCCAGCACAGGCTGCAGATGTACTGTCTACAAGTATGGTTGATGTCCAAGAGTGGCTCCTCAAGAACCATCTATTGCTGAACCTTCAGAAAACAGTCTCAATGTGCTTTTCAATCAAAAAATGTAACCTGCAACATTTTAAAGTTAATATACATGATCATGACATCAGTTTAGCTACAGAATTCAAATACCTTGGCATCGTACTAGATCCTCAACTCAAATTTAATCTTCATATAAAGAAAATTTCAAAAACAGTAAAAAAAAATCTGAACTGCTTTAAATTAATTAGATATTACATACCTTACGAAGCAGCTGCACTGTATATGCATTCTATGTTTTTTTCTCATATATCATACTGTTTGACAGTCTGGGCTCAAGCAGCCCCTTCCACAATAAGACATATAGGTTCATTATATAATCAAACCCTAAAAATCTTGGACAAAAAGCCCATTAGGTGGCATCACTGTAATGTTTTAAAAAAATACAACCTATTGAGTTTTGAGAGCTTCGTTGACCTCTGTCTTCTGAAATTAACGTTCAAATGTTTCCATAAATCAGCACCCGAGCCACTTGCTGGTTTCGTCCAAAGACAGGACAGCAGCAGAGCCACCAGGAGTTCTGTTAACAATAACTGTAAAATATTCCACCGCAGAACCACATTTGGACAAACAGCTTTCTCTATAAAGGGCAGTCACATCTGGAACACAATGCCAAATGAAATTAAAATAATAACAGACTTTAAAACATTCACTAAAAATGTTAAAAACTGGCTGAAAAATAAACAAGAATGTACTCATGTATGAATTAATTGTCTGCAAAGTGAGAGTGAATGAAGGGAAGGAATAAATGTGTTTGTTTATAGTGAGTGACGGAGGGAGGAAGGCCTGAAATAGGCAAATGTGAGTTATGTTATATGTGTTAAATGTGAGTCAGGCTGTTATATTTGTGTATTTATAATATTTATAATATTTATGTTAAATGTGAGTCAGGCTGTTATATTTGTGTATTTATAATATTTATAATATTTATAATTGTGTATTTATAATTTTTCTGCATTGATGTATGTGGTTATTGTGTATATTTTTTTTTTCCCATCTTTACTTGATTCTTTTTTCTAAAGCCCATCCAGGGACAAGAGTTGCAAATTAGCTAATAGCTATACACTCTATGTGCAACACATCAGATTGATTGTCTTTGATTAATTGTCTATGTTTATTGCACTGTCCCTGTCAAATAAACTAATCTACTACTACTACTATCTGCAAATATCTGGTTTTTGGTGCAATATCTACATAGGTGTATAGAGGCCCATTTCCAGCAACTATCACTCCAGTGTTCTAATGGTACAATGTGTTTGCTCATTGCGTCAGAAGGCTAATGGATGATTAGAAAACCCTTGTTCAATCATGTTAGCCCAGCTGAAAACAGTTTAGCTGGTTAGAGAAGCTATAAAACTGACCTTCCTTTGAGCAGGTTGAGTATCTGGAAAAAATTATTATTTCAAATACAAATCATTATTTCTAACCTTGTCAATGTCTTGACTCTATTTTCTATTCATTTTACAACTCATGGTGATAAATAAGTGTGACTTTTCATGGAAAACACAAAATAATTGTCTGGGTGACCCCAAACTTTTGAACGGTAGTGTATAAATATAAATATATATATATATAGACACACAGTGCGGAGCATTGTAGGTAGATGGGATAGATATATAAATATATAAACAGAGTGCGGAGCCTTGTAGCTGGATGGAATATATATATGAGTATATAAACACACAGTGCGGAGTATTGAAGCTAGATGGAATGAATATGTGAATATATAAACACACAGTGCGGAGCACTGTAGCTAGATGGAATAAATATGTAAATATATAAACACACACAGTGCCGAGCATTGTAGCTAGATGGAATAATATGTAGAAATATAAACACACACAGTGCAGAGCATTATAGCTAGATGGAATAAATATATGAATATATAAACACAGTGCGGAGCATTGTAGCTAGATGGAATAAATATGTAGATATATAAACACACACAGTGCGGAGCATTGTAGCTAGATGGAATAAATATGTAAATATATAAACACACAGTGTGGAGCATTGTTGCTAGATGGAGTAAATATATACTGTAAATATGTATATAAACACACACAGTGCGGAGCATTGTAGCTAGATGGAATAAATATGTAAATATATAAACACACACAGTGCGGAGCATTGTAGCTAGATGGAATGAAACAGCACAACCGTCTACTTAGTTATCCTACATGGTATGATTATGTACCCATACATATTCTCACCCTCCATAGCGACCAGTATTTTCCTAGTTGTATACCAGAGGGGACCATTGTGTAAGTGTATTGCGTCTTTTGCATTCAAAACTATTAGGTTGTCACATCTTTTTGCTATCTCTGCGAGCAGCCCTGCTTAGGTTGTACAGTCTGACAGCCGTAGGTAGGAAGGACCTGTGAAACCTCTCAGTTGTGCACCTAGGATGATGTAGTCTCCTGCTAAACGAGCTCCTCAGTGCATTTAGTATGTCCTGCATAGGGTGGAACTCGGACTCCAGCAGAGATGACAGTTTAGCCACCATCCTTCTCTCTCCTATCTCCTCCACTGGGTCAAGGCATTGCCCTAGGACAGAGCTAGCTTTCTTGATCAGTTCGTTCAGTCTCTTCTTATCGGCTGCTGTAATGCCACTGCCCCAGCAGACCACTCCAAAAGTGATGGCTGATGCCACCACCGTGTCATAGAATGTCTTCAGCAGCACCCTTTGTACACCAAAAGACCTGAGTCTCCTCAGTAGGAACAGCCTGCGCTGTCCCTTCTTGTAGAGTTCGTCGGTATTGTGTGACCAGTCTAGTTTATTGTTCAGATGAACACCCAGGTACTTGTAGGATGTCACCATCTCAATGTCTGTTCCCTGGATGTTTACTGGTTGCTGTGAGGGGTTGTCCTTGCCTGCGGAAGTCCACCACCAGCTCCTTAGTTTTCCTCGCATTGATCTGGAGGCAGTTCTGTTGGAGAGAGAGTTGGAGAGATCCGATCTCCCGAGTGGGGGGAGTTGTGATGAGGTGTACGCCTCCTTAGTGTTTGCGTAGAATAAGTCCAGAGTTTTATTGTCTCTAGTGTGGCATGTGACATACTGGGTAAATGTGGGTAGAATGGGAGACAGTGAAACGTGGTTGAAATCGCCTGAGATGAGGAGAAGAGCATCTGGGTGTTCTGTCTGCAGCCTGCCAATTACTGAATGGATGACGTCACGCGCTGTCCCAACATTCGCCGTAGGATTTGCATAAACAACAATGCAGATCACGTGTGAGTATTCCCTCAGGATATATGTAGGCTGCATGCTAACAGCTAGCAACTCAATGTCTTTGCTGCAGTGTTGTTGTTTAACAGTGATATGTCCCGGTCTGCACCAGTTGTTGTTAACATACATTATCACTCCACCGCCCCTTGCTTCAGATGAACACCCAGGTACTTGTAGGATGTCACCATCTCAATGTCTGTTCCCTGGATGTTTACTGGTTGCCGTGAGGGGTTGTCCTTGCCTGCGGCAGTCCACCACCAGCTCCTTAGTTTTCCTCGCTTTGATCTGGAGGCAGTTCCGATGGCACTAGTCCACGAAGTCCTGGATAAGTCCTCTGTACTCAGCTTCATCTCTGTTGGAGATGAGGCCGACGATCACAGAGTCATCAGAGAACTTCTGTAGATGGCAGTGTGTTGTGTTGTGTGAGAAGTCCACAGTATAAAGGGTGAACAGGAAGGGATTCAAAACCATTCCCTGGGGGGCCCCCGTGCTACCAATGATCGTGCCAGACACACAATCCCGGGTTCTCACAAACTGTGGCCTGTTAGTTAGGTAGTCCAGGATCCAAGATGACAGGTGCTGATCCACCCCTGCACACAGCAGCTTGTCCTTCAGGATCATCAGTTGGATGGTGTTGAAAGCACTGGAGAAGTCAAAGAACATGATTCTCACCACGTTCCCAGGCTTCTCCAGGTGGGACAGGGAACGGTGAAGGAGGAAGATCACTGCATCCTCCACCCCAATACCATGCTGGTAGGCGAACAGGAGTTGATCCATTGCTGGTCCCACCAGGGGGCGGAGGAGAGAAAGAAGCAGTCTCTCCAGGGTCTTCAGGGCCACTGGTCTGTAGCTGTTCATGTCTTTGGGGTGGGAAGTCTTTGCTACAGGTACCACACAAGATGTTTTCCACAACTGTGGTACCCTCCCCAGCTTCAGGCTCAGGTTGAAGATGTGCTCCACAATCCCACACAGCTGGTCCGCGCAGGACTTGAGGAGCTCCGCACTAATGCCGTCTGGTCCCGAGGCCTTCCTCGCCTTGATCTTCCTCAGCTCCGTCCTCACCTGGGTCTTAGTGAGGGTCAGGTTGGGGGGCTGTGTGCTGGGAGTGGGGTGTGGACAGCAGGTCTCGATGACTTTAGAGGCAGTAGTGGTTGTTGTGCAGTCGGGGGGGAGGGCGGTTGGTCAAACCTATTAAAAAACAGGTTCAGATTGTTCACCCACTCCCTGGCTCCCGTGGCCTGGGAGGAGGTATTCTGGAGCCCAGAGATGGTTTCAAGGTTTCTCCAGACCCCGCCAATGTTGCTCTGTTGCAGCTTGTCCTCCATCTTCTTCCTGAAGCTGTCCTTGTCTTCTCTGATCTTCCTCCTCAGCTCCCTCTGTACGGACTTCAGCATCTCCCTGTTCCCCGACCTGAAGATCCTCTTCTTCTCTCTCAGAAGTGTTTTAATCTCAGGGTTGATCCAGGGTTTGTTGTTCGAGCAACACCGTATGGTCTTGGTGGGTACGGTGTTGTCCACACAGAAGTTGATGTAGTCCGTGATGGTGTGAGTGAGGCCATCGATGTCCTCACCATGTGGATCGCAGAGCTGTTCCCAGGCAGTGGTTTCAAAACAGTCCTTTAGAGCGTCCATTTCCTCCTCAGACCATAACTTCACCGTGCAAAGTGTGGGTGAGGATGGGATACGAACCCCAGCCCATGCCTGCAAGTCCTCACATGTCTTCTGCCAGAACTTTTGGACTGGTGCACAGGACCACATAGCATGCATATAGCTATCCGGGACATTGCTGGTGCAGTAGGAGCAGATATTTGTATGACTCAGGCCCATTTTGAAAATCCATTGTCCTGTGTCATGAATTCTATGTAGAACTTTGTACCGTAGGAGTTGTAAATTAGAGTTTTAGTAATCGTAAAAGTGTTTAAACACATTTGTTTCCAAAAGTTTTCATCTTTATTGATCAATAAGTGTGTCTCCCATTTTGATTTTGGAAAAGATACTGACTAATCCAGTATTGATAATAGTCCGTGTATTTTTCATACCAATTTAGGGGAACAAAGATTTAGAAACTCTGCCACCTTAACTGCTACTTCTAAATCTCTCTGATTCAGACTGAATATTGCTTTTATAATGGATTTTAGCTGTATTCAAGAAACTTTTTATCACTGATGTCATACTGTGACACTAGTTCCTGAAATTGGATAAAATTTCCATCTCGAATAAAATACTTTTTTTATTTCCTTCTCATGCCATAGTGGAAAGTTAAATGTCCTCTTTTTTTGCAAGATATCAGGGTTATTCCAAATGGGCGTGAGTTTACAAGGGACAAGTGAAGGACCCGTTATTTTTAAAAATTTCCACCAGGGTGTCAGAGTAGAGCTAGTTTTAATGCTTTTAAAGCAGTCATGGTGTTTAAATCAGAGATATTTAGCGACCCACAGAAAGCCTGTTTACCATCTAACCATGGGTTTCTTAGTGGGGTTGATTTTGTCCATTTAGCAACAAACTGAAGTCTATTGGCTAAGAAGTAATTTTAAAAACTTGGTAAATCTAAACCTCCACTCTCTTTTTCTTTTTGAAGAGTATTTAAACTGATCCATGATCATTTATCCCTCCATAAATATTTACTTATATTTTAGTCTAGAAACTTAAACCAGGCCATCGATGGTTGAGAAGGTATCATTGAGAATAAATAGTTAATTTTAGGAAGGACCATCGTTTTAACGGTTGCGACTCTTCCCATTAGTGCAATAGGTCATCTTGTATTGTTTTTAAAAGGGGAATATGATTTAGTCACAATAACTCTGAGAGCCTGGGGGAAATATCTATTCCTAAATATTTAAAATTATCTGATTGTATTGGAATAGTTGATATATTTGAAAAATTACAATTTATAGGTAAGACTGTTGATTTACCCCAGTTAATAGTCTGATAATGATGAAAATTTATCAATGTGCACCACTGTCTGAAGAAGAGATCTTTGTGAGTTTTCAAGGAAAATCAATACATCATCAGCATAAAGACTTACTTGTGTTCTTTTTCTCCAGTTTGGATACCTCTGATAACATTTTGTTGTATGGCTGCTGCTAATGGCTTGATAAAGATGGTAAAAAATGAGGGAGAGAGTGGACAATTCTGCCTAGTACCTCTCTGGAGATTAAAGCTTCAAGAGGATTACTCATTTGTTCGGACAGATGCAGTTGGACAGCGATATTGTGGTGATTTGAGCACTGATCCCGTTTGCTCTTGGGTTACTCAGTATAACCCCTTTTCCACCATATTATTCCAGGGTTTGTTATTAGGACCGCTCAGGGGCTCTTATTGTGACAGCGTCACGGCCGCACTTCCGGCTGTCAAAGCCAAGCCGGCGTCATGACAGTTTGTCATTTTTGTTAATTACTTTACCTCTTTTCTGATTAGTTTATGCTTTGTATTTAAGGGAGCAGCTAAGGCTCACTCCTCGCTGTGACCTACACAATCTTACACCTTCGTGTCGATGGACTGGAGCTCCTATCCCCGACTCCAGTTTTCCCGTGTCTTGGATTCTTTGCTGCTCGTCTTCGTAAGTGTTTTGTGCTCAGCGTAGTTTCTGTCCTCGCTGCACCTCGTCATTTGTCTTCAGTGTTTATTATTTTGTGCGTTAGTGAATGTAAGGGTTTTTCCCCCTCGTGGCTGTCTATTTTGTCATTTTGTCCTTTTGTATAATAAACAAGCAAACTTACTGATTGGCATCTGGCGTTTCACTAATGCCCTGCAAGGGGAATTCATAACAGATGTAGTGTTTTAATCCAGTTTATGAAAGATGAACCAAACCCAAACTTGTTCAACACCATAAAAAGAAAATTCCAATTAACATAATTAATGGCTTTCTCTGCATCCAGGGACAGAATTATAGCTATGAATCTTACAGTAGTCTATTAAATTAAATAGCCTGCGTGTGTTATTAGCCGAGTGCCTACCCTTGATGAAACCTGTATGATCTGGGTGTATAATAAACAAAATTATCCTTTCCAGTCTTTTGGCAAGAGCTTTGCAAATTATTTTAAGATCGACATTCATAAGTGAGATGGGACGGTAACTGGATGGAAGTGTAGGTTCTTTTCCAGGTTTAAAGAGAAGGATAATACTAGCCAAGTTTATAACTGGAGGGATCACATTATCTTCTTTAAATTGGTTCACCATTTTAAAGAAAGAAGGTGCCTTCACAGGGCAAAATTCTTTATAAAATTCTCCTGGAAAGCTATCTGGTCCCGGAGCTTTATTGTTTGTGATGTGCTTCAGTGCCTCCTAGTGTTCAGACACCAGAAGAGGTGCATCCAGAACTGCAATCTGTTCACTATTTAATCATGGTAAGTTAACATTGTCCAGAAATTTCTTTATCTCCTACTCTGGAATGAATAGGGGTTTTCATAAAACTTTCTAAAGGAGTCATTTATTTCTTCAGGCTCATGGGTAATATTTCCAGTTGTATCCTTAATAGAATGGATAGTTGTTTTTTTCTTATTCAGTCTAAGCTGGCTAGACAGATATCTCCCCGATTTATTACTGTGTTTAAATTTCTTCAGACACAGTCTTTGTATTAAAAACTGTGTTGTTTTGTTTGTAATTTCTTTTAATTCCAGCTTTTCAGCATTTCAGTTTATTAATAATTATTAAAATTATTAATAATTATCAAAAAGTATTAATAGTTATTAATAATTACTAATAATTATTAAGTGCCTGTTCCTGTGGAGAAACAGCACAGGTCATATCCAGTGATTTAATTTTCTGTTCTAACTCCAGTACCAGTGATTTTTTCTTTCTTATTCTTATACAAACAGTAAGAAACTGTGAGAGTGAATGGTTGTCTGTCTCTCTGTGTTGGCCCTGCGATGGGCTGGCGATCTGTCAAGGGTGTACCCTGCCTCTCCCCCAAAGATGCTGGGATAGGCTTCAGCACCCCCCCCCTTCCCCCCGCAACCCGAAAAGGATTAAGCGGAAGAAGATGAATGAATGAATGACAGCTTTTGCTGCTTCCCAAAGAACACACGTGGATATTCCTGGCACACCATTATATTCCAGATATTATTCACACTCTTTATTAAAGTAATTAATAAAGTATTTGTCTTTTATTAGTGATGTATTAAATTTCCAGCCCCTAGTTTTCCTCATAGCTTTTCTATTTAGTAGTGTAAGAGATACTGGATGGTGATTGCTAATAGCTTGATTTGAACAAATTTCAGTGTCTGTGATGTCCTTCACAATAGAGTTACTCGCTTAGAAGGAGTCAATTCATCAATTGGAACTATGAACTGATGAAAAAAGTGTGTTCCCTAAGAGTTGGGTGAAGAGAACGCCATTCATCGCAAAGACCAAAATCATTCATGTATTGTTTGAGAGGGTCAGGAGCCTGCCACTTTTGATAATTCCCCAATGTACTGAGCCTGTCGATGGCAGGGTTGAATTTCAGGTTGAAATCTCCCTTATTATGAATGTAGTGTCCAAGTGCTCAGAAAGAGAGGTGAAGAAAGTGAGAAAATAGGATGGGTCATAAACATTTGGGCTATAAATGCTTGCAATACATTGATCCAAATTTTGAACTGAGGTTTTAATTATTATTATAATTCTACCTTCCGGATCTGCTATTGTATTGTTCACAAAAAAAGTGTATTCTTTTGTTTACCAATATAACTATCCCACTTTGTTTGGAATTAAAGCCGGATGAGTACGTGTGGGGGAATTCCGCGGAGGTGAGCGCATCTACAGACGACTTAGAAACATGTGTTTCCTGTAATAAGACAAAGACTGCCTGTAGATCCTTCAGTCGATTAAAAACTTTCAGGATATTCTCCCTGGTACCAATTCCACATGTTCCATTTGACAAACTTTAATGTGGACATGTTTTCACTAACTGTTTTTTGTGCTAAAGGCTAACTAAATGTGCCTATGCAATTATATGTCCGTAATGTATGTACAGTATGTGTGTATGTATGTATGTTGTGCATAAAATATATACCTTCACATGTGTGCTTGGGTGTGCGTGCGACCTAACGTGAGAAGTTGTGTGTTCTCCGCAAAATTCGGTTTGACTCTGTCAGGTGGGTCTGTTAAACTACAAAACAGCTGAAACTCACAGAGTGTGTGAATATAACATTTCTACTTCTGTTAAAATGATTTATCTAAGAATTAGTAGTTGAAAAACATGACTATTACATGATTGTTATTATAACATGATTTATCTTCATAACTCAGCTTACTGAGCGCAGTGAAACCCCAATGAATAATAACTAATTTCCCTCAGCTATAACCTGCCTTATTCATGGTGTTACGACCTGAGCACTGGGTTCTGATCGCGCTCGGGCAATGCTCAACTCGCTGCTGGCCTTGACAGGTGTGGGTTGTATTCTGGTCTCACCGGGCTCTTATTGTGAAGGTGCTCGGTAGGGCTTCAGCCTGTCAAGGCTGGTCAGCTGTGTGTCATTACTGCTCGTTAGTGTTCGCCTTCATAAAGTGAGAACTAGCGACAGTAATGTTGCAGGAGTATTGTCAACACTTTGTCAACATCTTGTCAGATGGTCAAGCCTTGTCAACGCGTCGTTAGACCTTCATGTCAGGTTCATGCTTTTCATGCCACAGCTTAGCTCGTAGTGGCTGGGGTCAGCCCTGCGAGCCCATGTATTGATTTGGGTGTTTTTGCCGAGTGCGGCTCACAGTCTTGTCCTATCTCGTCTTGTGTGATTAATAAACCATCATCGCAAAACTCACTGGTGGACTCTTGGCGTCTTATGGTGATCCACGAGGATCACCGCATGACAGTATTCTCCTGCCAGGACGTCTGAACGGAGACGCCACACCAAGACGCCTTTCACCGTGAGTTTTTGCTGTAACTGGACAATTGTTCTTCCCTGTCTGGGTGTCAACTGCTGGGGAAAATGCCGTCATTCAGGAGCCGCGGTTGGCGTCTGAACCGCGAGCTGGCGGACGCTCTGGAGTATGTAGATGGAACGCTCCGCACCGCAACTTTTGAAGACAACCCCGATGACATGCACGGGCATCTGGACGTTGCTGAGGATCTCCTGGACATCCTTCCTCTCCTCTACGACGATCACCCGGAGGTGGTGACGAGGAGAAATGAACTCGCTGCACAGCGCGAGATACTCCGTGGGCTGGAGGAGGAAAGAAGCAGGAAGCAGAGGAGGAGGCATCCTCGCTCCCCGCGTTGGAGTCCCGTTGCTGTCCCGGAACCGGTCCAGGAGTTCATGCCGTCTGGGGGCCGACAACGACGTCGGTGCAACGGCCCAAGTATTCCTCAGCAAAATCCCCAGCTGGACCGGCTGCCGGCGAAGCCCGTCAGCGAACCTGAGAGCGGCTCCACCTCGTCCATCCAGGGGGCCCTCTGTCGCCATCCAGTGGGGAGAAGGGGGAACAACGTCCCCTGCAGCAGGAACCATCTCTTCCCTGGGAGAAAGGCAAGTGCATGATAATTCGTTACATCTTGATTATAATCTGCCTTGTCTGACTCCTGGGGGCGGAGTTTGGGGTTCGCAGCCCCCCGAGCTCCTTCCACCTGCTGTAGCGAAAATGACTAAACCTGCTGCCTCTGTGTCCCCCCCGGTTGAGCGGTCCATGACGCCGGGCCAACGTCGTCGGATGAAGAGGGGGCCTGCAGTGCTGGAAAGCCTGGATCTGGCCCTACAGCCACGTCGTGGACGGAGGAAAAGAGCGGACTGCGGCCCAGAGCCTGAGCCGATGAAGAAGCGTCCCCGGGTCTCCTCGCCGGAGCGGTCCGAGCCAGTGGGTCGAGGGTCCCCTGCCCCCATGCCATACGGGTCATCGGCATGGACAGCAGCGTGGGAGGAACCTCAGGCTGCAAATGACATCCTGCCAGCTGCGGAGCCCGACGCAGCTGAGTTCGAGCCTGCTGACGAGAGAGAGTCAGCCGCCCTGAACCTGGATCGTCGGAGTCCTGGGTGGCAACAGAACCCAAGTGCAGGCCAGTGCTCCCTCTTGTGTCTCTGTCCCCTGTGTTGGAGCATTTTTGCCTGCCTCTCGGGGAGGCGAGTGAGGAGCAGCCGCCTGCTGCGCCCAAGCTCGTCTCGCTGGGTTCTGTTGCTACCGGTGATTCTGATGCCGGTTTTCTTGTTTCTGAGCCTTGTTGTAGTGTCGCCGGCATGGAAGGAGTTGGAGTCACTGGGTTGGAGGTCCCAGGTTCGGGGGTGGAGATCGTCAGCGGAGCTGCACAGACCCAATCGGGGTCCATCGTGGAGGCTGCTGTGGCCCAATCGGGGTTTGACGTGGGTGCATCAGAGGCCCAATCGGGGTCCACCGCGGGGGTGGTTCTGGCCCAATTGGGGTCAAACGTGGGTGCACTGGAGGCCCAATCGGGGTCCGCCACAGGTGCGGTTCTGGCCCAATCGGGGTCCGACGTGGGCGCGTCGGAGGCCCAATCGGGGTCCACTGCAGGTGCGGATCTGGCCCAATCGGGGTCCAACGTGGGTGCACCGGAGGCTCGATCGTGGTCCACCGCGGGTGCGGTTCTGGCCCAATCGGGGCCTGACGTGGGTGCAGCTGGGACCCAATCAGGGTCCAGCGGAGGTGCAGCACCAGCGTGGTCTGTGGACGGGGGAGGAGCTGCAGATCTTTCACCATCAAACGGATTACAGGCTCATCCTGGTCATCTGTCCCCTCTGAGTCACCGCCCCTGTGCATCATCGCCAGGGGCCATGGGGGCTCCTGTTCGCTCGCCCCGGCTCTCCCGAGTTTTGTCCTCGTCAGGGAGGCCGCCGCGGGCTGTTTTTCCCCAGGACTGGTGGCTGAGGGACACGGAGGAACTGTTTCGCCAGTTTGGCACCTCGGGTCGGCCACCCGATGTGTTGTGTGTGTCTTTGGGCGACCTGGTTCAACCACCGGAGGAGCGGACGTGCTGGGCATTGGACTCTGGTGAGCCGCCTGGTCATGCTCCGGCTCCTAAGACCACCCGCCGGCTGTTGGACGCGGGGAGACCACCTGAACTGTTCCTGTGGTGCTTGGTCTCCGCCGGTCAGCATAAACTGTCAGGGGGGTAGTGGTTTTCTGGGTTAATCCATCACGGTGATTGTTCTGGGTTTTTTTTCCTTGTCCTTGCTGTTCTGTGTATTTTGTGTTTTGGGTTATGTCTTGCAGTTGCCCTAGCATGTGTTATGTGGCCTTGTTTTTCCTCTGTATTTTGTCTGATTTTTTTTTGAATATTTGGTATGTTGTCTTAGTCTCATGTTTAATATTTCTGATCCAGTAGTTCTGGTTTTTTGTTTTTCTCCATGTGCATTTTCTTGATTTAATCTGAGTAGTTTTTCTGGTCATTGTCCTGTATGTCGTTTTTTCTCGTCTCTGTTTTGTCTTTGGGTTTGGTCTCTCTCCCTCCGCTCCTACCCTCGACCACCCATCCTGGGGGGTGTGGGGGGCGGGGTGGTCCTTGGGGCGTTCTGAGCCCGCCCGTGGAGGGAGGGTACTGTTACGACCCGAGCACTGGGTTCTGATCGCGCTCGGGCTATGCTCAACTCGCTGCCGGCCTTGACAGCTGTGGGTTGTATTCTGGTCTCACCGGGCTCTTATTGTGAAGGTGCTCGGTAGGGCTTCAGCCTGTCAAGGCTGGTCAGCTGTGTGTCATTACTGCTCGTTAGTTTTCGCCTTCATAAAGTGAGCACTAGCGACAGTAATGTTGCAGGAGTATTGTCAACACTTTGTCAACATCTTGTCAGATGGTCAAGCCTTGTCAACGCGTCGTTAGACCTTCATGTCAGGTTTGTGCTTTTCATGTCACAGCTTAGCTTGTAGTGGCTGGGGTCAGCCCTGCGAGCCCATGCATTGATTTGTGTGTTTTTGCCGAGAGCGGCTCACAGTCTTGTCCTGTCTCGTCTTGTGTGATTAATAAACCATCATCGCAAAACTCACTGGTGGACTCTTGGCGTCTTATGGTGATCCGTGAGGATCACCGCATGACACATGGACTAAAACCATTGCCACTGTAAATTTGATCCCATTTCTGTAAATGTGACAGATAATAAAATTTACCAGACTATACAGTTGACTCACAAGACAACACGCACAAATCCATCTCTCCTCGGAGGAATTCTATTTGGCAAAATATGCTCTAATCAAGCCCCAGCTCCAGCGCAATACGTGGCGAGGCCGCTGGATTTTGGATCCTTGCAGGTGAACCCTGATAGTTGCAGCGGTGACATTTGCAGCTGTACCGGAGTGTGGAGATTTTATATTTTATATTTTATTTTTATATTGTGCAGCTCCATGTGTTCTTCCTGGCTGTTGTGTGCAATTTGGATTCTGACATAGATTTAGTTTGTAGCTAGTATACATTCAGCTGTAAGACTGGAATGGTATTCAGTGGTGTTTATTTAATTAATTAATTATTATTTTTTTATTATTATTTTACTTAGTAACATCATGTCTGTCTGTGCGGATTACTGAGGGCTTTCTTTCACAGCATTTTTTTCCATGTGTCAGCACCCACCTTCCCAGTCACACTGTCATTGAGTAGTGATCCATCTATAGACCTAACTTTAATGCCAGATCCATCCATCCATCCATCCATCTTCTTCCGCTTAAACCTTTTTGGGTCGTGGGGTTTTATTTTATTTCAGGCTGAGCAGGCTCCATTAACTGAGGGGTAGGCACAAGCCATTGCTTCTGCCTTTCTGTCTGAAATATGTTGTCCTTTTCTCTTTCCTTTTCTTTTTTGTCTTGTTATGATCCAACAGAAGTTTAAAAAAAAATGAATGAATGAATGAACTGTCATTGTAACATGGTCAACTTAGTCAACTTAGGTTTATTGTTGATTCCGGAGGGCCAGAACAAAATATTTTTTTTTTTCTGACCTCCACCTCCATTATCAACACCTCAGTGTCACATTCTCTGAAGTTCATATTTTTTTATGTTGCAATTTCCTGTCAGGCTCTGAGCATGGTCTGAGGACCATGCTCATGCTTTAAATTTATTCTTATTTTCTGTGTTTATCATTAAAATGATTACCAGGTTGGTTTTGCATTATTTATCCCCGTCATGTCTTTACTTCTGATCTTCATCATGTGTGACCATTATCACTGCCTCAGTATTGTCATTATGCTTATTATTATTATCCTGGCTTGTTTGTTTATTTATTCGCTGTGTTGTCCTTTGTCGTGTATGTTTGTTATCATTGTGTTATATCGGTAAATAAAGAGAAAGAGGTGGACTTATGCCAAGCAGCGAACTCCCTTTATTAAACACACACAGAACTACTTATAGTGGTGGCGCAGCCCACCTGACGTCAGACCCAGGGCGGGTACAGAAAGACACACTCACTACACATCATTCTCCCCTCCTTTAGAAAGTCAAAAAACACACACACAATTGAGACCCTCCCCAATTTAGGACCCCGAATCATGCACTAAGGGAAATAATGGGAACAATAAACTAGAATGGCCTAACGCACTGTCTATAACGAACACCATGTTCAAGCATAAGGGTGTCCATATGTGCACCTGGCACCAGGACACCCTAGGCCGCAGGTCGATGATCGATTTTGTTATCGTATCATCAGACCTGCGACCGTATGTCTTGGACACCCGAGTAAAGAGAGGTGCAGAGCTGTCAACTGATCACCACCTGGTGGTGAGTTGGATCCGATGGCAGGGGAGGAAGCCATTCAGACCTGGTAGACCCAAACGTATAGTGAGGGTGTGCTGGGAGCGTCTGGCTGAGGCCCCTGTCCGGGAGGTCTTCAACTCCCACCTCCGGAAGAACTTCAACCACATTCCGAGGGAGTCTGGAGACATGGAGTCTGAATGGGCCATGTTCTCCACCTCTGTTGTTGAAGCGGCAGCCCAGAGCTGCGGCCGCAAGGTGGTCGGTGCATCTCGTGGTGGCAACCCCCGAACCAAGTGGTGGACACCAGTGGTGAGGGGGGCCATTAAGCTGAAGAAGGAGTCCTATCAAGCTTGGTTGGCTTGTGGGACTCCCGAAGCAGCTGAGGTGTACCGGCAGGCCAAGCGGAGTGCAGCTCGGGTGGTTGCTGAAGCAAAAACCCGGGTATGGGAGGAGTTCGGTGAGGCCATGGAACAAGACTTTCGGTCGGCTTCAAAGAGATTCTGGCAAACTGTTCGGCGGCTCAGGAGGGGAAAGCAGCTCCCCGTCCACACTGTGTATGGTGCGGATGGGACACTGTTGACTTCAACTGGGGATATCGTCGGGCGGTGGAAGGAATACTTCGAGGATCTCCTCAATCCCACTGATACGCCTTCCACAGAGGAAGCAGGGTTTGGGGACGAGGGGGATGACTCGCCTATCACAGGGGCTGAGGTCGCCAAGGTGGTTAAAAATCTCCTTGGTGGCCGGGCCCCGGGGGTGGACGAGATTCGCCCCGAGTACCTCAAGGCCCTGGATGTTGTTGGGTTGTCATGGTTGACACGCCTCTGCAACATTGCGTGGAGGTCGGGGGCAGTGCCTTTGGCATGGCAAACCGGGGTGGTGGTTCCTCTCTTCAAAAAAGGGGACCGGAGGGTGTGCTCCAACTTTAGAGGGATCACACTCCTCAGCCTCCCTGGGAAGGTCTATGCCAAGGTATTGGAGAGGAGAGTCCGGCCGTTGGTCGAACCTCGGATTCAGGAGGAGCAATGTGGTTTTCGTCCTGGCCGTGGCACATCGGACCAGCTCTTTACCCTCTCGAGAATTCTTGAGGGTTCGTGGGAGTTTGCCCAACCAGTTTACATGTGTTTTGTGGACTTGGAGAAGGCATTTGACCGCGTCCCTCGTGGATTTTTGTGGGGGGTGCTTCGGGAGTATGGGGTATCGGGCTTGTTGTTACGAGCTATTCGGTCTCTGTACGACCGTTGTGAGAGTTTAGTTCGCATTGCCAACACTCGGTCGGAGTCATTCCCAGTGAGAGTTGGACTCCGCCAGGGCTGCCCTTTGTCACCGGTCCTGTTCATAATTTTTATGGACAGGATTTCTAGGCGCAGCCAGGGAATGGAGGGTGTCATGCTTGGTGACCACAGGATCTCATCTCTGTTGTTTGCAGATGATGTTGTCCTGTTGGCTTCATCCAGCAATGACCTACAGCTCTTGCTGGGACGGTTTGCCGCTGAGTGTGAAGCGGCTGGGATGAGAATCAGCACCTCCAAGTCCGAGTCCATGGTCCTCAGCCGGAAAAAGGTGGATTGTCCTCTCCGGGTTGGGGACAGGCTCCTGCCCCAAGTGGAGGAGTTTAAGTATCTTGGGGTCTTGTTCACGAGTGAGGGGAAAATGGAGCGAGAGATCGACAGACGGATTGGAGCAGCATCTGCAGTGATGCGGACGTTGTACCGGTCTGTTGTGGTGAAGAGGGAGCTTAGTTCTAAGGCAAAGCTGTCGATTTACCAGTCAATCTACGTTCCTACTCTCACCTATGGTCACGAGCTTTGGGTAATGACCGAAAGAACGAGATCGCGGATACAAGCGGCTGAAATGAGCTTTCTCCGTAGGATTGCTGGACTCACCCTCAGAGATAGGGTGAGGAGCTCAGTCATCCGGGAGAGGCTCAGAGTAGAACCGCTGCTCCTCCACATTGAAAGGAGTCAGTTGAGGTGGTATGGGCATCTGATTAGGATGCCTCCTGGACGCCTCCCACTTGAGGTGTTTCAGGCACGTCCCACTGGGAGGAGACCCCGGGGCAGACCCAGGACTCGGTGGAGAGACTATGTCTCCCAGCTAGTCTGGGAACGCCTTGGTATCCCCTCTGAAGAGCTGGAGCAGGTGGCTGGGGAGAGGGAAGTCTGGGCTTCTCTGCTTGAACTGCTGCCTCCGCGACCCGGACCTCCGGAAAAGCGGTAGAAGATGGATGGATGGATGGATGGCCTAACGCACTCACCCAAAAACAACAAAAATCAGGCATGTTTACACAAAATAATCCCTTAACAACTCACATAACATTCACATCACACTCTACTTGAACACATTTACGTTAAAGTGTTCATGTTACACCACAGTCCATGGGCAGCCAAAGATAAAGCTGGCTCGGAGGCCGAGGGCAGCCCCACAGCATGCGCGCCCCTGGCCACCGCCTGCCCCCAGGATCAAAGCCGACCTCCCCGGCGAGAATGTCCCTTCCCCTCACCCTCAACCGCTTCTCTTGTCTAGTCCTGCAGTGCTGCTACCCGGCACACAGTCCCTCCGTGCTTGTTGGTCTGCTCCCGACTTCTTCGGAACCGCTGTAGCTGCCGCTGTTGTAGCACCAAACACTCTGGCCCCCTGTGGCCGAGCTCCGTGGAAAACCAAAGCTTGCTTGTCAGCGCCGTTCCTCGACCTAGGCACCTGGCCACTGCTTCCAGCATCCTCATCCAAGGCACTCCACTGCACTGCCTCTGTGCCCGGCTGTTGCTACTCTGTCCTGGGGCTCCCAGCGTCACTCTCGTTGGCATCACCCATCGACCCAGGTGCTTTGCTGCTGGACCCAGCACCCTCGTCCAAGGCACTCTGCTGCCTCTGCGCCTGGTTGTCACTGCTGCTTCCCAGGGTTTTAAGCCTGCCTGCTCCTGCTCTCCCGCTGCCAGGGATCCAGCTGCAGGGAAGACTCAGTTGAGTCCAGTCACTGCTCTCCCTCTCTGCTTTTGCTGCTCACCGCGCAGTCAACATCACCAGCACTACGGTCACTCACCATGCTGAGCTCCTCAGCTGGCTCACCATCATTGGTAACCGGGGGCTCCGGTCCCCCCGGATACCTAGGTGGTAATATGTAGCTCGGTTTTGGCGGGCACCTAGAGTCGTGGCTAACCGTCCCATTGCCACAGACTGAGCCTTTAGCTCCTTCGGGCTAACTAGCTTAGCTCCTCTTGCCGCCAACAGTCTCACCACTCACAGCCCCAGCTTCTTGTCGCTTGGACTTTCAGCAAAATCTCCAACCAGCCACCCAACAGCATCCGCACAATGGGCCAGAAGTGCCCGTCCTTGGTCCCCGTCAAGTCTACTCAGGTCCAGCCCAGCAACGTATCCCCGAAGCACCACTATCCAATCCAGCCACAGGACTGCTGGCTTTCCGGGACACTCCAGAAACGGTGGTAGAGGTGAAAGTAGCCCACATGCCTCCATGGTTTTCTCTCGTCCCCAAAATGTTATGTTGGTAAATCAGAGACAGAGCTGGATTTACGCCATGCAGCAAACTCCCTTTATTAAACACACACTGAACTATTTATAGTGATGATGGAGCCTGCCTGACATCACACCCAGGGCGGGTACAGCAAGACACACACACTACACACTCACTACACATCACATTGTTCTGGTCCCGTGGTCATGTCTCATGTGTTGCTGTTTTCCCCCTTTGGTCTCAGCCTCTCATGTTTTCCGTGTCTGTAGCCACTCCCTGCTGTCTCTGATTGCCCTGGATTGCTCACACCTGTCCTGTGTCTGCTAATTATCCCCCAGTCTCTAAGTACGTGTGTGTGTGTGTGTGTGTGTCATTCCTTGTCAGTCGTGGCATCCTTGTCTCATGTCGGTGTGTTACCCCACACTTCTGCCAAGTTTGTTTTCCAAGTCTGGGTCTGTGTTATTTCTTAGACTGAGTTTTCCTGCCTGTTACCTAGCCGTGCCTTTTTTCAGCCCATGAGTTGTATTATTTTCTGTTTTAAATTAAGTTTGTTAATAAATCATGGTTTACCAAATTTGCCTCGCAACTGGGATCTCTCCTTCCTTACCCCGGAGGGGCAATCACTATGACATTTTCCACAGGATTGACAATCATTGTTTGACAGAAGAGTGGCATTTTTCTTCATTTACATAGTCAAAGGTCAGGATGACAAAGCCCTTTGTCAAAGACTGTCCCAACATTACGCCCATTTTGACACCTCGTCAGCTGTGTCCAACTCCCCCCCTCCCCCCAGCTCCACTGCCTCCTCGGTCCCTACTTCATCAAAAGCGGTCCCCCCCCCCACCTCCCCCCCTCCCCTTGTCATCAGCGAGCAGGATGTGCACAGACAGTTCTCCAGACTGAACCCGTGCAAGGCCCCCGGTCCGGACGGCATGTCTCCCTCCACCCTGAGACACTGTGCGAAAGAGCTGGCTCCTGTCTTCACAGACATTTTTAACACCTCCCTTAAGCTATGCCACGTGCCAACCTGCCTCAAATCCTCCACCATCATCCCTGTCCCCAAGAAGCCATGGATCACTGGACTTAATGACTACAGACCTGTAGCACTCACCTCTGTAGTCATGAAGTCCTTTGAGCGCCTGGTCCTGCCCCACCTCAAGTCCATCATCACTCCCCTCCTGGACCCACTGCAGTTTGCCTATCGAGCCAACAGGTCTGTGGACGACGCAGTCAACCTAGCCCTCCACTCCATCCTGCAGCACCTGGACTCCCCGGGAACCTACGCCAGGATCCTGTTTGTTGACTTCAGCTCTGCATTCAACACCATCCGCCCCGCTCTGCTCCAGAACAAGCTGTCCCTGCTCGGCGTGCCTGACTCCCTCTGCAGGTGGATCACCGACTTCCTGACGGACCGGAGGCAGCATGTGCGGCTGGGGAAGACTGTCTCAGACTCTGTCAGCATCAGCACCGGATCACCCCAGGGCTGTGTACTTTCCCCCCTACTCTTCTCCCTTTATACTAACTCCTGCACCTCCAGCCACCAGTCTGTTAAGCTGATCAAGTTTGCGGATGACACCACCCTCATCGGGCTTATCTCCAACGGCAACAAGTCCGTCTACAGGAGAGAGGTGGCCCAGCTGGCGTCCTGGTGCAGCCACAACAACCTGCAGCTGAACGCTCTGAAGACAGTGGAGATGACTGTGGACTTCAGGAAAGTCACAACCCCTCTGCCCCCCCTCACCCTCACAGGCTCTCCCATCACCACTGCAGATTCCTTCCGCTTCTTGGGCACCACCATCACCCGGGACCTCAAATGGGAGCCGACCATCAGCTCCCTCATAAAAAAGACCCAGCAGAGGATGTTCTTCCTGCGGCAGCTGAGGAAGCTCAAGCTACCCACCAAGATGTTAGTGCAGTTCTAAACAGCCATCATCGAGTCCATCCTCACCACCTCCATAACCGTGTGGTACGCAGGAGCCACTGCCAGGGACAGACTAAAGCTGCAGCACGTCGTGCGCACTGCTGAGAAGGTGATCGGCTGCAAGCTCCCATCTCTCCAGGACCTGTACATCTCCAGGACCCGGAGGCGTGCAGGCCGGATCATAGCCGATCCTTCACACCCTGGTCACGTACTGTTTGCCCCCCTCCCCTCAGGTAGAAGACTTCGGTCCATTCAGACTAAAACCTCCCGGCACATGAACAGCTTCTTCCCCACTGCCATCAGACTGCTGAACACTAAGTGACTTATTGACTCTCGTGTACTATGTACAGCAGCTCAACCAGACTCATGTCAATCATCACTGTTTCTGTTGCATTACCGACTGCACTATGTGGTACTCCACAATATCTGCTGCTCGCTAATATATTTAAAAACTGCTTTGACTAGTATTACTCATTCTTATTCTACACTTATTGCATGTATAGTTTTTATTCTTTTATCTTATCATGTTTAATGTTGCAGCATTGCACCGAGACAAATTCCTAGTTTGTGTACTACATGAACAATGGCAATAAATCTGATTCTGATTCTGATTCTGATTCTGATCGCTTGGAAGAACTGAGGCAGAGTAAAGAGATTGTGTATGTGCACTGGTTTTCCTAGTCAAGTGGGATGTATAAAGAAAAGGAGTGGAGAATCGGGTGTGGGTACAGGTTTATATATCTGAAAGTTTCTGTGTGCACATACTTTTCTGTCACAAACCCCCGTGCGCCGTTTTATGGCGCACGAGGGAGAGAATGAAAAACCCAGTTGCTGGAGTAGAGAGTGCCATGTTTATTAAAGTTCACAAAATAACAAGTCCTGTAATCACCAAGTTACAGTTCAGTTAGCCACACACAAATACGGAGAGATGCAATGACGGGATAAGGCCACAAGACATACAGGGCGCCTACCGGATGCTCTACAGCCTGGTCTAAATGGAGCCTAGTGCTGCAGGGCTGCGATCTGCACAAAAACAGAAAGGTGATCAGCCTAGTGCTGCAGGGCTGCTTCGCACAGGAGAAAGGCGAAACAGACACTTACAGGGCTGGAGCTAATCAGGGGTGAGCCGTGCAGTCTGGAGGATGAGGATAGAGAAGCTGGCCAGCTGAAACACCGAGAGGAGGACCAGGCTAGAAGTGTTGGGCTGGAGAACAATGCAGGGATTGAATCACATATGGGGAGAACTGGCTGCCACGTATGGAAGCGAATGCTCCGACAATCTCTTTCCGCAAATGCAGCGAACAGATACTCCTGACCCTAATGAGGAAAGAGATTGCTGGTGAGAGAAAGCATGGGCTGAACTTGATTGGGCCAGGTGTGTGAGAGAGCGTGCATGAGTGTATGAGTGGGAATGAATGGTGCGTGTGCATGTGTGTGTGTAAGTGTGTATGTGTGTGAACACCCGTGACAGTACAGCTGGTGGCGCTTGACAGGATGAAGGGGCGTGCCCAAGCTGTCAGGGAGCAGAGGCCCAATAGCTCCCTGAAGCAACGGGTGGAAAATAGGGCAAAACATAACATTAAGTCAGAGCTGGGTTTGTGTCAGAATCTGAAAACTCAGAGTGATCGTATATTAGTTTGTTACCTTAATAAAGATTCATGACACAGAATATTATTTCCCATATGAGTTTTTTACTTGCAAGCAAGGAGTACATACTTTTAACAGAAAATTCAGCACTAAACATTTCGAACAATTCAGAGGCTTTTATACCATATACAGTCATAACAGGAATATGCAAACATGCAAACATCAGCCCGAAAGGAGAACAGCATGACCTTGCAGGTGTAAAGTCTAGACTCCAAGTTAACCATAGTCACAGCATTTCATAGGAAAACAAGATTAATTTTCCCTTATTCCCAGACCCCTTATCATATACACAGTTTTATTTGGTGACACTTTTGCTTCTCACTACTAAGAACATCTTAGTTTCTCACATGAAGGACAGTCAGTAAGTCTTCTCATTATCCAAAAATGAAACAGTGTGTAATGAACTTATGTTTCTTATAAAAGATGATAATATGCATACAATATGGTTCCAAGGTTGTCATAGCCAGGAGCGGCACTGGGGTTAAGCTCCCAGTGCTCATAAAATGCTCCTTATGGCGTGCGTCTCGAAAAGCCTCTGACAACTGAGTCCAACTCCTAGCCTGCCCATGTGGTTTAGTCTCTAAGCCCGGCGGAACTGCTTTTACTAATAGGAGAAGGGTCGAGGGCGGATCTCTGGTGCCTTAAAACCAGATGCTTCGGGTAGATGGTGGCTCGTCAACCTGGGAAGGTAGCCCATCTAAGGGAAGGTAAACCCTGATTTTAAACCTCCGCTGCCTTTCGGCACACCTGGTCACGGGAAAGGTTTCGGGAGTCAACCCTGAGGAAAAATCTGGAGTTGGAGCCCCTAAGGCAGTTCTCTGTTGTGCTCAACATCGTTCTGGCAGCTCCTGCGATGGCGCTGGTGCCAAACTGTAGCAACCCTGCTGTTCCTTTGGATTCATCAGTGACGTGGAGAGGGGGGACATGCTACATGGGCAACATCTTGTCCTCCATATCTTCCTGTCCAGGCTTGAATCCTACCAACACCCAACGCTGGAAGGTAGAACACCGGATCACTGGAGAGGACACTCCAGCTTCGCCTTTGGCATAGACAAAACACGGGGAATGACAGTTACCGGTTATAAGCCACTGCTCAATTGGCGTAGAGCGCGGTGCCAGGGGTTGTTCCCGACGGTGGGAGGGATCATCGGATCTCACTGGACAGCTACTGCCCGCCTCAAGCTGGGCAGCCCCCAGCCAATAAGGTGTTGTCCCGCCACAGCTTGCTTTCCTCATTGGGTGCATGGGGATGAGGAGAAGTCCGAACAGCAGGCTGAGAACCTTCGCACCAGGCAAGACAACAAAACAAAAGAGACCAACTCTAAAACTGGGAACTTGGAACGTCCGCACTATGATGACAGGACTCGCTGCTAACCTCAAGGACATCAACGGCACCAGGAAGACTCCCATCATCAATAATGAGCTGAAGAGACTGGAAGTGGCTATCGCCACTCTCCAGGAAGCATGGTTGGCTGACGCAGGCACACTGAGAGAGAAGGACTACACGTTCTACTGGCAGGGAAAGGGCAGTGACGAACACAGGGAACACGGAGTGTGCTTCGCAGTGAAGAACACCTTGCTGAAGATGGTGGAACCGGGCAGCAATGGCTCTGCAGGACTCCTCACCCTCCGCCTCAACACCACTCAAGGCCCAGTCACCCTCGTCAGTTTGAATGCCCCAACACTGACAGCCACACCAGAGGCAAAAGACGAGTTCTACGAGAATCTCGCAACAACTGTCAGGCTCATCCCCAACTCTGAATAACTCATTCTCCTTGGAGACTTCAATGCCAGAGTGGGTGCTGACCATGACTCCTGGCCCTCCTGTCTTGGACCATTTGGCATGGGCAGAATGAACAACAACGGACAGCGGCTGCTCGAGTTCTGCACATATCACGATCTGTGCATCACAAACTCGTTCTTCAAGACCAAGCCCCAAAACAAGGTTTCCTGGCGACATCCACACTCAAAGCACTGGCACCAGCTGGACTTGATCCTGACCAGGCGCACCTCACTGAAGAATGTGCTAATCACCCGTTCGTTCCAGAGTGCAGATTGCAACACAGACCATTCATTGGTGTGTTGCAAGGTCAAGCTGCAGCTGAAGAAATCCCATCGTGCTAGACATCCTGGAAAGGCACGGATTGACACCAGCAAGATGGCCCAACCAGAACTTGTTGAGCAGTTTGCCTCCACCTTTGAGAAGGAACTTGGTGTACCACAAGAAGGAGAATCTGCAAAGCAGAAGTGGGAAGAGCTGTGAAACACCATCCACCACACAGCCTTGGCTGCCTTTGGGAGGAAGACCTCGAAGTCACAGGACTGGTTTGATGCCAAGTTGACCGTGATGACCCCCGTCATCGAAGCCAAGCGCTCAGCACTTGCTGAGTACAAGAAGTACCCAAACGAGAAGAATCTCCAGATTCTCAGGGCTGCGAGAAGCAAAGTTCAGCAGACTGCTCGGCGCTGTGCAAACGAGTACTGGACTCAGCTCAGCCAAGACATTCAAACCGCTGCCATAACAGGGAACATCCGTGGTATGTACGATGGCATCAAGAAAGCACTTGGTCCGACTCAGAGCAAGACGGCCCCCCTCAAATCATCCACTGGGGAGATGATCACAGAAAAGAACAAGCAGATGGAGATATGGGTGGAACACTACTCCGACCTCTACTCCAGACAGAACACCGTGACACCTTCAGCCCTTGATGCCATCGACTGCCTGCCATCCATGGACGAACTTGACGTTGAGCCAACCATTGACGATCTCAGCAAGGCCATTGATAGCTTGGCCACTGGTAAGGCACCCGGCAATGACGGCATACCCCCTGACCTGATCAAGCACTGCAAGACCGCCCTACTGCTGCCATTGCATGACGTCCTCTGCCAGTGCTGGAAGGAAGGTGCCGTACCACAGGACATGAGGGATGCCAAGATCATCACCCTCTACAAAAACAAAGGGGAGAGAAGCGACTGCAACAACTACAGGGGCATCTCCCTCCTCAGCGTTGTTGGCAAAGTCTACGCACAAGTTGTTCTTGTTCGTCTACAGAAGCTTGCCGAACGTGTTTACCCCGAGTCTCAGTGTGGCTTCCGCACTGAGCGATCGATGGTAGACATGATATTCTCCATCCGCCAACTCCAGGAGAAATGCAGAGAACAGAACATGCCCCTGTACGTCGCCTTCATCGACCTCACCAAAGCGTTCGATCTGGTCAGCAGAGAGGGCCTTTTCAAGATCCTGCCAAAGATAGGGTGCCCACCAAAGTTGCAAAGCCTCATCAAATCGTTTCACACCAACATGCAGGGGATAGTGCAGCACGACGGCAACGTCTCAGAGCCATTCAACATACGCAGCGGAGTGAAACAGGGCTGTGTACTTGCGCCAACCCTCTTTGGGATTTTCTTTGCTATGCTCCTGAGGCATGCCTTCAGCACAGCAACAGAGGAAATCTACCAGCACACAAGATCTGATGTCAGGGCTTTTCAACCTCGCCCACCTGAAAGCCAGAACCAAGGTACGCAAAGCTCTAATCAGAGACATGCTGTTTGCAGACGACGCTGCAGTCGCAACCCACACACAGCAGGAGCTTCAGACCCTGATGAACCGCTTCTCCCAGGCATGCAAGGACTTTGGGCTTACCATCAGCCTGAAGAAGACTAACCTCTTGGCGCAAGGCACGGAAGCACCACCAACCATCACCATCGACGACTATGAGCTGGAGGTCATGAATCAGTTCACGTACCTGGGGTCCACGATCAGCAACAACCTCTCCATGATACAGAGATCGACAAGAGGATTGGAAAATCAGCCTTCACACTCGCTCGCCTCACCACACAAGTGTGGGAGAATCCCAAACTCTCTGTCAAGACGAAGATGGCAGTGTACAATGCCTGTGTCATCAGCACACTGCTCTATGGGAGTGAGACGTGGACAACATACGCCTGGTAGGAAAAGAGACTGAACTCCTTCCACTTGCGCTGCATTCGCCACATCCTGGACATATCCTGGCAGGACAAAGTGCCCAACACAGAAGTTCTGTCCCGCGCCGGCCTTCCCTCCATGTTCACTCTACTCAGGCAGTGCAGGCTTCACTGGCTAGGCCACGTTTACCGTATGGAGGATGGCAGAATCCCCAAAGACGTCCTCTACGGAGAACTGGCGGCTGGAAGGAGAGATGTTGGCCGCCCACAGCTGGGCTTTAGAGACATCTGCAAGAGAGACATGAAGGCCCTGGAGATCAACACAGAGCGCTGGGAGGACCTTGCAACGGACCGCTCCAAATGGAGAGGCACCCTGACCAGACAGCTCAAGGCGGGTGAAGAGAGACTGACTACTGCAGCAGCAGCAGATGAAAAAAGGACCCACAGGAAGAACTGCCACAGACCCAGCAGCACGGAGACCACCCACAAGTGCGACCTGTGTGACAGGTACTGCCATTCGCGCATCGGCCTGTTCAGCCACAGGCGGTACTGTTCCAGCAGAGTAGACGTTTAGGATTCTCTTCCATGGTCATCATAGACCAACAGAGGCCGACAAATATACACTTGAGTATATAAAATGGATATAAAATGATAACATGTATATACAATTTTCTGACAGTTTGGAACAGCCAAACTCAGATTCATGACACTTTTCAGTTTTTATTTTTTTTTTCCCCCTTGTCCTGTCAGGCACCTAGGAAAACAGAACAGGGATTGGTCACCCTTGTGACAAAACAGATTTACTTTGCCAAGAGGAGCTTATGCAGTACCTAACTGTGTATTGTATATTGTTGTAAACTCCTCCTGTAATAACTTTTAATACTTTATTTTAATTGTTTTACCCATAGAAGACCCAACAGGATGGGGAAGAGGGAAAGGAAGTGTGTGAACGGGGAAAAGAAAAGGGAGGGGAACAGACAAAAAAAAAAAAAAAACAACAACAACTAAAACAAGCAAAAGACAAACTGCTTCTTCCACCGAAGATGTCTCAACACGAGTCTGGTTTCCGCACCTGTTAAAGGAGAGACACTTGTGCGTGTATGTCTGTGTGCATATATATGAGAACCCATGAAAAATAAGTGTGTGCATGTAAGTGGTTTGTCAGGAAACATACAAAGTGGAGGGCCGGTGGCAGCAGCTCTCCCCCCGGGAACCCCGAGCAGGCAAGGCAGCGCCACCAACCCCCACAGGCCACAAACGTCCAAGGTCAGCAAGTCCCAGGAAAGCCAGACATCCGCCCCCGGAGGGACGATCAAGGGAGGCCAGGCTGCTCGGCGGCCGGCGCGATGAGCCCACACCCCCGGACCCGCCCGACTCCCACCCCCCCCCCCCAGCGGGGCCAATGTCCGCCCCCGGGCCCCAGGCACGAGGAGGCCAGCGACCCCACCCCCTGGGGCAGACACCGGCCCACGCCTCCCGGCGCGAGCCCCCCCAGGCACCGCCACAGCGGGCCCGCCACAGCGCCTCTGTCGCACACCCCGGAGACCCCCACGTCCAAAGAAGTCCCCCCGCCCAGGGGAGCCCACGTTGCCGAGAGGCACTACCCCCCTTAATCCAGCACCTCCCGACTCGCAGACACACCCCTCCCCACACCTTCACACTCACATGCTCCCATGCACCGGGTAGAAAATAGGGCAAAACATAACAATAAGTCAGATGCTGGGTTTGGAACAGCCAAACCCAGATTCATGACACTTTTCAATTTTTTTGAGTACGCCATCTTTCAGAGAGCCATGCAATCCTTTTTACATGAGGCCCCTGAGCTCCAGTTCAAAACATCTGGCTGGGCAGTGTGACAACAGCACTTCTCATTCTCAGTCTCTAAAAACAGTGGGCTTATTGTGTTATTTGATTGCATTCATTTTGTTACAATTCAGAAAGGACTTTGTAAATATTCAAGTATATAGGATGGCATGACTGCACCTTTCTATATAGTCACAGAGCAGAAGGGGTGTGCTGACCTTTTCTTTTTGATTCTTTTGTCGTGTTTTTGTTACAGTAGGGAGTTAGGTGTAGGGTATTCTTTGGTTCTTTTGTTTCATGCAGGGACTAAGTAACCATAATCTGGGTAAAGATAGGTTGGGTTTTGTTTGTTATTTTGGCCTTTGTTCATCCCACATCAAGCTCACTTGTCTGTAAATAATTCACTTTTAAATAAAGCACACTAAACCTTGTATTAATTTTTGGTTTTGGTTCTTGGAAACCGGGACTGGGTTTTCCCATTTCCCTTTTATGTTGCACTCCTCTTCCCCTAGATGGGCGGGTGTAACAGCTGCCTGATGGCATCATCAGCCCATCTAACAATTCAATACTGGGATGATGGCCCAAGTGTTGTTCAACTGAATTCTCTCTGAAAACCTCACCAAAAACTAAGGTGTCCAACAAGGATATGTTCTTGCACCCTTCTTAATCTTGCTGTACATAGCAGCTGTGTTTGAACTATGCCCAGACAATGGAGGGCCTATCTGAGCAGTCACCTCAAAGACAAGATGTTCAATATCCATCATATAAAAGCTAAGATACTGATATGTGTTGTGTGTACACGAGAACTTCTTCATGTCGATGACTGAGGTATGGTGTGCCACTATGATGCTGAATTACAAAGCATGCTAGACTGCTTCCCTGCAGCAGACTAGAGTCTTGACTGTACCATCAAGGTGTTCTTTCTAGCCACAATAGAGCTTGCCTTGAAGCTGGGAGAGGTTGAAAGTACACTATAAAAATATTACCCTGGCTAAAATTTTTAAAATTCAGGTCTCAATTTGTGTGGATCTTTTTAAGTCATTCAAACTTAACCATAACAGTAAATACCACAAGACTTTATTATTTTTTTTTTTTTTAGTTTGACCTACTCAAGTTTAGTAAAGAATTGGTTAAGTAATTTAGTTAAGGGCTGCACGGTGGAGCAGTGGTTAGCACTGTGGCAGCACAGTGCACCCTAGGATCGTGGGTTCGATCCCAGCCCCCAACCAACAGTGATCTGTGTGGAGTTTGCATGTTCTCCCCGTGTATGCGTGGGTTTAGCCCGGGATTTCTCCAGTTTCCTCCCACATGCCAAAAACATGCAGGTTAGGTTAATTGGAGACTCTAAAGTGGCCATAGGTGTGAATGTGTGTGTGAATGGTTAAGGGATAGCGCCGTATTGTGACTGCTTCATCCATCCAGGTGGTGGATGACCCTCAATTTCCCCTCTGGGGATCAATAAAGTATGCTAAATCTAAAAATCTAAATCTAATTTAGTTAAACAAATTTGATTTTGTCATGAATTGCCCGAACGGCAGGGAGGAGAGACCCAGACACTAAACTGCAGTTTTTGATATTTATTGAAAAACAAAACACAAAGTCCAAACACGGCACCAACACAAAAACAACCTGATCTAAAAGCAAACTTAAGAATGGATGAAATAAGAACACAGCTCACCAGAACAGGGAAAGGGTTCTGGTTGAGATGAGTATGTGAGACTCCGGCAATGAGGGAAGAAAATAGCAACCCTTAAATAGGGCCAGAAACAAATGATAAGTGACGGCAGGTGTGGATCACATGAGTGGGAAAGAGGTAACAATGATTACAACAGAGATCAGCTGGGTGTAATGAGAAGGTGAAGATGAGACTGACAGCTGACAGGAGCACCGCCCACCATAGAGCAAAAAACCTGGAAGTGCTGCTGACAGTTGCAGCCCTGGAGAGGGAAAGGGAGAGAGAAAATACAACAGGATATGAATATGATGTGATGGCAAATAAAGACAAGTAAACCCAAATATGTAAATAACAAAACTACAATGAATGTAAACAGGAAACTCAATCATACTAAGAAGCAACAAAGAATATGTGAAAAACAACCAAAGACAAAATAAAAGGAATTGGAACTCAAAAATACAACACATACAAATATAGAAAAAAGCAAACAGACAAAGAATGGCGGGATCCCCCGGTGCTCAGATAGTGACAGAGCCCCCCATCAAGGGGTGGATACCAGACACCCCGGGCAACATCAAAAGACAAGGACCCACCAACACAAAGAACCCACCCCACCAAAAACAATAAAACAACCCCACCCTGGGCGGAAGGAGGAGGACCCAGGCATGGAGAGACCAAAACAAACCAGAGGAAACAAGAAAAACTCTCAGAACTCACACTCCAACAAAACCAAGACTAAGAGGAAACAAAAAACAAAAATCCCACTCAGGACCCACACCCATGCAGAACTAGGCATCTTGGCACCCTGGACCAAAGAGCTAGACAGTTCAGGTGGCTGGCAAAAGTCCCAGACCTGGCAGATGGCCTGGTGGTAAGAGTCGGGTGTCCTGCTGGAAAACATGAACCACCAAACCCAGCGGCACAGTCTGTCAGGCGGTCAGTCAGAATTTTTTAGCCACCTAAACAGAAGGGGTGGCCCAGGAGGCATCTGCCCCATGGGAAAGACCAACAAGGAAGAGGACAGTGGATTCGGGGCAACCACGATGATGTCAGGTGGAGGAGAGGGAACCACAACGGCCTCAGGCAGAGGAGAGGGAAACACAATGGCATCTGGCAGAGGAGAGAGGAACACGACAGCCTCGGACTGGCCTGTAGCACCCTCGGTGGCCCAGGACTTGGACATAGTAGCACCCGCAGTAGCTACTGGCTGGAGCAAAGCAGCACCCACAGCGGCTCTGGGCTGGAGCAAAGCTGCACCCATGATAAATCCAGGCTGGAGCAAAGCTGCACCCGTGGTGGCTCTGGGCTGCAGCAAAGCAGCACCTGTGAGGGCTACGGACTGGAGCAAAGCTGCACCCACGGTGGATCTGGGCTGGAGCAAAGCAGCACCCATGGGGGCTCTGGGCTAGAGCAGAGCTGCACCAATGGGGACTCCAGGCTGGAGCAGAACTGCATCCACGGTGGACCTGGACTTGGCCAGAGCTGCCAACGGTGGACCCAGCCTGGGCCAAAGCTGCACCCACGGTGGACCCGGGCTGAGGAGGAGCTGCACCCAAGGAGGCCCCAGGATGGGACTGAGCACCCGTGATGACCGCAGCTGATGGGAAAGCAGCACCCTCAGTGGCCCCGGGCAGGGACGGAACACCCGCAAAGACCTTAACCGGAGGGCTGCAGCACCCATGGAGGCACTGGTCTTGGACGGAGCACCCGTGACAACCTCAAACAGAGGGGAAGCAGCACCCACGGAGGTCCCGGACTGGGACAAAACACCCGCGACGACCTCAGCAGGAGGAGCTGGGCCTATGAAGATCTCAGGTGGCATGGCTTGACCCACGGAGACATCCGATGAAGTTGGACCAACCTCGCTGACCCTGGAGATAGGCTCAGACAGGACAGCTTGAGAAGCAGGGTCAGGGTCACCGGCGGCAGAGAAGCCCGGTGAGGTGAGCTCAGGTGCAGCCGATGACTGCACTTGGCTCTCCCTACCATGAGCCAGACAAGATCTCTCCAACATAGAAACAACGAAAACAAAGGACAGCACTTGACTGAGCTCAAGCTCCACCACCATCCAGGACTCGATCGATCCAAGCGGCGATGTCTTGGGCCAGGCCATCTGGAGGTCCAGCTCTGACTCTTCTGTGGTGGCCCCAGCAGCAGGCATGGTGGTCAATGCAGTCTCGGGACCCCCCAGCAAAGTAACCCACGCAGGTGGCTTGCCCTGCATGGCTACAGGAGGTTGGTTCCCTGCTGGTGCTGGATTCAGCACAGCTGGGGCCTGGGGATGCCCAGTCATTGCCGTGGGCTTTGGACCGGTGGCAGTGCCCTCCCTCCATCTGGACATGGCTGCGGTGCTGGAACCAGGTCCTCCAGAGCTGCAGGCTTCTCCTCCATCTGTTAACTCAGTCCTGGAACTGACAGACACTCAGGGGGCATAGGAGGAGACACGGAGAGAGCAGGTGAACAGTCTATAGCTGCACCAGATGTTGAGAATTCAGAGAACTTCCTAATCTTAGCCATCACAAGGAATTTGGCAGAATAATTTATGTTTAATTGAATGACAGTGAAAAATCACTTGCTTGAATTCCTGGGGTGCGATGTCTTCTGCTGCAGCTGGGTGAGATTCAGCCCTCTCCATGACTTTAGTGGTTATGGTCTCTCAGAGGAACGTGGAGGAGCCGCCCCTGTACATATGGCGACGGGCGGAGCCGGGAGAGAAATAGCCCGAACCTTGGCAGCAGGAGGACACGAGGAGGAGGCGGGAGCCGCAGCAGCAAGGGAGGCCGAGGAGGAGGCTGACAGGACAGCCGACAAGGGAGAGCTATAAAGAGGAACTGCTGCGGGAGTTGTCTGGCCTGATGTGGGAGAAACTGCGGCTTGAGAGGTGGAGGCGTTCCTCCGGCAGGATTTCCCTGGATGACGGCGGTAAACGGGAGGCAGAGATGTTGGTTCATGGTGAAATGGGGGAGGCCATGGAGTCAGGGAATGCTCACTCATCGACTCAAACTTTGGGCCCCTCAGTGAAACCTCCTTCAGCTCCTGGACAAGATCCGCGAGGATCAACTGCTTATATTCCAGCAGCAGCTTCGTCTCCACGAACTGGACCTGCCTGCACTCCTCCAGCACCTCGGCTGATTGTGTTCACCACTGTTCGGGAGGAGAAGGCGGAGCTGCTGTGTTGAGGTCAGACAGTGTCGATCCGGGACCTCCGGGGACCGGCTGCTGGATGAGCGAGGGCTCGGGTTCCAGATGGCATGAGCTAGTCTTTTACCCCCGGGCGCGCTTCTTCTTGAGTTCTGGTGTATCCGAAGGGGAGTCCCTCGCCTGCCCACAGAGTTTACAATGGGCGCCGACCATCGAGGCGAGTAAAACTGTGAGGCCCGGGTAGCTCCAGAGACTGTGATGTGTCTCAATCACCCGGGCCGCACCGTCCACAAACCTCCAAGTCTCCTCGGGAGAGGAGGAGGCTCCAGCCACCGAGGCAAAACTGGTGATTTGTGGGTTTGTGGGCCGCACCGTCCACAAACCTCCAAGTCTCCCTGGGAGAGGAGGAGGCTCCAGCCACCGAGGCAAAACTGGCGATGGACGTCGCTGCCACACACTCCTCCTCACTCAGTCCCCGAGTTGAAAATTCCTGGGAAGCAGACATGGCAAAACCCCAGGTGAAAAACAAAAACTGGGGAGGAGTAGGGAAAAGGCAAACCCTCGCTGCCACTGGTGTGTCGAATCACCTGGGTCCCTTCTTGACCACATCCACTACCAAAAATCACCCAAACCACAGGTGAATAAACAAAAAGAACCAGAAACTGCAGCAGCTGGGTCTCTAGCTGTCCGGAGTCTTCTGTTATGAATTGCCCAAATGGAAGGGAGGAGAGACACAGACACTGAACTGCAGTTTGTGATATTTATTGAAAAACAAAACACAAAGACCAAACACTGCACCAACACAAAAACAACCTGATCAAAAAGCAAACTTATGAACTGATGAAATAGGAACAAAGCTCACCAGAACAGGGAAAGGGTTCTGGTTGAGATGAGTATGTGAGACTCCGGCAGTGAAGGAGGAAAATAACAACCCTTAAATAGGGCCAGAAACAAAGATAGCAAGTGATGGCAGGTGTGGATTACATGAGCAGGCAAGAGGTAACTGATTATAACAAAGATAAGCCGGGAGTAATGAGAGGGAGAAGACGAGACTGACAGCTGACAGGCGCACCGCCCACCACAGAGCAAAAAACCCAGAAGTGCTGCTGACAGCTGCAGCCCCGGTGAGGGAGAGGGAGAGAAAAAAACACAACAGGATACGGATGTGATGTGATGGCAAATAAAAACTGCAATGAAAGTAAACAGGAAAATCAATCATACTGGGAAACAATACAGTATATTTGAAAATCAACCAACGATAAAATAACAGGAGTTAGAACTCAAAAATACACCATACAAATATAGAAAAAGGCAAAGAAGCAGAGCACGGTGGGATCCCCCCATGCTCAGAACGTGATAGATTTGCTTGGTTCGCCACTGGGTTTATTAAATTGAACCTTCTTAATTTTGATTAAAATGTCTTTACATTATTGTAAAATCATTTAATTTATGTTCTTCTCACTGAAATATTCTAGATCCATTCTACTTTGAAATGGCCATGCAAATTGTTATTTTTACTTTTTAGGATTAGTAACTTATTTCACATCAGTTAAAATAGATTCTCACTCTTTTGGCTGCTCCCTTTTGGGGTTGCCACATAGTATAATCACTGGCACAGGGAGTATAATGGCTTGTGCTGTCCCCTGTGGGTGGATAATCAGCCACTGTACAGTGCATCTGGAAAGTATTCACAGCGTTTCACTTTTTCCACATTTTGTTATATTACAGCCTTATTCCAAAAGGGATTAAATTCATTTTTTTCCTAAAAATTCTACACACAATACCCCATAATGACAACGTGAAAGTTTTTTTTTTTTTTGCAAAGTTATTAAAAATAAAACACTAAGCAATCACATGTACATAAGTATTCACTGCCTTTGCCATGAAGCTCAAAATTGAACTCAGGTGCATCCTGTTTCCACTGATCATCCTTGAGATGTTTCTACAGCTTAATTGGATTCCACCTGTGGTAAATGTATTTGATTGGACATGATTTGGAAAGGCAAACACCTGTCTATATAAGGTCCCACAGTTGACAGTGCATGTCAGAGCACAAACCAAGCCTGAAGTCAAAGGAATTGTCTGTAGACCTCTGAGACAGGATTGTCTGGAAGCACAAATCTGAGGAAGGTTAGAGAAAAATCTCTGCTGCTTTGAAGGTCGCAATTAGCAAAGGGGTCTCCATCATCTGTAAATGGAAGAAGTTTGGAAGCACCAGGACTCTTCCTAGAGCTGGCCGGCCATCTAAACTGAGCAATCGAGGGAGGTGGGCCTTAGTCAGGGAGGTGACTAAGAACCCAATAGTCACTCTGTCAGAGCTCCAGTGTTCCTCTGTGGAGAGAGGAGAACCTTCCAGAAGGACAGCCACCTCTGCAGCAATCCACCAATCAAGCCTGTATGGTAAAGTGGCCAGACGGAAGCCACTTCTTAGTAAAAGGCACATGGAAGCCCCCCCTGGAGTTTGCCAACAGGCACCTGAAGGACTCTCAAATGATGAGAAACAAAATTCTCTGGTCGGATGAGACAAAGATTGAACTTTTTGGCATGAATGCCAGGCATCATGTTTGGAGGAAACCAGGCACTGCTCATAACCACGTCAATGGTAGTGGCAGATCATGCTGTGGGGATGTTTTTCAGTGGGAGGATATGTGAGACTAGTCAGGATAGAGGGAAAGTTCAATGCAGCAATGTACAGAGACATCCCGGATGAAAACCTGCTCCAGTGTGCTTTTGACCTCAGACTGGGGTGGCGGTTCAACTTTCACCAGGACAACGACCCTAAACACACAGCCAAGATATCAAAGGAGTGATTTTAGGACAACTCTGTGAATGTGCTTGAGTTGTCCAGCCACAGCCCAGACTTGAATCCAATTGAACATCTTTGGAGAGATCTGAAAATGGCTGTGCACCAACACGTCCCATCCAGCCTGATGGAGCTTGAGAGGTGCCCTTAAACAGCCCTTAAATACAAGTTATACTCATGTCCATGGGTTCAAGACTTCAAGAAGGCATTGCCTGCAAAGGATTTTCAACAATGTATTACATTTTATTTATGGTCATGTTAATTTGTTCCACTCTTTTCAGTGCCTGAAATAAGGAGACATTGGATAAAAATGGCTGTAATTCCTAAACTGTATCTTAAATTTGGAGTATTTGGAATACCCTCAAATTAATGCTGAAAGTTTGCACTTTAACCCTTAAGGGCAATTGTCACATATTTGCCTGAAACCACTTCCAGTCTGAATGAAGCTGAGGTGGTGTATGTATACCACTAATGCTGGTTGATGCATGTTCTACACATACCCGCAAGTAAAGCTGTTTCTCCTCGTGACATTTTTGTGACTGTGATGATGGAACAACAATGATTTTTTTTTTGTTATTTTTAGCTATTATTGAATTTCAAAGCCTTCTTTCAGCAATAGCAGGTTTAATACCTCTGTCACGCACCTACGATGGTACAGCCTACTGCTAAATGAGCTCCTATGCATTCAGCATGTCCATCACGGGGTGGGACTCAGACTCCAGCAGAGATGACAGCTTAGCCACCATCCTCCTCTTTCCTATTCCCTCTACTGGGTCGAGGCGCTGCCCCAGAACAGAGCTAGCTTTTTAATCAGTTTGTCCAGTCTCTTCCTGTCGGCTGCCATGATGCCGTTGCTCCAGCAGACCACTCCAAATGTGATGGCTGATGCCACCACCAAATCACAGAAGGTCTTCAGGAGTGCCCTTGCACTCCAAAAGGCCTTAGCCTCCTCAGTAGGAAGAGCCTGCACTGCCCCTTCTTGTAGAGCACATTGGTGTTGTGTGACCAGTCCAGTTTATTGTTCAGATGAACACCCAGGTACTTGTAGGATGTCACCATCTCAATGTCTGTTCCCTGGATGTTTACTGGTTCTGTGGGGGGTTGCAATCGCCTGCAGCAGTCCACCACCAGTTCCTTAGTTTTCCTCGCATTGATCTGGAGGCAGTTCCTATGGCACAAGTCCACAAAGTCCTGGATAAGTCCTCTGTACACTGCATCATCTCCATCAGAGACGAGGCCGACAATCGCAGAGTCATCAGAGAACTTCTGTAGGTGGCAATGTGGTGTGTTGTGTGAAAAGTCTGCAGTATAAAGGGTGAACAGGAAGGGAGCTAGAACTGTTCCCGGGGGGGGGGGGGGGGGCGTACT
Organism: Pholidichthys leucotaenia; assembly: GCA_020510985.1. Taxonomy (NCBI): domain Eukaryota; kingdom Metazoa; phylum Chordata; class Actinopteri; order Cichliformes; family Pholidichthyidae; genus Pholidichthys; species Pholidichthys leucotaenia. The sequence continues at coordinate 333,758,460 of CM035839.1, read as the reverse complement.
GCAGATGATGGTGTCAGACACACACTCCTTGGTTCTCACAAACTGTGGTCAGTTTGTGAGGTAGTCTAGGATCCACGATGACAGGTGCTGGTCCACCCCTTCGCACAGTAGCTTGTCCTTCAGGATCACCATTTGGATTGTGTTGAAAGCACTGGAGAAGTCAAACAACATGATCCTCACAGTGCTACCAGGCTTCCCCAGGTGGGACAGGGAATGGTGTAGGAGGAAGATCACTGCATCCTCCAGCCCGATGCCATGCTGGTAGACGAACTGGAGTGGATCCATCGCTGGTCCCACCAGGGGGCGGATGTGGGCAAGGAACAGCCTCTCCAGGGTCTTCATCAGGTGTGATGTGAGGGTCACTGGTCTGTAGCTGTTCAGGTCCTTGCGGTGAGGGGTCTTTGGTACAGGTACCACACAGGACATTTTCCACAGCTGTGGTAGCCTCCCCTACTTCAGGCTCAGGTTGAAGATATTCTCCACAATCCCACACAGCTGGTCTGCACAGGACTTGAGGAACGTCGAGCTGATGACGTCCGTACCCAGAGCCTTCCCCACCTTGATCTTCCTCAGCTCCACTCTCACCTGGGTCTTAGTGAGGGTCAGGTTGGGGCAGGGGGGCTGTGTGTTGGGAGAGGCTCTGGACAGTAGGGCTAGATGAAGGTGGAGGCAGTAGTGGTTGGTGGGCAGGCGGAGAAGACGGCAGTTGGTCAAACCTGGTAAAAAAAAAACAGGTTCAGGTTGTTCACCCACTCCCTGACCCCCGTGGCCTTGGAGGAGGTATTCCAGCACCCAGAGATGGTTTTGAGGCTTCTCCAGACCCCGCTGATGTCGCGCTGTTGATGCTTGTCCTCCATCTTCTTCCTGTGGCTGTTCTTTCCCTCTCTGATCTTCCTCCTTGGCTCCCTCTGTGCGGACTTCAGCTCTTCCTTGTTTCCCGACTTGAAAATCCTTTTCTTCTCCTTCAGTAATGACTTTATTTCAGGGTTGATCCAGGGTTTATTATTTGAGAAACACCTTATGCTCTTGGTGTGTACGGTGTTGTCCACACAGAACTTGATGTAGTCTGTGATGGTGTGTGTGTGAGGCCATTGATGTCCTCACCATGTGGATCACAAAGCTGCTCCCATACAGTGGATTCAAAAAAGTCCAAGAGTGTCCATCGCCTCCTCAGACCACATTTTCACTGTGCAGGTAACAGGAGGTTGTCTGTGTACTAGAGGTTTGTACACAGGCAGGAGGTGAACCAAGTTGCGATCCAATCTCCTGAGGGGGGAGTGGGGATGAGTTGTAAGCTGCCTTTGTGTTTGCTTAAAAAAAGTCCTATGTTTTATTGTCTCTGGTGTGGCACGAGGCATACTGGGTGATTGTGAGCAGAATGGAGGACAGTGAAGTATGGTTAAAATCACCCGAGATGAGGAGGAGAGCATTTGGGTGCTGTGTTTGCAGCCTGCTAGTGTCTGAGTGGATGACATCACGTGCTGCCTCAGCACTCGCTGAGGGAGATACATAAATAACAATCCCGAGGACATGTGAAAATTCCCTTGGGAGATAAGCTGGTCTCATGCTAACAGCTAGCAACTCGATGTCCTTGCTGCAATGTTGTTCTTTAATCTTGATGTGCCCAGGATTACACCATCTGTTGTTCACATATATTATCAGCCCCCCCCCCTCTGCTCTTCCAGCTGTTTGATGTCCGATCTGCCCGTATTGCGTGGAAACCCTCCAGATCGATGTTAGTATCTGTTGCTAGTTCTGTTAGCCACATCTCAGTAAACAACATAATGCTAATCTCTCTGAAGACACTCTCATACCGGGACATAGCCGCCAGTTCGTCAGTCTTGTTAAGCAGCGATCTCACATTTCCCATGATAATGGATGGGAGTGTGGGTCTGTACCTTGTTTTCCTCGCACGTCACTTCAGTCCAGCTCAACATCCACGTCGTTTTCACCTGATTTCTCTTGGTATGTCAAGTTGTTGCGTTAGCACCATGGGGCAGTCTAATGCTAATAGCTGGCTCCTACTGTAAACAATGGCTCCTCCACTTGCCAGGTCAGGAGACATTTGCAATATTAGCCAAAAGATGGCTAATATCAGCACCAGTGTGGCAATCTGTTTGTCCTTGATGTCCGTGGAGGATACAGGGTCACGAGATCATAAAGTTGTGGCAAGAAAAAAAAACAGATAGTAAATAAAAACAAGAAAGAAACGAAGAATTTAGCCGCTGCTGCAACAAGGCAGCTGACTCGTGTGGTGCTGGCAGTAAGAAGTAATGCTACCCGTAGTGCACATAAAGGCGGAAGATAAAACCCAGCAATCAGGTAGTGCAAATAAAGATAAAACAATAAAACCCAGCAATCCTATATAAAGAAAAAGTGGAGCCGTAATACCCATAATTGCAAGTTCAATGTGGTAGTGTAGGTGCAGACAATAACCGATTGGACTGCACATGATCAATATTGCATTAAAAGACAGCAGCAGGTATGGCATTTGTGCAAATGATTGCAGTAAGGTGCAGAGGCATACAGCAGCAGATGTATTACTGTTGGTGTGCCAAGTCTTTCTGTATAAACAGCTGAGGTAGTTATTGTGAGGGTGAGTGTATTATAGTCCAGGGGTGGGGGAGTGGGCAGAGTTCAGGGTCCTGATGGCCTGGTGAACAAAGCTGTTTAGCGGTCTTGTGGAGTGGGCTAGGAGGCTCCGGCACCTTTTAATGAGCAAGATGGCACCTGTGACTGGTACGGCCTCTGCTGCTCTTTCGCTTCTGCCATTTTTATTCCTACTATGTCTATCTGATGACATGGTTTCAGACCCAAACAGCAGACACGACTCGAGTATAAACACAATTATCTCTTTATTGTAAATAATGTGTGTGTGTGGATGTATGTATCCGCTGGGGTGAGCAGAGCACCTGGCAACCCTATGGACAAACAGACAGAGGGAGAATTAGTGGCAGACCCCGGAGGGAATGTACGAGATTGCTCTGTGCTTACTGTTTGCGATGTGGAGGTGGAACTCAGGTTAAGCTCAGTGGCTACGGCCAGGAGGACAGTGCCCGCAGTCCTGATGGTGGTTAGCGTTGGTGTCTGAAGCAATGCAGCTTGGTCCGCCGCCAGGAGGGAAAGACGTCCACTGCCACAGAACTTCACCTGTGCACAGGCGACTCTGAGAGGTTAGAGGAATGGACGAAGGCTTACTTGGTTGGAGATGAAGGTGAGTCCTGGTGTCGACAGGCAGGACTGGAAGAACAGGTGAGGCTTGGAAGCTCAGCTTGGAGATTGGTGGGTGAAGGTCTCTGGGTAAGGAGACAGACGACTCCGCGCCGATCTCAGGATGGCACGGTTTAAATAACCCAGCCTGGGATGGAGAGCAGGTGTGTGCGCAGCTGAGGATAATTGGCAGCCATGACATCTGAAGCCATTTCAACATACTCTCCTGAGCTATGTTATGATCATACAATGCTGATGCAAATAAAGGCATCTATGGAGCAACACAGTGTGAAGTGGGGCCAATGCTTCTTTGCTTCACCATTTGTTTGTGCTGACCTGTCACTTGGAAATCTACTGCTGCTGCCTCCACTGCGTAGAAGGCCACGGAGGCGTGGATCCCAAGCAGGTATCCAGGTGAGGCTGAGGCGCACCAGCCACCTAAATCGAGAGGGATACACGAGTTGTTTGTGTCCCATCCACTTGCAAACACCTGAGGAGGACTACAATCCCACGCCACCACTCCGGTATGACCTGTTCTACCACCACCTTCGCTCCCGGAGAATTTCTACTCCACGATACCGCTGTTTGACAGCTGTCAACATTCAGTCAGCTGGGTGTGACGCTGCGCTGCCATCACGGATTAAGATGGCTCTGTTGAACACTCGTGCCACCTCAAGCAAATCGTTTTTCCTGAACTATTTGATTGGGAAAGAAAACCTGGATTTGCTATTTCTGACTGAAACGTGGCAACGACAGGATAAATTTGCTCACCTGAAAGAGATCTGCCCTACAGACTGCGCCTTCATTGCGACCCCTTGCCTGAGTGGACGCGGAGGTGGCCTTGCCGTCATTTTCCACAATCGTTTCAACTGCTGGTCTGTGAACTATGAGCGTTTCTCATCATTTGAACTTCAGATATCGAAGATAAGTGCTTCAACTCCATTTTATTGTGTTTTAATCTACCGCCTGCCCGGCTCAGCTGGTGTGTTTTTATCGGAATTCTCAGACTTTTTATCTTCCATTATTAAATTAGAAAGAGTTTTAATTTTAGCTGATTTTAATATACATGTAAAAGACACGTCTTCTAAAGCTGCTGCAGATTTTTTAACTATTACAGAGGCTCGTAATTTCAGGCAGCACGTCTCTGGCTCTACACATTATAAAAGGCACTCCTTGGACCTTGTTTTTTTTCACTGGGACTGAGTTTGGACAATGTTAAAGTGTAGGATGGTTGTGTCAGTGATCATTGCTGTTTTCTTTGATCTATCAGTTAATGTGGAACAGCAGGAATGTAAAACATTGACAGAGGCGCATTATTAACCAGCAGGATGTGAATAGATTTATTTCAGCTTTTGACACATCTTGTTGCAGGATGCGAGGATGTAAATTCTATGGTGGATTGCTTTAACCAACAGTGCCAACTGGTACTTGATAAAGTGGCTCCTATTAAATGTAGCTATACTTCTCCTAAGAAACCATGCCCTTGGTTAAATGAAGAGATCTGTATTCTTAGGACAAGTTATCGGTGGACCGTTTGTGGAAGGCCACCAAGCTTGAGGTGCACAGACTCCACCTCATAGATCTCATAACCTCACTAAATGATATGATGAAGGATTTGAGAACAAACTACTTTGCACAGCTTATATCCTTAAACAAGGGAAATCCCAAGTTTTTGTTTGACACCATTAATTCCATTGTCTCACCTGATTTAGCCATGGTTCCTGCTTATTCTAATGCTGAATGTGAAGATTTTGCAAATTTTATGGTGAATAAGGTGAATGATATTAGAGCAAGCACTACACCATCTGCTAAGGACCTTGGCCTGAATCAGGTCCCCTCTAACACGTGGTCCTCATTCACTTCAGTCACGTTACTGGATGTAAATGGTCTTCTGGCCTCTATGAAGCCCTCTTCAAGCCCCTTAGATATCCTCCTAACATCACTACTTTTCAAAGTATTTGACTCTATAGGGCCTTTAATTGTTGAAATCATTAATTGGTCACTTTTATCAGGCACTGTTCCCAGTTCTTTTAAACAAGCAGTGGTTGAACCCAAATTAAAGAAACAAAACTTAGACCCTACAGAACTGAACAATTACAGGCCAATTTCAAAGCTTCCCTTCTTATCCAGATTGCTTGAGAAAGCAGTAGCCGAGCAATTAATTACATTCATAGAGAGAAATAAAATCTTAAACACCTTCCAGTCTGGTTTCCGCAAAATGCACTCCACTGAGACAGCACTAATTAAAGTCTCCAGTGACATCATGATGGCAGCAGATTCTGCTCAGTACTCGGTCCTGGTGTTGTTGGATCTCACCGCTGCTTTTGACACGGTGGACCACAATATATTGATAAATAGGATGAAGAACATGTTTGGTATTTCAGGATTAGTTCTGTAATGGTTCTCATCTTATTTAACTGAGAGAGGGTTTTGTGTTTTATTTAATGAGAAGATGTCAGAGGTTAAAGGACTTTCCTGTGGGCTTCCTCAAGGCTCAGTTCTGGGCCCTACTCTGTTTTTATTGTATTTATCCCCACTTGGCCAGATTATTAGTCAGTTTAACGGTGTTTCTTACCATTTTTATGCAGACGACATTCAGCTTTACTGCTCTTTTAAAGAAAATGAGCTGAACATTTTATCAAACTTAATCTCTTGCCTGTCTGTCATTAACAAATGGTTAAACAATAACTTCTTACAATTAAATCTTAATAAGGCAGAAACACTGATCATCGCTCCAGACAGTAAAATTCCTCTCATAAAGCAACGCTTAGGTCACCTAGGCTCTTCTGTCCAGCCCAGCCTGCGTAACCTGGGTGTTGTTTTTGACAGTGCTATGTCACTGGGCTGCCATGGTCGGCAACTAGTCAGAAATTGTTTTTTTCATCTGAGGAATATAGCAAAACTTAGACCTATGGTCTCAACACCTGAACTGGAAATAATCATTCATGCTTTGATCTTGTCTAGCTTAGATTATTGTAATGCCCTTTTTATGTGTTTTAATAAAACTGCTGTTGCCCACCTTCAGACTGTGCAAAATGCAGCAGCTCGGCTTTTATCCCAAAGAAAAGGGAACACATTTCCCCAGTTTTATAGTCCCTTCATTGGTTGCCAGTTGCTTTTAGATTTCATTTTAAGATTTTAATTTTGACTTTTAGAGCTCTTAATGGCCAAGCCCCTTCATACATCTCAGGCCTCTTGACTCCTTATGCCACTACACGATCACTAAGATCCTCAGACCAGAGACTCCTGGTGGTTCCTCAGACCAAGTTCAGAACCCATGGAGATTGATCTTTCCAGACCGCTGCACCACGGTTTTAGAACACACTTCCCCTGTCCTTGCACTGCCTTGAGTCTGTTGACTCTTTTAAGGAGTTAAAAACTCATTTGTTCAGACAGGCTTTTAGCTCTCATTAAATGGCTTTTATTTCTTCATTGTTTTCTCTTTTTTATCTCTATTAATATGTATATTGTATCTTATTTGTCTTGATTTTAATTTCTGGGTGTTTGTAAATTTTAACTTGCTGTGAAGCACTTTGTGATATATATCTGTGAAAAGTGCTATACAAATAAACTTTGCTTGCTTTTGCCCAAGGGCAGAGGGGTGAAAAGGTAGTGTTAGGGGTGGGAGGTGTTGCCTCCAATATTGATGGCTTTGCGGGTGAGGCGGGTGTGGTAGATATCCAAGATGAGAGGAAGAGGACTAGTTGCTGGCTGTTTCATTGTGCATTATGCCCAATTATGCTATTTTGTATCATAGCTAAATTTATATTTATTGTATGTGCTATATTCAAATTAACAATCTCTATTTAATTTGACATCTAACCCAGCCACAGGAGGTGCACAAGCCAGTGTACTCTTAGTGCAGGTCTCTTACTTAACTTAACCTAATCCTTGCCAGGCCACTTAAGTGACCGTTGCGGCCAGTCGTCTGAAGGCAGGGCAATCGTGGGCTAGGGCAATGAGGTCAGCCACAGGTTTTATCATTGTAACTAAGTAAGTAATATTTATTTATATAGCACTTCTCACAGAATGAACCACAAAGTGCTTCACAATAAAATGAAACACACAATCAGAAATACAACAATAAAGGCATTGAAAAAAATAAAAACTTTGAAAACATAAAAACTATAATCCATAATCAAACTAAAAAGCCTTTTTAAACAGCAGTGTCTTCAGCTGCTTTTTAAAAGTGTCAACAGAGTCTACTGAGTGCAAAGACAGTGGTAGAGAATTCCACAATGTTGGTGCCATTGCTGAAAGGATCTATCACCTCGAGTTTTAAAATGGGTTTGAGGGACAGCCAGTAAAAGTTGATCCGAGGACCTCAAAGACCATGAGGGGTTATACACTTTAAACAGCTCAGTGATGTATTTAGGGGCCTGATCATGAATTGCTCTAAAAACAAGAACTAAAATTTAAAACTGAATCCTAAAACCAACTGGGAGCCAGTGAAGTGTTGCTAAAACCAATGTAATATGAACCCTTTTCTTAGTGTGAGTTAAAAGTCTGGCAGCCAAATTTTGATCAACATGGAGGCATTAAAGATGCTTTTGGCTCAGACAAGTAAAAAGACTATTACAATAGTCTAAGCGAGAAGAAATAAAAGCATGTATAATCATCTCAAGTTCTGCCTTCGACACCAGGGTTTTCAACTTAGAAATATTCTTTAGTTGGAAGAAACAATTTGTAATTAATTGATTAATATGACTCTCAACAGACATAGCTGAGTCAAAACTAACACCAAGATTCCAAAGACTCACCTGGACAGAGGAACCTAGGATACCCATGTGGTGCTTAATAAGCGGGATCTTGTTTTCAGGAGAGATAATTAATGTCTCTGTCTTGTCTGAGTTAAGCTGTAAAAAGTTGGCACTTAACCACTGTTTGATGTTAGACAAGCAGTTAGTTAAAGATGACAGCATGTGAAACTCAGACTCTTTAAAAGAGCAATGCAACTTAATATTGTCAGCATAAAGATGATAAGAAATATCTTTGAACTGGCTAATTATCGGTCCCAGTGGCAGAGTGTAAATTAGAAATAATATGGGTCCTAGAACTGAGCCTTGTGGTACCCCACATGAATACTGTGCTATTTCAGAAAAGATTTGATTCACGGACACGTTAAAGGTTCTTCTGGTGAGGTACGATGAAAACCATTTTTAAACAGAACCAGACAACCCAAGCTCTTTTAGTCTTTTGATCATTAAACAGTGATCAACAGTATCAATGGCAGAAGAAAGATCCAATAAAACCAGAACTGTGTATTTATCAGTGTCAGCCACCATCATAATGTCACTGGAGACTCTGACTAAAGCTGTTTTGGTAGAATGATTTTTCTGAAAGCCCAACTGAAATTTATCCATGATATTACAATTTGCCAAAAATGACATAAGCTGCTCAGCCACTACCTTTTCCAGAATTTTTGATATGAAAGGGAGTTTAGAGATTGGCCTATAATTATTTGGCTGTGATGGATCCAAACTCGGCCTCTTAAGTGTTGGTTCAACCACTGCATGTCTGAAGGAGCAGGGAACCACACCAGCTGAAAGTGAAATGTTTATCAGTTCAACAACTGAAGGACCAATTGACTTAAAAACTGCTAAAAACAGCTTAGTTGGGAGGACATCAGCAGGGGAAGAGGAGGGTTTCATTTTCTGCAGCAGAGCTGTGATGTCCTGAAGGGTCACGGGATTAAAAACGGACCAAGTACAAGTTGAGGGCATAACATTGGCACAGTTAAAAGAAGATGATGGTAAAATGTTTTCCCTCATATCTCTGATCTTATCAACAAAGAAATTAAGAAATTTGTTACTGTCTGCTTTACAGAACACAGGAATTAGAGGGGCAGCAGATGAGACAACAGTGTTAATTGTGTTAAATAAGACTCTAGGATTTTTCTTATTTGTGAAAATTATTTTTCAAAAATACTGATTCTTGGCATCCTTCACCATGTCATTTAAAGAGGCTCTAAGCTCCCTTAGATGGAGTCTGTGAACCTCCAGTTGGGTGGATTGTAATCTGGGTAGTCCAGGACAGTCTGGGCCGACCTTGGGGGCAATGCCAGCCCTGGGGGGGGGGGGGGGGGCGGACGAGCGCTGGCGGAGAGGGCCTGCTTGGCCAGTGTCCCGTTTTCCAGCCTAGCTACGTGACCGAGGAGCCACAGCCTCCCTCTTCTGATGATGGTGGAGATGGTGATAGGACAGCCTGCCCTCCTGTAGGCCTCATCGTTTGTTGTGTGGTGGAGCCATCAGATGCCGAGGATGTTACGGAGGCAGGTTCAATGGAATGTATGAAGATTGTGGGTGGTTGTGGTGGAGAAGGTCCAGGTGTCAGACCCGTAAAGGATTACGGGGCTCACTCAGGTGTTAAAGATTCACAGCTTTGTGGTTGTGCAGATCTTCCCACCCTGACAGACTCTCTGGAGGTGGCCAAAAGCACTGCAAGACAGCTTCAGGCGGCAAATAATCTATGGGTCTGATGAGCAGGAGCTGGTGATCTTAGATCCGAGGTAGACAAAGTTGTTTAGTCTCAACCGGCGTGTCTTTGATGGTGATGACTTGTGGTGGTGGTGGTAAGAAGTCTGACAGTCACTGGATCTTTGTCTTTGCCCAGCTGATGGTAAGGCCCAGGGGTGATGCTTCCTCTGCAAGCAGTTCCAGTGCCTCAGTGATTATTTCTATATGTGTACCAAAAAGTACCACATCGTCCACATTGCACAGGTCTTTGAAGTGGGAGTGGAAGTCAACTCTGAGAATGGGGCAGCATTCCATTGTGTTCCCTGGAGAATGGTGATGTACTTTGGTGGGACTCCAATGCCACAAAGGAGTTGTCAGAGGGTGTTAATTTCTAGGGAGATGATGGCAGCTTTGAGGTCGAAGTAGGTCACATATAGAGATTGGCGGTACTCCCTCCATTGCTGTGCCAGAACACTCAAGGCAAGGATGCAGCCTGTTGTATGTTGCATGTTGTATGTTGATGCAGCCTGTATGCATGTTTTGTTAAACAGCTAAAATAAAGTTTGTGTCACTGTTCCAATACCTTTAGAGGGAAGTGTATATACTCTTTTGATATGCATTACAATTTAGGGGGAGGCTTCAAATAAGCCCTGTTGTGTTTTGACTCCCCCTGCACTTCATATTTTGTATTTTACAACATTTTTGAAGAAAAGCTGGCAATCAAAGATTCAGGGTAACTTTAAGGATTTTAAATAGATGGACCAAACAGAGAGCATGAGACAGGCGAGCAACAAGACAGTCAAATTTAATTAAGGCAATACAGACGATAGGGAAAATGTACAAATTATAATATTAATAAAAACACTTAGAAACTCATGAGCTCCCCTGAACAGAAATATACTCAGACATTTGTTTAAAGATGGAATAGCAAGAAGGGAACCCTATGCAAACCAACCCATTCTCATTTGGGATGCATAATATGTTACTGCTTTGTCACAGCAAGCACTGTCCCGGATAAATGTTGAGCATTCAACTGACTTGGGACCTGTGATGCTTTTAGTCATTGACTCCAATGTAAACCTAACCTGAGAACATCAGCAATAATATCAGACTCACAAAGGCTAAACAAGAAGGTTGAAAGGTGATGGTGTAAAAAGAACACTGTGTCAGGCAAGAAATGTTACTCCATGCCCCATGGCTGCACGGTGGCGCAGTGGTTCAGCACTGTAGCAGCACAGTTTTACCCTCGGCCGGGGGACCGCGGGGATCATGAGATCGTGGGTTCGATCCCAGCCCCCGACCAACAGTGAGCTGTGTGGAGTTTGCATGTTCTCCCCGTGTTGCGCGGGTTTACTCAGGGATTTCTCCGGTTTCCTCCCGCATACCAAAAACATGTAGGTTTAGGGCGCTCGCGCACGCAGCGACCAGCAGCCGGTGGCTTGTCACCAGACTGCAAACCAAGTCTACCTACGGGTACAAATAAGTAACAAAAAAAAAAAAAAAAAAAATGTTGTCTACCCCTTCCGAGATTGAGATTGCATTTTTAATTTGATAGCATTCTACTTTAACTTTTCATGTACAACTTTGCCATTACTTACTCAACACTAACACTACTTTGCCAACAACTCCAGTGGTCTAATTCACCTCAGACACATCCCCTTGCTGCTCTTTGTACCTGATTACTCACTCTTATTTCTGTGCCCCATCCCCGCTTTGACTTTCACTGCTTTCTCTTTCAGACACAGAAAAATCTTCCAGGCCCAGAAGCCCCCCTTAACAAAGCTTTCCCGAAACCCAGCCTATTCCTTTTTATAAATGTATGAACTTTATTATCATCAAAGTTCCTGTCAAAGAATCCACAGCACTGATAGATAGAACCACAACTGATCTTCTTTTGGATGGCCAACAGTTATCTACATAACGCCTACATAACTGGTGAATAGTTGTACATTTGATCAACTCAGTACAACTGTATGGGAAATGAATGCCGTGTGTGCACGTCACTGGAGCAAAAACTTAAATCCCCCCATGATGAGGCAGTGTACAAATGATGGGTTGGAGATCCGGCCTCTTTGGTCTATATAAGCCATTATCACGCACCATCTTTAGTGTCGTCGGCCTTAATGTTGTGTCACTGAATCTTACTGGTTGGCATGATTGTCCAGACTCCCTGCCTCCAGCTGCCAGCTGTGGAGGCTTCCCCAGTCTATCCCCCGCAAGTAGCCAAGTATGCACGATAGATTTGATAGATGCCTTTTTTGACACCTTCCCTGCTCAGAGGAAATAGCTCAGGTTTGCTTTTGATGGATGAGCTAAGAATTTTTGGGCCTGCCCTTTGGGCTATCATTTCATACCCCACACCTCTTCCCGATTTTTTTTTGAATTTTATTTAACCTTTATTTTACCAGAAGGAATAAAAGCCTCACTGAGATCAAAGATCTCTTTTGCAAGAGGATCGTGGCCAAGACAGCAGCAGAGATACAGCGTTTAAAAGGAACAGACAACCGACATGTGGAGACTGCACTGTCTCCATTACAACAGAAGGGTATCCATGTGCTCATGTATCTAGATGATTGGGCACTAATGGTGAGTGTGTGCTAACAATTGATCAAACAGGTATTTTGGTTTTTTGGTTTTTGTTTTGTATACTTTATTAACCCCAGAGTAAATCACAGTTTCTGACACATACTGTATAAGAAGCCTTGGATTCTGTCATATTCTGCTTTTAAAACAGGTAGGAGGACTCAAAGTGCACAACCAGGGATGCAGTGCGATTATAAATTTATTAGACAAAAGCTCAGAGCAAAACAAAGGCAGCACGTGGGCTGAGAACTGAACTTGACATGGCTAACATTAAACTAAACTTGGCAAATACTAAGCAAACACGTAGTAGGGTAAACTCACATAGACCGGGATACATAGCATGACAGCATGGATACATGGCGGGGTAAGACGACAAGGAAATGACGTAATGACCTCTCACAGAACAGAGCACAGAGATACACATATATAGGGGAACTCATAATTAACCAGACATAAGACAGCTGAGGACAATCAGGAGCAATCAGGGGTTGAACAGCACACATATGAGGGAGAGTTGCTATGAATACAGAAACATGAGGAGCTGAGGACACTAGGCAAACAAATATGCATACAAGACTAAAATGATGACAATGGGGACAGATAGGGGATGACACAACACAACTAAAGACAAAGCACAAAAGTACTAAACAGTAAAAATTAAACCAGGATCATAGAATATAAAACGGTGTTCACTTATATAGCGCTTTTATTCTCATCTCTTTGATGACCAAAGCGTTTTACAAATCCTGCCATCCACACACTGATGGTGGCATGCTGCCTAACATGGCGCTTCCAGACCCACCAGGAGCAACTGGGGGTGAAGTGTCTTGCCCAGGGACACAATGGCAGGATACTGGGGAGAGTGGGATTCGAACTACCAACCATGTGGTTATTGGACGACCTGCTCTACCTCCTGAGCCACTGCCATCCCCAAAAGACACAGACAACAGGGGATGGCATGACAAACAATGTTGAGAGAACACAGGGGCACTTAATAATAATAATAATAATAATAATAATAATAATAATAATAATAATAATAATAATAATAATAATAATAATAATAATAATAATATGGAAAAGCAAAGACCAAAATGAACATAAAGCGTGGGCACGGTCCCTGGCCATTCCTCAATTATGACATAATCTCCTCTTTACGGGGTGGGTTCCAGACACCCTAGGAAAAAAAAAAATAGCAACACCATAACGGGTAGAAAGAGGGGGACAAGGCACAGTGGGAAGAAACAAAATACAGGAATCACGCAAAGCAAAACAACGAAAATGTCTATCGGGGTCCCTTTAAAGTTCACAGGTCCACTAGACAGAGGAACAGGGTGAGTCAGGGGGCCGATCAAGGTGTATAGGACCCAAACCAGAGTGTAAAGTGGATCAGATGGCCTGCCCAGGTCCCTAGGCCACCAGATCATGAAACAGGGTTCATCAGGAGGCCAAGCCAGGTCTATGGGGCCTCAAACCAAATTACAAAGTGAATCAGGTGGCCTGCCCAGGTCCCTAGGCCACCAGCTCGTCAAACAGGGTGGGTCCAGAGAAAACTGTAGGGGTGCTTTAAACTCAGAATACAACAGTGGACCTTCATGCTTAGGGGACCAAAACAGAGGAACCTTTAACTTTGAACATGGTAACAGAGGAGTCCTAAGCTCATTAAATAATAACAAGGGAGCTTCCCGATCAACCACAGGGGGTGTGATAAATGCCCTTCATGGCACCAATAGCCGGCTGTGAGTTTGCACATTTATTAGGGCAGAACAAAAAACACCACAAAACGAGGGCAGGATACAATAATGAAAAGCAATAAGACAAACACACCTCTGGGATAACCAGAAAAAAGCGTGGAACACACGTCGGTTGGATACAAAGGATTAACAAGAAATATCAAAAGGTACAAAGAATCAAAGGAACTTACGCACATGCGTTGAGAGTTGAGAGTAGGGTGCTGCGCCAGAAAATAATGTGCACTCCCTGAAATAAGGCTAGAAACAAAATGAAACAAGTGATCACAGGTGTGGGTGAAACAATTTACGCCAGCTGGGAGTGATGAGAGAGGAGGGAGCGATCGAAGTTGACAGCTGACAGGGCCCATGCAGGGCAAAACCCCAGAAAGCCACTGAGAGCTGTCAACACCGAGAGAGAGAACATAACAGAATACAAACATAATGAGATGGCAGAAGATAAAGACCACTAACCTCACAAATGTAATTAACAAACTGCAATGAACATAAACAGGTAACTAAATCATATTGAGAAACAACACAGGATATGTGGCAAAGCAACCAAGGATAAAATGACAGGACAGCAACTCAAAATGACAACACAGTACAAATATGAAAAAAAGGCAGAAAACTGAGCCCGGTGGAATGCAACCACCACCACCCCCCGCCCGCCACTCAGATCGTGACAGAGCCCCCATCCCAAGGGGTGGACACTAGACACCCCAGGATAGCATCAAAAAGGAAGAACCCCCACACACAAAAAAAACACCCTGGGTGGGGGAGGGGGATCAAGGCATGGAGGGACCGAACCAACCACAGAAAATAAGAAAAACTTTCAGAATACACATCCCAGCAGACAGAGAGAGAGAGAGAGAGAGAGAGAGAGAGAGAGAGAGAGAGAGAGAGAGAGAGAGAGAGAGAGAGAGAGAAAGAGAGAGAGAGAGAGAGAAGGCCCCACTCAGGACCCTCACCAGGCAAAACCACAACCACCAAGGCCCCCTGGACCAAAGAGCTGGGCCGTTCAGGCGGGCGGCCAAAGTCTCAGGCTCGGCAGATGGCGTGAGGGGAAAGAGTTGGGTGGCCTACCAGAGAATGTAGGCCACCCAACCCTGCGGCAAAGTCTGGCGGGCAATCTGCCAGAGTTTTTTAGCCACCTAAACAGATAGGGTGGTCCAGGAGGCAGCTGCCAAATGGGAAGGACCAGTGGACGGCAAGATGGAGGAGTAGGGGATCTCGAGCCGATGCCAGGGTGAGGAGGGGGAACCACGACAGCGTCTGGCAGAGGAGGGGGAACCACGATGGCATCAGGCACAGGAGAGGGAACCACAACAGTGTCTGGCACAGGAGAAGGAACCACAATGGCGTCTGGCACAGGAGGTGGAACCACGACGGCGTCTGGCACAGGAGAGGGGACCATGACAGCGTCTGGCACAGGAGAGGGGACCACGATGGTGTCGAGCAAAGGAGTGGGGACCACAATGGTGTCAGGCAGATGAGGGGGAACCACAACGCCCTCGGATTGGCCTGTAGCACCCTCGGTGGTCCTGGACTGGACAATGCAGCGCCATGGTGGCTCCAGGCTTGAGTGGAGTTGCACCCACGGTTGCTCCAGGCTGGAGTGGAGCTGCACCCACGGTGGCTCTGGGGCTGGTGTGGAGCTGCACCCACGGTTGCTCTAGGCTGGAGTGGAGCTGCACCCATGGTGGCTCTGGGGCTGGTGTGGAGCTGCACCCACGGTTGCTCTGGGCTGGAGCAGAGCTGCACCCACGGTTGCTCCGAGATGGAGCGGAACTGCACCCACGGTGGCTCCGAGCTGGGCGGAGCTGCACCCTTGGAGGCCCTGGGCTGGGATGGAGGATCCACGACAACCTCAACAGGAAGGGAAGCAGCATCCATGGAGAACCCCGACTGGGCCAAAGCAACACCCATGAAGACTTCTGGCAGGGGTGACTCGAGTCTCCAACTGGGCACTCTCACTCGGTTTGGTCACCTCGGAAGACAAACACAGAGAAAAGACTGGAGAAGGATCACTGGCAGCAGTGGAGCCCGGCAAGGGGAACTCAGGAGCAGAGGACATCTGCACCTGATCCCCACCACCACGAACCAGACAAGATTTTTCTGCCGAGGGAAGAAAAGAACAGAGTACTTTCCTGGACTTGAGCTCCACCACCATCCAGGACTCCGGTGAGCCTGCTGCAGTGACCCCAGCATTGGGCATGATGGTGGGTGCAACTCCAGGACCTCCAGTCAAAGCGGCCAACACAGGTGGTCCATCTGGCGTGGCAGCTGAAGGTCGTCTCACCGCTGGCGCCAAGTCCTGCGTAGCTAAAGTCTGGGGATGTTCTGCTGTCGGTACATGCCTCAGTCAGTCAGGCTGTGCTGTCCACGAACCCCAAAGCACCTTCGGGAGTGTGGGTGACTCAAGCCTTAGAGGCAAAATTCACAATTAGCTCCGCCACCCCACACTCCTCCTAACTCAGTCCAAAAACATTGAAGTCCATGGTGGCAATCACACCAAAACCTCCAGACTAAAAAAAAATGTGGGTGGAAAAAAAAAGAGCAAACTCACTGCTGCTGGTGCCCACACTGGCAGTACCCTTCTGTCATAAATGCTCTTCAGGGCGGAATTAAAGGCACCAATCGCTGGCTTTGAGTTTGCACATTTATTAGGGCAGAACAAAAAACACCACAGAAGGAGGGCTGGATGCAATAATGAAAAATAATAAGACGAGGAATGCTCGTCTGGGATAACCAGAAAAAAGTGTGGAACACACGCCAGTTGGATACAAAGGATTAACAAGAAATATCAAAAGGTACAAAGAATCAAAGGAACTTACACACATGCGTTGAGAGTTGAGAGTAGGGTGCTGTGCTAGAGAATAGTGTGCAGCCCCTTAAATAAGGCTAGATACAAAATGAAACAAGTGATCACAGGTGTGGGTTCTCTGAGCGGGCAGGTGAAACCAATGAAACAATTTATTCCAGCTGGGAGTGATGAGAGCGGAGGGAGCGATTGGAGTTGACAGCTGACAGGGCCACGCCCATGCAGGGCAAAACCCCAGAAAGCCACTGAGAGCTGTCAACACTGAGAGAGAGAACACAATAGAATACAAACATAATGAGATGGCAGAAGATAAAGACCACTAACCTCAAAAATGTAATTAACAAACTACAATGAACATAAACGGGAAAATAAATCATACTGAGAAACAACACAGGATATGTGGCAAAGCAACCAAGGATAAAATGACAGGACAGCAACTCAAAATGACAACACTACAAATATGAAAAAAAGGCAGAAAAACAGCCCAGTGGAATTCCCCCGCCCGCCTCTCAGATCATGACTACGGGAAATTGTCAAGTTTAACTTAATTGGTCCAAAAAATTATTAGTTAGTTGATGAACAGTAGATAAATTGTCCATTGTGCATTTGTGCCTGCAATGAAGTGGCTCTTCCATGTGAGTGGATAGCAGTATTAATACAATAATGATGCTCTTCTTCTTTTTTTCAGTTTTTGATGAAAAATTCATCCTGCAGAAAGGCTGGATTACCTTCAAAATTTCTGCTGCCGCTTTGTACCTACCATAGTACAAATGTTTGAGTTAACAACATTATCCAGAGGGGCACACAGTTGTGAAAATATTGCTGCCTCCTCCAGAAACTGCATCTTGATATCAGCTGTTTTCAGCACTAAACAGATATAAACTACAGACACTCTGCTGCAGAGCTCTGGTCCATTTGTTTCTGGTGAATGAATCTAATTTTTAAACTAATATATTCTCCATTGTGAAGAATCCCACCATGAAATGGCATAATCTTAAGACTAATTAGCTATCACAACCTAACGTCAACTGAATGTTTTGCCTGATTTGAACAAAATCCAAGTCTTACAGATGCAAATATGTGTGCATTCGCATTGCCTGGATCAAATTCAGGTATGTTTGTAGCTTTCAATTCATTTTGTATGTAAACATGCCACGTTTCACCGTAAGTGAGGATAAACAAATTACAAGAGTAAATTTTCATTATACTGCATATGCTGTAATAGGCTACAGTAACATTTTTGATTGGTGGTGTGCTGTGTGATTTGTTGTCAATGTAAAAAATGTGCCGTGGCTCAAAAAAAGTTGAAAAGCACCACTTTCTTCTTTTTTCGGCTGCTCCCTTTAGGGGTCACCACAGCAGATCATCTGCCTCCATCTCACCCTGTCCCTTGCATCTTCCTCTGTAAGACCAAACTTCTCCATGTCCTCCTTCACTACATCCATGAATATTCTCTGTGGTCTTCTTCTTTTCCTCATGCCTGACAGCTCCATCTTCAACATCCTTTGTCCAATATATCCACTACCCCTCCTCTGCACATGTCTAAACCATCTCAGCCTTGCCTCTTAACTATGCCTCCAAACCACTCAGTGTGAGCTGTCCCTTTAACACAATCATTTCTAATCTTGTCCCTCCTATTAACTCCCGATGAAAATCTTAGCATCTTCAACATTGCCACCTCCAGCTGCACCTCCTGTCTTTTTGTAAGCACCACAGTCTCCAAATCATACATCATAGCAGGTCTCACTGCCGTCTTATAAATGTTCCCTTTCACTCTAGCTGCTATCCTTCTGTCACAAATCTCCCCTGGCTCTCCTCTCCACCCACTCCATCCTGCCTGCACTCTCTTCTTCACCTCTCTTGTGCATTTTCCATTGGTTTGGATGGTTGACCCCAGGTATTTAAACTCATCTACTCTCACTACATCTACTCCTTCCATCTTCACCATTACACCTGCCTCCCTCTCATTCACACACATGCATTCTGTTTTGCTTCTACTGACTTTAATTCCTCTTCTCTCCAGCTCATACTTCCACCTCTTCAGGTTCTCTTCCACCTGCTTCCTACTCTCACTACAGATCACAATGTTGTCTGGAAACATCATGGCCCATGGGGACTCCTGGCTGACCTCACCTGTCTGCCTGTCTATCACCACGGCAAACAGAAGGGGCTCAGATCCAATCCCTGATATAATCCTACTCCCACCTTGAATCCATCCATCACTTCTACGGCACATTTCACCACCGTCTCACTGTCCACATACATGTCCTGCACCACCCTCAGATACTTCTCTGCCATTCCTGACTTCCTCATACAGTACCGCACTTCCTCTCTTGGCACCCTATCATATGCTTTCTCTAGATCCACAAAGACACAGTGCAACTCCTTCTGACCTTCTCTATACTTCTCCATCAACACTCTTAAAGCAAACATGGCATCTTTAATACTTCTTCTTGGCATCAAACTGTACTGCTGCTCACTGATTGTCACCTCTCCTCTTTACTTGGCTTCAATAACTCTTTCCCATATATTCATAGGGTGGCTGTACAACTTTGTGCCTCTGTAGTTACTACAGCTCTGAGCATCACCTTTGTTCTTGAAAATTGGTACCAAAACACTCCTTCTCCATTCCTCAGGCATCCTCTCACTCACCAAGATTATGTTAAACAATCTGGATAAAAACCCCACTGCCATCTCTCCAAAACATCTCCAAACCTCCACAGCTATGTCATCTGGACCAACCACCTTTCCATTCCTCATTCTTCAAAGCTGCCCTCACTTATGCATTTCTAATCCTTCCCTGTTCACTATCTTTCCTTCATTCATCCTCCTATCTCTCTAATTTTCTTTATTCATCAGCTCTTCAGAGTACTCTTTCTACCTTCTCCACACACTCTCGTCACTTGTTAGTAAATGGCCATTTCTGTCCTTAATCTACTTAACCAGCTGTACATCCTTTCCAGCTCAAGATCTCTGTCTAGCCAACCTATACAAGTCATTTTCTCCTTTGTTAGCGTCCAGCCTCTCATATAACTCATTATATGCCTTACCTTTTCCTTTGCCACCTCTCTCTTTGTCATGCACCTAGATTCCAAATACTCCTGTCTACTTTCTTCATCTCCCTGACGCCACACTTTTTCTTTGCTAGCCTCTTCCGTTGAATACTTCCCTGTACCTCTTCATTCCATTGCCAAGTCTCCTTGTCTTCCTTCCTCTGTCCACTGGATACACCGCATACCTTTCTACCCATTTCCTTCAATATTTTTGTTGTACTTGCCCAGCCAACTGGTAATTCTTCCCTAACACCCGGAGCCTGTATCAACTTCTTCCTGAACTCTGTGCGACTTTCTTCCTTCTATAACTTCCCCCACTTATTCTTTGGCTCTGCCTTCACTGTTTTCCT
This sequence comes from Pholidichthys leucotaenia, assembly GCA_020510985.1. Taxonomy (NCBI): domain Eukaryota; kingdom Metazoa; phylum Chordata; class Actinopteri; order Cichliformes; family Pholidichthyidae; genus Pholidichthys; species Pholidichthys leucotaenia. The sequence goes on along the minus strand of CM035839.1, from coordinate 333,738,255 downwards.
CTTCTTGCTTTCCAAAGTCATCCTACAGACTACCATCCAATGCTGTTTAGCTAAATTCTCCCCTGCCACCCCCTTGCAGTCTCCTATCTCTTTTAGATTTTTCCTTCTGCATAAGATGTACAGTAGTCCACCTGTGTGCACCTTCCTCCACTCTTGTAAGTCACCCTATGCTCCTCTCTCTTCTTAAAGTATGTGTTCACCATAGCAATTTCCATCCTTTTAGCAACATCCACAACTATCTGTCCTTTGACCATACCTATCCATGACCTCCTCATCACCTCTGCTCCCTTCCCGTACATGTCCATGAAAGTCTGCTCCAATCACCACTGTCTCCCCCCTGGGAACACTCTCTACCACATCATCCAATCCAAAATTCCTCTTACTCTTCTACCTGAAATCCAACTTGTGGAGCATACGCACTGACAACATTCAACATCACACCTTTGACTTCTAGCTTAAAACTCATGATTCTGCTTGACTCCCTCTTTAATCCTGAACACTCTTCACATGTTTTTTCCTAAAAGATTACTCCTACTCCATTTGTCTTCCTATCTACACCATAGTAGAACAGTTTAAATCCACCTCCAATGCTCCTAGTCTTGCTTCCCTTCCATCTGCTTTATTAAACACACAGTATATCTACCTTTCTTCTCTCCATCATATCAGCCAACTCTCTGCCTTTACCAGTCATGGTCCCTACATTTAACGTCCCTTCTCTCACCTTCACACTCCTACCTTTCCTTTTCTCTCTCTCCCTCCTAACATTCCTTCCCCCTCTCCTCCTCCTGGATCTTCGACCAACAGTAGCACAATTTCCACCAGCACCCTGTCAGTTAACAGCACTGGTGGTGGTCGTTGTAAACCCGGGCCTCGACCGATCCAGTATGAAAGTCTCATTCGTCATGATCCACATGTTTGATTTGGTAAAGGTTTTACGTCAGATGCCCTTCCTGACACAACCCTTCCCATTTACCCGGGCTTGGGACCAGCATTAGGAGTACACTGGCTTCTGCATCTGCTGTGGCTGGGTTGAAAAGCACTACTTTAAATAATAATAAAAACATTTTAGAAAACGTTAAATTTATGCAAGTTTTTACAAGACAGAATTCATACCTCTTTACTGGTCATTATAACAACATTAATCCTGCTTTAGGTATTACTTAAAAACAAAAAAATGTTTTTATTCAGTAAAAATAACCCCCTAGAGTCAGCATACTGAATAATTTTATTCCATGAAATTAGCTCGGTCAAAACCAATGGGGAGCAGCCATCGCCAGCCAGAAGTGACATACACTCCTTGTTTCCGGCTTTACCGCGGACGAGTAATGTGTTTACCGCGGCCCAGTAAACACATTCAGGAGATGCTCAGTGGGACGAATGCTGAGTAGAAAATGGCCAAAATCTGCACAGATAAATACTGCACAAACCATCCTGGGAAATGGCCTTCAGTGACGGCAAGATCTGCAGTTACCTAGCTAAAGGGGACATGACGAACAGGCAAGTTCCCAGTCAAGTAACTTCAGAACACGATGAATAAATCTTGATATACTAGAATTTTATTTCATTAAGTCATATGCAGGTAGATTTGCTTGTACGTGGTTGTAAAAAAATTTACATAAAATTCTGATGTTGAAACTTTGTTGACTGCTATACTGCACCCCACTCAATCACACAAATTAACGACTATGCGTCTCTACTGTGCTGAAACTGGCCATGGAGGAGGCAAGATGTCGCTGACCATGACTGACCGAGAGAGCAGTGACTTGAAACTCACGCTTATTTGAGAAAGAATCATAACCAAAATTACTGGACTGAACCACTAGTATCATATTTGATCCTTTGAAATAGCTTTTGATTAAAATTCACTACAGGTACCCTTTAAAAAACAAAAAAATAATCCCTTTAATGAATTAATAATTCCTCTCAGTGCCCAGTTTTTGTTTTTTTTTAATAAGTCCATACTTAAAGTTATAGTATGAATTAGAAGTATGATGACAAGATAGACATCATTTATTATCCACTCATACATTTAAGCAATATTACTCAACAGTAGTGTCGGGCATTAGACGTATGGCACCCGCAGTTAGTATATTCAATAATGTACAACCTTGAGTGTAATATTGCTGTTGCCATGTGTGGCAGTGGCTCAAGGGTGTAGAGCGGGTCGTCCAATAACCAGAGGGTTGGCAGTTCGAATCACACTTTCCCAAGACATCCTGCCATTGTGTCCCTGGGCAAGACACTTTACCCACCTTTCCTCCAGTGTCCATAACACTTGGTATGATTGTGTATAAATGTTCAGTAGTGGTTGGAGAGGCCATTGGCACAGATTGGGAGCCACGTTTCCAACAGTCTGCCCCAGGGCAGCTGTGGCTACAGTAGTAGCTTAACACTACCATTGTCTGTGGAGTGAATGAACAATGTATCCATCTTTGAGTGTCTATGAAAAATTCTATATTTAATAATAATTTAATAATCCGATGTATTATTACTATATGACAGTTCCACAATCGTAATTTATTAAATGACAGCAATATTGGATAAAATATTATGATTTGTATGATTAACCAGTTATTTTGTGCATCTGAGAAAAAAAAAGTGCCTTCTAAATGTAGACAGTAACTGTTGCCAAACATCTCAATTAGCATGACGTCTATTATCATTTCACACACATGTAAACAAATTAAATATTGTCAAGTGCAAAAGTAAGTGTTTGTAAAACATACCAGTCAGTCACCTGTTGAGTCAGTAACGCAGAGGGGCCAAGATTGACATGATTAAATCACCCTTATGAAAACCCAGGAGCAGACATCAGACTCAATTAGAATCACAATGACCTTTATTGATAAAGTGGATGTGTGTGGAAGTGTGTGCGTGCAGAACGGGAGAGGTCTGGCAACCCTGCAGAGAGAGAGGGGAGAAGAGAATATGAGTTTCTCTACAACAATAGACTGAATTGGCTGAATAATTAATAATCTTATGGAGCAGGGGAAGTAGCAAAAGCACAAAGAAGCAGCTCTGTCCTTTTCCAGGTTACCAGTGTCCAGCTGAGGTGAAGAGGTGCCTGTGCTGACAATTACAGTGCTGGGTGCAGGTGAAAACCTCCGCTGAGGGGGAAAGAGGAGAGATTCAGTCCGGGGAAGTGGATGCACTTACTCAGCTCGGAGACAAGGAGGGGTCTCCGACACATGGGCTGAGATCCAGTCTGCTGCCTGGAGCTGGGAAGGTCCACCTGAAGGTTGGTCCACCTGTGCACAGGGGAGAGAAGCAGGAGAAGGCAGGAGAAGAGGGAGTTTTAATCCAATAGAGGTAGCTTACAGATGAGTTGGGGAGACAAAACTCCCAGATGATGAGGTGTGAGATAACTTGGATGAAAGGGAGGCGAAACTCCCTTCTGAAAAGAAGGGTAAACTCGAGTAGAGGAGTTCTTTCACTCTGTTGGAGCGTTGACATCTCCATGCAGGAGTGCAGGCTCCACTCCTAATAAAGGCAGCCAAATTAGTAGGAGCAGGTGTGGATGCAACTGCAGCTGTGGAAGATAATTAGTGAACAGGGAAAACACACAGCACGGATCACCACAGTACCCCTCCTCCTTACGGGACGCCTCCTGGCAGCCGACTCAACCTGGCGGGGTGAGTCCGATGAAAATCCCAGATGAGCTGCCAATCAGTGATGAATGAATACTGAACTCATGATCTCTCCTCCGGACCATACCCGGCCCAATCCACCAGGTACTGGAGACCTCGCCCCCTGCGTCGCACTTCCATAATGCGGTTGACCTTGAAAGCTGGACCACCATCGATCATCACCGGATGTGGTGGCAGCTTGGGTGGAGGACACAGAGGACTGGAGGAAAATGGCTTTACGTGGGAGACATGGAAGGTAGGACAGATATGAAGGGTAGGAGGAAGAGACAGACGGACAGCAACTGGATTGACTATGTGAGAGATGGGGTAAGGGCCAATGAAGCGAGGAGAAATCTTCTCAGATTCAGTTTTCAAGTTAATGTTCTTGGAAGAAATCCATATGTTTTGTCTAACCCAGTAGGGCGGAGCCAGGGTCCTCCGACGGTTGGCGATCTCAGAGTTGCGACCAGCAGTGCGTTGAAGAACAGCCCTGGTAGACCTCCAAATCCGGCAACATCATTTGATGTGAGCCTGCACCGATGGAATGGCGATCTCCAACTCCTCCTCCAGGAACAGAGGAGGGTTGAAACCCAAACACACCTCGAAGGGGGAGAGGCCTGTGGCTGTTGAAATGGCGGAGGTGTGCGGGTTCTCAATCCAAGGTAAGTACTAACTCCACGATGCAAGATTGGAGGCAGTGGCACACCTCAGGGCAGCCTGAAGTTCTTGATTAGTGCACTCACACTGGCCATTACTCTGAGGATGATAAGATAAGCTGACCGTTGCCCCAATGGTCTTGCAAAAAGATCGCCAAACCAGGGATACAAACTGAGGACCCTGGTCCGACACAATGTCCACAAGGATCCCATGTAGACAGACCACATGCAGGACAAACAGGTCGGCTGTCTCCTTGGCAGATGGGAGCTTGTGAGGGGAATGAAATGAGCTGCTTTAGAAAACCTGTCCATGATAGTGAGAATCACAGTATGTCCAGCAGAGGGGGGGAGCCAGGTAACAAAATCCAGGGCGACGTGAGACCAAGGTCTGCTGGGGATGGGAAGAGGATGCAGCAGTCCTGAGAGGGAAGAGGAGGATGATTTCCTGGTGGCTCACTGGGGGCAGGACCAAACAAACTCATTAACATCCTTTCTCATAGATGGCCACCAGAAGGTCCTCTGCAGCTGGGACAAGTTGCGAGCCATCCCAGGGTGACACATGATCTTAGAGGAGTGTAACCAATCAATGACCTCACCACAGACTGAGAAAGGGACGTATATCCGCCCCGCTGGACCCCACCCGGGTTGGGCTAAGCTTCCTGTGCTCTTCTGACCCTCTCCTTGATCTCCCAGGAGAGCATACCGACAATGAACGAGGGAGACACAATAGGATGCAGCTCAGGCACGGCCAAGAGAGCGCATCAGGTTTGGGGTTTTTGGACCCTAGATGATAGGTGATAGTAAAATTGAACCTGCTGAAGAACAGGGACAAGCGGGCTTGTCTAGAGTTCAGCCGTTTAGCCGTTCTGAGGTTCTCCAAGTTCTTATGGTCAGTCCAAATGATGAATGGCAGTGAAGCTCCTTCCAGCCAATGGCGCCACTCCTCCAAGGTCAGCTTGACTGTCAGTAACTCTCGATCCCCCACATCATAAATCCTCTCGGCCGGTGACAGGTGTCGGGAGAAGAAGGGGCAAGGATGGACCTTGTTGTCGGAGGGTGAACGCTGAGACAAGACTGCCCCTACCCCAGAGTCCGAGGCATCAACCTCCACCAGGAATTGTAGGGATGGGTCCATCTGGGCAAGGATAGGGGGAGAGGAGAAGTAAGATTTTAGTTCAGAGAATGCTGCCTCGGCCTCTTTGTAGCAACGAAAAGGAACTTTAATGGAAGTGAGACGGGTGAGCGGCAGAGCAACCACACTGTAGTTGTGTATAAAGTACCGATAAAAAATTAACGAATCCCAGAAACTGTTGCAGCTGCCTCTGGGAAGAAGGGACCGGTTACTCCACTACTGCCTTTACCTTACCTGGGTCTGCTCGGATCTCTTTGTGGACAATGATGAACCCCAGAAAGGTGGTGGAAGACATATGGAAATCACATTTCTCCGCGTTAACATAGAGTTGATTTTCCAGTAGCCGTTGAAGGACCCTTCTCACATGCACCCGATGCTCCTCTAAATGATGAGAAAAGATGAGTATGTGATAGAAAATTCCATATTATCCATATTATTATTACATTATTATTCTTATATTATTCCATGACTTTCCCATTTCATGTCTGATATATTTTTGGTGTTTCTGTGAGCAATTATTCTCTATATGTGGCCTTCAGTGGATGTGCGTGTGAGTGAATGCAGGTCAGCAGAGACGTAAACGGTGACCTAGATAATCTCTTTTGTTTTATTAAACTGCTCTGCTAAGTTTCTGTGACCAGGAATAGATTAGTTTTTTAGACACTAGACTGCCTTCAAGAGATGTATGGTCAGAGATTCGGTGTGAGTGGACTGAAGGCCATGCTTATGTAATCTCTCCCCCAGTGGCCATGGGGTAAATAAATATACTTACATTAAAAATTCCACCTGATTTTTGACTCAGAATGATTATGCTGAAAATTATTCTATCATTTGGTGCACCGAGCAGCGGCTACAGATAGCTCTGTCCTTCTGGTGCCTCTGCCCGATTTCAGTGAGTGCACAGCTGATGAAAGACCTTCCCAGGCTGAGTACAAGGCTCAGTGTTACTGCAGTGAGGGCATTTTGGAACCAAGGCGCTGGAACGGACTGGGTGACGGGTTCAAGAAACCTAAAGACGGCTTAAGTGTGAGTACATTTATTTTTTGTTGTGTGTAAACCTGGGGCATGAATAGTCCCTGAGGGAAAAGATTTCCCAAGTGCTTGACACCACAAAATCTGGTTATGTTTCTGCTAGCCTTTTTGGTCTGGAGAGTTCAGGTTTCGACAAGGTGAATGCTTAGGTGTGTTGTTAATGCGTGTGATCATGCAAGAGGCTTCAGTATTGTTGCAGTGACCTCCGAGATATTAATTGGGGCAAGATTCTCCCATAATGTTGCAGTGAGCATTGATGTATAAAAGTCTGGGAAAGATTCTGCCGTTCGGTTGCGGTGAGCATTTGATTTGTAAATCAATGCAAGATTCTGTCATGGAATTGCAGTGAGCACTGACTTGAGTGAACCGGTAATTTGTTAGAGCGCTGATCTGAATAAAGTTGCTGCAGTTTGTCCGTTTGTTTTCTGTTTGTGTTTTGGAATCTGCCCTTGTGAGAGAGAACAGGGAGATTCCGTGGAGACGGGAGTTTTAAAGTTGTTGTTGTGAATTTTTTGGTCATTGTGGAGTATAAAAGAGATGGTTAGTTAATTATTGTTCTCTGGAGAAATAATGAAAATTGTGGGAGCTTGCAAATAATACTTTTGGGTGAGAAATTGAATTGTGTTCTCAGAGTGGTAGAGAAAAAGTTGACATGAGAACATGAGGTTGCCAGATTTGTTTTGACAAATACTTTGGGAGGTTTTTTTTTAACTCTGGGTTGTCATTTCATGTTTGTTTTAAGGCTATCTTACTGTTTCTGTGTGTGTGAGCAGCTGCCCAAAAGTGACCTTGGAGGGATAAAGGGAGAGAGCTGCATGTGTGCATGTGTGGGCCATTGTGTCTGAGTGAGTGAGAAGAAGAAAAAAATATATGTATGGGTATTTTTGCAAAGCTTAGGAGTTTTTACAGTTTATTTTTGTTTTTTTTTTTTAAATCTAATGTTGCATAACTGGTAAATATTCTTATATTTTTGAATCCAACATTTTCAGTTACCAGATTTTTTCCTTTTTTTTAACTTTTATCTTTTGGGACACCTGAGGGCACATGAACAACATTGGCCTATTTTTAATTCAATTTTCTGAAGTATCAGTGTAATTTTTATTAACTCAGTTGCATTATCTCTCTGACCGAGGGATAACTGGCCCTTTTCCACTAGTCTCCACTCGGCCCTACTCGGCTCTACTCGGCCCAGTTTGTAGCCTTTTCCATTAGTACCTGGTACCAGGTACCAGGTACTATTTTAGTACCGACTCAAGGCCAGGGTACAGCCGCGTGGAGTCGAGCCGAGAATGTGATGTCAACAGACTGCAGGCCACTGGTTGGTCAGGGTGTAACATCACGAAAGCGTCCATCTTCTGAAGAATCGCCAAACCGCCATTTGCAAAAGTTCACAGAGTAAACTCGGTCACCGAGTAAACACGATAATAATAGAGATGGCGTTGTAGGTTTCACGGAAATCTACACCATGGTCCAACGAAGAGGTGTGGAGTTTTCTGTGCTTGGTGGCAGATATCAGTATCCAGAGCATCATGGAGCAACTCCGCAACGATACAGATGGCAGCCCAGCATAGAACCGGACTATGGACAAGCTAAAGATGAAAGTTGCGGCGGCATGAAATAAAGCGGCGTTGTTAGAGGTTTTAAGTAGAGATTTATTATATCATACCGCCGTCACGGGATCCCCTCTCCAGCCCAAGTATGTGCAGGCTGGATGGGGATCCTCTGGCTCTCAGAGAAGAAGACACAGAGCGCGTGTCTGCAGCAGAGGTTGAAGTGTGAGTGAGAGGAAGTGTTACAGAACCTGTGCAGTATTTATACCCAACTCAAACAATACATCCAAAGCAGATTCACAGCAGTTTGTCTGATCAAAGGGACTGCAGAACAGGCATGAGATATTTGCATTTGTGAGACATACATCACAATAGGCAGATTTGCTAGACTCTGCTCCAGCTGCAGAACAAAAAGGTTAACAGGCACATCTACATATTGATCTGAGTCTCTAGGTCACAGTAAGGACAGGACGCATGAACACAATGCATGAATGCATGAAAGGTGACATTATCACAGTAGTGTAGCGGAAAAAACCAGGAGTAGCGAGTTGTCTGTCCTTAGTCTGTTTGTGGGGGTTTTCCCAAACCGCCACAAAAGTGAGAGAACCATCGATGGTGAGTGATTTGTGATATTGTGCATCTTTTTGCTTATTTATCCTGTTGGTGGTAAGCTCACTTTTTTTGAGCAATACAACGCTGTCCTGTGCTGGCTAATGAGTGTTAGCTAGTAGCTAGCTAGCTAGTAGCCAACTGCTGATTCGCGCTTGCTTTCTCCGAAGTACTCTCTTGTGAGAGCAAAACGATGAAATATGTTAATCCTGGTTAAAGTCCTGGTTTGTGTACGTGTTGCACTTTGGTGCTGTGCATTAAGTTGTGTGTAATTTCTTTCTAGAATCTGGTTCCACATGCAAGGGGTTAGCTGCTCTCGGGAGTGTTGTGTTTTTACAGGTCAAGTGGACCCCAGGATCCAAAATCTCAACATATACAAGTGCATTTTCAAACCAGTGATTTATAAAGTGATTCATATAATTTTCTAAACCATCAGAATAGACCCAAGCACCTATTCTGCAGATTTAAAAAAAAAAAAAGGTGCTGGAACAGTATTGTTGTGCTGTTCCACCATAAATCCCTAGATTGAAAATGTACTTGTACATGTACAGAGTGGATCCTGGGGTGATCACTGGTCAGGGAAACAAAGCATTTTTGTCACATCCCACCACTGACTGTCACAAGTGTATTTCCCTAGTACAGGTACATCTCCAAAAATTAGAACATCATGAAAAAGTTCAGTATTTTTATCACTTATTTCAGAAAGTGAAATCCATATATTATATAGATTCATTACACAGACAGTGATATATTTCAAGCATTTATTTATTTTAATTTTGATGATTATGGCTTACAGCCCCTGAAAACCCCAAATTCAGTTTCTTAAAAATTTAGAATATTACATAAAATTAATTTTAAAAAATAGTTTTTAAATAGAAATGTTGGCTGTTGAAATGTTGGTTAACATGGGCTGTAGCCATAATCATCAAAATTAAAATAAACACTTGCAATATATCACTGTCCGTGTAATGAATCTACTATATATGGGTTTCACTTTCTGAAATGGGTGACAAAAATATTGAATTTTTTCATGATATTCTAATTTTTTGAGATGTACCTGTATATGTGTTGAACTTGCTTTAACTAACCACCATCCATTTCTGTTGTTTGTCTAGGCAAGAGGAAAGGAAAAGCAGCCACCCCACAACCGACCTTGCCACTGTGGAAAGTACTGAAATCCTTTGCTTTTATAGGTAAAGTGCAAAAAACAAAATAGCACAATTTCCATCCATCCATCCATCCATCCATCTTCTTCCACTTAATCCTTTCGTGTGTGTGTGTGTGTGGGGGGGGGGGGGGGGGGGCTGGAGCCTATCCCAGCATCTTTGGGTGAGAGGCTGGGTACACCCTGGACAGATCACCAGTCCATCGCAGGGCCAACACAGAGAGACAGAAAACCAGTTAACCTAACTTGCATGTTTTTGGCAGGACTGAACTGAGATAAGATAAGATAAGATAAGATAAGATAAGATAAGCCTTTATTAGTCCCACAATGGGGAAATTCCAAGATTGCAACAGCACAGGGATAGCAACACTCAGAGCAACAATCAGAAGGCAAGAAAAAACAAGAGCAGCGAGTATACATATGTACATATAAACATAAATATATAGACAGACGGTGCGGAGCATTGCAACTAGATGGAATAAATATATAGATATATAAACACACAGTGCGGAGCATTGTAGCTAGATGGAATAAATATATGAATATATAAACACACACAGTGCGGAGCATTGTAGCTAGATGGAATAAATATGTGAATATATAAACACACACACAGTGTGGAGCGTTGTAGCTAGATGGAATAAATTGTCACGGTGGCCCTCATGAGCCACCATAAGACGCCAGCAGTCACCAGTGAGTTGCAGTGATGTTTATTAAGAGGTGCAATAACAGGGAATGATACACACAATAGTGCGGGTAAGACAATGACAGGACATACCTTAACGGGGAAGTATAACGGGAACAGAGCGTATCATAACAGGTAGCTCCACGGGAAGATTAACAGGAACGTTAACAGGTAGGTTAACAGAAACATTAACAGGAATGTAAACAGGAACGTAGACAGAGACTGATGCACCGGGGAGCATTCAGCGCCTGCTTATAACCCCGGTCACTAATGACCCTGAATGCAGCACAGCTGTTGGCTCTGACAGCAGGGAGCTCCACCGGGCGCTGTCACAATAAGAGCCCGGGGATCTAGAAGGAAACATCTGCTGTCAAAGCCAGGAAAAGGTACAAGATCCGAGTGCAGACGGAACCAGCACTCGAGGTGTAACAGTACCTCCCCCTCAAGGCCGAGCACCTGAGCGGCCCAAGTAACACCCAAGCCCCCCCCCACCCCACCCCCCTAGGGTGGGCGGATGGGGCGCCGGTAGGAGGGAGAGGGTCAGAAAGAACAAAACGACATACCGGACAATGGAAGGAATAACTACTCGAAAAAAATACACATGGAGAAAACAAAAAACCAGAACTACCGGGTCAGAACAAGAAAGCACAAGACTATGACACAATACCAAATATTAAAAAAAAAACCAAAAACAAAATACAGAGGAAAAACAAGACCACATAACACATGCTAGGGCAACTGCAAGACATAACCCAAAGCACAAAATACACAGAACAGCAAGGACAAGAAAAAAAACAAAAAAACAAAACAGAACAATCACCGTGACGGATTAACCCAGAAAACCACTACCCCCCTGACAGCTCATGCTGACCGGCGGAGACCAAGCGCCACAGGACCAGTTCAGGTGGTCTCCCCGCGTCCAACAGCCGGCGGGTGGTCTTAGGAGCCGGAGCATGACCAGGCGGCTCACCAGAGTCCAACGCCCAGCATGTCCGCTCCTCCAGTGGTCGAACCAGGTTGCCCGAAGACACACACAACATGTCAGGTGGCCGACCCGAGACGCCGAACCGGCGAAACAGTTCCTCCGGCGGCCGACCCGTGTCCCTCAGCCACCGGTCCTGGGGAAAAACGGCCCGCCGCGGCCTCCCTAACGAGGACAAAACTCGGGAGAGCCGGGGCGAGCGAGCAGAAGCCCCCACGACCCCCAGCGATGATGCACAGGGGTGGTGACTCAGAGGGGACAGACGACCAGGATGAGCCTGTGATCCATTCAACGGTGAAAGGTCTGCAACTCCTCCCCCGTCCGCGGACCACGCTGGTGCTGCACCTCCGCTGGACCCCGATTGGGTCCCAGCTGCACCCACGTCGGGCCCCGATTGGGCCAAAACCGCACCCGCCGTGGACCCCGATCGAGCCTCTGGTGCACCCACATTGGACCCCGATTGGGCCGGATCCGCACCCGCAGTGGACCCCGATTGGGCCTCTGATGCACCCACGATGGACCCCGATTGGGTCGGTGCAGCTCCGCTGACAATCTCCACCCCCGAACCTGGGACCTCCAACTCAGTGACTCCAACTCGTTCCACGCCGGCAACACTGCAACAAGGCTCAGAAACAAGAAAACCGGGATCAGAATCACTGGTAGCAACAGAACCCAGCGAGACGAACTCGGACGCAGCAGGCGACTGCTCCTCACTCACCTCCCTGAAAGGCAGGCAAAAATGCTCCAACACAGGGGACAGAGAAAAAAGAGGGAGCACTTGCCTGCACTTGGGTTCTGTTGCCACCCAGGACTCCGACGATCCAGGTTCAGGGTGGCGACTCTCGTCAGCAGGCTCAAACTCAGCTGCGTCGGGCTCCGCAGCTGGCGGGATGTCACTTGCAGCCTGAGGTTCCTCCCATGCTGCTGTCCACGCCTATGACCTGTATGGCGTGGGGGCAGGGGACCCTCGACCCATTGGCTCGGACCGCTCCGGCAAGGAGACCCGGGGACGCTTCTTCATCGGCTCAGGCTCCGGGCCGCAGTCCGCTCTTCTCCTCTGTCCACGACATGGCTGCAGGGCCTGATCCAGGCTTTCCAGCACAGCAGGCCCCCTCTTCATCAGACGACGTCGGCCTGGCGTCGCGGACCGCCCGACAGGGGGGAACACAGAGGCAGCAGGTTTAGTAACTTTTTCTACAGCAGGTGGAGGAAGCTCGGGGGGGCTGCGAACCCCGAACTCCGGCCCCAGGAGTCAGACAAGGCAGATCATAATTAAGATGTAACAAATTATCATGCACTTGCCTTTCTCCCAGGGCAGAGATGGTTCCTGCTGTAGGGGACATTGTTCCTCCTTCTCCCCGCTGGATGGCGGCAGAGGGCCCCCTGGATGGACGAGGTGGACCCACTGGAGATGGTTCCGGGACGGGACTCTCCTGGGCTGGACCCGGAGTACACACAGCGGCCAGGGAATCCGTCGAGGAGGAGGGGGCGACAGCCGAAATGAGCTGGGCATGGGACGCTGACGAGAGAGCGGGAGATAGCCCAGGGGGAGATGAGGCTGCGGGAAATCCCCTCTGATGAGGCACAGGAGAGGCAGCTGTGCGAGGGATAGAGCCCTTGCGGCGACCCAGAGCTGGATCCGGATGGGGTTCATGCTGAGGAGGGTTATAGAGGTTACGACGATCTCTGGTGGAAGGGGAAGCGAAGGTGAGACCCGGGAACCGCCGCTCCTGTGCGGAGACAAATGCGAGGAGGACGTCGAACTCGGGGAAATCACGCAGCTGTGGATTCCTTTCCACCAGTCTGACTGCCGTCGCCACATGCTTCATGACTATCGACGGGTGCACAGCGGAACGAGCAGCTGCCACTCGGTCCCGGACCTTGAGTGCAGTCAGCTGCAGCTCCTCCGAGGGAATCCCGAGTGATGTCATGCAGGATGGGGAAAGACCTCTGGATGGCGTGAACTCCCGGGCCAGAGCGGAGGCAGGAGCGGGATCCCGAAGCGAAGGGTGACGTCTCCTCCTCTTCGGCTTCATGCCGGGATTTCCCTCCAACCCAAGGAGTACTTCTCGCTGTGTGGCAATGTCCAACCTCCTCGCGCTCACCTCAGGATGACAGGCGAAGCAGGGGAGATAGTTGAGGACCTCCTCAGCTTGGTCCAGGTACCGGAGCACGTCGCTGCTGAAGTCGAGGAGGGAAGCGGTGTTGAGGATTTCGTCCATGCACCCGAGGGCGTCTGGGAGGACATCGCTCAGACTCTGAGTGCGGGACCTCCGCAACGGCATCCTTCAGCAACGGTACCCAGACAGGTAGGAACAACAATCCAATACTGCTATACTCACGGTGAATGGCGTCTCAGCACGACGCCCCTCTCCGGATGTACTGGCAGCAGTCTACTGTCACGGTGGCCCTCGCGAGCCACCATAAGACGCCAGCAATCACCAGTGAGTTGCAGTGATGTTTATTAAGAGGTGCAATAACAGGGAATGATACACACAATAGTGCGGGTAAGACAATGACAGGACGTACCTTAACGGGGAAGTATAACGGGAACAGAGCATATCATAACAGGTAGCTCCACGGGAAGATTATCAGGAACGTTAACAGGTAGGTTAACAAGAACATTAACAGGAACGTAAACAGGGATGTAGACAGAGACTGCTGCATCGGGGAGCATTCAGCGCCTGCTTATAACCCCGGTCACTAATGACCCCGAATGCAGCACAGCTGTTGGCTCTGACAGCAGGGAGCTCCACCGGGTGCTGTCACAATAAGAGCCCGGGGAGCTAGAAGGAAACCTCTGCTGTCAAAGCCAGGAAAAGGTACAAGATCCGAGTGCGGACGGAACCAGCACTCGGGCTGTAACATAAATACAGTGGGGCAAAAAAGTATTTAGTCAGCCACCAATTGTGCAAGTTCTCCCACTTAAGAGATGAGAGAGGTCTCCAATTTTCATCATAGGTATACCTCAACTATGAGAGACAAAATGAGGGGAAAAAAATCCAGAAAATCACATTGAAGGATTTTTAATGAATTAATTGGTAAATTCCTCAGTAAAATAAGTATTTGGTCACCTACAAACAAGCAAGATTTCTGGCTCTCACAGACCTGTAACTTCTTCTTTAAGAGGCTCCTCTGTCCTCCACTCGTTACCTGTATTAATGGCACCTGTTTGAACTCGTTATCAGTATAAAAGACACCTGTTCACAACCTCAAACAGTCAGACTCCAAACTCCACTATGGCCAAGACCAAAGAGCTGTCAAAGAACACCAGAAACAAAATTGTAGACCTGCACCAGGCTGGGAAGACTGAATCTGCAATAGGTAAGCAGCTTGGTGTGAAGAAATCAACTGTGGGAGCAATTATTAGAAAATGGAAGACATACAAGACCACTGATAATCTCCCTCGATCTGGGGATCCACATAAGATCTCACCCTGTGGGGTCAAAATTATCATGAGAACAGTGAGCAAAAATCCCAGAACCACATGGGGGGACCTAGTGAATGACCTGCAGAGAGCTGGGACCAAAGTAACAAAGACTACATCAGAAACACACTACGCCGCCAGGGACCGAAATCCTGCAGTGCCAGACGTGTCCCCCTGCTTAAGCCAGTACATGTCCAGGCCCGTCTGAAGTTTGCTAGAGAGCATTTGGATGATCCAGAAGAGGATTGGGAGAATGTCATATGGTCAGATGAAACCAAAATAGAACTTTTTGGTAAAAACTCAACTTGTCGTGTTTGGAGGAGAAAGAACACCATACCTACTGTGAAGCATGGGGGTGGAAACATCATACTTTGGGGCTGTTTTTCTGCAAAGGGACCAGGATGACTGAGCCGTGTAAAGGAAAGAATGAATGGGGCCATGTATCATGAGATTTTGAGTGAAAACCTCCTTCCATCAGCAAGGGCATTGAAGGTGAAACGTGGCTGGGTCTTTCAGCATGACAATGATCCCAAACACACCGCCCGGGCAACGAAGGAGTGGCTTCGTAAGAAGCATTTCAAGGTCCTGGAGTGGCCTAGCCAGTCTCCAGATCTCAACCCCATAGAAAATCTTTGGAGGGAGTTGAAAGTCTGTGTTGCCCAGCGACAGCCCCAAAACATCACTGCTCTAGAGAAGATCTGCATGGAGGAATGGGCCAAAATGTTGCTTCTTATATGGATGCCGAGAGAAACGCAACTTCATCTTGCCTGCACTACAGTTGTATGTACAGCAATATGGCAATAAAGTTTGATTTGAATTGATTTGATTTGATTTGAAATACCAGCAACAGTGTGTGAAAACCTTGTGAAAACTTACAGAAAACGTTTGACCTCTGTCATTGCCAACAAAGGGTATATAACAAAGTATTGAGATGAACTTTTGTTATTGACCAAATACTTATTTTACCGAGGAATTTACCAATTAATTCATTAAAAATCCTTCAATGTGATTTTCTGGATTTTTTTTTTTTCTTATTTTGTCTCTCATAGTTGAGGTATACCTATGATGAAAATTGGAGACCTCTCTCATTTTTTAAGTGGGAGAACTCGCACAATTGGTGGCTGACTAAATACTTTTTTACCCCACTGTATATGAATAAGATAAGATAAGATAAGATAAGATAAACTTTATTGTCCTTCAAGGGGAAATTTGTCTTGGGCTTGTCACCCGTGCTGCAACCTCACAATACACACATACACAATGGATGTAGTACATAATGAATGAAATAAAACCCAATAAATAATACAAGTACATACATGCATAAATATATAACAGCAGTCATTAAGAACAGGAGTTATCAGTGTCCCTGACCTATTTATCTGAGTTTAACAGTTTTACTGACGTTGGGATAAATGAGTTCTTGTATCTATTGAACCTGCACTTGGGGACTCTGTATCTCCTCCCTGAGGGCAGCCGCACATATTCACTTTTTAGTACATGGCTCATGTCACTGATTATTTTTTGAGCTTGTCTACAGGCTGCCTGGTCGTGTAAGATCTGCATGGGTAAATACTCTTTAACTCCAATAATTTTCCATGCTGTATGAATTAAACGCAACACTCTGTTCTTCAGTTTCACAGAGAGGTTGCCAAACCAAGCTGTAATGCTGTATCTAATATAGCTCTCCAACACAGCCTGGTAAAATATTAACATAATCCTTTTATCAACACCATGTATTCTTAATCTACGCAAGAAATGCAGCCACTGTTGTAGTCTACTGCAGAGGTAATCAATATGTGTGCTCCAGGTTAATGAATTGTCAATAAATACTCCCAAATATTTATAGGAACTAGCCTGTGTTATAGTGTGGTTGTGGATGACCACAGGCCTGTGGTCACCAAGTCCCCGAGGGTCAAACACCATCTCCTTTGTTTTATCAGTATTCAAAATGAGATGACTGTCATCACACCAACTGACAAACCTCTGAATTTCTATAAAATAGCTTGACAGATCATGAGTCTTTTGAAGTAGTGATAAAATAGCAGTGTCATCAGAAAATTTAATAATTTGATTGCCTGGATAGACACTTCTGCACTCATCAGTGTACAAGGTGAACAAAAATGGTGAACTAACACAGCCTTGGGGAGCTCCTGTGCTGAGGGTTCTTGATTTAGATAAAGTTCCATTTACACTAACTTGCTGTTTACGATAAGTTAAAAATGAGTGGTGCCATTTAATAATGACAGGATGCACTTTAAAATTATTTAAACTCTTAATTAAAAGGTGTGGCTGCAGTGTGTTAAAAGCTGAACTAAAATCAACCAATAAAAGACATGCATATGAGGATGTCTCCTCCAAATGTTTAACCACAGAATGAATTAAGGTTAGAATGGCATCCTCTGTATTTCTATTATTTTTATAAGCAAACTGCAGAGGATCCAAAAGTCCTCCAAAATCAGTTTTCAGAATGTCAATGACAATCTTCTCGAGGCAGTTCATTACCAGTGAGGTCAGTGCAACAGGACGATAGTCATTATTCTCTTTGCAGCTTGCTTTTTTTGGTACAGGAATTATAATAGAGCTTTTCCAAATTACTGGGACAGAACACGTATCTAAAGACTTCTGGTAGATGGGACTCCAGGCTTCTGCTAGCTCCTCACTACATGACTTCAGTAAGCGCCCAGAGACCCCGCCAGGTCCAGATGCCTTCCTGGGGCACATACGTGAGAAAGATCTTTCCACAACATGCTGGTCAACTATAATTTTTTCGGAGCCTAATACTGATGTAGCGTCCAGGGCAGCTTTTTGTTCATGAGAAAAATCTCTAGTCTTAAATCTGCAAAAGAAATTATTCAACTCGTTTTCCTTTTCTTCCTCATTCATTACATTAATACAGGTTTTGGATGGAGTCATCTTTGTCATAACTTTAACTGAGTCCCACAGTTTCCTAGAACTTTTTCCTAGGCATTCAGATTCAAATTTCTTCCTCGTCTCATCTCTAGCTGTTCTTAGTTTGTAATTAATTTCTTTCTGTATATTCTTCATACCTAACATGTCCCCATTCTTAAAAGCAATCTTTTTCTGTACTATGCACCGTTTTAATTCCTTGGAAATATAAGACTTATTATTGGGGTACATAGTGATTACTTTCTGAGGTAAAACATTTTCTTTACAGAATTTTATGTACTCAGTTATGGTATCTGTGGCCTCCTCCAACTCCAAGTTATGGAAGAGTCCCCAGTCGGTACAAGAAAAATAACCTCTCAAAGTTTCTATGCCTTCATTGTCCCATATGAAGATTGTCTTTGTCTGTGGTTTGCTGCTTTTAAGCAAAGACTTGTAAGCAGGAATCAGATGAACAGCATTATGGTCTGAGGACCCCAGGGGGGGCTTAACCCTTGCTATATAGGCATTTTTGACATTCCCATAGCATTTGTCCAGAATATTTTTTCCCCCTTGCACTGCAGTTCACATATGCTGAAGCCAGGCAGTGCTGCATCCAGTTTGCAGTGATTAAAATCCCCTAAAATCAAACAAGGTGCTTCAGGAGTGCGTTCCAGTTGTCTGTGTACACAGTCCACGATAGCGTTCGCCGCATGAAAGCATTCCCACTGGGCGGGATATAAACGGTGCATAATAACATATTTCCAAATTCGCGGGGGAGATAAAAAGGTCTCAGGCTCAAGCACAGCAGTTCTATGTCACGATGGCCCTCACGGACCATGACAAGACGCCTCAGTCACCAGTGAGTTTGCAGTGATGTTTATTTACAGTGAGGGATAGACAAGCACAGGATACATACAATGAACAGGTGACGCCTGAGCCGGGGAGCACCCGATGCGCCAGACGAGATAATAAAGGTAAAGTCACACAGAGCGTACCTTAACAACGGGACCGTTAACAGGCGGGTAACAGGGGATTCCCAAGTCTGTTAACCATGATGAGCAAGAAGAATAGGAACATAACAGAGCATAACAGGAACACAACAGAGACTGCCGCATTGGAGGACATTCAGCACCAGCTTATATCTCTGGCCGCTAATGACCCCAATGTGGCGCAGCTGCTCGCAATGACAGCAGCGCAGCAGCTGACTTTGACAGCAGGGAGCTCCCCCGGGCGCCTTCACAATAAGAGCCCGAGGAGCTGGAAGGAATCCTCTGCTGCCAAAGCCAGGGAAATAAGATATGAGACCCAAGTGTGGGCAGAACCGACACTCGGGTTATGATAGTACCTCCCCCTCGAGGCCGAGCTCTGAGCGGCTCGAGTAACACCCAAGCCCCCCCCCCCCCCCCCAGGGTGGGTGGATGGGGCACTGGCAGGAGGGAGAGAGACAAAAAAAAAGGAGCAAGCAAGTGATAAGACCAGCAAAGCTATACACATATTGGCAAAAACAAATTGACATAAGGTGGAGGAAAAAGAACCACCAAACCCAGAAACAACATAGTGAGCCACAAAAACACAAATCAATCCCCCTCCCCCCCCGCACACCCCAACAGTCCCACAGACGGAATCAGAAACCCGGTGAGGGTGCAGTCCTGACCCGGAGGGATGGGGGCAAAAGGTTCGGGGGGGGGGGGGTCGTCCGGCTTCAAAAGGCCACAGAACAGGGAGGGGAAAAGAGGACAGTTCGGGCGGCCTACCCCAGTCCCATGCTCGGAAGCAGAGAGTTTCAGGCGGCCGGAGCAGGTCGCCACACAGGTAGTCAAAAATGTTGGGGGGCCGGCCCAGAGAACCAAACCGGCGAGACAGTCCTTCAGGCGGCCGCCCCGCAACACCAGCCCACCAGAACCGTTGGGAAGAAGCAGCCGGCGGTCCCGCTGAAAAGGGGAGAGATGAGGGGGAACCGGGCAGAGCGTTCGGGACCCCAATGGCCCCAGGTGGAGATGGGTAGCGCTCCTCAGGGAGACGAGGAGGATGACGGTGGTGATGAGGGTGACGAGGGGAATGAGCCTGTCCAGCATCCGGTGGCCGGGGATCTGCAGCTCCCTCACCGAATCCAGGACCTGCTGGTGCAGCACCTACGTTGGACCCCGATTGGGCCTCCGGAACCGAACCCACGGTGGACCCCGATTGGGCCTCCAGAACCGAACCCGCGACGGACCCCGACTGGGCCTCCGGAACCGAACCTGCGACGGACCCCGACTGGGCCTCCGGAACCGAACCTGCGACGGACCCCAACTGGGTCGGCGTGGCACCAGACTCGACCTCCAACCCCGAAAACGGAACCTCTGGCGCAGCAGGCAAGAGCAGCCCCTTGCCGGCGACCCTGGGAGAAGGCTCACAAGAGAGAGAAAACCCGGGATCAGGATCACCGGCAGCGCCAGAACCCGGCGAGATAAGCTTGGACGCAGCGGGCGGCTGCACCCGGCTCATCTCCCCTTGAGACAGGCAAAAATGCTCTAAGAGGTGAAGAAGAAAGATAAAACAGAGCACTTGCCTGAGCTCAGGTTCTGACGCCGTCCAGGACTGTGAAGATCCGGGCTCAGATGTCAGGAGGTCGTCCTCAGGCTCCCACTCAGCTGCGTCGGGCTCCGCAGCTGGCGTGATGGTGTGCACAGCTTGAGAGTCCTCCGGCAACGATGTCCATGCCGATGGCCCGCACGGCGTGGTGGCAGGAGAACCTCGACCCGCTGGACCGGACCGCTCCTCCGTGGAACCCCGGGGACGCTTTCTCATCGGCGATGGTTCCATGCTGCAGTCCGCTCTCCTCCTCCGCCCACGGCGTGGCTGCGGAACCAGGCTCTCCAGAACCGCAGGCCCCCTCCTCATCCAGTGACGTTGGCCTGGCGTCGAGGACCGCTCAGCGGAGGGAGACACAGAGGAAGCAGGGTTAATACTTTCATCCACAGCAGGTGGAGGGAGCTCGGGGGGCTTCATACCCCGAACTCCACCCCCAGGAGTCAGACAAGGCAAAACAATATCGAAATGAGAGAAATTATCATGCACTTGCCTTTCTCCTGAGGGTAAGATGGTTCCCGCTGTGGGGGACGTCGTTCCTCCCTTTCCCCGCTGGATGGCGACAGAGGGCCCTCTGGGAAGACGAGGTGAGGCCACTTG
Organism: Pholidichthys leucotaenia; assembly: GCA_020510985.1. Classification (NCBI taxonomy): domain Eukaryota; kingdom Metazoa; phylum Chordata; class Actinopteri; order Cichliformes; family Pholidichthyidae; genus Pholidichthys; species Pholidichthys leucotaenia. The sequence goes on along the minus strand of CM035839.1, from coordinate 333,717,334 downwards.
AGACGGTTCCGGGATGGGACTCGCCGAAACAGAGCTCCCGAGACACACAGCAGCCAGGATAGGCGACGAGGAGGAGGGGGCGACAGCCGGGGTCAGTCGGGCATGGAGCGCTGACAGGACAGCAGGCGAGGGCCCGGGAGAAGAGGAGGCTGCGGGGATTCCCCTCTGACGAGGCGCAGGAGTGACAGCTGTGTGGGGGGTTGAGCCCTTGCGGCGACCTGGAACAGCATCCAGACGGGGTTTCAGCTTAGGATTCTGCTGAGGAGAGCCCGCGTCGTTACACCGATGTTGTCGTCGGACCCGAGACGGTGCGTACTCCTGGTTCTTCTCCGGGACGGGGGCGGAACAACGATGCAGGGAGCGTGGATGCTTTCTCCCTTGCTTCCTGCTCCTCTCCTCCAGCCCACAAAGCGACTCGCGTTGGGCGGCGAGTTTCTCCCACCTCGCCATCACCTCCGGGTGATAGTCAAGCTCGAGGGGGAGATTGAGCAGAAATTCCTCAGCGTAGTCCAAATGTCGTAAAGCGTCGCTGGGAGCGTCCCACAGCGTAGCGGAAAAGATGGTGATATCAATATCTTCCAGAGCTCTCGCTAGCTGCCTGGCCAGGCGCCCGCTGCGGCTCCTGGATGACGTCATACTCCCAGCTGCAGACACTCAGACAGGTAGGAACAAACAGTCCACTACTGCAAACTGCACGGTGAATGGCGTCTCGATACAACGCCTCCTCTCCGGGCGTTTGGCGGCAGTCTACTGTCACGATGGCCCTCATGGACCATCACAAGACGCCTCAGTCACCAGTGAGTTTGCAGTGATGTTTATTTACAGTGAGGGATGGACAAGCACAGGATACATACAATGAACAGGTGACGCCTGAGCCGGGGAGCACCCGATGCGCCAGACGAGATAATAAAGGTAAAGTCACACAGAGCGTACCTTAACAACAGGACCGTTAACAGGCGGGTAACAGGGGATTCCCAAGTCCGTTAACCATGATGAGCAAGAAGAACAGGAACATAACAGAGCATAACAGGAACACAACAGAGACTGCCGCATTGGAGGACATTCAATACCAGCTTATATCTCTGGCCGCTAATGACCCCAATGCGGCGCAGCTGCTCGCAATGACAGCAGCGCAGTAGCTGACTTTGACAGCAGGGAGCTCCCCCGGGCGCCTTCACAATAAGAGCCCGAGGAGCTGGAAGGAATCCTCTGCTGCTAAAGCCAGGGAAATAAGATATGAGACCCGAGTGTGGGCAGAACCGACACTCGGGTTATGACATTCTATGTCCGGGGTACAAAGCGACTCTCTCATAGTGAACTGTAATCACCATATGTTCTTAATGTACACACAAATGCCTCCTCCTTTGATCTTACCGGAGAGCACGTCCCTGTCCTGCTGCACCAGAAAGAAGCCGTCCATGGATAGGAGCGAGTCAGGCACGTCCTCCTGAAGCCACGATTCCGTGAAAACGAGCAGGCATGACTCCCGGTACTCGTATAGGAACCTGGCGTTGATTCTGAGTTCCTCCATTGTGCTCTTCAGCGAGCGGACATTACAGAGCAGCATGGATGGCAGTGGCGGCCTGTTCTCTCTCCTCCGCAGTCTCTGTCGTACTCCGCCACGTTTCCCTCTCTTCCGTGACCGGCTTCTACGTCCTCCCGTCGGATTTCGTAAGTGCTCCCTAGGCAGGAGGGGTGCCGAGACGTGGCTGGAACGAAGAAGCAGGAGCTGGTCTCGAGTATAGCTCAGGAGCATGGTCGGCCTCATGTCCCGATCCACTTGGGTACAGTGGCATATTATCCTGAGCAACCAGATCACAAGCAGTCCCTACAGCAAAAATGTCATTATGACACTTAAAACTGAGCACTAAAAACTAAATACTACAGACATACACACACAGTAGCAGCACTGGGTAGCCTGGGTCACAGCAGAGCAGCGCCACCAGCAGCGTCCGTGTTGGGAAAACATATAAATAAATATATATAAATATATTTACACACACCATAAATAAATAAATATATTTACGCCACTTCTTATTGTAACCCTTGCCTTATGTTAATTAGGTGTAGACCAGTTGCTAGGTTCGTAAGGGTTACAATAGGGAATTAAAGTGAGTGTGGAATGAAATAGCTGGAGGCAAGAAATGAGCAATAATGGTTGTTATTTATAGGGAAAAAAGTGAGCAATATATACAGACAATTTACCACTATACAAATATACAACGACCGGTATGAAATAAAACCCCAAAGATGTCCTAATGAGCTCAGTGTTTGTTTGTCCTTTCGGGTTAGTCGTTTGACCAGTCAAGATATCTTGTATCTCCAGACTCAGGGTTCTTTTCCTCTTTTAAAGCGGCGACTTGGGTTGTTACCACTTTAAATCCTGGGCACTGGAGAGAGGAAGGGTGCTCTTCAATCGAGATCTTGGTTAGATCTCAGATCAATCTCGGTTCAGTCTCGGGTCAGTCTCGCCATCTCCATTCGGAGAGAATCCAGGATCCAGAAGGTTCTTGATCGGCAACCAAAAAATATATAATATATAAGCACACACAGTGTGGAGCATTGTAGCTAGATGGAATAAATATGTAAATATATAAACACACACACAGTGCGGAGCATTGTAGCTAGATGGAATAAATATGTAAATATATAAACACACAGTGCGGAGCATTGTAGCTAGATGGAATAAATATGTAAATATATAAACACACAGTGTGGAGCATTGTCGCTAGATGGAATAAACAGCATAACCGTCTACTTATTTATCCTACATGGTATGATTATGTACCCATACATATTGTCACCCTCCGTAGCTACCGGTATTTTCCTAGTTGTATACCGGAGGGGACCATTGTGTAAGACTATTGCGTCTTTTGCATTCAATACTATTAGGTTGTCACGTCTTTTTGCTATCTCTGCGAGCAGCCCTGCTTAGGTTATACAGTCTGACAGCCGTTGGTAGGAAGGACCTGCGAAACCTCTCGGTTGTGCACCTAGGATGATGTAGTCTGCTGCTAAATGAGCTCCTTAGTGCATTCAGTGTGTCCTGCATAGGGTGGAACTCAGACTCCAGCAGAGATGACAGTTTAGCCACCATCCTTCTCTCTCCCATCTCCTCCACTGGGTCAAGGCGCTGCCCCAGGACAGAGCTAGCTTTCTTGATCAGTTTGTTCAGTCTCTTCCTACCGGCTGCTGTAATGCCACTGCCCCAGTAGACCACTCCAAAAGTGATGGCTGATGCCACCACCGTGTCGTAAAATGTCTTCAGCAGTGCCCCTTGTACACCAAAAGACCTGAGTCTCCTCAGTAGGAACAGCCTGCGCTGTCCCTTCTTGTAGAGTGCGTCAGTATTGTGTGACCAGTCTAGTTTATTGTTCAGATGAACACCCAGGTACTTGTAGGATGTCACCATCTCAATGTCTGTTCCCTGTATGTTTACTGGTGCTGTGAGGGGTTGTCCTTGCCTGCGGCAGTCCACCACCAGCTACTTAGTTTTCCTCGCGTTGATCTGGAGGCAGTTCCGATGGCACCAGTCCACAAAGTCCTGGATAAGCCTTCTGTACTCAGCTTCATCTCCGTTGGAGATGAGGCCAACAATCGCAGAGTCGTCAGAGAACTTCTGTAGATGGCAGTGTGTAGTGTTGTGTGAGAAGTCCGCAGTATAAAGGGTGAACAGGAAGGGAGCCAAAACCGTTCCCTGGGGGGCCCCCGTGCTACCGATAATCGTGTCGGACATACAGTCCCGGGTTCTCACAAACTGTGGCCGGTTTGTGAGGTAGTCCAGGATCCATGATGACAGGTGCTGGTCCACCCCTGCACACAGCAGCTTGTCCTTCAGGATCATCGGTTGGATGGTGTTGAAAGCACTGGAAAAGTCAAAGAACATGATCCTCACTGCATTCCTGGGCTTCTCCAGGTGGAACAGAGAACGGTGAAGGAGGAAGATGACCGCATCCTCCACCCCAATACCATGCTGGTAGGCGAACTGGAGTGGATCCATCGCTGGTCCCACCAGGGGGCGGAGGTGAGCAAGGAGCAGTCTCTCCAGGGTCTTCATCATGTGGGACGTCAGGGCCACTGGTCTGTAGCTGTTCAGATCTTTGGGGTGGAAAGTCTTTGGTACAGGTACCACACAAGATGTTTTCCACAACTGTGGTACCCTCCCCAGCTTCACGCTCAGGTTGAAGATGTACTCCACAATCCCACACAGCTGGTCTGCACAGGACTTGAGGAGTTTTGCACTGATGCCGTCCGGTCCTGACGCCTTCCTCGCCTTGATCTTCCTCAGCTCTGTCCTCACCTTGTCCTTGTTGGGAGTGGGGGGGTGATGGTGGAGTGGGGAGTGGGCAGCAGGACTTGATGTCTTCAGTGGCAGCAGTGGTTGTTGTGCAGTCGGGGGGGAGGGCGGTTGGTCAAACCTATTAAAAAACAGATTCAGATTGTTCGCCCACTCCCTGCCCCCCGTGGCCTGGGGGGAGGTATTCTGGAGCCCAGAGATGGTTTTAAGGTTTCTCCAGACCCCGCTGATGTCGCTCTGTTGCAGCTTGTCCTCCATCTTCTTCCTGAAGCTGTCCTTGCCTTCTCTGATCTTTCTCCTCAGCTCCCTCTGTACGGACTTCAGCATCTCCCTGTTCCCCGACCTGAAGATCCTCTTCTTCTCTCTCAGAAGTGTTTTTATCTCAGGGTTGATCCAGGGTTTGTTGTTTGAGCAACACCATATGGTTTTGGTGGGAACGGTGTTGTCCACACAGAAGCTGATGTAGTCCGTAATGGTGTGAGTGAGCCCATCGATGTCCTCACCATGTGGATCGCAGAGCTGCTCCCAGGTGGTGGTTTCAAAACAGCCCTTTTGAGTGTCCATTGCCTCCTCAGACCATAACTTCACTGTGCGCATGGCCGGAGGTTGTCTGGGCACTAGGGGTTTGTACACCGGCCATAGATGAACCAAGTTGTGATCTGATCTCCCGAGTGGGGGGAGTTGTGATGAGGTGTACGCCTCCTTGGTGTTTGCGTAGAATAAGTCCAGTGTTTTATTGTCTCTAGTGTGGCATGTGACATACTGGGTAAACGTAGACACGTAAAGAATAGGAGACAGTGAAACATGGTTGAAATCGCCTGAGTTGAGGAGAAGAGCATCTGGGTGTTCTGTCTGCAGCCTGCCAGTTACTGAGTGGATGACGTCACGCGCTGTCCCAGCGTTCGCCGTCGGATTTGCATAAATAACAATGCAGGTCACGTATGAGTATTCCCTCGGGAGATAGGTAGGCCGCATGCTAACAGCTAGCAACTCGATGTCTTTGCTGCAGTGTTGTTGTTTAACAGTGATGTGTCCCGGTCTGCACCAGTTGTTATTAACATAGATCAACACTCCACCGCCCCTTGCTTTGCCACTGTCTGGTGTTCGGTCTAGAGATTTATTTGATTGCGTGATTGATTAATTACAGAATAATTGAAAATGAATGGCACATCAACTGTAAAATAAACCACGTAATGTATTCACTTTTTTTTGTCAGATCATTTGTGTGATCCTTTGTGAGTTATATTCATAACTGTATGTTGCACTTTGGGGAATGGGAGTTGTTCAGTCATCAATATAATTTAGTTTATATGTGTAGTTTAGTCAATCATCAATAAACTAATGCAGTATTATAATAGCAAGACACATTACAAATATTTGAGACCCATTGTAGTGCATCCTTTTATATTATAGCAAAGTACAAATCACCACCCACACTTGAAGCCAGGGCAAGACGGGACACAGCAGTGACAGAATCAGAATCAGAATCAGAATCAGGTTTATTGCCATTGTTCATGTGATACACAAACTAGGAATTTGTCTCGGTGCCATGCTGCAACATTAAAAACAGAATGAGAAAAAGGGATAAACTAAAAAACTAAAGGACTAGAAACGTGCAATAAGTGTAGAAAAATAAGTAGTAATAAGTAATAATAATAATAATACTAGTAATAATGAGTAGTACTAGTCAAGGCAGTTTAAAAAATTAGCATGTAGCAGATAATGTGAAGTACCACATAGTGCAGTCAATAATGCAACAGAAAAACAGTGATGAATGACATGAGTCTGGTTGAGCTGCTGTACATAGTGCACGAGAGTCAAAAGTCACTTAGTGTTCAGCAGTCTGATGGCAGAGGGGAAAAAGCTGTTCATGTGCCGAGAGGTTTTAGTCCGAATGGACCGAAGCCTTCTACCTGAGGGGAGGGGGGCAAACAGCACGTGACCAGGATGTGAAGGATCGGCTATGATCCGGCCAGCACGCCTCCGGGTCCTGGAGATGTACAGGTCCTGGAGAGATGGGAGCTTGCAGCCTATCACCTTCTCAGCAGTGCGCACGACGCGCTGCAGCCTTAGTCTGTCCCTGGCAGTGGCTCCTGCGTACCACACAGTTATGGAGGAGGTGAGGATGGACTCGATGATGGCCGTGTAGAACTGCACTAACATCTTGGTGGGTAGCTTGAGCTTCCTCAGCTGCCGCAGAAAGAACATCCTCTGCTGGGCCTTTTTGATGAGGGAGCTGATGGTTGGCTCCCATTTGAGGTCTCGGGTGATGGTGGTGCCCAAGAAGTGGAAGGAATCTGCAAAGGTGATGGGAGAGCCTGTGATGGTGAGGGGGGGCAGGGGGGATGTGACTTTCCTGAAGTCCACAATCATCTCCGCTGTCTTCAGAGCATTCAGCTGCAGGTTGTTGTGGCTGCACCAGGACACCAGCTGGGCCACCTCTTCCCTGTAGGCGGACTCGTCACCGTTGGAGATGAGCCCGATGAGGGTGGTGTCATCCGCAAACTTAATCAGCTTAACAGACTGGTGGGAGGAGGTGCAGGAGTTGGTATAAAGGGAGAAGAGTAGGGGGGAAAGTACACAGCCCTGGGGTGATCCAATGCTGATGCTAACAGAGTCTGAGACAGACTTCCCCAGCCGCACATGCTGTCTCCGGTCCGTCAGGAAGTCGGTGATCCACCTGCAGAGGGAGTCAGGCACGTTGAGCAGGGACAGCTTGTCCTGGAGCAGATCGGGGCGGATGGTGTTGAATGCGGAGCTGAAGTCCACAAACAGAATCCTGGCGTAGGTTCCCGGGGAGTCCAGGTGCTGCAGGATGGAGTGGAGGGCCAGGTTGACTGCGTCGTCCACAGACCTGTAAGCACGGTAGGCAAACTGCAGCGGGTCTAGGAGGGGTGTGGTGATGGACTTGAGGTGAGACAGGACCAGGCGCTCAAAGGACTTCATGACTACAGAGGTGAGCGCTACAGGTCTGTAGTCGTTAAGTCCAGTAATCCGTGGCTTCTTGGGGACAGGGATGATGGTGGAGGATTTGAGGCAGGTCGGCACGTGACATTGCTTAAGAGAGGTGTTAAATATGTCTGTGAAGACAGGAGCCAGCTCTTTCAGACAGAGCGGTGGCTAAACTTTTATTGATAAAAATTCCTTATTTTGACTGAGTGACTCCACACTCAGTGATGCACACCCTCAGTTAAAGTACTAGATTCCATTCAAGTGAATGTATTAATTCATTCTGATCGCTGAGGCCACAGAAAAAACAAATGATTTTAAACATAACCCAGCCCTTGTATAATCTACTTTACTGAAGTGCAGCTACATGAAAATCGTGGTTAAATACAACAACAAAGTACTTTATTGTCACATTCCACCACTGGCTTTTAGCAACAAGTGTATTTCCCAAATATGTTATAAACTTAAATGAATTAACCACCACCCATTTCTGTCTTTTGTCTAGGCAAGAGGGAAACGATCCACCCCAAACAGGACCATGCGTCACTATTTACAGAGATGCAGGGTGAAGATCTGCTGAACTGGGACCAGCTTGAGTGGCACATCCCAGCTGCTTCTCAGTGAGGCAGCGTGGCTGGCTTGTGTGACCTATTCTAAGTTTTTTTTTTTTTTTTTTTTTTTTTTTTTTACAGTTTGAATTTTGCACATTCTGAATAATCTGGAATTTGTTGCTGATTGTAATAAACAATTTAGTAACTTATGTGTTTGCATCATGATTTTCTATTTTGTCTGTTAAGGCACCGGTGGGAAAAGAGTCAACAGTACAAACCATTTATCAGTGACTTTGAAAATAATGGCTCATTTTTTAAGAAAAAGTAACCAAAACAATTATTTTATTTACTGAAGACTGCATTGTTGGATGTGCCACCGCAGAAGACTCTGCACACTTTATTGACAGTACCAGTGTATGGAGGAATTCTGGGCCATATTAGCATCTGTACTTTTTCATAATGGGTTTGGGCAGGGGTGTCCACTCATGTGCCATGGAGGGCCAAGACCCTGCAGGCTTTACCTCCAGTGTCTTCAACAAGAGATCCCACTGAATTTCTTCCCACTGATTGCTGATCAGTGAAAACACCTGCTGAAGAGACTGGGTAGAAGAGAGAACCTGCAGGGTTTTGGCCCTCCATGGCACATGATTGGACACCCCTGGGTTAGGATTTAACATTTTAACACAAATGTCTTTATGGTTCATAATTCTGTTGGCAGACTTACTCCAAACCAAAAGCAATTTCTCAAACTGCTGGATTGTTCTTAAACAGCTTTTCCAATCTTTTACTAATTTAATTTATGTCACTTGGTGGTAATCTTCACATATAAAACAAAAGACACATCTGCCAAAATTTCAAAGGTTTATTGTCAGTGCAATACTACATGAATACAAGTATAGTACATTGTTGATGCAGATAATATATATTTCTACAGTATCTACATGTATCTAGTAAATCAAGTATTTCTCCATGTAACCTTGTGACTGCATTATTTTAATTGCTTTTAATCCTAGATCAAGTTTGTTTTGGCCTAAAATGCATCATAATTGTCAAATATATCTTATTGTACCTAACTCAGTACTGCTTACCTGTTGAATATATATTTAGTGGCTAATATAACCCCATAACTACAACCTGGCGATCAAGTTGTGTCAGCTGAACACTTTTTGCCATGACGCCACCAGACTCAGTGCTGCTGGAGCAGGTACGTCCCATAATGTCTCAACAGTCTGTCCATGATTTTCACACAGATCACAGCAATTTGTTGTACAGGAAGCTAAAAGTTTCTACAGACATGCTTAAGCTCTATAACCACTGATCGTTTGTGAAGCTGGGGTGACATCAGTGACAGGCTGTGTTGAACACCCAGACCCACGGTTTGAAACGGTAATTTTCCCACAGCAGAGCCATCTGAAACACACACACACACAGCATACATATTTTAGTACCTAATAGCGACAACTTCCAGATGTTACAATGTAGTACGACGTACTTAAAGCAAACTAGCATTAGCAACCATTAGCTTACCGTCATATGTGATCAACTTCATATCCTCACATCTTTGGCTCTATGGCTTCCAAGACACTCCAGTACTTTTCCAGAGTGTTTTGTCTCGCTGCCTGTCACCTTCTCTGGTGGTCCTTTTAGGCCTTTACGGTGACAAAAAGCCAGAGACCGCGGAGTCGCCTTGTACAGCCGCAATGTTATGTTTTGCTTGGGTTGCGTGTTTTACGTCACGGGAGTGTGGCGCCGCTTTGCTGTAACTGTAAAAAAATCCCACCCACCCCAGGTGTACACAGCTGCAATGGAAACACAACCGAGCCGAACCGAGTACAGCTGAGTAGTGTAGAGTAAGGCCGACTGGGTACTAGTAGAAAAGGGCCATAAGGGTCTGACATGGTTCCTCCTTCCCCCTGCTCCTCGCTCTTCTGCCGCGCTCAGCCATGACCCTGCCTCAGGATCCCAGCTAACGACGTTGCCTCACCCCTGCTCACCGCATTCCTCCCGTCGACAACCAAGCCATGTCGGATAGCCAATAAGTTAAGTAAAAGTTCATGCAAATTAATCACTGCAACCAGTGACAAATTAAACTGGAGATTATGGAATAATGCTATCACTAAATAATGCCCAGTGTCTGAAAGCTTTAAATACGGCTTATATGACATGATTTAAAGCACAGAACAAGGTGATAATGACAGTGTTTGTGCATATGATTTACCTGAGGCTGCTAAATATCAAACAGAGGTTTTAATGCTTCTGTGTCATATTATTGTTCTTTTAGACATAATAAAGTTACTCTTAAGGATCGACTATGTGATTATTAAAGTTTTAGTCCTTTTACTATTCATGACAAAACAGCAAAGCTCTGAAAGATTATAGGATTTAGAAAAGAAAAAAAAAACAATTAGAGCATCACTATTGAATTATTTAAATCTCATTTTGGCCTTGGGTCTCAGAAGTTTTGGGTGACTGAGTTACAACGTGTTGCTAGAGCTGCATGTTTGGACTCATGCTGTAAAATTTTTCCTGTGTGATAACACTCCTGGACACAGAATGGCTAAAGGAGACAGATACTAAACGCCCGCTGTGGCCAAATGGGATGAGAAAAAAAGGCCAATTGGTTGGTTTACTGTCTAGAGAAGGAACTCAGAATGTTCCAGTCTGAGTTTCCCATTTAAACAATATCTAGTCTGTGGAATTTTTTTGTTTTAATGAAATGAAATACGCTTAAGGGCTCGATACACAAATTTCATTAATCTTTTAATACTTATCCAGTCACATGGACAGCAAATGGACAGCAGTCTAAGCAGAGAAGAGGGACTGCTGCCCGGCTGACTTATCACTCTTCGACAAGATAACTAGGAAGAGTTCAAAAGATTTAACATGAGGAGAGAACAGATCTCTCCCACTCCAGCAAAAAGATTACAAAATGAGCTAAGGTCATTTTTTCCTAAATGTACAGGGAAAAAATGAAAAGTCAAGCCAGGCACATGTGCCCCCCCCCCCATCTGCTTAGTGTCTGTATGTGTGTAGAAGCTGCAAGGAGGATGGGTCATAGACTACCGCTCGCTGCTCCACTGACCAGAAGGTTCATTTTAAAAAAAAAGGAAAAAACCTGCTATAACTCCAGTAAAGTATTATTATGTGATGAATTAATTAAAATAGGCCTTAAAAGGCAGATTGTGAAATCAGATCCCTCTTTTGTTAATTCAACTTGTTGGAGATGGCGATGTTTTATTCAAGAGTGGTCTTAAAGTAATGCCTACCTGTGCATATTGGTAAAAGATTTAGTGATTCACTGAATATTTAGCGAAAAGTTGTTTTTGTAATTACAAAATCACATTCAATTGATAGAACCTTTAGGTGTTATTTAAACTCATTGTGTTGTTCTGGGTTCATGTTCGTGTTTTTTTTGTTTTTTTTTTACAGGAAAAGGAAAGCATTAACCAACTATTTATTTTTCAACAGGATTTAAAATTGAAAAGTCAAAAGGTGAAAACTAACAATCAAACGATCACCTTTAGCTTTAATTCTAAAAAAAAAAAAAAAATCCTTGGTGACCAAAATACACAAAAACAATTCACTTGAGTTTCTTAACATTAAAAATGTTCATCAACAGTGGGTTAAGCACTGTAAAAACTTAAAGGACAAAAGTTGAATGACTATAACAGTAATACTGACAAAAAATTTATGAGAAGACAAAATTTGCACTCCTGTTTGTGTGATTTCTGATGCAAGGACAGGGTAGAAGCCTATGGCTTCCCCCCGATTTTTTTTTTTTTTCAGGGTGACCCCAGCATTGGACGTTTGTGTTGGGCGGGAGGACGTAGAGCAGTGTGAGGCAGGCTGGCTGTGGCAAGGGGAACACCACATTTGTCATCAACCTGGACATCAGGCTTATTGGCTGGGGGCAGTGGCAGCCTGAGGGGAGGAGGCCCTCACAGAGGACAATAACAATTGTGCGTGACAAGCAGACCCAAAGCTAAGTTAAACAAATGACATTGACAATGACATAACGGATATCAATTTAACTGACTTGGACTTTGAAAATGTAGTGTTTGCATGAAATGACATTGCAGGTCTGACACATTGCAATGATGCCTCTCACCGGATAATGGTATAACAGTATTACATTTCAGAAATGCGACAGGAATAAAAAATAATTGTGTTGTATGATTTTGATGGCCTTAAGAGCTGGGCTGTGCTCCCGGTGCTTGGCCTCAACTGAGCCGGGCCTCGGGACTACAGACCACACCAAAATTTAGGAAGAAGCATGGGAAATGAAGCATTCCTTGTGCAAAATGAAGCCAGATTCTAGTTAAGCAATATGTCCACCTTTCTATTAACAGAAGGAGTGGGACATAATCTTTCATAAAGATGCACTAACACAAATTCAAACTGTCTGTGTTCAACAGGACAGACAGACGTGACCTTAATGACTAATTCAGAATTGGTTACAATGCATGCTAAATCACATTAAATCTGGACAGACTGACATGGTTAGGGTCCCAGGAGACAGACGCTGACACGAGTAGATAGTTGACAATTATTTATTGATAAGATAGTGAGTGTTGTGTGAGTGAGTGAGTGAATGAGTGTGTGGCTGTCTGGTCACTGGAACTGAACGTTTCCTGCGGCGACCTGGCAACCCTAGAACACACAAGCACAGAAGATTAACGCTGTTCACAAGGATGGAAAACCTGAAGCTTCTGATGCTTACTTGCAGGTGCCACAGAGAGAATCCTGCTGGCTCCGAGTGCCCGTGCGGCGTGATGCTCGTGGTGCTCGACGTAGAGGAGGTGAGGAGGAACTCCGAGGTGGAGGAGATGGCGTCCCGTCAGCTGGGGAGGTGAGTCCGCCGCCAGGGAGGTCCACCTGTGCACAGGGGAAAAGGCTAGGAGAGGATGAGTGTAGAGGTTGCTTACTTGACGTGGCTTGTCGCGATGACTTGGCTTTGGCTCTGGCTTGAGGTCGTATCCTCGACGCATTGCTGGGCAAAGGCGACAGACGACTCCGTGCAGAGCAGTCTGAGGTTCTGGCTTTTAAAGCCCGTTAATTAACACCTGCCGGTGTGTGCGCAGCTGAGGATGATGATGATGGCCCAGCGGCCGCCATGACAGTACTCCCCCCTCTAGAGGTGCCTCCAGGCACCTGCCCAATCCTACCTGGATGCGCCCGATGAAAATCGCGGATCAGCTGCTTGTCGAGGATCAACGCTAGGTGAATCCAGGAGCGATGCTCAGGACCAAACCCCTCCCAGTCCACCAAATACTGAAGGCCCTGACCCCACCAGCGGACATCCAAGATGGCAGTCACCACCCAAGCTTGATGGCCATCGATCATCCTCAGGGGGGCAGGAGCCGTGGGGGGCGGGCACAGAGGGTCGGCAATGTACGGCTTGACCTGGGAGACGTGAAAGGTAGGGCAGATGCGCATGGAAGAGGGGAGAGCAAGGTGCACAGACACAGGGTTGATAACATGGGAAATAACAAAAGGGCCGATGAAGCGCTTGGTCAGCTTGCGCTTCTCAGCCGGCACACTGATGTTCCTAGTGGACAACCAAACTTTCTGACCCACCTTATTGTCTGGGCCGGGCCTCCTGTGGCGGTTGGCCACCTGGATGTTACGTTCCGTAGTCCTAAGGAGGGCTCTGCGGGTGATGGACCAGATCCGCCGACAACGCCTGGCGTGGACCTGTACTGATGGAACCACTACCTCCTTCTCCTCCTCAGGGAACAGTGGTGGATCAAACCCCAGAGACGCCTTGAAAGGGGACATCCCCGTAGCAGAGGACACCGTGGTGTTATGGGCATACTCGATCCAAGGTAGAAACATGCTCCAAGAAGAGGAGCAGGAGGAGATGGCACAGTGCAGCGCAGCCTCCAGCTCCTGATTGGCTCGCTCGCACTGGCCGTTGCTCTGCGGATGGTACCCTGAGGAGAGACTAGCCATGGCCCCCAGCACTGTGCAGAACGCCTTCCAGACTTGGGATACAAACTGTGGTCCTCGATCTGATACGATGTCGGAGGGGATTCCGTGAAAACGGACAACATGTTGAACGAGACGGTCTGCCGTCTCCCGCGCTGAAGGCAGCCCCCGGAGATGCACAAAGTGAGCTGCCTTGGAAAAACGGTCCACTATTGTCAGAATTGTCGTGAAATGACCAGAGGGGGGCAGGCCGGTTACAAAGTCCATGGCCACGTGGGACCAGGGGCGAGAAGGGACAGGCAAAGGGTGCAGAAGACCCGCCGGGGGGGATGATGATGATTTCCCAGTGGCGCACTGGGTGCAGGCCCGGACATAGTTGTTGACATCCTTCCTCAACCCTGGCCACCAAAAGGCTCTCTGGAGAAGGTCGGTGGTTCGGCCCACTCCCGGATGGCACGCCAGTTTGGACGCGTGGCCCCATTCGATTACCTGACTCCTGACAGAAAGAGGGATGAACAGACGGCCTGGGGGACCCCCACCCAGATCAGGCTCCATCTCCTGCGCTCTTCTGACCTTGTCGCGGATCTCCCAAGACAATGCACCCACCACACAAGATGACAGCAGGATGGTCTCCTCCTGCTCTTCGGTGGACGGTGCGTCAAACTGCCTCGAGAGGGCATCAGGCTTGCCATTTTTGCTCCCCGGCTGGTAGGTGATGGTGAAATTAAACCGGCTGAAGAAAAGAGACCAGCGGGCCTGGCGTGCGTTCAATCGCTTGGCCGTCCTGAGGTACTCAAGGTTACGATGGTCAGTCCAGACGACGAACGGCTGGGCAGCCCCCTCCAGCCAGTGTCTCCACTCCTCCAGGGCGAGTTTCACAGCCAGCAGCTCCCTGTCTCCAATGCAGTAGTTTCTCTCTGCAGGTGTCAGGCGGTGGGAGAAGTATGCACATGGTCGGATTCTGCCATCCACCAGAGAACGCTGGGAGAGAACGGCCCCAACTCCCGAATCCGAGGCATCCACCTCCACAAGGCACTGCAGCTCCGGGTCCACCTGGGTCAGTACACGGGCCGAAGTGAACTCCTCCTTCAATCTCCCAAATGCCATGGCAGCCTCCTCACCCCAACGAAAAGGCACCTTAGGGGACGTGAGAGCGGTCAGGGGGCGGGCGATGTTCCCAAAATTCGGCACGAACCATCGGTAGAAATTGGCGAAATCCAGGAACCCCTGTAGCTGTTTCTTGGACGTGGGCGTGGGCCAATCCACCACCGCCTTGACCTTGGCCGGGTCAGGGAGCACCTGATTGCGGGCGATAATAAACCCAAGAAAGGGGGTCTTATCAGTGTGAAACTCACATTTTTCAGCCTTGACGAACAGCTGGTTCTCCAGGAGGTGCTGCAGGACCCGGTGCACATGCACCTGGTGCTCCTCCAACGTGCGTGAGAAGATGAGGATGTCGTCGAGGTAGACGAACACGAAGGAGTTGAGGAAATCCCGGAGGACGTCATTTATCAGGCGCTGAAACACGGCCGGAGCGTTGGTTAACCCAAACAGCATCACCAGATACTTGAAGTGGCCGCTTGGGGTCCGGAAAGCCGTCTTCCATTCATCACCCTCCCTGATGCGCACCAGGTGGTAGGCGTTCCGCAGGTCCAACTTCATAAACCAGGACGCCCCCTGGAGAGAGTCAAAGGCTGTGTTCATCAATGGCAGCGTATATTTGTCCTTAACTGTGATCTCGTTGAGCCCTCGGAAGTCAATGCAGGGACGCAGCGAACCGTCCTTCTTTCCCACAAAGAAGAACCCTGCGCCCATGGCTGAGGATGAAGGACGAATAATTCCGGAAGCCAGAGACTCCTTGATATATGTGTCCATAGCCTCACGCTCCGGGGCGGACAGGCTGTATAGGCGGCTTGCCGGGAGAGGGGCCCTTGCCCTGAGGTTGATCGCACAGTCATAAGGACGGTGAGGGGGAAGGGACAGCGCTTGTGACTTGCTGAACACCGCCCCCAGATCGTGGTAGACTTCTGGTACCATGGACATGTCCGGGGTTGGCGTCGAAGGAGGAGGCACCGAAACTGAGGGAGCACACGCCACAGATTGGAGGCAGGCACTCAAACAGAAAGAACTCCAAGCATTAATACTCCCAGCTTGCCAGTCAAAGGTGGGGTTGTGAAGCTGAAGCCATGGGTACCCCAGGATTACCAGAGAGGAGGAGATGGGCAAAACCAAGAAGCGAATCTCCTCCCGGTGGTTCCCAGAAACAATCACTGACACGGGGACCGTCTGGTGGGAAACAGAGGTCAGTGACATCTTCGACAACGTGACGAGATTGACAGGAGGGCACAGAGGTTGACAGCTGAGGCCCATCTGGGTTGCCAGGTCTCTGGAGATGAAGTTTTGCTCAGCTCCAGAGTCAACTAAGGCATGTGTGGCATGTTCTTTATGTTTGTGAAGTAGCCTAATGGGAATACGGCAACTAGTGGGGGGATTTTTCTGTTTGTCGTCCGTGAATCCTCCTACTGTGATCCACAGACCTCCCCTTTTCAGCCGATTCGGACATTCAGTAACCCCATGAGACCCATTGCCACAATAAAAACAAAGGCCCAGATCCTTGCGGCGCTATCTCTCAGCCGCTGAAACTCCCGATGGTCCGATGACCTTAACCTCCTGCTCCGGAAGTTCCTCTGATGGAGGCTGAGCGAGGAGAGGTGACCTAGCGGACCGAAGGCGGGGTTTACTCGAACAGCTGGCTGTCTGACGTTCGGCCGCTCGCTCCCTTAGCCTACTATCCAGGCTGATGGTGAGGGAAATTAATTCCCCTAACCTGTCAGGTTTATCCCGTGCTGCTAGCTCATCTTTTAGCTCTGAGCTAAGACTGCGGAGGAAGATACCACAAAGCGCTGGCTCCCCCCACCCAATCTCGTGGCTAATACCCGGAAGTCTATAACGTAATCAGCGGCAGATCTACTGCCCTGCTGAAGGCTTAGCAGCCGTTCGGTTAGCACCGCGCCCCGGTCTGTATGGTCAAATATTTCCATGAATTCTGCCACGAACTGCTGGTGAGTCAAAGTGGGATAATTTGGTTTAGCCATAACTGTGTAAGCCCAGTCTAATGCCCTACCCCCCAGTAGGTTGGCGATATACCCAATTTTGCTTTGGTCAGTGGCAAAATCCACCGGGACGCGGTGAAACACCGATTCACACTGGAGCAAAAAACCTCGCGCTTCCCCGAGTTTTCCGCTGAAGCGGGTGGGGGTTGGCACGGGAGTGAGATGAGGTAGAGATGGTTGATTAACCTGGCTAGTAGGAGAGGCTACGGGGGCTGGAGATGCCCCGGCAGTCGGGGGGAATGCCTGGCGTCCTTCCAGACTGTCCAGCCGGCTGTTAACCTGAGTTAATTGATTCAAAATAACTGTCTGTTGGTGTGAAATCATATCTACTCGGGCGCCAAGAGTGTTTAGATGGCGTGCCAGCGCGCTGTCGGCTGGGTCAACGTGACGGAGTCGTACTGACATGGTTAGGGATCCAGGAGACAGACGCTGACACGAGTAGATAGTTGACAATTATTTATTGATAATATAGTGAGTGTTGTGTGAGTGAGTGAGTGAATGAGTGTGTGGCTGTCTGGTCACTGGAGCTGAGCGTTTCTTGCGGCGACCTGGCAACCCTGGAACACACAAGCACAGAAGATTAACGCTGTTCACAAGGATGGAAAACATGAAGCTTGTGATGCTTACTTGCAGGTGCCACAGAAAGAATCCTGCTGGCTCCGAGTGCCTGTGCGGCATGGTGCTCGTGGTGCTTGACGTAGAGGAGGTGGGGAGGAACTCCGAGGTGGAGGAGATGGCGTCCCGTCAGCTGGGGAGGTGAGTCCGCCGCCAGGGAGGTCCACCTGTGCACAGAGGAAAAGGCTAGGAGAGGATGAGTGTAGTGGTTGCTTACTTGATGTGGCTTGTCGCGATGACTTGGCTTTGGCTTTGGCTCTGGCTTGAGGTTGTATCCTCAACGCATTGCTGGGCAAAGGCGACAGACGACTCTGTGCAGAGCAGTCTGAGGTTTTGGCTTTTAAAGCCCGTTGATTAACACCTGCCGGTGTGTGCGCAGCTGAGGATGATGATGATGGCCCAGCGGCCGCCATGACACAGACAGCTGGATTAATTGTCCTAACTGACATTTGTAACCTAGGTCCAGGGAGGACTCACAAAAAGAGGCATGATTACAGAAACCTCATATTGGGGGTGTTATACTACTCACAGAGTTTAACCTAAATTAACCATGTGCCACACATACTATTGGCACATATTGTGTCTTTAAGGAAAAGATTTCCTTCTTCCAGTAAAAAAGGGGACAACCTATCACGCTGTTCAAGTACGCCGTAACTTTGATGCATGAGTTGCATCGGGGCGTGTGTGTGTGTGTGTGTGTGTGTGTGGGGGGGGGTTACCACAACAAATAACTAGCAAAAATCCTCAGAAAAACAGATAAAAAATAAAAATTATCAAAAATGTAGGAGAGAAAAAATATAAGTGAAACCGCTTGGTAATGGAATCACAACATTCAGTAGGAGAAGTTAAATTTACATCAATAGATTTGCAGGTATTTAAGAAAATTATGTGCTGAAAAATATTTGCAGATTATTGTAAAAATGTCTATCATGTTTATAAGAAATAAAGTAAACTGATAAGGAAACAGAAAACCATGCAAATTTATGAGAAACGTTCCAGATGTCTAAGGAAGGTCCGATTTATGCTGATGGAGCTTACTGTGGGACTCAATTTAGAATCTACTACAAAGACAAAAACAGATTCTTACTCAATTATGTAAGAAGGGAACAATGCTTTAGGGAGCTCAAAGCAAAATAATTTGACCTTCCCTGCATAACCTTACTCCTTTCAAACCCTTTGCATGGATCTCATTGAGTTAAAAAAAAGTGTGAAGGCAGAGATGCTGTTTAGTAATTATTGACATACTTACTAAATAGACAAAGGGTCTCCCTTGCACTAATCCAAATACTGCTATGGATCGCAATTATCTAAATACTGCTATGGTGACACTGAAACCTTTAACAGAAAAAAATCAAGATTTTAAATAGCTGAAAATGATTCACTTAGATAATGGAAAACATTTAATGGAATACGCTTTGTAAATTAAATCATATCACTTTTAGGTACAGTACCCAAATTGTTGGTACCCAACATTTACCTAGGAAACCATTTAGCTTACCATCAAAAATCTACAGGATCAGCATAATGCACAAATAGAATTATGAAAGATGGATTAGGAAAATAGTGACAAAGCAAAATAGGAAAATTGTAAATGCCAAACCCTACTATTGAAGCCATTTAACTTAGGTGATGAGGAAGGGTTTCTGGTTGATTACATGCAAAGAATGACAACTGACAGAGATGTTATCCATACTGCCCTTACCAGGACGGACCATGTGATGTAGGAACCGTGGAAGGTGCACCCATCTTTTGGCCGAACCAGGGGATCTGGTCATCAAAGAAAAACTGGACCAAAACTCCCTGGCAAGGACAAAACAAAGGTTATCTTGGTGACACCAACAGCTGTGAAAGTCAAAGGACGTGACACTTGGGTGCATCTAATGTTTTTCCCCACTTGGAACCCTCAGCAAGAGACTGTTTAATACACATTCCATACTCATTTAAAAAAAAAACAAACAAACAAAAAAAACCCTTAAGTGACTTTTTAACTGTTTCTCTATGCAAGTGTCGACTGACGGCCCCCTGGCCCAGTAACTGCTTTTGCATAGCAAAGCAGGCTGTTTGTTTATCATGGTGAGGCAAAAATGCAAGGGAAAGAAAGGTGCAGTTGGTGTTGTTGCCTTTTTCATCCTCATCATCCTTGTCGTAACACTTTTATTTTGGTTATTTTTTTTAAGTTGTTTCACTGCCTATACATCATAGAGAATTGTTATGTTTGTTCCTTAAATGACACTAACAGCTAGACAAATTATCTGCTACTGCTAAAATAATGCAGCTACTACAGGCTGTTTGCTTCTTAAGAGAGGCTATATACATGAATAACCCAGCAAACATCACTTTGGATCACACCTGTCATAACACTTATCACTCCACTGATCGGAAACATGATGACACTCCTTACTCTGCAAAGGCAAGGTTAATTTCATCAGGGCATTCCTCTTTTCTGAAGCAGTGATGAGAGCTTAACACTCTCTTAGTGTGCAACGACTTACAGTGCGTCTCTCCCCTGTACTGCTACCTGCTTGACCAACAAAGCAAGTAAGTGTTATACTAAAGATCTACATTGTCAAAGCGGGGTTGGTAGTCATTGGGCGTACCCACACCTGGCCGGAAACTGACCAGGGTTGTGTACCCTGTTTTGGCAGCTGACTGTACCTTCATCATGTCAGCAGGGCAGGTGGGCAGGGTGAAGAGAGATGCTTTCTTACCACATGGTGCCATTTGGGGCACGGATGTACCAGGAGTGGGGTCTCTTCATTCACTGTTTCCTTGAGCGAGAGTGGGCAAGGACACCTTATGGATTGAAACACTTAATTATATAAGCTACAATTATTTGTAAAATGTATGACATAAAATAACATGGTTTCTATTAACTGCCACCAGTAGGGGTGTGTGCCCTGTAATAGGAGGTAATTGTTATACTTTTACCCATGAAAATAATGCAAATGGTCATATTATTACTTCGGTTGCACACAGCCTCATTGCTTTGCAGGCAATGATAACAGAATTGATTAAGTAGTGATTCACTTCATGAAGAAGTCTCATCATGGACTTGTTAATGATTTGATCATTTGAAGTATGGTGTAGCATCATCGTCTCCTCAAAACCAAGACAGAAGATCACTTCTCTTCAGTTTACAGGAATTTCATTTTATTCATTACACAGGAATATCACTTTTCTGCCTTTTCAGGAATATCACTGGCTTTTATGTCGACTCATGCAGGCCTCTTCCAGGCCTGACCAAAGATGCTTGCTTTCCCAGGACCCCAATGTAAACAGTTGCCTCTTGCAGAGATTGTAAGGATCAGAATTTGCTTTTAAAGGCTCAAAGGAACATAAAACTCAGGAGACCAGACCTCTCAACGTGAACACTGCATTTGATAACGTACCTTTTCACAGGAAACCAATGTTCTTAAAAGAGTCATAAACCACTTAATCTGACGGGTTTATAGCCAATGCTGTCCAGGTACTGCTGTCCGCCAGTACCCGGGCTCGCCTGGGGAAGCTAATGATCCTACCAGCAGACTAAATTCGAAGAGACGACGCCTCTGTGCCAAGTCAAAGAAGAATCCTAGTCACAGTCCTAAAGCCGAAAGCAAACAGCCCCAAGAGCACTTTGTGGTAGGATCGGCCCTTCGCATATTACAACTAAACGTTGAAGGCCTATCTGCAGCCAAGCGAAGCCTTATCGAAGTCCTCGCCTTCCAACATTCGATTGATGTAATCTGCCTCCAAGAGACTCATATTGGCACAGAGGAAGCTGGCCGCTTCACCATCAAAGACTTTGACCTCCTGTGCTATGTTCTACATGCTAAACATGGACGTGCCACCTATGTGCGTTCTGACATAGTTGAAGCAAATCACCTGATAACAACACATTTCTCAGACACCATAATCATTGGTGGCTTCCATATTGTCAATGTGTACAAGCCCCCTAATGCCAACTGGGATCTGCAGGTCTTACCCACCCTACCCCACCCTGCCATCTATGTGGGGGACTTTAACAGCCATCACCCTGACTGGGGGTACCCAGCAGTGGACAGTGATGGGAAGGCACTTTCAGACTGGGCATCCAGAAATGACCTCGCTTTGATATACGACCCCAAACAAAGAGGAACCTTCCACTCTGCTAGGTGGAAGAAGGACTATTCTCCTGACCTGTGTTGGGTCAGCTCTTTGAATGGGGAGCCATATCCTACACAGATCCTCATTCTTGATGATTTTCCACACAGCCAACACCGGCCCCTGCTTGTACACATTGGCCTACAACTTCCAGTCATATACAGCCCAAGGAAGATGCGCTGGAACTTCCGCAAAGCCAACTGGAAGAAATTCAGTGAAACTCTGGACCGGAGCGTTGTTACCATCCCACTCCACACCATCACTGTAGATGAAGCATACAACCGCTTCTGCAGCGCAATCTTCAAGGCTGCCCATACTGCAATCCCACGAGGCTACCGACCCCTCTATGTCCCATGTTTGGACGGAGAAAGTGCTGCCCTCCTACAATCCTATCAAACATCAGGGGACCCAGAGATAGCAGACCATCTCATTGAATCGCTAAATACAGCTCGGCGAAAGAAATGGGAGGAGACAGTTGCTGACCGGAGCTTTACCCACTCTAGCAGGAAATGTTGGAGCCTCATCCGTCGCCTAGGAGCTGCACAGAAGCCCCCTAGCCAAAGCCGAGCATCCGTCACACCCAACCAAGTTGCATCCCACCTACTGACTATCGCCAAAGCACCCCAAGACAAAGACACCAAAAGAGCAGTTACAACTGAGCTAAAAAAACACCAAAAAATGCCTGTAGAGGAAACGAACCCTGAACCCTTCGAGGCTGCTGAACTGGAGAAAGTCCTACAGAGCCTGAAATGTGGAAAGGCAGCAGGATACGATAACATCTTCCCAGAATTCATGAAAAATCTTGGCCCCCGAGCCCTAACCTGGTTGACACAATTCTACACAAGGATCACACAAACAAACTCGATCCCAAAGAAATGGCGGACAGCAAAGGTCATTGCCATCCCAAAACCTGGCAAAGACCACAAATTACGAGCAAGCTACCGCCCAATCTCCCTACTCAGCGTTCCTTACAAAATCATGGAGCGCCTAATTCTGCAACGCATTTCCCCAGAGGTAGAGGATATTCTAAGTGTGGATCAAGCAGGTTTCCGCAAGGACCGCAGTACAGGAGAACAAGTACTGGCCCTAACCACCTTCATCGAAAATGGCTTCGAGAGCAGACTGAAGACAGGGGCTGTGTTTCTCGACCTTACAGCCGCCTATGATACGGTCTGGCACAAAGGCCTCCTCCTGAAACTTATAAAGGCGATCCCTGCTTGGGCAACAGCAATTATAAAAACCCTGCTGACCAACCGAAGGTTCAGAGTCCACCTCAGTCAGAAGACAAGTGCATGGAGAATGCAGAAAAACGGACTCCCACAAGGCTCAGTTCTAGCTCCAACTCTGTTCAACCTCTACATAAACGACCTGCCTACTACAAAATCCCGCAAATTCACCTATGCAGACGACATCTGTTTGGCATTCCAAGCACCAGACTTTGAACCACTGGAACGGGTGCTCACGGAAGATCTTGCCAAACTGGACCAGTTCTGCAAAATCTGGCGCCTAAAACCAAGCCCAGCAAAAACCGTCTCCAGTGTATTCCATCTCCACAATGCAAAAGCTGCCAGAGAACTAAACATCCACCTGAGCGGACTCAAGCTTAAGCATGCCCCAAATCCAACTTATCTTGGAGTGACCCTTGATAGGACCTTATCCTTCAAGGAACATCTAAAGGGGACGGCTGCTAAGGTGAAGGTACGAAACAACCTGCTCTGCAAGCTCGCTGGTGCAAAATGGGGGGCGGCAGTCTCCACCCTGCGCACCTCAGCACTGGCCCTTTCATACTCTGTAGCAGAATATTGTGCCCCTGTCTGGTCCAGGTCATCTTACACACACCATGTAGACACCCAGCTCAACACAACCATGAGAACTATAACTGGAACAATCCGCTCAACACCACTCCCCTGGCTCTCTGTACTGTCAAACATAGCCCCTCCACACATCCGGCGAGCAGCATTAACTCAAAGGATGCTCCAAAAAGTTAAAGATTCTCCTCACTTACCAATCCATGCAGATATCTACACTCCACCCACTGCCCGACTTTCATCCAGACGGCCGATTTGGAAAAACCCTCCCCCAGCTGACTTTACCATCCAGACAGCTTGGCAAGAGGAATGGGAGACCAAGGAGGTCCCAAACAAACAGCTGGTGATAAACCCCAACCAACAGGTCCCGGGCACCAACCTCCCAAGGAGACAGTGGTCTACACTCAATCGCTTCAGGACTGGACATGGCCCCTGCTTGGCCAGCCTTTACAGATGGGGCAGTAGCCCTAGCCCACTGTGCGCATGTGGAGAGGAGCAAACAATGGAACACATCATAGAGGCTTGCCCGCTCCAAAGACTGGAAGGAGGATTACACACCCTCCATACAGCAAACCAGGAGGCAACTGCTTGGCTTAAGGACTTTGCATTCGCTAAATAAATAAATTGGAGTAATGGTATAAATGCATGATCACCATATATTAGCCAAGTCATTTAATTTAGTTAGATTTTATATTGAGCATTTATTTCATAAGAACTGACTGAGTGTTGATTTTCCCTCTGAAATTTCATGGGATGGTGTCTTCATTTGATTGGCTGCTCTCAAACAAAGAAGAGTTCTCACATTGGATAGCAGCCATTTCAAACTGCTTCTGAAAAAGCCGATTGGTCAGTCTTGTGACTACATAATCAGTTTTATGACCCGGCGAGGTAACTTTAAAAGAGAGAAGTCAGAGATCAGAAAAAGTTAAGGAAAAGTAGAAGTAGAGACAACAGGCAGGAAGATTAGAACAGCAAAACGGTGATAAGATTAAGAATTAGAAACACAGAAAGAAGAAAGAAAGAGATTTTGAGAAGGATTAGGAACTAAATTAAGATTAAAGAAGCAGAATAGTAATCTAGATCTCAGAAGAAGACTTTATTCCACCGTTTCAAGGCCCTGTGAAGTTTTATTTTATTCTCTGTGTGTTTGTCAAGTCTTTCGTTATATTCAGGTCACTGAGGAGAAACCATTTTTCTTTAGAGCTCGTTCCTTTTAGAGAATCAAATTCTCAAACTTTTTCCTTCACCTCAGAAGCCATTCTTATCCTAGTAAATGTTTTTCTAACATTATTTTTCATGACTTTTCACGCCATTAAAGGGGACCTTTAATTTGCCTAGTTTAAAGTGAACAGAGACTGAGAAGATTTTCCTTCAGTTTTTGGGTCAATCCCGCTACAAGAGACCTCAAAATTTGGATTCTTTTCCAAGGACTTTTCACGCCGCCCTGAGACAAACCACCCACGGCTGCAACTGTCTGCTTGAAGGGCCCCCCAGCTGAGTTGTCACCTCCACGGCCGTGAGGATAGCAGCCGCTTCCTCCGACGTCCTAACTTCAAAACCCAGCGGTACCGACCCGCGGAAACTTGGACCTACGGCTGTGTGTGAGTGAAACTTTTATTTCTCCTATCTGCTGGGTTAAAACGTGATGTCCTAACAATTAAATTACAATTGAATATGGCCCGTATTTCAGGGCTCAATTAGTCTCTCAGCCACAGGATAGGACTGTAAACTGAAGGAAAACTCTTAGTCATTTTTAAGTAACTGCCCTTAAATTTTTGTAGATTAATTCAGGAGTCATTTTTAGATAATTAGCTTATGAATTTTCCCCATAAAATTGCGTTGTTTTGTTAAAACATTCCAGCCTCATTTACCGTTGAAACATAAGTCTAGTTCCTCCGTGGTTCTGCAGAGGTGTAACGCTGGATTTTATGTTCAGGAACCCAATATCAGTTGATGTGATATATTACGCTGTTGTCATCTGAATCTGTTTATTCATCATTTGAACGCCATGCCATGTAACCTGAATGAGTTTAATAAAAGAGTGAATAAGAGCAGTTGAAGCGTTTTCCTTTCGCATATACAGGTTTCCTAATCACGGCAGGACAAAAACTCACTGAAACTTTGAGACTGATTCATTAAGTAATTTAAGGTACAAAGTTAATTAAAATTAAAGTTAATATTATTGTCCGTTAGGACTGGTGCCCCTTTTACGAGTGCTTTTATTTAATTTAGCGGGTGTAGAAGTGACGGTTTAACTCCGCCCCCTTTCACACCCACTATTAAATAAAATAAATAATTCCTGTACCTTACGACAAATATTTTATAGGCAATTCACCCTACAATGGTGATGAGGCTGGTTCATGTAAACTTAGTGATATGTCTTCATACAACTTCTGCAGATGATGAGGATGGTGAAAGGGGCGATACTAGCCTAAGGAGTATGAAGTTTGCAATATTGTCTAAATCTATTTTGAGTTTTTCCATATCATTTTCTATGTTCTTATTTTACACAGTCTAAAATTGATTTTGATTATATTACACATATTCACTTTTAATGACATATTCATACACATATTCTATACACATTCCTTGTTTAAGTTTTAACCATCTCATAAGATTGCTGCTAGTCTGCCAAGACACATAAAAACATATAAATCTGTACACCTATATATGTATATCTTTAAATCATTATTCATTATTATTCAATTTACTTTACTACCACTTTGTTTGATTATTTTTCTTTTAATCATGATGCTTTATTAAGCATCAGTGGGGGAATATGATAGAAAAATTCCATATTAGGCATATTATTATTACATTATTATTCTTATATTATTCCGTGACTTTCCCATTTCATGTCTGATATATTTTTGGTGTTTCTGTGAGCAATTATCCTCTATCTGTGGCCTTCAGTGGATGTGCGTGTGAGTGAATGCAGGTCAGCAGAGACGTAAAGGGTGACCTAGATAATCTCTTTTGTTTTATTAACCTGTTCTGTTAAGTTTCTGTGACCAGGAATAGATTAGATTTATAGACACTTAGATTGCCTTCAGGAGATGTCTCCAAGATCCCTCAATGACTTCTCCCCTTTGTTTATCTATCCTTACAGCTATAAAAATAAATAAATAAATAATTTTTTTTTTTTTTCTCTCGGCGCCACACGAGTAGGCTGCCTTTTGCAACAGCGGCTCGATTCCGAGTCTTTTTCCCTTCCTCTCTCTTTTGATTCGTCTTTTTTTTTCACCCCACTTATATCACGGACACACAGATCATCCCAAATGTCTCCTGAGCCGGTGGACGGAGCCACTGTTTATAGCAGGATACGATACAGCAGGGAAGAGCTGCTAGCATTCAACCGCCACCCGGTCCCATTGGAAAAACTCGACATACCGAGAGAACTGAGGCGAAAACACCGCGGTTGCCGTGCTGGAGTAAGGCGGAGGACAAAAAATATAAGGTACAGACCCTCCCTTCCATCTGTTGTCATGGGAAATGTACGGTCGATACTGGGAAAGTTAGATGAGCTAGCGGCTATTTCCCGTTATGATAGCACATACCGGGAGTGCTCTCTCCTTTTGTTTACTGAGACGTGGCTAACTGAACTAGCAGCAGATGCTAACATTGAGCTGGAGGGTTTTCACATGATACGAGCTGACCGAACACCAGACAGTGGCAAAACTAGGGGCGGTGGAGTGATAATGTATGTTAACAACAACTGGTGCAGACCGGGACATATCACTGTTAAACAACGACACTGCAGCAAAGACATTGAGTTGCTAGCTGTTAGCATGAGGCCTACATATCTCCCGAGAGAACACTCACACGTGATCTGCATTGTTGTTTATGCAAATCCGACGGCGAACGCTGGGACAGCGCGTGACGTTATCCATTCAGTAACCAGCAGGCTGCAGACAGAACACCCAGATGCTCTTCTCCTCATCTCAGGCGATTTCAACCATGTTTCACTATCTCCCATTCTACCCACGTTCACCCAGTATGTCACATGCCACACTAGAGACAATAAAACACTGGACTTATTCTACGCAAACACTAAGGAGGCGTACACCTCATCACAACTCCCCCCACTCGGGAGATCGGATCACAACTTGGTTCATCTCCGGCCGGTGTACAAACCCCCTAGTGCACAGACAACCTCCGGCCATGCACACTGTGGAGTTATGGTCTGAGGAGACAATGGACACTCTAAAGGACTGTTTTGAAGCCACCGCCTGGAAGCAGCTCTGCGATCCACATGGTGAGGACATCGATGGCCTCATTCACACCTTCACGGGCTACCTCAGCTTCTGTGTGGACAAATCCGTTCCCACCAAGACCATACGGCGTCACTCAAACAACAAACCCTGGATCAACCCTGAGATAAAAACACTTCTGAGAGAGAAGAAGAGGATCTTCAGGTCGGGGAACAGGGAGATGCTGAAGTCCGTACAGAGGGAGCTGAGGAGAAAGATCAGAGAAGGCAAGGACAGCTTCAGGAAGAAGATGGAGGACAAGCTGCAACAGAGCGACATCAGCGGGGTCTGGAGAAACCTCAAAACCATCTCGGGGCTCCAGAATACCTCCCCCCAGGCCACGGGGGGCAGGGAGTGGGCGAACAACCTGAATCTGTTTTTCAATAGATTTGACCAACCGCCCTCCCCCCTGTCTGCACAACAACCACTGCTGCCTCTAAAGAAATCAAGTCCTGCTGCCCACTCCCCACTCCACCAACACCCCCCCACTCCCAACACACAGCCCCCCATCCTGACCCTGACCGAGACCCAGGTGAGGACGGAGCTGAGGAAGATCAAAGCGAGGAAGGCGCCGGGACCGGACGGCATCAGCGCAAAGCTCCTCAAGTCCTGTGCAGACCAGCTGTGTGGGATTGTGACGTATATCTTCAACATGAGCCTGAAACTGGGGAGGGTACCACAGCTGTGGAAAACATCTTGTGTGGTACCTGTACCAAAAACTTCCCACCCCAAAGACCTGAACAGCTACAGACCGGTGGCCTTGACGTCCCACTTGATGAAGACCCTGGAGAGACTGCTCCTTGCTCACCTCCGCCCCCTGGTGGAACCAGCGATGGATCCACTCCAGTTCGCCTACCAGCATGGCATTGGGGTGGAGGATGCGGTGATCTTCCTCCTTCACCGTTCTCTGTCCCACCTGGAGAAGCCCGGGAATATGGTGAGGATCATGTTCTTTGACTTCTCCAGTGCTTTCAACACCATCCAACCGATGATCCTGAAGGACAAGCTGCTGCGAGCAGGGGTGGACCAGCACCTGTCATCATGGATCCTGGACTACCTCACAAACCGGCCTCAGTTTGTGAGAACCCGGGACTGTGTGTCCGACACGATCATCAGTAGCACGGGGACCCCCCAGGGAACGGTGCTGGCTCCCTTCCTGTTCACTCTTTATACTGCAGACTTCTCACACAACACAACACACTGCCATCTACAGAAGTTCTCTGATGACTCTGCGATCGTTGGCCTCATCTCCAATGGAGATGAAGCTGAGTACAGAGGGCTTATCCAGGACTTCGTGGACTGGTGCCATCGGAACTGCCTCCAGATCAACGCGAGGAAAACTAAGGAGCTGGTGGTGGACTGCCGCAGGCATGGGCAGCCCCTCACAGCACCAGTAAATATACAGGGAACAGACATCGAGATGGTGACATCCTATAAGTACCTGGGTGTTCATCTGAACAATAAACTATACTGGTCACACAATACTGACGCACTCTACAAGAAGGGACAGCGCAGGCTGTTCCTGCTGAGGAGACTCAGGTCTTTTGGTGTACAAGGGGCGCTGCTGAAGTCATTCTATGACACGGTGGTGGCATCAGCCATCACTTTTGGAGTGGTCTGCTGGGGCAGTGGCATTACTGCAGCCGATAGGAAGAGACTGAACAAACTGATTAAGAAAGCTAGCTCTGTCCTGGGGCAGCGCCTTGATCCGATGGAGAAGATAGGAGAGAGAAGGACGGTGGCTAAACTGTCGTCTCTGATGGAGTCCGAGTTCCACCCTATGCAGGACATACTGGATGCACTGAGGAGCTCATTTAGCAGCAGACTACATCATCCCAGGTGCACAACCGAGAGGTTTCGTAGGTCCTTCCTACCAACGGCTGTCAGACTGTACAACCTAAGCAGGGCTGCTCGCAGAGATAGCAAAAAGACGTAACAAACTAATAGTTTTTTGAATGCAAAAGATGCAATAGACTTACACAATGGTCCCCTCCGGCATACAACTAGGAACATACCGGTCGCTATGGAGGGTGAGAATATGTATGGGCACATAATCATACCATGTAGGATAACTAAGTAGACGGTCATGCTGTTTCATCCCATCTAGCAACAATGCTCTGCACTGTGTGTGTTTATATAGTTACATATTTATTCCATCTAGCTACAATGCTCCACACTGTGTTTTTATATATCTACATATTATTCCATCTAGCTACATTGCTCCGCACTGTGTGTGTTTATATACTTGCATATTTATTCCACCTAGCTGCAATGCTCCGTACTGTGGGTGTTTATATATTTACATATTTATTCCATCTAGCTACAATGCTCTGCACTGTGTGTTCATATACTCATATATTTATTCCATCCAGCTACAATGCTCTGCACTGTGTGTCTGTGTGTGTGTGTGTATATATTTATTTTATAGTAATATGTACATATGTATATTAGCCGCTCTTGCTTGCTTGTTTTTTTCTTGCCTTCTGATTGTTGCTCTGAGTGTTGCTATCCCTGTGCTGTTGCAATCCTGGAATTTCCCCGTTGTGGGACTAATAAAGGCTTATCTTATCTTATCTTATCTTAAATAAATAAATAAATAAAAAACACCAGACTTAGAAATGTATGGTCAGAGATTCGCTGTGTGTGGACTGAAGGCCATGCTCACGTAATCTCTCCCCCAGTGGCCATGGGTTAAATAAATATACTTACATTCAAACATTCCACCTGATTTTTGACTCATAATGATTATGCTGAAAATTATTCTATCAGTATGTCATCCAGGTACACGAATACAAACGAGCCCAAAAAGCCCCTCAGCACATCATTGATGAACCGCTGGAACATTGCCGGCATGTTGGTCAACCCAAACAGCATCACCAAGTATTCGAAGTGACCACTAGGAGTGGGGAACCCCATCTTCCACTCATCCCCCTCTTTAATCCGGACCAGGTGGTAGGCATTGCGTAGGTCCAGCTTAGTGAAGACAGTGACGACCTGAAGGGAATCAAAAGCAGAGTTGAAGAGAGGCAGAGTGTACTTATCTTTCACTGTGATGTTATTAAGCTCCCTAAAATCAATGCAGGGTTAAAGGGAGCCATCCTTTTTACCCACAAAAAAAAAAAAAAAAAAAAAAAAAAACAGCCCCCACCGCTGATGAAGTAGGCCTAATAATGCCTGAGCTTAGGGACTCCTTAATGTATTTGTCCATCGCCTCTCACTCCGGGGCAGAGATACTGTAAAGTTGGCTAGATGGCAAAGGAGCTCCCGGCAGGAGGTTAATTGCGCCGTCATAAGGGTGGGGGGGGGGGGTAGAGAGAGAGCCTTTGCTTTACTGAATACCCGAGCCAGGTCATGGTACTCAGGGGGAACCGAGGAGAGGTTGGGCAGGTGAGTGGGTGGGGAACATATAGGCAAAGAGGGAGAACCAGCTGCAGATTGTAAACAAGTACTTAAACAAAAGGTACTCCATGGAATGATCCTCCCTGCCTCACAATCAATAACGGGATTATGGAGCCTATGCCAGGGATAACTCAAAATGACAGGAGAGGCAGTAACGGGTAAAAAAAAAAAAAAAAAAAAAAAACTGAGATGCTCCCGATGGTTACCTGAAACCAAAACTGAGATGGGGCAGTCTGCTTGGAGATAGTAGTAAGAGGCACGTTGGAAAGTGCAATCAACTTCAATGGGGTCTTCAGATTGTGACAGGGAAGTTTCAGCCAAGTCGCCAGACTCTCTGAAATAAAGCTCTGTCCAGCGCCTGAGTCAATGAGAACCTTAGTGGAGATTTCAATGTGACCATGTTGAAAACAAATAGGTAAGATCAGTTGTGTAAGGGTCTTAGCTTTTACTGTGCCCGTTAGTCCCCCTACTGCGATGAACTGATCCCCCCTTTTGGCTGATTGGGACAGCACGTGACCTCGTGATTGGCACTGGCACAATACCTGCATAATCCGAGGTCGCGGTGGTGTTTTCGTTCTGCAGGGGGTAACTTAGAGCAGCCCACCAGCATAGATTCACCAGCATCAGGAGATTCAGAGGGAAGGGGGGCAGGGAGAGGAGACTGAGGGGAAGGACGAGACTGAGAGCCCGAGCGATTAGAAAAACGGTGCTCACTAGCCCGCTTCTTCAGCTGATTACCGATACTGATGGCTAAGGAAATTAATTCATGTAATGAAGAGGGTTTATCTAGATGGGCCAATTCATCCTGAAGAGAAGGACTGAGACTGTGTGGAAAAAATGCTACAGAGTGAAGCGTCCTCCCACCCCACCTCTGCCGCAACAACCTGAAAGTCAACCGAGTAGTCAGTTACAGACCTGACCTCCTGCCGAAGGTTAAGGAGACGGGTGGTGAGAACATTGTCCCAGTCAGAATGATCAAAAACTTTAGTAAACTGAGAAATAAATTGATCATAATCGTAGTTGGGACAATCGGGACGGGCCATTACAGCATAAGCACAAGCTAAGGCCGGTCCCTCCAATAAATTAACAACATAACTGATTTGACTGTGGTTTGTAGGAAAATCCTCCGGCACCCGCTGAAACACAAGACTACACTGGAGTAAGAACCCTCGAGCCTCCCGCAGCTTACCGTTAAAGTGGGTAGGTGTGGGAACAGATGTAAGCCGAGTGTGTTGCACAGGAGGAGAGGTGGAATACGATGGCCCGGCTGAACCCCTGCAAGCAGTCCGGGAGGGCAATGTCAAGGTATGCTGGTCGAGCCGAGAATTAATTTGAGTTAATTGATTTAAGATCACTTGCTGCTGGTAAGCAAGCTGATCGAATCAAGCCTCCATGGTGTTAAGTCTTTGTGCAGTAGCACTGTCTGCTGGGTTTTCTACACGGAGACATAATTACATGATTACATGAAAACCCAAGAGCAGAAAACAGACTCAATTAGAATCACAATGGTCTTTATTAATAAAGTGGATGTGTGTGGAAGTGTGTGCTTGCAGAGTGGGAAAGGTCTGGCAACCCTGCAGACAGAGGGGGGAGAAGAGAATATGAGTTTCTCTGCAACAATAGACTGAATTGGCTGAATAATTAATGAGCTTACGGAGCAGGGGAAGCAGCAGAAGCACAAAGAAGCAGCTCTGTCCTTTTCCAGATTACCAGGGTCCAGCTGAGGTGAAGAGGTGCCCGTGCTGATAATTACAGTGCTGGATGCAGGTGAAAACCTCCACTGAGGGGGAAAAGGAGAGAGTCAGTCCGGGGAAGCAGAGGCACTTACTGAGCATGGAGAGAGGGAGGGGTCTCCAGCACATGGGCTGAGATCTGGACCGATGCCTAGAGCTGGGAAGGTCCGCCTGGAGGTTGGTCCACCTGTGCACAGGGAAGAGAAACAGGAGAAGACAGGAGAAGAGGGAGATTTAATTACAATAGAGGTAGCTTACAGTTAAGTTGGGGAGATGAAACTCCCAGATGATGAGGTGCGAGATAACTTGGATGAAAGGAAGGCGAAACCCCCTGCTGAAAAGAAGGGTAAACTTGAGTAGAGGAGTTCCTTCACCCTATTGGAGCGTTGACATCTCCGTGAAGGACTGCAGGGCTTCATTCCTAATAAAGGCAGCCTAATTAGTAGGAGCAGGAGTGGATGCAACTGCAACTGTGGAAGATAATTAGTGAACAGGGAAAACACACAGCACGGATCACCACAGAGATCAAAACTTGGCCAATGTTGGTGGCTAGGTACCATGCTAGAAATTTTGCTTTGGCACACCTCATTCACTTTTTCTTGGCATTTTCAGATTAAACAAAGGGTCCATCACCACAAAGGTATTGTGGTTTGTTAATCAACACCATAAATCCAACTCTAGCACTGCGTATTTGTTATTAAACAGATGTGAAATCACTTCATAATGTTTTTGCAGACTTTGTAAACTGAATAGTTTTGTTTTTTTTTCAAAATAATGTAATAATATTTGTATCTATATACCACCTTTCAAGAAACCCAAAGCACTTTACAATGAAAATCAATTATTCATTCACTCCAAAGGCAAACAATGGTAGCAGTAAGCTACTACTGTAGCCACAGCTTCCCTGGCGCAGACTAACGGAAATGTGGCTGCCAATCCATGCCAATGGCCTCTCCGACCACTACCAAACATTTGTACACATACATTCCATGTCATGGACACTGGAAGCAAGGTGGGTAAAGTGTCTTGCCCAAGGACAAAATGGCAGGATGGATGGGGGGAGCGGGATTGGAACCGCCAATGCTCTGATCATTGGATGACTTCCTCTACCTCCTAAGCCACTGTTGCCCACATTTCCCTCCCCCGTTCTATTTTTGCTGAGCACCAAGCTGGAAGGCAGGAAGTTCCACTTTTACATGGTCTTTGGCATGACCCAGCCGGGACTTGAACCCCGATCTCCTGATTGTGGGGAGGTTGCTCTACCCCTAGGCCACCATCCCGGTGGGACTTCCAGGTAAGGTAAGAAATCTTTTCAAACAGCACCTCACTGTGGAAATTAAGGTATCCAACACCATATTGGAATTCTCACTGAGAGGTGACAGTAAATTACTGTTAGTAATTAACAGTTAATACTGACCGGGAGTGATGCAGTCTCAGTTCACACATTTGTTCTGATAATGTGGTGTTGGCTACTGCTGGCCTTGTGGCATGTGGTTGGGCCTGGTGGTCACCAATTCTGGCATTTTGGCGGGGGGGGGGGGGGTTGACACAAAACTGTGGGACAGTGAGATTTGTATTTATTTATTTATTTTTGTGGAAGAAGGGGGGCATGATGCATCATTTTGGACAGTGTAGATTTGTTTTTGTAGGGGATTTATATCATCCACTGGAGTCTTATTCTGTCAGGTCAAGCATTGGCTTGCTTTCGACTGGATAACCATGAAAACTGCTCCTACCTGTCTAATGGGTCGGGCCGTCGGTGACTCAACCGGCAACTCCGCCCTTCCAAGGGTGTGGAGGGTGAAACAGGGCATCCTGGCAGAACTAAAAAAATATCTGCCACAGGTCTGTGGTGGACCACTCCCACTTACACGGGGTGAGACTGGACATCCTGGCAGATAAACAACACATCTGTCGCAAGGTCTGTGGTGGACTGTGCCAGTTGGTGCATCGTGACATGCACTACACAAAGAGTAGAGATAAACAAACCTATCATCTGGTCAGTCACTGCAACAGATACTGGAGTCAGTTTGTCTTGGTCTGTCCTTTCCACTGATAATACCTCTATCTGCCAAGAATGTGCTGCTAGTCCAGCAAAAGCTAGCGGTACTCAAATACTTTGCAAGCAGTTTCATCAAATGGTCAGTAAAAAAATCAACTCATACCAGCTCAGACATCACCCGGGTTAACAAGGTCTGTACTGATCTGTTCACACTCCGACAGACAGCAAAAAGTAAGTTAGGAGCAGGAAGACAAAAGAAGAGGGAAACAGTAGCCTTGTGTGTAGCAGAATGGAATGTACACACTCTGTTCGATCAACATCAACATCAACATCACAGCGCCCAGAAAGACAGACCACACTTGTAGCCCTGGAAATGAACAGGTATAATATAGACATAGCTGCACTTAGTGAAACGAGATTGCCTGGATATAACAGCTCGGAAGACCATGGGTACATCTTCTTTTGGAGTGGGAAATCAACTCAAGAAAGGAGAGAAGCAGGAGTAGGCTTTGCAGTTAGAAAGGAGATAGCAGCAGTGCTTGATGAGGAACCGGTGCCAATCAACAACAGGATAATGACTATGAGAATCCCACTACAGTGGAAGGTGTATGCCACACTCACCAGCGTGTATGCCCCAACAATGACCAACACAGAGGAGGCAAAGGAAGAACTCTAAAATGATTTACGTGAAACTACCAGGCATGTACCAACTGATGACAAGCTGATCCTTGTTGGAGATTTTAATGCTAGAGTTGGTTCAGACACTGAGAAATGGAAAGGAGTGCTAGGCAGTCATGGAGTAGGCAAATGCAATGCTAACGGAGAACTTCTACTTGCACTATGTTCAGAGTACAACCTTGTGATAACCAACGCCCTATTTTAGCACAAGATCACACACAAGAAGACATGGATGTATCAAAGATCCAAATGCTGGCACTTGTTAGACTACATCATAGTAAGGCAGAGAGACATAAGGGATGTATTGGACACCAGAGCAATGAGATATGTGGAGTCTGGTACTGGTCATGTTATGCTGAGATCTAGATTAAGGATTTGCAGATGAAAACAGCACTGTAGGATGGGTGTGAAGCCACCACAGAAGCAAAACACTAGTGCACTGAAAGGCCAAAAGAAGCAGGAAGAACTTACACAGGAAATGGATGAAAACTTGAAAGAATGGAAAAGCAACAACTCAGAGAATGACATAGAGGAGAAATGGGCAACACTGAAGGATACGGTGTATCAGACTGTGAGTGATGTTTTAGGCCACCATGAGAGAAAACATCTAGATTGGTTTGACGAGCATGATGAACATGTGACGAAACTACTTGAAGTGAAGAATACAGCTAGGCAGGAAAATCTACAGTGTAACACAAGGTCAAAGAAGAAGAAATACTCAAAGGCTCAGAGTGAGCTACAGAAGTACACCAGAGATGAAGTCCAACTGGTGGGATGAAAAAGTGGAGGAACTTCAAACTGCAGCAGACATGAAGGATATGAAAACATTCTTCACAGGGTTTAGAGAAATCTATGGCCCTAAACCAAGAGGATTGATCCAACTAAAGGCTTTGGATGGTGAAAAGGTTTTCCAGGAGAAAGACAAGATCCTAGACAGATTTGCATACCACTTTGACCAACTACTAAACAACCCTGGGGAGCTCGTTGAAGAGGCTAAAGAAGCTCTAGTGCAGCAACCAGTTGTTTCAAGTCTGGATGAACCACCAAATCCTGATGAACTTATGGCAGCTATCAGGACAACACAAGATGGTAAAGTTCCAGGAAGGGATGGAATTCCAGCAGAAGTGTGGAAATTTGGTGGTGTTCAGCTGACCTCCTGCCTGCACAAGCTCATCCAAGAGATATGGGATGCCCAGAAAGTACCTCAAGACTGGAAGGATGCAAGCATTGTGCCTTTGCCCAAGAAAGGTGAAAGGAAAGATTTGGAAATTACCGAGGTATATCACTGTTAGCCACTGTTGGTAAGATTCCCTCATGTGTACTACTGAACAGACTCAATGAACACATCTCACAGAATGTACTACTGGAAACCTAGTGCAGCTTTCGAAGTGGATGAAGCACAATGGACATAATTTTCTGCTTGAAACAGGTTCAAGAAAAGTGAATCGAACATAACATGCCGCTTTATGTAGTCTTCATTGACTTCAGTAAAGCCTTCGATACTGTATCGTGACAAGGACTTTGGCAGGTACTCAAGAAATATGGGTGTACAGAGAAGTTTGTCAACCTGATCGAGGTAGTCCATATAGGTATGCAAGCAAACATGGCAATGAGTGGTTCAGTATCTAAAGACTTCAGTAAGCAACGGGGTGAAACAAGGGTGTGTGCTAGCACCTACATTCTTCTCGCTATATTTGGCAGCCATGCTTGAGGTGGCCTTCAAAGACACTTCAGAAGAAGTATAGATTCAAACAAGGAAAGAAGCAGACTTGTTCAATGTGGCACAGTTTAAAGCTAAAAGAAAGACATCAATAAAGGTAGTAAGAGAAATGCTCTTTTCCGACAACAGTGCTCTAGTTGCACACAGTGCAGAAGATATGCAATCTTTAGTGGAGAAATTTGCAAGAGCAGCTAACCAAGTCAGCCTCAAAATCAACATCAAGAAGACAGAGTGCCTTTATCAACCACTAAAGTTTCAGTTATCAACATCACTACCAGAAGAGAAAGAAAGCCACTAATCAAGTTTAAGACTTTCAAGTATCTTGGGAGCACTGTTTCAGAGAATGCTTGGCTGGAGGATGAACTATCTCTCAGAATGGGAAGAGCAAGTGCTGTGTTTGGAAACTTGAGGGAGAGACTGCGGAACAATCGGCATGTGTCTATCTGTGTGAAATGCAAAGTGTACAGAGCGACAGTACTGGCTACTCTATTGTATGGTAATGAAACTTGGACTGTCTACAGGGTGAAGGTAAAGAATCTCCACTCATACATGATGAGACACCGTCGAGGCATAATGAACATCTCATGGAAAGACAAGACAACCAACATAGAAGTGCTGAAACAAGCTGGTCTACCATCAATGGAGGACATGCTAATACAGATGAACCTTAGATGGCTTGGACATGTCGATAGGATGAATCACCAGTGTTTCTCTTGGTAGTTACTCTACTCACAGTTATGTGAGGGCAAATGCAATCAGCGTAGACTAAGGCCCAGATTTAAAGACACTGTTAAAAGAAACCTGAAGAAGTTGGATATAGACAGGAGTTCCTGGCAGCGGAAGGTGAAGGACAGAGCTGCGTGGAGGAATCTGATCAGACCTAAATGAAACAGTCATTGTTGCACATGACAGACTGGTATGATGATGATGATGAATTAACAATTACATGAACACCTTTGAAGCGGAGTGATACATTTCCATTGAAATATTGGAGTGCAATTATCTTGGAATATAGTAACTTCTGGAAACCCTAACCCATCCATCCATGCATCCATCCATCTTCTACTGCTTTTCCGGAGGTCCGGGTCGCGGAGGCAGCAGTTCAAGCAGAGAAGCCCAGACTTCCCTCTCCCCAGCCACCTGCTCCAGCTCTTCAGAGAGGATTCCAAGACGTTTCCAGACCAGCTGGGAGACATAGTCTCTCCACCGAGTCCTGGGTCTGCCCCAGGGTCTCCTCCCAGTGGGACATGTCCGAAACACCTCAAGTGGGAGGCGTCCAGGAGGCATCCTAATCAGATGCCCATACCACCTCAACTGACTCCTTTCAATGTGGAGGAGCAGCGGTTCTACTTTGAGCCTCTCCCGGATGACTGAGCTCCTCACCCTATCTCTGAGGGTGAGTCTAGCAATCCTAGGGGAGAAAGCTCATTTCAGCCGCTTGTATCTGTGATCTCGTTCTTTCGGTCATTACCCAAAGCTCGTGACCATAGGTGAGAGTAGGAATGTAGATTGACGGGTAAATCGACAGCTTTGCCTTAGAACTAAGCTCCCTCTTCACCACAACAGACCGGTACAACGTCCGCATCACTGCAGATGCTGCTCCAATCAGTCTGTCAATCTCTTGCTCCATTTTCCCCTCACTCGTGAATAAGACCCCAAGATACTTAAACTCCTCCACTTGGGGCAGGAGCCTGTCCCCAACCCACAGAGGACAATCCACCTTTTTCCGGCTGAGGACCATGGGCTCGGACTTGGAGGTGCTGATTCTCATCCCAGCTGTTTCACACTCAGTGGCAAACCATCCCAGCAAGAGCTGTAGGTCATTGCTGGATGAAGCCAACAGGACAACATCATCTGCAAACAACAGAGATAAGATCCTGTGGTCACCAAGCATGATACCCTCCATTCCCTGGCTGCGCCTAGAAATCCTGTCCATAAAAATTATGAACAGGATCGGTGAAAAAGGGCAGCCCTGGCAGAGTCCAACTCTCACTGGGAATGACTCCCACCGAGTGTTGGCAATATGAACCAAACTCTCACAACGGTCGTACAGAGACCGAATAGCTCGTAACAACAAGCCCGATACTCCATACTCCCGAAGCACCTCCCACAAAAAAAACATGAGGGACGTGGTCAAACGCCTTCTCCAAGTCCACAAAACACATGTAAACTGGTTGGGCAAACTCCCACGAACCCTCGAGAATTCTCGAGAGGGTAAAGAGCTGGTCCGATGTGCCACGGCCAGGACGAAAACCACATTGCTTCTCCTGAATCCGAGGTTCGACCAACAGCCGGACTCTCCTATCCAGTACCTTGGCATAGACCTTCCCAGGGAGGCTGAGAAGTGTGATCCCTCTAAAGTTGGAGCACACCCTCCGGTCCCCTTTTTTGAAGAGAGGAACCACCACCCCGGTTTGCCTTGCCAAAGGCACTGCCCCCGACCTCCACGCAATGTTGCAGAAGCGTGTCAACCATGGAATCCCTAATGTCAAATCAAATTGCACGGTCGGAACTAACTATTAACATTATTTAACAAAAGAGATTATTGTTAGCTTCCATCCAAATAAGGAATACTCAAATATAAGCACAACTGAAAGACTGACAGGGGATATAGTGTTTCTCCACTTTAATGAGAAATTGCAACAGTCAGGCTGCTGATAGGTTGCTAATTCCAATGCACACAAGCTTTTCAAGTCTACATTTAAGCAGATGAGTGATCATGGCAACAACAACAGTAAGTACCTAGGAACTATAAAAATCTCTGTCACACAAATGGTTCTGGCTGTGAGGTATCCCGACCATGGCAAATTATGTGAAATTGTAATTATCCCAACAGACAGGCACAGTAATAGGACATAGGGATATTAATTAAAATAGGGCAAAAATGTGACAACCATTAAACTATTAGCATGTCAACAAAACTTTGGTCATTGTATGGTAATGTATAGTGGGGAAAATAAGTATTTAACACGTCAGCATTGTTCTCATTAAACATACTGTTTTTCTGATGGGAGTCATTGGCCGGAAAATTTCACCAGATATCAGTAACAACCCAAGTAATACATACATACAAAGAAATCTGTCACGCGGTGACCCTCGCGGGCCACCATAAGACGCCAAAAGTCTCCAGTGAGTTTTGCATTTGATGTTTTATTTTAACAAAGGCAAAACGAAAACACAAAGCTGTGAGCCGCTGAGGGCAAAAACACACACTACAGGATACAAGGGACCGTAGGGCTAACCCCAGCCACTACGACCTTAACCATGAACATAAACAAGAATATAAACACAAACCTGACACGAACGAGGACCAGGAATGTTTGACGATACTCCAGCAATCAACTGCTGCCAGAGCCCACTAATAAAGCCGGTCACTAACGAGCAGTGATGCCAAACAGCTGATCGACCTTGACAGCCGGAAACCCCACGGAGCACTGTCACAATAAGAGCCCGGTGGAGGCAGAATGTAATCCACAGCTGTCAAGGCCGGCAGAGATAATACATGGCCCGAGCGCGGACAAGATCGATGCTCGGATCGTAACAGCACCCTCCCTCCGAGGGCGGGCTCCAGAACGCCCATAGTCATCCATGCCACCCCCCCACCCCCTCCAGGGTGGTCGGATGGGGGCAGGCCCAGCAGGAGAGAGACATAAGCCAAGAATCAGCACAGTGCATCAAAGAGAGAGAAAAAAAAACACTCAAAAAAAAAAACACATGAAACCGTAGCACAGACAGAATAACAGAAGATACAACACTCACTAGGGAAAAAAAAAAACAAAAAACAAAAAAAACCAACTATACAAAGCACGATGATAAAAAATACCATATACCCAAATCAAATACACACAGGACACATGAGACAACTGCAGAACATAAATCACAAATTCCCAAAGTACACAAATAATAATTACAAGAAACAAGACACAGGATAGCAAAAAAAAAAAAAAAAACTAACAAAAACCCCCCCAAAAAACCAGAACAAATACTGGATCAGACTACCAAAAAGAAAAGACCTCTACACCCCCCCCCCCTTCCGACAGTTCGTGCCGAGCGGCAGAGACCAAGAGCCACAGGAACAGTTCAGGCGGTCTCCCTGCTTCCAACAGCTGGCGGGTGGTCATGGGGGGCAGAACATGACCGGGTGGCTTATCATAGTCCCAGGCCCAGAAAGTCCACTCCTCTGGTGGCCGAACCAGGTCGCCCAGAAAAGCACACAACATATCGGGTGGCCGACCCGAGGCGCCGAACCGGCGAAACAGTTCCGCAGGTGGCTGAACCAGGTCGCCCAGTAATACACATGACGAATCGGGCGGCCGACACGCGTCCCTCAGCCACCA
Organism: Pholidichthys leucotaenia; assembly: GCA_020510985.1. NCBI lineage: Eukaryota > Metazoa > Chordata > Actinopteri > Cichliformes > Pholidichthyidae > Pholidichthys > Pholidichthys leucotaenia. The sequence goes on along the minus strand of CM035839.1, from coordinate 333,675,832 downwards.
GTACCGGGGGAAAACAGCCTGCGGCAGCCTCCCTGGCGAGAACAAAACACAGGAGAGCCGGGGCGAGCGAAAAGGGACCCCCATGGCCCCCGGCGATGATGCACAAGGGCGATGACTCTGTAGAGGGGACAGAAGACCAAAATGAGCCCATACCGAGCCAGGCGGCAGAAGGACTACCGCTTTTCCACCGTCCTCGGACCACACCAGCGCTGCACCTCCTCTGGACCCCGATTGGGCCAACGCAGCTCCCGCGATGGGCCCCGATTGGGCCACAGCGGGTCCTGCGCTGGACCCCGATTGGGTCCTGGCTGCACCCACATCGGACCCTGATAGGGTCGGTGCAGTGCTGCTGATGACCTCCACCCCCGAACCTGGAGCTTCCAACTCAGCGACCCCGACTGGCTCCATGCCAGTGACACTGCAAGGAAGCTCAGAACACACAGAAGAACCGGGATCAGTATAACCGGCAGCAACAGAACCCAGTGAGACGAGCTTGGGCGCGGCAGACGGCTGCCCCTCACTCGCCTCCCCGAGAGGCAGGAAAAATGCTCCAAAACAGGGGACAAAGACACAAGAGGGAGCACTTGCCTGCACTCGGGTTCTGTTGCCGTCCAGGACTCCGTCGATCCAGGCTCAGGGCGAAGAAGTTCGTGAACAGGCTCCAACTCAGCTGCGTCGGGCTCCACAGCTGGCAAGATGGTTTCCGCAGCCCGAGGTTCCTCTCGCACAGATGTCCACGCCGATGACCCGTATGGCGTGGAGGCAGGGGACCCTCGACCCACTGGTTCGGCACAATCCGGCGAGGAGACCCGGGGATGCTTCATTGTCGGCACAGGTTCCGGGCCGCAGTCCGCTCTTCTCCTCCATCCACGACGTGGCTGCAGGTCCGGATCCAGGCTTTCCAGCACTGCAGGCCCCCTCCTCCTCCGGCGACGTAGAACTGGCGTCGCGGACCACTCGGCAGAAGAAGGCACAGAGGCAGCGGGTTTAGGAATTACAGTTACAGCAGGTGGCGGGAGCTCGGGGGGCTGCGAACCCCGAACTCCGCCCCCAGAAGTCAGACAAGGCAGATCATAATTATGGTGGAATGAATGAATTTGCACTTGCCTGCCTCCTGGGGAAAAGATGGTGCCTGCTGCAGCGGGTGGAGTTCTCCTTCTATCCCTCCGGGAGGTAACGGCGGGCCCCTCGGGGCGACGAGGAGGAGCCGCTCGGGAAGGATTGCTGACGGGCCTCGCCGAAGCACGACTCACAGCACTCCCAGCTGCAGGGAATGATGTCGAAGAGGAGGACATAACAGCCGGGGGGATATGGGCATGAGGAGCTGACAGCACAGCTAGAACAGATGACCCGGGGGTGACGACTGCGGGGGTTCCCTCCTGTCGTGATGTGAGAGATGCGGCCAACTGGGAGGCTGGGTTCCTCCGACGACCCGGAGCTGGGTCCGGACGGGATTCTTATTGGGACTTGGTAGGAGCATGGCGATGAGGCCTACTGGCCAACAGTGTGGCGAAGGACCCAGGAACACATGGCGCTGGGACTAGACGGGTGACAGGAGCTGGATTCCGATCCACTGGTCTCCTGCTGGGTTCTCCCTCCAGCCTATGGATCTCCACTCTCGCCAGGGATGCTGTCCTCGCGGGAGGTGGAGGGGTTTCCTGGAGTGCTTTAACCATCAGTTTGCGCTGTGCCACAATCCATGATAACCTCTCGCTTCCTTCCGGAGTAGAGGTAAGGTGGTAACTGTGCAGGGCCTGCTGGGCGAGGCATAAGTGGTAATCAGCCGCTTCGGTGGGCATGAGACGGGCGGCTTCCGCAAGATAGCCGTCAATCTCCTCCAGCCACTCAAGACAAAAACCACACTCGCGGGCGGGCATCTCTCTACCAAGTCCAACTAATGGGGAAAGACTCCACCCTACGGCAAAAACTCACAGTGAAAAGGCGTTTCGGTGTGGCGTCTCCGTTTAGACGTCCTTGGCTGGAGTATACTGTCATGCAGTGACCCTCGCGGGCCACCATAAGACGCCAACAGTCTCTAGTGAGTTTTGCATTTGATGTTTTATTTTAACAAAGGCAAAACGAGGACACAAAGCTGTGACCCGCTGAGGGCAAAAACACACACTACAGGATACAAGGGATCGTAGGGCTAACCCCAGCCACTACGAGCTTAACCATGAACATAAACAAGAATATAAACACGAACCTGACACGAACGAGGACCAGGAATGTTTGATGATACTCCAGCAATCAACTGCTGCCAGAGCCCACTAATAAAGCCGGTCGCTAACGAGCAGTGATGCCAAACAGCTGACAGCCGGAAACCCCACCGAGCGCTGTCACAATAAGAGCCTGGTGGAGGCAGAATGTAATCCACAGCTGTCAAGGCCGACAGAGATGATACATGGCCCGAGCTCGGACAAGATCGATGCTTGGGTCGTAACAAAATCAAGGCAACTGTGTTCACAAAACAAGTTATACAGTATTTAACAAAGTGGAATGACATAGGGAAGTACTGTACATGCTTGGTGAAATTCATTTAATATTTGGTTTAAAAGCCTTTGTTTGTATTAACAGCTTCCAGATGCCTCCTGTATGGAGAAATTAGGTGCAGGCATTGCTCAGGAGTGATTTTAGCCCATTCTTCCACATAAACTGTCTTCAAATCTTGAAGGTTCCATGGGCGTCTTCTATGAACTCTGATCTTCAGTTCGTTCCATAGATTTTCAAATAGATTAAGGTCAGGTGACTGACTGGCCTATTCTAGCAGCTTTGTTTTCCTTCTCTGGAGCCAGTTGAGAGTTTCCTTGGGTATGTGCTTGGAATCATTGTCTTGCTGAACTGTCCACCTTTGTTTCATCTTCAGCATCTTGGCAGATGGTAACAGGTTCTTATCAAGGATGTCTCTGTACATTTGTCCACTCACCTTTCCTTCAGTTATATGTAATGTTGAAGTGATATGGTTTTTTGGGGCTGATGTTCAGTGCAATTTCTCCTCCAAAGATGTTGTGTGTTGTGGCATCCAAAAAGTTCAGTTTTAAACTCCTCTGACCAGGCTATATTCTTCCAATATTTCACTGGCTTGCCCAAATGTTGTTCAGCAAACTTTACACAAGCTTCAGCATGTTTTATTTCAGCAATGGAGTCTTGCAAGGTGAATGAGCAAAGAACCCATGTCAGTCGAATGCATTCCTTATTGTTTTCTTTGAAACAGCAGTACCTGCTAACTCCAAGTCTTTCTGGACCTCTCCATGAGTGGTCTTTGGCTCTTGGATCACTCTTATGATAATTTTTTGACTCCGGTGTTATGATCCCTGGTGCACCATTATGCAGCGCACCAAGGGAGAAATGAAAAATCCAACCGCAGGAGAAGATTTGTGCAATTTATTAACAAACCCCAAAATAATAAGTGCAGCAAACAGTCATGCAAAACACAGAGTGCTGAAATGATTGGCTTAAGGCCACCAGACTTATAGGGATGCCTCCTGGATGCTCTACTGCCCAGCTACGGGAATGCCTAGTGCCGCTGAGCTGCAGTCGGCACGGGGTGAAAGACAAACATGGATTTATGGTGCAGGAGCAATCCGGGGCAGTCCGTGCAGCCCGGTGGATGAAGGTGAAGCAGGCTGACAGCATAACGAAGGTAATAGCATACACAGAGGTGCACGCTGCCGTGTATGAATCTCAATGCTCTGACGGTCTCTTCCTACTAACACAGCGTTTAAGTAATAATCATACTAAGGAGGGAAGAGACCGTCGGTGTGACTGAGCGTGAACTGGGCATAATTGGAAACATGTGTGCATGAGTGAGTGAATGAGCGCATGAATGGGAATGAATGAAGTGCGTGTGTGTATGTGTGCGAAACACCCAGTAATAAGGATCAACTGGCGATACTGATAGGAGGAGGGGGGTGTGCCCGAGCTGTCAGGGATCAAGGACCCAAAGGACTCCCTGAAGCGCCTGATGGAAAATAAATGGAGAAGCGGGCCAAAATAACCACGGGTAAGAACTGGGTTTGGGACCGCCAAACCCTGGTTCATGACCCCCCTCCCCCCACGGGTGGGTACTAGACACCCCCATACCACCAGCTGAACCCCAAAACACACCACTAGGGAACACCCCCCCCTTTCCAGAGACAAACAATTACCCAGGGTGGGAGGTGGGGGAAAACAGGTTAGGAAGGAAGCAACTGGTGAATACTCCAACAAATAAAATGCAAAATATAGGACAGTGACCCTCCTAACAACCCCTATCTAGGACACTAACCACCCTCCCCAGGAGTCCAAAGTTCAAGGGGTCGATCAGAGTCCCAGGTCCCAGGCATGGTGAGGAGTAACTGATCGGGTGGCCTGCCAGAGTCCCTTGTCTAGCAGGCGGCCTGTAAGACAGCGTCCGGCGGCCTGCCCGGACCGATGGGCCACCCAACCCGAAGGCTGACCAGCGTGGTGGAGCCACCAGGACCGGAGGGGAATGTGGAGAGGCAGCCTACCCACCAGGGAACCTCAGTGGCCAAACCAAGGCATAGGAGCCCCCCTGCCCTCCGAAGCTTGGAGCAGGGGGACCATAGTACCCGTGAGGATCCCGGTCTGGGACCTGGCGGCACCCGCGATGGTCCCAGTCTGGGACATGGCTGCACCCGCAATGGTCCCGGTCTGGGATGTGGCTGCACCCGCGATGTTCCTCGTCTGGGACGAGGTTGCACTGGCGGTGGACTCCGGCTGGAGCTCTGCTGCGCCAGTGGTGGACTCTGGGTGGAGCTCTGCTGCACCGGCGGTGGACTCAGGCTGTACTTCTGCTGCACCGGTGGTGGGCTCCGGCTGGAGCACCATTGCACTTGCAGTGGTCCCCATCGGGGACCTCATTGCTCCCATGGTGGCCTCTCCAACAGGGGAGGTAGGGCTCTCTACGACCCCTGGCGTTAAACCCAGATACTCGGCAACCTCTGGCGGGATCAGCTTCTCTCCGGCGACCCTGGCAAGGGGCTTCAAACCTGGGGGGAGAGAGAAAGAGACCAAGTCAGGGTCTCTGGAAGTGGCAGAGCCCGGTGAGATGGCCCTGAGAGCTACTGTGAGCTGCTCCGGGCCCTCCTCACCTTGAGTAGGGCAGTATGACTTTAACATGGACATATGAGACACTGTGGAGCAGACTTGCCTGAACCCAGGCTCCACCGCCATCCAGGACTCCGATGACTTGGGGTGCGTGGGTACCGTTGGTCCGCCAGGTGCTGTATCCCCATCAACCTCCTCTGGGACAGCTAGCCCCGCACCGTCATCCGTGGGCAACCCAGGTTGTGACAGCTCCTCTCCGGCGACCCTAGGAAGGAGTTTGAAAGAGGTGGGAGAGGAGAAATGGTTAGGGTCGCCGGCAGCGGCAGAGCCTGGCATGGGGAATCCAGATGCAGCTGGGGGCTGCACCCAACTCTCCTCCCCAAGAGCCAGACAAGATCTCTCAATAATTGAAAGGTGAACTACAGGAGAGAATATTTGCCTGTGCTTGACCTCTACTGCCGTCCAGGACTCCGACGATGCCGACGATGATGTTCGGGGTCCTGTCGGCTGGAGGTCTAGTCCGGGGAATGACTCTGCTGTAGCGGCCCCCACAGCAGGCATGATGGTGGTTGCAGTCTTGGTGCCCCCATGCACCGTCTTCCACACCACCAGCTCCTCTGGCGTGGTGGCTGGGGATGGCCTTACGGCTGGTCCTAGCACTGAACCCTCCAGGGCCTCTGGTTCCTCTCCCCTCGAGCGACCAGATTCCGGTGCCAATGAACTTGTAGGGGCACAGAGAGAGGGTTTGGAGAGATCAGTCAAAGGGCTACTATATGCCGCTGGGGAGGAGCACTCAAGGGACTGCAAACCTCGAGTCTCCTGACCAGGAGGCAGGCAAAATTGTTCATCAACAGTGAGGGTGAAATGAGGAAAAACTTGTCTATTCTCCTGGACCTGAATGTTCCCATCGGCCTCTGAGGCATCTCCTCTCCTCACTGCGCATTCCTCCTGGATCAGATGGTCGATGAGAACGAGCAGGCCCAGTCTCTCCTCTTCCGTCCTCACATCTATGGATTGGGTGGGCGCCGGCCCGAAGGACGGAACAGCCACTGTCCGTGAATCACGTCCTCGGTCCTCCCTCTGATGGCACTCCTCCTCGATCTGATGGTTGATCATGGCGAGCAGGCTCAGTCGTTGTTCCTACGTCATCACATCCTCGACCTGAGCGGCCCCCGGCCCCGAGGATGGAGCTGTCACAGCCCGTGAAACATGCTCTTGTTCCTCCATCTCGCAGCACTCCTCCTCAATCTGGCAGTCTATTAAGGTGATCACCCCCCATGTCTCCTCTTCTGTCATCGCATCAGGGGATGAAATGTACCCAGCCTCTAGGGATGACGCAGGAGTGGGCGAGCCACGGGAGGAGGATGTCTTCTTCCGCCAGAAGCGCTTCTTCCAACAGGAGGAAAGCTCCCGCTCCACATCCGGCTGGGGAAAGAAGAAGGAAAGGATGGCATCCACCCTAGGAATGATCTGGAGGCCGGGATGACGCCGCCTGACGTCCTCAGCGATGAGCCATGCAACACAATGTCTTTGGGGAACTTTGGCCACTGAGCAGAGAAGAGTACTTCTTCCAGGAGGTCCTGTGCTCTTTGCTCCTCGTCCGTCCAGACCACCATGTTGTTGTTTGGGAAGAGAGTGAAAAGAAAAAGAAAAAATGCATGTCTATTCTGCTGGGTTTTTTTCTTGCTGGTCGGAGCATTCTGTTTTGATCCCTGGTGTGCCATTACGCAGCAAGAGAGGAATGAAAAACCCAACTGCAGCAGTAGATTCGTGCAATTTATTAACAAACTCCAAAATAATAAGTGCAGCAAACAGTCATGCAAAACACAGAGTGTTGAAATGATTGGCTTAAGGCCACCAGACTTACAGGGACGCCTCCTAGATGCTCCACTGCCCGGCTACGTGAATGCCTAGTGCCACTGAGCTGCAGTCGGCACGGAGTGAAAGACAAACATGGACCTACGGTGCAGGAGCGATCCGGGGCAGTCCGTGCAGTCCGGTGGATGAAGGTGAAGCAGGGTGACAGTGTAACGAAGGTAATAGCATACACGGAGGTACCCACTACCATGTATGAATCTCAATGCTCCGATGGTCTCTTCCTACTAACACAGCGTTTAAGTAATAATCATACTAAAGAGGGAAGAGACCGCCGGTGTGACTGAGCATGGGCTGGACATAATTGGAAACATGTGTGCATGAGTGAGTGAATGAGCGCATGAATGGGATTGAATGAAGTGTGTGTGTGTATGTGTGCGAAACACCCAGTAATAAGGATCAGCTGGCGATACTGACAGGAGGAGGGGGGTGCCCAGCTGTCAGGGAGCGAGGACCCAAAGGACTCCCTGAAGCACCTGATGGAAAATAAATGGAGAAGCAGGACAAAATAACCACGGGTCAGAACTGGGTTTGGGACTGCCAAACCCAGGTTCATGACATCCAGTGTCAGAAATCTTGCGAGAAGCTCCTGGTCATGGCTGGTTTATGGTAAAGTGATGTCCTTTCCCATTCCGAATTATGGCTCCAACAGTACTCACTGGAAAATTCAGCAGTTTAGAAATGCACCTGTAACCAATGTCATCATTATGTTTTACAACAATAAGGTTGCCAAGGTCTAGAGAAAACTTTTGGCTTCTACCCATCATGAGTTCTTTGTGGTGTGACAATCTGATATTCACAGACCTTTTTTAATGCTATCAGTCAAGACTTAACCAGCACTTAAGGCGGATGGGATGGCTTCCTAAATTCTGATGGATTTCAGCTGGTTTCTTGGCTTTCTATGCCTGTTTGCACCTCTTTTTCTTCATGTGCTCAATACTTGAAGAGTTTGTTTGCAAAAACCGATAAACACCACTTCCATGAAAATTTCATTCTTTACATCAAACAGCTGTTAACATTACCTATGAATGAATGAATGAATCTTTATTTATTTATTTCGGATAGATTAAAAGTACAGATTAAAAAGAAACAGAATAGTATACCAAAGGGGGAAAGAAAATCCAACAAGGTCAAATTAGACAATAACTCCTCTGATTATACAGTTCAACATAAGTTATCCGAAATGGGTGATGGCTGAAGCCGCAGCTTATATTGCCCACACATATTCCATCCAAGTATTCAAAAGAAAAACAAAACAAGAGCGATTACAATTCAGAACATAGCTAACATTACCTACTTATAGAAGTTCAAATCAGTTTGTCTCAAAAGCCGATATGTCCTATTTTATAGACGCTACAAATTCATGTTTTGGGTTTTTTTTCAAAAGCCGATAAACGCTGGGAGCATTTTTTACAAAAGCAGATAACTCCACAGGGCAAATCCGCGCTTGGTATTTGGGTCACATGACTCATCTTGGCTGCCTTCTCAGTCTGCTCTGACTGATTTTCCTGGCTGTGTTCGGAATGTTCACTCACTCACTCACTCACTCACTCCCTACTTGCTATATAGTGAATTTAGATATAGTGGACTATACAGTAAACTCAATATAACAATAAAATTAACCGCTTTCTGACACTGCAGGGCTTGTTTTTGTGGCACAGTTAATGATGTCATCATGTGAGACAGTAAAATGTAACAGATTAACGGTTGTTTAAAAAAAATGAATACCTGCATGTAATTTGTAGAAAATATGTATGAAATTAAATTGTTTTTGCTGAATTATTAAATATAAATACCATAAGGTAGTAAATGTTGTGATGTGAAGCTCTTCTCTCACTGCTCCACTGGCTGAGCTGTGCATTCACTATATAGTACACTACAGTATATGGGGAAGGAGAGAACATTTCGAACACAGCCCCTGCTTGCTGTAGTGATTTCCCTGCCAGGTTTTTTTTTTTCTTTTACAATTTTGTTGCATTTTATGTCAAAGATGGATAATTTTGATGAAGCAGATGAACCAGTGATACATTCACCAGTAGGGCGCAAACGAGGTCGGAAAAGTCAACAATATTCAGATTTCTTGCTATTATCTTCTATTATCAAAATTCTTGCTACTTTGCTGCTGTATGTCAGCACATTAACATTAACCGCAACCATATGCACAAATGCCATATCTGCTGCTGTCTGTCTGTCTGTCACTGCAATACTGATCATGTGCAGTCCTGTTACTATCTGCACCTACACTACCACATTGAACTGCAACTACAGGTATTCTATCTCCAGTTGTCTGTGCATAGGATTTCTGGGTTTTTTCATTGTTAATGGTTTATCTCAATTTTGCACTATGGGAGGTCTGGGTCTTTCTTGTCGCCATGCACCACGGGTTGCATTACTGTACATATTGTTTATTTTACTGCTGTTGTTGTTGTTTTCTTTTTTCCAGCCTTATTCCTTTTCTTTTTATACTGTGCACACCAATGAAGAGAGACAGAAACGCCATTTCAATTCTCCTGTATGTCCTGTATGTATAGTAGTATTGATAATAAAATCTTTGAATCTTGAATTATAGCTTTATTATAGCTATATTATACCATTTTGCTGAGTGGATATGCCGAAACCAGTGTGTCAGTCATACTACATTGATGCTTATAGACATTCAAGTACTGTATGTTCCAAAAAAAAAAAAAAGTGTGGTTTTTGGGACTTATGTGTTTTTGGAAAAAAAAAAAAGATCCTAATAAATTGCCAAAAAGTAACAATGAGTTGATATTTGAATGTTTTGCTTTATTATGTCTGAGATACTCATACTGTATTTCAAGTGACCCTGTCTTAGAAGCTGATTTGGAAATAATAACACCTATAAACCTACAGATGAAAAAGTGTTTTTTTCTCATTTTGAACACAACTGGACTTAACTGTTTTTGCAAAAGAACTTTTCACTTATTCCCTTTGTCATTCCATTTTATTAAATATAACTTGTTTTGTGAACACAGTTGCCTTGATTTCTTTGTACGTATGGATTACTTGGGTTGCTACTGTCATGAACTTAGGTTTGGTAGTCCCAAACCCAGTTCTGACATGGTGGCTATTTGGTCTCTTTGCCTTGTTTATTTTCCATCAGGTGCTTAAGGGAGTTCTTTGGGTCCTCCGCTCCCTGACAGCTCGGCCACACCTTCTCCTCCTGTCAGTGTCACCAGCTCTTCCTCATTATTGGTTTTCACTTACTCACACGCGCACACATTTACTTCTACTCAGCCAGTCCACGCACTCCCTCTCATTATGCACACCAGTGATCTCTTTCCTCATTAGTATTGTCATTACTTAAGCGCTGCATTTGTGGAAAGAGATCGCCGGATCATTGCGAATCAACACAGTTGCTATTTCCCCTCTGTGTCGTTGCCACCACCCACATCTAGAAGCCCTGCCAAGTTTTATTCGGTGCTGCTTCGCACTGGGCGGCATGTGTTATTTTCCATTCCCTACGTTGTACTTTCAGCCTGACTATCTAGTCTTCTCTAACATTACCTGACGCCTGCTCATTACCTAATGTAAGTGGCTGTTCCTGTTTTGCCTGCTCACTCCGGACAGCACGGACCTCCTCGGACTGCTCCAGCCCATAAGTTCATGTTTGCCTTTCTCATTTCATTCTCATTTCATTCTCTCCCTGGGGCTGTTGAACATCGTAAAGGTTTTCCTGGTACTGTTTGCTTGTCAAGATCATTAACTGTAGCTGGATTGAACTTATTATTTCTGTTCAAAAAAATTGCACGCAATATACTCTGCAAGTAGGTTTTAATTCCTTCCTCCGTGTGCTACGTAAAAGCGCACGGGGATATCATAACAGTTACTGATATCTGGTGAAATTCTCAGGTCAATGGCTCCATCAGAAATATGTTCAATTAGAAACATTTTGATGTGTTAAATACTTATTTTCCCCAGTGTACATGGTTACATATGAATTCTTAGCTCTATTTAGCAGTAGAAAGTGTTCTGAGTGTGTGCTGCAGTAGCATTCAATTGTGTGTGCATGTTTCTTTGATGTCTGACTTTTTTCTTTATATCCACCACCCACTTCAAAGTAAAGAGATCTACCGCTTGGTTGCCAGTGGATACCCTAATACTTAACTTTATACTGTCAGTTACACCAGATTATTTAATGGTTCTTTCAACACTACAGAAACAAAAATGATCAAAGAAAATGGAAATTCACACCCGAGGTATAATATTGAAAAAAATTACACATTATTAATTTAATTTTAAAAATAAAATACAATAAAAATAAAGTCATAAAAATCTGTTTTGATACTGTGTAGTTAAAAGTTAAGAGTCTTACATAAATGGATAATAAGTGCCTCACTGAAACATTGCCATCTGTTATCATCATAGTTGACAGACCTTCTGGTGGAGAAGAAGAAGAAGAAGAAGAAGAAGAAGAAGAAGAAGAAGAAGAAGAAGAAGAAGAAGAAGAAGAAGAAGAAGAAGAAGAAGAAGAAGAAGAAGAAGAAGAAGAAGAAGAAGAAGAAGAAGAAAGTGGATTTGTCACAGTCTTGGGAATACTACAGCTTGCCCAAGGGACTGCTAGAAAAAACACTTTATAACTACTTTTATAAAAGGGAACACAATAGTAGCTAGAGGAAAATCTGATTATTAGGATCACTATGCAAATATGTACTTGAATCTGGCATTCATATCACTCCATCTTTTTGTAGAAAAGGCTTGGAAAGTGAGAATGCTTCCTTTAGGGCTTCTGCAAAGCTTAGATAGAATGCTAATATCAGTGCTGCTCCAGCAAATGTCTCCCATTTCTCTCATACAGTATGTACTGTATATTTGTCAAGAGTGTGCAATGGCCCAAGTTAATTTGGTGAGATGTATTCTTTCTCTTTCTCTCTGTTACATCTTTAATTTGCTTTGGTTATTGAGTTCACAGTAACGCTAACAGCAATAACTGATACCCACATAAGTTAAAGTGGATATTAAAGGTTAAGGGGCAGATTTAAGCTGGGTTCACACTATAACGTTTGGACCAACTTTCACTGACGTTTTGAAAAATTAGAGAAATCAGTCCAAACGTTGGTGAAATTACATTTGTGAGCACTCACCAACTTATACAAACTTTTGCTAGCATTTGCCAGCGTTGCATTCAGCATTGTCAAACTTTTGCCAACTTAGGCTAGCGTATGTGTAGCAGTTGTCCACTTAGGTTAACTTAAGCAAAGGAATACTCAGCGCAGTTAAGCTGACATCAGCGTCAGGTGATGCTCATATAAAGATTAGCATTTGTGGAGGCTTCCTGCAATCCTGGACCTGATTTTTTGGGTGGATTCACACTACAAAGTTTGGACCAACTTTTCAGCATGCTGAAAATTTGCTGACATTTGAAAATAAACATTTGTTAAGGCTGTCCTCAATTTGTAATCGTTCCTAAGTGCTGGGCTAAGTTTTGCAGAGTTCGCCTAAGTTAGCCTAAGTTAGGTTCCATTGGAAAACGTTGACTGAAATGCTGGTTAAAACACACATTTTTAGATCAAAACTCAGTTCAGACATTCAGGAACAAAAGAGAAATAGAGAGAAAGGGAAGTTGAAAAAAGAAAATGTATATGAAAGAGGACAATGTAGAGTATTTGTTTGGTGATAACTGAGATGATTTGAGGTTTAAACCCAGGAGCAGACAACAGACTCGATTAGAAATACAATGATCTTTATTGAACGTACATGTGCGTGCCTGCGTGCGTGTGTGTGTGTGTGTGTGTGTGTGTGTGTGTGTGTGTGTGTGTGTGTGTGTGTGTGTGTGTGTGTGTGTGTGCTGAGCAGGAGGAGTCTGGCTACCCTGCAAGAAAGAGAGAGAGGGAGATATGAGTAATCTTGTCACACACTGATGAATTAGTGGAATAAATAATCTTATGGCGCCAGGAAGGGTAGGAATGAAACTACTTGCAGCCTTGTTCTTCTCCAGGTAACCAGAGTCCCGTGATGGTGAGGAAGTGCCAGTGCAGATATGTACAGTGATCCATGTAGAGGAATCCTCAGCTGAGGAGGGAAAGGGAAATTCAGTCTAGGTGCTGAGGCACGGGACGCTGATGAGGGGGAGCAGCCTGCAGCTCATGGGGTGAGTCCTGGTCCACTGCCCGGAGTTGGGCTGGTCCACCATGAGGACGGTCCACCTGTGCACAGGTATAGAGGACAAGGAGAGGATACACAGGTTGAAGAAAACAAGTTACAGGCTACTTACGAGTTGTAGAGAGGGAGACAAAACTCCCAGCCGATAAGAAGCAGAGTAGATGTAGCAGAAAGGGAGGTGAAGTTTCCAGCTGACGAGAGAAGTAGACAGCATTGTGAAGCTCTTTCACAGAGTTGGAGCATTGACGTCTCCATGCAGGGGTGGAGGGTCCCACTCCATATAAAGGCAGTCTGATTAGGAGGCGTAGGTGTGATTGGAACCACAGCTGTGTAAGATAATTAGAGAGAGAGAACAAACCACACACACAAAGCTCAGATCACCGTATATATATATGGTGATATATGGTGTATGGCAAGCCGTTCAGGAAAAAAAAAAAATATATATATATACATATTACAAAGAAAAGCTTGGGATATATTGAATGAACTTCTGAATATATTGAATGAAACTAGGAATATATTGAATGAACTTTGTAATATATTGAATGAACTTCTGAATATACTGAATGAAACTGGGAATATATTGAATTAACTTCTGAATATATTGAATGAACTTCAGAATATATTGAATGAAAATGGGAATATATCGAATGAACTTCCAAATATATTGAATGAACTTCAGAATATATTGAATGAAACTGGGAATATATTGAATGAACTTCCAAATATATTGAATGAACTTCAGAATATATTGAATGAAACTGGGAATATATTGAATGAACTTCCAAATATATTGAATGAAACTTGGAATATATTGAATGAACTGCAGAATATATTGAATGAACTTCAGAATATATTGAATGAAACTTGGAATATATTGAATGAAAATGGGAATATATTGAATGAACTGCAGAATATATTGAATGAACTACATTTCCCATCAGCCTTTGGGGCTCCAGTTTCATTCAATATATTCCAAAGTGTTTTGTATATATAGATCAGAGTTTCATTCAGTATATTCTGTGTTTTGTACATATGTGATCAGGACCATTTGTACGTTTAGCATTGTTGCCCGTTTGTGTTCTATGTAAAGAACGGAGATGGAAGAAGTGCAGCTGAGTGAATAAGCAGAAAAGTTTGTTGCAGCCATCCTCAGTAATGCAGAGCTGGTTAACATCCTGGCAAATGTATGTACAGTGGGGAAAAAAGTATTCAGTCAGCCACCAATTGTGCAAGTTCTCCCACTTAAAAGATGAGAGAGGTCTCAAATTTTCATCATAGGTATACCTCAACTATGAGAGACAAAATGAGAAAAAAAAATCCAGAAAATCACATTGAAGGATTTTTAATGAATTAATTGGTAAATTCCTTGGTAAAATACGTATTTGGTCAATAACAAAAGTTCATCTCAATACTTTGTTATATATGCTTTGATGGCAATGACAGAGGTCAAACGTTTTCTGTAAGTCTTCACAAGGTTTTCACACACTGTTGCTGGTATTTTGGCCCATTGCTCCATGCGGATCTCCTCTAGAGCAGTGATGTTTTGGGGCTGTCGCTGGGCAACACGGACTTTCAACCCCCTCCAAGGATTTTCTATGGGGTTGAGATCTGGAGACTGGCTAGGCCACTCCAGGACCTTGAAATGCTTCTTACTAAGCCACTCCTTCATTCCCCGGGCGGTGTGTTTGGGATCATTGTCATGCTGAAAGACCCAGCCACGTTTCATCTTCCAATGCCCTTGCTGATGGAAGGAGGTTTTCACTCAAAATCTCACGATACATGGCCCCATTCATTCTTTCCTTTACATGGATCAGTCATCCTGGTTCCTTTGCAGAAAAACAGCCCCAAAGTATAATGTTTTCACCCCCATGCTTCACAGTAGGTATTGTGTTCTTTCTCCTCCAAACATGACAAGTTGAGTTTTTACCAAAAAGTTCTATTTTGGTTTCATCTGACCATATAGCATTCTCCCAGCCCTCTTCTGGATCATCCAAATGCTCTCTAGCAAACTTCAGATGGGCCTGGACATGTACTGGCTTAAGCAGGGGGACACGTCTGGCACTGCAGGATTTGAGTCCCTGGTGGCGCAGTGTGTTACTGATGTAGCCTTTGTTACTTTAGTCCCAGCTCTCTGCAGGTCATTCACTGGGTCCCCCCGTGTGGTTCTGGGATTTTTGCTCACCGTTCTCGTGATCATTTTGACCTCACGGGGTGAGATCTTGCGTGGAGCCCCAGATTGAGGGAGATTATCAGTGGTCTTGTATGTCTTCCATTTTCTAATAATTGCTCCCACAGTTGATTTCTTCACACCAAGCTGCTTACGTATTGCAGATTCAGTCTTCCCAGCCTGGTGCAGGTCTACAATTTTGTTTCTGGCATCCTTTGACAGCTCTTTGGTCTTGGCCATAGTGGAGTTTGGAGTCTGACTGTTTGAGGTTGTGGACAGGTGTCTTTTAAACTGATAATGAGTTCAAATAGGTGCCATTAATTCAGGTAACGAGTGAAGGACAGAGGAGCCTCTTAAAGAAGAAGTTACAGGTCTGTGAGAGCCAGAAATCTTGCTTGTTTGTAGGTGACCAAATACTTATTTTACCAAGGAATTTACCAATTAATTCATTAAAAATCCTTCAATGTGATTTTTGGGATTTTTTTTTTCCTCATTTTGTCTCTCATAGTTGAGGTATACCTATGATGAAAATTGGAGACCTCTCTCCTCTTTTAAGTGGGAGAACTTGCACAGTTGGTGGCTGACTAAATACTTTTTTGCCCCACTGTAGTGGCCAAAATTCTACCGATGAAGGAATGTATTCAGTGTTCCACCGTGGGGGACACTTCAGTAAAGTTGGCAAGATATTCACAGATTTGGACTTTGCGCATCAATAATTTGTGAACAAAATGCTGTTAAAACACAAACCACACCAATCTAATACATTGGTAAAGTGGACAACGAGCTACAACCTCATTTTCATTAAAAAGAGCCGTCCTCTGAGCTCCAGCAGCTACACTGGTGTCTATGAGCTGGAGTGGGGAAAACGAATGCGCGGGACCGTCTGCAAATTACAACCCCGAGGAAAAAAAAACAAAAAACCCTTAAAATTAAATACTGTCATGATCATAAGGTGTAATGTCACCAGAATCAGTTCATACGTCGATTGTGTCGTTTTGTTCAGACTAAAATGATGCATACATCATTTGCATAAATTTTATTTTTCATAGTTTGGGGAAATATTTATTTTAAAAAATATCCAATAACTTGAAAACTACAAAGTGTGACTTCACCAAAATCACCTCACATGAAATCCATCTTCTTCTAGTCAGACTACATCACATAGTTTGGATTAAAGAAATGTTTTCATAGCTTTGGGAATATTTACTAGGATTAAATTTCAGCATCATAAAGGTTAGTGCCACTAAATGCTGCCCAGCAACTAGGGTCTCCTATTAGTAACAGTTGTTAGTTGGACCAAAAAAAAAATAAAATCATAGGTTAGGGAAATATTTATTTGAAATGATAGTTAAAAACTTCTAAATAGTGCAGCTTCACCAAAATGACCTCACATATCATCCTTCATCTGATGATCATATTATATCATTTAGTTTGGGTAGAAAACATTTTTTTC
Source organism: Pholidichthys leucotaenia (assembly GCA_020510985.1). Lineage (NCBI taxonomy): Eukaryota > Metazoa > Chordata > Actinopteri > Cichliformes > Pholidichthyidae > Pholidichthys > Pholidichthys leucotaenia. The sequence continues at coordinate 333,659,168 of CM035839.1, read as the reverse complement.
ATATTTTTTGGAAATATTTGTTTGAAATAAAATTCAGTACCTTCTCAGGTATTAAGTGCAGCTTCATCAAAATCACCTCACACATCATCTGATGTGTGTGAGGTGATCACAAACGGCGAGCTCCTGTAAGAGCCGTGTGGGGGTGTCTATGCATCTATGTTAACAAGAACTGGTGCGTTAACGCCACATTAGTATCTAAACACTGCTCTCCGTTGGCGGAGTTCCTTATTGTGAATTGTCGGCCATATTATCTGCCGAGGGAATTCAGCAATGTGTTTGTTGCGGCTGTTTACTTAGCGCCGAGCGCTAACGCTAACACCAATGCTAAGAAGGCACTCGGGGAACTGCACGATGCTATTAGTGAAATCCAAACTTCACATCCGGGCAGTTTTGTGGTGGTTGCGGGGGATTTTAATCACACGTGCTTAAAGACTGTGCTCCCCAAGTTTAAACAATGTGTAGACTTTAAGACCAGAGGAGAGAATATGTTGGACTTAGTGTACACAAACACAGATGCATATAAGGCGATACCCCGCCCCCACCTCGGCCTTTGTGACCACATATCCGTGATGCTGGTGCCTGCCTACAAACCCTTATTGAAGCGCAGCAGGCCAGTAGTGAAACAAATCAGGGTTTGGCCAGAGAGTGCAACCTCTGCACTGAAAGACTGTTTTCTGTACACAGACTGGGAGGTCTTCAAAATAGCAGCCTCCCAGGAAGACAAGACAGATGTGGAGGAGTATGCTGAAACGGTCACCAGCTACATTGCGAAGTGCACAGAGGATGTCACTACAGTGAAGACCATCACTATGCGGGGAAACCACAAGCCCTGGATGACCGCAGAGGTGCGCTCACTGCTTTAAGCCAGAGATGCAGCCTTAAGAGCGAAGGACAGGATCGCCCTCCGCTCAGCCAGGTCTGCACTCTCAAAGGGAATTAAGATGGCCAAGCGCGCCTATGTGGAGAAAATCCAGGGACGCCTCTGTGACACTAGGAACACCAAGCAGATGTGGCAGCGAGTTCGGACACTGACGGGCTATAAGTCTAGGCAAGGGGTCGATGATGACGACGCTACGCTTCCAGACAGGCTCAATGACTTCTTTGCACGTTTTGAAGTATCAAACTCGACAATCAGAAGGAGGGCTGGCCCATCCCCACCATCGGTCGGACCAGCTTTTACCATCAACACAGCGGACACACGGAGGACCCTAACCAGAGTCAACCCACGTAAAGCTGCAGGTCCGGACAACATCCCGGGACGTGTGCTCCGAGACTGCACGAGCGAGTTGGCGGAGGTACTGACTGACATTTATAACATCTCCCTGAGTCAGGCCATCGTTCCCAGATGCTTCAAAACCTCTATGATAGTACCAGTGGCAAAGAAACCAGTTGTGTCCTGTCTGAATGACTATTGTCCTGTTGCACTGACACCAATTGTGATGAAGTGTTTCGAACGGCTTGTCAAACCGCACATTACAGCCTGCCTCCCTGCATCACACGACCAGTTTGCATATCATTCAAATCGCTCCACAGAGGATGCTATAGTCACCACCCTGTACTCTGTCATCACCCACCTGGATCAGAAAGACACCTACACCAGACTCCTGTTCATTGATTTCAGTTCAGCATTCAACACCATTATTCCCCAGAGACTGATGGAGAAATTACTCCTTCTTGGTCTGAACACTGTCACATGTCTCTGGATCCTGGATTTCTTGACTGAGAGACCTCAGTCTGTCCAGGTTGGAAACAACATCTCCAACTCTGTCATGCTGAGTACCGGATCCCCTCAAGGCTGCGTACTCAGTCCACTGTTGTTTACACTTCTAACACATGACTGTGTATCCAGACACGAGGGGAACCAGATTATTAAGTTTGCAGACAACACCACGGTGGTGGGACTTGTTCAGAGGGATGAGGAATCAATGTACAGGGAAGAAGTGAGAGACCTGGAGGGCTGGTGCAGGGAGAACAATCTGGTGCTCAACGTGGACAAAATGAAGGAGATGATTATCGACTTCCGGCGGTCAGAGCCTGAACACATCCCCCTCAGCATCGGCGGCCGTTTAGTGGAGAGAGTGTAGAACATCAAGTTCCTCGGAGTGCAGATCTCGCAGGACCTGACCTGGAGCAAGAATTCCTTGGGGATCAGGAAGCGGGCCCAGCAGAGACAGCACTTCTTGAGGAAACTCAAACAGGCCTCTCTCCCCATCTGCATCCTCAGGACCTTCTACAGAGGTGTGGTGGAGAGTGTTCTGACGTACTGCATTGCTACATGGTACTCCAGCTGCAGTATGACAGACAAAAAAGCCCTGCAAAGGATAGTTAAGGGAGCTGAGAGGGTAATTGGAGTCTCCCTCCCCTCTGTCCAAGAACCTTTTCAGAACCGTTGTAGGAGCAGGGCACTGAACATTGCCAAGGACCGTTGTTACCCTCTGCATAAACACTTTGAACTTCTGCCATCTGGCAAACGATTCTGAAGCATCAGAGGCAGAACCACCAGACTGATTTTATCCTACTTTTATACAACCAAGTCAAGTATAGATTAAACACGAATTATTTGAAAATCCTGTCTTAATCCTTTATCTTGGTTTCATGAGATATGCATCTGAGGTGACCTAATTAATCTGCTGCAGACAGAGCAGTCCTAACACTTTCAACCAATCAAATAGCTAAGGTATGGGGATGGTGACGAAGTCACTAGCCAATCAGCAGACATTTCCAATTAGTCCTCCCTGCAGCTGTGGTTTTGGTCTCCAAAACAATTCTCATGTTGAAGATTACTCTAATACTGGATGTGTTCATTGTCATATCTGGACAAAAGTTTCCAACCATGTCCACATTTTCTGTTGGTTTTGAACTGTTGTGCCTTTATTTTGTTATTATTAGTTTGTTGGGTTATGCTCAGGTTCTTAGTTCAGTTATGTTTTCTCCCTGATTTGGTTTATTTATGATTATTGTTTGCATTATTTGTCCTCTCTGTTCTCCAGTGTCCTCTGTCTGCACAGCTCTGCCCATCCTGTTTGTAGCTGTTCCCCTGTTATCTCTTAAGTAGTGCAAGCTGTCTCATGCTAGTGCAATTATCTCTCACCTACAGTGGTGTGAAAAAGTGTTTGCCCCCTTCCCCATTTTTCATTTTTTTGTATGGCTGTCACACTTAAATGTTTCAGATCATCAAACAAATTTAAATATTAGACAAAGATAACACAAGTAAACAGAAAATGCAGTTTTTAAATGAAGGTGTTTATTATTAAGGGTAAAAAAAATCTAAACCCACATGGCCCTGTGTAAAAAAAAAAAAAATAAAAAATCTCCCACCTCATTAAAACATAAATTAATCGTGGTTTATCACATCTTTGGAAAGCTGAGTTCCATTTCTCTAGCCATACCCAAGCCTGATTACTGCCACACCTGTTCTCAATCAAGAAATCACTTTAATTGGACCTGCCTGACACAGTGAAGTAGAACAAAATATCCTCAAAAGCTAGACATCATGCTGCGATCCAAAGAAATTCAGGAACAAATGAGAAACAAAGTAATTGAGATCTATCAGTCTGGAAGAGGTTATAAAGCCGTTTCTAAAGCTTTGGAACTCCAGCAAACCACAGTGAGAGCCATTATCCACAAATGGGGAAAACATGGAACTGTGGTGAACCTTCCCAGGAGTGGCTGGCCTGCCAAAATTACCACAAGAGCGCAGAAATGACTCATTCAAGAGGTCACAAAAGACCCCACAACAACATCCAAAGAACTGCAGGCCTCACTTGCCTCAGTTAAGGTCAGTGTTCATGACTCCACCTTAAGAAAGAGACTGGGCAAAAAATGGCCTGCATGGCAGCGCTCCAAGATGAAAACCACTGCTGAGCAAAAAGAACATTAGAAGAAAAAGGACATAAAGGCTTGTCTAAGTTTTGCCAAAAAAAAAACATTTTGAGGATCCCCAAGACTTTAGGAAAATACTCTGTGGACTGACGAGACAAAAGTTGTGCTTTTTTGGAAGGTGTGTGTCCCATTACATCCGGGGTAAAAGTAACACAGCATTTCAGAAAAGGGACATCATGCCAACAGTAAAATATGGTGGTGGTAGTGTGATTGTCTGGGGCTGTTTTACTGCTTCAGGACCTGGAAGACTTACTGTGGTAAATTGAACCATGAATTCTGCTGTCTATCAACAAATCCTGAAGGAGAATGTCCACACTTGGTTTCTACCGCAGGACAATGATCCAAAACACACCAGCCAGTCCAGCTCTGAATGGCTTAAGAAAAACAAAATGAAGACTTTGGAGTGGCCTAATCAAAGACCTGACCTAAATCCGATTCAGATGCTGTGGCATGACCTTAAAAAATTGGTTCATGCTCAAAACCCTCTAATGTGGCTGAATTACAACAATTTTGCAAAGATGAGTGGGCTAAAATTTCTCCACAGCACTGTAAAAGATTCATTGCAAGTTATCGCAAATGCTTGATTGCAGTTGTTGCTGCTACAGGTTGTCCAACCAGTTATTAGGTTTAGGGGGCAATCACTTTTTCACACAGGACCATGTAGGTTTGGATATTTTCCCCCTTAATAATAAACACCTTCATTTAAAAACTGCATTTTGTGTTTACTTGTGTTATCTTTATATATTTAAATCAACATATAAAGAAATGATTTATGAGCAATATAAAAATAAAGGACAGTAATATTACAATGTGTCTTCAATGAAGAAAGGTTGTTATTGTTGAATATATATGCTGAGTACTATTATTATTGGTATCATTATTACTAGAATATTAGAACAGTATTATAGTATTAGGATTGTTGTTAGGATGGAATTATTTGAAGTATTATGTAGGCCAGGTGGTATTATTATTATTATTATTATTATTATTATTATTATTATTATTATTGTAACTACTATATGGCTACCTATTATTATGGTTATTATTATTATATGGTTACTTATTGTGCCTAGGTATTGTAAGCCATGTGGGGGTATATGGTGGTATATATGGTGATTATTTTTTTTTTTTTTTTTGATTTTGTATACTTTATTGATCCTCAGAGGGGAAATTGAGGGCATCCACCTGGATGGATGAAGCAGCCACAGTACGGCGCTATCCCTTAACCATTCACACACACATTCACACCTAGGGCCACTTTAGAGTCTCCAATTAACCTAACCTGCATGTTTTTGGCCTGTGGAAGGAAACCGGAGAAATCCCGGAGTAAACCCATGCAGATAAGGGGAGAACATGCAAACTCCACACAGATCACTGTTGGTCAGGGGCTGGGATCGAACCAGGGATCCCATGGCCAAGGGTGAGTTGCTGTGCTGGTGCAGTGCTAACCACTGCGCAACCGCACCGCCATTATGATGATGATAGTATTGTCTATAATTATATTAAACATACCAGAAGTATTTATTTATTAATATTACAATTATTATTAGATGCTGGTATTATTGTCAATATAAACTATCACTGTTGGATCATTTCTATTGCATAATTTAATTATAAGATGTATTATATATTATGGTATTGTATAATGAATGTAACTGTGGGATGAATAATGACTAGAATGATATTATAATTTATTGAGTATGGAGAAGGGGTGGGACTATATAAGCGGTGGCTTCTTCCCACTCCTTTTGAACAAGGCATTTTTCTTTTTTAATTTTTTTGTTTTGATTTTGTTTTTGTTTTTTTGTTTTTTTTGTCTGGATGTTCAAATAAAATCAATCAATCAATCAATCAATCAATCAATCAATCAATCTTTGTTTAATATTTCAATTTGTTTGATGATCTGAAACATTTAAGTGTGACAAACATACCAAAAAAATGAGAAACCAGGAAGGGGACAAACACTTTTTCACACCACTGTATTCTGAAGTTCATTCAATATATTCCAAAGTTCATTCAATATATTCCCAGTTTCATTCAATATATTCTGAAGTTCATTCAATATATTCCAAAGTTCATTCTATATATTCCCAGTTTCATTCAATATATTCAGAAGTTCATTCAATATATTCTGAAGTTCATTCAATATATTCGGAAGTTCATTCATTATATTGCAGAGTTCATTCAATATATTCCCAGTTTCATTCAGTATATTCGGAAGTTAATTCAATATATTCAGAAGTTCATTCAATATATTCCCATTTTCATTCAATATATTCTGAAGTTCATTCAATACATTCCAAAATTCATTCAATATATTCCCAGTTTCTTTCAATATATTCGGAAGTTAATTCAATATATTCCAAAGATATATCCAATATATCCCGAGTTTCATTCAATATATTCAGAAGTTCATTCAATACATTCAGAGCTTTTCTTTGTAATATTTTTTTTTCTCTGAAGGGCTATATATATATATATATATATATATATATATATATATATATATATATAAAAACATCTGGGAATATATTGAATGAAACTGGAGCCCCAAAGGCTGATGGCAAAAGTAATTCATTCAATATTTTCCTATTTTCATTCAATATATTCGGGAGTTCATTCAATATATTCCAAAGTTCATTCAATGTATTCTGAAGTTCATTCAATATATTCCAAGTTTCATTCAATATATTCTGAAGTTCATTCAATATATTCCCAGTTTCATTCAATATATTCTGAAGTTCATTTAATATATTACAAGCTTTTCTTTGTAATATATACAGTATATATATATATATATATATACAGTATATATATATATATATATATATATATGGTCAAAAAAGTATTTAGTCAGCCACCAATTGTGCAAGTTCTCCCACTTAAAAGATGAGAGAGGTCTCCAATTTTCATCATAGGTATACCTCAACTATGAGAGACAAAATGAGAAAAAAAAATCCAGAAAATCACATTGAAGGATTTTTAATGAATTAATTGGTAAATTCCTCAGTAAAATAAGTATTTGGTCACCTACAAACAAGCAAGATTTCTGGCTCTCACAGACCTGTAACTTCTCCTTCAAGAGGCTCCTCTGTCCTCCACTCGTTACCTGTATTGATGGCACCTGTTTGAACTCGTTATCAGTATAAAAGACACCTGTCCACAACCTCAAACAGTCAGACTCCAAACTCCACTATGGCCAAGACCAAAGAGCTGTCAAAGGACACCAGAAACAAAACTGTAGACCTGCACCAGGCTGGGAAGACTGAATCTGCAATAGGTAAGCAGCTTGGTGTGAAGAAATCAACTGTGGGAGCAATTATTAGAAAATGGAAGCCATACAAGACCACTGATAATCTCCCTCAATCTGGTGCTCCACCTAAGATCTCACCCCGTGAGGTCAAAATTATCACGAGAACGGTGAGCAAAAATCCCAGAACCACATGGGGGGACCTAGTGAATGACCTGCAGAGAGCTGGGACCAAAGTAACAAAGGCTACATCAGAAACACACTACGCCGCCAGGGACTCAAATCCTGCAGTGCCAGACGTGTCCCCCTGCTTAGGCCAATACATGTCCAGGCCCGTCTGAAGTTTGCTAGAGAGCATTTGGATGATCCAGAAGAGGACTAGGAGAATGTCATATGGTCAGATGAAACCAAAATAGAACTTTTTGGTAAAAACTCAACTTGTCGTGTTTGGAGGAGAAAGAACACCATACCTACTGTGAATCATGGGGGTGGAAACATCATGCTTTGGGGCTGTTTTTCTGCAAAGGGACCAGGATGACTGATCCGTGTAAAGGAAAGAATGAATGGGGCCATGTATCGTGAGATTTTGAGTGAAAACCTCCTTCCACCAGCAAGGGCATTGAAGATGAAACGTGGCTGGGTCTTTCAGCATGACAATGATCCCAAACACACCGCCCGTGCAATGAAGAAGTGGCTTCGTAAGAAGCATTTCAAGGTCCTGGAGTGGCCTAGCCAGTCTCCAGATCTCAACCCCATAGAAAATCTCTGGAGGGAGTTGAAAGTCTGTGCTGCCCAGTGACAGCCCCAAAACATCACTGCTCTAGAGGAGATCTGCATAGAGGAATGGGCCAAAATACCAGCAACAGTGTGTTAAAACCTTGTGAAAACTTACAGAAAATGTTTGACCTCTGTCATTGCCAACAAAGGGTATATAACAAAGTATTGAGATGAACTTTTGTTATTGACCAAATACTTATTTTACCGAGGAATTTACCAATTAATTCATTAAAAATCCTTCAATGTGATTTTCTGGATTTTTTTTTTTTTTATTTTGTCTCTCATAGTTGAGGTATACCTATGAAGAAAATTGGAGACCTCTCTCATATTTTAAGTGCAAGAAGTTGCACAATTGGTGGCTGACTACTTTTTTACCCCACTGTGTATATATATATATATATATATATATATATATATATATATATATATATATATTTATTTATATATTTATATATATATATATATATCACAGTTTCATTCAATATATTCTGTGTTTTGTACATATGTGATCAGGACCATCTGGACATTTAGCATTGTATTCGGTGTGTGTTATATGTAATAAACAGAAATGGAAGAAGTGCAGCTATGAGTGAATCAGCAAAAAAGTTAGTTGCAGCTATCCTATTGAAGAGTTGGTTCACACCCTGGCAAATGTATGTAGTGGCCAAAATTCTACCAAAATGTATTCAGTGTGTTCCACCGTGGGGGACGCTTCAGTAAAGTTGTCAAGATATTCACATATTTGGACTTTGCACATCAATAATTCGTGAACAAAACACTGTTAAAACACATACCACACCAATCTAATACATTGGTAAAGTGGACAACGAGCTACAATCTCATTTTCATTAAAAAGAGCCGTCCTCTGAGCTCTAGCAGCTACATTGGTGTCTATGAGCTTCCGTGGGGGAAACAAATGTGCAGGGACCGTCTGCAAATTGCAACTCCGAGGGAAAAAAGACAACTTAAAATTAAATACTGTCATGATCATAAGGTGTAATGTCACCAGAATGAGTTCATACGTCAATAGTGTTGTTTTGTTGAGACTAAAATGCTTAGTTTGCATAAATTTTAATTTTCATAGTTTGGGAAAATATTTATTTAAAAAATATGCAATAACTTGAAAATTTCAAAGAGTGGCTTCACCAAAATCACCTTACATGCAATCCATCTTCTTGTAGTCAGACTACAACACAGAGTTTGGATTAAAGAAATGTTTTCATAGCTTTTGGGAATATTTATTAGGATTAAATTTCAGCATCATCAAGGTTAATGCCACTAAATCCTGCCAAGCCCCTAGGGTCTCCTGTTAGAAACGCTTGTTAGTTGGACCAAAAAAAAAATATACCATAGGTCAGGGAAATATTTATTTGAAATGATAGTTAAAAACTTCTAAATAAATGAGTGCAGCTTCACCAAAATGATCTCACATATCATTCATCATCTGATGATCATACTACATCATTTAGTTTGAGTCAAAAAAAAATCACATTTTTTGGAAATATTAATTTGAAATAAAATTCAATAGCTTCTCAGGTATTAAATGCAGCTTCATAAAAATCACCTTACACATTATCTATCATCAACTAGACAGACTACATCAGTAGACCATTTATTGACACAGAAAAGCACTGATTTCTTAAAGAATTGACTCCTGCACTGACAAATAAATCACAAGGATTAATTTTAGCCTGACTTAGCCTGCTCTGGACCAGGCTAGCTGTAGAGAATAAATCTCAATAGCAACTTGACTGGGCTGAATTTATCCTACTTTTATACAACCAAGTCAAGTATAGATTAAGCCAGAATTATTTGAAAATCCTTGTTTAATCCTTTATCTTGGTTTTATGCAATATGCATCTGAACTCAATGAGGTGACCTAACTAATCTGCTGCAGACAGAGCAGTCCTAACACTTTCAACCAATCAAATAGCTAAGGCATGGGGCTGATGATGAAGCCACTAGCCAATCAGCAGACATTTCCAATTAGTCCTCCCTGCAGCAGTGGTTTTGGTCTCCAAAATGATTCTCATGTTGAAGATTACTCCAATACTGGATGTGTTTGAATTGAAAATTTTCCTCCAGTCCTCATTCATTGTCATATCTGGACAAAGTTTCCAACCATGTCCACATTTTCTGTTGGTTTTGAACTGTTGTGCCTTTATTCTGTTATCATTTGTTTGTTGGGTGATCCTCAGGTTCTTAGTTCAGTTATGTTCTCTCCCTGATTTGGTTTATTTATGATTATTGTTTGCATTATTTGTCCTTTTTGTTCTCCAGTGTCCTCTGTCTGCACAGCTCCGCCCATCCTGTTTGTAGCTGCTCCCCTGTTATCTCTTAAGTAGTCCCAGCTGTCTCAGTGTAATTATCTCTCACCTACAGTGGTGTGATAAAGTGTTTGCCCACTTTCTCATTTCTCATTTTTTTGTATGGTTGTCACACTAAAATGTTTCAAATCATCAAACAAATTTAAATATTAGACAAAGATAAAACAAGTAAACAGAAATTGCAGTTTTTAAATGAAGGTGTTTATTATTAAGGGTAAAAAAATCCAAAGCCACATGGCCCTATGTTAAAAAAAAAAGATCCCCCACCCAATTAAAACATAAATTAACTATGGTTTATGACATCTTTTGAAAGCTGAGTTCAATTTCTCTAGCCACACCCAGGCCTGATTACTGCCACACCTGTTCTCAATCAAGAAATCACTTTAATAGGACCTGCCTAACACAGTGAAGTAGATCAAAAGATCCTCAAAAGCTAGACATCATCCTGCAATCCAAAGAAATTCAGGAACAAATGACAAACAAGGTAATTGCGAGCTATCAGTCTGGAAAAGGTTATAAAGCCATTTCTAAAGCTTTGGGACTCCAGCAAACCACAGTGAGAGCCATCATCCACAAATGGGGAAAACATGAAACAGTGGTGAACCTTCCCAGGAGTGGCCGGCCGACCAAAATTACCCCAAGAGCACAGCAATGACTCATTCAAGAAGTCAGAAAAGACCCTACAACAACATCCAAAGAACTGCATGCCTCATTTGCCTCAGTTAAGGTCAGTGTTCATGACTCTACCATAAGAAAGACACTGGGCAAAAATGGCCTGCATGGCAGCGTTCCAAGACAAAAACCACTGCTGAGCAAAAAGAACATAAAGGCTCCTCTAAGTTTTGCCAGAAAAGCATCTTGATGTTCCCCAAGACTTTTGGGAAAATACACTGTGGACTGACAAGACAAAAGTTGAACTTTTTGTAAGTTGTGTGTCCCATTACGTCCGGTGTAAAAGTAACACAGCATTTCAGAAAAGGAACATCCTAACAACAGTAAAATATGGTGGTGGTAGTGTGATGGTCTGGGGCTGTTTTGCTGCTTCAGGACCTGGAAGACTTGCTGTGGTATATGGAACCATGAATTCTGCTTTCTACCAAAAAATCCTGAAGGATAATGTCCGCACTTGGGTTCTACAGCAGGACAATGATCCAAAACACACCAGCCAGTCCAGCTCTGAATGGCTTAAGAAAAAAAAAATGAAGACTTTGGAGTGGCCTACTCAAAGACCTGACCTTAATCCGACTGAGATGCTGTGGCATGACCTTAAAAAGGTGGTTCATGCTCAAAACCCATGATTGATTGCTGATTTACAACAATTCTGCAAAGATGACTGAGCTAAAATTTCTCCACAGCACTGTAAAAGATTCATTGCCAGTTATCACAAATGCTCAATTGCAGTTGTTGCTGCTACAGGTGGTCCAACCAGTTATTAGGTTTAGGGGGCAATGACATTCACACAGGGCCATGTAGGTTTGGATATTTTTCCAATAATAATAAACACCTTCATTTAAAAACTGCATTTTGAGTTTACTTGTGTTATCTTTGCTTAATATTTAAATTTGTTTGATGATCTGAAACATTTTAGTGTGACAAACATACCAAAAAAATGAGAAACCAGGAAGGGGGCAAACATTTTTTCACACCACCGTATTCTGAAGTTCATTCAATATATTCTAGAGTTCATTCAATATATTCCAAGTTCCATTCAATGTATTCGGAAGTTCATTCAATATATTCCCCAGATTCATTCAATATATTCAGAAGTTCATTCAATATATTCCCAGTTTCATTCAATATATTCAGAAAGTTCATTCAGTATATTCCCAGATTCATTCAATATATTATGAAGTTCATTCAATATATTTGGAAGTTCATGCAATATATTCCAAGTTTCATTCCATATATTCGAAAGTTCATTCAGTATATTCCAAGTTTCATTCAATATATTCTGAAGTTCATTCAATATATTCCCAGTTCCATTCAATATATTTGGAAGTTCATTCAATATATTTCAAGTTTTTCTTTGTAATATATATGTATGTATATATATATATATATATATATATATATATATATATATATATATATATATATATATATATATATAAATGTAGAAGAGCTCGGAATGACGAGGCGATGTGACTTATAAACCAAAGTTTATTATCAGCTTTGCTCCTCTAACAAGTCTCATCTAGTGCAGCAGCAGAAGAAGTAAGAGAGCGAACACATCCGGCTCTGTGTACTTATACTCACACACAACAAAAGACATGCATACAAAGCTGACATCCCCCATTAACTTAATTATCCTCCTTTGTCTCCGTACCCCTCCACCTGGCCCTGGGAGGTCAGGGTGACCTATCTGGTCTCCACCGCAGTGCCTCGGATGCTCTTTGATCTTCACTGGCGGGTTGAGACCCTTTGTCCTGTTCTGAGGTGTGAAGTCGCTTTACATATGTAATCACCAAACATTCTCACATGCTTATACATATGTAGGTTATGGGATATATGATTAATATAGACCACAGCCCCCCCCCCAAACGACTAAGAAAAGGACAATAGGAAAATTCACAGTTTAAGATAATTATTATGACATACTAACTGCTATACCTCTTGACAAAGAAGAAACTTTCCAGCAGCTATGCTCCTGTAGAGAATTCAGTGGTAATCATAACAGCATAGTAATATCACAAGTCAGTCCTAAACTGTTACAGCACAATTAGTGAACAACTTTTGAGTAGTTTGCATCAGTCCTTGTGCCGTCTGGGCTTAATCTTCTTCCGAATCTGCTGTGGGTCCGTTCGGGCGTCCTGGTGGGACCCTCCTGTAAGGAATCTGCAGCTTGGGAAGGAGAGTGATTATTTGTTCCCTGCAGGGGGGCTGAGTCTTTTCTCTTGGGGGGTCTACCCCGCCGAGGTGCTCTTGCCAACCGTGCAGGCTCGTCTCTCAACAAGAAGGCAGATTTAAGTCTGTCAATGCTGACTGTTTCTTTTCTGTCCCCAAAATCAAGGTCAAAATGCTGATCACCAGGTTCCAGCACTCTGAATGGTCCATCGTATGGTGGGCGGAAGGTTGGTTTTAAAGCTTCATGCCTAACAAAAACAAATTCAGCGTTTTTTAAAGCTTGGGGGACAAAAACCCGTGGAAAAGAGTGATGTGCCGGCCCGGGGAGAGAGTCCGGTCCGTTGCTGCCTAAAAACCTCGGGGCTGGAAGATGCCCTTGCTCTGGGTTCTCTGGTAAAAATTCACCTGGGGGCCTGAGAGGTTGTGCAAAAACTAATTCTGCTGGGGAGGCGTCTAGATCCTCTTTAGGTGCAGCACGCAACCCCAATAAAACCCAAGGAAGTTTATTTACCCAATTTGTATCCGTTAGTGAGGCTCTGAGGGCGGCCTTAAGAGACCTGTGAAAACGCTCGCATAACCCATTAGCCTGAGGGTGATAAGCGGTGGTGCGGTGAATTGTCGCTCCTAAGCTGCTGGCCATGGCTGACCAAAGCTCCGAGACAAATTGAGGCCCCCTATCGGACATGATGTCCGATGGGACGCCGAAACGTGCCACCCAGTTTGTCAAAAAAACGCAAGCGACTTCCTCCGCTGTGGTTGATGCCAGAGGGACCGCCTCCGGCCAGCGCATAGTACGGTCTATCATTGTTAACAGATGTGTGAAACCTTGGGAGGAAGGTAGTGGTCCCACGAGGTCGACATGAATGTGGTCGAACCTTCTAGCAGGGATTCGAAAAGGCTCTAGAGGGGCTTTTGTGTGTTTGTGTATTTTGGCGCGCTGACAAGAAATGCAAGTCTTTGCCCATTCTTTTACGTTTTTGCGCAGGCCAGGCCACACAAACTTTTCGGCGACCATTTTAACCGAAGCGCGCACACCTGGGTGCGCGAGGGAGTGAATTGAGTCGAAAATACGGCGGCGCCATGCAGCTGGGACTACCGGGTGAGGTCGGCCGGTTGAGATGTCGCATATTAGGGGGGGGGGTACACCGTCGCATAAACCCCTTTCCTCCAGCCTTAACCCTGTTGGTCCAGACAGGAGTGCGCGCACGTCCGCGTCACTACTTTGCTCCTCCGCCATGGCTGCATAATCTATCCCTACGTGGATTTGGGCTGCGTATGTGTCCGCATTGGCAAAGAGTTCTGCGGCTGAGGTAGTATAATCTGTCTCCTCGCGCTCTGGCGATGTCACAGCGCGAGAGAGGCAGTCTGCTACCACGTTAAGTTTGCCTGCCACATGTCGAATGTCTGTGGTGAACTCTGAAATCGCAGCTAGCTGTCTTTGTTGCCTGCCTGACCACGGTTCAGAAATTTTAGCCATCGCAAAGGTGAGTGGTTTGTGGTCCACAAAAGCCGTGAAACGCCGCCCCTCCAACCAGAACTGGAAGTGGCGGATGGATAAATGAAGCGCTAGCAGCTCCCTGTCAAAGGTGCTGTATTTACGTTCAGTTTGGTTTAGCGATTTGCTTAAAAATGCCAAAGGTTGCCAGGTTCCGCCGACGTGTTGTTCTACAACCGCCCTATGGCCAGGTCTGAAGCGTCTATGGTTAGCGCAATGCGGGCCGAGGGATCAGGGTGAACCAACAATGTGGCATTAGCTAGGGCACTTTTTACTTCCGCGAAGGCGCGTTCGTGCTCCGGGGTCTATTCGACCGCGTTGGAATGTTTTTGTTTTCTAAGCGCGTCATATAGGGGCTGCATGAGCTGAGCTGCGCGCGGGAGGAAACGGTTGTAAAAATTAACCATTCCCAAAAATTCTTGCAGCGATTTGACCGTTTGTGGCCGTGGGAAACTTTTTACTGCGTGAACTTTGTCTGGCAGTGGGACTGCCCCCTTCGGTGAAACTCTGTGTCCCAAAAAATCAATTTGTGACACGCCGAATTTGCATTTGGCTGGATTGATTATTAACCCGTGCTCTTCTAGTCTCTGAAAAACCATAGTGAGATGCTGTTCGTGTTCCTCCTCAGATGAGCTGGCTATCAGCATATCGTTGAGGTAGACGAACATGAAAGGGAGGTTGCGTAATACTGCATCCATCATCCGCTGAAAGGTTTGAGCGGCGCCTTTGAGGCCAAAAGGCATCCGCAAAAATTCAAAAAGACCGAAGGGGGTTATTACAGCTGTTTTAGGAATGTCTTCCGCTCTAACGGGGACTTGATGATAGCCGCGGACCAGGTCTATTTTTGAAAAAATGCGCGCACCCGCCAGATGTAGTGAAAAATCTTGGATGTGAGGAATAGGGTAGCAGTCATGCGCTGTCGCATTGTTTAATCTGCGGTAATTGCCGCACGGTCTCCAAGAACCGTCGGATTTCGGGACCATGTGAAGAGGTGACGCCCAGGGGCTTTTTGATCGCCTGATAATGCCCAGGTTTTCAAGGGTGGCAAACCCGTCCCGAGCTATGTCGAGCTTGGTCGCGTCTAAGCGCCGAGCTTTGGCGAAAACGGGTGGGCCCGTTGTGGGAATAAAGTGTTCGACCCCGTGCTTAGCCACTGTAGCTGAGAATTTGGGAATTGTGAGTGCTGGAAATTGGGTGAGGAGTTGATCAAACATACCTCCTGCTGTAGTGACGCTGGCCTGCACGGGTGGTGGAGAAACTCGAGCTGAGCAGGGAATAGAAGCAAAGGACAATGCATTAACCAAGCGTCTGTTCGCTAGATCGACTAATAACCCATGTGCAAACAAAAAGTCTGCGCCCAACAAGTTAAAACTCACCGCCGCTACAACAAATGTCCATCTGTAGTTGCGGCCATGGATGCGGAGGGGCAGGTTCCTTTCGCCAAACGTGTCGATGATGGAGCCGTTGGCTGCCACCGCTCCATTGCCCCGGGGGCCCATGGCCCGGTCTACTTGGGAGGGCATGATAAAACTCAGCTGAGCTCCCGTGTTGATGAGGAACTGCTTGCCGGTGTGTCCATCCGTCACATATAGAAGCTTGCTTTTTTCGCCGAGAACCGCCGCTGTTAACGGTTCGGCTTTGGCGTTTCCCGAATTCGTGAATTTGCAGGGGGGAACGCACTTGTAGGCCTTTTCAGCGAAGCGGTGATGGTAATAACAGACGTCGCTCCGTCTGTTACATCTTGGCCGTGTCGCTGTCACGGTGGGCGGATTCTGCTCCGTGGTTTGTGGCTCCCCGTGGCTCCGGACATCTGCGTTGAGGTCTGCGGATGCTGCTGTGGGTGTCTGTTCCTTGCAGGCGTTGACGAGTCGCTGCGCTTTGTGAGCCAGCGTGCGGAAGTCTTGCTGGGTGCTGCATCGCATGTTGGCAAGCATCCCTCTCATGTGTGGCGGCAGCGTACTGAGGAACATAAATTGGAAAAGGAAATTGTCGTTGTCCTCTTCTTTAAGTTGCAGCAAGTCCTCCATGAGGGCCTTGGGTCTGCATCGTCTGTGGCCGTAGACCGCCAGGATCCTCTCGGCTCTCTCCTCGGCAGAGGGGACGAAATTCGCCACGATGGTCACTTTCAGTTCTCTGTATTTGTCCTGGGCCGGTGGCCGCTGGATTATGCTCCACGCACATCTCGAAGTGGCGGCGTCGAGTTTGGCGACGATGTGATAGAACTTTGTATCGTCAGCCGTGATGCCCGCAAGTGCAAACTGGGCTTCAGCTTGCTGAAACCACAAGGCGGGGTCTTCCTGCCAGAAGTCCGGCAGCTTGACGGTGACGGCATTTGTGTGGACCGTCACTGATGTGTCCGCAGGGTGAGAGTGTCTTCCTTCGGCTCTCACAGCGGTGCTTGTGCTCGGTTGAGCCCTCTCTATCACTTCTGCCGTGGGGTAACATCGTCCATCTGTTCCCCTGTCTGCATGTGCGCCGGCGTCTGCCTGGGTCGCCACAGATGAGTCGATCGCTGGGGAATGCCTCTGGTCCTTCCTCGCGTCAGGGTCACCAGTGTAGAAGAGCTCGGAATGACGAGGCGATGTGACTTATAAACCAAAGTTTATTATCAGCTTTGCTCCTCTAACAAGTCTCATCTAGTGCAGCAGCAGAAGAAGTAAGAGAGCGAACACATTCGGCTCTGTGTACTTATACTCACACACAACAAAAGACATGCATACAAAGCTGACATCCCCCATTAACTTAATTATCCTCCTTTGTCTCCGTACCCCTCCACCTGGCCCTGGGAGGTCAGGGCGACCTATCTGGTCTCCACTGCAGTGCCTTGGAAGCTCTTTGATCTTCACTGGCGGTTGAGACCCTTTGTCCTGTTCTGAGGCGTGAAGTCGCTTTACATATGTAATCACCAAACATTCTCACATGCTTATACATATGTAGGTTATGGGATATATGATTAATATAGACCACATATATATACTATATACTGTATATATATATATATATATATATATATATATATATATATATATATATATATATATATATATATACTGTATATATACTGTATATATATATATATACAGTATATATAGTGTTCTTGCACAAACATGTCTTCTGCCAGTACAGACAGATTACTAGTTGCCTTTGAAACAAAAGCTGTTGGTTGGTTGTTTTTTTTGTTTTTGTTTTGTTTTGGGGTTTTTTCTGTCTGAAAAAAAAAAAAAAAAAAAAAAAAAACATTTTCTGGATCCATGGAATAAAGTTTTGTTTTTGTTTTTTTGTTTTTTTTGTGAAATTTTCAGTCAAAGTCTGTTTTACTCTCTGCCTGCTACATACGTATATATACACTGCGTTCCAAATTATTATGCAAATTATATTTGTCTCTGATTTTCGTAAATAGTCGTTGCAAATGACAGTACGTATAATTTTAACGTCATCAACAGTTAAAGCATAATTCAAATTTTATGGAACAAATCTCCCAATGATAACTATTTTTTTTTTGCAAAAATAAAAAAAAAAACCTCAAAATGCACTGTTCCAAATTATTATGCACAACAGAGTTTAAAAACATTTTATTGGTTGACTTCTGGTCTGGACACCATGGTGATAGCAGCTTAACACTGAAGCTCCCAGACCCTACCCAGGAAAATACCTTGAAAGATTTAACGGATTTTTGGAAGAGTGAAAACCAAAAGACAAAGTCATTATGCCTATAGGAAAACAGAAGAAATCAACATTTACCAGGGCAGGACACGCATTGGCCGGAGAATCTGATCCGGAGGATTTCCATTCAGAAGACGAGGAGCTGAATGAAGCTAGCAACAAGGTTAGCTTAAAAATGGTACTTAAGGAATTAAAACAATTTTGCCGAGAGTGTTGGGCCGAATTCGTGAAATCAAAGACGAAATAAAAAGGACAAACAGCAGAGTGGACCAGGCCGAGGACCGAATCATGGAAGCAGAGGAAAGAATAAAAGGGCTGGAAGATACCGTGCTGGAACTACACAAACGACAGTCAAGACTGGAGGCTAAGCTAACAAACCAAGAAGGAAGACTAAGAAGAGACAACATAAGAATTCATGGTCTGAAAGAAGGAGTCGAGGACGGTTTCACCACAATGGTGGCATGTGTGGAATCCTTACTGAGAGAAAAGTTGGAATTTCCCCAAACCACCGACTTGAAGATAGAAAGGGCGCATCGTACATTAGCCCCTAGGCCGGCGGCGGAAGCGCCACCAAAATCGGTGGTGGTGAAGTTCTCCAACTCCAGAATAAAAGAAGAGGTTGTAAGACTGGCTTGGCAGAAAAAAGGATTTATGCACCAAGAGAGAAAAGTTTTCGTGGAGCACGACTACGCTCCGGAGGTCCTTAAAAAGCGTTGGGAATACAACAACGCTAAAAAGGTACTACGAGAGAAGAAGCTGCACTTTCAGACTCCATTTCCGGCAAAGCTGAGGGTGTTTAACGGAGATGAGACGTGTCTCTACAACTCGGCGGAAGAAGCAAGCACGGATATGGTGAGAAGAGGACTCCCGGTAACGGTGTATAAACCCGCAGCAGACCCGATCGAAAGAATCAAGGCTCAAACGTGGTCCACACAGAGACCCTCAAAATCCACGGGCCAGCAGCGGGAAACCCAGCGCCAGAGCTATAAGGAAAAACTGAGCATTTACAGGAGGGAATAACAATATTTTTAATCAATCTGCGCATCCAACCCTCCTCCTACAAGGTAACAAACATTAAAGGAGATGCAGATTCAGCAAGTGGTAAAACATTTTATGGAACAGACATATTAGAAACAAATAAGTCTTAAAAAAAAAACAACTTGTTAAAATAGAAATGTGACAATGAACCACATGATCTCTCCACACTAACAAATACTGTACTAACGTGACTGTTTGCTGTGATGGTGGTGGGAGGTTGCGCACAACTTCATAGGGTTTAGGCATAAAAAAAAAATAAATAATAATAAATAAAATAAAATAAAATCATTACAAGTTCGGATTGGGATCTGAAATTCATGTTAAAAACATTGGACAACTTACAGGAGTAAGAGAGGGCCCTCAGCACGTAACGGAATCTGAGGAATTTCCCTCAGAGCCAACACACCATCAAGGCTCTTCTAAGGTCACTAAAAAGTCTTCATCTCAGGAAGATCTTTTGTCAGTTTTTTGTTTTAAAGTTTTATATACTATGTTCTTAATGTTTTTTTTTTAATGTTCTTAATGTTCTTTCAGTTTCTGAGTAGCATAAAAGAGGGCCACCACAGTGTTATACTAAATAAGACAACACAATGGAGAAACAGGGTGTAACCAAAATAATCTCATATAATGTAAAAGGGATCCTGAATCCAGTTAAAAGATCCAAGATTCTAGGCAAAATGAAAAAAGACAAAGCAGGAATAATATTTTTACAGGAAACCCACCTAACAGACGTGGAGCACACTAAACTCAATAGACAAGGGTTTAAAATGATCTCTTCATCTTCATATAAGTCAGGGAGGAGGAGGGGAGTAGCAACATTGATCTCAACCAAAATTATATTTGAAAAAAAATCAGAACACAAAGATAAAGAAGGGAGATTCAGTATGGTACTTGGGTGGCTAGAGGGAGAAGATATCACCCTGCTGAATGTATATGCACCTCCAGGGGCTAACTGGAAATTTTATAAAAATGTATTTGACCTAATGATAACTAAAGCCCAAGGTTTAGTGATATGTGGTGGAGACTTCAATCTAAGACTGAATCCATACTGGGATGCATCAGGTAATTCTCCACATCAAAATAACACTCAAAGTAGAAAAACTCGGATGCTACTAAAAGAAATGGGAATCTGTGACGTGTGAAGGGAATTCAACCCCAGTGTAAAAGATTATACATTTTAATCAGCACCACATTCATCATACTCAAGGATTGACTATTTTTTTATGTTTAATAGAGACATTGGAAGCGTAAAAACATGTAAAATAGGACTGATGGATCTCTCTGACCACAGTCTGATCTATATGGACTTAAGTATCCAAAAATACACAAATAATACATTTTCTTGGAGGTTAAATTCAAATGTGCTGAAAGGACCACTGAAAGATGAATTGGAATCAGATATTCTCAGATATTTGGAAGAAAATGATAATGGAGAAGTATCCCCTTTAATTCTGTGGGACACATGCAAAGCTGTAATAAGGGGAAAGATTATCGCAAAACTGGCACTCCAAAAGAAACTGAGACAAGAAAAACTAATCACATTAGAGTCAGAACTTAAGAACCTAGAAAAAGAGCACAAAGACAACACTCATTCTAATGACTCACTCAAAATTAAGGAAATTAAAAAAACAAATAAATGAGATCTACACAATAGAAATCCAGAAGAAACTTACATTTCTGAAACAAAAATACTATGAAACAGGCAGCAAATCGGCAAAATTACTAGCCTATAAATTGAGGAAACAACAAACGGAGAGAGCAATCTACAAAATCAGAGACCCAGTATCAACGGAAATAAAATTTAGAATTCAGGATATTCTTAAAAGCTTTGAGAACTACTACAAGAACTTGTACTCCCTCAAAAAACATAAAAACACATCCAAAGCATTCCTAAACACATTAAACCTTCCCCAACTTACTGAGTCACAAAATAAAACACTACTGTCAGAAATACAACCTAAAGAATTAGAAAAAGCAATTATGAAACTTAAAGCTAGCAAATCCCCAGGAGCAGATGACTATACAGCAGAGTGGTACAAAACCTTTAAACAGCAACTATCTCCTCTCCTCCTGAAAACATTTAACTATGTCCTCCACACAGGGGAAATCCCCCCTCCTGGAGAGAAGGGGTCATTGCAGTCATACCTAAACTTGAAAAGGATAAACTAGACTGCTCCAACTACAGACCAATCAGTGTGCTAAATCAGGACTATAAGCTTTTTACCACTATCCTTGCCAAAAGGTTAGAAAATATACTGACAGACTTAATTCATTTAGACCAAACAGGTTTTATAAGACAAAGACAGACACAAGACAACATTAGACGCACTTTACACATAATTCATCATATAAAAAAATATAACTTAAATGCAGCCATATTGGGATTAGATGCTGAAAAAGCATTTGATTCGGTTGACTGGTCTTTCCTATATAGAATCTTATCCAGTTTCAATTTTCATAACAACTTCATTAGAACTATCCAGGCATTATATAAAAAGCCAACAGCTAAAATAAGGATTAACGGTAAATTATCATCATCTTTTGAACTGGAAAGAGGATGTTGTCAGGGCTGCCCCTTGTCTCCACTGCTCTTTGCAATCTCCATAGAACCTCTGAGCCAATGGATAAGACAGAATCAAAAAATTCAAGGTATTACACTTGGTCAGAAGGAACATAAAACAGCACTCTTTGCTGATGACATTTTAATATACCTGGGGTAGTCGGACACCTCTTTTCCAGAACTAATCTCAGTTTTTTCAGAGTTTGGAGATTTATCGGGGTATGAATTAAACATGCATAAAACCCAAGTTTTAACATTCAACTACAGTGGGGAAAAAAAGTATTTAGTCAGCCACAAATTGTGTAAGTGCTCCCACTTAAAAGATGAGAGAGGTCTCCAATTTTCATCATAGGTATACCTCAACTATGAGAGACAAAATGAGAAAAAAAAAATCCAGAAAATCACATTGAAGGATTTTTAATGAATTAATTGGTAAATTCCTCAGTGAAATAAGTATTTGGTCACCTACAAACAAGCAAGATTTCTGGCTCTCACAGACCTGTGACTTCTTCTTTAAGAGGCTCCTCTGTCCTCCACTCGTTACCTGTATTAATGGCACCTGTTTGAACTCATTATCAGTATAAAAGACACCTGTCCACAACCTCAAACAGTCAGACTCCAAACTCCACTTTGGCCAAGACCAAAGAGCTGTCAAAGGACACCAGAAACAAAATTGTAGACCTGCACCAGGCTGGGAAGATTGAATCTGCAAAGGTAAGCAGCTTGGTGTGAAGAAATCAACTGTGGGAGCAATTATTAGAAAATGGAAGACATACAAGACCACTGATAATCTCCCTCGATCTGGGGCTCCACGCAAGATTTCACCCCTTGAGGTCAAAATTATCACGAGAACGGTGAGCAAAAATCCCAGAACCACATGGGGCGACCTAGTGAATGACCTGCAGATAGCTGGGACCAAAGTAACAAAGGCTACATCAGAAACACACTACGCCGCCAGGGACTCAAATCCTGCAGTGCCAGACGTGTTCCCCTGCTTAAGCCAGTACATGTCCAGGCCCGTCTGAAGTTTGCTAGAGAGCATTTGGATGATCCAGAAGAGGACTGGGAGAATGTCATATGGTCAGATGAAACCAAAATAGAACTTTTTGGTAAAAACTCAACTTGTCGTGTTTGGAGGAGAAAGAACACCATACCTACTGTGAAGCATGAGGGTGAAAATATCATACTTTGGGGCTGTTTTTCTGCCAAGGGACCAGGACAACTGATCCGTGTAAAGGAAAGAATGAATGGGGCCATGTATCGTGAGATTTTGAGTGAAAACCTCCTTCCACCAGCAAGGGCATTGAAGATGAAACATGGCTGGGTCTTTCAGCATGACAATGATCCCAAACACACCACCCGGGCAACGAAGGAGTGGCTTCGTAAGAAGCATTTCAAGGTCCTGGAGTGGCCTAGCCAGTCTCCAGATCTCAACCCCACAGAAAATCTTTGAAGGGAGTTGAAAGTCCGTGTTGCCCAGCGACAGCCCCAAAACATCACTGCTCTAGAGGAGATCTGCATGGAGGAATGGGCCAAAATACCAGCAACAGTGTGTGAAAACCTTGTGAAAACTTACAGAAAACCTTTGACCTCTGTCATTGCCAACAAAGGGTATATAACAAAGTATTGAGATGAACTTTTGTTATTGACCAAATACTTATTTTACCGAGGAATTTACCAATTAATTCATTAAAAATCCTTCAATGTGATTTTCTGGATTTTTTTTTTTCTTATTTTGTCTCTCATAGTTGAGGTATACCTATGATGAAAATTGGAGACCTCTCTCATCTTTTAAGTGGGAGAAATTGCACAATTGTTGGCTGACTAAATACTTTTTTTTTCCCCACTGTATGACCCAAATCAATATTTACTAAGCAAACTCAAAACTAACTGGGAGATGGAATCTATGAAATTTCTGTGGGTCAATATCCCGAAACAACTCAACAATATTATAACACTAAACTATGATCCACTGATAGCAAAAATAAAATCTGACCTAGCAAGATGGAATATGATACCATTCTTGGGTACCGCACAAAGAATTGAAGTAGTCAAAATGAATATACTTCCACGTCTTCTATACCTTTTCCAAACAATACCGGTAGAACCTCGCAAAAGAACATGGCAAGAACTGGACAGAAGGATCTCAAGATTCATATGGCAGGGCAAGAGACCTAGAATCAGATATAGAACCCTACAGCTAAACAAAGACAAAGGTGGGCTTGCGCTGCCAAATATCAGGGACTATTTTAAAGCTGCACAAATTAAAACTTTAGTAAAGATATGTAACCCAGTCTACACTGCACAATGGAAGGAGATGGAATGCCAAATAACAAGTCACATCTCCCTACAGGCGATAATAGGGAACAATGCCTTACCTAAACTTTTGAATAACACTAACCCGTGGATAGAGACCCCGCTAAAAATTTGGTTTAAGATAGTCAGAGAGAATCAAACTAAAGAACCCTATCGATTACTGCAATGGATTGCCTATGATCAAGACTTTACTCCTAATAAAACAGACACTAGATTTAAAAAGTGGAAAGAGAACGGACTGATAAGATATTACGATTTTTTTAAAGGGCAAATTTTAAGAAGTTTCGAAGATTTGAAAAAACAAGGTTCAATAAATCAAGACCTTTTCAGGTTCTTTCAGCTTAGACACCACACAAACAAAATACTTAAAAAGGAGGATTTGGAAAGGGCCCAGTCAGGTGTTCTGAAGGTCTTCTTAATGGCATATAAAGGGATCCCAGGGATCAGATACATTTCTAAAATATACCAAGGTCTTCAAGACTTAAAAGGAGACAACACATCATATATAAAAGAAAGATGGGAAAAAGAGGGGAATTTCACTTTACAACTGGAAATATGGGAAAAGCTAAATAAACAGCAATGGAAAAGTACCTCATCCCTGCAGTGGAGAGAATTTGGATGGAAAAATTTGGTAAGATTTTTCAGAACACCTGCACAAAACAAATTTGCTCATAAGGGGTCGAATTGTTGGCGCTTGTGTGGTGATGAGACTGCAAATCATTTTCATGTGTTTTGGTCATGTCCAGTTATCCACCAATATTGGACCAATGTACAGAAAATATTGGGGACAATATTCAAAATAAAAGTTCCCTTTTCTTTTGTAACTTTGTATTTGGGTTTACTACCAGAATCACTGGAAAGACGAGGAGAAAGATACTTATTCACTGTTTTAATATTGGCAAGTAAAAAAGCTCTAACAAAAAAATGGATGTTGAAGGACGGTCCTACACCTGAAGATTGGATTAACGTGATTCAAGACATTTATTCGATGGAAAAGTTGACATTCGCACTGAGATAGGACATGGATGGGTTCTTGAACTTTTGGCAACCCTGGAACGCATATGTGTCTTCCATTAGATCTAATCTTTGACAAATACCATTTCAATAATGGCACCTCTCTTTGTTCCAACGCTACTCAGATACTCTTTCATTTTCTTTTCTTTTTTTTCACTTTTGTTTTTTTTCCTGTTTTTTTTGTTTGTTTTTGTTCTTTCTTTAATTTCTCTTTTTCTTTCACTTAAAAAAAGGGTGTTGTAATAATTATTCTTCCAATGTTGTCAAAAAACAAAGAAAAGGGAACATGTGATGAAAATGTAAACAATGCAATGCTGTAATGACATGTATACCCTTTATAAAAACTTAAATTAAAAAAAAACATTTTATTGGTTGTAAAGAACTGAAAATGGTCATTTGTTGAATTTGCAACATTATGAGGTCATATTTACTGAAATCAAAAGCTATTTCAATCAAAAACATCTTAAAAGGCCAAGTCACATGTTAACATAGGACCGCTTCTTTGATATAAACTTCCCGATTCTTGCATCCATTGAACTTGTGAGTTTTTGGGAAGTTTCTGCTTGAATTTCTTTGCAAGATGCCAGAACACCCTCAACAGCTGCTGTTTTGATGAGAATTGCATCCCACCCTCATAGATCTTTTGCTTGAGGATGCGCCAAACATTCTCAATATGACACAGAGGTATTCTTTGCAGCATGAGATCGTACATTGTCATGCATGAAGATAATTTTGCTACGAAAACACATCTCTTCTTTTCGTACCATGGAAGAAAGCGGTCAGTCAGAAGCTCTGAGTTCTTTGTCAAGGTCATTTTCACACCTTCAGGGACCCTAAAGGGACCTACAAGCTCTCTCTCCATGGCCATCTGGCCAAAAACATGACTCCGCCACCGCTTTGCTGATGTCGCAGCCTTCTTGGGACATGGTGACCATCCACCAACCATCCTCTACTCCATCCATCTGGACCATCCAGGGTTGCACGGCACTCATCAGTAAACAAGACTGTTTGAAAGTCAGTCTTCATGTATTTCTGGGTCAACTGCAATGTTTCTGCTTGTAAGCATTGATTAGGAGTGGCTGTATTGTAGGTTTATGCATAGCTGCAAGCCTCTGGAGGATCCTACACCTTGAGGTTCATGGGACTCCAGAGGCACCAAGAGCTTCAAATACCTGTTTGCTGCTTTGTAACGGCATTTTAGCAGCTACTTTCTTAATCCAATGGATTTGTCTCGCAGAAACCTTCCTCATTATGCCTTTATCTGTATGAACCCCTCTGTGCTCTGAATCAGCAACAAATTTCTTCACAGTAAGATGATCATGCTTACGTTTTTGTGAAATATCTAATGTTTTCATACCTTGTCCAAGGTTTTGCATTATTTGATGCTTTTCGGCAGCAGAGAGATCCTTTTTCTTTCCCATTGTGCTTGAAACCTGTGGCATGCTTAATAATGTGGAACATCATTCTTCAGTAGTTTTCCTTTAATTGGGCTCACCTGGCAAACTAATTATGACAGGTGTCTGAGATTGATATCAGTGATCCAAAGAACCCTGAGACACAATACCATCCATGAGTTTAATTGAAAAACAAAAAAAATGAATGTTTATGACACAAAAATCATATTTGCATAATAATTTGGAATGTGGTATATATATATACACTACCGTTCAAAAGTTTGGGGTCACTTAGAAATTTCCTTATTTTTGAAAGAAAAGCACTGTTTTTTTCAATGAAGATAACTTTAAACTAATCAGAAATACACTCTAATATCTAACATACATTGCTAATGTGGTAAATGACTATTCTAGCTTCAAAGGTCTGGTTTTTGGTGCAATATCTACATAGGTGTATAGAGGCCCATTTCCAGCAACTATCACTCCAGTGTTCTAATGGTACAATGAGTTTGCTCATTGTGTCAGAAGGCTAATGGATGATTAGAAAACCCTTGTACAATCATGTTAGCACAGCTGAAAACAGTTTAGCTGGTTAGAGAAGCTATAGAACTGACCTTCCTTTGAGCAGGTTGAGTATCTGGAAAAAATTATTATTTCAAATACAAATCATTATTTCTAACCTTGTCAATGTCTTGACTATATTTTCTATTCATTTTACAACTCATGGTGGTAAATAAGTGTGACTTTTCATGGAAAACACAAAGTAATTGTCTGGGTAACCCCAAACTTTTGAACGGTAGTGTATATATATATATATATATATATATATATATATATATACCAAAAATGTGACAGTCCAAAAGAAAAAAAAACCTTCTTACTGAGAAATTTACTGTACTTAATTTTCTGCTCAGTGTGTAATCATTCTCCAGGATTTACTGGTTTGACTTCCATTGTGGCAATCAAACAGCACCAAAGTGGTGTCAAAAAGTAAATGACATTTAATGGGATTGTATGTTATTTTAATGGAGAGAGGTGTAACAGTCAAAATATAATCACCCGTCATTTTATTTATATGATGATTCATTAATAGTTTTTTTTTTAATTACATCCACATTCACATTTTAATTGCAAACTTAGTGTTGAAGTCTGTAGCATTACTTTATTATTGTTTTAGATGAATGAATGAATGAATGAATGAACAGGGGAAAGGGGTATGCAGAAGTAACTACATAGGAATATAATACGAAAATAAATACTGAAACGTTTGCCCAAAGGAGATGTGTTCACTTCAGAAGCAGGTCCATAACAGCTCGAAGCCTCCACAGACACTGATCTTTATATGAGCGTCACCTGACACTGATGTCAGCTGACCTGCGCTGAGTATTTCTGTGATTTTTCAAAACGTCTGTAAAAGTTGGTCCAAACGCTAGAGTGAACCCACCTTTAACTTAGGCCGACTTAGGTAAACTCTGCATAACTTAGCTCAGGGCTCAGGAACTTTTAAAAAATGAGCACAACTTTCACCAACATGTATTTCCAAACGGTAAATTTTCAGCAGGCTGAAAATTTTGAAAGTACACAACTTTAGCCAGCATTTGCCAAACAACACCAGCAATCATTAACTTTTGCCAGCAGAGCCAGACGTTAGCAAGAAAGTCAGTAAAAGTTGGATCAAATGTTGTAGTGTGAATCCACCTTTACTAAAAAAAAAACAGTAGTTTTAAAAAAACTACTGTCGAGATTTACTAAAGGATGCCGGGCAAAATTAGCAGTGGAAAGGTGTGGACTATATTAATTTTGCACCTGACCTCGTTGCATATGTATTTTTAGGAGTTGTCATGTCAAAGCGGTTCCAAGGTTGTCATAGCCAGGAGCGGTACTGGGGTTAAGCTCCCAGTGCTCATAAAATACTCCTTACGGCGTGCGTCTCGAAAAGCCTCTGACAACTAAGTCCAACTCCTAGCCTGCCCGTGTGGTTTAGTCTCTAAGCCCGGCGGAACTGCTTTTACTAATAGGAGAAGGGGCGAGGGCGGATCTCTGGCGCCTTAAAACCAGATGCTTCGGGTAGATGGTGGCTCGTCAACCTGGGAAGGTAGCCCATCTAGGGGAAGGTAAACCCTGATTTCAAACCTCCGCTGCCTTGCGGCACACACGGTCACGGGAAAGGCTTCGGGAGTCAACCCTGAGGAAAAATCCGGAGTCGGAGCCCCTAAGGCAGTTCTCTGTTGTGCTCAAGATCGTTCTGGCAGCTCCTGCGACGGCACTGGTGCCAAACTATAGCAGCCCTGCTGTTCCTTTGGATTCATCAGTGACGTGGAGAGGGGGGACATGCTGCACAGGTAACATCTTGTCCTCCATATCTTCCTGCCCAGGCTTGAATCTTACCAATGCCCAACGCTGGAAGGTAGAACACCGGTGCACATCGGCCTGTTCAGCCACAGGCGGTGCTGTTCCAGCAGAGTAGACATTTAGGATTCTCTTCCATGGTCATCATAGACCGACGGAGGCCGCCGACGACGCATGTCAAAGCACAAATTTGAGGGAGGAGAGTATTTATATGGTTGACGTAAGGTGATTTATTAATGTTTGCGGTTTTCAGTCTCTTACTAAATGCACCAGGATTTAATGTCCAAAAAAGCAAGTCTTAATTCATCTGCGCCTGACATGACAGCGATCATTGGTGCCGAGACATCGCCGAGAATCGAGGGCACGTGGCCGAAGAGAAAAAATTTTCTCTCTGCGCATGACTTTATTTAGCATGACTGATCAGACCTTATTATATGAACAAGAATGGTCTCACAGAGATCGATGTTGTGCTGAACTGAACATCAGCCAGCAGAGGATTTTATAAATTTAATTTGTTTATATGTAGTCAACTACTACTAATAATAATAGCAATATTTTTTTTTCATCCATAACTCACTTTAAATTTCGGGGCAAAATGTCATCCACATTGTCAATTTTCTTCATTTTTTTCTCTATCCATATTTCTCTATTAGTTTCTTTTTGCTGTGCATAAAACAATTCAGTTCCCTCTTGTCTTCTCTCTCACAGTTCAGGACACAATAGGAGGAAAATAACGAGATTATTAAAAAAAGAGCACAGATCCATCGACATCCTCCGAAATTGCAACATCGTTGTAACTCAGTGACAGCAGTCTCTGCTGTGGCTGTCCGAGGAATAAGTGAAATTGGGTGTGTTTAACTTTATTACATTCCAGACTTCAGAAAACATAAAATGCACATATTTATGAAAAGTCATGGACTGGGAGACCTGTAGATTTTGTTGAAACAAAGTAATTCAGATAATAAAACCCCAGAGTCTCCATCAGACCATCTTGACGGTTCTTGTTTTGATAAAATAAACAAGTTGGTCAAATAATCAATTTATTCATGAGTAGTCATTTTATAAATTATTTACAAATACTAAATTTATACATATTGAACAAAGGAATCTGCCATGGAAAATGAAACTCAAAACTTTGAAATATGATGAACAAAAATAAACAATTTTACTGGGTTTTGCACTTAAAAAAAAGCTTTAAAAAAAAACTCCTGTTATGCTCCTCTGAACAGGCTTTGCCTGTGCTGATGATTCACTTCCTCAGGTGTGCCTGTGTGCAATTTTGTGGTGCTCTTGGTGGATTGGTGGTCATTATTGAAATGACGTGACTGCATCTGTGTTCATAATTTTGCATGTTGTTAGTAGATCACTGGCAAAAATTGGCCACTCCCTTAGGCGCTCTGTCTAATTTGCCCACTTGCTAATTTGTGCAGCCTTATTAAATCTGCCCCAAAATATTAAAAAACAAAACAAAACATTTGTTCATAATATGCCTTGGACATATGTATACATTTAAATGATAGTACAAGTTTACTTCTCGTTTATAACATCTAAAGGCACAAATTTTGATTTGAAGTGTTAATAAAGTACTCCAGGTAAAACGTATTTGTCAGATCTCTACTGGAATGGTGGCCTAGAGGTAGAGTATCCACCCCACAACCCGGAAGTCCTGGGATCAAGCCCAGCTTAATCATACCAAAGACCATATTAAAAAATGATACTTCACACCTTCTAGCTTGGTGTTCAGCATTAATGTAATGAGGGAAGGAATGCTGGATACCCAGCCACATGGGGAGCACAAGCCAGTGCACTTCCTGTGCCAATTCTAAGTCCAGATATATGGTAAATGGCATTCACTTAAGTGATCCCTCGCTACTTCGCGCTTCACCTTTCGCGCCCTCAGTGCATCGCGGATTTTTCAAAAATATTCATCAAAAATTCAAAATTGAGAAATAATGGCCGGGCACTAGCAGAAGGCAGGGAGACTACATTAGACCATCAGGTATCAACACGGAGAGCCGCACAACTCAAAAAATCCACCTCTCTGTTCGCTGTTCTCGTGTTGGCTCAGCTCGGAAATCTCGCAAGCTGATTGGCCGAGACGTTTCACCCCGCAAGCTGATTGGCCGAGATGTTTCACCCACCTCCTCTCCCTGCCGAGCGCCGCAAGGAAGACCGCATTCATTGCTCTTTATCGCTCGTGTTACTTTTAGTCTCGCCGCGTGGAACTTTTTGCTGTTCTCTTGTGCCATTTTGTGCGAAATAGTCTTCCCGTCGAGCCACTACGCCACCTCCTGCAGCTTCTCCAGCTCTATCGGAAGCTGCCCTCGATGATCCTGCGCTTCTAGCACCTGACGATGAGGCGTCACCTGAGGAGCAGTAAAGCTCTCATTAACCTGTGAAGTAAATCATCTTCATCTTGAGTTACGTATCTTGTTATAAGAATAAAAGAGTTCTAAAAACATATTTATGTACACTTTATTTACATCTACGTATGTATGTACACGTACACACACACACACACGTATCATATGAGAGAGAGAGAGTGAGAGAATGAACGTACGTATTATTTATGGATGACGTCATTAGGGGTGACGCTACTTCGCGGTTTTTCACTTTTTGCGGTCGGTTCTGGAACCCATTAACCGCGATAAGTGAGGGATCACTGTATAGTGCTTTTATTCTCATCTCTAGATGACCAAAGCGCTTTACAGATCCTGCTATCCACCCATTCACACACTGATGGCAGCATAGCTGCCCAACATGGCGCTGTCCAGACCCACCAGGAGCAATTGGGGGTAAAGTGTCTTGCCCAGGAATACAGCGGCAGGATATCTGGGGAGAGCGGGATTCAAACCACCAACCATCCAGTTATTGGACGACCTGCTCTACCTCCTGAACCACTGCCGCCTCTATGGGGAGGGTTGCATCAGGAAGGGCATCGGGCATAAAAATCCTTGCCAAATCCACATGTGTATCATTGTGGTATAAGGTGATGATATGCTGTGGAAACCCTGAATGGCAGCAGCCAAAAGATTTAAAAAAAGATATCTGCACAGTAGTTGAGGGATTTACTCAGTAGTAGTAATATTTACTGTGTTTGGAAGTAGTACCAGAAACTTTAACTTCATTATGGACAAACTCCGAGTGTCGGCTGATTACAGCCAGTCTTGCTGACCTCTAGCTTTTTTTTTTTTTTTTCCCCTTTAAGCGATTCATTATAACATTATAAATGTACAAAACATGAACAAAAAGGACATTATGGAGACCAAAACTATGATGTCTGCTGGACACAAAATGAGAAGAGATTAGCAGAGCTCTGTGAGTCAGTGGCTAATCGCTAATTGCTAACAGCTAATGACAGTGTGAATGTTCACCCACAGGCAGACAGAACACCAGAGGTCAGACGGATTAAAGGAAGACTTATCAAGAATTTGCCCAAAGTCAGTAGTACAGCATTTAACGCTTGCTGAAAGCTAAGCAATAATAATCTGTAGGGTTGTTAATAACAAAGTAAATTACAGTCTCACTACAGAGTAAAGATCACCAATATTATAGATCCAGCCCTCAAACAAAGTGGTCACATACAGTTTGTGACAGCTATATTTGCAGGATTTTTCACATTATTAACTTCCAGCAATAATCACAAGCTAAACAAAATTAATTTCTGGCTGATGGCATTTATTTCTCCTAGGGCAATTTCCTGCATTTTGGGGGCCATATGCAAGACTGTGTTTGGGAGGCCCTATTTTTGTAAATCGATGAAAGATGATTTGTGGCAATGAATCAATCTGGTACACTATAAGAAGTAAACAAGCTAGATTTGTCAATCTAAAATTCAGATTAAAGATCTCAAGTTTACTCAAGTGATTTATGTAAACCTACAGGAAAATATTACTAGTGCACCTGAGTTAATTTGAATATTATGATTTGAAAAATTTCACTGGAGGTGTAATGTATATTGAAAATATTAAAGTTTATAATTTTGAATTATATAACACACACACACACACACACACACACACACACACACTATAAGTTTATGTATATACTGTGCATATACTGTATATACATATACAGTGATCCCTCACTTATCGCGGTTAATGGGTTCCAGAACCGACCGCGAAAAGTGAAAAACCGCGAAGGAGCGTCACCCCGCCCATTTTTTACATACATTTTTTTTGTGTATATATAATATCAATAAGTGTATATTAACCCTATAAATGCATATGCTATCATTATAACATTATTGTTATCATTAGAACATTAAAGAATAGTTTGAAACATGTAAATAAAAAAAGTTCCACGCGAAAAGTTCCACGAGGCGAGACTAAGCAACACGAGCGATAAAGAACAATGAATGCAGTCTTCCTTCGCTGGGTATGGGCGCTCGGCAGGGAGAGAAGCTGGGTAAAACGTCTTGGCCAATCAGCTTGCGAGATTCCCGAGCCGAGCATCAGAGAGCATCAGAGAGATGGATTTTGAGTTGTGCGGGCTCTCCGTCTTGATACCTGATGTTCTAATGTAGTCTCCCTGCCTTCTGCTAGCGCCCGGGCAACTTTCATGCCATTTTTTCTCAATTTTGAATTTTTGATGAATATTTTTGAAAAATCCGCGATGCACTGAGGGCGCGAAAGGTGAGGCGCGAAGTAGCGAGGGATCACTATATGCATATATATATATATATATATATATATATATATATATATGTGTGTGTGTGTGTGTGTGTGTGTGTGTGTGTGTGTGTGTGTGTGTGTGTATATTGTGGGACACATACAGTATATGTGCACTTATGTATATCACTTCATGCTTCATATGTATACCACTTTAGGCTTCACATCTTAGATTGAACAAAGGACTGAGCCTCTCTGGAGATAACAGGAGGATGTGAAAGTCTAGTCTTTGGTATGCAGAGAGACGGCCTGGGGCGATTTTCCTGGCCGCCAGAGGCTGGGGGTGGAGGTGTTAAGATCTGAAGGAAGATGTATTGTTATTTGGGATTAAATACAATATGACTGTGTGCTTTGAAGTCCTGAGATATTTAAAGGATGAATGTCTGGGTTTCTTCCTCTTTCTACTTTTGATGATGTTGGATGATGTGAATAAACCTGACTAGTGAGATGAACTCTGCCTCGTCATTTTCACATTATCTACACTGGTGTCCCTAAGACGTATCATGAGTGAAAGAAATTCCCCCGAGCCAGCCGGTTCAGAAGCTCCCAGCCAAGTGTATGCCATTACTGTCCAGCTACCGCACTTTTGGTGAGACAACCCGCACTCCTGGTTCCACTTGGTCGAAGCACAGTTTGCCCTCCGGGGGATAACGGTAGATGACACGAAGTTCTACCATGTGATTGCCAAGCTCGACAACCGCACGGCTCGGCATGTGCAGAGCCTTGTGGAGCAGCCACCGGTGGACAACAAATACAGCGGGTTGAAGGCTGCGCTCATCCAACGCTTCACTCTCTCAGTCCAGGAGAGAGCGGAGAGGCTCCTGGCTCTGAACGACTTGGGAGATGGCACGCCCGTTGACCTGATGGAGAACATGCTGAGCTTGAGGGGCTCAGACGGCGACGACTTCATCTTCACCCACATTTTCCTGAGAACCCTACCTTCGGCCACGAGAGCAACCCTGGCCAGTTCGCCGTTGTTGGCCCAGCGGGACTTCCGCGCGCTGGCCCAGGAGGCGCACCGGATTCTCAACGCCAGCAAACAGCGCGTGGCCACCGCGGCAACGACGGAGTTCGGCGCGATGGCCGGAGATGGCGAGGGGCCAGAGACGGCGGTAGCAGACCCACCGACGATGGCGGTGGCGAGGGCCAAGGATCGCGGAGGAGACACCCTCTGTTTCTACCATCGCCGCTTTGCAGAGAAGGCACGCAAATGTATACCACCGTGCCAGTTCAAGCGCTCGGGAAACGCCAAGACCGGGGATCGGTAGCAGCTGTGGCCCTCGGTGAAGAGAACAAGCTGCTCTACTTGACGGACGCGCGTTCGGGGAGGCAATTCCTCGTGGACACAGGCTCCCAAGTGAGTTTCATCACGCCTACCTCCGCTGACCGGCTGGCGGGTCCCGGAGGTCGCGGGGCGTCAGCAGCGAACGGCTCGGAGATTAAGACTTTTGGTGAGAGGAGCCTGCTTCTGTCCCTACATGGCCGTACATTTGAATGGACTTTTGTTATAGCTGCAGTGAGTTTCAATATGTTGGGGACTGATTTTCTGTGCTCACATAGTTTGTTGGTTGATCTTGCTAACAGGCGCCTGGTTAATGCACTTTCCTTTTATTCTATTCCCTGTGCAGCCCGAGTGACCCCGCCCACAGCACAAGCAAACGTCGCAACGTCAAGCGGTAAGTTCCACACACTGCTCACTCAGTTCCCAGCACTCACGGTTCCCACATTTTCAGCAGCCGTCACTAAACATGGAGTGGAACATTTTATTACTACCACCGGACCGCCCGTTTTTGCAAAAGCTCGGCGCTTGGATTCAGCTCAACTGACCATAGTGCGCCAGCAGTTCGCCAGCCTGGGAAAGTTGGGCATCATCAGGCATTCGAAAAGCCCGTGGGCTTCCCCGCTGCACATGGTCCGGAAAGCTGATGGCTCGTGGCGACCTTGCAGAGATTTCCGCAGGTTGAACAACGCCACAGCGCATGACCGCTACCCAATGCCGTATATCCAAGATTTTTCCGTTCATTTGGCGGGGGCGCACGTTTTTTCTAAGATAGACTTGGTCCGCGGTTACCATCAAGTCCCAGTGCGCGCTGAGGACATACCCAAAACAGCGGTAATAACTCCGTTTGGCCTATTCGAGTTTTTGCGCATGCCGTTTGGGCTTAAGGACGCTTGTGCAGATGTTCCAACGCATGATGGACGCGGTGTTGCGCGATCTCCCCTTCGTATTTGTCTACCTGGATGACATCTTGGTAGCCAGCGCGTCCGAAGACGAACACGAAAACCACCTCACGGCAGTTTTCCGGAGGTTGGGAGAGCACGGGTTAATAATCAACCCAGCGAAGTGTCAGTTCGGGGTGACGCAGATTGATTTTTTGGGGCATCGCGTCTCCCCAGAAGGAGCGGTTCCGCTGCCTGACAAAGTACGCGCAGTAACAAATTTTCCCCAGCCACAGTCAAGGCGTTACAGGAGTTTTTGGGAATGGTGAATTTTTATAACGTTTCCTCCCCCGCGCAGCGCAGCTCATGCAACCATTGTATGCCGCACTAAAAAAACAAAAACCCACAAATAAGATCGAGTGGTCTCCGGAGCGAGAGCGAGCATTCTCGGAGGTCAAAACAGCCCTGGCAAATGTTGCGTTGTTAGCACATCCAGACCCAATGGCCCCCATAGCGCTCACTACTGATGCGTCAGATGTGGCCATAGGGGCGGTCGTGGAGCAGCATGTAGCCGGGGCTTGGCAGCTGCTCGCATTTTTCAGCAGGACTTTGCGCGATAGCGAACGAAAATACAGCGCATTCAACAGGGAGTTGTTAGCTCTCCACTTAGCCATTCGCCACTTCCAGTTCTGGCTGGAGGGATGCCGTTTCACCGCGTTCGTTAACCACAAGCCGCTGACATTCGCGATGGCCAAGGTTTCAGAACCGTGGTCAGGCCGGCAGCAAAGACAGCTGGCCGCTATCTCAGAGTTTACTACCAATATTCAGCATGTGGCGGGTAAACTAAATGTAGTGGCAGACTGTCTCTCGCGTGCCGTGGCGGCCCCAGTCCGCATAGGGATAGATTATGCAGCCATGGCCGCGGATCAGGTTAGCGACGCGGACGTGCGCGCGCTCCAGTCTGGACCAACAGGGTTAAGGCTGGAGAACAGGGTGCTGCAAGACGGTATGCCCCCCCTAATCTGCGATGTCTCCACTGGGCGACCACGTCCTGTGGTACCAGCCGCGTGGCGCCGCCGCGTTTTTGACTCGATTCATTCTCTGGCGCACCCGGGAGTGCGCGCGTCGGTCAAAATGGTGGGAGAGAAATTTGTTTGGCCGAGCCTGCGCAAACAAGTTAGAGAGTGGGCAGCAGCCTGCATGGCTTGTCAACGAGCCAAGGTTATCTACTGCACGGTGGCGCAGTGGTTTAGCACTGTGGCAGCACAGTTTTACCCTCGGCCGGGGGATCGCGGGGATCATGAGATCATGGGTTCGATCCCAGCCCCCGACCAACAGTGAGCTGTGTGGAGTTTGCATGTTCTCCCCGTGTTGCGTGGGTTTACTCCGGGATTTCTCCGGTTTCCTCCCGCATACCAAAAACATGTAGGTTTAGGGCGCTCGCGCACGCAGCGACCAGCAGCCTGTGGCTTGTCACCAGACTGCAAACCAAATCTACCTACGGGTACAAATAAGTAACAAAAAAAAAGGTACACAGACACACGGGAGCTCCCTTGGAGCCGTTCCACATCCCGGCAAAGAGGTTCGATCATGTTCACGTGGACCTCGTAGGCCCCCTACCGCCGTCACAGGGGTGCACACACCTTCTGACAATGGTAGACCGCACCACGCGCTGGCCGGAAGTGGTCCCACTGTCGTCAACCACAGCCGAGGAGGTGGCGCGCGCATTTTTAACAGCATGGTTAGCGAGCTTTGGAGTCCCATCGGACATTACGTCCGATAGGGGTCCTCAATTTGTTTCCGAACTTTGGTCAGCAATGGCCCGCAGCCTGGGGGTAACGATCCACTGCACAACCACGTACAATCCACAGGCTAATGGGTTATGCGAACGTTTTCATAGGTCATTGAAGGTGGCTCTCAGAGCGTCGCTTACGGATGCAAATTGGGTAGACAGGCTACCGTGGGTTTTATTGGGGTTGCGTTCTGCACCTAAAGAGGATTTAGAAGCCTCCCCAGCTGAGCTGTTTTTTACGCAGCCACTTCGGCTGCCCGGGGAATTTCTCCCAGATAATCCCGTGCCAGAATGCTCCCCGGCTCAGCGGTTACAGAGTGGCACGGAATCGGGCACGCTGCCTGGCTCCGTTCACCACAGTTTTCCGCGCGTTTTTGTGCCTAAGGCCTTAAAAAACGCGGAGTTTGTTTTTGTCAGACACGATGCCCATCGCCCACCGTTGCGACCACCTTATGATGGACCATTTAGAGTGCTGGAAACAGGGGATAAGCATTTTTTGCTAGACCTGGGGGGCAGGAAAGAAAAGATTGACATAAAGAGGCTCAAACCCGCCTTTGTTGTGGCAGACGAGGATGTGCTGTGCGCCAGGTCTCCTCGGCGCAGCAGATCCCCTAGGGGACATTCCCCAGAACACCCACAGGGATTGACACATATATGTGCACTTATGTATATCACTTCATGCTTCATATGTATACCACTTTAGGCTTCACATCTTAGATTGAACAAAGGACTGAGCATCTCTGGAGATAACAGGAGGATGTGAAAGTCTAGTCTTTGGTATGCAGAGAGATGGCCTGGGGGGATTTTCCTGGCCACCAGAGGCTGGGGTTGGAGGTGTTAAGATCTGAAGGAAGATGTATTGTTATTTGGGATTAAATACAATATGACTGTGTGCTTTGAAGTCCTGAGGTATTTAAAGGACGAATGTCTGTGTTTCTTCCTCTTTCTACTTTTGATGATGTTGGATGATGTGAATAAACCTGACTCGTGAGATGAACTCTGCCTCGTCATTTTCACATTATCTACAATTTGTGATGTTGAAAATCATCAATATTTACCTTTTATTAGTGCATTTTAGTATATTAACATAATTTGAAAAAGTTATATATATATATACAGTATATATATATATATATATATATATATATATATATATATATATATATATATATATATATATATATATATATATATATATATATATATATATATATATATATATATATATAAACTTTATATATATATATAAGTTATAAGTTATATATTAAGTTATATATATATAAACTATATATATATATATATATATATATATATATATATATATATATATATATATATATATATATATATATATATATATATATAAACTTTTTCAAATTATTTTAATATACTAAAATGCACTAATAAAAGGTAAATATTGATGATTTTCAACATCACAAATTGCAGTGGATTCCCTAAAAAAACCTTATTCTAAATTCAGGAAATTTAGTTACTCAATATGAAACATAACAAAAATACTAGGCTATGGACCTACTGCAGGTGTTTCACAAAGTGCAGAAGAACCTGCTTCTGTCATTGGAGCTGCAATCAAGTTCAGCATTGTACCTAAAGATAAAGATCATTTGATTGTCAAACAAAAATCCAATGCAAATATTTATATATCATATAAATATATCATACTCATAAAGAAATGTCTTTTTTTTTTACTTCAATGTGACTTTAAATAGTCCAAAAGAGTATCCCTTAATGCAAGCATCCAATTTCAAATCTGTTACTTTTATGATTGTTTTCTGCTTATATATCTTTAAAATATTAAAGCAATAGTAATTTAGTAATGAACATGAAATTAAATAGGTGGAGAGTTATTATGATCAAAGATCAGAGACGAAGTGACAGAGAGAGGAAACTAGGGCATCAAAGCACTGCATGTAGCTGCATTTAAATGCTGAAAAATATGAAAAAAAAGTTTCCTCATTTATCACATTTAATAACCATTCATCACTAAATTATTCTTGTGCATCTCAGTAAACTACAATATTGTGATTTTTTTTTCCTCAGTATAACTGGAAAAGATAGAAGTCCATACATTTAATACAACTACATAGACAGGGAAAATAGTCTCTCTTCAGCTTTCTCCTCCCCACAAGTACAAATACATGATTAGTAAACACCTTTCCTTCATCCTGGGTGCATTTTTGATTGACAGTTTTCTTCTTTTTTCTGCAACAGAGGGATGATTCTTTTTCATACTGGAGCATGAGTCAGCCATCCTGGTACCGGTTGATGACGTCACTCACCCTGACAGCCAGAACTTTGAACTAATTACCTCCAAACCACTTCTTTATCACTGTGGCTTTGTTTTCTTTATATTTTACATACAATTTTAAATCATTCACAAAGCATAGCATAGCTTATCTTGTTACAAATGAAGACAGGAAGTTTGAATTGCCTCAAAATATTGTGGCTTTGTGGATGAACGGAACTGCAAGGGCTGATGGGAAGTAGCAATAAGCATGTTTTCCTTAGGTAAATTATTTAAAGAGAAGCTAGATCATCATTTTACTGTTATGAGCTGTTTCAGTTAAGATATTTTGTTACTATATGTAATATGTTCGGTGACTTAATGTTTGTCACCCTTACTGTAAATGCTGTGGCAGGGAAAGACCCTCCTCTTCATTAGAGCAGACATGCAGAGTGGGGGAGAAGCATGAATTCACCTTAAAGGGATGTAATGTTGGGGTGAATGATAACCACATTAAATTTTATTTAAACTGATATTTAAAACAATAAAGATGGTCGTTTAAGCTTATTGTCAGTGGGCTTCTGTGGCTTTTGGGGGTCCATAGCATTTGTGTATATTGCCCTATGGAGGGAACTATGATTTATCCTAATCCCTCTCTGCTCCCAGTCTCTACATTCTGTAACAGATTTATAACAGGCAGGGTGGAGTGGGTGGAGACTACTGTCAAGGGTGATTTGTGACAGAAGGACAGCAGCTAGAGTGAAAGGGAAGATTTAAAAGACAGTACTGTGACCTGCTATGATGTTTGGTTTGGAAAGAGTGGCACTGATGAAAATACAGGGAGCAGAGCTGGAAGTGGCACAGTTGAGGATGTTAAGATTCTCACTGGGAGTGACTAGGGAGGGAACTAGAAATGCGTAGCTCAGAGGGACAGCTCAGTTCGAGCAGTTTGGAGACAAAGTAACAGAAGCAAATCTGAGATGGTTTGGACATGTGAAGAGGAGGGACGGTGGATATACTGGACAATGGATGTTGAAGATGGAGCTGCCAGGCAGGAGGAAAAGAGGAAGACCAAAGAGAAGATTCATGGATATGGTGAAAGAGGACATGGAGAGGGTTGGTGTTACAGAAGAAGATGCAAGGGATAGTGTGAGATGGAGGCAGATGATCTGCTGTGGCGACCCCTAAAGGGAGAAGCTGAAAGAAGAAGTAGAAGAAGAAGAAAATATTGCGCTTTTCATGTACTTCTCCTTTAATTCATCAACAAAATTAACCCTGACTGCTTCCAAACAGCACTAAAAGTGTGTTGCTTCTGGGGTTCGGAGGTACATGCTGCTCAAGTAACTCCGCGGGCACATCTTAAAGGGGAAGTACCTGAAAAGTGCAATATTAATATTCATTCATTCATTCATTCATTCATTCATTCATTCATTCATTCATCTTCTTCCGCTTAATCCTTTTCCGGTCGCGGGGGGGCTGGAGCCTATCCCAGCATCTTTGGGCGAGAGGCAGGGTACACCCTGGACAGATCGCCAGTCCATCGCAGGGCCAACACAGAGAGACAGACAACCATTCACTCTCAGTCATACCTAAGGACAATTTAGAATCCCCAGTTTTGATGCCAATTAACCTAATTTGCATGTTTTTGGCATGTTGGAGGAAACCCGAGAAATCCCGGAGTAAACCCATGCAGACACAGGGAGAACATGCAAACTCCACACAGATCACTGTTGGTCGGGGGCTGGGATCAAACCCAGGATCCCCCGGCCAAGGGTGAGTTGCTGTGCTGCTGCAGTGCTAACCACTTCTCCACCTCGCCGCCCTGCAAAATCCTTGATCTAGACAGTGATCTGGATCAGCGCCACAAACCAATTATTTGTTCCCTGGCTCATTTCCTACCTTCTGTCATGAGTCTGAGCTCAGCGTTTCTCTGGAGCTCAGAGTCTCATTTGTTTATTTTGTGTCTATAATGATTATTCCTGTCTTGTTTTTGTGTTATTTTGTTGTTGTTGTTTTTTGACACGAGCCTCCTTCCGTTGCTCCCAAACATACCCACCTTCCTCTCACAGCCTGTTTTCCCCAGTCACCTCAGCTGTGAGTGAATTAAGGATTAGGTCACTGCCCGCTCCTTGCCACACTTGCTGCTTATCATTCCCCATTACCTCCATGTATTTAAGTTCTGCCTTTTCGTTGTGTTGTTGTGGCTAGACTGGATGTCGACTGGTTTTTCTCCAATTATCCTACTTCTGTAAATTCCACTTCGCCAGCACTCCCTGCTCAGAGGCTTGACTTGTAAGTTATTCTTGCTTTGCATGTTTTGTACTGTTGGCACTTTTTGGACTTTATGTTGTTTTCTTTAATAAATTGCACAAACACCATTCAGCACGTGGGTTTGTCTCTCTTCCTCATAGAAGAATTCATGACACCTTCCTTAAAACTTTAACTGAAATTTGTTCACTATTTTTTGAGTAATGTTGCAAACAGACAAGCAAACAAACAAACAAAAAAACCCAGATCCCATACATATCTCTCTGTTTTGCTTTATGAAGGAGCATTAAAGTTTTCTATGTTACAGTGTCTGAGTTGTTCGATAATAGGCACAAGGGTGAGCAAGAGAAAAGTCTCATTAAAGTCTTTGGTCAATGAGCTTTTAGCCCAGCTACCACACAATCTCTCTGTGTGTGTCGCTCTCTCTCTCTGATAGTTTCTTGTATTCATCCATTATGTCATACTTGCATGTTGTCATTGGCATGTAGAAAGAAAATAATTTGTTATACAAATGTACAGTAAGGCATGTAGCAATATCAAAAGAAAACAGATGATCTGCCCTCACATTTCCACATTCTTTGGCCCTCTGGTCTAGAAGATACCCCCTTACCCCAACCAGCCCTCCCTCCCACACACTATAAACAAGGATTTTACGACTAAGACACTAATGCATCCAAACCCTTGTTGAATAAACACTTTTCGTTCTTCCATATTTTAAGATGGACACATGGACACACACTGACCTTGTCTGGACAATGGAGGAAAAACTATGAATGAGCCAAAAACTTGATTTGCAGGATGTGCCCGGCCTAAGCCAGAGACACCTACTGTAAGTAAACAGACTGTGGTATTTTCCTGTAGGTGGGCCACTTCAAAGATAACTTTGGTCAAAGCTGTTATCTCCAAGTCATTAAACCTTCCAGCCTCTCTGCCCAACTCCAGAGTGATTGTTATAAAAAAATGATGCAGATTGTGGTATATATTAACCATATATTCCATAACTACATATGTTAGAGCAAGTGGAAATGTTTGGGATTACATATGTAAGGAACTTCACACCTCTGAAAGGACAAAGGAATCTCACCCGCCGAGTGAAGAACAAAGACGTTCCTGGACGTGGCGGGGGAAACCGGACGAGCCACCCTCACCCCCCAAGGCGAGGAGAAGGATTACCATCACCTCCCAAGATGAGGAGAGGAAATACCAAGACAATGGGGGGATTAAGATAATGAGGGATGTCAGCCTTTGTTATGCATGTCTTTTGTTGTGTGCTTGTATATAACCAGCGAGTCGGCGAGATTCTGTCTCTTTTTCCCTTCTGCCGCTCTCTGCACCAGATGAGACTTGATAGAAGAGCTGAACATTAAAACTTTGTTTATAAACCAAATTGCCTCTTCATTGCCCAGCTCCTCTACACTGGTGACCCCGACGCGAGTATGGACCGGAGGCGTTCTTCCACAAGCGACTCATCCGTGGCGGCTCAGGCAGATGCCAGCAGCCATGCAGATGAGGGAGCAGACGGACAGCTGTTCCCCCCGGCAGAAGAGGTTGAGAGGGCTCAACCGAGCACCAGCACCGCCGTGAGAGCCGAGGCAAGGCACTCTCACCTGGCGGGCACAGCAGTGATGGTGTGCACGAACGCCGTCGCTGTCAAGCTGCCAGACTTCTGGCAAGAGGACCCCGCCTCTTGGTTTCAGCAGGCTGAAGCCCAATTTATACTGGCGGGCATCACGGCTGACGATACTAAGTTTTATCATATCGTCTCCAAACTCGACTCCGCCACTTCGAAGTGTGTGCGGAGCATGATCCGGCGACCACCGGCCA
Organism: Pholidichthys leucotaenia; assembly: GCA_020510985.1. Lineage (NCBI taxonomy): Eukaryota > Metazoa > Chordata > Actinopteri > Cichliformes > Pholidichthyidae > Pholidichthys > Pholidichthys leucotaenia. The sequence continues at coordinate 333,615,303 of CM035839.1, read as the reverse complement.
GGGACAAATACAAGACGTTCAAAGCGACCATCGTGGCGAACTACGTCCCATCAGCGGAAGAAAGAGCCGAGAAGATCCTGGCGGTCTACGGCCACAGAGGGGGCAATCCGAAGGCCCTCATGGAGGATTTGCTGCAGCTCAAGGAAGAGGATAATGACAACTTCCTCCTCCAGTTCATTTTCCTCAGCACGCTGCCGCCACACATGAGGGGGACACTCGCCAGCATGAAGTGTGACACCCACCAGGACTTCCGCACACTGGCCAGCGAAGCTCATCGGCTCGTCAACGCCTGCAAGGAGGTGACACCCACAGCAGCATCCGCAGACCTCAAGGCTGACGCCCCGAGCCACGAGGAGCCACGACCCACGGAGCAGACCCAGGTCACAGTGACGGCGACGCGGCCAAAACGTAACAGACAGGGCGACGTCTGTTACTATCACCACCGCTTCGCTGGGAAGGCCCGCAAATGCGTTCCCCCCTGCAAGTTTACGATGTCGGGAAACGCCAAAGCCGAGAGCCATTAACAGCAGCGGTTCTCGGTGAGAAAAACAAGCTGTTGTACGTGACGGATGGACACACAGGCAAGCAGTTCCTCATCGACACAGGAGCTCAGCTGAGTTTCGTCATGCCCTCCCACGCAGATCGAGCCATGGGCACCCGGGGCAACGGAGCAGTGGCAGCCAACGGCTCTAACGTCGACACGTTCGGCGAAAAGAGCCTGCACCTCCTCATCCACGGCCGCAGTTACAAATGGACATTTGTTGTAGCGGCGGTGAGTTTTAACTTATTAGGCGCAGATTTTTTGTGTGCACATGGGTTATTAGTGGATCTAGCAAATAGGCGCCTGGTTAATGCACTGTCTTTTGCTTCTATTCCATGCTCAGCTCGAGTTTCTCCACCACCTGTGCAGGCCAACGTCACCACGGCAGGAGGTAAGTTTGAGCAACTCCTCACCCAATTTCCAGCACTCACAACCCCCAAATTCTCAGCCACTATGGCTAAACACGGGGTTGAACACTTCATTCCCACAACGGGACCTCCCGTTTTTGCCAAAGCTCGCCGCTTAGACGCGGCCAAGCTCAACATAGCACGGGACGAGTTTACAACTCTTGAAAAATTGGGCATTGTTAGACGCTCGAAGAGCCCCTGGGCCTCACCACTTCACATGGTTCCTAAATCCGACGGTTCTTGGAGACCGTGCGGAGATTACCGCAGACTAAACAACGCTACAGCACATGACCGTTACCCAATCCCTCACATTAAAGATTTTTCACTACATCTAGCGGGTGCGCTCATTTTTTCAAAAATAGACTTAGTCCGCGGTTATCACCAAGTCCCAGTCCGAGCAGAAGACATTCCTAAAACAGCGGTAATAACCCCTTTCGGCCTTTTTGAATTCTTGCGAATGCCTTTCGGCCTCAAAGGCGCTGCTCAAACTTTCCAACGAATGATGGACGCGGTCCTACGCGACCTCCCTTTTGTTTTCGTCTACCTCGACGACATGCTGGTAGCCAGCTCGTCTGAGGTAGAACACGAGCAGCACCTCACTACGGTTTTTCAGAGGCTAGAAGAGCACTGGCTAAAAATCAATCCAGCCAAATGCAAATTTGGCGTGTCGCAAATTGATTTTTTAGGACACAAAGTCTCTCTGAAGGGGGCAGTGCCACTTCCAGACAAAGTTCATGCGATAGAAAGTTTTCCACGGCCGCAAACGGTCAAATCGCTACAGGAATTTTTAGGGATGGTTAATTTTAACAACCGCTTCCTCCCCCACGCAGCTCAGCTCATGCAGCCCCTATAAGACGCGTTCAAAAAAAAGAAAGCTTCCAACGCGGTCGAATGGACCCCGGAGCGTGAACACGCTTTCGCGGAAGTAAAAAACGCCCTAGCTAACGCCACATTGTTAGTTCATCCAGATCCCTTGGCCCGCATTGCACTAACCACAGATGCTTCAGACCTAGCTATAGGGGCAGTTGTAGAACAGCTTGTCAGCGGGGTCTGGCAACCTTTAGCATTCTTTAGCAAATCGCTAAACCAAACTGAACGCAAATACAGCACTTTTGACAGAGAGCTGCTGGCGCTTCATTTATCCATCCGCCACTTCCAGTTCTGGTTAGAAGGGCGGAGTTTCACGGCTTTTGTAGACCATAAGCCGCTCACCTTCGCTATGGCTAAAATTTCAGAACCATGGTCAGGCAGGCAACAAAGAAAGCTAGCTGCGATTTCAGAGTTCACCACAGATATTCGACACGTGGCAGGCAAACTTAACGTAGTAGCGGACTGTCTCTCTCGCGCTGTGGCACCACCAGAGCGCGGGGAGACAGATTACACTGCCTCAGCAGCAGAGCTCTTCACTAACTCAGACACATACGCAGCACCTATCCATGAAGGGATAGATTATGCAGCCATGGCAGAGGAGCAAAACAGTGACGCGGACGTGCGCGCACTCCTGTCTGGACCAACAGGGTTAAGGCTGGAGAAAAAGGGTTTACGCGACGGCGTGCCCCCCCCTAATATGCGATGTTTCAACCGGCCGACCTCGCCCGTTAGTGCCAGCTACATGGCGCCGCCGCATTTTTGACGCAATTCACTCCCTCGCGCACCCAGGTGTGCGCGCCTCGGTTAAAATGGTCGCCGAAAAGTTTGTGTGGCCAGGCCTGCGCAAAAACGTAAAAGAATGGGCAAAAACTTGCATTTCTTGTCAACGCGCCAAAATACACAGACACACAAAAGCCCCTCTGGAGCCTTTTCCAATCCCTGCTAGAAGGTTCGACCACGTTCATGTCGATCTTGTGGGGCCACTACCTTCCTCCCAAGGTTTCACACACCTGTTAACAATGATAGACTGCACCACACGCTGGCCAGAGGCAGTCCCTCTAGCGGCAACCACAGCGGAGGAAGTCGCTCGCGTTTTTTTGACAAACTGGGTTGCACGTTTCGGCGTCCCATCGGACATCACGTCCGATAAGGGGCCTCAATTTGTCTCAGAGCTCTGGTCAGCCATGTCCAACAGCTTAGGGGCAACAATTCATCGCACCACCGCTTATCACCCTCAGGCTAATGGGTTATGCGAGCGTTTTCACAGGTCTTTAAAGGCCGCCCTCAGAGCCTCACTAACGGACACAAATTGGGTAAATAAACTTCCCTGGGTTTTATTGGGGTTGCGTGCTGCACCTAAAGAGGATCTAGACGCCTCTCCCGCAGAATTAATTTTTGCTCAACCTCTCAGGCTCCCAGGTGAATTTCTGCCAGAAAACCCAGAACCAGGGCGCCTTCCAGTCCCAAGGTTTTTAGGCAGCAACGGACCGAACTCTCTCCCCGGTCCAGCTCATCACTCCTTCCCACGGGTTTTTGTCCCTCAAACTTTAAAAAACGCTGAGTTTGTTTTTGTTAAGCATGAAGCTCTAAAACCAACTTTACGCCCAGCATTCGATGGGCCATTCAGAGTGCTGGAACATGGTGACAAACACTTTGTGCTTGATTATGGGGATAGAAAAGAAACAGTCAGCATTGACAGACTTAAACCTGCCTTCTTGTTGAAAGACAAACCTGCACAGCTGGCGAGAGCACCTCGACGAGGTAGACCCCCCAAGAGAAAAGACCCAGCCCCCAGACAGGGAACAAATAACCTCTCTCCTTCCCACACTGCAGATTCCTCACAAGAAGGTCCCAGCAGGACGCCTAAACCAACCTATAGCAGTTTTGGGAGAAGAATTAAACCCAGACAGCACAGGGACTGACACCAACCACTCCACAATTATTCACTAATTGTGCTGCAACAGTTTAGGACTGACTTATGATTTTACTATGCTACTATGTTTACCACTGAACTCTCTTAGGAGCATGGCTGCTAGAAAGTTTCTTCCGTGGCAACAGCTGTAACACATAGTATGTCGTAATAGCTATCCTAGACTGTGAACCTTTCTGTTGTCCTTTCTTAGTTGTTTGGGGGGCCTGTGGTCTATATTAACCATATATTCCATAACTACATATGTTAGAGCAAGTGGAAATGTTTGGGATTACATATGTAAGGAACTTCACACCTCTGAAAGGACAAAGGAATCTCACCCGCCGAGTGAAGAACAAAGACGTTCCCGGACGTGGCGGGGGAAACCGGACGAGCCACCCTCACCCCCCAAGGCGAGGAGAAGGATTACCATCACCTCCCAAGATGAGGAGAGGAAATACCAAGACAATGGGGGGGATTAAGATAATGAGGGATGTCAGCCTTTGTTATGCATGTCTTTTGTTGTGTGCTTGTATATAACCAGCGAGTCGGCGAGATTCTGTCTCTTTTTCCCTTCTGCCGCTCTCTGCACCAGATGAGACTTGATAGAAGAGCTGAACATTAAAACTTTGTTTATAAACCAAATCGCCTCTTCATTGCCCAGCTCCTCTACACAGATGTTCTTATAACTGGGATTTTGATGTTATGATTATTACTTTCTTTTATGAATGAACTTATCTGTTTGTTCAACTGTGGTGTCATTACTTTTGCTAATCATTAATAACTAGTGATTGCCCATAGAACACAAGTATTCTTGTCTGTAACAGGTAGCCCAATCAGGCTTTACAGGCCCAAAAGTAGGCTGTGTTTGAAAGTGGAATACAAAGTGGTGTAGCCTATATGTAGGCAATCACATGTTAAACTTTGACAAATATAAAAGGGAGTAAATGGCACTAAGATTTATTTGATTGTTTTAATATTAATTAAAGAATACCTAAACATTGAAAATGAATGGGACACCCAATATTAGTGACTGTTTCAGATCCCTCGTTTATTTATTTGTCAGATCAGTTATTTGTCTGATCTTTTATCACTTATATTCATAACAGTATCTTGCACTTTGGGGAATGGGAGTTGTTCAGTCATCATTATAATTATTTTAGTTTATATCACTGTTCAGTGATGAGTTCAGTGTAATGTTGAATTTCTTCTGTGTATCCTCAATAAACGCATGTGGTACTATAACAGGACACGTTTACAAATATTTGAGACCCATTGTAGTGCATCAGTTTATATTTTAGCAGTATTTTGTTATTAAAAGGGTTTTTAAAGCTTTATTGCTAAGATTGAAGTGGTGCTTATATCATCGCGCTGGAGCGATACTGAGGCCAAATAATGATCCGAACCTTGAAGGCATGACTGACAAAGACTGAGTGCCGTCACTCTATTGTAAGCGCTTATTGTTTTTGTTTTGTTTTTATTGATGTCAGAAGATTTATTATTATTATTATTGTCAGGAATCTGAAACTCAGAACTCATAGAAAATAGTACTCTGTTAGGTTCGTACCTTAATCAGACTCGAGACATAAATATGATCAAAGATTTTACTTGCAAGGAGCATATCACCACACACCTCTGATTACAGACGGGAGTGAAAAGCTATCACATATAGTCAGCACTTCCCTTATATACACAAAGTAAAAGCTAGAAATAATTACACAATAACTGCCGCACCCTTGTGGGTGGTACACAGAAATCAGACTCTCCATCACAAGATTCATCGGTCAACAACATCACAAGATTCATTAGACAACGATTCAGCAGTTTCCAAACTTCAGTACAGACAAGAACAATTATTTTTAGGGTTCTTAGTAAGTCCTACCAGACATCATCAGACATGTTCATTAGAGGGCAATAGTTGAATAGTACAAATCAGCAAGTACAATTCAGCAGTCAAGTATAGTTCAAAATTCATTATGAAATGATAACATGTATTTCCAATGCATAATTCTCAATGCATAATTCTCTGACATTCCCTCCTGTTTATCGTTTCATAATATTTTCATCACATGCAAACATCAGTACAATGTAACTTCAGCACAGATTTTCTACATTGACGTCACAAAGCATCATTTCCAAATTTATACAGGAGTACAGTCATCATTTTCCACAGGATTGGGGTTATGGCCAACAGCAGTCTCATAGCCTTCATCAGTCTCTCGGGACAGTGGGGCATATTGTCCATATTGTCCTTCAGGGGAAATGGCCAGAAGAGTTTGTTGGAACATGAATGCATGCTGTGAAAGAGCGCGGGATATCATGGATCTGATACATGGAATGATACATGGAATGATACAACAACAGAAAAATAACATACAGATCAAAATCACACCAAGTGGTATAAGACTCTTCAAAATTACCTGCCACCAGACACCTGAAAGGAACCATTGCAACCAACCTTGATCTGTCACATAATCTGCAGACATGGCTTTTTGGATATTACGTAAAGCAGTAAGGGCATTAGTCATGTTGTTATTGTGTACATTATCTGGGACATAAGTACAGCAGGTAAGATTAAATTTGACACATATTCCTCCATCAGCAGCTGTAAGCAAATCCAAGGCCATTTGATGCATCAGTACCAATTCCCTAAGAGAATCAAGTTCAGTATTTTGTAATTTCACAATATCATAGGAAGCGTTAATGAACAGCCCAAGTCTATAGTGTAGTGTTTCCATACGGAGCATTAACTTTGCAACTCCTTCCCAAGGAAACAATGAGAGGGCAATCTTTTGACTCTTAGTCCATAGTTTAAATTTCTCAGGGACATCTGTTCCCCAAATACGATCATGTGGTTTTACCGCTAGTACTTGTCGTTTCGTTCGTGAGGGTTGCTGCATTTCCTTATCAATTATGAATGTGTGATCACTTACAAATATTGGGGCACACACACCAGTCCAACCTGGTGAAAGCACAGGGTAAGCCTTGTGTCCACACAGCCACCATCCCCCTTGAACCCAATAAGTGCCATTGCTTGCTCTGCCTAATGCTACTGGGGCTCCTTCACCGTGAACTGCAGTTTGCTCACAGTTTTCAGTAATGCCATATAATTCTGTACCTTTTGACTGTTTGTAACACATGGGGTGGTTATAGCCAGAATATTTCATAACAATTCTTTGTGGTTTAAACCTATGCTTAGTGGTGATTTTCCAATTTACCCAGAATGTTTTATCACATGTGCCATCTTTCAGGCCGCGGGAATAAGGATCTTTATCATCTATTTTAATATAATTATGCTGATAACCAATTCCAGCCATACTGGCATAACATTTGGCCTGGGATTTATTCATGTGCATTCCATAGATAGTTACCTGTTTAGCTGATTTAGGCATATAAGAGCATACATAACAATTTGACCTGTTAACAGACTTGACAACACTTGAAACATATTGATACCATGAATTAGAATATATTGGGTCAGGTTCATGATCTCCCTCTGTGATCCACCAGTGGTTTGTGTGATAAGTCCATCGTTTACGTCGCTCCAGGGTGGGTACGGTGACTAGGGCAATAGCCACAAAAGTCAATATGGCTGTGACCAAGATGGGCTGCCAGGGTTCCATGATGCCTGTTACCTCTGGGAGTGTACCTACAGACTTAGGCCACTATCTTCACCGGGTCTGGGATGAACCAGCCTGGACTTACCCTAGAGGTGGTTGAAGGTCGTCAATGGGTACCTGTAGTCTCTTAACATGCGAGAGATGTATCCACGAGGGTCTTTCAGCAATCCGTACTGCTGAGGGAGTGGTTAACAGTACCTCATAAGGTCCCTCCCACCTCACAGAAGTCCAGTTTCTGCGGTGGTGATTTTTGATGAAGATGTAATCACCTGGTTGCAGGGGGTTTTCCAACTCCACCTGCGGATCACAGAAAGTCCTAACAGAATCAATATAATCTTTATTCTGTTTATACACTCTCAAATGCTCTCCCAAAGTCTTGTATGGGTTAGCAGGTTGCAGTGGCAGTAATTCAGGTAATACATACGGTCTGTGGAACGCACACTCAAAAGGAGACAGGCCATTTCTCTTGTCTGGAATGGTATTAATTATCAGCTTAACTACAGTTAATGCTTTAGGCCAGGTGAGTCCTTGACCTTGCATCACTTTGTTTAGCATTTGTTTAATTGTCCCATTTTTCCTTTCCACTAGGCCTGCACTTTGTGGGTGATAGGCTGTGTGGAATTTCAGCTGTGTACCAACAGAGAAAGTCAAGTTCTTGACCATCTGTGCGGTAAAATGTGTACCATTGTCTGCATACAGGATTTCAGGAATGCCAAATGTTGGAAAAATGTTGTTCTGTAAAACCTTACAAACAAACTTGGCATCTGCTTTAGCAGTTGGATGTATTTCAGTCCATTTGGTGAATGTGTCGATGAGAACCAGACAATATTGTAATTGTCCAACCTTAGACAGCTCAATAAAATCCATACACCACTGTGAAAAGGGTGTTTTAGGTGGTGGAAAACTACCTTGTCTTGTTCTCATGGCACCTTGAGCATTATTTTGTATGCAAACTAAACATTGTTGACACACTTTTTTCAGTTCCTTCAGGATGCCTGGGCAATAAAAATGTTTTTCAGCTATTATCTTCATACCCCCTGCTGACACGTGGCCTCGGCCATGTGTCAGAAGCGCCACCCAGTGGTACAAGGAGGGAGGAAGAATTATTTTGTCATCATCTGTACAATAAACCCCATTGGAGGTTTTGACTGAGTGTGGAGGCATAGTCATTTGCTGTTGCTCGTCCAGTAGGACGGTAAGGTCCACTGTGGAGGACACAAAACTAGTGGCCAGGTGGCCCTTAGCAGCACAGTGAGCAGCATGGTCAGCTAAAGCATTACCTTTGGATACCAGGTCAGTGCCTTTAGTATGAGCAGGGCAATGGACAATAGACAGTGTTTTAGGAAGTTTGAGAGCATCAGTAAGTTCCTTAAGGAGATCACTGTGTTGTGTGGGCTTACCAGAAGAGGTCGTGAACCCTCGGAGTTTCCACAATGCAGTGTGAGAATGTGCTGCATTAAAGGCATATCTGCTGTCTGTGCAGATGGTGACATCAATATTAGCAGCCCAGTGTAAAGCAGCAATCAGAGCCAGCAGTTCTGCTTTTTGAGCAGAAGCTGGTTGAGGCAGGTTCTTAACAATTAAGATCTCTGTCAAGGTAGTCACAGCAAAAGCAGTTGAAGTGGACCCATCAGGCAATTTAGTAGATGATCCATCTGTAAAGAGCCAGAGGGAGTCCTGTTTTACCTGTTGTGAGAGATCTGGGCGAGGTAGAAAATCTGTTAATGACTGGTGAATGCAGTCGTGATCTGGTGGATCTGCGTTGTCACCTGCAGAGGGTAGCAGTGTAGCTGGGTTCAATGAGGCACATCTCACAAAAGTGAGGTGCGGTTGTGTGAGTAATGTCATGGTGTAACGGAGGCAACGTGCATTTGACAACATGGTGTGGCCATGCTCTGAAAGGAGGATGTCCACAGCATGTGGTACATGCACGACTAGTGAATGGTACAGGACAATGTCCAGCACCGCATTTACAGCGTCAACCGTGGCAGCAACTGTTTTCATGCACGGTGGGAGACCCATAGCAACTGAATCCAGTCTTTTGGAATAATAAGACAAAGGTTTATATTGCCCAGCATGCAATTGTGTTAGTACAGCTGACATGTGTCCTTCAACAGCATCACAAAACAAATGAAATGTCTCTTCATAATTAGGAATGTGTAGAGCACAAACATCAGATAGCATGGATTTTAGATGGTTAATAGCTTCTTCATGCTCAGGAGTAAGGACAACCGGGGAGTGCAGGTTGCCTTGAGGGCCCTGAAGTAATGCATACAGTGGTGCAGTGTGTTGTGAAAAGTTGGGTAACCACTGTCTGCAGTAATTCAGGGTACCTAAGAGTGACATGAGCTCTTTCTTTGTTTTTGGGAGTGGCAAGTTCTGTATTGTACTGACTCGTGATGTTTCTAACATTTTCCCTCCAGCCGACAATGTATGCCCCAGAAATTTGACACTGCTTCTGCAAAATTGCAGTTTTTTCTTGCTGCATTTTAAGCCACTGTCAAAGAGGAAGTGAAGCAAAGCCAGAGTGTCCTGTTTACACTGTTCCTCAGTAGCTGACGCTACTAGCACATCATCCACATACAGGAGGATTTTAGATCCTGCAGGTGGTGTAAACTTAGCCATTAAAGCTGACATTTCTTGTGAAAAAATGGTTGGGCTCTCACAGTAACCTTGTGGCAGTCTGGTGTAAGTGTATCTGTTACCCTTGAAGGTAAATGCAAACCAAAACTGGCTATCTTCATGTATTGGAATAGTGAAAAATGCATTACTGAGATCAATCACTGAGAAAACAGATGAATCATGACCCACAGTGTTTAACAATGTATGAGGGTCGGGGACGGAAGGAGCTCTGGGTATAACTGCTGCGTTCACAGTTTGTAGGTCTTGGACTAATCTCCATCCAGTACTAGGTGGAGCCTTTTTTACAGGGAAAAGAGGAGTGTTTACAGGGGAATTTAGACATGGTATGATCACTCCACTTTTCAACAGATCAGAGATGATTGGTTGAATGCCTTCTATTGCTTCTGGTTTTAAAGGATACTGTTTTTTGTAAGGGAATCCTCTCCCATTAGAATGAATTTGCACGGGAGTAGCACCTCTCAATTTCCCAACGTCCGCATTTCCTATAGCCCACAAAGTTTGAGGTAAAACCTGTAATTCTCATTCATTAACATATACAGGAGCAGACGGTACTGTGATTCCTAAAACGTCAGGTGGATGCTCTGTTCCACACAAATAGGTAATGTCAAAATGCAGAAGGATGGACATGTGCATAGGAACACGATACAACATTGTTGTGGGGGAATATTCAACATTCAAAACGTCTGTGTTCCTCCAGTCTGTTACCTGCTGTCCCTGTTGGACTAATTTGCCTGCATCTGCCCAAAAATACTTTTCAGGTCCCCTCATAGACATGTGTGGGGGCGTACCTGTATTATGTAAGGGTAGAAGGTTTTGAGGCAGTACTACATCCAGTGCTGCTTCTCCCTCAGCTTTAAAATAAAGATGATGTGTTGTCACTGTGATGGTAGGCTCACAGTATAGTGCTTCAGCCAAAACACAATCAAATGGCTCATAACAGTGAGTGTACTTCATGGTAACATGCAGTGGCTTTGGCTCACGAAGATCTCTCACAAGGTACCAGGTAAGAACACTCGTCATGTGTCTAGCGCTTTCTAACCTGAGCTCAGTTTCTGTTTTGCTGTCAATTTGGAGGTTGTAAGAATATAGGGTACCACATCCGTGGTCATCACAATCCTCATCATTCATAAAAAATGCATGCTGGTTTCTGAGAATAGTGTAATCATCCTTAATCTTGTCAGGACCCAGAATGATGTCTAGCTTAAAAAGCACATCTCTACCCAGTAAGTTCACTGGGCAGGAGGGTGCCACTGCTACCGTAGTGACACAGGTGTGTCCAGTATTTGGGTCAACTATGGTTGCTGGGCCACAAATACTTTCGGTTGTGGTAGTTCCACCAGCATTTTGGACTCTTATAGTTTCACCTGTAGGGAAACACTGTGGTGGAATTTCACGCATTGTTGTTTTTGTAGCTCCTGTGTCACACAGGAATGTTACTTCTTTCCCATTAACCAGTAAAACAATGGTGGGGGCTGCAGTAGTGCTGCAGTACATGTTTAAAGTAGTCAAGTCTAAAGTCTCAGTTAGTCTATTTACAGCTGTAGCCAGTCGTCGTTTTTGGTCATCAATAATTAATTGGTCCTCCGAGGAGAGCTGGTCTTTGTCGGTTAGTCATGCTCTCCTCTCCTGCTGTCCTTGACCCCCTGAGGGTCCTGGGTTAGTGCTTTGTCCTTGTCCCTGAAAAGGCCCTCTGCCTCTTCCTCTCATCCATCCATCAAACCTTCCTCTCCCTCTACTTCCTCGTCCTCTCTCAAAGAATCCCTGCCTCCTGGACATGGGGCAATATCGCCACCAGTGTCCAGGTTGTCCACAATTAAAACACACATCCTGATTTCCTTCATCTCTCTCCCTAATCTGATACCTAGTCCTCGGTCTAGGTCCTCCTCTTGTCATTTGGGCCACATATACAGTGTCACTTTCTGAAGAGGCAAAAAGCGGAACCGGTTTAGTTGGGGTTCTCTTTTTTAGTTTTGCCTCAGCCACATGAAACACATAACCTTTGAATTCCTCCTGAGTGCATGTTTTAAGTGTCACACATGATACTTTGATTGCCTCTTTAAGTTCTGTGGGTAGAGTGTCTAAAAATGTGTATTTGAACAAAAGAAGCTCTTTTGCAGTGTCTATTTCTCCCACTACATCTGTAAATATTTTATTGAAGCGACACCAGTATTCCTGTATATCCTCCCCAGATTTCATCCTAGTCATGGCCACATCAGAGAGGGTTTTAATGGGTTTATAATGGCTTGACATTCTTTCAAGTATTTCTGCTATTAGATAACCAAGAGTAGCTCTATCTCTCTCTGGTTGGTATTCGCCATCTCCCCATGCATGATTCTCCAAATCTTGGCAAAATAAATCAAATTTAGCTCCTAGGATCACTCTGAGAATTTTAATCATTTCCTCAGCACTTGGATTATACATCAGCCTAATCTCATCTATTTCTTCAGTGCACCTTTTTATATCACTCTCTGGTTTGGGTACAGCCTTTGCAATGTTATGCATTTCTGCTAAGGTCCAAGGTTTGTAGGTAGTGGCAGTTCTAATTATACTGGTTTTAATTTTGCCACCACCGGCTGTTTCATGAGTAATTGGCACACAAATAGGTCTTTCAATAAATGGAAAATTTGCACTTATTTCTTCTGTTGTTTTAATTTCATTCTCTATTTTATGCAGTTCCGCCATTAATTTAGCATATGGACCCTCCTTAGGATCTTCACAGTCTGTGTTAGCGTAAGGGGGCGGAGGCGCTGAGCTGGAGCAGCCGGTGCCGGCTTGGAAATTTATTTTTGTGCTCGCCGCTCCTTTCTCTGCATATTTCTTTTTACCTTTATCTGCTTTTGTTGTAGTTTCTGCCGCGGCATTTGCCCAAAGCGTAGCGCATTGTAATTCTGGGTTGGGTTTGTTAGTTCTTTTATTTTTTCCCCTATTTCTTGACGTCATTTCTATTGTACTCACTAACACTTGACACTCATCCACGCTCAACGTGGGTTTGAATGAGAAATTCTTTTCCCATTTATTCAGATACTTATTAGGATCCTTCACTTTTTTCTTATCACTTAGTTTATTATTGTAGTTTTTTACTGTCCGGCGCGCAATGTCTTCTCTCTTCTTCTGTTTACTTTTCCCTTGTTTATCCGTCTTTCCTATATGATTGCCCATTTTTATGTAGCTGTGAAACGCCGTCACACTACCCTGAAATTATTTGTGCTCACTTTTTGGATGGAAATAGATTCTCACACAACAATTATTTTTACCACCAGGAAAATTGTGGGTCGCCGCCACACAATACCATTACTTAGCGTCAGCTTGACCTGTGGTTCTTGACAATCTGCTTCTTCTCAAAATAGGGAAATAAAATTCACTCACTTCTATGACTCTGTTATGCGGGCGGATGGCGTCACCAGACAGAGTCAGAGGCAGCGGCGCTCACAGAGTTCCCTGAAGTCGGGTTTCCAAAAGCTGACTGTTAGGTCAGGCCATGCATGGACTTTGCAACCTGGAGATCCAGCTGTTCCTCTCACTCCGTCTGGATATTGGCCATCCGGGTCACGGCACCACGAATGTCAGGAATCTGAAACTCAGAACTCATAGAAAATAGTACTCTGTTAGGTTCGTACCTTAATCAGACTCGAGACATAAATATGATCAAAGATTTTACTTGCAAGGAGCATATCACCACACACCTCTGATTACAGACGGGAGTGAAAAGCTATCACATATAGTCAGCACTTCCCTTATATACACAAAGTAAAAGCTAGAAATAATTACACAATAACTGCCGCACCCTTGTGGGTGGTACACAGAAATCAGACTCTCCATCACAAGATTCATCGGTCAACAACATCACAAGATTCATTAGACAACGATTCAGCAGTTTCCAAACTTCAGTACAGACAAGAACAATTATTTTTAGGGTTCTTAGTAAGTCCTACCAGACATCATCAGACATGTTCATTAGAGGGCAATAGTTGAATAGTACAAATCAGCAAGTACAATTCAGCAGTCAAGTATAGTTCAAAATTCATTATGAAATGATAACATGTATTTCCAATGCATAATTCTCAATGCATAATTCTCTGACAATTATTATTATTATTATTATTATTATTATTATTATTATGCCTAAACAATTGCATTTTTGACCCTCTAAATGTTAGCCAAAACACATTTTTGTCATGGTCTGAGTGCTGATTCTGTCCGTGCTCGGTCTGTCTGGTATTTTCCCCGTTCTGTTGTCATATGGCCTTCCAGGGCCTTTATTGTGACAGCGTCATGGCGGGACTTCCGGCTGTCAGAGCCGAGCTGCACCGTGACAGCTGAATCACATTCCATTGATTACTTTCTCCTTTCCTGATTAATCTAAGTGCCGTATTTAAGGGAGCAGCTGAGGTTACTCCGGGCTGCGACCTCGCATAACGTTGGTTCTCCACAATGTTCGGCTGGAGTCCCTAACCCCGGCTCCAGTCATCCCTTTGATTCATCGTGTTTCAGTAAGTGTTTTCCTCAGAGTCTGTATCCCGTGTTTATAGTCTTAGTCATAGTCATTGTTCGTGTTTTTGCCCCATGTGGCTGTTCTTTTGTCATTTTGTATCCTTTGTTAATAAATATGCAAACTCATCGGCTGGCCTATAGCATCTCATTAATGGCCTGCAAGGGCCATCCATGACCATTTTTTTTTTCAAACACACCTCAGACCCAGTGAAAAATTTTGTAAACTGGAAAAAGTATGTGTCCCATGCTGAAAATTTATCCAGCGTATGGTTGATATGTCGTGGAGCAAAGGTTGTAGGGTCTTCCCCCCCATGTTTTTTTTTGTTGTTGTTGTTTTTTTTACCTTTGGTTAAAAAAAAAAAATAAAGGTGGATCCAATCAGCTGATCACTGGAACCACAGAGCTCAGCTGTTTTCCATGATAAATCAGCCTCAGGGAAAAAGCACACACACCGTACATTACCTTTTTTTTCACTTTATTGAAAATAACTTTCAAATAACAACGTGAGCGCTGCGGCTCTATTGTAAGCAGTTTGGTTTTTATTGATCAAATTTGTCGCGTTTCACTTCCTTGTTTTGCACATGGCGCATACCCGTGGTGCCAGCGATTCAATTGCTTCTCCCCCGCCCTTTTCCCCAGTGGCACCTCGTGTTCTCCATTTCAAATTATCCATTAGACCTGTGTAATCACAGTAACTTTATGGTATAATTTTTTAACCATAAAATCTTAAGTATTATCTTTTTCTGGTGAAATCTGTCACGTTTCGTTTCTTTGTTTTGCACACGGAGCACTGTGGTGGAGTCAATCCAAAACCAAATCCCGACCACACTTCTAGAAGCCTGGGCATGAGACACAGCGGTGGCTAAACTTTTATTGATAAAAATTACATATTTTGACTGAGCGACTCCATATTCGGGGATGCACACCCTCGTAACCTCATGAAACCACATTTAAAATCTGAGGCCAGTCTGAAAAATGGTACAAGAGATATGTGTGGGACAGGCAAACAGACAGACACACAGATTTTGTGAATTTAGACAGATGATCACAGTCCTTTTGGATAGACCAGCCAGGATCCTGCATTACGATGAATACCAGAACACATTCCTCACGCTTAAAAAATCTGCATGAAAGCAGCTGCAATATTTGATGCTTTGGGAAAAAAAAAGATTAAGAGCTTTGATTCTAAACATTGAGAATTCTATTTGCATACACTTAAAAAGCTGCTTTTTAAAAAAAAAAAATGTTCCTGTTTCTGTTAGTGGGTGTCAATTTGGTATACATTATTGTGCTTTGTTTAATTACCCTTTATCAAGAGGTTAGAGGGACATCTCCTTCAAATAATCTATCCTAAGAATTTTTATTCTGTGGTTATAATACTGATTTTTCTTTATTTTGATATCTACATTCTTACATACTTTGATACGTTTTCCATATTGATACCGAGTCATGTCATTTATCCCATGAGAAAGACTAAATTGGTAATCTTTTACTTTTTCTCTGAAACAAAGACATTTAATTAATTTCATTGCATCTGACTAATTTCATTATATATTTGCATACAATGACAATAAAGGAATTTCACTGCATAAACCATCACTTATTGGCCAAGGCTAATTTCACTCCACACCTGCAGTGAGTCCAACCATTCTTCTAATTTCTTCAGTCCTACATCACCTGCATCCTTCTTCCACACAGCCTTTTTTAAAAAGAGATCTCCACACGGACTGCTGGGTAATATTTCTTTTTGAGCAGTTAGAGACCGTAACCCAGCAATTGGCCACCATCACCGAGCACCTGGGTCAGCTTCCTGGTGTGGCACCCGCTGCTCCGGCAGGGTCTGCCATCTGCAGGAACATCTCTGTTCCTTCGCCTGGCCCCTATGGGGGGAGGTGGGAGGGTGCAGACGGTTCCTGCTCAACTGCCAGTGTATTTTTTTTCAGCACATGGAAGGGGAGTATAGGGATGATTCGGCAAAAATCAGTTTCATCACCTTGTTGCTGCGCGACTGGGGGCTTAGGTGGGCACTGTCCATCTTGAACAGCCCAGATGGACCCCTATACACATACCAGCAGTTTGTACGAGAATTCTCCGAGGCATTTGACCATTCGGAGAGTGAGGGGAACATAGTTAGCCAGCTGATGGGACTTCGGCAGGGAGGCTGGTCAGTTGCCAACTTCTCCATCGAGTTCTGGGTCGCAGCGGCCAACTCCGGATGGAATGATGTTGTTCTACACAGCACCTTCCTCTGGGTCCTGGATACGCACCTATGCGATGAGCTGGCTATCCGCGCTTCTCCTTCCTCTCTGAATGAGATGATTTTGCAGGCAGTGGCCCTTGATAATTGGTTTAGGGAGTATATGAAGGAGCAGATGGCCGCTGCTTCCCTGTTTGCTCCACGGCCGGTCCCCACACCCCCGACCTCTGATGCTGTTTTGCAAGTGTTGTTACCGGAGCTGATGGACCTCGAGAGGGTCCGTCTGACTCCGAGGGAGCGCCGGCATCGCAAGAGGGTGGGGTGGTGCAATTATTGCGGGGTCCCTGGACGTGTAATATTGGAATGTCCGATTTGGCCTGGAAGGCCCGGCCCGTCAGTCACCGTCAAATTCCCCTAATTGTTTTGAACTCACGGTCCTCATCCAGTTACCAGGGGCCGAGTTCAAAACCTCCACTCTGATTGATTCAGGAGCGGAGGTTGGTCCGCCTCAGACCTCAGATTGGTCTGAGGAGGCAATGGACACTCTAAAGGACTGTTTTGAAATCACTTCCTGGGAAAAGCTCTGCGATCCACATGGTGAGGACATCAACAGCCTCACTCACACCATCACGGACTACATCAACTTCTATGTGGACAACAGCGTACCCACCAAGATCATACGGTGTTGCTCAAACAACAAACCCTGGATCAACCCTGAGATAAAGTCACTACTGAGGGAGAAGAAGAGGATCTTCAGGTCGGGGAGCAGGGAGATGGTGAAGTCCGTACAGAGGGAGCTAAGGAGGAATAGCAGAGAAGGCAAGGACAGCTTCAGGAAGAAGATGTAGGACAAGCTGCAACAGAGCGACATCGACGGGGTCTGGAGAAACCTCAAAACCATCTCTGGGCTCCAGAATACCTCCTCCCAGGCCACGGGGGGCAGGGAATGGGTGAACAATCGGAACGGAACCTGTTCTTTAATAGGTTTGACCAACCCATCCCCCCCCCCGCCTGCACACCAACCACTGCTGCCTCTACAGTCATCAAGACCTGCTGTCCACACACCCCTCCACCAACATTCCCCCACTCCCAGCACACAGCCCCCCAACCTGACCCTCACTAAGACCCAGGTGAGGGCAGAGTTGAGAAAGATAAAGACGAGGAAGGCCTCGGGTCCGGATGGCATCAGCGCGAAGCTCCTCAAGTCCTGCGTGGACCAGCTGTGTGGGATTGTGGAGCACATCTTCACCCCGAGCCTGAATCTGGGGAGGGTACCACAGTTGTGGAAAACATCTTGTGTGGTACCCGTACCAAAGACTTCCCACCCCAGAAACCTGAACAGCTACAGACCTGCAGCTGAATACGACAAAAACTAAAGACATGATTATTGACTTTAGGAGGAAAACTCCCAGGCACAAAGTCACCGTACTAAAAGGCCAGACTGTAGAAGAGCTTGGAATAACGAGGCGATGTGACTTATAAACCAAAGTTTATTATCAGCTTGGCTCCTCTAACAAGTCTCATCTAATGCAGCAGCAGAAGAAATAAGAGAGCGAACACATTCGGCTCTGTGTACTTATACTCACACACAACAAAAGACATGCATATCAAAGCTGACATTCCCCATTAACTTAATCCCCTCCTTTGTCTCCGTACCCCTCCACCTGGCCCTGGGAGGTCAGGGCAACCTATCTGGTCTCCACCGCAGTGCCTCGGATGCTCTTTGATCTTCACTGGCGGTTGAGACCCTTTGTCCTGTTCTGAGGTGTGAAGTCGCTTTACATATGTAGTCACCAAACATTCTCACATGCTTATACATATGTAGGTTATGGGATATATGATTAATATAGACCACAGCCCCCCCCCAAACGTCTAAGAAAAGGACAATAGAAAAATTCACAGTTTAAGATAATTATTATGACATACTAACTGCTACACCTCTTGACAAAGAAGAAACTTTCCAGCAGCTATGCTCCTGTAGAGAATTCAGTGGTAATCATAACAGCATATTAATATCACAAATCAGTCCTAAACTGTTACAGCACAATTAGTGAACAACTTTTGAGTAGTTTGCATCAGTCCCTGTGCCGTCTGGGCTTAAATCTTCTTCCAAATCTGCTATGGGTCCGTTCGGGTGTCCTGGTGGGACCTTCCTGTAAGGAATCTGCAGCTTGGGAAGGAGAGTGATTATTTGTTCCCTGTCTGGGGGGCTGAGTCTTTTCTCTTGGGGGGTCTACCCCGCTGAGGTGCTCTCACCAACCGTGCAGGCTCGTCTCTCAACAAGAAGGCAGGTTTAAGTCTGTCAATGCTGACTGTTTCTTTTCTGTCCCCAAAATCAAGCACAAAATGCTGATCACCAGGTTCCAGCACTCTGAATGGTCCATCGTATGGTGGGCGGAAGGTTGGTTTTAAAGCTTCATGCCTAACAAAAACGAATTCAGCGTTTTTTAAAGCTTGGGGGACAAAAACCCGTGGAAAAGAGTGATGTGCCGGCCCGGGGAGAGAGTCCGGTCCGTTGCTGCCTAAAAACCTCGGGGCTGGAAGATGCCCTGGCTCTGGGTTCTCTGGTAAAAATTCACCTGGGAGACTGAGAAGTTGCGCAAAAATTAATTCTGCTGGGGAGGCATCTAGATCCTCTTTAGGTGCAGCACGCAACCCCAATAAAACCCAAGGAAGTTTATTTACCCAATTTGTATCCGTTAGTGAGGCTCTGAGGGCGGCCTTTAAAGACCTGTGAAAACGCTCGCATAACCCATTAGCCTGAGGGTGATAAGCGGTGGTGCGGTGAATTGTCGCTCCTAAGCTGCTGGCCATGGCTGACCAAAGCTCCGAGACAAATTAAGGCCCCCTATCGGACGTGATGTCCGATGGGACGCCGAAACGTGACACCCAGTTTGTCAAAAAAACGCAAGCGACTTCCTTCACTGTGGTTGATGCCAGAGGGACCGCCTCCGGCCAGCGCGTAGTGCGGTCTATCATCGTTAACAGATGTGTGAAACCTTGGGAGGAAGGTAGTGGTCCCACGAGGTCGACATGAACGTGGTCGAACCTTCTAGCTGGGATTCGAAAAGGCTCTAGAGGGGCTTTTGTGTGTTTGTGTATTTTGGCACACTGACAAGAAATGCAAGTCTTTGCCCATTCTTTTACGTTTTTGCGCAGGCCAGGCTACACACACTTTTCGGCGACCGTTTTAACCGAAGCGCGCACACCTGGGTGCGCGAGGGAGTGAATTGAGTCGAAAATACGGCGGCGCCATGTAGCTGGGACTACCGGGCGAGGTCGGCCGGTTGAGATGTCGCATATTAGGGGGGGTACACCGTCGCGTAAACCCCTTTCCTCCAGCCGTAACCCTGTTGGTCTAGACAGGAGTGCGCGCACGTCCGTGTCACTACTTTGCTCCTCCGCCATGGCTGCATAATCTATCCCTACGTGGATTGGGGCTGCGTATGTGTCCGAGTTGGCGAAGAGTTCTGCGGCTGAGGTAGTATAATCTGTCTCCTCGCGCTCTGGCGATGTCACAGCGCGAGAGAGGCAGTCTGCTACCACGTTAAGTTTGCCTGCCACATGCCGAATGTCTGTGGTGAACTCTGAAATCGCAGCTAGCTGTCTTTGTTGCCTGCCTGACCACGGTTCAGAAATTTTAGCCATCGCAAAGGTGAGCGGTTTGTGGTCTACAAAAGCCGTGAAACGCCGCCCCTCCAACCAGAACTGGAAGTGGCGGATGGATAAATGAAGCGCTAGCAGCTCCCTGTCAAAGGTGCTGTATTTACGCTCAGTTTGGTTTAGCGATTTGCTGAAAAATGCCAAAGGTTGCCAGGTTCCACCGACGTGTTGTTCTACAACCGCCCCTATGGCCAGGTCTGAAGCGTCTGTGGTTAGCGCAATGTGGGCCGAGGGATCAGGGTGAACCAACAATGTGGCATTAGCTAGGGCACTTTTTACTTCCGCGAAGGCGCGTTCGCGCTCCGGGGTCCATTCGACCGCGTTGGAAGGTTTTTGTTTTCTGAGCGCGTCATATGGGGGGGTACACCGTCGCTGGTGTTTTTTTTTTTTTTTTTTTTTTTTGTTTGCGCAAGATGGCGGCGCGTGCACAACGCGAGGCTCAGCATCCTACCAGATTCTGGGGACTAGCAGTGTTATTTCTGCTCATTTCGGGTATGTTCGTTCAGAACAGCTCTGCTTTTACATCTTACACCCGAGATGAGCTTTTGTATATTGGTTTACAAAACAACGATAACGACCTTTTTATCAGCAACCTACGTCTGAATCTACGTCTCATCCCGGAGCTCTGGAGAACTCCCGACGCTCGGCAGGCTTCCCGGCCGACCGGAAGTGCTCGCAGGCGGCGTAAGGACCGTAAACAAAGGAGGGGTAAATGCAGTGGGCTAAGAGCTAAGCTAAAGCTAACACTGCACCGGCTATCGCTACCCAGTATTTTCCTTGCTAATGTACGGTCTCTGGCGAGCAAAATGAGTGAACTACGGCTTCGGATCACCAACAATAAGAAACTTATGAACTGCAATATCATGATTTTTACGGAAACATGGCTTCACAGTGGAATACCCGACAATGCTATCGAGCTAGCCGGCCTACACACGCTCCGGGCAGACAGAGCAGCAGTTGACTCCGGAAAGACAAGAGTGGGGGGATTGTGCATTTATATTAACAAGGCTTGGTGCACGAACTCTGTCACTGTTGAGAGACACTGCTCAGCTAACCTGGAGTTTCTCATGGTTAAATGTAGACCTTTCTATCTGCCACGCAAGTTCACTTGTACCATCATAACAGCCGCTTACATTTCTCCGGATGCTAATGCTAAGCTTGCTATGAAAGAACTGCATGCAGCTATTAGCAAACAACAAACTGCACACCCAGAGGCAGCATTTATTGTGGCGGGTGATTTTAACCACTCTAACCTCAAGACAGTGCTTCCTAAATTCTACCAGCATGTCTCCTGTCACACAAGAGGGGACAAAACATTGGACCATGTTTACACCAATATTGTGGGAGCCTACACAGCAACTCCCCTCCCCCACCTCGGTCAGTCTGATCATTTATCCTTGTTCCTTACCCCCAAGTATCTACCGCTCATCAACCGGGTGAAGCCATCAGTGAGGACCATCAAAGTGTGGCCAGAGGGGGTTGACTCTGTACTCCAGGAGAAGTTTAGGAACACAGACTGGAGTTTTTTCACCTCTCAGGCTACCTGTGGCTCCCATATAAACATCAACTCTTACACCCACTCAGTCCTGGACCATATCAACACCACTATTGACAGTGTCACCACGGAAAGACAGATCACCACGTACCCAAATCAGAAGCCGTGGATGAACAGAGAAGTGCGACTTCTGCTAAAAGCACGTAACAATGCCTTTAGATCTGGTGATGCACAGGCCTACAGTTCATCCAGGGCAGATATGAAGAGGGGCATCAAGAAGGCCAAGCACAGCTACAAGCTGAAGGTGGAGGAACATTTTGGGGACTCTGACCCCCGACGTATGTGGCAGGGCATTCAAGCTATCTCTGATTATAAGCCCAGCAACTCCATACCTATAGCCATGACTGTGCCCTTTCTCAATGAGCTAAATAACTTCTATGCTCGTTTTGACAAGGACAACAATGAAAAGAACATCAATTTCCCACCCTCTGATGACCTCCACCACCTCACACTCACCCACACCGACGTCCGTAATGCACTGAGTCATGTCAACGTACGTAAGGCTGCTGGCCCTGATGGCATTCCTGGGCGTGTGCTGAGGGCATGTGCTGAGCAGCTGGCAGGGGTCTTCACAGACATCTTCAATCTGTCCCTGGCCCAGGCCATGGTACCAGCGTGCTTCAAGACCACTTCAATAGTACCACTGCCGAAACATTCAACACCATCGTGCCTAAATGACTATCGCCCTGTGGCACTGACGCCCATAGTCATGAAGTGCTTTGAGCGACTGGTCTTGGCACAGCTCAAAAAAGGCCTGCCCCCTACACTGGACCCTCATCAGTTTGCCTACCGGAGCAACAGGAGTACAGAGGATGCGGTTTCTACAGCGCTGCACTATGTACTCTCACACCTGGATGACAAGAACACCTACGCAAGAATGCTGTTTATTGACTTCAGCTCAGCATTCAACACAATTATCCCCTCCAAGTTGCTCACCAAACTTGGGGACCTGGGAATCAGTACCTCCACCTGCAACTGGATCATGGATTTTCTGACCAACAGACCCCAGCATGTTGGTCAGGCCCCAACCGTTCTTCCGTCATCACACTCAACACTGGTGTACCACAGGGCTGTGTGCTCAGCCCATTCCTCTACTCCCTCTACACCCATGACTGCAGGCCTATGTATGGATCCAATTCCATCATAAAGTTCGCAGATGACACCACGGTGATTGGACTCATCAGGGACAACGATGAGTGAGATTACAGGGCAGAGGTTGAGCACTTGGCTACTTGGTGCGCTGACAATAACCTGCTCCTTAACACCAGCAAAACCAAGGAGCTCATAGTGGACTACAGGAAGGAGAGGGAAGAGACACATGACCCCATCCATATCAATGGCATAGCTGTTGAACGTGTCCCCAGCTTCAAATTCCTGGGGACCCACATCTCGGAGGACCTGTCCTGGTCAGTTAACACCACCAGCCTGATCAAGAAGGCCCATCAGCGCCTCTTCTTCTTGAGGACATTGAAGAAGAACCATCTGTCAACTGACATCCAGGGCAACTTCTACCGCTGTGTGATAGAGAGCACCCTAACCAACTGTATCACACTCTGGTATGGGAGCTGCTCTGTAGCTGACCGCAAGGCGCTGCAGCGGGTGGTGAAAACCACCCAACGCATCACAGGGACTCCACTCCCAGCTATAGAGGACGTCTACAGGAAAAGATGTCTGCGCCGGGCACGCAGCATTCTTAGGGACTCCAACCATCCTGCTCATGGACTGTTCCAGCTTCTCCCCTCCAGAAGACGTTTCAGAAGCCTTCGGACTAGAACCAGCAGGTTTAGGAACAGTTTCTTTCCAACAGCTGTCACGTTATTGAAATTAGTTCCCCGCTGACTCTCTTACAATCATCTTTTACCATCCTCACCTGTACATAACTGCATAACTACATAACTACATCTAACTTATTGCACATTATTTGCACATAACAGTACTTTTAACTTTCTGCACTGCTGCATATATTTGCATATATTTGCTTAAATTGCACATACTGTTAATTACCGTATATACTGCACTGCTGTCCTTTGCACTTCTGATTGGATGCTAAACTGTGTTTCGTTACCTTGTATTCATACATGGGTAATGACAATAAAGTTGAATCTAATCTAATCTAATCTAATATAGGGGCTGCATGAGCTGAGCTGCGCGGGGGAGGAAACGGTTGTAAAAATTAACCATTCCCAAAAATTCTTGCAGCGATTTGACCGTTCGTGACCGTGGGAAACTTTTTACTGCGTGAACTTTGTCTGGCAGTGGGACTGCCCCCTTCGGTGAAACTCTGTGTCCCAAAAAATCAATTTGTGACACGCCGAATTTGCATTTGGCTGGATTGATTATTAACCCGTGCTCTTCTAGTATCTGAAAAACCATAGTGAGATGCTGTTCGTGTTCTTCCTCAGACGAGCTGGCTACCAGCATATCGTCGAGGTAGACAAACACGAAAGGGAGGTCGCGTAATACTGCGTCCATCATCCGCTGAAAGGTTTGAGCGGCGCCTTTGAGGCCAAAAGGCATCCGCAAAAATTCAAAAAGACCGAAGGGTGTTATTACAGCTGTTTTAGGAATGTCTTCCGCTCTAACGGGGACTTGATGATAGCCACGGACCAGGTCTATTTTTGAAAAAATGCGCGCACCCGCCAGATGTAGTGAAAAATCTTGGATGTGAGGAATAGGGTAGCGGTCATGCGCTGTCGCATTGTTTAATCTGCGGTAATCGCTGCACGGTCTCCAAGAACCGTCGGATTTCGGGACCATGTGAAGCGGTGACGCCCAGGGGCTTTTTGATCGCCTGATAATGCCCAGGTTTTCAAGGGTGGTAAACTCGTCCCGAGCTATGGCGAGCTTGGTCGCATCTAAGCGCCGAGCTTTGGCGAAAACGGGTGGGCCCTTTGTGGGGATAAAGTGTTCGACCCCGTGCTTAGCCACTGTAGCTGAGAATTTGGGAATTGTGAGTGCTGGAAATTGGGTGAGGAGTTGATCAAACTTACCTCCTGCTGTAGTGACGCTGGCCTGCACGGGTGGTGGAGAAACTCGAGCTGAGCAGGGAATAGAAGCAAAGGACAATGCATTAACCAAGCGTCTGTTCGCTAGATCGACTAATAACCCATGTGCACACAAAAAATCTGCGCCCAACAAGTTAAAACTCACCGCCGCTACAACAAATGTCCATCTGTAGTTGCGGCCATGGATGTGGAGGGGCAGGATCCTTTCGCCAAATTGTCGATGATGGAGCCGTTGGCTGCCACCGCTCCATTGCCCCGGGGGCCCATGGCCCGGTCTGCTTGGGAGGGCATGATAAAACTCAGTTTAGCTCCCGTGTCAATGAGGAACTGCTTGCCGGTGTGTCCATCCGTCACATATAGAAGCTTGCCTTTTTCGCCGAGAACCGCCGCTGTTAACGGTTCTCGGCTTTGGCATTTTCCGAAATCGTGAATTTGCAGGGGGGAATGCACTTGTAGGCCTTCTCGATGAAGCGGTGGTGGTAATAACAGACGTCTGTTACATCTTGGCCGTGTCGCTGTCACGGCGGGCGGATTCTGCTCCGTGGTTTGTGGCTCCCCGTGGCTCCGGACATCAGCGTTGAGGTCTGCGGATGCTGCTGTGGGTGTCTGTTCCTTGCAGGCGTTGACGAGTCACTGCGCTTCGTGAGCCAGCGTGCGGAAGTCTTGCTGGGTGCTGCATCGCATGTTGGCAAGTGTCCCTCATGTGTGGCGGCAGCGTACTGAGGAATATAAATTGGAAGAGGAAATTGTCATTGTCCTCTTCTTTAAGTTGCAGCAAGTCCTCCATGAGGGCCTTGGGTCTGCATCCTCTGTGGCTGTAGACTGCCAGGATCCTCTCGGCTCTCTCCTCGGCAGAGGGGACGAAATTCGCCACGATGGTCGTTTTCAGTTCTCTGTGTTTGTCCTGGGCCGGCAGCCGCTGGATGATGCTCCGCGCACATCTCGAAGTGGCGGCGTCGAGTTTGGCGACGATGTGATAGAACTTTGTATCGTCAGCCGTGATGCCCGCAAGTGCAAACTGGGCTTCAGCTTGCTGAAACCACGAGGCGGGGTCTTCCTGCCAGAAGTCCGGCAACTTGACGGTGACGGCATTTGTGTGGACCGTCACTGATGTGTCCGCAGGGTGAGAGTGCCTTCCTTCGGCGCTGGTGCTCGGTTGAGCCCTCTCTATCACTTCTGCCGTGGGGGAACGTCGTCCATCTGTTCCCCTGTCTGCATGGGCGCCGGCGTCTGCCTGGGTCGTCACAGATGAGTCGATCGCGGGGGAACGCCTCTGGTCCATCCTTGCGTCAGGGTCACCAGTGTAGAAGAGCTTGGAATAACGAGGTGATGTGACTTATAAAACAAAGTTTATTATCAGCTTCGTTCCTCTAACAAGTCTCATCTAGTGCAGCAGCAGAAGAAGTAAGAGAGCGAACACATTCGGCTCTGTGTACTTATACTCACACACAACAAAAGACATGCATATCAAAGCTGACATCCCCCATTAACTTAATCCCCTCCTTTGTCTCCGTACCCCTCCACCTGGCCCTGGGAGGTCAGGGCGACCTATCTGGTCTCCACCGCAGTGCCTCGGATGCTCTTTGATCTTCACTGGCGGTTGAGACCCTTTGTCCTGTTCTGAGGTGTGAAGTCGCTTTACATATGTAGTCACCAAACATTCTCACATGCTTATACATATTTAGGTTATGGGATATATGATTAATATAGACCACACAGACCACCGAATGCGTACAATCCTACAAATATCTTGGGACGATCATTGATAGTAATTTAAACTTTGAAGAGAACTGTGAAAGGGTGTGCAAAATGGTCAGCAACATTTGCATTGCTTGAGAAAACTTGCACGCTTCCAAACTGACCGAACCATAATGACAATGTTTTATCGGGCTTTTATTGAATCTGTTTTATCCTTTTCTTTAGTGTCATGGTTTGGTCAGATAAAACTGAAGCAAAGGAAATCCTTGGATCAGGTAGTTAGTTGGTCCAGTCGTTTGCTTGGTGAGTCACAGCTGAGCCTGACATCCCTGTACACCAGACAAGTACAGAGGATGGCTACCTCCATTTTAAATGATGACTCCCATCCTTTGCACTGCAACTTTCAGCTTCTTCCCTCCAGACGGAGGTTTGCTGTCCCAAAAAGTAAAACCCAGCGCTACAAAAACAGCTTTGTTCCTGCTGCTGTCAAAGAGTTGAACAAGTTGTAACAATATATTGAACATAATTTAAGCACCTATTTATTAACTCCATTTTATATTTACTTATTTTCGTAGGATGTTATTTGGGTTCTAAATATTTTATTGGGTTTTAGACCTTTGAGTTTTTAACCTCTTTGACTAGTTTTTAACTTTTTAATATGACCCTTCTCTCTTACCTCAGGTTTTTCTCTCATCTCTTTGTCTTTATACCCTGATTGATGGATCCTTGAGTATTTTTATCATGTTTATAGTCAGCTTCATGTGTGCCTGTGTTTGTGTCTATGTTGAATGTAATTGTGGCTTGTAAATATGGATGTCACCAGACTGCAAAACAAATCTACCTATGGGTACAAATAAAGGAACCTGAACCTGACCAGTGGCCCTGATGTCTCACCTGATGAAGACCCTAGAGAGACTGCTCCTTGCTCACCTCCGCCCCCTGGTGGGACCAGCGATGGATCCACTCCAGTTCGCCTACCAGCATGGCATTGGGGTGGAGGATGCAGTGATCTTCCTCCTTCACCGTTCCCTGTCCCACCTGGAGAAGCTTGGGAACGCGGTGAGGATCATGTTGTTTGACTTCTCCAGTGCTTTCAACACCATCCAACCAATGATCCTGAGGGACAAGTTGCTCTGCGCAGGAGTGGACCAGCACCTGTCATCATGGATCCTGGACTACCTCACAAACCGGCCACAGTTTGTGAGAACCCGGGATTGTGTGTCCGACACAATCATCGGCAGCACGGGGGCCCCCCAGGAAATTGTTTTGGCTCCCTTCCTGTTCACCCTTTATACTGCGGACTTCTCACACAACACAACACACTGCCATCTACAGAAGTTCTCTGACAACTCTGCGATTGTCGGCCTCATCTCCAATGGAGATGAAGCTGAGTACAGAGGACTTATCCAGGACTTCATGGACTGGTGCCATCGGAACTGCCTCCAGATCAACGCGAGAAAAACTAAGGAGCTGGTGGTGGACTGCCACAGGCAAGGACAACCCCTCACAGCACCAGTAAACATCCAGGGAACAGACATTGAGATGGTGACATCCTACAAGTACCTGGGTGTTCATTTGAGCAATAAACTAGAATGGTCACACAATACTGACGCACTCTACAAGAAGGGACAGCGCAGGCTGTTTCTACTGAAGAGGCTCAGGTCTTTTGGTGTGCAAGGGGCACTCTGAAGACCTTCTACGATTCGGTGATGGCATCAGCCATTACTTTTGGAGTGGTCTGCTGGGGCAACGGCATCACAGCAGCGGACAGGAAGAGACTGAACAAACTGATCAAGAAAGTCCTGGGGCAGCGCCTTGACCCAGTAGAGGAGATAGGAGAGAGCAGGATGGTGGCTAAGCTGTCATCTCTGCTGGAGTCCGAGTCCCACCCTATGCAGGACATACTGAACGAACTGAGGAGCTCATTTAGCAGTAGGCAACATCATCCTAGGTGCGCGACCGAGAGGTTTCGCAGGTCCTTCCTACCTACGGCTGTCAGACTTTATAATCTAAGCAGGGCTGCTCGCAGAGATAACAAAAAAACGTGACAACCTAATAGCATTGAATGCAAAAGATGCAACAGACTTGCACAAAATGGTCTCCTCCAGTATACAACTAGGACAATATCAATCGTTACGGAGGGTGACAATATGTATGAGTACATATTCTTACTATGTAGGGTAACAAAATAGATGATTGTGCTGTTTATTCCATCTAGCTACAATGCTCTTCACTGTGTGTATATATATATATATTTATATATTTTTGTGTACATATGTATATTCACTGCTCTTATTTTCTTATCTTCTAAATTATTGCTCTGAGTGTTGCTATCCCTGTGCTGTTGCAATCCTGGATTTCCCCATTGTGGGACAAATAAAGTCTTATCTTATCTTATCTTATCTTATCTTATCTTATCTTATAACTCCATTATAAACTGGAGTAAGGGCTCCATTTCGTCCTGGAGCCCTTTCTGTCTCTTTTCTTGTTTCCAATCAGCCGCATGCTCACCTTCATTCCTGATCTCCTCTCCTTCGGCTGAGCTGGTGGATCTTAGCTCCGTGCCCCGAGGTTTACCATGACTTCAGGGAGGTCTTTAGCAAGTCTAGGGCCCTATCTTTACCACCTTACCAGGGCTACGACTGTGCTATTGATCTCCTCCCGGGCGCGCGGCTGCAATCCAGCCGTCTCTACAGTTTATCTGGGCCAGAGAGGGAGGTGATGGAGACCTATATTAATGACTCTCTTAGTGCCGGCATAATTCAACTATCGTCCGCTCCTCTCAGCGTGGGGTTCTATTTTTTGTGGGGAAGAAGGACGGGTCTCTGCGGCTGTGTATTGATTACTGTGAGCTGAACGTGATCACCCGGAAGGATAAGTATCCGCTGCCCCTTATTAATTCAGCGTTTGAGTTACTCCAAGGGGTGGGGTTTTTTTTGTATGTTTTGTTTTGTTTTTCACCAAACTCTTCATAATGCATATCATTTAGTCTGCATTCATGAAGGGGACGAGTTGAAGATGGCATTTAAAACACCAATGGGCAATTCTGAATATTTGGTCATGTCGTGCGGGCTGACCAACACCCCTGCTGTCTTTCAACGGTTAATTGATGACATCCTACGAGATATGGTGAACCAGTTTGTTTGTTTATTTGGACGATATTTTGATTTTCTTTCTTGCACCCTGGAGGAGCATATAGTCCACGTTCGGTCCATCCTGCAGTGGTTGCTGGAGAGCCAGTTTTTTGTGAAGGCTAAGAAGTGCAAATTTTCCACTCACTCTACTTCGTTTTTGGGGTTCATCGTTGCCGAGGGCACAATAAAGGGCGATCTGGTGAAAATCAAGGAGGTAGTAGACTGGCCGACCCCCCCCCCCCCCCCCAGTGCAGGAAGGACCACCAACGCTTCCTGGGCTTCACCAACTTCTACCGCCGACTTATCTAAGACTACAGTAAGGTGGTGCAACCGCTTATGCAGTTGACGTCGACCAAAAGTCTGTTCAAGTGGTCCGAGGCTGCTGAACAAGCTTTTGTGACCCTGAAAGGCCTATTCACCAACACGTGCGTCCTGGCCCAGGCAGATCTCATGGCGCAGTTCGTGGTCGAGGTGGATGCTTCAGAGTAGGGGGTGGGCACTGTCCTCTCCCAGTGCCCCTCCTCTGACTAGAAGCTCCGACTAGAAGCTCCATCCATGCGCGTATTTCTCCCAGGAGTTAATGCCAGCAGAGGGGAATTACACTATTGGGGACCGGGACCTGCTGGCCATTAAGCTGGCATTGGAGGAATGGAGGCACTGGCTGGAGGGAGCTAGTCAACCCGTCAGTCTGGACTGATCACAGAAATTTAGAATATTTTCAGTCGGCCAGACGGTTGAATTCTCGGCAGGCTTGGTGGGCCCTGTTCTTTAATAGGTTTAATTTATCCATTTCATACCACCCAGGGTCCCGCAACACCAAGGCTGATGCTCTCTCATGCCAGTTTTCTCCCGACTCCTCCACCTCCTCCTCCGCAGCTGCTGCATCTCCCCCTGAGACTATTCTCTCCTCATCCTGCTTTCTTGGGACACTCTCGTGGGACATAGAGCAGAGGGTCCGGCAGGCACAATCATCGGAACCCATCCCGGAGGGAGGCCCTGCAGACCGGCTGTATGTCCCCAGGACGTTTTGTAGAGAGGTGATTAAATGCGGGCATACTAGCTTTTTTGCCTGTCATCCCGGCATATCCAGAACTACTTATTTGCTTCGAAGAGTGTTTTGGTGACCCACACTCGGGAGGGATGTACAGGAGTACGTCAAGGCCTGTCACACCTATTCTGCTAATAAAACTGACTCTTCCCCTCCTGCAGGCCTCCTCCATCCTCTCCCCGTGCCAGGTTGCCCGTGGTTACACATTGCTCGGGACTTTGTTACGGGCCTCCCTCCATCCCAAGGGAATACTGATACCTTGACAATAATCAACCGCTTCTCCAAGGCTATCCACCCTATTCCTCTCCACAAACTGCCATCTGCCACGGAGATGGCCAACCTGCTGACGCAACACATCATCCGGCTGCATGGTATTCCCATGGACATCGTCTTGGACCGGGGGCCCTAATTCACATCCCAGGTGTGGAAGGCATTCTGCCGCTTCTTGTGTTCGACCGCTAGCTTGATATCAGGTTACCATCCTCAAAGCAACAGTCAGGCTGAGCATGCTAATCAGTCTCTGGAGGGCGCCTTAAAGAGCGTAGCATTCTCGAATCTGACCGCCTGGAGCTCCCATTTGACCTGTGTGGAATATGCCCACAACTTGGCGATCTGCTCCTCCACTGGGCACAGGCCATTTGCAGAGACGATGGGTTACACATCACCTTTGCTGCCCATGACAGAGAGGGGCCTCGCTGTCCCATCTGTGGAGGCCCATGTGCGCTGGTGTCACCGTCTGTGGAGGGCCACGAGAGCTGCCCTCCTTCGCTCTGAGGAGCGCAATAAACAGTACGCCAACCGCAGACAGGTGCCGGTGTTGAAGTACACGGTGGGACAGAGGGTCTGGCTGTCCACCAACCAGATCCCGCTTAAAACTGAGTCCTGGAAGCTCTCCCCCGACTATCTGGGTCCATTTACCATCAAGCGGTTGATCAATGATGTCACCGTTCGGTTGGACTTGCCGCCCTCTGTGCGCATCCATCCAACTTTCCACATCTCCCAGATTAAGCCCCTATCCACCAGTCCCCTCTGCCCTCATCCAGATCCCCACCCCCCCCCCCCCCCCCCCCGCCGGGATCAATGCTGACCAGACCATGTATACGGTGGAGAGCATCCTAGACGTTCATAGTCGGGGCGGGGGTGCCAATACCTGGTTCATTAGAAAGGATACAGTCCAGAGGAGAGGACATGGATCCCAGGGTCATACATCTTGGTCAAGCACATGATACGGGCATTCCATCGGACCCATAGATGCCAGGCCAGTGGGACGCCAGGAGGCGTCCCTTGAGGGGGGGCACTGTGATGATCGGGCGCACGTGCTCCCCTTCCCCTCCTGTTCCTGCTGTCCCGGCTCTAGAAGATTACACACACCTGCGTGATTACACACCTGCTGCATCTGATGAGGCAGCGTATTTAATATCCAGCATGTGGAGAGCCCATCGCTGGATCGTCTGGGTTTGCAGCCACAGTTTTAGTCAAGCTTTGTCTCATTGTTATAGAGTTTCCTGTGCGCTCATCTTGTGTTTCCTGCTCTTCAGGTTGCTGCCACCCGCAGGTGTGTCTCCAGAGCTGATCACACTAGCCTGACCAGGAAGATTCAAGACGTCCACCCAGGTCTCTGCCCTCCCCCTATCCACTGGTCCTCGCAGGAGTTCCCTGCCAGACTCTGCTGCTCTAATAGTAAGTGTGCTTTCCCACATTATTCTCCCTTTGGAGAATCTGTCCCTAATAACCGCTGTTTGCTCTCTCCCATAGGCTACGAGCACTCCAGGGGGCACTTGTCTTGTCGGAAATTTAAGTTGGCATTTTTGTGTTTCCTTTATCTTTAGTTTATGCACTTTTATTTTCTGTGAGTTTTCAATAAATTTGTGAAACTTTTTATCTGAGTCTGAGTGATTGTTCTGGCAGCTCTCCGACTGAGTCTAACCCTGTTCTGAATCATGACAATTTTTTTAATTATTGAAGCAATTTTTTTCTTTTAATTTTTCCTGGCTTTCTTCATACACTCTTGCCTGTCACTTTAAGAAACATCCTTCAGCTGTCCAACTCCACCCTGCCTCTTACGTTTGTCAGCCATTAGATGAGTAGCATCTCCTTCTAGTTTGGATGAGCAGTGCTGGTTCACTGATCCACAGTGGATGGTGTATCTCGCGTCATTCCAGCCCCTATCAACAATCTCACTGGGATGCCACAACAAATCGCCAGTACTGCGCGCTGGGCGATCCATCAATCCCCACAACCAAAGGCCGCTGGTGAAGCCAAGCTGCTGGATCTCAAAGTACAGTGTCTTGCTCCGAAGGACTCTGCTCCTCCCTCAGGGCCAGCTGGGGGATGTGCCATCATGAACCAGCTCCCCAACATTGCCTGTGAGAGTAGAGTGGAGTCGAAAGGAGCACCAGAAGATGGTGGAGAGCTTGAGAGGTGTAGCTTTGGGTCACGCCGTAGGCGGTTGTCACGACCAGCACAATGGCACCGGCTGCAGAATCACGGCAAAACCACAAGGAGATGGGCCGTAGCGGCGCAAGGTATATTGTTGACTGTGGACCAGTGAACCAGGTGGCAATCGGGATGGATAAAAGGGTGACTAAGATCTGAAGAAAATAACAATATAAGCCAAGCTTGGTTGGAGCTTCCTGGTATTAGCTTGGGGGCAAATAACTCTGGGGCTAATAGGCTACCTTTAGCACCCCTTCCATCTACATGACAGATGGCTAGGTGGGCCAATAATAGAGCAGTGGGCTGGTCTCAAGGATAGCAGTAGGTAGGCTTATTGAACACTTAGAATTATCAGGAAGAGTCAAAAAATGTTTTTGAGAGTTTCTCTGAGTGAAAAATGAAATAAAGGCAGTGTGCATTTTTCAGATTGTTGACTGGAAAATTTTTGGCTAATTACTTGACCAGCTGACACATTTGAGACAATTAAAACCTACCAACACACCATTTTTTTAGTCAGTGACCCCTTTAAACCTGCTTTTTTTTTCCTGAACGAACCTTCCCTACATGCCTCGGCCAGCATGGGGTGCACCTCTTTTCATCTGTGTAGACCCAGATCTGTGCAGTATCACTCAGACCCCTTTTCTTCCTTGGTTTGACCAAAAGGCAAGGCAAGGAGAGTTTATTTGTAAAGCACATTTCGTGTACAAGACAATTCAAAGTGCTTTACATAAAAACATTAAAACATTACAGCAAGGTGCAAAAGGAATCTGCACATTAGAAGGCCTCAAACTTCTTTTCCTTTCCTTTTATTTTTTATACGTCAAAAAAAACCAAAAAAACACGGACAATGTTTTGACTAATCCAAACATCCTTAGGTTTTGTCAATCCCTTTAAAGAGCCTCAAACTCCTTTTATCATGGGGGCCTCTAACTCACTCCTTTTCTTTTTATGAGGGGCCTCAAACCCTCCCTTAAAATTTAAACATATTTTACAAAAACAAGAATTTAACAGCAAACTAAAAAGTAAATCACTATATAAACTCTAAATTCAAGAAATCTCTGTGTGTCTGTCACGTTTATAGGACATTATAGGATGGCCTATGATGTCTGCCTGATGTCCTATGATGCATAATAAGCCGTCCTATGATCTCAGCCATCATAGGACTCACGATGCCGTCAAAAAGATATTTGCCATGCAGTCATAAAGATATGATGTCTATATGACGACACATAGACAGATAGGCATCATAGGACTGTCTATATAGACACTGTGTATAAAGACACAGGTAATCAACATAACACAGAACAGTAACAAGCAGGAGAAGAAGTAACAAGCAGGGGCAAACTGACGGCAGGGCATGGTTACAGAAAACAGGATGGGAGGGGCTGCACAGATAATCACACACAGGGGACCAGAGGGAAGACAAGACCAAGGCAATAATGATAATGATAATGACAACAACAATAATAATAATAATAATAATAATAATACTGATAAACTTAAACTAAGAGGAAGACCAATGAAGAAATAAATATGCAAGACAGAATAAGAATAATAACAATAATAGCAACCCAGGATAATAATAATAATAAGGTAAAATACAGAAAATCCCAAATTAAAGCAAGGATGTGAGCTGGGACACATGCCCTGGAGACAAGGAATATCACTCTATATATAATTCAAGAAATCTGTCTGTCACGATGTTATAATGTCACGATCATAGGACTCGCTAAAAGATCATAAGACTTGCTACGAGATCAAAGGTAGGCTTCACTCACGGTCATAGGACTCGCTATGACCTCATCAAAAATCAAAGACAGGCATTATTCATGATCATAGCACTCGCTATGACATTATCAAAGATCAAAGGCAGGCATCAACGAACGAGTGGTAATGTCAAAGATCCAAGTCAGGTTTCACCATGGTTGCTGTTGCCATGGTAACAGTAACTTTCTACGGGCATGCAGAAATGTTTGCTTACACTTGCTTTCTATGGGCATGCATGGGTATGCATGGGTATGCACAGCTATGCACTACTTAAAAGAGAAACAAAAACAAGCTAAAATAGCATACGGCAGAAATAAGTAACAGTACATTGTATACTACTGAAAGGCCGCGGCAAATAGGAAAGTTTTTTACCTCGATTTAAAGCAGCTGAGAGTTTCAGTAGCCCTGATGCTTTCAAGGGAGTTTGTTGAATGTGAGGGGCATAACAACTAAATGTTGCCTCACCATGTTTAGTTCTAACTCTGGGTACAGATAGTAGGCCTGACCCTGTTTGTCATGAATCTGGGTTTGGAGGGCAAACCCAGTTCTGACTCATTGTTTTGTTTTGCCCTAGTTTTGCTCTGACAGCTCGGGCATGCCCCCTCCTCCTGTCTAGTGCGATCAGCTGCACTGTCACGAGTGTTCACACACATGCGCACGCACACACGCACACGCGTCATTCACTCCCATTCACACGCCCTTTCACACACTGGATGCCAATCAGTCCTGCCCATGCATTCTCGCACTGGCAATCTCTTTTATCGTTAGCTTCAGGAGTATTTGTTTGCCGCGTTGGAGGAAAGAGATTGTCAGGGCATTCACCCTCGTCCATGGCAGATAGTTCTCCATGAATGACGTTCCACTCCCTTCACGCATTCAGCCCGGCATCTTCAGACGATCTATCCCTGGATGTTCACGGCTGCCCCAGCCTCCTATCTTCATCTACCAAACTGCACGGTTCGCCCCAGATCAGCTCCAGACCTGTAAGTGTCTTTAGCCTCTGCCGTGGGCAGCACGGTGGTGCAATGGTTAGCACTGTTGCCTTACAGCTAGAAGGTTCCTGGTTCAAATCCCCAGGCTGGCAGGGGTTGGAACCTTTCTGTGTGGAGTTTGCATGTTCTCCCTGTGCTGCGTGGGTTTACTCCGGGGGCTCCGGTTTCCTCCCACAATCCAAAGACATGCATGTTAGGTTAATTGGCTGTTCTAAATTGTCCCTAGATATGTTTCCTATAGGCCCTTAGAATAGAGGGTTGGTACTAGTGAAAGCGCTTTGAGTGGTCTTTGTGACTAGAAAAGCGCTATATAAGTGCAGGTTAGTTAGTTAGTTAGTTAGCCTTTCCTCTTGTGCTAGCAGCCCTGCAGCACTAGGCTGCTTGCCTTTCCTGTTCCGTGCCCAACGCAGCCCTGCAGCACTAGGCTCCGTATTCACCAGGCTGTAGAGCATTCAGCTAGCATCCTGTATGTTTGGTGGCCTAACCCTGTCATTGCACCTCTCTGTATATTGTGTGGTTAAACTGGACTGAACTCTGTGATTATTGGACTTATTATTTTCTTTGTGTTTGTTAATAAAAGTGCACCATCAACTCCTGCTTTGGGTTTTATTCTCTCTCTCGTACACCGAGCCATGGCGCACGGAGGTTTATGACTCTGTTGACCTGAGGGGTCTGAGTGGTTCATAATGGACTAGCAGATCTGATATGTATTTTGGCCCTCAACCATTCAGAGCTTTATAAACCAACAGCAGTATTTTGAAATTTACATATTCTTTGACAGATAGTGTAAAGGTGAGGACTTAAATATTTTAAACCATTTATGTGCTTGTTGCTTAATTAACTGAATCCAACAAACAGATAATTTCATCAGTTTTGTTGCTACTTCGTTCAAACCCACCCAGTAGTGACTAAAATGATTTTCTCTATTTTTCAGTAATTCACTAAATTTTTGTTCTTCATCCAATATAAACCTTTGACTCTGTGTCTTCAACTATACTCGGTGCTAAAGGTTCTATTGGTTTTCCCTCTCTGTAACAGTTTTTCCAGGTACAATCATCTACCATTGAAAAATTTTTGTTTGTTTTATTTTTTTTGTTGTTTTCTGTGGTGTATTTTTCTTGTGTATCCTTATGAATACATAGTTTACCTCTGCTTTACAGTCTGTGCTTTAGTAAATAAATATTTAGTCATATTTGGTTGTGTCTATGGACATTGTGATTTAGAAAATAAGTTGTGACATCAGTGCTTATACACAAAACGTTACACATACACACATACATATATACAGTGTATGTACATACATGGGAACAGGGATGTACCCACTTAAGATTTCATCAGATTTAGCCTCCAATAGTACCTTCAAGTAAAGATTTGATCTCGTTCGCTCTCTCACTGTGTGCTTGTGTGTGTTCCACATATTGATATATAGTACTTCAGCTTTCTTAGAGGGTTACCATTCTCTTTGAACACAGGTCGTGATAGAGGGATGGATATGGAGAAGATGACACAAATAAATATCTCAACTTAATTTGAAATTAGAAGTAGAGGTGGAGAAATAACATATGCTATTTATATAGCATTATCTTACTAACTCATAACAATGTAGGTTTTAAACTGCAATGGTAATTAAAAAGCACACTGTAGAAGATGTAATTTGAATAGGAGATCGCGAAACCAGGTTAAAGCAGTTTGTATATTAAATGTGGTCATGTCTAAATGCAGTCTCATTCTCTCTTCTTCCTCTTTACCCTGATTGCTCTTGCCTGGCTTTCAAACTGATCTAGTGGGAAACTGGAGTAGGCTTTGGTGGTGCCTCATTTCAATTCTGATTTCTCTTTGCCTCTGTAGTGCTGTGTCATCTTCCGTCTCACCACTCCTCAACTCTTCTCTCTTAACTTGCCTGGCTTTCATCTATCCCTCCCTTTCATATCCTTTTTTTCTGTCCTGTTAGCTTGTTTATCTGTTGCCTTGTTTGCACAGATGACCACCAAAACATTAACTGCATCTAATCATACCTTGCTTAATCAAGATCAAAATTAAAACAACATTAAAAGAATTAAAAGAACATTTCTTGAGTGTAAATTGGCTCACCTGCCTCGACACATCACATGTAAAATGTGATTATACATACATATATATCTTTTTTTTTGGGGGGGGGGGGGGTGTAACGGTTTTTATATTTGCATTCAAATTTTTCGGTACGGAACCTTCGGTTCGGTGCATAGGCGTACTGAGGTTCCACACCGACCATGTGGAGTGACGGACATGAAGTGTAAACTGCCTTGCGCCGGGCATGTAAACAACCAGTTCAGCCCTGTACAGAGAAGCCACAGCTTGACGAAGGACCAAGGTTAGTGAATAAGATAAAAACGGCATCGGATATGCTTTTGGCAGTACAGTTACCTTGTTAACTCATTTGAAATGGCACCACGTGAACGTGCAGCACAAAAAAAAAAAAAAACTAGTGTGGTACAAGTGCAGCTTCCAGCGGCATTTAAACGGCCTCTCCATGGCTTTTCAGATCGAGCCAAAGCAATAACAAATGCCATTGGTGTTTTTATAACAGTGGGGCTTTTAGGCCATACTCAGTTGTTAAGAACACCGGGTTTAAACACATATTGAAGGTAACTGAGCCCTGGTATTAAGTTCCTTGTTGTGCCCACTTCATCCAGAAAATAATGCCATCCTTTTAAGAAAAAGCTAAATCTGTACATGCTGCCCTTGAGGCCAGTGTTTTTCAGGGGTGCCCTGGAATGTTCATATTTTTGTGGGACATTATTTAATTTAACTTTTTAATTGGACAAAAAATTGCAAATAATTTGCATGGGTGCCTTCAGAACCTATATACAACAATGACAAATTGTTGACCAGTTAACAAAAATAGATAATTAATTTTCCACAGAAACCTGAAAATACCACAGCACCCTGGTTAAAAAAAAAAAAAAAAACACTGCTTCAGGCAATAAGAAACTTTAATTTCCTAAAAACAAAAGAATAATTCTGTCAAGTGGGATGAGACGCCGTGTCATCCAGCGCTCAGACCATATTCCCTCAGCCCTGTCCTTTCTGTGGCAGCGTCTCAGCGGGCTCCCAGCTGTCAGTTACAGGACGGCTGGAGCCCAATTAACCCTCATCAGCTGAGGCGCTGCTGATGAGTATAAGAAGGAGCAGTTCCGATCACTCGGGGCTGCGACTTAGCACACTGAAGGCTGGAACACCTACATCCGGCGCCAGTCCTCTACTCTTCTTTCTGCATTACTCGTGAGTGTACATTGTATGAGTATTCGTGCCTTTTGGTCCACGAGGCCGTGTTCCTTATCCCCTGTTCCCTATTATTAATAAAACATCGCAACTCACTGGCTCGCCCTCGGCTCTCTTTGTGTGGCTCGCGAGGGCCACACGTGACAAATTCAGACTATTCAAACTCCTATTGTTGCACTTGTCTGCATAGTTCATTTGCTAAAATAAGAATTTATTTTTTATTGTAAACATTTTATTTACTGGAGAATTTACTGCTGGCAGTTGGCAGGGTTTTTTTTGTCAAAGCTGTTCCCGGTTATACAAAAGATAAGCAGTTTTATGTTTTGCATTTTGTTTCCTTACTGTACCAAAAATGAACCGAACCGTCACCTTAAAATCAAGGTACGTACCAAACCGTGATTTTATATATATGGGGTGTAACGGTACGCTAAAATTATATATATATATATATATATATATATATATATATATATATGTGTGGCTGACATATATTCATACCTGCATATTGTTAAGCCAAATAGAAGTTTGAGATTACATGTGTGGTGACCTCATCCAAACCTTCAACTTGTCTTTTAGACCCTATTCCTACCAGGTTATTTAAAGAAGTCTTCCCACTTATTGGTAGCTTTATTCTTCATATAATCAA
Organism: Pholidichthys leucotaenia; assembly: GCA_020510985.1. Classification (NCBI taxonomy): domain Eukaryota; kingdom Metazoa; phylum Chordata; class Actinopteri; order Cichliformes; family Pholidichthyidae; genus Pholidichthys; species Pholidichthys leucotaenia. The sequence continues at coordinate 333,575,420 of CM035839.1, read as the reverse complement.
TTCTTCATTAACTTTAGGCCATGTACCGCAGGCTTTTAAAACAGCTGTAATTAAACCCTTACTCAAAAAGCCAACGCTAGATCCAGGAGCTTTAGCTAACTATAGACCAATCTCTAATCTCCCTTTCATTTCAAAAATCTTAGAAAGAGTTGTTGCTACGCAATTATTTGACCACCTGCAGGGAAATGGTTTACTTGAAGAGTTTCAATCTGGGTTTAGAATCCATCATAGTACTGAAACAGCCTTAGCGAAGGTCACTAACGACCTCCTCATTGCATCTGATAATGGACTAGTTTCTGTACTTGTCCTTTTAGATCTTAGTGCAGCTTTTGATACTATTGATCATAATATTCTACTTGATAGATTAGAACACTATGTTGGACTTAATGGAACTTCGTTGCAGTGGTTTAGATCTTATTTATCTGATAGGTTCCAGTTTGTTCATGTAAATGATGAGTTTTCTTTCAGCTCAAAGCTTAGTCATGGAGTTCCACAGGGATCTGTGCTAGGCCCTACTCTTTTTAGTTTATATATGCTTCCGTTAGGCAACATTATTAGAAAGCACTGTATACATTTTCATTGTTATGCAGATGACACACAATTATACCTGTCAATGAAGCCAGATGATACTAATCAATTAGCCAAGTTAGAAGCCTGTCTTAAGGAAATCAAAGCTTGGATGACTTGTAATTTCCTGCTATTAAATTCAGATAAGACTGAAGTCATTCTTGTTGGTCCAAAAAACCTTAGAAATTCCTTTCCAAATCAAACTTTCAGTTTGGATGCAGTTACTCTTTCTCTTAATAGCTCTGTGAGGAACCTTGGAGTTATTTTTGATCAGGATTTGTCCTTCAATTCACATATTAAATTTGTTTCTAAGACTGCCTTCTATCATTTGCGTAATATTGCCAAGATTAGGAGCATCTTGTCTCAGAGTGATGCTGAGAAGCTGATCCACGCTTTTGTTAGCTCGAGATTAGATTATTGTAATTCTTTATTATCAGGCTGTCCTAAAACATCTTTAAAAAGTCTTCAGCTGATCCAAAATGCTGCAGCAAGAGTTTTAACAGGTACTAGAAAGAGAGATCATATCTCTCCGGTTCTGGCCTCCCTTCATTGGCTTCCCATAGAGTTTAGAATTAAGTTTAAAATCCTTCTTCTTACTTACAAAGCTTTAAACAATCAGGCTCCTTTTTATTTAAAAGATCTGATACTACCGTATCATCCTAACAGAGCACTACGCTCCCAAAATGCAGGATTACTTGTAATACCTAGAATCTCCAAAAGTACAATGGGAGGCAGCGCCTTCAGTTATCAAGCTCCTCTCCTGTGGAATCAGCTGCCAATCTGGATTCGGGAGTCAGACTCGATCTCTGTTTTTAAGAATAGGGCTAAAACCTACCTTTTTGATATAGCCTACAATTAGGGAGGGATCATGTGTTTCTGAACCCTCCCTTAGTTATGCTGCTAATAGGTTTAGTCAGCCGGGGGACCTCCAGTAATGCACTGGGCCTCACTCCTTTCCTCACTCTCTATGAAATATTTTTTTTTTTGCTGGTCATTAACATTTGTTTGTTCTCTCCCATAGATTGAGTCCCCATCACGCTGTTTGCTCTCTACATGTCTGTTCTTTTCTTCTTCTCTATCCCCTCACCCCCCAGCCAGTCGCAGCAGATGACTGCCCCTCCCTGAGCCTGGTTCTGCTGGAGGTTTCTTCCTGTTAAAAGGGAGTTTTTCCTCTCCACCGTCGCCAAGTGCTTGCTCACAGGGGATCGCCTGATTGCTGGGGTCTTTCTGCAACTGTGGGGGTCCCCCCTTCAGTTGATAGTGCTATGAGATGACTGTTGTTGTGAAATGGCGCTATATAAATAAAGTTGAATTGAATTGAATTGAATTGAATTGACCCCGTGCCTGGGAAGAGGACAATGAATCTGGGTCGCCTGTAGAGAACACCAGGACATGCAGACACGGCGGCAGAGGAGTGAAAAGGGCTTCCTGACCCCCCGGGGCCAGAGGGGAGCCGAGGGACACTGAAGGGGGTTTGGTGTCTGGAGGGAAATGTAACTAGGATGTGTATTGTGCCCTTTGATGTCACTGATATAAATAGAGGAGACCTTACTGCGCTCGGTCTCTCATTTCTACTCAGAGATTGATGGGGATGTGACTACGTGAATTAAACCTGAATTATAAAATCATTCAGTGTCTTCATTTCACGCTCCCCACACTGGTGACCAAGCTACGTGTAGAGCATGGGCGAGAGAGAGGACCGCGAGGCAGACTCGTCAGAGACGGCCCGAGCGAGCGCCGTCACCATCAAACTGCCAGAGTTCTGGTGGAATGACCCAAACTCGTGGTTCCTCCATGCCGAGGCGCAGTTCGCGCTCGCAGGAATAACGGCGGATAACACCAAGTTTTACCACGTTATCGCCAAGCTCGACCCCCACGCGACTGGATGCGTGCGGAGCGTGGTGCAGCAGCCGCCCGCAGACGACAAATACGGAGAGCTGAAGGCTGCCCTCATCGAATGTTTCGCACCCGCAGCTGAAGAGAGGGCCAAGAGACTCATCGCCATCTACAGCCAAGCAGGGTGCAGGCCGATCGCCCTGATGGAGGAGATGCTTCATTTGAGGGAGGCAGACGACGACAATTTCCTCTTTAAGCAAATCTTCCTCAGCACCATCCCAACACACATGAGAGGGACCCTGGCCAGCATGCAGGGGAAGACTGCATGCTTCCGAGAGTTCCGCGCGATGGCCCGTGAGGCGCAGAGGCTCCTCAACTCCTGCGGTGAGCAGATGGCCACAGCAGCGGCGGCAGACCTCTGCGTGACGACCCCAAGCAGCGAGGAGCTGGAGATGGCTGAGCTGTACCCACCCACCATGGCAGCGGCGCGGCCACGACGCAGCGGAGGAGATGGCCTCTGTTTCTTCCACCGGCGTTTCGCGGAGAAAGCACGCAGGTGCGTGCCGCCGTGTGGGTTCAGGAGCTCAGGAAACCCCAAAGCCGAGACCCGGTAGCAGCTGCGGCTCTCGGCGAGGCAAACAAGCTGCTTTACATCAAGGACGAGAGCTCCGGGCGACAATTCCTCATAGACACCGGGGCTCAGGTGAGCTTCATCACCCCGACCTATGCTGACCGGGTGGCGGGCCCCCACGGCGACGGGGCAACGGCGGCGAACGGCGGCGAACGGCTCGAACATCAAAACCTATGGAGAAAGAACTTTGTCCCTGTCTTTCCACGGCCGCACGTACGATTGGACCTTCATCGTAGCGGCAGTGAGCTTCAATATGTTAGGTGCTGATTTTCTGTGTTCGCATGATTCATTGATTGATCTTGCCAACAGATGCTTAGTAAATGCATTGTCTTTTGCTTCTATTCCCTGTGCAGCTCGAGTGTCACCGCCACCAGTGCAGGCTCATGTCGCCACAACAGGGGGTAAGTTTGACACACTCCTCACCCAATTCCCAGCACTCACCACCCCTACCTTTTCGGCAACAGTTGCGAAACACGGGGTGGGGCATTTTATCACTACAGTGGGCCCCCCTGTCTTTGCAAAAGCACGGCGTTTGGACATGGCTAAACTCCACATTGCGCGTGAAGAGTTCGCCAGCCTGGAAAAACTGGGCATTATTCGGCGTTCAAAAAGCCCCTGGGCCTCACCACTGCACATGGTCCCCAAAGCTGACAGCTCCTGGAGACCTTGCGGTGACTATCGCAGACTAAATAACGCCACGACGCATGACCGCTACCCGATCCCGCACATTCAGGATTTCTCGGTGCATCTGGCGGGTGCGCGCGTTTTTTCTAAAATAGACCTGGTCCGCGGCTACCACCAGGTTCCGGTCCGGCCCGAGGATATTCCTAAGACAGCGGTAATAACGCCTTTTGGACTTTTTGAATTTTTGCGAATGCCTTTTGGCCTTAAAGGCGCCACACAGACATTCCAGCGCATGATGGATGCTGTGCTACGGGACCTAAATTTTGTGTTTGTCTATTTAGACGACATTCTGGTCGCTAGTTCTTCAGAGGAAGAACACGAAAAACACCTCACTACCGTTTTTCGGAGGTTGGAAGAGCATGGGTTAATTATTAACCCGGCCAAGTGCCAGTTTGGCGTGGCGCACATCGATTTTTTGGGGCACCGGGTCTCCCCAGAGGGGGCGATCCCGTTACCGGGCAAAGTGCGCGCAGTAGCAGAATTTCCCCGCCCACAAACGTTCAAATCATTGCAGGAGTTTTTAGGCATGGTAAATTTTTATAACCGCTTCCTGCCGCACGCAGCACAGCTCATGCAACCTTTATATGCCGCGCTCAAAAAACAGAAAAAACCCTCCAACCCGATCGAGTGGTCCCCAGAGCGGGAACACGCATTCGCGGAGGTAAAAAAAGCCCTGGCCGACTCTACGCTGCTCGAGCATCCAGACCCTTAAGCCCGCATAGCTCTCACGACGGACGCATCAGATGTCGCTATAGGGGCAGTCATGGAGCAGCACGTCGCCAGGGTCTGGCAACCACTGGCGTTTTTTAGCAAATCCTTAAACGAAACCGAGCGCAAATACAGCACGTTTGACAGAGAGCTGTTGGCGCTTCATTTGGCCACCCGCCACTTCCAGTTCTGGCTGGAAGGGCGGAGTTTCATGGCGTTTGTTGATCATAAACCGCTCACGTTTGTGATGGCTAAAGTGTCAGAACCGTGGTCAGGTCGGCAGCAGAGGCAGCTGGCCGCGATCTCGGAGTTTACCACTGATATACATCACGTAGCGGGTAAGCTCAACACGGTCGCAGACTGCCTCTCCCGCGCCTTCGCAGCACCGGTGCGCGCGGATTTGGAGCAAGCTCCCACGGACGCGGAGCGAAATGGCAACGCGGAAGCGCACGCGGCGCCAGTTCATGTGGGGATAGATTACGCGACTATGGCCGCGGAGCAGAGTTCGGATGCGGACATGCGCGCGCTCCAGTCTGGACCAACAGGGTTAAGGCTGGAGAACAAGGTTTTGTGAACCGGTATGCCCCCCTTAATCTGCGATGTATCGACTGGGCAGCCGCGCCCGGTAGTCCCTGCCGCGTGGCGCCGCTGCGTTTTTGACTCAGTTCACTCTCTCGCGCACCCGGGACCGCGCGCTTCTATGAAAATGGTGGCAGAGAAATTTGTTTGGCCGAGCCTGCGCAAGCACGTGAAAGAGTGGACAAAGACCCGCATGGCCTGCCAGCGGGCCAAAATCCATAAACACACTAAAGCTCCGTTAGAACCGTTCAAAATTCCGTCCAGAAGGTTCGACCACGTGCATGTCGACCTCGTAGGCCCCCTACCGTCGTCGCACGGTTTCACGCATCTTTTGACAATGGTAGACCGGACCACGCGTTGGCCGGAGGCGGTCCCTTTAACTTCAACCACGGCTGCTGAAGTGGCTCGAGTTTTTTTAACGGCCTGGGTGGCGCGTTTTGGGGTTCCGTCAGACATAACGCCAGACAGAGGCCCCCAGTTTGTCTCCGAGCTTTGGTCGGCGATGACCAGCAGCCTGGGAACAACGCTCCATCACACTACCGCGTATCACCCACAGGCTAATGGTTTATGCAAGCGTTTTCATAGGTCGTTGAAAGCAGCCCTCAGAGTGTCGCTTACGGATGGAGATTGGGTAAACAAATTACCATGGGTCTTATTAGGGTTGCGTGCTGTGACAAGGAGGATCTAGATGCCTCCCCAGCGGAGCTAGTGTTTGCACAGCCTCTTAGGCTGCCCGGCAAATTTTTACCAGAGCATACAGGGCCGGAGCGCCTCCCCTCCCTCAGGCCGCTAAGCGGAGCGGAAGCAGAGATGCTCCCCGGCCCCGTTCATCACACGTTCCCGCGGGTTTTTGTGCCCCAGGCTTTAGAGAATGCGGAGTTCGTTTTTGTTAGACATGATGCTGCAAAATCAACACTCCGTCCACCTTATGATGGACCATTTAGAGTGCTGGAAACTGGTGATAAGCAGTTTGTGCTGGATTTAGGGGACGGGAAAGATACACAGTATTGACAGACTTAAGCCTGCTTTTGTGACCGACGATGAGTCTGTACGGGTGACGAGAGTGCCGCGCAGGGGTAGACTCCCCAAGGGCCACAGCTCGCCCCCCCCCCACAGGAGTCAAATAACCATTCTCTTCCTCAGACTGCAGATCCCTCACAGGACAGTGCCGCTGAGACGGCGAAACCGGCATACAGCAGATTCGGAAGACGGTTGAAACCCAGACGACGTGCAGACTGATATATGATGGAATAATGTGGTATAAAACTATGCTGTTGGTGTTATCACTGAGTTCTTAATCAAGTGGTATAGATTATGCTGTGAAAGTTACCACTGAAACGCTAAGTGATCATGCTGTGTAGGCTGTACTGTTGATGTGAACCTGAAATTCCCTTTAATGTGAGCATGTAGCGCAGTTATACCATTAAGACCATCCTGTATTAATATTTTTTTTTGGAAACCCAAATGTATGGCCATTCCTCGGCGTTTTTTTTTGGGGGGGGGGGGGCTGTGGCTGACATATATTCATACCTGCATATTGTTAAGCCAAATAGAAGTTTGAGATTACATGTGTGCTGACCCCGCGCCTGGGAAGAGGACAATGAATCTGGGCCGCCTGTGGAGAACACCAGGACATGCAGACACGGCGGCAGAGGAGTGAAAAGGGCTTCCTGACCCCCCGGGGCCAGAGGGGAGCCGAGGGACACTGAAGGGGGTTTGGTGTCTGGAGGGAAATGTAACTAGGATGTGTATTGTGCCCTTTGATGTCACTGATATAAATAGAGGAGACCTGACTGCGCTCGGTCTCTCATTTCTACTCAGAGATTGATGGGGATGTGACTACATGAATTAAACCTGAATTATAAAATCATTCAGTGTCTTCATTTCACGCTCCCCCCCCCCACACACACACATATACATATATATATATATATACAGTATATATATATATATATATATCTTCTGGCGCCACACGAGTCGGCTGCCTTTTGCAACAGCATCTCAATTCTGAGTCTTTTTTCTTCCTCTCTCTTCTGATCCAGTGACAACTCTCTAATCCGGCACACCTTTCATTCCATATATATCACGAACACACAGATCGCCCCAAATGTCTCCCGAGCCGGTGGACGGAGCCACTGTTTATAGCAGGAGATGGTACAGCAGGGAAGAGCTGCTAGCACTCAACCGCCACCCGGTGCTAACGGAAAAATTCGACATACCGGGAGAACTGAGGTGAAAACGCCGTGGGTGCCGTGCTAGAGTAAGGCGGAAGGCAAGAAATATAAGGTACAGACCCACCCTCCCATCCGTTGTTATGGGGAATGTACGATCGTTACTGGGAAAGGTAGATGAGCTAACGGCTATCTCCCGCTACGATAACATATACCGGGAGTGTAGCCTGTTTCTATTCACAGAGTCTTGGCTAACTGAATTAGCAGCAGATGCAAACATTGAACTGGAGGGTTTCCACGCGATACGGGCAGACAAAACATCAGACAGTGGGAAAGCAAGGGGCGGTGGAGTGATAATGTATGCTAAGAACAACTGGTGCAGACCGGGACATATCACTGTTAAACAACAACACTGCAGCAAAGACATCGAGTTGCTAGCTGTTAGCATGCGGCCTACATATCTCCCGAGGGAATACTCACATGTGATCTGCATTGTTGTTTATGCAAATTCGACGGCGAACGCTGGGACAGCGCGTGACGTCATCCATTCAGTAACTGGCAGGCTGCAGACAGAACACCCAGATGCTCTTCTCCTCATCTCAGGCGATTTCAACCATGTTTCACTGTCTCCCATTCTACCCACTTTTACCCAGTATGTCACATGCCACACTAGAGACAATAAAACACTGGACTTATTCTACGCAAACACTAAGGAGGCATACACCTCATCACAACTCCCCCCACTCGGGAGATCGGATCACAACTTGGTTCATCTCCGGCCGGTGTACAAACCCCTAGTGCCCAGACAACCTCCGGCCATGCGCACAGTGAAGTTATGGTCTGAGGAAGCAATGGACACTCTAAAGGGCTGTTTTGAAACCACCGCCTGGGAGCAGCTCTGCGATCCACACGGTGAGGACATCGATGGCCTCACTCACACCATCACGGAATACATCAGCTTCTGTGTGGACAACACCGTTCCCACCAAGACCATATGGTGTCGCTCAAACAACAAACCCTGGATCAACCCTGAGATAAAAACACTTCTGAGAGAGAAGAAGAGGATCTTCAGGTCAGAGAACAGGGAGATGCTGAAGTCCATACAGAGGGAGCTGAGGAGAAAGATCAGAGAAGGCAAGGACAGTTTCAGGAAGAAGATGGAGGACAAGCTGCAACAGAGCGACATCAACGGGGTCTGGAGAAACCTTAAAACCATCTCTGGGCTCCAGAATACCTCCCCCCATGCCACGGGGGGCAGGGAGTGGGCGAACAATCTGAATCTGTTTTTCAATAGGTTTGACCAACCACCCTCCCCCCTGACTGCACAAAAACCACTGCTGCCTCTAAAGACATCAAGTCCTGCTGCCCACTCCCCACTCCACCAACACCCCCCCACTCCCAACACACAGCCCCCCAACCTGATCCTCACTAAGACCCAGGTGAGGACGGAGCTGAGGAAGATCAAGGCGAGGAAGGCATCGGGACCGGATGGCATCAGCACAAAGCTCCTCAAGTCCTGTGCAGACCAGCTGTGTGGGATTGTGGAGTACATCTTCAATCTGAGCCTGAAGCTGGGGAGGGTACCACAGCTGTGGAAAACATCTTGTGTGGTACCTGTACCAAAGACTTCCCACCCCAAAGATCTGAACAGCTACAGACCAGTGGCCTTGACGTCCCACATGATGAAGACCCTGGAGAGACTGCTCCTTGCTCACCTCCACCCCCTGGTGGGACCAGTGATGGATCCACTCCAGTTCGCCTACCAGCATGGCATTGGGGTGGAGGATGTGGTGATCTTCTTCCTTCACCGTTCTCTGTCCCACCTAGAGAAGCCCAGGAATTCGGTGAGGATCATGTTCTTTGACTTCTCCAGTGCTTTCAACACCATCCAACCGATGATCCTGAAGGACAAGCTGCTGTACGCAGGGGTGGACCAGCACCTGTCATCATGGAGCCTGGACTACCTCACAAACCGGCCTCAGTTTGTGAGAACCCTGGATTGTGTGTCCGACACGATCATCGGTAGCACGGGGGCCCCCCAGGGAACGGTTTTGGCTCCCTTCCTGTTCACCCTTTATACTGCGGACTTCTCACACAACACACTGCCATCTACAGAAGTTCTCTGATGACTCTGCGATCGTTAGCCTCATCTCCAACGGAGATGAAGCTGAGTACAGAGGGCTTATCCAGGACTTCGTGGACTGGTGCCATCGGAACTGCCTCCAGATCAACGCGAGGAAAACTAAGGAGCTGGTGGTGGACTGCCGCAGGCAAGGACAACCCCTCACAGCACCAGTAAATATACAGGGAACAGACACTGAGATGGTGACATCCTATAAGTACCTGGGTGTTCATCTGAACAATAAACTAGACTGGTCACACAATACTAACACACTCTACAAGAAGGGACAGCGCAGGCTGTTCCTACTGAGGAGACTCAGGTCTTTTGGTGTACAAGGGGTGCTGCTGAAGACATTCTATGACACGGTGGTGGCATCAGCCATCACTTTTGGATGGTCTGCTGGGGCAGTGGCATTACAGCAGCCGATAGGAAGAGACTGAACAAACTGATCAAGAAAGCTAGCTCTGTCCTGGGGCAGCGCCTTGACCCAGTGGAGGAGATGGAAGAGACAAGGATGGTGGCTAAACTGTCATCTCTGCTGGAGTCCGAGTTCCACCCTATGCAGAACATACTGAATGCACTGAGGAGCTCATTTAGCAGCAGACTACATCATCCTAGGTGCACAACTGAGAGGTTTCGCAGGTCCTTCCTACCTACGGCTGTCAGACTGTACAACCTAAGCAGGGCTGCTCGCAGAGATAGCAAAAAGATGTGACAACCTAATAGTTTTGAATGCAAAAGACGCAATAGACTTACACAAGGGTCCCCTCCGGTATACAACTAGAAAAATACCGGTCGCTATGGAGGGTGAGAATATGTATGGGTACATAATCATACCATGTAGGATAACTAAGTAGACAGTTGTGCTGTTTCATTCCATCTAGCTACAATGCTATGCACTGTGTGTGTTTATATATTTACATATTTATTCCATCTAGCTACAATGCTCCGCACTGTGTTTATATATATATTTATATATTTACTCCATCTAGCTACAATGCTCCACACCGTGTGTTTATATATTTACATATTTATTCCATTTAGCTACAATGCTCCGCACTGTGTGTTTATATATTCATATATTTATTCCATCTAGCTACAATGTTTCACACTGTGTGTTTATATATTTACATATTTATTCCATCTAGCTACAATGCTCCGCACTGTGTGTTTATATATCTACATATTTATTCCATCTAGCTACAATGCTCCGCAATGTGTGTGTTTATATATTTACATATTTATTCCATCTAGCTACAATACTCCGCACTGTGTGTTTATATACTCATATATTTATTCCATCCAGCTACAATGCTCCGCACTGTGTTTATATATTTATATATCTATCCCATCTAGCTACAATGCTCCGCACTGTGTGTGTGTGTGTGTGTGTGTGTGTATATATATATATTTAATATGTACATATGTATACTCGCTGCTCCTGTTTTTTCCCTTGCCTTTTGATTGTTGCTCTGAGTGTTGCTATCCCTGTGCTGTTGCAATCCTGGAATTTCCCCATTGTGGGACTAATAAAGGCTTATCTTATCTTATCTTATCTTATCTTATATAGATAGATATAGATATAGATAATTAATATTGGCTTGAAGTTCAGACTTTGAGCTTTAATTTGAGGGTATTCACATCCAAACTGGAGTTACAGTTTAGGAATTGCAACCATTTTTATACAAAGTCTTTTCATTTCACATCATCACAATTGATTCAAAAGCTTTTTCATTGGCTGCATGGGTTATGCCCTCATTAATCCATCATCAATCAAGGAGATGAAAGATCTGGATTTGATTCCAGGTGTGACATATGCATTTGGAAGTTGTTGCTTTGAACTCACAACATACAGTCAAAGGAGCTCTCCAAGGAGGTGAAACAGACCATCCGTGGGCTAAAAAAAAAAAAAAAAAAATCCATCAGAGCTCAAAAAAGCCTGGACATCCATGGGTGACAACTGTGGTAAATTATCACAGGACCCTTTCCGTGGTGAAGACAAACCTCTTCACAACATCCATCCAAGTGAAGAACACTGTCCAGGAAATACTGTAGGTGTATCAGTATCTAAGTCTACCATAAAGAGAAAAATTCATGAGAACAAATACAGAGGGTTCACCACTAGGTGCAAACCCTTAATCAGCCTCAAAAGTAGAAAGACCATATTATTTGCCAAAAAAAACATCTAAAGAAGCCAGCCCAGTTCTGGAACAGCATTCTTTGGACAGATGAAACCAACATCAACCTGTACCAGAAAAATGAGAAGAAGAACCTATGAAGGAGGCTTGAAGTAGCTCATGACCCAAAGTACACCACATCTTCTGTAACATGGTGGAGGCAGTGTGATGCATGGGAATGCAGGGCTTACAACTTGGTCACTGGATTATTAGTGTTTACTGGTGATTTGACAGAAGACAGAACCAGTCAGGTGAATTCTGAAGTGTACAGGGATAAACTGTTTGCTCAGATTCAGCCAAATGCAGCAAAATTGATTGGATGGCACTTCGCAGTACTGTCATGATCAGGTGAGCACGCACCCCCTCCCTTCCTGCGAGAGGTTCCCCGGCTCACAGGTAATCATCACATCTGTGTGAGTGGACGCACCTGCTGTCTCTGCCTTGCCAGCGCTTATAAGGACCAATTTGTGAATGCTTCAGCGCTGGCTCACTGGGTATACTGCCTTCCAAGCAAGCAAGTACATTATATTCTAATTCTAAGGAATTGTGTCTAACTCCTCTTCTCCTCCCTTTTCCAGGTTGCTGCCATCTTTGCAGTGCGTCTCAAGGGCTTGTTGTGTGCTCACCTGCTCCATCATCCTCATCACTGTTTCAGCTGCCTATCTCCACCCAGTCAGACACCTCACCCAGCTCCACTCCTCTCCTACTCCCTTTCAGCCTCATCCCGCTGGTTTGTCTTTCCCTGCTGGGTCCCTCTGTCGGGTTCTCTGCTCAGCTCCCATAAGTTATAGTTTGTCATTCCCCTTTCCCAATCTCCCTCCTCCTACTAACTAGCTCTCGTCTCCCTCTTACAGGCTGAGTCCTCCTTTGGCGACTGGCGTCTCTCCTTAACTGTGCATTCCCCTTTTGGATTAATAAATTGTGGTTTAACTTAGCTTCTCTGTGTTGTGTGTGTGTTTTCTCTGGTGTGGCATCCTGCATGTGAGCTGACCATTCTCGCAACATGACAAGTACAGATGGACAATGACCCCAAAAAATTCTGTAAAAGCAGCCAAGAATTTTTATGCCTCAGTAAAAACAGAAGCATACGGTAGTCACTCGGTCAAAATTACGTAAGTGCAACTAACGGCTTGTATCTCTGTATCAGCATATTTTTTCGACTTTTAATATGCCAGAATTCCAAGATAAGGCTTTGTTTTTAAAATAAACACAAAACTAACTCACCTTTACCATCAATGGAGCTGGGAAAAAAGGTATTGTAATAACTATGCTGGGCCACTAGAGGTGGCAGTGAAACTTTTTTACAGCACAACACAGAATGTTTTTTTTTTTTACAGCACGTAGAGATGAACTGTTATAAAAAAAAGGGGTTACTGAAAAAACATGTATTCAGCAACTACACCATTTATTCATCACATCGATTGTTTTCACACTGGGTTTTGCAGAGGAAGGACAAGGTAAAACTCATTAAAAACTCACTAAAGACTACAAGTCCCATCATTCCTCACCCACAAATGGTCACAGGGATCTATGCATGTGCCCAGAAACTGCTGCCAGAGAGAAGTACTGAGCAATCCACCAATACTAGGTGAACAAATGTCCCTCTTTTTGAACGTCTGTTTTCTTCCAGCAAAAGCTCCTCTTCACCTTGATTGTCATTGTATTCACGTACAGTACCTCCATCATATCCGCCATTTAAAATGTCAGTCACCATGCTCTTCTTTTGTGTTTGGATTGAAGCTGTTCAAATCAGTTTGGTGGCTCTTGGCTGCCGCCGACAGTACTGGCATGTGAACTGCAGATTATATACATTGCACATGCATGCACTCCAAAACTACTGGATCCATAACATTTTGGTGATGATCCCAGAATGTATACCTCCACCAAGGTGCTTATCTTCTCTCAGGGTTTTAGCAAGAATACTCCAAAACTACTGAATGGATTTGAATGAAATTTTTACCAGAGGTGGCCCTTGGGCTAGAGAGGAACCCATAACATTTTAGTGGTGATCCAAGAATGCATACCTCTGCCAAGGCCCTGGCACCGAGGCATCAGCATCTTGTTGCCTTTTTTTTTTAAGACAAACAAGTTGAATATCCTGCAATGGCTGAGTCAATCATCACCCCCACAGCACAAGCCATAATTTGGATGTGGTATTTTGGGCTAAATCAGGTCCGTCAGTCCAAGCCTTAATTTAGCCCACAAATAGATTCTGAAAACATCTTGACATTAAGATGGCTAGAATTGAACAGTTTTTCATCTGAGTGTGTTCTGAGATAGATGCCGCCATGCTTTGGACACAGTTCTAATACAGCACTGAGGTAAATAGTGAACAGGGGAGGAGCCAACACACAACCCTGTGTGACGCCTTGATTCACAGTGAACTGGTCTGCGAGTGTGTTGTTGAAAAAGACTTGGTCCATCATGCCAGTGTGAAGCTGAGAGATGAGGCTGACAATGCCCTCAGGACATCCATAGCGATGCAGGAGAGACCACTCCCTGTTCACTGTATCAAAAGCTTTGGTGAAGTCAATGAACATGATGTACAGGGGCATGTTCTGCTCAAAGGCTTTCTCCTGCAGCTGCGCAATGTGAAGAGCAAGTCAATGGTCAATCTGGATTTACGAAAGCCACACTGCGACTCGGAGAACTGCATCAAGGATAGGTTTGAGGTGCTCCAGAATAACTGTCCCAAGCACTTTGCCAGTGACTGACAAAAGTGAAATGCCTCTGTAGTTGCCACACTCTTGCTTGTTGCCTTTGGGATGACAACAGCATCTTTGAAATTTTGAAGCACAAACCTTTCATTCCAAATGGCTAATAGTACATCATATAGTGCAGAGATGATCTGTTCTCAATTCTGGTAGATCTCCACATGGATAACTTCCATTCTGGGAGATTTATTGCAGGCAAGGCTTTGTACAGCCTTCGTCTATGAGCAAAGAACTGTCAGCACTGAAAAGCACTGGATGCTACAGGATTCTATCAAGTATTGAGATATCAGCATTTGATCTTTCGTTCAAGAGCTGGTCGAAGTGTGTCCTCCCTCAATTAAGAATGTCATCCTGTTTGGTCAGGAGGATAGTGCTATCAGCTGCAAGCAGAGGGTTGGACTGAGTTCCTCTGTGATCAAAAACAGTTCTCAGTGCTTGGTAGTAGCCTCTGGTGTCCCCCATGTCTGCCATTCTATGGATTTCATCAGCTTTCTGATTCCACCCCTCATCTTCTGTGTCTCTAAGCTTCCTTTGAAGTTCTGCCTTCACTTTAGCGAACTCAGGTTTTGTTCTCTGACAGCTGGGCTTGGCAAGAGAGGCCTGGTGAGCTTTATGCTTATACTTGATGAGCTCTGAAATATGGGACTCAGAATCATCAGACAAATCCTGATTCCTGTGTTTTATGTGCCCCGGTACTTCTTTGGCAGCTTTGTAAAGACATGAGCTGAAATTCTGCCACTTCTCAGCAGCAGTGAAGTTCTTGGTGGTTGGCTAGAGGCACTGACAAAAGATAGCGTATAGATCTTTCCTAGTACTGGCTTCCCTGAGTCTATTGACACTAAGCTTCTTGCATGGGCATGGGGCTGCTCTCTGTCTAGTCCGATGAATGGGGATCTTGAGCCTACACCTTATCATGTAGTGGTCAGTGCTACATTCTGGGCATCTCATGGTCCTAGTAATGCACACGTCACGGGTCTTGTGCTGGATTATCAGAATGCAGTCCAGAGATGGGCATGTTCAGATCTTGGGTGTCTCCAGGAGAATAAGTGATGATCAGCCACATTAAAGAGGGTGTTAGTCACTGTGAGAGAGAACTCAGTGTACAACTGCAATAAGAGCTCTCCGTTGCTGCTTTAAGATTCCTGTCCAAATCTGCCAAGGACTCCTGGCCATGCATCTAGGTTGCATCCGACTCTGGCATTGAAGTCACCAAGCAGCACAATTGTGTCTGTGCTGGGGATCTTTTGCAACACTTTTGCAGACAGGGCTGTGAGTCATTGTTGGTGCATACACTCTCATCAAGGCCATGTGTGTGGTGGTGGAGATGGCAAGATGTAGGGTCATCATTTGGTCAGACACTGTTCTAGGCATGTTAGTCAACTGGGGGAGCAAACAGTTAGCAATGGCAAAACCAGTGGCAGAAGTGCCCTGTTGACTTGATCCCTTGGGGTTACCAGAACAGAAGAAGGTGTGGATCTTTTCTCTCCTTTCCCCCTGTGTCCGAGAGCCTCATCTCTGAGAGAGAAGCAATGTCCATGGTGAAGGCGTCAAGCTCCTTGGCAAGAAAAGTGGTTCATCTCTTGGGAAGGTTGGGGTTATTTTCAAGAAGTGTTTGCACATGCCAACACACAATCTGTAGCTTTAATTTGCTCTCACTGAGACAGAGAGCCTGCTTACCGTGGGAAGCCAGCCAGGTTAGTTGAGGATGAGCCTTTTTTACCTCAACTTTTCTAGATGTGTCCTCATATTGAGGAATCCCTTAAAAAGGGCCGCCTGGTTGCCCAGGAAGGACCTCACAGCACTTTCACCCACCAGGAGATGGGTGGCCATCAATCCTGGGCCACATACAGTGGGGTAAAAAAGTGTTTAGTCAGCCACCAATTGTGCAAGTTCTCCCACTTAAAAGATGAGAGAGGTCTCCAATTTTCATCATAGGTATACCTCAACTATGAGAGACAAAATGAGAAAAAAAAAATCCAGTAAATCACATTGTCTGATTTTTAAAGAATTATTTGCAAATTATGGTGGAAAATAAGTATTTGGTCAATAACAAAAGTTCATCTCAATACTTTGTTATATACCCTTTGTTGGCAAACATTTTCTTTAAGTCTTCACAAGGTTTTTCACACACTGTTGCTGGTATTTTGGACCATTCCTCCATGCAGATCTCCTCTAGAGCAGTGATGTTTTGGGGCTGTCACTGGGCAACACGGACTTTCAACTCCCTCCAAAGACTTTCTATGGGGTTGAGATCTGGAGACTGGCTAGGCCACTCCAGGACCTTGAAATGCTTCTTACAAAGCCACTCCTTCGTTGCCCAGGCGGTGTGTTTGGGATCATTGTCATGCTGAAAGTCCCAGCTACGTTTCATCTTCAATGCCCTTGCTGATGGAAGGAGGTTTTCACTCAAAATCTCACGATACATGGCCCCATTCATTCTTTCCTTTACACGGATCAGTCGTCCTGGTCCCTTTGCAGAAAAACAGCCCCAAAGCATGATGTTTCCACCCCCATGCTTCACAGTAGGTATGGTGTTCTTTCTCCTCCAAACACGACAAGTTGAGTTTTTACCAAAAAGTTCTATTTTGGTTTCATCTGACCATATGACATTCTCCCACTCCTCTTCTGGATCATCCAAATGCTCTCTAGCAAACTTCAGATGGGCCTGGACATGTACTGGCTTAAGCAGGGGGACATGTCTGGCATTGCAGGATTTGAGTCCCTGGTGGCGTAGTATGTTACTGATGGTAGCCTTTGTTACTTTGGTCCCAGCTGTCTGCAGGTCATTCACTGGGTCCCCCCGTGTGGTTCTGGGATTTTTGCTCACCGTTCTCGTGATCATTTTGACCCCATGGGGTGAGATCTTGCATGGAGTCCCAGATCGAGGGAGATTATCAGTGGCCTTGTATGTCTTCCATTTTCTAATAATTGCTCCCACAGTTGATTTCTTCACACCAAGCTGCTTACCTATTGCAGATTCAGTCTTCCCAGCCTGATGCAGGTCTACAATTTTGTTTCTGGTGTCCTTTGACAGCTCTTTGGTCTTGGCCATAGTGGAGTTTGGAGTCTGACTGTTTGAGGTTGTAGACAGGTGTCTTTTATACTGATAACGAGTTCAAACAGGTGCCATTAATACGGGTAACGAGTGGAGGACAGAGGAGCCTCTTAAAGAAGAAGTTACAGGTCTGTGAGAGCCAGAAATCTTGCTTGTTTGTAGGTGACCAAATACTTATTTTCCACCATAATTTGCAAATAAATTCTTTAAAGATCAGACAATGTGATTTTCTGGATTTTTTTTCTCATTTTGTCTCTCGTAGTTGAGGTATACCTATGATGAAAATTGGAGACCTCTCTCATCCTTTAAGTGGGAGAACTTGCACAATTGGTGGCTGACTAAATACTTTTTTGCCCCACTGTAAATGCATGTTCCTGCTACCAACTTCCAGCTTCTCAGACCTGCCGGCACCATAGGAGACCAGTCACTTTGGGACATAGGTTGCCAAAGTGGCCTGCACGACAATTAGGTAAGGAGGGCATTGTGCAGGTACTCTCCCACCCTCTAGGTTATGTGGTTGGGGAATCAAGTGGCAGGAAGAATAACCAGATGACTTGCCAACAACATGACTGCCCTGCAGTGTCAGACTCATACTGATAATCATTCCCAGCTGCTACTTCGAAATGTTGAAGACACCTAGACGAAATCCTCTTTGTCGCTACTCCAAAATGTCAAAGATGCCAGAGAAGAAAATCTACCACCTGCTGCTGTAGTTCACTATTTATTATTTCACATCTACAGGCTTTCGTTCACTTCAATCGAACTTGAGTTCATTTTCTCTGTTAGTGCAGTTCATTTTGTCTGGTGAGAACATAGTAATCGCACTCAGGTGCACACCAAAAGAACTGTACCGAGACCTCCTGAAAGAGGTGGTCTCGATTCAAATCAACTGATGAACTCTGGTGCGGTCCTACCGATGAGAAAGGGACCATACTAAAACAGGACCAGCGGGAAACTGTAAAACATTTTATGCCACTGTACATACCTGATGGATCTTTGAAAATATTTGTTGCTGAGCATGTCACGGTTGTGGAGGATTAATGAATGTTAACATATTATTTTCCATCCGTAGCCACGCTTTACTTTCAAACTGTACAATTTGCCGAAAGTGGTATGTATGTAATAAACGATAACCAGGGCGATGAAAACCCCCTGTAGATTATAGTACAATTTGTATTATTTTCTCCCCAGAAATGCATAAATACACAGTAGTCATCCTTGTTCCTGTATTTATCTTTCATGTTGTCGCAGCAAAAAAAATCTGACCAATAAGAACAGAGAATGTTCTGACATAAGTCTCGCAGGATTAAACGTGACAGTTTGGTCTGCTTGAACTTTTGCCTGTGTGAAAGGGGACCAAGCCAAGCAAAAATGATACAAAGTAACAAACTTGTCAACTGATTCGGACCAAATTAAATGAATTTAGGTGTGAAAGCACCCTTAGACCCATAGTTGGGTGTATATGGACCATATTAAACCCACAAATAGACCATCCAATATGGACTGTATTTAGCCAGGAAATAAGATATTGAAAACTGGACTGAGTTAAGTCCATCTACCACAGACCATATTTAATTAGAACAAAGTTGTTGAAAATTTGGCAGAAAATAGTCTAATAATTGTGCTGTTTAGTCCTCAGGATTTGACCCAAATTTGTCTTCAAAATAGTTTTTGGCATTTGATGATGGTGGCGGAGGTCGGGGTCTTTCTCTCAAAAGCCAAATATACTTTTACAAACACTGGGAGTCTTTGTTAAAAGCAGTTCATAAAAATTCATATTTTTAACAGCTTTTTTCAAGTTTGACATTTGGCAAAATGCTTGTTGCATAACATCTGGAACAATCTGAAACCAGTGCTAGTGCTATTGTGCTGTAGACTTACAAAGCCCTATTTGAATACAAGTATATTCTACAAATTTCTCTCTATGTTATGTCTTTTTAGTGATGGCCATACCTCCAGGCTCCAGGTGTCCCCAGACACTTCTGGTCTTGTTTGATCTTGAAAGCTAAGCAGGGTCTTCCTTGTTAAGTACCTGGATGAATGTCAGGTAACAACCTATGGCAGAACAGGAATAATGACTCCTTCAGGTAGGACGGACTTCAGTGAAAGATGGTTTATTTACAGATGGCAAATGAATGCAGCTCAAGGGATGCAATACACAAAATACGCTGATAATGGTAACACTTACAAATAAACTCATGACGAGGCAGAACTGGAGGGAAATACTGCAATTTTGCCACAGGGAGAAATGAAAACAGTCAGTATATATAGGGACATAGAAATTAACTAACACAGAACAGCTGGGTAACTAATTAAGGCCAAATGAAAACACATATGAGTGGCTGAAGGAAATGGGAAAATGACGGGGGAGACTACAAAACTTAAATGAACTAAGAAACTGAGGATAACCCAACAAAAGCCTGTTTTCCACTAGCCCAGCACACCTCGGTACGGCTCGATTCACTTCAGTACTGCTCGGAATGCTTCTGTCTCCATTAGCACGCTGTTGTGCTTGTGCTGTGATGGTTTGTGTTAGGAGGTTTTAGAAGCGGGGCGGCAGCAGATTCTCAGCGAGGCGGGGCCACACTCCCGTGACGTTACGCACCCGACTGAGTCCTTATTTACACCAGACAAAAAAGGATCCAAGGATTATTGCCTTGCTCGCTCTGTGGTTTTATCTCACAATTAATTTTATCTCATAATTAAGCTGCAACAACACAAGTCACTTTTGTTTTGAATTAACTGCCAAATGACCTAGAAATAATGAGCTGAAACTTGTTTTTATTCGTATTAAATAATGAGACGGTGGCACACTGGACTACACCAAATTGTATTATTTTTTACATCCTAGGGCATTTTGGATGTACTGAATTAAAAAAATTCATGTTTTTCACCTTCAGGTCAACGTTTGGAACAACAGTATTATTATTTTCCGTTTAGATGATGCTACACTCCTTCTAAAGTATTGTAAATCTCTGAATTTGGAATGCCGATAGAACATTCAATGTACATATACCTGTACCTACTTTGACTTGGTGCTAATTTTTTATGATATTTCAATAAAAAGAACAGAAAGCTTACAAAAAGATTTGTTTTTTGGTCTAGTTAAAAATTACATTACCTTTACAATGGTTGACCCGTGACAGGAAGATCAGCATAATTTTGATCAGACTAGGCAATGGAATTTCTATGTAATTATACTGTTTTATAATTCAGTGTTATAACAGACAAACCACACTTTCCAAAACAATTCCATTTTATTATATACAAAATATTAAAAGAAAAAAAAAACTTTGCAACACAACATGAAGGTTAATCGACATTTTAAACACGCCGACCACTGAGTGTCTCTACACCAGCTTCCCAAACTGGGTCACGAAGACTCGGATGAATTAATCCGTCTCTGCCAGCTGTGGGTCAGGAAGGCTCGGTTGAATAATCCGTGCGGGCTGTCGCGGCGGACGCGTGGGATGATTCTACAAGGAAAATGCACACAATAAAATACAGCACGAAAGTGCAATATATACAGAAAAGACAATAGTTTTTAACAAGAATACATAAGCTTATTTCAGCGTATTGTTCACATGTATAATTAAAATAAAAGCTTTAGTCCGCAGTGTGCTGCAATAAAGCAGCAATCCATCCACAAATGAACAGCTTTTTTATTGCATAAATAAACTGAGCGTCTTACCGAATATATTTGCGAAAAAACGCACAATAAAAAAAAATTAAAACTCACCGTTAAAGGACTCCGATGTCGAGACCTCCCGGTATATTTTTTCATTCCAGGCGGCTCCGTCTAACTCATGCTGAATACGTTCGTCTGACAATGCAGTGAGCAGACACTGCACCTCCTTATTGGTCCATGGAACACCCTTATTACGCGAAGCCATTTTTGATAGAGAATAAATGAAAATAGCACAGCAATGCATTGAAAAGAAACCGCCAACAGTGGTTGCGTGCTGAGTAAAGACGGTCGTGAAGATTCTTTTTTTTTTTTTTTCCAAAAACTTTATTGAGAAGGTCGTGAAGATTTGGTAGATGAGGAGGAGGAGAGGGGCGGTTACAACCTGACCAATCAGCACCGGTTACAACCTGACCAATCAGCGGCGACCAGTCTGTTAACGTCACAACATGGCACAGCTCAGCACTGCTGTACCCTGCCCTGGAGCGGGGCTGAGAATCGCGGCTGTTAAACCGTGTTGGGGCTTGTGGAAAAGTGTACAAAACGTGCTGAGCCGTCCCGTGTCGCGCTAAAGCGTGCTAGTGGAAAAGGCCCTAAAGTAATGATAACAGAATTGTGCAAATATTTCAAAAACAAATAAAACAAAGAACACCTCAATCAGGTGGGAGGAGGGGGACATAGGCATGGCGGGGCAAAACAAGAACATAAACAAAACAAAATGTCCATCAGGTCGTTAGCCAAAGTCCCACATCCACAAGCAGGAGGAACATGATGTATTTGGTGGCCTACCAAAGTCCCAGGACCACCGAACAGATGAACACGGGACATCAGGTGGCCTACTGAAGTCCCAACGCCATTGGACAGATGAACACAGCATGTCAGGTGGCTTACCAAAATCCAAGGGCCACCAGACAGATGAACATGGTGTGTCAGGTGGCCTACCAAAGTTCATGGACCACCAGACGGATGAGCAAGGCGTGGCGGCGCGGCTAAACTCGGTTGACAGCAGCTGAAGAGCAGTGACCTCAAATGGCAAAGGCTGAGGAGCGGCAACCCCTGACAGAAAAGGCTGAGGAGTAGCGACCTCAAACAATGATGGAGTGACCTGTTCCGATGATGGCAAAGGTGGAGCGGATTGCTTTGATGGCCAGGGTGGAGTGGACTGCTCTGATGGTCAGGGTGGAGTGGACTGCTCTGACGTCCAGGTTGGAGCGGACTGCTCTAACGACCCAAATGGAGCGGGAGTGCTCGGCGGCCCAGGTGGAGCAGACTGCTCTGACGGCCCAGGTGGAGTGGACTGCTCAGATAGCCCAGGTGGGCAAACTGCTCAGACGGCCCACATGGATTAGACTGCTCAGACCAGCACAGTGTGGCGAACCCAGATGATGATGATGATGATGATGATGATGATGATGATGAAGGTGGCTGGCGCTGCATACTCGGGAGTTGAGAATTCCATCCCTGATGCAGCCACCTCAGATGGGGAGGAAAAAACATAGGAAGATGCTGGGTCAAAACAGGTACCAGCAGTGGAACCAGGCGGAGGAAGGCCAGATGCATGTGAGGGCTGCCACTGGGTTCCCCTGCAAGGAGTAAGGCAAAATTCTATAAGTATACAGTGGTGTGAAAAAGTGTTTGCCCCCTTCCTAATTTCTCATTTTTTTGTATGTTTGTCACACTTAAATGTTTCAGATCGTCAAACAAATTTAAATATTAGACAAAGATAATACAAGTAAACACAAAATGCAGTTTTTAAATGAAGGTGTTTATTATTAAAGGGAAAAAAAAGCCAAACTTCTTTGGCCCTTTGTGAAAAAGTGATTGCACCCTGACCCTCATAACTGGTTGGGCCACCCTTAGCAGCAACAACTGCAATCGAGCGTTTCCAATAACTGGCAATGAGTCTTTTACAACACTGTGGAGGAATTTTGGCCCACTCATCTTTGCAGAATTGCTGTAATTAAGCCACATTGGAGGGCTTTTGAGCATGAACTGCCTTTTTATGGTCATGTCACAGCCTCTCAATTGGATTCAGTTTAAGACTTTGAGTAGGCCACTCCAAAGTCTTCATTTTGTATTTTCTTAAGCCATTCAGAGGTGGAATTGCTGTGTGTTTTGGATCATCGTCCTACTGCAGAACCCAAGTGCACTTCAGCTTGAGGTCACAAACAGATGGCCGGTCACTCTCCTTCAGGATTTTTTGGTAGACAGCAGAATTCATTGTTCCATTTACCACAGCAAGTCTTCCAGATCATAAAGCAGTAAAATAGCCCCAGACCATCACACTACCACCTCCATATTTTACTCTTGGTATAATGTTCCTTTTCTGAAATGCTGTTTTACTTTTAAGCTGGCTGTAATGGGACACACCCTTTCCAAAAAGTTCAACTTTTGTCTCCTAAGTCCACAGAGTATTTTCCCAAATTTCTTGGGGAACATCAAGATGTTTATGGCAAAACTGAGATGAGCCTTTAAGTTCTTTTTGCTCAGCAGTGGTTTTCTCCTTGGAACTTTTCCATGTAGGCCATTTTTGCCCAGTCTCTTTCTTATGGTGGAGTCATGAACACTGACCTTAACTGAGGTAAGTGAGGCCTGCAGTTCTTTGAAAGTTATTGTGGGGTCTTTTGTGACCTCTTGGTTGAGTCGGCGCTGTGCTTTTGATAATTTTGGTTGGCTGGCCACTCCTGGGAAGGTTCACCACTGTTCTATGTTTTTGCCATTTGTGGATAATGGCTCTCACTGTGGTTCTCTGGAGTGCCAAAGCTTTAGAAATGGCTTTAAAACCTTTTCCAGACTGATAGATCTCAATTACTTTGTTTCTCATTTGTTCCTGAATTCCTTTGGATCGCAGCAAGATGTCTAGCTTTTGAGGATCTTTTGGTCTACTTCACTTTGTCAGGCAGGTCCTATTTAAGTGATTTCTTAATTGAGAACAGGTGTGGCAGTAATCAGGCCTAATTATGGCTAGAGAAATTGAACTCAGCTTTTCAAAGATGTGATCAACCACAGTTAATTCATGTTGGGGGGGTTACCGAACAAAACTGAACTTCTCCACCACCCCTGTGTACCTTAAATAAACTGTGATATTGCACAATCACCAAGTCTCCCCTTGTAGATTTTAGTGTCTTTATGGTTTTAAAAGCTGCAAGTGAATCTGTGCACACCACCACCCAGTCTGGTCTGACCTCCTCCACCCACTGCAAACCAATAATTATTGCCACCATCTCTGCTGTAAACACGGATGTTTTTCTTCTTCTCTCGGTTACTGGCGGATAGCAAACACCTGAAAGGTGCATACCGCCACCTACTGTACAAGAGTGCGTAACATTATGTCATTTGAGCCCGACCCCTAAATTCTATGACTTAATCCTGTGTTATTTCAAAAAGAGAAAAGAGCCCTTCTTGTGATTCTTAGTGCCTCTCCATCTCCATCTGTTCCCAGAATTCCAGTTAAATCCCATTCCCTACCGGCCTCTCAAACTTCATTTTTTCATTTTCTCTCTTTCATTTCCACACTTGTGACAGTGTAATAAGATGTTCTCGACATTTTCTTTTACTCCACATTCTCTACATTTGTCACTTTCGCTTTTCCCCATGGTGAATAAAGTGCCTTTTAAACCTGTATGATCCAGTCTGAGTCTTGCCATAATGATGTCTTCCCTCCTTTTGGTTGTTATGAAATTCTTTCTTGCAATAGATTTTTGTATTTTGTAATACAATCTACCTTTATGATCTTCATCCCATCTTTTTTGCCATAGCTAAGTTCCTTTTTTCTTGATTACTGCTTTCCCTTCACCTTTTCCAAGAGACAATGGTATAGTTATATCTTTTTAAAGAGCACTTTTTGCTAATTTGTCTGCACAGTAATTCCCTTTCAACCCTTGGCCTGTAGTTGCCTGGATGAGCTGGATCTTTCCCTGGCTTATTAAATGGTAAAATTACAGCCTTTTTTCACCCACTTGGGATAACCCCCTCCTTCCATATTCTGTCAAACAATTTCAGCACCAGTTTCACTGATTGCATAGGTAACTGCCAGAGCATAGCATAGCGTAACTGATCATATCCTGGAGCTGTGTATCCACTATCTTGCAAAGCTCTCTAGTCTTTTTGAGATGGTCACTTTAAACTCTGGAATGTATACTCCAATTCCAACAGAGCCCTGCGCCTCTGTAGCAAGTGTTGCTTTATAAAATGCTTTATAAATAAAGTTGATTTGCTATGGGAGAAAGAGCAAACTCCTTTTGTGACTGCTGGTTGTTGTTCAGTGATGTTATTGAGCCCTGACATTCTGTTGTTTGCACATGCAGTAATACTTTTGAGAATTTTCTGAAGAATATTCTGGATAGTTTTTGTCATTTTGGAAATTTCTGCATGCCCGTGGAAAGCAGGTGTAAGATATTTCTTGACGGCCAAGAAGGCTTGCTGAAGACACAGGCAACAAGAGGCTCCCAGTCCAGGACACAGTCCAAGAACAGATATTTTTTTCAAACATAAGGAGTTGTTCAGAACTCCTTATAACAACTCCTTATTCAAAGATATAGAGCAATGATAATGAAGACAGTGACAGTAATGCACCTGTAAGCTGGTTGCCAGCTGCCAATCAAATCTAAAAGAAGAAGAAAGCAGGTGTAAGCAAGGGTGTAAGCAAGCACACCAGCACTCTTCTTCTTCTTCTCTTAGATTTTATTGGCAGTTGTCAACCAGCTCAAAGGTGCATTACTGCCACATACTTGATTGTTTTCCTCATAGCTTTGTCAAGTTTTCCTCATAGCTCTGCGACGTCCTCCATAGCTTTGTGACGTCTTACTCATTGCTCTGTGATGTTTTCCTCATCGCTTGTGACGTTGTCCTCATCGCTTTGTGACGTTGTCCTCACCACTTTGTGACGATCTCCTCATAGCTTTGTGACGTTTTCCTCATGGCTTTATAACGAAATCCTCATAGCCTTGTGACATTAAACTCGTCACTTTGTGACCTTGGCCTTTAGCTTTATGACATTTTCCTCATAGCTTTGTAACGTTTTGACTTCACAGTTCACGTCATAACAGTCAGCAGCATTCCAGGTTTTGTCGTTCCCCGCGTCACTGTTTATATCACTCTTCTTCTTCTTTTAGATCTGATTGCCAGCTGGCAACCAGCCCGCAGGTGCACCATTTCCACCCACTGGGTTGGAGTGTGGACAAGAGAATAGCAGGAAAAAAAAATTATTTTAATTAATCCAGTTGTACTTAAATATCTAAATAGAGCTACATATATTTCTTTGACTGAGGTTCCTAACATGTTTTCCAAAGCAAAATCCAAATTAGCCCTCTCCATTACTGCAGTCAGATGTTTCCTTTGTTCCTGGTATCCTTGACATTCCAACAAAATGTGCTGAACTGTTTCCGGAGAACCACAATGTGCACAGCTGATGCCAGCCTTTGATCTTGACAGACACACAGACAGACACACAGAGATTTATTGAATTACCTATGGTCTATATGACATCATATAGACATCATGTAGACATCATAGGAACATCATAGGCGATCCTATGATATGATCTTTTATGAGTCCTATGGTCTATATGACATCATATAGACATCATGTAGACATCATAGGGACATCGTAGGCAATCCTATGATCTTTTAGCAAGTCCTATGGTCTATATGACGCCATATAGACGTCATGTAGACATCATAGGAACATCATAGGACATCATGTAGACATCATAGGAACATCATAGGCAGTCCTATGATCTTTTTAGTGAGTCCTATGGTCATGACACACAGACACACAAACATACATACAGAGATTTCTTAAATTATACATAGAGTGATGATGATGATGATGATGATGATGAGATGATGATGATGATGATGATGATGATGATGCGTCATTAGTGCAGCTGCCTCATGACATCTTGGACGCAGTCAGAGGGCGGATGATTTTTTCGCACATGGGTCGTTGTTCTGAGCTCCTTGTGCAAGGATATAGAGTGATGATAATCAAGTCAATGGTGGTAATGCACCTGTAAGCTGGTTGCCAACTGCCAATCAAATCTAAAAGAAGAAGAAGACAGTTGTTTGCAATCTTTGTTATGGCAGTTGCCATGGCCAAGATGTGTAGAGTGTTGATATTGAGTGAAGTGATGATATAGAGTAAAGTACGAGGAGACCAAGAGTGATGTCTGAAGATAGAGTTGAGGTTCAACTGGACACAGCAATGATGATAGGACTACAGCTCCTGACCAGATAGAGTGATGATACAGAGTGAAGTACGTGGCGGTAATGCACCTGTAAGCTGGTTGCCAACCGCCAATAAAATCTAAAAGAAGAAGAAGACTGTTGTTTGCTATCCGCCAGTAACCGAGAGAAGAAGAATGCACAGATATAGAGTAGGTGATGTATTGAGAAAAATGGCCAAGAGACTTGATGAAGTGATGAGTGTTATAGACATCATGTAGACATGGAAATCTCACTGAAGAAGAAGAAGAAGAGCTCCTTATACAAAGAGATAGAGTGAAGAAGATGAAGAGGTTGCCAACCGAGAAGAATTCTGACTTTTGATACACAAAGTGATGTTTACTGTGTGAAGTACATGGCAGTAAAGACTACAGCTCCTGACCAGATAAGAGTGATGATGTGGAGTGAAGTACGTGGCAGTAATGCACCTGTAGGCTAGTTGCCAACCGCCAAACAAATCTAGAAGAAGAAGAAGAAGAAGACACAGGCTGTCTGTGGCCAACCAGTTTTCCTCTCTGAAGGGGTCTCTATCAGCTTTTGGACCACCTATAAAGTGATAAAACTTTAACCAATGACTGGCCCTGCCTCTCGCCCAAAGATGCTGGGATAGGCTCCAACCCCCCCCGCGACTCAAAAAGGATTAAATGGAAGAAGATGGATGGATGGATGGTTCAAGCATATGACACTGTCCTAGTATTTAAGAAACAAGGCCTGGAAACAGCCAAGATGTGTAGAGTGATGATATAGAGTGAAGTGATGATATAGAGTGAAGTACGAGGAGACAAAGAAGACTGATGTCTGAAGATAGAGTTGAGGTTCGATTGGACACAGCACTGATGATAGGACTACAGCTTCTGACCAGATAGAGTGATGATATACAGTGAGGTACGTGGCGGTGATGCACCTGTAAGCTGGTTGCCAACCGCCAATCAAATCTAAAAGAAAAAGAAGAAGAACTGCAAGGGTGACCATACTTGCTGCTTTGTCACAAGATAAAAATAGGTTGATATTATTTAGTTCAGAGACAGATTAGATACAAAACTAGAAAAGCACTCTATAGAGTGCATACCTCCGCCAAGGCTCCTTCCGTTTGTCATGGGTCACCTCCAAAATGTAATGGGTTTGTGTGTAGGCCTATAGCCACTTGTGGTGAAAATTGCATCAAAGTCTGTCCATCAGTTTTGGAGTATTGTTGCTAACACACTGTGAGAAGATAAGAGCCTTGGCTGAGCTATGCATTTTCAGATCATCACCAAAATATAATGGGTTCCTCTCTAGCCCAAGAACCACCTCTGGTGAAAATTTCATCCAAATCCATCCAGTAGTTTTTGTGTAATCCTGCTGCACAAATACAAACAAAGCCCTTGGTGGAGGTATGCACTCTCAGATCATCACCAGAATCTAATCATCTGTTCCCCATGCCGTTACACACCTTTCCTGAAAATTTCATCAAAATCTGTTCATAACTTTTTGAGTTATGTTGGTAACAGACAGACAGACGAGACAGACAGACAGACAGACAGACAAACCCTGGTAAAAACATTACCTCCTTGGCGGAGGTAAATATACCAAGACAGTAAAGGTCTTAAACCAGATTGCTTATTCATTAGTCTGCATAAAATTGTTCAATCATGTCATAACAGAGGGGGAAAAACAGAAAAATAACATACCTGTTCATGTTTGTGACTGACGAAGGGTCTTCTTTTGTCCCTCTGATGCTTCCTTTTGAACAAACTTCAGTCTCCATGACAGATACCCACTCCCATCTTCTGCACTGTACTAGTACTCCTAAGAGTGTTATTTACTTTAAATGGGCAAAATATTTGTTTTTTAAATTTTTACTGTGCTACTCTCTACTGGCTATAAAAACAGAGATGAGCTAAGAAGAGATGATAGCGATGGTGGGTAGACAGAAACTCCACAAGAGTCAAAGAAAAGTTATCCAGAAATAGGTTAATTTTAAATGTACTTACATAGCCAGACTTGCCCCTAGGATCAGCCAGGTATGGGAATAATGAAATGATGCCCTTGTGGGGGAGCTAGGTGTTAGACTCTCCACCCAGAGAGTAATGGCCCAGGAGAAGAGAGGCTGACTGGGGGTCCAGACAGAGCAGCAGAGGTGGAATACCCCCTGGGGAGAAGTGGAGACGCTGGCTGCCGGGAGAAGGAAGTAGTGCGGCACCAGCGTACTATTATGTTAATGCACTGCACGGGCTTTGTCTTGTAACATGTATGATGTCTGAGCCCCAGGCCACTATGCAAATGATTAAAGGTATAAAAGGGAGATGCAATGTGGCCTGGGAACTCTTCTTGTGAATTCAACTAGTTAGAGAATAAAGTCTGTGCTGATTCAGCTCGTTGCCTCGTCTGGTTCATTCTCTCTACACTGGTGACCCTTCAGGTTCAGGTTCAGGTTTAGGTTACTTTATTTGTACCCTTAGGTAGATTTGTTTTGCAGTCAGGTGACATCCATATTTACAAACCACAATTACATTCAACATGAACACAAACACAGGCACACATGAAGCTGACTATAAACATGATAAAAGTACTCAAGGCTCCACCAATCAGGACATAAGACAAAGAGATTAAAAAAAAAAAAAAGAACCACCTTGATGGGCAATGGAAGACAAGGCGAGCTCCCCGGAGATAAGCTGGAGAGGAAGCGCCAGCGCCGCGTGCGTTGTTTCAGGCAAGCTCCCGGACTTTTGGCTGCATGACCCGACAGCGTGGTTCCTACACAAAGAGGCCCAGTTCACTCTCCGCGGGGTAACGACAGACAAGACCAGATATTACTACGTGGTTGCCGCGCTGGACGCACACACTTCACAGCAGGTGGCAAGCCTGCTCCAAGAGCCACCGGCCTGTGGTAAATATGAGGCGCTCAAGAAGATGCTGACCCAGCACCACATGCTCTCAGACTGCGAGAGAGCGGAAAGGCTCCTGACGCACTCTGAGTTAGGGGACAGGTCAGCAGTCGAGTTGATGGAGAACATGTTGGTGCTAATAGGCAGAGATGGTGAGCTGTTCCTGTTCGCCCACCTGTTCCTCAGAAACCTCCCGGCAGCGGCGAGAGGAATCCTGGCAAACTCACCACTGCTGGCAACAAAGAACTATCACGCACTAGCGCAAGAAGTGGACTGGATCATCCTGGTGACCAGGACCTTCGTTGTGAACGCAGTGGCGCTGGAGCCCAGAAAGACGACCAGCGAGGGTGAGGAGCCACTGATGGTGGCTGGAGCAGATGCCAGGAGGCACAGGAAGGACATGATCTGCTTCTATCACCGCCGTTTCGGAGCAGACGCACGGTGATGAGTGCCACCGTGCCAGTTCAATTCGTTGGGAAATGCCAAGACCGGCAGTCAGTAGCAGCTGTGACCACTGGTGAGAGAGATAAGCTGCTCTACATCACGGACTCACGTTCGGGGAGACGGTTCCTGGTGGACTCCGGCTCCCAGAAGAGCCTCATCCTGCCGTTCAACTCGGACAGGGTGGCTGGAAGTCGAGGTCCCGAGCTGGCAGCCACCAACGGCTCTGACATTAAGACATTTGGTGAGAGAACACTAACTATATGTTTGCATGGGCGTAACTTCCAGTGGACCTTCATCATAGTGGCATGTAACTCCCCCATTTTGGGTGCAGACTTTCTATGTGCGTACAGTTTATTAGTTGATGTTGCTAATAGATGACTGGCTGATGCTGTCTTTTGATTCTCTGCCCTGTACAGCTCGAGGAGCCGGGTCGACAACACTTGCCAACGTCACAGCTCCAGGGGATAAGTTCCAACAGTTACTTGCCCAGTTCTCAGCACTCACAGTTCCGCCATTTTCAGTGGCCGTAACCAAGCATGGGGTTGAGCACTTTATTACCACCAAGGAACCGCCCGTTTTCGCATGACCTCGGAGCCTGGATGCAGCTAAACTGGCCAGAGCGTGCGAGGAGTTCACCAACTTGGAGAGGTTAGGCATCATCAGGCTCTCAAAAAGCCCGTGGGCATCCCCGCTGCATATGGTGCCTAAAGCCGACGGGTCATGGTGACCATGCGGCGATTTCCGGCAATTAAACAACGCTACGGCACATGATCGCTACCCGATCCCCCATATCCAGGATTTTTCCATCCACCTTGCCAGGGCACGCGTTTTATCCAAGGTGGACCTGGTCTGCGGTTACCACCAGGTCCCAGTGCAGACAGAAGACGTACCCAAAACAGCAGTGATAACTCTGTTCGGCCTTTTCAAATTTCTGCGCATACCGTTTGGGTTAAAAGGCGTGGCGCAGACCTTCCAAAGGATGATGGACATGGTGCTGCGTGATCTGCCTTTTGTTTTTATCTACCTGGATGACATCCTGGTGGCCAATGCGTCCGTGGATGAGCATGTCGCCCACCTCAAGACAGTTTTCCAGAGGTTGACAGCGCACGGTTTAATAATCAACCCATCGAAGTGCCAATTCGGGGAGACAGCGATCGACTTTTTGGGCCACCGCATCTCACCAGAGGGCACGATCCTGTTACCAGACAAGGTGCATTGCGTGCGGTGGCAGATTTTCGGCATCCTCAGATGGTAAGGGCACTTCAGGAGTTTTTAGGGATGGTTAATTTTTAGAACTGTTTCCCCCCCCCCACGCAGCTCAGCTGATGCAGCTGTTGTACACTGTGCTTAAAAAAAAAAAGAGACCCGCGGACAGCATTGACTGGACTCCCAAGTAGGGTCAGGCTTTTTCGGATGCCAAAACAGCGCTGGCGAAGGCTGCATTACTGGCACATCCCAGATCCGTCGGCACGGATAGCGCTCACTATGGACGCATCGGACGGGGCCATAGGGGCCATAGTGGAGCAGTGCATCACAGGTTCTTGGCAGCCGCTCACGTTTTTCAGCAGGTGTTTGCGGGACGGGCGCAAATACAGAGCATTCGACAAGAGAGTTGCTGGATCTCCACCTGGTGACACACCATTTCCAGTTCTGGCTGGAAGGGCGCAACTTCACTGTGTTTGTGGACCACAAGCCACCAACGTATGCCATGGCCAAGGTTTCGGAACTGTGGTCAGCCCGGCAGCAATGACAACTGGCTGCAATCTTGGAGTTTACGACTGACATTCAGCATGTGGCCAGTAAACTCAACGTGGTGGCAGACTGCCTTTCGCACGCATTGGTGGCCCTGGTCTACGTGGGAATAGATTACACCGCCATTGCTGCGGAGCAAGCTGGGGATGCGGACATTTGCGCGCTCCAGTCTGGACAAACAGGGTTAAGGCTGGAGATCAGGGTACTGCAAGAAGGGGGCCCTCCTCTACTCTGTGACATCTCCACAGTCCGCCCACGCCCGGTGGTCCCGCATGCTTGGCGCCGTCGAGTTTCCAAGTCGGTCCACTCCCTTGCGCACTCGGGAGTGCGTGCTTCAGTCAAACTGGTGGGGGTGAAGTTCGTCTGGCTGTGTTTGCGTAAAGAGGTGAAAGAGTGGGCAGCAGCTTGCGTTGCGTGCCAACGAGCCAAGGTGCACAGGCACACAAAGGCTCCCCTCGAACTGTTCCACATCCTGGCTAAGAGGTTCGACCACGTCCACGTGGACCTGGTGGGGTCCCTTCTGCCGTCACAGGGGTTTACGCATCTCTTGACAGTTGTGGACCCCACCACACGCTGGCCTGAAGCGGTGCTGCTAGCTTCTACCACGTCTGCGGAAGTAGCACACGCTTTTTTGTCAACTTGGGTGACACGCTTCGGAGCTACGTCAGACATCACGTCCGACAGGGGCCAACAGTTCGTTTCCGACCTCTGGTCTGCGATGGCCCGGAGCCTGGGGGTCAACATTCACCACGCTACTGCGTACAACCCCCAGGCCAAAGGGTTATGCGAGCGTTTTCACAGGTCACTTAAGGCAGTGCTCAGGGCTTCACTTAAGGATGGAAATTGGGAGACCGTCTGCTGTGGGTTCTTTTGGGGCTGCATTCTGCACCAAAGGAGGATTTGGCAGTCTCCCGAGCAGAACTTGTCTTTTCTCAACCGCTGCGGATCTCCGGAGAATTTTTACCCGACAACCCTGCGCCGAGGCTGAGCTGTCCCCACATTCTCTAGGTGGTGCAGAGGTAGGGAGTGTACCGGGTCTGGCCCACCACTGTTTTCCCCATGCATTTGTCCCAAAAAGCTTGTGGAATGCACCATTCGTGTTCGTCAGACACGATAGGCACCAGACCCCGTTGCGCCCACCATACGACAGGCCGTTCAGAGTGTTGGAAACTGGGGTGAGACATTTCGTGTTAGACTTGGGGGGACACAGAGAAACTGTCTGCACTGACAGGCTCAAGCCCGCTTTTGTGTTGGCAGACGAACAGGTGGTGTTGGCCCGAGCTCCCTGGAGTGGACGCCCCCCGTTGGGGGCTCCACAAGTTAGTGACTCATCAGCAGGGACAGGAATTGTTGTTGAGGATGTGTTTTCTCCCCCTCCCCTTTTCCCCCCAAAGACGGGCATGCCTCCCATGGTACCCCATCAGCAGAGTAGTGCCACAGAGCCAGCGACCCCCCGTTACAGCTGCTGTGGATGTCGGCTGAAGCCCAAAGGACGGGGGGGGGGGGTGTTAAGGCCCATTCTGGGTGTTCGGAGGTGGGGGGAGCTCGGTGTTAGACTCTCCACCCAGAGAGTAATGGCCCAGGAGAAGAGAGGCTGATGGTGTGTGTGTGGGGGGGGGGGGGATGTCCAGACAGAGCAGCAAAGGTGGAATACCCCTTGGGGAGAAGTGGAGACGCTGGCTGCTGGGAGAAGGAAGTAGTGCGGCACCAGCGTACTGTTATGTTAATACACTGCACGGGCTTTGTCATGTAACATATATGATGTCTGAGCCCCAGGCCACTATGCATATGATTAAAGGTATAAAAGGGAGATGCACTGTGGCCTGGGAGCTCTTCTTGTGAATTCAGCTAGTTAGAGAGAATAAAGTCTGTGCTGATTCAGCTCATTGCCTCGTCTGGTTCATTCTCTCTACGCCAGGGGTGTCCAATCATGTGCCATGGAGGGCCAAGACCCTGCAGGTTTTCTCTTCTACCCAGTCTCTTCAGCAGGTGTTTTCACTTATCAGCAATCAGTGGGAAGAAGTTCAGTGAAATCTGCTGTTGAAGACACTGGTTGGAGGTAAAGCCTGCAGGGTCTTGGCCCTCCATGGCACATGATTGGACACCCCTGCTCTACACCCTTTGCATAGTCCTCTTTGACACACCTTGTCCTAACCAGACACAAAGATATAGAGTTATGATATAGAGTGATACAAAGAGACACACACACAGACAGACAGCCTGACCAGATAGAGTGATGATTTTGAGTGAAGTATGTGCCGGTAATGCACCTGTAAGCTGGTTGCCAACCGCCAATCAAATCTAAAAGAAGAAGAAGAAGAAGAAGAAGAAGAAGAAGAAGAAGAAGAAGAAGAAGAAGACACAAACACTTTACTGTATGAGATCCAAACAAAAAATGACAGTCTGCACAAGAGTGTTTGATAGGTTTAGATCAGGTGTGAAAGTATGGACTCATTACAACATACCCATGTTCACTTATCATATGTGCAACCAATATCTTGATCATGTCACGTCTACTGTCAGGCTTTTTGTCCGAGCATACTCATTCATGATCCTCTCTCCTCCAGATTTGTTCTTTAGAATGTCTTGAATGTCTATAATTAAGACATGAAAACAGAAGGGAAACTAATAGTGAAGCAACTTATTACAAAAGTCAACAACAATTACTAACTGGCACAGACAATGAGCTTTGAGAACTCCTTATTTTCATACAAATGACAATAATAACAGCTTCAAAAACAAAAACAAAAAACTCTCTGATCTTTTTGATCTTGGGAGGGCATACATCTGATTACTTCACAGAACAACATAATCCTCCATTACTGAAGTTATTGTTGGCTGCAGCCCTAATTCTGACAGTTAGGGTCAATATAGGAAACATTATGATGCATATGGGCAGCACGGTGGTGCAGTGGTTAGCACAGTGGCAGCACAGCAAGAAGGTCATGGGATCGATTCCACCCTTGACCATCGTGGGTTCGATCCCACCTCCAGACCATCGGTGACCCTTCTGTGTGGAGTTTGCATGTTCTCCCCGTGTCTGCGTGGGTTTACTCCGGGCACTCCGGTTTCCTCCCACATGCCAAAAACATGCAAGTTAGGTTAATTGGCATCAAAACTGGGGATTCTAAATTGTCCTTAGGTATGGATGTGAGAGTGAATGGTTGTCTGTCTCTCTGTGTTGGCCCTGTGATGGACTGGCGATCTGTCCAGGGTGTACCCTGCCTCTCGCCCGAAGATGCTGGGATAGGCTCCAGCCCCCCCGCGACCCGAAAGGATTAAGCGGTAGAAGATGGATGGATGGATGGATGGATGGATGGATGGATGATGCATATGTCTGTGAAGGTTCTCAGTCGTCAAGGTCATCATAAACTTGAAGAATTAAGTTGTGGCAACTGAACTTGATTCAATCAAATTCAGTTGCCACAACTTAATTCTCCAAGATTATGGTACATTAAAACACACTATAGAACAGAAGTGGAAGTAACAAATTACATCTACTCAAATAACCAATTTTTTTGGTTGTACTTCAACTTTTATGAGTATTTTTTCAGAGTCTTTAATATCACATGTACCTCAGTGTGCATTAAATCATGTGATATCCTTAGTTACCGTACTTTTAAAATCATAATTGAGTACTGTGCACAACTTGAATTAATATCAACCTGTCACCTGTATTTTGTAACCAATAAGGCTATTTGATCACAAATGGGCCTGTGATAACCCAAACATACTGACAAGTATAAAACTTCAGCAGGTCAATGTTTGAAGAGGTGACCATTACCACGGAGCAGAAGGCAACAGGTGATGGGAGGAACTCACACTGAAGATTTGGAGAACTGATACTGATAACTTTAATTGAATGTTGCAATTGTGTGAGAACACTTTGCACTTTAAAATACAATTTTAATATTAGTCATAATGCTTGTAATTGAGTAATATTTAGGTAAAAATTTGTACCCGAGTACATATTTTAAGTATTCTTTACACCACTGTTATTGGCTAAGCTGCAGACACTGATGCAAGTATGTGGGTCTTTCTTTAAAAAAAATGTGTTATTGTACAGGTTCTAATAAACATGCATTCACTAGAAAACCACACTTCCACAAAATAGCCTATGTAATAAAATACTTTGGATGTTAGTTTATGTTTGGCACAACTACTTTGTGGAAACTAGTAACATTTCACTTACCACATTCCAAAAAGGGTCTGAAGGTCAGTTGGCCCTCATAACAAATGCATTTCTGACGATCTTTGTACTTCACTCATATCGTCTGCATCCTTGATGGCAAGAGAAAAAAATGTTAATTTTAAAAGGGATAGTTCACCCACAAGTGCAAATTCAGTCAGTCACTCATGTCAGTGGAAAGGGTGGTATTATTTTTTTCATAAATCACCCTTTTCAAGGGCTAGACGAAGGGCACCAAATGCATGCTGTGAGTTTTCAACATTTATTAACACAAACACAACACCATACAAAAATACTACACTTACCGATGGAGGGAAACAGGAGGAAAGGCATGCGGGGATGCCGGGGTTCACATCTACAAAATACAAGGAGAACAACCTATGAATCGCCAGGCTAAGACACACGGACATGCCAGAAAAGAGAAAAAAACAGCGAAGCTCACCCGTACACTAGCGATGCTACGCCCGATACCGTCCACTCTGGACTGACTGACTTTATCAGAGAATTGTTGTGCTCTTTACTCTCTCTCTCTTTTAATATACCCCTTTTTCTTGTTAACTGGAATGTGAAGTTTGACTGATATTGTGAAGTTTGACATTTTTTTTTGTGAAAGATCTGATTTTGTAACTCTTTGTAACCTTTATGCTCATCAAGAGTTTGTATATTGTATTTTATACTGTGTGAATCAGTGTTGAGTGGGCGGTGTCAAGCGTGTAGCTGTCTTACCGGCCACTGCTGAAATTCACCAGCCATTGGCCATTGTTACTGTCAAGCCCTGCATTCTCTCCCTCTCTCTCTCTCTAAAGTCAGACTCCAGGTGGAGTACTCTTACTATAACATGGTGGACAATTTGGAGGTATTCACCAATAGATGGACTGTAGGGAATGTTTTGTGTTCTGTGGGAGAGGGGGATGAGTTATGTTTGCACTTTTGAAATGTGAGACACTTGGTGGAATGATATTGGTGATCTTACATTTTTGAACTGTGCAATAAAGGGATTTTTTAAAAACTCTCTCTCTCTCTTGTTCTCGCTCTCGTGCGCATGTGCAAGCATTTGTGGGAGCAGGTGTGTAGAGTGGTGTCAAGTGAGTACTCTAAACTTTTTCTAACTTTTCTCTGTCTTGTGTGTTGAGGTATGTGTGTTTATTATATAGCAATTTGAGTGTGTGTGTGCTGGGGTGTGAGTTTTGGAGTGAGTGTGTCGGGGAATGGTAGCTTCTGCTGCCCGTTTTTTTCCCGGCCGGCATCATTCCGGTAGTTGACGGTGGCATGGAGTTCGAGCGCTTGACCAGGAGGCATGGCGTGAGAATCCTCCCGACAGCTTCTTGTTCTGTGGAGGAGGCCGGCCTCGCAGTGGGACAGGTGGTTGGGCATGATAGCATAAACTCAGCATCAAGGATGAACAGCGCAGTTGTCATTTTTCTGGATTGAACTGAAAAAGCTGATCAGGTGGTGGAACAGGGAGTTGTTATAAACGACACTTTTACTCCTGTTTTACCACTGGTGAACCTTCTAGGAGGATCACCATCTCTAACTCTCTTCCTTTCATTAAAAATGATCAGCTGATAAGAGAGTTGTCCCGTTTTGGCCAAGTTGTTTCCCCCATCAGAATAGTCTCTCTGGGTAGTAAATCACCCCTGCTAAAGCATGTTGTGTGTCACAGGAGGCAGTGTTTTATGGTGTTAAAAGGCAGCTCTGCAGAACTGAACGTATCTTTTAACTTCAGGATTGACGGCTTTAGTTACTTAGTTTTTGCAACATCTGAAACAATGAAGTGTTTTGCATCTGGTGCAGAAGGCCATCTTATCAGATCATGTCCTGAAAGAGTTAACACAAATAATACTGAGAACAAGAAAGGTGACACTGGTGTTTCTGGTGGTCCAGAGGGTAGCACTACATGTGATGCGGCAGGTGCCACTGCGGCGTCCTCTTCTGCCATAGCGGCGGTGGGTGCCACTGCGGTGTCCCCTTTTGCCGGGGTGGCGGCGGGTGCCACTGCGGCGTCCGCTTCTGCTGGGGCGGCAGTCACAGCGGGCACAGTGGTTGCTCCTCCAAACAGCAATGGTGGGGAGTTTCTGTCTGGCGGCAGCTCTGATCATTGTGACGAGCCTGTCACCCAGAGTAAAAAGGTGAAGGGCAAAAAGAGTATAGTTAAAGAAAAAAATGTGAATGAACAGATTTTGCAGGGGCTGTGACGGACACACTGAGTGAACACTGCATGACAAACGCTGCAGCTGATGAAGAAATGCAGGAATATAATTTTGTTGAAGAGGATCCTTTTAAAGCTGCACAAAAAAGGAAAAGTGCTGAAAACTTGCAGAGTACTGCTAAATCTAGTAGGGTGGGGAGTTTGAAAGTGCTGGATGAGAGCGCTTCTGATGACAGTGAAGCCGAGTCTGAGCTGATGCAGACACAGGGGGAGCAAAGCGCCTACTCTTTTACCAAGATCAGGAAGTTTCTTCAAGTAACTAAGGGGAGTAGGGCTGTGAAAGTAAAAATAGATCTGGAATTATTTGTTGCATCAGCTTGCAAGTTTATTAAACTAAATGATGGGAATGAGACTTTCACTGATCAGGAAACATATTGTTTAAAGACACTTGTGCTTAAACTGAAATCACAAATCACTAACAGTCATGTTGACTCTTAGTTTGTCTTTTCCCTTTTCTGCTACGTGTGTGTGGGTTTTTTTTTTTTGTTTTTGTTTTTTTACTGTACCTTATTTTTATCCTTTTTAATGCCTCACCTTAGAATTGGCACTCTTAATAATAATGGGGCCAGGGATGACATAAAAAGGACCTCTTTATACAAGCTTTTTAATTTAAAGAAGCTTGATGTGCTGATGCTACAGGAGACTCACAGCACTGTAGACACTGAAAGCCAGTGGAGAAAAGAGTGGGATGGCTGCATTTTTTTTTAGCCACAAGTCTAATAACAGTGTGTGTGGGGGGGTGCTGCACTTTTCTCTAGGGGTTGTGTGCCTGTCTCTCATGAGGTAGAAGAGGTGGTGAAAGGCCGTTTACTCTTATTAACGGTACAGTTTGAAAACGTGAACTTGGTTTTTATAAATGTGTATGTGCCAACACAGAGAGCAGAGAGGTTCAGGTTCTTTGACGTGTTATCGGATACAGTCAGATCCTGTAATTCAAATAGTTTTTTTTATTTCTGGGGGGTGATTTTAATTGTACATTAAACCACAGACTAGACAGGAACCATCATGAGCCTCACCCTGCTTCTGTCAATAGGCTGAGGGAGCTGGTGAAGACACACGAAATGGACGATGTGTGGAGATCACATCATGGGGACCAGAGGCAGTACACCTGGAGCCATGTTAAAGACAACCTTTTATCTATGGCTAGGGTAGACCGTTTTTATGGTTTTAAACATCAAATTAGTGTTTTTAAAAATAGTTGTATCTGTCCTGTTGGTTTCACTGATCACTGCCTGCTGTTTTGGTCT
Source organism: Pholidichthys leucotaenia (assembly GCA_020510985.1). Lineage (NCBI taxonomy): Eukaryota > Metazoa > Chordata > Actinopteri > Cichliformes > Pholidichthyidae > Pholidichthys > Pholidichthys leucotaenia. The sequence continues at coordinate 333,535,559 of CM035839.1, read as the reverse complement.
GTTTTTATTGAAAATGTAAAGTGTAAGAGTGCTTTTTGGTATTTTAATAACACACTTTTAAATGATGTGTATTTTAAAGGAGTTTTTCATGGTGTATAGAAGTCACACAGGGAACAAAATACTTCTTTTAAGTCTCTCCAAATGTGGTGGGATTTTGGTAAGGCACAAATAAAACAACTGTGCCAACAGTACACTCGAAATGTCACTCGTAGCTTGACCAAATCCTTGAAAGCTCTGGAGACTGAGGTGGTAGAGCTAGAGGAGTTGCTCAGTTCTACAGGAAAACAAGAGCACTTAGAGGCTCTTAAATCAAAAAGGTCAGCCTTGACTAGCTTGCTAGAGGTCACCGCACAAGGTGCTCTGGTCCGCTCGCGCTACATGGATGTAGCTCTGATGGACTCGCCCTCCCAGTACTTTTTTGGACTGGAGAGGAAAAATGGCCAGAGAAAGCTTATTCACTCCTTGTTGGACGATGATGGGAGATCAATCTCCACAGCAGCAGAGATCAGGAAATATGCTGCTAGTTTCTACAGTGAACTGTATAAAGCAGAGTGGAGGAAAGACACGTCACTGAGCCAAAGTTTCCTTGGTGGTCTTCCAGTGCTCTCAGAGGACCTTGTTGCCAGCTTGGATGCTGTACTGTCTCTGTCTGAGCTGCATGCAGTGCTAATGAGCCTCCAGAACGGAAAGTCACGAGGCATCGATGGTCTCTCTGTGGACTTTTATAAGGAATTGTGGCCGCTGCTTGGTCCAGACCTGCTGGAAGTTCTCCAAGATAGTTCGAAAAGGGGGACCCTACCCATGACCCCACATATAAAACTGCTCTCAGAAGAGGCAAGGTGGAGACGAGAGACATTGATGTGTGGACAGAAGATTCAGAGCACAGCCTCCAGGAATGCTTTGACTGTACAGACTGGGAGATGTTCAAACTGGCTTGCGGGGATGATTTGGACTCTCTGGTTGACCTCACATGCTCATACATGTCTTTCTGTAAAAATAAGATTGTTCCACGTAAATGTGTCAAAATATATCCCAACAACAAACCATGGGTTACAAAATCAGTTAAATCCTGCTTAAAGAGGAAAGCACTTGCCTTTAAACAGGGGTCTGTTTCTGAGCTACAGGTTGCCACAAAGGAGCTGAAGGCCGAAATTTTAAGAGCGAAACAGAATTATGACATAATGCACGGCTCAGGAGACACACACGCAGGCTCGGGGTAGACTTAATAGCTTTATTGACAACAAGTGTGTATGAGTGTGTGTATGTGAGATGTAAATGTGTTGGTGGTGGCGTCTGCGTCAGGCACGGAGGCAGGAGGCCGTACAGCCGGACAACCCTATGGGAGAAGCAAAGGGAGAAGGGTAACGGGCACCACACCAACACGGGAGATATGACAATGATCACAGGCTTACTTGGTTATGGCAGGTGGCTGGCACAGCAAGGGAGTAGCCCGGTAGACAGCGACCTGGAGTGCCCGATGCAGCAGCAAGGAGGCGGTGGCAGAAGGAAGTAGTCCGCCGCCGGGAAATCCACCTGTGCACAGGGGAGCAGACTGGAAGGAGAAGGTAAGTGATTCTTACGTGTATTCTTGCTCGACGAAAGGGATTCCTTGCAGCAAGGGAAGCCAACGAAGACAGACGGCTTCAGGCCGAAGCCCAGGGCGAGGCGGCTTAAATCCCTCGCCGCTGACGAGGCGCAGGTGTGCGTGCGGCTGGCGCCGCTGATGGGTGACGGGGCGTGACAGTACTCCCCCCTCTAGCAGCGCCTCCTGGCGATGGTTTCTCCGGGTGCGCTCGGTGGAACTCAGTAAAGAGGGATGGATCCAACACAAATGACGAGGGTACCCATTGCCGATGTTCAGGTCCATAGCCCTCCCAGTCCACCAAGTACTGCAACCCGCGACCCCGGCGCCGGGAGTCCAGGATGGAAGAGACAGGCCAGGCCGGATGACCATCAATCATCCAGGGTGCGGGCTGCGCAGCAGGAGGAGGGCAAAGGGGGTCGGAGACTGCCAGCTTCACCTTGGAAACGTGGAAGGTGGGATGGATGCGGAGGGAGGGGGGAATAGCCACACGCACAGCCACCGGGTTTATAATCCTGGTAATGGGGTATGGGCCCATGAAACGCTGTGCCAGCTTCCTCCTCTCACCCTTTAAAATGACGTCCTGGGTTGACACGTAGATACGCTGGCCTACCTGGTAGGCTGGGGCAGGTCTTCTGTGCCGGTCCGCCGTAGATTTGTTGCGCTCCGCCGTGCGTAAAAGCGCATTGCGCACCGACGCCCAAATGGAGCGGCACCGCCTGAGGTGCGCCCGAACTGAGGGGACAGTTACCTCACTCTCCTGCGCTGGGAACAGAGGGGGGTCGTAGCCCAGGGACGCCTTAAATGGAGACATCCCAGTGGCAGAAGAGCGGGCGGTGTTATGGGCGTACTCAACCCAGGCGAGATGGTTGCTCCAGGACGCAGGCTTGGATGTAGTGACGCAGCGGAGCGCAGCCTCCAGCTCCTGATTGGTCCGCTCACACTGCCCGTTGGTTCGGGGGTGATGGCCGGAGGAGAGGCTTACCTTGGCTCCCAGGGCGTTACAAAAGGACCTCCAAACCTCTGAGGAAAATTGGGGAACCCGGTCCGAGACCACGTCCACCGGAATCCCGTGCAGCCTGACCACGTGTTGGATTAGGAGGTCCGCCGTCTCCAGGGCAGATGGAAGCCCTCGCAATGGGATGAAGTGCGCAGCCTTGGAGAAACAGTCAATGATGGTCAGGACAGTGTCGAAGGTGTTAGAGGCTGGGAGACCGGTGAAAAAATCCAGGGTGATATGCGACCAGGGCCTGCCAGGGACGGGCAGAGGCTGGAGCAAACCCACTGGAGGGGCATTACCTGATTTACTGGTGGCACAGATGGGGCAGGCCCGGGCGTAGCGGGCAGCGTCCTTCCGCAGGCCCGGCCACCAGAAGGACCGTTGAAGTAGGTCGATCATCCGGGAGGAACCGGGGTGGCAGGTGAGCTTAGATGTGTGCAGCCAGTGGATGACCTCCCCCCGGACCGTGGACGGCACAAAAAGCCTCCCCTTCGGTCCGCCGCCAGGGTCAGGTTCCGATTCCTGCGCCTTCCGGATCTTACTTTCAATGTCCCAAGTGACGGCTCCCACGATGCACGACCTGGGCAAGATGGTGTGAACTGCGTCCTCAGACGCCTCAGGGGCAAATTGCCTAGAGAGGGCGTCAGGCAGGCCGTTCTTGGATCCAGGCCTGAAGGTGATGTTAAAGCGGAACCTGGTGAAGAACAAGGACCATCGCGCCTGGCGGGCTTTCAGACGCTTGGCAGATCTTAAATACTCCAAGTTCTTGTGGTCAGTTAGAACCACGAACGGCAGGTCCGCCCCCTCTAGCCAGTGACGCCACTCCTGCAGCGCGAGCTTGATGGCGAGGAGCTCTTTGTCCCCCACGTCGTAGTTTCGTTCCGCCGGGGACAAGTGCCGGGAGAAGGCGGCTCAGGGCCGTTTGACTCCGTCGTCAGGTGACCGCTGAGATAGAACCGCCCCCACCCCCGTGTCCGAAGCGTCCACCTCCACGATGCATTGCAGCGAGGGATTGACTTGGCTGAGGACCCAGGAGGAGGAGAACTCCCCCTTCAGCGCCTGGAAAGCAGCTGCGGCCTCTTCAGTCCACCGGAACGGGACCTTAGGGGATGTGAGGCGGGTCAGAGGGCCGACGATGGTACCAAAGTTCAGGATGAAGCGGCGGTAGAAGTTGGCAAACCCAATAAACTGTTGCACCTGTTTCCTTGATGTAGGTGTGGGCCATTCCACCACCACTTTCACCTTTGCTGGATCCGGAAGCACCTGGTCGTGGGAGATGACGAACCCGAGGAAGGACGTGGTCTTAGCGTAAAATTCACACTTTTCAGCCTTGATGTACAACCGGTTCTCCAGCAGCCTTTGGAGGACCCGCCTCACATGGACCCGGTGCTTGTCCCTGGATCTGAAGAAGATGAGGATGTCATCCAGGTAGACGAACACAAACAGGCCGATGAAATCCCGGAGGACGTCATTTATAAGGCGCTGAAAGACGGCTGGAGCATTGGTCAATCTGAACGGCATCACCAGGTACTCGAAATGACCGTTCAGGGTACGGAAGGCTGTCTTCCACTCGTCTCCCTCCCGGATCCGGACGAGGTGGTATGCGCTGCGAAGATCCAGCTTGGTGAACCAAGTCGCCCCCTGGAGGGAGTGGAAGGCGGTGTCCATTAGTGGCAGGGTGTAGCGATCCTTCTCTGTGATGTCATTCAGGGCACGGTAGTCAATACAAGGACGGAGGGAGCTGTCCTTCTTGCCCACGAAGAAGAATCCAGCGCCTAATGGTGATGACGAGGGATGGATGATTCCAGCACTCAGCGATTCCTTGAGATAGGAGTTCATGGCCTCCTTCTCCGGCGCAGACAGGCTGTAGAGTCGCCCTGAGGGTAAGGGTGCCCCCTGGCGGATGTTTATCGCACAGTCGTAAGGCCTGTGCGGAGGAAGAGACATCGCCTTGGACTTGCTGAATACCATGCCCAGGTCGTGAAACTCCGATGGCATCAGGGTGAGATCCGGAGGCGCGGCGTCCTTGGGAGTAGGAGAAGAGGACTGGGAGCAGGCAGCGGATTGAAGGCAGGTGCTCATGCAAAAGGAACTCCACGCTGACACCCTGGCGGACTTCCAGTCCAGGACAGGGTTGTGGAGGCGGAGCCATGGGTATCCCAGGATGACGGGTGACACAGAGCTGGGTAGGACGTAGAAGGAGGTTTCCTCCCGGTGGTTCCCAGAGATGATCACAGGGACAGGGACGGTCTGGTGTGTAACTCTCCCCAGGGAGACATGGGAGAGGTTGACCAGGGCGAGAGGAGATTTGAGGGCTTGGCAACGGATGCCCAATGGGGTTGCCAGGCTTTGTGAAATAAAGCTGCCCTCCGCGCCCGAATCCACCAGTGCGTGGGTGAGGTGCCCAGTGGGGTTGTGACAAAACCGGATGGGCAGCTTCAATTGAGAGAGGGGATTTAACCGATTGGCGTCTGCGAGGCCCCCTACAGTGACTCGCGGACCTCCCCGTTTGGCTTCTGTGGACAAAGCTCCACCGTGTGTTGGCTGTCTCCGCAATACATGCAGAGACCCAACTCATGGCGGCGTTGTTTCTCCGCAGGGGGGAGCTTTGTCCAGCCTGTCACCATCGGCTCCCACTCCTCAGAGCACGACGGAGACGGCAACGCCAGGGGGCGAGCTTGGGACAGGCGCGATGAGGCACCTCGAGGGCGAGAAGAAGACGACTTCCGCTCCGAGGCACGCTCGCGCAACCTGTTATCCAGGCTGATGGCTAGGGAAGTTAGCTCCGCTAACGTCTCCACGATGTCCCGTCCAGCCAATTCGTCCCTCAGACCAGCACTGAGACTGCGAAGGAAGATGCCGCAGAGAGAACGTTCTCCCCAGCCAACCTCCTCCGCCGCTACCCGGAAGTCGATCGCGTAGTCAGCTGCCGACCGGCTTCCCTGCTGAAGGCTGAGAAGCCGATCGACCTGAACGCTCTCTGTTCGAGAATGATCAAACACTTCCAGAAACAGTCTCACGAATTGGCCATAGGTGAGGGTGGCGTAACTGGGCTTCGCCATAACGGCGTAAGCCCAGGTAAGCGCTCGCCCCTCCAAGAGGTTCCCTATGTAGCCAATTCGGCTATGGTCTGAGGGGAAATCTCCGGGCACACGGTGGAACACGGACTCACATTGCATAATAAACCCCCGCGCTCCGCCGAGCTTACCGCTAAAGCGGGCGGGGGTCGGAATGGGTGTGAGCCGAGTCGGTGCTGCCGGAGCAGGCAGGACGGCCGCTGGAGAAGCAGGAGCAGCGCCGCCTTGATGAGCCGGGGGGAACGGCTGTTGGGGGTCCAAGCGGTCCAATCGGTTAGTGATTATGGACAACTGATTTAAAATCACCTGTTGTTGGTGGGCTATTAGGTCCACCCGAGCCTCGAGAGTGGAAAGTCGGCGTGCGAGCCCGCCGTCTGCCGAGCCGCTCTGCTGAAGCCGAACTGACATAATGCATGGCTCAGGAGACACACACGCAGGCTCAGGGTAGACTTAATAGCTTTATTGACAACAAGTGTGTATGAGTGTGTGTATGCGAGATGTAAATGTGTTGGTGGTGGCATCTGCATCAGGCACGGAGGCAGGAGGCCGTACAGCCGGACAACCCTATGGGAGAAACAAAGGGAGAAGGGTAACGGGCACCACACCAACACGGGAGATATGACAATGATCACAGGCTTACTTGGTTATGGCAGGTGGCTGGCACAGCAAGGGAGTAGCCCGGTAGACAGCGACCTGGAGCGCCCGATGCAGCAGCGAGGAGGCGGTGGCAGAAGGAAGTAGTCCGCCGCCGGGAAATCCACCTGTGCACAGGGGAGCAGACTGGAAGGAGAAGGTAAGTGATTCTTACGCGTATTCTTGCTCGACGAAAGGGATTCCTTGCAGCAAGGGAAGCCAACGAAGACAGACGGCTTCAGGCCGAAGCCCAGGGCGAGGCGGCTTAAATCCCTCGCTGCTGACGAGGCGCAGGTGTGCGTGCGGCTGGCGCCGCTGATGGGCGGCGAAGCGTGACAAATTATAAATCAGAGTTGGAAAGCAAGATGGCAACAAAGAAACTTGGTTCAGCCTGGGCCTGTATGAAAACTATTGCAGGCCTTCAGAGCACAGAGCGCAGTAATCGTGTGTTTTTAGATGGTTTTAATTCAGACACAGAGCTGGCTAATGCTCTTAATTGTTTTTATGGTCATTTTGACTCCTTTGATTTCAGCACAGAAATCCAAGATTTGAAACAGAAACTCAAAGACAATCAGCACTTTAATATTGAGGTGCAGGATGTTAAAAGGGAGTTCTGCGCTGTAAAAGTGAACAAAAGTCAGGGCCCTGATAATATATGTGGGCACTTGGTAAGGTCCTGTGCACATGAACTGAGTCCTATATTTCATTACATTTTCAATAAGTCCTTACAGACACAACATGTGCCTAAGATCTGGAAAGAAGCCGTGGTTGTTCCCGTTCCAAAATCCAGCTGTCCTTAAATGGTAAACGACTTTAGACCAGTTGCTTTGACTTCAATTTTAATGAAAATTTTTGAAAAACTGGTCAGATGTGAGGTCCTAAGGCAGACTGAACATGCATTGGATCCTCTGCAGTTTGCCTATAGGCCTCACAGAGGAGTGGAGGATGCCACTGTCACTCTGTTTAACATGCTTTTTAAACATCTCGATTTTAATGGGACACATGCCAGGCTTTTATTTGTGGACTTTTCTTCCGCCTTTAATACAATCCAACCTCATATCTTAGTTGAAAGGCTCCTGCAACAATTTGACTTGAGCAATAATCTGGTGGGTTGGATTCTGGATTTCTTAACCAACAGGACGCAGAGAGTAAGGGTCAATAGTACATTGTCTGACCTAAAGTGTGCTTCTACTGGCTCTCCTCAGGGGTGTGTGTTGTCACCACTACTCTTCATCCTGTACACAAACATGTGTCGGAGCACACATGACAATAGACACATTATAAAGTATGCTGATGACTCAGTTATTGTCAGTCTCCTCCAGGATGGTGAGAGTGGCCACGGCCCAGTAGTTGATGATTTTGTTCACTGGTGTGAGGATTCCTACCTGCAGCTGAATACAACAAAAACTAAAGATATGATTATTGACTTTAGGAGGAAAAATCCCAGGCACAAAGTCACCATACTAAAAGGCCAGACCACTGAATGTGTACAATCGTACAAATATCTTGGGACGATTATTGATAGTAATTTAAACTTTGAAGTGAACTGTGATAGGGTGTGCAAAAAGGGTCAGCAACATTTGCATTGCTTGAGAAAACTTGCACGCTTCCAAGTTGACCGAACCATAATGACAATGTTTTATCGGGCTTTTATTGAATCTGTTTTATCCTTTTCTTTAGTGTCATGGTTTGGTCAGATAAAACTGAAACAGAGGAAATCCTTGGATCAGGTAGTTAGATGGTCCAGTCGTTTGCTTGGTGAGTCACAGCTGAGCCTGACATCCCTGTACACCAGACAAGTACAGAGGATGGCTACCTCCATTTTAAATGATGACTCCCACCCTTTGCACTGCCACTTTCAGCTTCTTCCCTCAAGACGGAGGTTTGCTGTCCCAAAAAGTAGAACCCAGCGCGACAAAAACAGCTTTGTCCCTGCTGCTGTCAAAAAGTTGAACAAGCTGTAAAAATATATTGTACATAATTTAGGTACCTATTTATTAACTTCATTTTATATTTACTTATTTTTGTAGGATGTCGCTTGGGTTCTAAATATTTTATTGGGTTTTAGACCTTTGAGTTTTTTAACCTCTTTGACTAGTTTTTAACCTTTAATATGACCCTTCTCTCTTACCTCTGGTTTCTCCCTCATCTCTTTGTCTTTTTATACCCTGATTGATGGAGCCTTGAGTATTTTTATCATGTTTATAGTCAGCTTCATGTGTACCTGTGTTTGTGTCTATGTTGAATGTAATTAGTGGCTTGTAAATATGGATGTCACCAGACTGCAAAACAAAACTACCTACGGGTACAAATAAAGTAACCTGAACCTGAACCTGACCTGCAGGAGGGCCAGCATCACGCTGTTGCCCAAAAAATGGGACCTAGAGAGCCTAAAGAACTGGAGGCTAGTCTCTCTGCTCTGCACAGACTACAAAATTCTTTCAAAAGCTCTGGCCCGAAGACTGAAAAAAGTGATGAGCGAGCTCATTCATGTGGACCAGACTTACTGTGTGCCTGGCAGGCTGATTAGTGACAATGTCACTTTAATTTTGGATGTTTTGGAGGTCTCTGGTTCATTGGCTGTGGAAACTGGTTTGATTTCAATAGACCAGGAAAAGGCTTTTGGACGGATTGAACACCAGTATTTATGGACAGTTTTAGCTGTTTTTGGGTTCAGCCCAGGCTTCATAGCCAGGATACGGGTCTTGTACAGTGACATTGAGAGTGTACTGAAGATAAATGGGGGCCTGTCTGCCCCTTTAAAAGTCCAGAGGGGGGTTCGACAGGGCTGCCCTCTCTCAGGGATGCTGTACTCCCTCACCATAGAGCCTTTGCTTCACCGTTTGACAAGGGACCTATCATGTTTCCTGGCTGTGAAACCACGTTTAGGCTGTCGGCCTATGCAGATGATGTAGTCATTCTGCTAAACAAGCAGAGTGACATTGACATTTTGGCTAAGAGTGTTAATCTTTTTGGCCAACTTTCTTCTGCAAAAATAAACTGGGGAAAAAGCGAGGCATTGATGGTGGGGGAGAAACTAAAAAAATCAGCTTACGCTGCCTAGTGGGCTGAATTGGAAAAAAGGAGGATTCAAGTATCTTGGTGTTTTTATTGGAAATCAAGTTTGAGCAAAAAAATTGAGACAGGGTCATAGAGAAAGTCAAGGGGAGACTAAATAAGTGGAAGTGGCTAATGCCAAAAATATCTTTTAGAGGAAGAGTGCTCATTTTAAATAATCTTGTTTCCTCATCCCTGTGGCACCGCCTCATGTGCATGGACCGCCCTGCTGGTTTGCTGTCCAAAATTCAATCTGTTATGGTGGACTTTTTTTGGGGGGGGGTGGACTCCACTGGGTCCCTCAAGCCTTGTTATTTCTTCCCAAAGAGGAAGGGGGGCAAGGAGTGGTTCTTTTAGCTAGTAGAGGTGCTGCTTTTAGACTGACTTTCATACAGAGACTGCTGACGGGCCCCCAAGACCTGGTGTGGAGGACTTTGGCCTGTGTTATTTTACAGAGAGCCCTTGGGCTTGGGCTAGACCTCCCTGTGTTTTTAATGGATTTTAAGAACTCTAGTGCACTGTCTTTACCCAGTTTTTACCGAAGTCTGTTTTCAGTGTGAACTCTTTTTTAAAAAAAAAAAAAAAAGAGGGCCATGAGATTCCCTCCACTGGTTGTTGAGGGAGCCGCTGGTTTTTGGTGGTCATCTTGGTGTCCTGCCTGGAGTTGGAAGGACCTTCTTTGATAGGCTGTGTTCCAGGAATGTTCTCACTTTGAAGCAAGTGGTGGAACTGGCTGGTCCTGGCCTCAACGCCTCAGCTTTAGCAGCACATCTCAGTTTTAGGTCAAATCGTTTCATTGGTGGTCTTCTTGCACACTGGAAACAGGAGCTTCATGGACTTGATCACTCCCTACTCATGGACTTTAGCAAAGGCACGCTGCAGCCAGAAAGCACAGACCCTTTTCCCTCCCTCATACTTCATATGGACTTTGGCGTTTCTCCTAGCTCCTTACTGGCATTCTCTGCTCCCACTGGTGTGGACCTTGGAGGAGCCAGTGGTAAGACACTCTACAGACTTGAGGTGATGGCACTCAACAAGGACATATTGAACACCTGTGTGGACACTCCATGGAGAGCCTACTTTAGACTGGAAAAAGGGCATCGGCCTGCCTGGAGGGCTCTTTATAAACCCCCTCTTCCTAAGAAGCATGGAGATTTACAGTGGAGGGTCCTGCATGGCATTATAGCTGTCACTGCTTTTGTCTCTGTGATTAACAGCAGTGTCAGTGATCAGTGTGTTTTCTGTTCCTCTAGGGAGACAGTTTTAGCGTCTAAATGGTCTCTTTGAACTACTCACAGAACTTTTTCACAGCTTTAAGGAAGTTTTCTCTAAGCAGGTTTTCACTTGTGGTTTTATGTACAATCAGGGTTTTAAACAGAAGTATCAATACTGAACTTTGTTTTAGGGCAGGCAAAATTGGCTATCTACGGTATGTAAGCCGGAGAAGAAAACTTGAGAATGTTGAGAATGATGTTGATGTCAAAATTTTATTTGTGAGGCTGCTTAAAGCCAGAATAAGGCTGGATTTTGACTTTTTTTTATGGGAAATGGGGATGTGGAAGTTTTTAGGACCCTCTGGTCTTACATTTTTTGAATTGTGCAATAAAGGCATTTTTTTTAAAACTCAAAAAAACTCTCTCTCTCTCTCTCTCTCTCTCTCTCTCTCTCTCTCTCTCGTGCGCATGCGTGGGCGTTTGTGGGAGCAGGGGTGTGGAGTGGTGTCGAGTGAGTACTTTAAACTTTGTATTTTCTAACTTTTTCTCTATCTTGTGTGTTTGAGGTGTGTGTGTTTAATATAGTGGGTTGAGTGTGTGTGTGCTGGGGTGTGAGTGTTGGAGTGAGTGTGTTGGGGAACGGTAGCTTCTGCTGCCGGTTTTTCCCGGCCGGCATCATGCCGGTGATTGATGGTGGTGTGGAGTTTGAGCGCTTAACCCGGCGTCATGGTGTGAGAATCCTCCCGACAGTTCCCTGTTCTGTGGAGGAGGCCAGCCTCGCTGTAGGACAGGTGGTTGGGCATGGCAGCATAAAATCAGCATCGAGGATGAACAGCGCAATTGTGATCTTTCTGGATTCGACTGAGAAAGCTGATCAGGTGGTGGCACAGGGAGTGGTCATAGGTGACACTTTTACTCCCGTTTTACCGCTGGCGAATCCGTCTAGGAGGATCACCATCTCAAACGCTCCTCCTTTCGTTAAAAATGATCAGCTGATTAGAGAGTTGTCCCGTTTTGGCCAGGTTGTGTCCCCTATCAGAATGGTCTCTCTGGGTAGTAAATCACCCCTGCTGAAGCATGTTGTATGTCATAGGAGGCAGTGTTTCATGGTGTTGAAAGACAGCTCTGCTGAACTGAACGCGTCTTTTAATTTCAGGATTGATGGCTTTAGCTACTTGGTGTTTGCAACATCTGAAACCATGAAGTGTTTTGCGTGTGGCGGAGAAGGCCATCTTATTAGGTCATGTCCTGAAAAGGCGAACACAAAGAGCACTGGCGGTAAGAAAGGTGACGCCGCTGTTTCTGGTGGTCCGGAGGGTAGCGCTACATGTGGTGCGGCGGATGCCGCTGCGGCGCCCGCTTCTGCTGGGGCGGTCGTGGCCGCGACTGCGGCCGCATCCGCGTCCGCGGCCGCGTCCGCTTCTACTTCTGCGGGGGCGTCCGCGTCCGCATCCGCATCCGCGTCCGCGTCCGCGTCCGCTTGTGCTGGGGCGGCCGCGGCCGCCTCTGCTGGGGTGGCCGCGGCGGGCGCGGTAGTTGTCCCCCCAAACAGTGATGGTGGGGAATTTCTGTCTGGCGGCAGCTCTGATCATTGTGACGAGCCTGTCGCCCGGGGTAGACAGGTGGAGGGTGTAAGTAAAAGTGCAGTTAAACGAAGGAACGTGAATGAACAGACTTTGCAGGCGGGGGAGGAGCGGTTTGAGGCTGTAGCGGACACAAAGAGCAAACACTGCATGACAAACGTTGCGTTTCATGAAGAAATGCAGGAATGTAGTTTTGTTGAAGAGGATCCTTTTAAAGCTGCACAAAAAAGGAAAAGTGCGGAAAACTTGCAGAGCTCTGCTAAATCTAGTAGGGTTGGGAATTTAGATTTACTGAATGAGAGCGCTTCTGACGAAAGTGGAGATGAGTCTGAACTGATGCAGACGCAGACGCAGGAGGAGCAAAGCTCCTATTGTTTTGCTAAAATTAGACAATTTCTCCAGGTGACTAAGGGGAGCAGAGCTGTGAAAGTGGAAAATTACTTTCCAGATCTGGAGTTATTTGTGGCATCAGCTCGCAAGCTGATGAAACTGAATGATGGGAATGAGACTTTTACTGATCAGGAAATTTTTCGTTTAAAGAAACTGGTTGTCAAACTGAAATCACAAATTACTAACAGTCATGTTGACTCTTAGTTTGTTTCTTCCCTTTTATGCTAGGTGTGTGTTTTTTTACTGTACCTTATTTTTATCCTTTTTAATGCCCCACCTTAGAATTGGCACTCTTAATATAAACGGGGCCAGGGATGATGTAAAAAGGGCCTCTTTATACAAGCTTTTTAATTTAAAGGCACTTGACGTGCTGATGGTCCAGGAGACTCACAGCACTGTAGACATTGAGTGCCGGTGGAGAAAAGAGTGGGATGGCTGCATTTTTTTTAGCCACAAATCCAATAATAGTGGAGGGGTGGCTGTACTTTTCTCTCGGGGTTGTGTGCCTGTCTCTTATGAGGTAGAAGAGGTGGTGAAAGGACATGTACTCTTGCTAAAGGTACAGTTTGAAAACGTAAACTTGGTTCTTATAAACGTGTATGTGCCAACCCAGAGAGCAGAAAGGATCAGGGTCTTTAATATGCTATCAGATACGGTTAGATCCTGTAATCCAAATAGTTTTTTATTTCTGGGGGGTGATTTTAACTGTACATTAAACCACAGACTGGACAGGAACCATCAGGAACCTCACCCTGCTTCTGCCAATAGGCTGAGGGAACTAGTGAAGGCACATGAAATGGCCGATGTGTGGAGATCACATCATGGGGACCAGAGGCAGTACACCTGGAGCCATGCTAAAGATAACCTCTTATCTATGGCTAGGTTAGACCGTTTCTATGGTTTTAAACACCAAATGAGTGTTTTTAAAAATAGTTGTATCTGTCCTGTTGGTTTCACTGATCACTGCCTGCTGATTTGTTCTGTTTTCATTGAAAATGTAAAGTGTAAGAGTGCTTTTTGGCATTTTAATAATACACTTTTAAATGATGTGTTTTTTAAGGGAGTTTTTCATGATGTATGGAAGTCACACAGGGAACAAAAATCTTCTTTTAGTTCTCTCCAAATGTGGTGGGATTTTGGGAAGGCACAGATAAAACAATTCTGCCAACAGTACACTCAAAATGTCACTCGTAGCTTGACCCAATCCTTGAAAGTTCTGGAGACTGAGGTGGTAGAGCTAGAGGAGTTACTCAGTTCTACCGGAAAACAGGAGCACTTAGAGGCTCTTAAGTCAAAAAGGTCAGCCTTGGCTAGCTTGCTAGGGGTCACCGCACAGGGTGCTCTGGTCCGCTCGCGCTACATGGATGTAGCTCTGATGGACTCGCCCTCCCAGTACTTTTTTGGACTGGAGGGGAAAAATGGACAGAGAAAGCTCATTCACTCCTTGTTGGGCGATGACGGGAGAACAATCTCCACAGCAGCAGAGATCAGGAAACAAGCTGCTAGCTTTTACAGTGAATTGTTTAGAGCAGAGTGGAGGGAGGACACGTCACTGGGCCAGGTTTTCCTTGATGGTCTTCCAGTGCTCTCAGAGGACCTTGTTGCCGGCTTGGATGCTCCACTGTCTCTGTCTGAGCTGCATACGGCGCTAATGAGCCTCCAGAATGGAAAATCACCAGGCATAGATGGTCTCTCTGTGGACTTTTTTAAGGAATTCTGGCCCCTGCTTGGTCCAGACCTGCTGGAGGTTCTCCAAGATAGCTTGGAAAGGGGGACCCTACCCACGACCTGCAGGAGGGCCATCATCACACTGTTGCCGAAAAAGGGGGACCTCCAGAGCCTAAAGAACTGGAGGCCGGTCTCTCTGCTCTGCACAGACTATAAGATTCTCTCAAAAGCTCTGGCCCGAAGACTGAGAAAGGTGATGAGCGAGCTCATTCATGTAGACCAGACTTACTGTGTGCCTGGCAGGCTGATTAGTGACAACGTCACTTTAATTCGGGATATTTTGGAGGTCTCTGGTTCATTGGCGGTAGAAACTGGTTTGATTTCAATTGACCAGGAAAAGGCGTTTGATCGGGTTGAACACCAATATTTATGGACAGTTTTAACAGCTTTTGGGTTCAGCCCAGGCTTCATAGCCAGGATACGGGTCTTGTACAGTGACATTGAGAGTGTACTGAAGATAAATGGGGGCCTGTCTGCCCCTTTAAAAGTCCAGAGGGGGGTTCGGCAGGGCTGCCCTCTCTCAGGGATGCTGTACTCCCTCGCCATAGAGCCTTTGCTTCACTGCCTGAGAAGGGACCTATCAGGAGTCACTTTTCCTGGCTGTGACACCACGTTCAAGCTGTCGGCCTATGCAGATGATGTAGTCATTCTGCTAAATAAGCAGAGTGACATTGACGTTCTGGTTAGGAGTGTCAATCTTTTTGGCCAACTTTCCTCTGCAAAAATAAACTGGGGAAAAAGCGAGGCTCTGATGGTGGGGGAGAAACTAGAAAATCAGCTTACACTGCCTGGTGGGTTGATTTGGAAAAAAGGAGGTTTTAAGTATCTTGGTGTCTTTATTGGAAATCAGCAGTTTGAGCAAAAAAATTGGGATGGGGTCATAGAGAAAATTAACGGGAGACTAAACAAATGGAAGTGGCTAATGCCAAGAATATCTTTTAGAGGAAGAGTGCTCATTTTAAATAATCTTGTTTCCTCATCCCTGTGGCACCGCCTCATGTGCATGGACCCCCCTGCTGGTTTGTTGTCCAAAATTCAGTCTGTTTTGGTGGACTTTTTTTGGGGGGGTGGACTCCACTGGGTTCCTCAAGCCCTGTTATTTCTTCCCAAAGAGGAGGGGGGGCAAGGAGTGATTCATTTAGCTAGTAGAGGTGCTGCTTTTAGACTGACTTTCATACAGAGACTGCTGACGGGCCCCCAGGACCTGGTATGGAGGCCTTTGGCCTGTGTTATTTTACAGAGAGTCCTTGGGCTTGGGCTAGACCTCCCTGTGTTTTTAATGGATTTTAAGAACTCTAATGCACTGTCTTTACCCAGTTTTTACCGCAGTCTCTTTTCAGTGTGGACTCTTTTTAAAAAACAAAGAGGGCCATGCGATTCCCTCTACTGGTTGTTGAGGGAGCCGCTGGTTTTTGGTGGTCGCCTTGGTGTCCTGCCGGGAGTTGGAAGGACCTTCCTTGATAGGCTGTGTTCCAGGAACGTTCTCACTCTGAAGCAAGTGGTGGAACTGGCTGGTCCTGGCCTCTACAACGCCTCAGCTTTAGCAGCTCATCTTGGTGTCAGGTCGAATCGTTTCATCGATGGTCTTCTTGCACACTGGAAACAGGAGCTTCATGGACTTGAGCACTCCCTACTCTTGGACTTTAGCAATGGCACGCTGCAGCCGGAAAGCACTGACCCCTTTCCCTCTCTCACGCTCTATATGGACTTTGACGTCGCTCCTTGCTCCTTACTGGCATTCTGTGCTCCCACTGGTGTGGACTTTGGAGGAGCCAGTGGTAAGGCACTCTACAGACTGGTTGTGATGGCACTCAACAAGGACAGATTGAACACCTGTGTGGACACTCCTTGGAGAGCCTATTTTAAGCTAGGAAAAGGGCATCGGCCTGCCTGGAGGGCTCTTTATAAAGCCCCTCTCCCTAAGAGGCATGGAGACTTACAGTGGAGGGTCTTGCATGGTATTATAGCAGTCAATGCTTTTGTTTCTGTGATTAACAGCAGTGTCAGTGATCAGTGTGTTTTTTGTTCCTCTAGGGAGACTGTTTTTCATTGTTTTATTGAATGTCAGCGCCTGAGTGGCCTCTTTGAACTTCTCACAGAACTTTTTCATATTTTTAAGGAAGTTTTCTCTAAGCAGGTTTTCATTTGTGGTTTTATGTACAATCGTCGTTTTAAGCAGAAGTGTCAACTACTGAACTTTGTTTTAGGACAGGCAAAGTTGGCTATCTATGTAAGCCGGAGAAGAAAACTTGAAAATGTTGAGAATGATGTTGATGTCAAAATTTTATTTGTGAGGCTACTTAAAGCCAGAATCAGGCTGGACTTTCAGTTTTTTATGGGGAATGGGGATGTGGAAGGTTTCAGGACCCTCTGGTCCCTGGAGAATGTCCTCTGTTCAGTTCATGATGGACAGCTTTTTTTTGGGCGTTTTTTGGGGGATTAATTTTCTGTGTAACATAGCATGATATAGAAATTGTATTGACTGATGGACAAGTGTGTTTATTAAAGATCTTTTAAAAATCAAAATCAAATCTCTCTCTCTCTCTCTCTCTCTCTCTCTCTCTCTCTCGTGCGCATGCGTGGGCGTTTGTGGGAGCAGGGGTGTGGAGTGGTGTCGAGTGAGTACTTTAAACTTTGTATTTTCTAACTTTTTCTCTATCTTGTGTGTTTGAGGTGTGTGTGTTTAATATAGTGGGTTGAGTGTGTGTGTTGGGGTGTGAGTGTTGGAGTGAGTGTGTCGGGGAACGGTAGCTTCTGCTGCCGGTTTTTCCCAGCCGGCATCATGCCGGTGATTGATGGTGGTGTGGAGTTTGAGCGCTTAACCCGGCGTCATGGTGTGAGAATCCTCCCGACAGTTCCCTGTTCTGTGGAGGAGGCCAGCCTCGCTGTAGGACAGGTGGTTGGGCATGGCAGCATAAAATCAGCATCGAGGATGAACAGCGCAATTGTGATCTTTCTGGATTCGACTGAGAAAGCTGATCAGGTGGTGGCACAGGGAGTGGTCATAGGTGACACTTTTACTCCCGTTTTACCGCTGGCGAATCCGTCTAGGAGGATCACCATCTCAAACGCTCCTCCTTTCGTTAAAAATGATCAGCTGATTAGAGAGTTGTCCCGTTTTGGCCAGGTTGTGTCCCCTATCAGAATGGTCTCTCTGGGTAGTAAATCACCCCTGCTGAAGCATGTTGTGTCATAGGAGGCAGTGTTTCATGGTGTTGAAAGACAGCTCTGCTGAACTGAACGCGTCTTTTAATTTCAGGATTGATGGCTTTAGCTACTTGGTGTTTGCAACATCTGAAACCATGAAGTGTTTTGCGTGTGGCGCAGAAGGCCATCTTATTAGGTCATGTCCTGAAAAGGCGAACACAAAGAGCACTGGCGGTAAGAAAGGTGACGCCGCTGTTTCTGGTGGTCCGGAGGGTAGCGCTACATGTGGTGCGGCGGATGCCGCTGCGGCGCCCGCTTCTGCTGGGGCGGTCGTGGCCGCGACTGCGGCCGCATCCGCGTCCGCAGCCGCGTCCGCTTCTACTTCTGCGGGGGCGTCCGCGTCCGCATCCGCGTCCGCGTCCGCTTGTGCTGGGGCGGCCGCGGCCGCCTCTGCTGGGGTGGCCGCGGCGGGCGCGGTAGTTGTCCCCCCAAACAGTGATGGTGGGGAATTTCTGTCTGGCGGCAGCTCTGATCATTGTGACGAGCCTGTCGCCCGGGGTAAACAGGTGGAGGGTGTAAGTAAAAGTGCAGTTAAACGAAGGAACGTGAATGAACAGACTTTGCAGGCGGGGGAGGAGCGGTTTGAGGCTGTAGCGGACACACAGAGCAAACACTGCATGACAAACGTTGCGTTTCATGAAGAAATGCAGGAATGTAGTTTTGTTGAAGAGGATCCTTTTAAAGCTGCACAAAAAAGGAAAAGTGCGGAAAACTTGCAGAGCTCTGCTAAATCTAGTAGGGTTGGGAATTTAGATTTACTGAATGAGAGCGCTTCTGACGAAAGTGGAGATGAGTCTGAACTGATGCAGACGCAGACGCAGACGCAGGAGGAGCAAAGCTCCTATTGTTTTACTAAAATTAGACAATTTCTCCAGGTGACTAAGGGGAGCAGAGCTGTGAAAGTGGAAAATTACTTTCCAGATCTGGAGTTATTCGTGGCATCAGCTCGCAGATTTATGAAACTGAATGATGGGAATGATACTTTCACTGATCAGGAAATTTATCATTTAAAGAAACTGGTTGCTAAACTGAAATTGCAAATTACTAACAGTCATGTTGACTCTTAGTTTGTTTCTTCCCTTTTATGCTATGTGTGTGTTTTTTTACTGTACCCTATTTTTATCCTTTTTAATGCCCCACCTTAGAATTGGCACTCTCAATATTAATGGGGCCAGGGATGATGTAAAAAGGGCCTCTTTATACAAGCTTTTTAATTTAAAGAAACTTGACGTGCTGATGGTCCAGGAGACTCACAGCACTGTGGACATTGAGAGCCATTGGAGAAAAGAGTGGGATGGCTGCATTTTTTTTAGCCACAAATCCAGTAGCAGTGGGGGGGTGGCTGTACTTTTCTCTAGGGGTTGTGTGCCTGTCTCTTATGAGGTAGAAGAGGTGGTGAGAGGTCATTTCCTCTTATTAAAGGTACAGTTTGAAAACGTGAACTTCGTTTTTATAAACGTGTATGTGCCAACACAGAGAGCAGAGAGGATCAGGGTCTTTGACGTGCTTTCGGATACGGTTAAGTCCTGTGATCCAAATAGTTTTTTATTTCTGGGGGGTGATTTTAACTGTACATTAAACCACAGACTAGACAGGAACCATCAGGAGCCTCACCCTGCTTCTGCCAATAGGCTGAGAGAACTGGTGAAAACACATGAAATGGCCGATGTGTGGAGATCACATCATGGGGACCAGAGGCAGTACACCTGGAGCCATGTCAAAGATAACCTTTTATCTATGGCTAGGTTAGACCGTTTTTATGGTTTTAAACATCAAATGAGTGTTTTTAAAAATAGTTGTATCTGTCCTGTTGGTTTCACTGATCACTGCCTGCTGTTTTGTTCTGTGTTTATTGAAAATGTAAAGTGTAAGAGTGCTTTTTGGCATTTTAACAATACACTTTTAAATGATGTGTTTTTTAAAGAGGTTTTTCATGATGTTTGGAAGTCACACAGGGAACAAAAACCCTCTTTTAGTTCTCTCCAATTGTGGTGGGATTTTGGTAAGGCCCAGATAAAACAACTCTGCCAACAGTACACTCAAAATGTCACTCGTAGCTTGACCCAATCCTTGAAAGTTCTGGAGACTGAGGTGGTAGAACTAGAGGAGTTGCTCAGTTCTACAGGAAAACAGGAGCACTTAGAGGCTCTCAAGTCAAAAAGGTCAGCCTTGGCTAGCTTGCTAGGGGTCACCGCACAGGGTGCTCTGGTCCGCTCACGCTACATGGATGTAGCTCTGATGGACTCGCCCTCCCAGTACTTTTTTGGACTGGAGGGGAAAAATGGACAGAGAAAGCTCATTCACTCCTTGTTGGGCGATGACGGGAGAACAATCTCCACAGCAGCAGAGATCAGGAAACACGCTGCTAGCTTTTACAGTGAATTGTTTAGAGCAGAGTGGAGGGAGGACACGTCACTGGGCCAGGTTTTCCTTGATGGTCTTCCAGTGCTCTCAGAGGACCTTGTTGCCGGCTTGGATGCTCCACTGTCTCTGTCTGAGCTGCATACGGCGCTAATGAGCCTCCAGAATGGAAAATCACCAGGCATAGATGGTCTCTCTGTGGACTTTTTTAAGGAATTCTGGCCCCTGCTTGGTCCAGACCTGCTGGAGGTTCTCCAAGATAGCTTGGAAAGGGGGACCCTACCCACTACCTGCAGGAGGGCCATCATCACACTGTTGCCGAAAAAGGGGGACCTCCAGAGCCTAAAGAACTGGAGGCCAGTCTCTCTGCTCTGCACAGACTACAAGATTCTCTCAAAAGCTCTGGCCCGAAGACTGAGAAAGGTGATGAGCGAGCTCATTCATGTAGACCAGACTTACTGTGTGCCTGGCAGGCTGATTAGTGACAACGTCACTTTAATTCGGGATATTTTGGAGGTCTCTGGTTCATTGGCGGTAGAAACTGGTTTGATTTCAATTGACCAGGAAAAGGCGTTTGATCGGGTTGAACACCAATATTTATGGACAGTTTTAACAGCTTTTGGGTTCAGCCCAGGCTTCATAGCCAGGATACGGGTCTTGTACAGTGACATTGAGAGTGTGCTGAAGATAAATGGGGGCCTGTCTGCCCCTTTAAAAGTCCAGAGGGGGGTTCGGCAGGGCTGCCCTCTCTCAGGGATGCTGTACTCCCTCGCCATAGGGCCTTTGCTTCACTGCCTGAGAAGGGATCTATCAGGAGTTACTTTTCCTGGCTGTGACACCACGTTCAAGCTGTCGGCCTATGCAGATGATGTAGTCATTCTGCTAAACAAGCAGAGTGACATTGACGTTCTGGTTAGGAGTGTCAATCTTTTTGGCCAACTTTCCTCTGCAAAGATAAACTGGGGAAAAAGCGAGGCTCTGATGGTGGGGGAGAAACTAGAAAATCAGCTTACGCTGCCGGGTGGGTTGATTTGGAAAAAAGGAGGTTTTAAGTATCTTGGTGTCTTTATTGGAAATCAGCAGTTTGAGCAAAAAAATTGGGATGGGGTCATAGAGAAGATTAACGGGAGACTAAACAAGTGGAAGTGGCTAATGCCAAGAATATCTTTTAGAGGAAGAGTGCTCATTTTAAATAATCTTGTTTCCTCATCCCTGTGGCACCGCCTCATGTGCATGGACCCCCCTGCTGGTTTGTTGTCCAAAATTCAGTCTGTTTTGGTGGACTTTTTTTGGGGGGGTGGACTCCACTGGGTTCCTCAAGCCCTGTTATTTCTTCCCAAAGAGGAGGGGGGGCAAGGAGTGATTCATTTAGCTAGTAGAGGTGCTGCTTTTAGACTGACTTTCATACAGAGACTGCTGACGGGCCCCCAGGACCTGGTATGGAGGCCTTTGGCCTGTGTTATTTTACAGAGAGTCCTTGGGCTTGGGCTAGACCTCCCTGTGTTTTTAATGGATTTTAAGAACTCTAATGCACTGTCTTTACCCAGTTTTTACCGCAGTCTCTTTTCAGTGTGGACTCTTTTTAAAAAACAAAGAGGGCCATGCGATTCCCTCTACTGGTTGTTGAGGGAGCCGCTGGTTTTTGGTGGTCGCCTTGGTGTCCTGCCGGGAGTTGGAAGGACCTTCCTTGATAGGCTGTGTTCCAGGAACATTCTCACTCTGAAGCAAGTGGTGGAACTGGCTGGTCCTGGCCTCAACAACGCCTCAGCTTTAGCAGCTCATCTTGGTGTCAGGTCGAATCGTTTCATCGATGGTCTTCTTGCACACTGGAAACAGGAGCTTCATGGACTTGAGCACTCCCTACTCTTGGACTTTAGCAATGGCACGCTGCAGCCAGAAAGCACTGACCCCTTTCCCTCTCTCACGCTCTATATGGACTTTGACGTCGCTCCTTGCTCCTTACTGGCATTCTGTGCTCCCACTGGTGTGGACTTTGGAGGAGCCAGTGGTAAGGCACTCTACAGACTGGTGGTGATGGCACTCAACAAGGACCGATTGAACACCTGTGTGGACACTCCTTGGAGAGCCTATTTTAAACTAGGAAAAGGGCATCGGCCTGCCTGAAGGGCTCTTTACAAAGCCCCTCTCCCTAAGAGGCATGGAGACTTACAGTGGAGGGTCCTGCATGGTATTATAGCTGTCAATGCTTTTGTTTCTGTGATTAACAGCAGTGTCAGTGATCAGTGTGTTTTTTGTTCCTCTAGGGAGACTGTTTTTCATTGTTTTATTGAAAGTCAGCGCCTGAGTGGCCTCTTTGAACTTCTCACAAAACTTTTTCATATTTTTAAGGAAGTTTTCTCTAAGCAGGTTTTCATTTGTGGTTTTATGTACAATCGTTGTTTTAAGCAGAAGTGTCAACTACTGAACTTTGTTTTAGGACAGGCAAAGTTGGCTATCTATGTAAGCCGGAGAAGAAAACTTGAAAATGTTGAGAATGATGTTGATGTCAAAATTTTATTTGTGAGGCTACTTAAAGCCAGAATCAGGCTGGACTTTCAGTTTTTTATGGGGAATGGGGATGTGGAAGGTTTCAGGACCCTCTGGTCCCTGGAGAATGTCCTCTGTTCAGTTCATGATGGACAACTTTTTTGGGGGCGTTTTTTGGGGGATTAATTTTCTGTGTAACATAGCATGATATAGAAATTGTATTGACTGATGGACAAGTGTGTTTATTAAAGATCCTTTAAAAATCAAAATCTCTCTCTCTCTCTCTCTCTCTCTCTCTCTCTCTCTCTCAGAGGTTTCATTCACTGAAAATTGTCCTTCCACAGAATTTTTCTAGCAATGATTACAAATTCTTAAGGCTGTCTTTCATTTGACAGATTATATGGAAGGTGATCTAATTAAAGTCAATTAAAATGACAGATAACTGAGAGAATTGTTACAAGCCTGTCTGAGAAAATGACAAAGTGTAGTGCAACCTGTGATATTGAGTATTGCCCTTTTTCAATACACTCAGATGCAGTTCTGACAATCAGTCACCAAATGGCAATCTTTATTAGATGTTTCATAACACTGTGTCGCTCATGAAGCAATTGTCTCAAAGTTGCTCATTGTTTCATGAGGCCTCGGTTTTAACATCACTACCATACACCCCCACGGAGAACAAACAGGAAACCAGAAGGACACAGCAACAGGAAGCATTGCCGTTGTCCTTAAATAAGCATATGGAAAATGGGCAAATGAATCACAGGTGTGGATTGAACAAGCAGGAAATAATCAGGTAAACCATTGACAGCTGGGGCAGTGTGTGAACAGGGTTGACAGGAGGAAATAACCAAAAGTGATTGTCAATGTAAAAAGCACAGACCGGGATGAAACAAAAAGTAACTGACAATAAATAAGAACTCATTTCAAAATGGGAACATACCAAGTGATGCAATAGGAAACATAACCCATAATGGTGAGGACAAGAAAAACTCAAAACAGCAACAAAGAACAACCCAAATACACCAACCACACTAAATACCAAATAAACAGAGATGCAGAAATACAGGAAAAGACTTAAATACACTCGGAGACTGAGCACAGCACTCCATTGTGCTCAGAATCATGACAATTTTATAGTTAACAAAACACTGCTGGAGTTTTTGTTTTGTTGGGGTTTTTTTTTTGGGGGGGGGGGCATAAAATTGCAAGCAGCCCGATAAGTCAGTCTTTCTCCCCAGCTGAGGTCCGAATTAGGGCTGGGGATCTTTAGGCACCTCACGACACAATTATGATTCAGGGTCTCCAATTTGATTCTAAAACAATTCTCGATGCATTTTTGTTTGTTTTCAGTATTTTTTCCTCTCACTGTGTGACAGCTTGATACTTTTAAAGCCAAGTGTTTGCAGTGACCCATGAATTTACTTCAAACATCTTTTAATAAAAGAATAGGAAGAGAAATGTGACAAGTCACATGGACCAATTTATATGAAAATGTGCTTTTAAGAACTGTCATCTTTTCATGGACATTCTTTGAGAAGACCACAGCCGTCTCCAGCAGACCAATATCGATTTCTTTTACACATTATTTTATTAAGCAGATGTTTTAGCTGCTTTTAATCCTGTATTAATTTTCTGAACAAAAAAAAAATCTAATAAATTCTTTGCTCATCCATCCATCCATCCATCCATCCATCCATCTTCTTCCGCTTAATCCTTTTCGGGTCGCGGGGGTGCTGGAGCCTATCCCAGCATCTTTGGGCGAGAGACAATTTCAAACAAAACATGTAATAATTTAATCATCATAATACAGGAGAACACTAAATGTGTTTTTGACTCAAAATAAATAGCTCTAAAATTCTAAAATCTACAACTTAAATCCTAAAAATGTAAAGTTGTACAGGAGAAAACAAACTAAATTATATACATTTAAAAAGACTAATTTTTACAAAACAAAATCTCACAAAAGTCCGCTTCATTATATCTTCAGTATTAAAAAACATTTCAATCTGTAAGCCTAAAAAAGAAAGAGGAAAATATAATTAATTCCACACTAGAGAACTCCTTTCAAGGTTTTGTTTTTTTGTTTTTTTTTTTCATGTCAACAGTGTTTTTATTTTTCTAACCTGGTCTGAGTCTGTCTAGGTAACACTCTGTCACAGGGAGAGAAGAGGGGGATTTGTGTGGAACTTTTCAGGTTCTGCAACACACAGAGAAAATTATTGTTTTGACATGATATCAGAGGGTCACGGAAATTACCTCCATAAACAACTTCATGTGGCCCAAAAGGGAGGAGGTCCCAGGGAAGGTGTGGAGGAGCCATGGGGATCTTCTGTCAACAGACCTCCAGGTGGACATGTACCATCAGAGGCAGCCACAGTGGTTGTGGATACAATTTCATAGCAGCGTTTCATTCCACGAGTTACGCTGGGAAGGAAGCATGGCTGTCCACCTCATGCAACACCTGCAGCGAATAGTGATTTTGCCTCCCGCTGCATCCCCCAGAGAATGTCCAAGGTCTCATGCCATAAAATGTCCGGGTGGCCACCAATACAGCACTTCAGTTCCACTGTTTCTTTCATTTAAAACAAAACAGTATAATTTTTCCCCAAATTATATTAAAAAGCCTTGGAGTCAGACGGAGGACTCTCGAGGTCCGGATCCTGACCAGAGTCCACCAGTTGGTGACCCCTGTGCTACAAGTTAAGCTCTAGTCTAAAAACTAAAATTGTGCATTTACATTGATCGTATAACATCTTGATTTCAAATGTTTAGTGTGTCTAGTACACCTACTGTACTTAAACAAGGCTGTCACAACAAAAAACGCACATTCGGACCAATCTTAGGTAAAAAATCTGTAGTCCAACACCTAACTCTTTTCAGAGTAAAACACACGTGGTCTTCTATCAAACTGCAGGTAAAAACAGCATCCTGACTCTATTCAGAGCAAAACACACGTGGTCACAGGTCAAACTGCTATATTCAAAGTAAGACGCACAGTGTGGCGGTTTGAGATAACCCCCACAACAGACTGAGACAGACACAGCGCTCGGCTAGAGCAAATAACAGAACAGTGAAATGTGTGTATTAATGTCTACAGGCAGCCCCGCTCCTTCTGGCTTGTTTCGGCTCAGTATTGTGATGTTAATGTCCCATCCATGCATTGTGTTCATGCTTCCTGTTCTCACTGTGTCTCTCAAATGCAAATGCCATACTCACGGCTGTGAATGCCTTTCATGCATTGTCTGTAACTGGTATAAATACCGCACATATTCTGTAACTCATCCTCTCTTTGACTGCTGCTGCTGACACACACAGCCTGTGTCTCTTTGCTGGAGAGCCTCTCCGGGCTCGCTCATGGAGCGAGCCCCGTGAAGGTGGTATGATTTAATAAACCTAATTAAAACCCTCACGCTGCCTTTATTTTATCATCCGCCATATTGGTGACCCGACGCTGAAAAAAACACGCTGCCAGCGAACACAGCACCCGGCGGTGATGCTCCGACGACAAGCGAACGCAGCAGCTGCCTTCTGCTTCAGTGAACTCTCAGGACATCACCCACGACCGGGAAAGCCGCAGCAAACTCCATGGTGGGATCTGCACGCCTAGATTGGCACATCCACGCTGGACCGGCCGCGCTCACAGCTCCTCCACACGAGAGCGCATGCACCTCGTCCCCTCTCCATGACGGCGACCTCCATGGCCGACGGAGAATGCAGCGCGTGAACCTGAATGCACCATGGCCGAGCGAGTGACAAAGATCGTCTCCTCCCTCTCACCACTCCAACGCATCTGCACGAGCGCAAGGGACAAAGATCGTCTACTTCCTTTCACCGCTCCAACACATCGAACAGGGATGATTACACTCCCTGACCCTGTCTCCTCTCCAGCTGGCCCAACAACGCATGGAGCCCCGGCACACGCACCGGGGAGTTACGAGGACGGCGCACCACGCACGGGACACATACGGCTCCACTGACCGCCTTCCTCCTTCGCCGCTGCACACAGGCCCTTCAGGGTTGCTCGTACACCTGAGGCACGCACGCAGCATGCACGAAGGATTTGCTAATGGTCTCAGCCACGGCGCACAAGGGAAATTCAGCGGTTTGCGGTTTCCGAGAGCTTTAAGGTTGTGCCTGCACCTAAAGTCAACACGCCAGTCCCTCTGCTTTTATTACAGCCGCCACGCAGCCTTGTCTTTTCTTCACGGCCGCTATTAATCCTTGCAGGACTTAATCGCGAGAGGAGCCAGTGACTAATTTTTCTTCTTGTGATCTCCGCACGTTCAACGGACAGCCCCTCGACATCGTGGAGCAACAAGCAATCTTTGCGCAGCTCGGACGATTTCACCGTCCCCGGCCGGCATTTACTACCCCCACCCCCCTCCGCCTTCGCCTGCACAGAGCCTTTCCTGCTCGCTGCCAAAGCTGAGCTATCGAGGTCTCGGCCCCCTGCCGAGCCCTCTGGGGGGGGGGGGCGTGTGGTGGTTTGAGATAACCCCCACAACAGACTGAGACCGACACAGTGCTCGGCTAGAGCAAATAACAGAACAGTGAAATGTGTGTATTAATGTCTACAGGCAGCCCCACTCCTTCTGGCTTGTTTCGGCTCAGTATTGTGATGTTAATGTCCCATTCATGCATTGTGTTCATGCTTCCTGTTCTCACTGTGTCTCTCAAATGCAAATGCCATACCCACGGCTGTGAATGCTTTTCATGCATTGTCTGTAACTGGTATAAATACCGCACATATTCTGTAACTCATCCTCTCTTTGACTGCTGCTGCTGACACACAAAGCCTGTGTCTCTTTGCTGGAGAGCCTCTCCGGGCTCGCTCTTGGAGCGAGCCCCGTGAAGGCGGTATGATTTAATAAACCTACTTAAAACCCTCACGCTGCCTTTATTATATCATCCGCCATACACAGTACTGCACCTGCCGCCAATCAATTCCAGGAGCTAATGTACGAATAAATTATAAATAAATGTTATAGCTCGGTTGTAATTTCATGCAGATACCTTGTGTCAAATCCATAAACAACAAACACAAGTGGCTAGCAATGTCAAATACACAAAAGCAATGTTAGCATTTGACTTTGACCTAAAGTATGCAGAGTGTTCAGCGGTTGTTGGTTGTCATTTTACTTAACCTTACACACAAGTAAGCCAATAATAATAATTAAAAAAAACAACTTACCTGGTATTTTACACCAAAAGAAAAGCCACATGAAATTCTCGTTCCTTGCACATGCACTCTTCCACGCTATGTGAAAGATTTGTAATTTCATGAGAAATGGCAGTGGGCGTGGCTTTGATTAATTACGCCAATAGAATTTAATCTTATTTTTTGCTCCTACTCTATTGGCTGCAGGTAATCATTATAATCCAAACTGATTAAAAAGGACTATTTTAGAGGAAAATTATGATATCGCTGGAAAAATTACTCTCCAGAGTTTGCTGTGTAGCATGCAGATCAGTGACCCCAAGCTGCAGCGGCTGCAATGAGCCTTGATGCATGGGGGCCCACCCCGGGCACTGCCACCTCAGCCGGGGGGTACGAATCTTCATCCGGGCCACTACCAACCTCAGTGGTGGAAAGTAGTGGAATAAGCGGAGGAAGCGCATTGTCCCTAGGAACACAAGATGGATGGGCCTCGGCACCGGACTCTGAAACTGATGATGGCTCCTCCACTTCTAGTGCGAAGGCAAACTCGTCAGACTGCAGGAAATCATCGAGGAAGGCAGGAATCTTTCCCCTCAGATGGGGCTTTGCCGCAGCTATCGATGAGCCCACCTCCATGCTTCATCCCTCCATACTGCATTCTCCCATCCTTCCATCCTCAGGCAGAAGGTGTGACATTGCTCAATATCCTGGATGAGAGCTGACATCTCCAATCTTCTCAGGCATGGGGCTTGGGGAAGAGGAGAGAGGAGAGGCAATTGAGGGTGAGGATATAGAACGGCAGCAGAGAAAACAGCAGATATAGGTGGGGTGAATTCAGCAGCCCTCCCATCAGGAGAAAAGCAAGACTTCTCATTAATGGAAATAAAAAAATTGAGAATACGGTACTTGCCTTGTCTCCAGCTCTGCTGCCGCTGATGCACTAGATGACTTTCTCCGGGTGGCTGCGAAGATGGGCTGGCGGAGGATTATGGCCATCTGAGCTGGAGCTGTGCTGGGGTGCTGGGAGGAGTGGCGCTGATGCTCCTTCCGTGTATCCACAGCGGTCCCAGATGGAGAGACGGAATGAGTGGCACAGTAGATGGGCAGGTCCCGTACCCATGGAAACACCTCCAGACGTGGAGTATGCGCAATCTCCCATGCTGCAGCTTTCCATTATCGACACTCTTCCTCTAGGTTGTAAGAGCTGCATGCCATAGCCACAAGGTCCTGCAGGTGGATCATGGAATTAAATTGATCTTCTGTCGGCAGCACGCAGTAGGCCATAATGAGCAAACCTAGGGGTCCACTGGGTCCTCACTGGTGACATCCTTCTGTCACAGATGAGCCCCTTCAGGGGAGGAACAAAGGACCCAAATGCTGGACTCGGGTTTGCAGTTTTTAATCAAAATTCAAAATAATTCATGACAGGGAACTGGAACAAAACTCACAAGTCTTGGCAGAATACAGGCAGGGAAAAAATAGACCGAAGCGTGTGGTCCACGCCAGCACAACATAGGAGGAAATCGCATGGGGCGGCATCCCTTAAATAGGAAAAATACTTAATCAAACAACAAACAGCTGTGGAAGATTAGGAACCAACTATACACGAACCAAGCTAGGAGAAAACAGAAGTAAACAAAGAACACTGTCAAAATAAAAGCAAACCAAACACAGGAGATCATGCCAGGAAAAATCACAGTGATGACAACTCGGGATAATAACAATAAAGAAAAGCACAAGAATAAACTTAAAGGGGGACGGCAGTGGCTCAGGAGGTAGAGCAGGTCGTCCAATAACCACATGGTTGGCGGTTCGAATCCCGCTCTCCCCAGATATCCTGCCGTTGTGTCCCTGGGCAAGACACTTCACCCCCAATTGCTCGTGGTGGGTCTGGAAGCACCATGTTAGGCAGCATGCCACTATCAGTGTGTGAATGTGTGTGTGTGTGAATGGGTGGATAGCAGGATCTGTAAAGCGCTTTGGTCATCAAGAGATGACAATAAAAGTGCTATATAAGTGAATACCATTTACCCTTTTAACTGTCCACATTTCATGGATGGGTCACGTGCCCCCAGTGGCACAGCGCAGCAACTGCGCCTGTCAACTCTCTGGCTGTACTCTGACATCTCCAGCTCTCCTGAGGATTTGTACTGAGCTGTACTGATCTGACAGTTCAGAAGGTGGCAGACACGCGTCGGAGGAATCATTGCTGACATGGAATACAGCAAAGAAGAAGAAATCCTCATTATTATTCTTCCTTTTTTCTGCCATGAGCTCACAAGACCAAGATGGCCACCACCACAATCATCTGGATCCTCACAGAAACTGCATCATACAGGAAAATAGCCATGTAATACAAACGAAATTCACGTGGGATAATCATAAGTTTGTGGATGTAGTAGAGAGCGTAAATGACTGACCAAATGCAAAACAACGATCACGACTGGCGAAAACAGACTGACCACACGAGCGAGCCCCCCCCTCCCCCCGCCCGCCACTGGTAACTGAGGTATTTATGTCTTTTTTTTTTTACATTTTATTGATTTTCTGGTTCATATACTTTGAAGATAAGATAAAAACATACCCCTGTAGACAAAACGGTGTCAAAAAAACAAACAAACCATACTTTGTGTAAATATGTCTGAAGTCCACTTTTGACTGAGTTATGCAATTTATATAGCTGCCGCAACATTATGCAAATTAGATGCATAAATTTATTCCTATCTGAAACTTTGGATCATATTCTACATCTTTCTAATTGACAGTAAGCCATTATCTCTTGCAGCTTTCAAGTTATAGCCTTGCAAATCTGAACTATTTTACTGACAAAAAATATTTACCGCTCTTGACCACTAGGGGTTATGTTTACCCTTTAGCTGTCACAGTCACCATACAGCGACTGAGACTGTTAAAGGGTATGAGCCAGATCCTCTGGGCAAGCTCAGACCTTGACAGTGCTCTATAAAGCTCCTTTTGGCAAAGTAAATCTTTTTGGCACAATAAGGGAAGCAGATTTCTGTTCTGCTTACCTAGCTGCTTGACAGGACGGGGGGGGGGGGGGACCGCACCACAAGAAAAAATATCTTGTGAGATGAAAAACAAGCATTGTCTTGATTTAAGACATTTGATTTCACCGAGACTTTATTTGTTGCTTTTCTGCTTTCCATTCATTGTGTATGTGAAACGCAATGCCAAGCATTTGGCTCCGGTGTGGTGAGATTTGGGCTATGTTATGTTGAGTTGCCCATACTTCTAATTTGCATTAAGTTGAAATTTACCTTGATGCAAATGAGGTCTGGGCACCCGGCATACGTCAGCTGCAACGAGCTGGTGCTCAACTTTCAAAACAGCAGCTTTTGGTGTCAGATAATGATGGATTAATTTACCGTTACATATTTGTTCAGGTCAAATTTGACCCGTTTGACATCTGACAGCAATAAAAATACCCTAAACAGCATTCTTTTATCCTGAAATTTGATGACTTTTCCTAAAGTAACCCAAAAAACACAACAATTTAAATATTTTTAAAATTGTATGCTTTTGTAAAGGTGCTATACATTTTTGTACACTGAAGCTGTTTCGGGTCAAATTTGATCTGTATCTACTGAGGATTTTAGATCTGCCAGTTTGGTACAAATCAAGGAAAATGGTGGTCTTAAGGAATCTTGAAATTGTGAAACTGTACTGGCCATTTTTGTGTGTATTTTTGTGTATTGGGACAGTGGTGACAGAGTTCAAGGGGGATCTTGACACTGTAATGAGAACTGTCTGTGTTCCCACCACATTTGCCAAGGTTATGGTAGAGACACTGCGGCAGCACAGCAACTCACCCTTGGCTGGAGGATCCTGGGTTCGATCCCAGCCCCCGACCAACAGTGATCTGTGTAGAGTTTGCATGTTCTCCACGTGTCTGGGTGGGTTTACTCCGGGATTTCTCCGGTTTCCTCCCACATGCCAAAAACATGCAAGTTAGGTTAATTGGCATCAAAACTGGGGATTCTAAATTGTCCTTAGGTATGACTGTGAGAGTGAATGGTTGTCTGTCTCTCAGTGTTGGCCTTGCGATGGACTGGCGATCTGTCCAGAGTTTACCCTGACTCTCGCCCAAAGATGCTGGGATAGGCTCCAGCCCCCCCGTGACCCGAAAAGGATTAAGCGGAAGAAGATGAATGAATGAATGGCAGAGACAGACATCTGCTGGTCTTTGAATATGAATGGGAGAATCTCAAAATAGTGAAATAGTAAAACAGCATAAAAGTGATAATATGCGGTGTACATAAGAAACAGAAGTCATCCAGAGGTCAGAGAGTGTCTTGACACAGACACAAGCTCTACACCTGCAAACAAGTACCAGCAATATAATAAAACTGGAGGTGATCCTTTTTGGAGGAGCTTGGAAGGGCCCTTGTGACTCCTTGTATGCAAAAGCGACACCACCTTCCCCACACAGCAGCTTCAGGGCAGTGGAGTGATCTGAGGGATAGAGACCTGTACTTATAAAGCATTTTTCTAACAACAAAGACCACTCAAAGCGCTTCACTAGTATAGCTATGCTAACCCTCTATTCTAAGGGTCTGTCAGATACATAGGGACAATTTAGAATCACCAATTAACCGAACATGCGTGACATGGGAGGAAACCGGAGGCCCAGGAGTAAAACAGCAAAGCACAGGGAGAACATGCAAACTCCACACAGAAAGGCTCCCACTCCTGCCTGCCAGGGGATTTGAACCTGGAACCTTCTAGCAGTGAGGCAACAGTGCTAAACACTGTAACATTGTGCTGTTCAAAGGGAACCTGGAGCTGATCAAAAAGTCACAAAAAGCCAACACAAGGGGATAGATGAGAAAGAGATGCAACTTCTGCCTTACAAAGGGCTGCAAAATAAGGCAAATTTGCTGCAGATGTGTGAAATGGGCAAGTTCCCATACACTAAGTTCCCTACTACTGCTTTGAATGCAGATACTAGTTTGAAATAAGCATTTTATTTTAATGTTTTGTGTTCTAAGTGGTAAATGTTGAATTAATACTGACAGTTACAATTTATTATGACTAGTGCATGCCCATAGAAAGCAAGTATTCTTGTTTGAAACAGGTAGGACAATTAGGCTTTACTGGCCCAAATGTAGGCTGTGCTTTAAAGTGGGCCAGAGAGGCTGGGAAGGTCACACCCACGAACATGTGATATTTTACAGCTCCACTTGTCTACTCTAAGGAAAAGCAGGACTTAACAGAGTGTTGTGTATAATATGAGAGATATGAGGTAAAATATAATGCCAACTACAGAGGACAAAATTAATTGGTTTTAGGAACTTAGGCAAATACATGTATCTAGTAAGCCCGGTAAAGTGGTGGATGGCAGTGTGACCAGGTTGACACTGCAAGAAGTGGAGTTTAATTATTTGAGGACTTATGAAATATTAAGAAACTGTAAATTCAAGTAATTACAAGGTTTTGGAAAGACTTTGTAATCCATACAATTTCATGGAATTTGCAGAATAAGTCAGGAAGCCCTAACATAAACATTAATGCAAATGCAAAATATAATGCAGAGATTTACAGATATAGGGTTCATTTAACAACATTATTACAATGGCAATATAAAATATAAATAGAAGTCATGAAAATAAATACTTGAAAAGAAGTGCTTGTAAAATGATAATAAAATAGAAAGAGCAAATAAAAATTAAAAAAAGGCTTTTTTCAATTATAATAAAAATGATGAATGCAAAATTAAAACGGCAATGCAGCGGGTACAAGATGATCAGGCAAAATGAATTAGGAGAAACAGGGCGGTAAAACAAATAACAGTGAAAAAGCATCAATACCAAAGTATCGACTACCTTGTATCGAAGTATCGATACCTAGCGGTGCTGTGTGAAATAGTGCGTATGGCCCTGTGTGGAATGGTGAGGGCACTACATCAGAATAACAACAGCGGTAGAAGTGAAAACTTTTATTAATAATAATTAAATATTTTTTTTCTGAACACCTCCATACTCAGAGATGCACACTCTCGTACCCTCAGGAAAGCACGTTTAAAATCTGAGGCCAGTGTCAATACCAAAGTATCGAGCACCTGTATCAAAGTATCGATACCTAGTGGCCCCGTGTGGAATGGTGTGGGCACTACATCAGAATAATAACAAAAGCGGTAGAAGTGAAAACTTTTATTAAAAATAATTACATATTTTATCTGAACACCTCCATACTCAGGGATGCACACCCTCGTACCCTCAGGAAAGCACGTTTAAAATCTGAGGCCAGTCTGACAAACGGTTCAGACAGACAGACAGACACACACACACACACACAGATTTGCTGCATTTATAGGTAGATACAGCAGTGACCACAGCCTTTAATAGCTGCAGTGGTTATACAGTGGTGTGAAAAAGTGATTGCCACCTTCCTGATTTCTCATTTTTTTTGTATGTTTGTCACACTTAAATGTTTTAGATCAAACAAATTTAAATATTAGACAAAGATAGCACAAGTAAACACAAAATGCAGTTTTTAAATGAAGGTGTTTATTATTAAGGGTAAAAAAATCCAAACCTACATGGCCCTGTGTGCAAAACGTGATTACCCCATCCCCCTTAAAACATAAATAAACTGTGGTTTCTCACATCTTTGGAAAGCTGACTTCGATTTCTTCTAGCCACATCCAGATGTTTCACTGTCTCCCATTCTACCCACGTTTACCCAGTATGTCACATGCCACACTAGAGGAAATAAAACACTGGACTTATTCTACGCAAACACTAAGGAGGCGTACACCTCATCACAACTCCCCCCACTCGGGAGATCGGATCACAACTTGGTTCATCTCCTGCCGGTGTACAAACCCCGTCGGGACCGGACGGCATCAGCGCATAGCTCTTCAAGTCCTGTGCAAACAAGCTGTGTGGGCTTGTGGAGTACATCTTCAATCTGAGCCTGAAGCTGGGGAGGGTACCACAGCTGTGGAAAACATCTTGTGTGGTACCTGTACCAAAGACTTCCCACCCCAAAGATCTGAACAGCTACAGACAAGTGGCCCTGACGTCCCACATGTTGAAGACCCTGGAGACACTGCTCCTTGCTCACCTCCGCCCCCTTGTGGGACCAGCGATGGATCCACTCCAGTACGCCTACCAGCATGGCATTGGGGTGGAGGATGCGGTGATCTTCCTCCTTCACCGTTCTCTGTCCCACCTGGAGAAGCCTGGGAATGCGGTGAGGATCATGTTCTTTGACTTCTCCAGTGCTTTCAACACCATCCAACCAATGATCCTGAAGGACAAGCTGCTGTGCGCAGGGGTGGACCAGCACCTGTCATCATGGAGCCTGGACTACCTCACAAACCGGCCTCAGTTTGTGAGAACCCGGAACTGTGTGTCCGACACAATCATCGGTAGCACGGGAGCCCCTCAGGGAACGGTTTTGGCTCCCTTCCTGTTCACCCTTTATACTGCGGACTTCTCACACAACACAACACACTGCAATCTACAGAAGTTCTCTGATGACTCTGCGATCGTTGGCCTCATCTCCAATGGAGATTAAGCTGAGTACAGAGGGCTTATCCAGGACTTTGTGGACTGGTGCCATCGGAACTGCCTCCACATCAACGCGAGGAAAACTAAGGAGCTGGTGGTGGACTGCCACAGGCAAGGACAACCCCTCACAGCACCAGTAAATATACAGGGAACAGACATCGAGATGGTGACATCCTACAAGTACCTGGGTGTTCATCTGAACAATAAACTAGACTGGTCACACAATATCGACACACTCTACAAGAAGGGACAGTGCAGGCTGTTCCTACTGAGGAGACTCAGGTCTTTTGGTGTACAAGGGGCGCTACTGAAGTCATTCTATGGCACGGCGGTGGCATCAGCCATCACTTTTGGAGTGGTCTGCTGGGGCAGTGGCATTACAGCAGCCGATAGGAAGAGACTGAACAAACTGATCAAGAAAGCTAGCTCTGTCCTGGGGCAGCGCCTTGACCCAGTGGAGGAGAGGGGAGAGAGAAGGATGGTGGCTAAACTGTCATCTCTGCTGGAGTCCAAGTTCCACCCTATGCAGGTCATACTGAATGCACTGACGAGCTCATTTAGCAGCAGACTACATCATCCTAGGTGCACAACCGAGAGGTTTCGCAGGTCCTTCCTACCTACGGCTGTGAGACTGTACAACCTAAGCAGGGCTGCTCGCAGAGATAGCAAAAAAGACGTGACAACCTAATAGTATTGAATGCAAAAGACGCAATAGACTTACACAATGGTCCCCTCCGGTATACAACTAGGAAAATACCGGTCGCTATGGAGGGTGAGAATATGTATGTGTACATAATCATACCATGTAGGATAACTAAGTAGACGGTTGTGCTGTTTCATTCCATCTAGCTACAATGCCCCACACTGTGTGTGTTTATATATTTATATATTTATTCCATCTAGCAACAATGCTCCATGCTGTGTGTGTGTGTGTTTATATATTTACATATTTATTCCATCTAGCTACAATGCTCCGCATTGTGTGTGTTTATATATTTACATATTTATTCCATCTAGCTACAATGCTCCGCACTGTGTGTTTATATATTTATATATTTATTCCATCTAGCAACAATGCTCCACACTGTGTGTGTTTATATATATACATATTTATTCCAACTAGCTACAATGCTCCGCACTGTGTGTGTTTATATATCTACATATTTATTCCATCTAGCTACAATGCTCCGCACTGTGTGTTTATATATTCATATATTTATTCCATCTAGCTACAATGCTCCGCACTGTGTGTGTTTATATATTCACATATTCATTCCATCTAGCTACAATACTCCACACTGTGTGTTTATATACTCATATATTTATTCCATCTAGCTACAATGCTCCGCACTGTGTGTTTATATATTTATATATTCATTCCATCTAGCTACAATGCTCCACACTGTGTGTCTATATATACAGTATATATATATATATATATATATATATATATATATATATATATATATATATATATATATATATATATATATATATATATTTATATATATATATATATATTTATATTTATATGTACATATGTATACTCGATGCTCTTGTTTTTCTCTTGCCTTCTGATTGTTGCTCTGAGTGTTGCTATCCCTGTGCTGTAGCATTCCTGGAATTTCCCCATTGTGGGACTAATAAAGGCTTATCTTATCTTATCTGATTAATGCCATACTTGTTCTCAATCAAGAAACCACTACAACTACTAGGTGTGAGTGAATGTGTGCATGTGTGCAGCAATGCGTGGGTGTGTGTTGAGCTGAATGAGCACAGGTGTGGGTGAGTGTGTGCGTGTGTGTAGTGATTTGTGTATGTGTGTACATGAGTGTTGGTGTGTGGACCTGAGCAGGGAGAGGAACAGGCACTGGTGGATTGGAATCACCTGTCAGGAGCTGACAGGAGAGGGGGAAGTGGTTGACTGCAGACAGAAGGCACACAGGACCCACAGAAGCCTCCTGACATCTGCCAGTCACAAAATAAATAAACACAGAACCAAAGCTACAACAGAACACCCTAGACAATGAAATGCAATATGGAACTCAAAAGGTAACATAAAATACAGATAACTAAGGAACAGAAAAACGCCATGAAGCTGAGCATGGGAGAATCGTAAGCCCGGTTCATGACAGAGCCCCCCCTCTCAAGGGGTGGAATCCAGACACCCAGAGTACCATCAAAAGCAGGAAAAAAGTAAATACCTGCCCCCCAACCCCCCCAAGCAGGAAAAACAACCATCAACCCAGGGTGGAAGGAAGGAGGAAACAGGCCAAGAAGGAACAAAAAATAACCCCGCTCAGGGCCCACAACAGAAAAACACAACAATTCCCCCCCCCCCTCAAGTCCAGAGGCGTGGAGGCTCAGGAGGCCGCCCAGAGTCCCAAGCCCAGCAAACGGCCCGATGGATAGAGTCCAGTGGCCTGCCAAAGGAAATGTGCCGCCTGACCCACAGACTCAGTGCTTTGGGCAGCCGGTCAGCGCTGTTGAGCCACCAGGACCGGAGGGGTGAAGCAGGAGGTGGCTTACCCATTTGGGAGGCTCACTGGTGGGTGGATGGACCAGAGAAGGGGATCCCTGATGACATCTGGTGGTGGAGAGAATAGGACCATGACAGCATTTGGCAGGGAAGAGGAGAGTGGAACCATGAGGATGTCTGGCAGAGGAGGCGAGGGGACCATGACTGTGTCCGGCTGAGGAGACGAGGGGACAATGACAGCATCTGGCTGAGGAGATGAAAGGACGGCACCGTCGCTGGATCCATTAAGGTAAACGGTTGGACCCCCAGGGGTCCTGGTCTGGGACATGGTTGCCCCATGGTGGACCCCGTCTGGGCCATGGCTGCACCCACGGTGGACCCCGGCTGGGCCAACGAAACACCTGTGGTGGACCCCGGCACAGCCAATGAAGAACCCGTGGTGGACCCCGGCTGGGCCAATGAAGCACCCATGGTGGACCCCGGCCGGGCCAATGCTGCAGCCATGGAGAACCAGCCAACCCATGCGAGCACCAGACCCAGGAGGTGGTTTACCAAAGGGATGCCGGGAGGGGACGAGGAAGGAGAGTCCATGACAACCTTGACGGGGGGACCTGGACTCATGACATCATCGGGTGGTGAGACCGGATCCACAGAGACCCCTGGCAATGGTGGAACCTCTCCGGTGACCCTAGAAGAAGGCTCGGGAACAACAGGAGAAGAAAAGTGGTTAGGGTCACCGGCAGCGGCAGAACCCGATGAGGTGAGTTCAGATGAGCTGCACCTGACTCTCCCTCCCAAGAGTCAGACACGATCTCTCCAAAACTGACATGAGAAAAACAAGAGAGATAACTTGCTTGAGCTCGAGCTCCACCGCTGTCCAGAACTCCGTCGATCCTGGCAATGACGTCTCGGGCCCAGCCTCCAGGAGATCCAGCTCTGGCTCCCACTCTGCTGCGGTTGCTTCTACAGCAGGCATGATGGTAATAGCAGTCATCCGGCCCCAAAGCCAGATATCCTATGCTGGCGACTCCTTCGGTGTGGCAGCTGGGGGCTGGCTCTCCACCAACCCCAGAACAGGATTCCCCAGGGCCTCGGGCTCCTCCATCATCCTGCGGTTCTGCTCAGTGGCCATAGGACTCACAGGGAAAGGAGGAGAAGACAAGGGGAGAGCATATGAAAAATTCACAGCAGCAGCAGGTGGAGAGAACTCAGGGGACTGCTCTCCCTGAGCCTCCCCACCGGGAATCAGGCAAGGCACATTCTCATTAATGAAAGATGAATGGAGTGACACTTTCCTGTTCTCCCGGTTCATGTTGTTGCCTCCTGCTGGATGTTTGCACCGTGTGGTGGACTCCTCCACGACCTCTGGTTCCTCAGGTGTCTGGAGATCACCTCCTGAAACCAGTGGAGTTTTGGGGGAGACGGGAGAAACAGGTGGTGATGCAGGCACGGCAACAGATAATGGGGACTCAGTGGATTGTGACATCTGAGTCCCCTCATCAGGAATCAGGCAAGTCTTAGGTGAGAGAGTGAGAGAGTTTTAACTTGCTTGAATTCCTGGGCGGTTATGACATCCGCTGCTGTCCCAAGTTTATGCTCCATCTCCAGGAGAGCTGAAAGGAGTCCGTCTGCCGAACTCTTTCCCCCCGGTGAAGGAGGGGCTTCAGGCTGAGCCACGGCGGAGTCCCTCTGCCGCAGCCTCTGGGTTCGGCAGCAACGTGCGGAAGAAGGAGACGTTGTGTGGACGAGATGTTGTGGAGAAGAGGCTTCAGGGAAGGCTCGGTGACTGATTCCACCTCCAGCAACATGGGGGAAGCCTCCTCCGTTTTGAGAATCATTTCCGGAAGGAGCCACGGCTTCACCTCAAGGAGGGGATCTACTGTATTTCTGCCAAAACCACCTGTCTGTGTTCCTCCAGCTCCTCAGCTGACGGAATGGGCCAAGGTTCTGGCGAAGGCAGCAGAGCTATCGCGGGGGAGACTGATTGACTCTTGCAGCGCGAGTGCTTCCTCTTCGTATGGGATGGCTCTGGCATTGAAGCGGCTTCCCTGAGCTCCTCGCTCGCACATGGAAGGGAGAAACTGGACGCTAGGATGTTGGTGGCCTCCGCACAGCCCCACAGACTAGAACGCGTCTCCATCACCTGTACAGCGCTGTCTGGGCATTCACGGACTGCTTCGGGATAACCAGCGGCCTCGATCCACAAAAAACAGTCCTCCAGGACACACACCCCACGCAGCTCCGCTTCATCCAAGCAGGACATTATACTCCGGGACAGGTAGGCAGAAAAAGCACACAAAAAGATGAAAAATAACACACACACTACTCCTCTGCTGGGTTTTCATTCAGGTCGGTGCATTCTGTCATGATTCGCTGCCTCACCGAGTCAGCAGAGACAAGTAAAACCCAAATGCAGGAGGACGTGGTGTTTACTAAAATAAATGTCCAAACAATGAAACAAACCAACAACCTGGTGAGCGTGTTCAGTTACAGGAAATTGTCCCCAAACAAAATGGCACGGACAACGATACACAAATTAACCGTTTGAGTGTGTCTGTCGCTGAATTGTGACATAACCCCTAGTGGTCAAGAGTGGTAAATATTTTTGTCATTAAAATAGTTCAGATTTCCAATGCTATAACTTGAAAGTGGTAAGAGATAATGGCTTACTGTCGATTAGAAAGATGTAAAATATGATCCAAAGTTTCAGATAGGAATAAATTTATGCATCTAATTTGCATAATGTCACGGCAGCTCTTTAAATTCCAAAACTCAGTCAAAACTGGACATTGGACATATTTACACAAAGAATGGTTTGGTTTTTCGACACCGTTTTTTGTACAGGAGTACCTCATCATCTTATCTTCAAAGTATATGAACAAGAAATTAGTACAATATTAAAAAAACACAGAAATAAGTCACTTACCGGCAGCCAACGGGACTCGCTCGCTGCCGTGGTCACTGCGTTTTCACCTATCATGGTCGTTATTTTGTGTCCTGTCGGTCATTTATGCTCTCTATCACATCTACATAGTCTTATGATTATCCCACATAAAATTTGCTTGTATCCCGCGGCTACTTTCTGTGTACAAAGCCGTCTAAGTGACAGTGAGGGTGACCGATCACGGCCATATTAGCTTTCTGAGCTAAAAGAAGGGAATACAGGAAAAGGAAATAAGGAGTTCTTCCTCTTTGGTGTATTATGTGTCATCCATTGAGTTCTCCAATGCTTGTCTGCCACCTTCTGAAACTGACAGATCAGTACAAATGAGTACAAATCCTCAATGCAGCCAGCAATGTCAGAGTGAGATGACAGGCACAGCGCAGTGCCATGCCACTAGGGGCACGCAAATTCACACACTCAGAGGGTTAACCCAAACACTCCCATGCATAAATGGTGAGCGGGGGGAAAAAAGAAAAATAAACCCAGAACATTCTTGAAACAAAAGTGCAGACCGGAGCCGGGCAACCCAAGGCTCAACGGGCTTCACCAAGGTAGAGCAGGGAAAACACAGAGAAAAAAAAATAAGCACGGCTAACAACTGACAGGTATTGGTACTTACAGAGGTGAGACGCCAGAGCACAGGCTGCTCTGGCGGCGGGCTGACAATGCAATGCACCAACAATTCCCACATGCACAGACAGAGCTTAAATAATACCAGAAATAATACGCTGAGTGAAACCAGGTGTGAGTGAGTGTGTGCGTGTGTGCAGCAATGTGTGGATGTGTGTTGAGCTGAATGACCACAGGTGTGGGTGAGTGTGTGCATGTGTGTAGTGATGTGTGTACGTGTGTATGTGAGTGTTGGTGTGTGGACCTGAGCAGGGAGAGGAACAGGCATTAGTGGATTGGAATCACCTGTCAGGAGCTGACAGGAGAGGGGGGAGTGGCTGACCGCAGACAGGAGGCACACAGGAAACGCAAAAGCCTTCTGACTGCTGCCAGTCACAAAATAAATAAACACAGAACCAAAACTACAACAGAACAACCTAGACAATAAAATGCAATATGGAACTCAAAAGGTAACATAAAACACAGATAACTAAGGAACAGGAAAACGCCATGATGCCGAGCTTGGGAAAATCCCAAGCCCGGTTCATGACAAAAAGATCCTCAAAAGTTAGACATCATGCTGCAAATTTAGGAACACATGAGAAAGTAATTGAGGTCTCTCAGTGTGAAAAAGGTTATAAAGCTATTTCTAAAGCTTTGGGACTCCAGAGAACTGCAGTGAGAGCCATTGTCCACAAATGGCAAAAACATGGAACAGTGGTGAACCTTCCCAGGAGTTGACAGCAGACCAAAATTACCCAAGAGCGCAGCGACGACTCATCCAGGAGGTCACAAAAGACCCCACAATAACATTCAAAGAACTGCAGTTCTCACTTGCTTCAGTTAAGGTCAGTGTTCATGACTCCACCATAAGAAAGGGACTGGGCAAAAATGGCCTGCATGGCAGAGTTCCAAGACGAAAAATCACTGTTGAGCAAATAGAACATAAAGGCCCGTCTCAGTTTTGCCAGAAAACATCTTGATGATCCCCAAGACTTTTTGGGAAAATACTCTGTGGATGGACGAGACAAAAGTTGAACTTTTTGGAAGGTGTGTGTCCAATTACATCCTCCGTAAAAGTAACACCGCATTTCAGAAAAGGAGCATCATACCAACAGTTAAATATGGTGTTGACAGTGTGATGGTCTCGGGCAGTTTTGCTGCTTCAGGACCTGGAAGACTTGCCGTGGTAAATGGAACAATGAATTCTGCTGTCTACCAAAAAATCCTGAAGGAGAATGTCCAGCCATCTGTTCCTGACCTCAAGCTGAAGTGCACTTGGGCTCTTAAGCAGGACAATGACCCAAAACACACCAGCAAGTCCACCTCTGAAGGGCATAAGAAAAACAAAATGAAGACTTTGGAGTGGGCTAGTCAAAGTCCTGACCTGAATCCGAATGAGATGCTGTGGCATGACCTTAAAAAGGCGGTTTATGCTCGAAAACCCTCCAGTGTGGCTGAATCACAAAAATTTTGCAAAGATTAACAGGCCAAAATTCCTCCACAGTGCTGTAGAAGACTCATTGCCAGTGATCGCAAACGCTTGATTGCAGTTGTTGCTACTAAACGTGGCCCAAGCAGTTATTAGGTTTAGGGGGCAATCACTTTTTCACACAGGGCCATCTAGGTTTGGATTTTTTTCCATTAATAATAAACAGCTTCATTTAAAGACTGCATTTTGTGTTTACTTTTGTTATCTTTTTCTAATATTTAAATTTGTTTGATGATCTGAAACATTTAAGCATGACAAACACA
Organism: Pholidichthys leucotaenia; assembly: GCA_020510985.1. Taxonomy (NCBI): domain Eukaryota; kingdom Metazoa; phylum Chordata; class Actinopteri; order Cichliformes; family Pholidichthyidae; genus Pholidichthys; species Pholidichthys leucotaenia. The sequence continues at coordinate 333,492,757 of CM035839.1, read as the reverse complement.
CAAAAAAACGAGAAATCAGGAAGGGGGCAAATACTTTTATAACATTGTACATGGTTATATTATAAATTCCAACAGTTCCAGAATATTCATGCCATTTTCAAATTTCTATAAAATATTTGTAAATCATTATAGTGTTTATGTTTTTATGTCTTATATAAAACAGGGTATGGCACTGTTTGATAGTAATTATTTTTCCTCTCAAATTGAGTATTATAAAACTTTAAAAATGCACTCACCCTGCTGTCTGAAACACTTACGGATTAATCATGCAATTATTAATGTAAGATAGGATACTTAGACATTATGAATAGATCTGTAGTTCAAAATTTTGTATGGACTCTTAATATGAGGGAATTCTTGTTCTGGTCCATTTTGCCACCGCATAGAATATGAACAGCATGTCAGGGTTAACCACATCTACTATTTCTCACAAGAAGTGTTGTTAGAAACACTTTTAACTGGTTTGCTTTAAAAATGTGAGACTCATATGTCATTCTAGCGAATACGGAATAATCAGCTAAAAAGGGAGATTAAAGCTGTTATAATATATGAATATGTATATGGGGAAAGACACTAGAAAAAGGAAAACAGTTCTGAAACAGTTCAAAAAGTATTTGCTGCAGAATATAACTTCATTTTAAAGTTGCTCTGGTAGCAGGAGGAGTGTTATGCCACCTTCTATAAGAGAATAATGCCAAGAGATTGCTTGGCTCCCAACGCATGTCATTGTTCCAGCACAGGAAAGAGAAAAAAAACATAATAGTTACATCCAAGAAATCTCATAAATAGGATTCAGAATACAATTTTTGTTTGCACTTGTGCATGTGCTTTTGAGCACTGAAAATTCACAACAGATAATACAATATCAAATGTGCAACAAGTCTTCAGTGTATTATTATTATTATTGTTTTTATTATTATGTTATTTAGCTATTTTATTTAAACTTTGGAATATACAGCGGGGGAAATAAGTATTGAACACATCAACATTTTTCTCATTAAACATATTTCTGGTGGAGCCACTGACCTAAGATTTTCACCAGATATCAGTAACAACCAAAGGAATCCATACATACAAAGAAAAGGTCACGCCCTGAGCGTGGGGGATTCCACCGGGCTCAGGTTGTCTGCCTTTTTTTCATATTTGTGCTGTGTTGTCATTTTGAGTTGTCACTTATCCTATATTGTTTCTCAGTATGATTTATTTTCCCATTTACGTTCATTATAGTTTGTTTATCACATTTTTGAGGTTGCCATTCTCCATTTTCTGCCATATCATTATTTTTGTATTCTGTTGTGTTCTTTCTCTTGTGGTTGACAGCTGTCCATGGCTTCTGGGGGTTTTTCTCTGTGTGGGCGTGGCCCTTCCAGCTGTCAGCTCCGATGGCTCCCTCATTATTCCCAGCTGGTCCGAATTATGTGTCATTGCTTTTTCCTTCCCATTCAGATAACTCACACCGGTCATTAATTATGTAAAGGGTTTTTATCCCTATTTAAGGGGAATTATTTTTATTTCCATTTGCCGCTGTCTTGGTTTGCATTCTCCTCATCTCCACCAGATCCCTGCCCTGCTCTGGTGTACAAAATCTGTAAGTTTTCTCCCTCGTTTGTTTATTGTATTTATAGCACTGTGTTGAACTTTATGTTTGTTGGTTCTTTTCAATAAATGGCCAAAACTCACAGTTCAGCACGTGGGTCTCATCTCCCTGCCCCGAAGGGAATTCATGACAGAAGACAGCGGCCAGTAGAGACCCAGCTGCTGTGAGTTTGGTGATTTTTTGGCCGTTTCGTTCACCTCAGTGGCAGCGAAAGCTTGTTGCTGCCTCTATTTGTTCTCACTGGGTTTATTTTACACCAAGAATTACCATGTCTGTTACCCCAGAAGTGTCCACCATTAGACTGGATGAAGAGGAGCAATGGTCTGTGTGTGTCCTGGAAGATATTCTGTCACAGCCTCAAGCCTCCTGTACTCTCGAGGCAGCCTGAGAGTGTCTGGAGGGCACGGCGCACGTGCTTGAGGCATGCCCCAGCCTCTGGGATCACCCAGAGCTCACAAACCTACTCCTCTCCATATTTCTTCCCCAATCTATGAGTGATGAGCTGGGGAAGTCAGCTCCGATGCCCGCATCAATGAAGAGCAAGCGCTCACGCAAACAGAAGCCTCCAGCCTCTCACCGTTCTATGGCAGCAGCTCCGCCTCCTCCTCCCAAGCCTTGGCCTGCTTCATCGGCCGAGGAACTGGAGGAGCGCAGGCAGGTTATATTGGCAGAAACTGACCTCCTCCTGGAAGTTAAGCCATGGCTCCTCCTGGATTTGGCTCTGGAGCTGGAGGAGATTTCACTGAGGGACTCGAAGTTTGAGCCGATGCGCGAGCGTCCCCTGACTCCGGAGCCTCTCCCTCTATGCCTTGAACCTACATCTCTGCCTCCTGCTCCTCAGCGTCATTCTGGGAGATCCCACTGGAGGAATGCTCTCAATCGATAGTTTCTCCTATGCCGGGATGGAAGCCTCCCTCAGCAGTGCACCTTCCAAATTATTCTTCTTTGTCAGCCTTCTCCCTTTCTGCAACTGCTGTTCCTTGCTTCCCCTCGACGCCTCCTCCCACTGCTGTGAGCCAAGCTATTTTTTCTCCGGCTCCGCCCGAAACCATGTCAGCAGGGGCACCTCCTCCATATTCCTCAGAGGGGCCCATGTCCACTGATGTCACGAAGAGGGTCGATCTCCAGCCAGCTGCAGCAGTAAACATCATGCCCTGGGAATAGAAGCAAGTGACTTTTGCCTATGTTTGAAATATCTTGCCTTATTCCCGGTGGTTAGGCTCTGTCCTTGCAGCCCTGTAAACTCTCACCACCTGCTGTCGCTAATGACTTATCACCTGCTCTCTCCGTGTCTCCTCTTTTTCCCCTTGAGTGTACGCTGGACCCTGGATGGAGCCACCGGACGTTGGAGGAGCCTGTGGCCATGGAGGTCCTTGTTCCAGCCACACAGCCATGCGTGAACACCGAAACCAAGCCAACACCTGCACCGATGCAAGAGTGGCCCCGAGCTTCAGCTGAGCAGGATTCAGTGCCAGCAGGGGATCCACCTCCTGTCACCACCAGGGCAAGTCACCTGCGTAAGTCAATTTGCTGGGAGGCCCCAGGACTGAACTGACCACCATGCCTGCTGCAGGAGCCACCACAGCAGAGTCAGAGCTGGACCCCCAGAGAGTCGGGCCCGGATAACCACCACCTGAGTCGTCGGAGTCCAGGATAGCAGCGGAGCTTGAGATTGGGCAAGTGCACTCCTTTGTCTCTGTCTCTCTTTTGGAGAAATCTTGCCTGGTTCTAGGTAGAGAGAGTTAGGTGCAGCCATCAGTGTCACCTGAGCTCACCTCGCCGGGCTCCACTGCCACAGGTGACCCTGACCCTGTGTCTTTGCATCTCCTGTCCGAGTTTTTCCCCAGGGTCACCGAGGATATTCCACCTGTGCCAGATGTCTACGTGGGTCCAGGCTCGCCGCCTGAAATCATTTTCGGTCCAGCTCCTCCCGCTGAAGTCGTTGCAGGCGCTCCACCCCAGTCCGGGACCTTCGTAGGTGCTGCTTCCCCTCCGGCTGAGGTCTTCAAGGGTGCTGCTTCCCTTCCAGTGGAGCTCATCATGGGTGCTCCGTTCCAGGCCAGGGCCTCTGAGGGTGCAGCTCCACTCCAACCCGGGGCCTCCAAGGGTGCAGCTCCACTCCAGCCTGGGGCCTCCGAGGGTGCAGCTTCACTCCAGCCTGGAGCCACCGAGGGTGCAGCCTTGGTCTAGTCCAGGCCCACTGAGGGTGCAGCCTTGGCCCAGTCTGGGCCCACCAAGGGATGCAGCCTTTGCCCAGTCCGGGTCCAACGAGGGTGCAGCTATGTCCCAGTCCGAGACCACCATGGGTGCAGCGTCACTCCAGCCCGGATCCACCATGGGTGCAGCATCGCTCTAGCCCAGAGCCACCGCGGGTGTAACCTGGTCCCAATTTGGAACCACCGCAGGTGCAACCACGCCCCAGTCCGGTGCCACTGCGGGTGCTGCTATGTCCCATGTCCAGAACCACCACGGGTGTGGCTTCGCTCCAGCCCGGAGCCACCACAGATGCAGCTTTGCTCCAGCACAGAGCCACCACAGGTGCAGCCTTGCTCCAGTCCAGAGCCTCCGCGGGTGCAACTTTGTCCCAATCCGGGACCACCGAGGCTGCTGCTGGACAGTCCAAGGGTGTTTGTGGTTCCCCCTCCTGTGCCTTACGCCATCGTGGTTCCCTCTCCTTTGCCAGACACTATCGTGGTCCTCCCTCCTCTGCAAGACACTGTCATGGTCCTCCCCCCTCTGCCAGACACCATCGTGGTGCCCTGTCCTTGGCCTGACGTTGTCGGGGCTACAGTACCTATACTCCTCTTCCTTCTTCACGTCTGGTCATCCCGGTTGGGCGGCTGCCCCCTGGTTCACCCTCTCTATGGTGGTGGCTAAAGAACTCTGGCTGATTGCCTGATAGGCATTGTCGTTTGGTTGGGTGGTTCACATTCTCTGGCAGATCACCCAACTCATACCATCTTGCCATCTGACAGGCCTGGGACTTCAGCTGACCACCAGAACTGCCTTGTTCTTAGACCTAGGGGGCCTAGGTGCCAAGTTCAGTGTGGGTCCTGAGTGGGATTTTGTTTTTTGATGTTTTCCCTTTGTCTGAGCATTGCTGGGATGCTTCCTGAAAGCTTTTCTTGTTCCTTTTGGTTTGGTTTGGTCCCTCCATGCCTGGGTCCCCCTCCTCCCACCTAGGGTGTGGTTGTTTTCTTGTTGTGGTGGGATCTCTGTGAGGAGGCGTTCTTTCTTTTGATATTACCCTGGGTGTCTAGTACCCACCCTTTGAGGGGGGGGGGGGGGGCTCTGTCACACTCTGAGCATGGGGGGATTCCACCGGGCTATGGTTTTCTGCCTTTTTTCATATTTGGACTGTGCTGTCATTTTGAGTTGTCACTTATACTATATTGTTTCTCAATATGATTTATTTTCCAGTTTACATTTGTTATAATTTGTTTATTATATTTTTGAGGTTGCCTATCTCCATTTTCTGCCATATTGTTATGTTTGTATTCTGTTGTGTTCTTTCTCTTGGGGTTGACAGCTGTCCATGGCTTCTGGGGTTTTATCTCTACATGGGCGTGGCCCTTCCAGCTGTCAGCTCCGATGGCTCCCTCATTATTCCCAGCCGGTCCGCATTATGTATCATTGCTTTCTCCTTCCCGTTCAGATAACTCACATCGGTCATTAATTATGTAAAGGGTTTTTACCCTTATTTAAGGGGAGTTATTTTCATTTCCATTTGCTGCTGTCTTGGTTTGCATTCCCCTCGTCTCCACCAGAGCCCTGCCCTGCTCTGGTATGCAAAATATGTAAGTTTTCTCCTTTGTTTGTTTTTTGTGTTTATAGAACTGTGTTGAACTTTATGTTTGTTGGTTCTTTTCAATAAATTGCCCAAACTCACAGTTCAGTGCGAGGGTCTCATCTCTCTGCTCCAAAGGCCATTCATGACAGAAAACAAGGTAACTGTGTTCATAAAACAAGTCATAATTAATAAAGTGGAATGACGCAGGGAATAAATGTTGAACACATGATGAAAAAGAGGTACAAAAAAGGGATTAAAAAAAGGAAACCAGCTGAAATCCCTCAGAATATAGGAAGCCATCCCATTCCCTATCAGTTCAAATTAATTTCAGCTGGTTAAGTCCTGACTGATAGCCTTTTTAATGGTCTGTTTATATCATATTGTCACACCACAAAGAACACCTGATGGGTAGAATCAAAGAGCTCTCTCTAGACCTTCACAGCCTGATTGTTGCAAAACTTAATGATGTCATTGGTTAAGGACATATTTCTAAACTGATGAATGTTCCAGTGAGTACCGATGGTGCTATAATTCGGAAGTGAAAAGAACATTATTTTATCATAAACTGCCCAGGAGCTCCTCGCAAGATTTCTGACAGAGAAGTTATAAAAATTATGAGAAGAGTTGTCCAAGAGCCAAAGACCACTCGTGGAGAGCTCCAGAAAGACCAGGAGTTAGCAGGTACTGCTGTTTCAAAGAAAACAATAAGTAATGCACTCAACCATCATGGGCTCTATGCCTGCTATGCCTGCTCACCTTGCAAGATTCCATTGGTGAAGAAAAAGCATGCTGAAGCTCACTTAATGTTTCCTGCACAACATTTGGGCAAGCCAGTAAAATACAAGGAGAATATAGTCTGGTCAGATGAGACCAAAATTGAAGTTTTGGATGTCACAACACACGGCATGTTTGGAGGAGAAATGGCACTGCACATCCCATCATGGTGTGGTGGTGTTTTTCAGCACATGGTACAGGCAGACTTCATATAATTGAAGGAAAGATGAATGGACAAATATACAGAGACATCCTTGATAAGAACCTGTTGCCATCTGCCAAGATGCTGAAGATGAAATGAAGGTACACATTTCAGCATGGATCGTCACCTTATCATGATGGGGGGGGGGGGGGGGTTGCGTGCCCCAGTGATCCTAGGAGCTATGCTGTCCGAGGGAGTTTGCCTCTGATAGGGTCACCCAAGACAAACTGGTCCTGGGTGGAGGGCCAGACTAAGAACGATCCAACAGACTCTCATGATAAATACTAGATCAAGGATTCAGTGAACCCCGCCTGGTATGGGGTTACCGGGACCCCACCCTGGAGCCAGACCCGGGGGAGGGGCTTGATGGCTAGCGTCTGGTGGACGGGTTTCCACCCATGGGATCTGGCCGGGCTTAGCCCGAAGGAGTTACATGGGTCCGCCCTCCAGTGGGCTCACCACCTGCAGGAGGGATCATGGGAGTCTGGTCCTATGTGGATTAGGTGGCGGTCAAAGGCGGAGACCTTGGCGGACTGATCCCAAGCTTTCTAAACTGGCTTTTGGTACGTGGAATGTCACCTCTCTGGTGGGGAAGGAGCCTGAGCTGGTGCATGAGGTTGAGAGATACCAGCTAGATATACTGTAGTTGGCCTCACCTCAACACACAGCTCTGGTTCCAGAACCAGTCTCCTGTAAAGGGGCTGGAGCTTGGCCTTCTCTGGAGTTGCCCCGGGTGAGAGGCGATGAGCAGGGGTGGGTATTCTTGTATCCCCCCCACCTTGCTGCCGCTATACTGTATTGGAGTTTTCCCCGGTGGATGAAAGGGTTGCTTCCCTGTGCCTTTGGGGTGGGAAACGGGTCCTGACCATCGTTTGTGCCTATGCACCAAATGATGTTTCAGAGTACCCACCCTTTTTGGAGTCTGAGACTGGGGTGCTGGAGGGTGCTCCTCTTGGAGACTCCATTGTCCTACTGGGGGACTTCAATACGCACGTGGGCAGTGACAGTGAAACCTGGAAGGGGGTGGTTGGGAGGAACGGCCTGCCCGATCTGAACCCGAGTGGTGTTCAGTTATTGGACTTCTGTGCTAACCACAGTTTGTCCATAATGAACACCATACCATGTTCAAGCATAAGGGTGTCCATATGTGCACTTGGCACCAGGACACCCTAGGTCGCAGGTTGATGATCAATTTTGTTATCGTGTCATCAGACCTGCGACCATATATATTGGACACTCGGGTAAAGAGAGGTGCAGAGCTGTCAACTGATCACCACCCAGTGGTGAGTTGGATCCGATGGCAGGGAAGGATGCCATTCAGACCTGGTAGACCCAAACATATAGTGAGGGTGTGCTGGGAACGTCTGGCTGAGGCCCCTGTACGGGAGGTCTTCAACTCCCACCTCCGGAAGAACTTTAACCACATTCCGAGGGAGTCTGGAGACATGGAGTCTGAATGGGCCATGTTCTCCACCTTTATTGTTGAAGCGGTGGCCCAAAACTGCGGCCGCAAGGTCATTGGGGCATCTCATGGTGGAAACCCCCGAACCAAGTGGTGAACACCAGTGGTGAGGGGGGGCATTAAGCTGAAGAAGGAGTCCAATCAGGCTTGGTTGGCTTGTGGGACTCCCAAAGCAGCTGAGGTGTACCGGCAGGCCAAGAGGAGTGCAGCTCTGGTGGTTGCTGAAGCAAAAACCCGGGTATGGGAGGAGTTCGGTGAGGCCATGGAACAAGACTTTCGGTCGGCCTCGAAGAGATTCTGGCAAACTGTCCGGCGGCTCAGGAAGGGGAAGCAGCTCCCTGTCCACACTGTGTATGGTGTGGATGGGGCACTGTTGACTTCAACTGGGGATATCGTCTGGCGGTGGAAGGAATACTTTGAGGATCTCCTCAATCCCACTGATACGCCTTCCACAGAGGAAGCAGGGCTTGTGGATGAGGGGGACGACTCACCTATCACAGGGGCTGAGGTCGCCAAGGTGGTTAAAAATCTCCTTGGTGGCCGGGCTCCGGGGGTGGATGAGGTTCGCCCTGAGTACCTTAAGGCCCTGGATGTTGTAGGACTGTCATGGTTGACACGCCTCTGCAACATTGTGTGGAGGTCGGGGACAGTGCCTTTGGCATGGCAAACCGGGGTGGTGGTTCCTCTCTTTAAAAAAGGGGACCGGAAGGTGTGCTCTAACCTTAGAGGGATCATACTCTTCAGCCTCCCTGGGAAGGTCTATGCCAAGGTACTGGAGAGGAGAGTCCGGCCCCTGGTCGAACCTCGGATTCAGGAGGAGCAATGTGGTTTTCGTCCTGGCTGTGGTACATCGGACCAGCTCTTTACCCTCTGGAGAATTCTCAAGGGTTCGTGGGAGTTTGCCCAACCAGTTTATATGTGTTTTCTGGACATGGAGAAGGCATTCAACCGTGTCTCTCGTGTTTTTTTGTGGGGGGTGCTTCTGGAGTGCGGGGTATCAGGCTTGTTGTTATGAGCTATTTGGTCTCTGTACAACCATTGTGAGAGTTTGGTTCGTATTGCCAACACTCGGTCGGACTCATTCCCAGTGAGAGTTGGACTCCGCCAGGGCTGCGCTTTGTCACTGATCCTGTTCATATTTTCTATGGACAGGATTTCTAGGCGCAGCCAGGGAATGGAGGGTGTCATGCTTGGTGACCACAGGATCTCATCTCTGTTGTTTGCAGAAGATGTTGTCCTGTTGGCTTCATCCAGCAATGACCTACAGTTCTTGCTGGGACGGTTTGCCGCCAAGTGTGAAGCGGCTGGGATGAGAATCAGCACCTCCAAGTCCGAGTCCATGGTCCTCAGCCGGGAAAAAGGTAGATTGTCCTCTCCGGGTTGGGGACAGGCTCCTGCCCCAAGTGGAGGAGTTTAAGTATCTTGGGGTCTTATTCACGAGTGAGGGGAGAATGGAGTGAGAGATTGAATGATGGATCGGAGCAGCATCTGTAGTGATGCGGACGTTGTACCGGTCTGTTGTGGTGAAGAGGGAGCTGAGTTTTAAGGCAAAGCTGTCGATTTACCAGTCAATCTATGTTCCTACTCTCACCTATGGTCACAAGCTTTGGGTAATGACCAAAAGAACGAGATCACGGATACAAGCGGCTGAAATGAGTTTTCTCCGTGGGATTGCTGGACTCACCCTCAGAGATAGGGTGAGGAGCTCAGTCATCCGGGAGAGGCTCAGAGTAGAACCGCTTCTCCTCCACATTGAAAGGAGTCAGTTGAGGTGGTATGGGCATCTGATTAGGATGCCTCCTGGACGCCTCCCACTTGAGGTGTTTCGGGCACGTCCCACTGGGAGGAGACCTGGTATCCTCTCTGAAGAGCTGGAGCAGGTGGCTGGGGAGAGGGAAGTATGGTCTTCTCTGCTTGAACTGCTGCCTCCGTGACCCGGACCCCCGGAAAAGCGGTAGAAGATGGATGGATGGAACAAATTGAAGATCATAGTTCAGAGCAGAAACCCACTGAACCTTCAAGATTTGAAGACAGTTTGTGTGGAAAAATGGGCTAAAATCACTCCTGAGCAATGCCTGTGCCTAGATTCTCCATACAGTAGGCATCTGGAAGCTGTTATTACCAACAAAGGCTTTTCTACTAAATATTAAATGAATTTCACCAAATGTGTTCAATACTTATTCTCCATGTCACTCCACTTTATTAAATATACCTTGTTTTGTGAACACAGTTGCCTTGATTTCTTTGAATGTATAGATTACTTGGGTTGGTACAGAAATCTGGTGAAAATCTCAGGTAAATGGCTCCATCAGAAATATGTTTAATGAGAAAAAAGTTGATGTGTTCAATACTTATTTTCCCCGCTCTAAGTATTTAGGTATGAAGTGGATTTCCCTACTGCCACCCATATAATATGCCTATCATGTTTTTGATAGTCCACCTGGTCTTACAATTGGAGTGGTGTAAAAGAGGTAGAGCATCTGTAACACACCTGGGAGGTTGTGGGGCAACCTCCCAGCATGTAGCTTTCATTACTTGCCATAGCTGTGTGTCTTAGCTTCATAGAAACTAACATAAGTGCCTCCCTATGCATCACACATGGTGAGGGAAGGATTACTTAAAAGGCTTGTCTTGAAGGGTTCTTACTATCCATAAATCCTGGGTTTCTCTTATGACATTTTATGCATATAGTGTACATATACTGTATATGCAAACATTTTAATCTTTAGTTTGTGAAAACATGGGGGCAGAGTTATGAATGTGCTGCACCATCGCAAAACCCTGTTCTGGTGTTAAAAAAAAAAAAACTACTGTTGAGATTTACTAAAGCGCACAGGGCAAAATTAAGTGGTGGAAAGGCACGGACTATGTTATTTTTGCGCCTGGCCTCACTGCATATTGATTTTGGGGCGTTGTCATGTCAAAGCGCAAATTTGAGGGAGGAGGGTATTTATATGACTGATGCAAGGTGATTTACTAAGGTTTGCAGTTGTCAGTCTCCTGCTAAATGCGCCAGGATTTAACTCCTAAAAAATGTGTCTTAATTCATCTGCGCCTGACATGATAGTGATCGTTGTGCCGAGACGCTGGCGAGAACGGAGGGTGCATGACCGAAGAGACATAAGCTTCACTCTGCACGTGACTTCATTTGGCATGGCAGAAGAACAGATTATACAAATATCAACAGTCTCACAGAGATTGCTGTTATGCTGAACTGGACATCAGCCGGCAGGTTTTTTTTTTTTTTTTTTTTTATTTCATTTGTTTATACTGTTTATAATTTGCTTCCATAAAATAGGATATAGGAGCCCTTCCTACCTGCATTGGGCATACAGATGGTTTCAGCCGATAGTGACTTTTTTTCTCTTTTCTGCGGAGGTTCAGACTAGGACTCTGGAATTTTCCTCTCCTCTTCATCCATCAGCTCCCTTTCCCTCTTGAAGCAAAATCTTCCACATTGTCAATTTTCTTTGTTTGTTTTTTTCTCTATCCATATTTCTATATTTACAATATTTATTTTTGATGTGCATAAAACGGTACTTCAATTCCCTCTTCCCTCTATTGCTCTCTCCCAGTTCAGGATACACAATATAGGAGCAAAACATTAGTAAGATTATTAAAAAGAGCACATAGATCCATAGAAATGTCCACCAAAATTGCAACACCATAACTCAATAGCATTTATAAAAAGTTGTAAACTGGAAGACCTGTAGATTTTGATAAAACAACATTATTCACATAAAAAAAAACAAATAAAATAAAACAATCTCCATCAGACCGTCTTGATGGTTCTAGTGTTCATAAAATAAACAGGTTGATCAAATAATCAGTTTATTCATCAGTAGTCCTATTTTAAATTAGATACAAATACTTCATTTATACATATTAAAACAAGAGCCTACCATGTGAAATTAAAATCTAAATTTTGAAATATGACAAACAAACTATTTTAGTGGGATTTGCACTTAAACAAATGCTTAAAAAAGCTTCATATACTATGGTCCTCTGAACTGGCTGCGGCTGTGCTGATGACATGCTTCCTCAGGTGCACCTGTGTGCAATTTTGCAGTGCTCTTGGTGGATGGGTGGTCAATAATTGAAATGAAGTGTCTGCGTCTGTGTACATAATTTTACATGTTGTTAGTAGATCACTGGCAAAAATTGGCCACTCCCTGAGGTGCTCTGTCTAAATTACACACTTGCTAATTTGCGCTGCCGAAGTAAATTTGCCCCTTTCAGACAACCGGAACATTGAGGCGAAGCATTTTATGTGCACTTGGACATACATTGTATTTCCATTTAGATTTATTATTAAATGCTTTAAATTATTGTGCCTCCTAATGTTGCCCATACGATATGGTACAATAGACATAATATAAAGTTCAAATATATTTTTAAAACTCTATAATGCTTAAGTGTTCAATCCTAAAAGTAGAAGGTTATTCAAGATGTACTTTCCCTTTTATTTTAATTATACAGAACAAAAATAACTAGCAGCAGCAAAAAAACTTTCATTATTGTTATATACTGTATGTAACTAATGTAGGAAGAAAAATAGCCTCAAGTTTGGTTTTGTACTTTCAACCAACAATAATTCAAACCTAGGGTCTGAACATTTTAGGTTTTAAAATGCACAGGGAAGGCATGTTATACTTTTGAGGTTGTTTTAAAGAATGAGAATTCATCAGGACTCAAACTCAGGACTTTCATCATACTAGATTGATACCTCCACCCTCTAAACCACAGGACTCTTAATTCACTGTCCGACCCCTTCAACATAAATTGCTCCTTTGACAAGATGCAAAGGCTGATAAACACTGATAACGATGATTTGTGTAATGGCCAACAGATTAAAAAAAATTTAAATGTGCAACATTCAGATCAAAAAGGATTTATACCAGGGAGGCATAATTTTATTAACTATCACTGATTTTTTTTTAATTTCACATACTGTATATCCAAAATAGTTATTATTTTATGAGACAATCAGCATGCCTTTGACCAGTTTGATTGCCAGTGCATGATGCATGCTAAGTCTAGAGGAGTTTAGTTTTCGTCCCTCGCTTCATAAGCGGATAAAGATAATCCATTCACTTCCTCTTGCATCAGTTATTACCAATGATAACATCTCTCCTCCCTTTGAGATTCACAAATGAATTTGACAGGGCTACCAGCTCTCCACTTTTCTATTTGCAATTACAGTTGAGTAAATAGCTGCAAGCATTAGACAGAACAATCCCCAATAGTTACTGAAGGCCTGTTTCACTGCATCTCCCTTTATGCAGATACGTATACATTAATTGTTGCTAGCAATAATCAACAATTTTAGCTCTTTTTACAGTAAATTGACAAAAAAAAAATCCTCAAAAGTCTATACACAACACCCCATAATGACGACATGAAAAACGGTTTTGTTTTTTGTTTTTTTTTTTTGATATTTTGCAAATTTATTAAAAATTAAAAAAAACACTAAGAAATCACATATACATAAATATATTCACAGCCTTTGCTCAATACTTTGTTGATGCACCTTTGGCAGCAATTACAGCCTCAAGTCTTTTTGAATATGATGCCACAAGGTTGGCACACCTATCTTTGGGCAGTTTTGCCAGTTCCTCTTTGCAGCACCTCTCAAGCTCCATGAGGTTGGATGGGAAGTTGGTGCACAGCCATTGTCAGATCTCTCCAGAGATGTTCAATTGGATTCAAGTCTGGGCTCTGGCTGGGCCACTCAAGCACATTCACAGAGTTGCCCTGAAGCCACCCCTTTGATATTTTGGCTGTGTGTTTAGGGTCGTTGTCCTGCTGAAAGATGAACTGTCGCCCCAGTCTGAGGTCAAGAGCACTCTGGAGCAGGTTTTCATCCAGGATGTCCCTGTACATTGCTGCATTCATCCTTCTCTCTTTCCTGACTGGTATCACAGTTCCTGCCTCTGAAAAACATCTCCACAGCACGATGCTGTCACCACCATGCTTCTCTGTAGGATTGGTATTGGCCTGGTGATGAGCAGTGCCTGTTTTTTTCCAAACACGGCGCCTGGTATTCACGCCAAAATCTGTGTCTCATCAGACCAGAGAATTTTGTTTCTCATGGTCTGAGAGTCCATCAGGTGCCTTTTGGCAAACTCCAGGTGAGCTGACATGTGCTTTTTACTAAAAGAGTGGCTTCTGTCTGGCCACTCTACCATACAGGTCTGATTGGTGGATTGCTGCAGAGATGGTTGTCCTTCTGAAAGGTTGTCCTCTCTCCACAGAGGCATGCTGGAGCTCTGACAGAGTGACCAGAGTTCTTGGTCACCTCCTGATTTAGGCCCTTGTCACATGATTGCTCAGTTTAGACGGCCAGCCAGCTGTAGGAAGAGTCCTGGTGGCTCCAAACTTCTTCCATTTATGGATGATGGAGGCCACTGTGTTCATTGGGACCTTCAAAGCAGCAGAAATTTGTTTGTATCCTCCCCACATTTGTGCCTCCAGACAATCCTGTCTCGGAGGTCTCCAGACAATTCCTTTGACTTCATGCTTGGTTTGTGCTCTGACATGCACTGACAACTGTGGGACCTTATATAGACAGGTGTGTGCCTTTCCCAAGTCATGTCCAACCAACTGAATTTACCACATGTGGACTCCAGTTAAGCTGTAGAAACATCTCAAGGATGATCAGTGGAAACAGGATGCACCTGAGCTTAATTTTGAGCTTCATGGCAAAGGCTGTAAATACTTATGTACATGTGATTTTTTTAGTTTTGTTTAGTTTGTTTTTTTTAATTGCAAAAATCTAAAAAACAAAACAAAAAAAAACCTCTTTTCATGTTGTCATTATTCGGTATTGTGTGTAGAATTTTGATGAAAAAAAATATTTTTTATCAATTTTGGAATAAGACTGTAACATAACAAAATGTGGAAAAGGTGAGGCACTGTGAATACTTTCCGGATGCACTGAATATTAGGGATCAATTTCTACAATCCATTCCCTTCAAAATAGCATACAACAGCATATACTAAATAATTATTTATAAAATGTAGTAGACATATATCAAGCAGGAGTCAGTTGGCTTCAAAGTGAGACTGCCACATCAGTAAATCTTCTAGAAGGAGGTCAAAAGGTGAAAGAGATCAATGCCATCAAATCAACCTAGCACATGAGGAAAGAAAGAGTGAGATGGAGAGATATACCATAGCGCATGATGGTAGTAGTTAAGGAGGAGAAGGTGGCAGGGTCACCATTAACCAAAGGGACAAGAATGCCAAAGGGGCCTTCTTTGATTAGCCCCAGCATCAGTCAATCACAGTTCAATGGAACTTTGTGAGGGAGTGACAGTGAGTGGTTTATGTAGGGAAAAAGTAAGGGATGTGCGGTTTATACAAAAGTATTTGTGTGGTTAATATAAGACAATTGATTCACCCAAAGACAAGGAAAGTGTCATGAATGGCCCCTCCGGGGCAGAAAAACAGACCCACGCGCTAGACTACAGTAGTGACATTTAATAACAAAAAATCCAAAACAGTGCAGGAAATACAAAAATACAAGCAAAGGTAACTTACAAGGAAAGGCACTCCAGAGTAGCTCGTGGGAGTGTCTGGGAAGGAAGAAGGGCGCTCAGTTACAAAACCAAAAATAAACACAGAAACAGACAAAATAATCATAACAGACACAAAATACTCAGACATAAATTGAGAGTCTGAGCTCTGTGAGAACACTGAGCTCAGACTCGTGACAGAAAGTCAAAGAAGCCAAGGTGATAAAAATATACTGCAACATCACTTTCCCAAAAGGAAATACTTTAAATGATTTTCTGGTGATAAAATTGCATTGTCTATTTTTAAATATATTTTTGCCATATTCAGTTTTCTCCTAGAGGTAAAGGAAAATACCTTCTGCAATTTCAGCAGTTCTTTTGCTCTTCTAGCTATGTCATGATTTATACACAGACTGGATACAAATGCAGGATTCAACACACAGAGGCATAAGTGCAAGTAAATGAATGACTTTATTGTGTGACTTTGATGGATAGGTTGGACCTGCACTGTGGGATAGACTCCTGCAGGGAAGGAAAAGGTAAGTGGATGGTGAATCAGTACCTTAGGTATTATTTAAGTATGTGGGTAAGTATAGTTCCTTGTGAAGGTTACTTGGTAAATGCAGATCCAAGAAAGAGTCCTCCACGAGACGGGTAAAGCTGGATTCATGCTGCATTTTCTCTCTGGTCCTCTTTGGTCTGTGTCCACTTTGGATGAGGCCGGTGCTCACGCGGCTCTGTATATGCTTCACTTTTTTCATCTACCAGGCCAAGCGGATGACACATGCACACAACTGTTATTTTTAGTTTCACCCCAGCCCTATGGGTAGCGCAAATGTGCTAACATGCCAGTTTGTTCACCGGCTATAAATGCAAGATGGGCTGCACGGTGGCGCAGTGGTTTAGCACTGTGACAGCACAGTTTTACCCTCGGCTGGGGGTCGCGGGGATCATGAGATCGTGGGTTCGATCCCAGCCCCCGACCAACAGTGAGCTGTGTGGAGTTTGCATGTTCTCCCCGTGTTGCGTGGGTTTACTCCGGGATTTCTCCGGTTTCCTCCCGCATACCAAAAACATGTAGGTTTAGGACGCTCGCGCACGCAGCGACCAGCAGCCGGTGGCTTGTCACCAGACTGCAAACCAAATCTACCTACGGGTACAAATAAGTAACAAAAAAAGAAAAAAAAAAAAAAGAGTGACGCAAATTTTGTGTAGCAACAACAATGGCATTGTTTCAAGGAAAAGGAGAAATTTTTCAGTGCTCTTCTCTGCTCAAGGTGCTGCTGTTGCAAAATGATTCATGTAGGGACCACAGTGGAAATAAGTGGGGGCACTTTTTTGTGTCATCCCATTGTTTTTAATATATGTTGCATCTTTCATACAATGTTATTTCAAACGATGAATAACGTTCACTTATATAGTACTTTTTCTCATCTCTAGATGACCAAAGCGCTTTACAGATCCTGCTGTCCACCCATTCACAAACACATTCACACACTGATGGCGGTGGAGCCGCCATGCACCGGCGCTAGCCTGACCCACCAGGAGCAACTGGGGGTTCAGTGTCTTGCTGAAGGACACTTCAACATGCAGACTGCAGACAGAGGGGGAATTTAACCCCTGACCCTCCGATCAGTAGTTGGCCACACTACACCTGCGCCACAGCCGCCCCCAATAAAATCAATCAATCAATCAATTTATGTTTATGCTCGTCTTCCTCTTTCTCTTCCTCTTTGTCTTCTTCATCTACTTTGACTTTGTATGCTGTGTTGGTAGCACCACCTCATGAATGAGAGGTTCATTTTTGCACACGTGCAGGAAACGCGGTCAGGCCACGCGGTCAGAAAATTCGGGCTGCACGCGGACGTCCGCAGAAGGGCTCTGTTGATGTCCGCTGACTTGAGACGATGACGTCAGTTCTGTCACACAAGCCTTGTGGTCGAGTGGAGGCGGACAGTGGAGGTGCAGCATGAATCCATCTTTAGTGTGTGTATGTGTGTGGGGGGGCGAAGGTAGGATGGTGGTTAGAAATAAACTAGAATTTGAACTTCTTACTTAAGTTTCTCCTCTTTTCCTACCAAAGAAGAAGGGTGGGGGGTTCAGATGGGAATCCTGCTGGAGCCAAGAAGGGCAGGTCAACATTCTGGCAGACTGAGATGGATTCCTGGTAACAAGATAGCAAAGCATAAATAAACAAGAGAAAAGAAGAGAGAATTATATTTCCTAAGTTGAGAGCTGTAACCATGAGGAGATGGTTACAGGTGATGATCCCACACTGGCTGCTCCATGACTGGAGCTTACATAGCTGGGACCAGTAATTGCCACCATGTGTGAGCAGTCAACCAGCTGTAGCCACTCTCCCTCTTTGGCTGCTAATGACAGAGGCTGTGCAACAAACAAAGAGCGACAAAGAACAAGATGTTGTATGCTCACTTAGATCACTACAAGCTATTATAGCTCTCTGTTCTATCTCACTGATAACTTGATTAAAAACTACAACAGTTGAAACAATGTCCCCTGGATAATATGTGGAGAAATATGTGATAAACATTATGGGACCTATCATGTGAATCTTAAGTATGCCTTTGCACCACACTCCCTGTTACTCTTCCTGTTACATTTTGCATGTCCTAGTTAGTGAATTTGTGTAGTTTTCTTGTGGATTTAAAGTGAACTGTATTACTGTTGAAAGTTGCTATAGAATAAGACTTGGAATGATTACTTTCACTGAGTTAATTAGGACCTGAACCACTGACGCGAGTGGACGAGAGCCCTATTGTACCTGTTCGTATTTTTTTAGGGCCCAAGCCACTGACAAGGTCAGTGGCCGAGAACCCTATTGCATTTGTTAGTTTCTTTCTTTCTTTCTTTCTTTCTTTCTTCTCAATCTAAAATCTCATTTTTGGGGTACTCAGCATGTACAAAAACTCACCATTTTTTGCAGGGATCTCAAGAATGGAAAAAAAAATATTTTGGAGGAAATATGAATGACACCACAAAAATGGCTCTACAGAGCCACCTAACATGTGAAGTCTATGGGGAGTGACACATGCTTACATGCATGACACATGCTTAAAATCGGGTGAGATATTTATCAGGTCAAGACATGCAAAAAACTCCACAGACGTGATGGTCTACATTCAACAGGAAGTTGGCCATTTTGGCAGGAACTGGCAAAACCAGACTTCCACCTCGCGCATTTGATCGAACTCGTCCTAGGATTTTTGTCCGAGTGAGCTCATTTGTGGTGACAATCATCTATGCCCATGTGCCAATACAAGTTATTGAAAACTTTTCACGACACTCGACAGTTTGGCGGTAGGGTCGTGGCAAAGTTTGATGCCTTACCATGGTCATTCTAGGACCATTCTGACGGCAATAGCTTTTTTGCCATAACTGTTATGCATTGTCACATTTTAATCAAATTCAATATTATGGATATTAGTCCAATTCCAAACAGTTCTATAGAACAATATTCATAGAAATCTACAGCACCACCTATAGGAGGAAGAAAGTTTTGCAGCATTCCATTCGCACATTGCGAATGGAATGTTGGATTTACACCAAGATAAGTATGATGTATATGGGTATGCCTCCGAACAATTATAGCTATGAATATCCATGGGTAGCAATAGCACCATCTCTTGGAGACATGAAGGTTACACCAAAGATTTTCTTCAATGTCTCTAAAATGAATAGTCTGATTGGTACCATTTATGATTACAATCATCTATACCCATATGCCATCAAAAGTTCTTGAAAACTTCTCCATATGCCCCACTGTTTGGCAGAAGGGGCGTGGCCAAGTTTGCAGTATTGCCATCACCCTTCCAATGGCTTTCATTCTGGCATGTATTGACTGATTTCAACCAAATTTTGTGAGGTGAAGAGGTAGCCAATCCTGACAATTTCTATAATAAATAATGACACTTAAGGGCCTTTTCCACTAGCACACTTTAGCGCGACACGGGACGGCTCAGCACGCTTTGTACGCTTTTCCACAAGCCCCAACATGGTTTAACAGCCGTGATTCTCAGCCCCACTGAAGGGCAGGGTACAGCAGTGCTGAGCTGTGCCGTGTTGTGACGTTAACAGACTGGTCGCCGCTGATTGGTCAGGTCGTAACCGGCGCTGATTGGTCAGGTTGTAACCGCCCCTCTCCTCCTCCTCTTCTACCAAATCTTCACGACCTTCTCAATAAAGTTTTTGAAAAAAAAAAAAAGAATCTTCACGACCTACTCAGCACGCAACCACTGTTGGTGGTTCCTTTTCAGTGTATTGCTGTGCTATTTTTCATTTATTCTCTATCAAAAATGGCTTCGCGTAATAAGGGTGTTCCATGGAGCAGTAAGGAGCTGCAGTGTCTGCTCACTGCATTGTCAGACGAACGTATTCAGCGCGAGTTAGACGGAGCCGCCCGGAATGAAAAAATATACCGGGAGGTCTCGACATCGGAGTCCTTTAACGGTGAGTTTTAATTTTTTTTTATTGTGCGTTTTTTCGCAAATATATTCGGTAAGACGCTCAGTTTATTTATGCAATAAAAAAGCTGTTCATTTGTGGATGGATCGCTGCTTCATTGCAGCACAATGCGGACTAAAGCTTTTATTGTAATTATTCATGTGAACAATACGCTGAAATAAGCTTATGTATTCTTGTTAAAAACTATTGTCTTTTCTGTATATATTTTGTGCTGTATTTTATTGTGTGCATTTTCCTTGTAGAATCATCCCACGCGTCCACCGCGACAGCCCGTCCGGATTATTCAACCGAGCCATCCTGACCCTCAGCTGGCAGAGACGGATTAATTCTACCGAGCCTCAGCACTCAGTGGTCGGCGTGTATAAAATGTCGATTAACCTTCATGTTGTGTTGCAAAGTTTTTTTTTATTTTAATATTTTGTATATAATAAAATGGAATTGTTTTGGAAAGTGTGGTTTGTCTGTTATAACACTGAATTATAAAACAGTATAATTACATAGAAATTCCATTGCCTAGTCTGATCAAAATGATACTGAGGGTCAACCATTGTAAAGGTAATGTAATTTTTAACTAGACCAAAAAAGAAATCTTTTTGTACGCTTTCTGTTCTTTTTATTGAAATATCATAAAAAATTAGCACCAAGTCAAAGGTACAAGTATATGTAAATTGAATGTTCTATCGGCATTCCAAATTCAGAGATTTACAATACTTTAGAAGGAGTGTAGCATCATCTAAACGGAAAATAATAATACTGTTGTTCCAAACGTTGACCTGAAGGTGAAAAACATGAATTTTTTTAATTCAGTACATCCAAAATGCCCTAGGATGTGGTGTAGTCCAGTGTGCCACCGTCTCATTATTTAATACGAATAAAAACAAGTTTCAGCTCATTATTTCTAGGTCATTTGGCAGTTAATTCAAAACAAAAGTGACTTGTGTTGTTGCAGCTTAATTATGAGATAAAATTAATTGTGAGATAAAACCACAGAGCGTGCAAGGCAATAATCCTTGGATCCTCCATTTTTTGTCTGGTGTAAATAAGGACTCAGTCCGGTGCATAACATCACGGGAGTGTGGCCCCGCCTCGCTGAGAATCTGCTGCTGCCCTGCAACACTGTGCTAATGGAGACAGAAGCGTTCTGAGCTGTACTGAAGTGAATCGAGCTGTACCGAGGTGTGCTGGGCTAGTGGAAAACAGGCTTTAGCGACAGCGCCCCCCTACGGCCAATGTACAGGAAATTGCCATAATTTACATGTAGAATGTCTGATTGCTTCTTAACTTTATATATATGATTGTAGTCAGACCCAGAAAAAATTTTTTGTAATGATAACAAACATAGCTGTAGCGCACCCTAGGGAAAAAAAAAGAAACAGTGTTTTATAACTCAGGCATACTTTGTCCAAATTTAACCAAATTTTGTGTGGTGCATCAGTAGCCTACACTCAACCTTTGTACAATGAAAAATGACACACAGCTATAGCACCCCTTAGCAGAAAAGACAAAGCCTTATAACTCTGAAATACGTAGTCCAAATTCCACCAAGTTTTGCATGGTACATGGTTTACCAACACTGAACCTTTCTATAATGAAAAATTACACATAGCTCTAGCACCCCCGAGCAGAAAAACAATGCTTAATAACTCTAGCATACTTTGTCTGAAGTCAACCAAATTTGGGTGTTGAATAGGAAGCCAATGGTGAACATTTCCATAATATACAATGAGACGCAGCAGTAGCGCCTCCTACCACCAATGGACAGGAAGTTGTCATAACTCACACATACATCGTCTAAATGGACCCAAACATGATATACATGGTACTAGTACCACCCAGAAAAGAATTATATGACGATACCACATATTGTTATAGTTCCCCAGGTTAAAAAAAAAAACAAAAAAAAAAAACATTTATAGCAATGGTATAGCTTGTCTAAATTCAAACAAATTTCCTGGTGAAATTTTCACCAGATGTGGCCTTTAGGTTATGGATTAACATATTAGATTTTTGAGGTAATCTACGAGCTAATACAGTACCTCTGCCGAAGCGCTATCTTGCAATATACAGATCAACAGATGGACGGACTGATGATGGATGGTGGTATGGACGGATGGACGAGCAAGCCACTGACAACATTATTGGGCGAGAGCCCTATTGTATTTGTTACTATTTTTAGGGAACGAGCAACTGACAACGTCAGTGGACTGTAGTCCTATTATGATGTTAGTATTTCTTTCTTTCTTTCTTTCTTTTTCTTCTACATCTAAGTTCTCATTTTTGGGGTAGGGAATGTGCATGAAAACTCACCATTTTTTGCAGACCTCAAGACTGGCAATAAATGTAATATTATGGAGGAAATATGAATGACCCAACAAAAATGGCTCTACAGTGCCACGTGACATGTGAAGTCTAAGGGGAGTGGCACACGCTTACTTTCACATAGAAAGATGAAAATCGGATGAGGTGTTTATCATTTGAAGACATGCAAAAAACTTCATAGAAGTGATGGTCTACATGAAACATAAAGTCGGAAATTTTGGCAGGAAGTTACAGTGACCAGATTTCCACCTTGCACATTTGATCAAACTCGTCCTAGGGTTTTAGTCCGATTGAAAACATTTGTGGTGACAATCATCTATACTCATGTGCCATTTAAAGTTATTGAAAACTTTTCACGACACTCAACTGTTTGGCCGTAAGGGTGTGGCAAAGTTTGATACCTCGTCATGATCATTCTATTACTATTCTGATGGCATTAACTCTGTTATGCATTGTCGGATTTCAACCAAATTCAGTATTATGGATATTAGTCCAATTCCAAACTATCTATAGAACAATATTCATAGAAATCTACAGTGTCACCTATAGGAGGCAGAAAGTTTTGCATCAGAAAGTTTGCATCATATTGGGTTTTTTTAATGCCTTGCAAATTGAATGTTGGATTGGCACCAAGATAGGTTTGATATATATGGTTATGCCTCCGAACAGTTACAGCTATGAATATTCACGCATAGTAAGAGCAACCTCTCTTGGAGACATGAAGGTTACATCAAAGGTTTGCTTCAATATCTCTGAAATGGTGGCAATCATCTATAACTATCTGCCATCAAGAGCTGTTGAAAGCTTTTGCAAATGCTCGACGGTTTGGCAGAAAGGGCATGGCCAAGTTTGCAGTATCACCATCACCCTTCCAATATCTTTTACTCTGGCATGCAATGACTGATTTCAATCAAATTTTGTGTGGTGAATAGGTACCCAGTACTGATAAATTCTTTAAAAAGAATGACACACAGCGACACCGCCCCCTACCGCCAATGGACAGGAATTTGCCATAACTCACATGCCATACTCACGTGCCACTTGCTTGAAATTGCCTGAATTTTCTGAGATTTATCAGACCACCTGGTTGATCAAAACTGCACATCACCTTAGCATGGCGTCCCTGCTGTTGCCATTGACACACTCTCCTCGCCACTCAATCTGTGACCTCTTTGGAGGTGGTTGGGAACGACCTGGAGTCATGAAATCTAGAGCATAGGATGAGGTGACTGTCATATGTAGTCCTTTATGGGTGGGCAACACATAACTGACAGGGAAGTGTTGCCATGGTGACATGGCAAAGGTTGACTCCTGGCCATGGATCATCGGAAATTTGTAACTGTCAGATGTGTGCGTAAAACGCAGCGCACGTGGGAAAGGAAGCGAAAACCCAACACAGGAATAGTGCTGTTGGTGAATTTATTTGGCCCAACAGATGACAAGGGAATTGATTAGCTCCAACGGGGACACAGAGAAAAGCACAGGATATGATCAACTGTACTCTCCGGTTCATTGGAGTATGGAAGAGGAAGGAAGGCTGGCCCCACGCGCTCCCAGGCGGGGTTGGATAGCGGAGAGAAAGGGCTGAAATTATAAGGAAAGGAGCCCCCGGCAGAATGGGGGGCAACAGTACTTACAGTTAAGTGGATAATTGGCTCCAATGAGCACACAAAGAAAAACACAGGATAAACTCAGCTGTACTCCCTGGTTCATTGGGTAACTGAGGAAGAAGAAAGGCTGGCCCCACGCACTCCCAGGTGGGACTGGGAAGCTGAGAGAAAGGGCTGGAATAATAAGGAAAAGAGCCCCCGGCGGAACAGTGGGCAACGTACTTACAATTGGAGACTCAACAGAGTGGCCAACACTGGAGTGGGCATGACATCCAATGAACCGGTGAGTGACAGGAGAAATGACAGAGTATAAGTAACCGTATAAGTTACCGGTGTGCGTGAGTTCAGGCAGGTGTGCGTGTGCTGAGTGATGCGAGAATCTGTGAGTGTGTGCATGTGTGTGTACTGAATGATGCATGTGTGTGTGAGTGTGTGCATGTGTGTGTGTGTGAAATTGAGTGAGCATGCAAGAGGGAAATGGACAAATGATAATGGCAGTCAGCAGGTGGATGCCGGCAGAGAGGAGGAGGCGTGGTTGTAGACTGATAGGGAGCCCAGGACCTGGAGGCTCCTAAGACCTGCCAGCTGAGAATTAAGAAAACAATGATCAGGGAAAATACAGCCACAAATAATGGACGGGGTTGGAAACGTCCAACCCAGCCCATAACAGAGCCCCCCCCTGCCCCCCCAAGGGGTGGATGCCATACAGCCACCGTACCATAAAAAGAAAACAAAACATAAAGGAAAACCTCCCCCCCACCCCGAGAACGAGGTGGGGGGAAAGAGGTCAGGAGGGAATTAATGAACAGAAAAATAAATACTACCAAACAATACAAGAACACAAATTCACCCAACCCCAAACCAAAGACTATATACCCCCCCCCCCCGACCCAAGAGTCCCAAAGTTCAGGGGGCCGGCCAAAGTCCAAGGCCCAGCAGGCAGCCCGCAGAACTGCGTCAGGTGGCCTGCCAGAGAAAATTGGCTACCCGACCCAGAGACCCAGTCCTTCGGGCGGCCGACCCACATGGTTGAGCCACCAGGACCAGAGGGGTGGACAAGGCGGCGGCCTACCCACTGGAAGGCTAAGAGGTGGGTGGGCAGACAAGAGAAGGGGAACCCCTGCGGTAACTGGTGGCAGAGGGTGATGGGCCAAGGGGGTGCCTGGTAGAGGAGGGAAGGACATCCTGAATGCCTCTGGAAGGGGGAAGGGGACTTCGGTGTCCACAGGCTGGCCGGCTGCACCCTCGGTGGTCCCGGATTGGGACTGGAGCTCGACCGCACCCACGGTGAACCCAGGCTGGGCCATGGCTGTGCCTGCAGTGGTCCCCGCCTGGGACAAAGTTGCACCAGCAGTGGTCCCGGCCTGGGACCTCATTGCTCCCACGGTGGGCCCCGGCTGGGCCTGTGTTGCACCTGCGGTGGAACCCAGCTGGGCCACTGCTGTACCCAACGCTGCCTTAACTGTGGGCTAGCCAACCCATGTGAGCACCAAAGCCAGGAGGCGGCCAATCACAGGCACTCCAGGCTGGAGCTGTGCACCCAGCGATGCTGGAAGAAGACTCAGACAGAGAACAAAAGAGTCAGGGTCACCAGCAGCGGCGGAGCCCGGAGAGGCGAGCTCAGGTGCAGAGTGTGGCTGCATCTGGCTCCCCTCACCTAGAGCTAGGCAAAAATTCTCTAACATAAAAAGGATAAAGACAAAGGAGAGCACATGCCTTAGCTCTAGCTCCACCACCGTCCAGGACTGTGATGATCCGGCGATGTGCTCATAGGCTCGGCCTCCTGGAGGTTCAGCTTGGGCGCTGACTCTGCTACGGCAGCATCTGCAGCAGGTGTGATGGTAACTGTAGTCTCATTTGCCCCAGCTGCCGTGCTCCATGCAGGGAATTCCTCCGGCATGACGGCTGGGGTCTGGCTCACCATTGCTGCAGGGGAAGGATCCTCCTGGACCTCTGGCTCCTCCTGGTTCCGGCGGTCCAGCTCCGGCGCCAGCGTACTCTCGGGAAAAACAGGAGAGAGCACGGAGAGGGCTGGTAAGCAGTTCATTGCTGCAGCTGGTGGAGAGATCTCTGGGGACTGCACACCCAGTGACTCTCTACCAGGGACCAGGCAAGAAATTTCATCAGTTTTAGAAACAAAGAGGAGAAAAACTTACCTGTTCTCCTAGCTTGTGGTGTCTCCTGCTGCAACTAGCGAGGCAAAGTCCCTCACTGTGGCTGCAGTGGGTCTCGGCTCCTCCATCAGCTGCAGAGAAGCCTCCCAGATTAGCACTGAAAAGGAAGAGGTGGCTGCTGATCTCTCCTTCTCCAAGCGGCAATCTACTTCCACCAGCAACTCCAGTCCGTGTTTCTCCCAATCTCCCGTGGAAGAAGCGGGGCCGTCTTCGGACCATAGCTCAAGTTCCTCCTCCATAAGAAGGTCGATATCTGGTAGAATTGCCAAGCTGCGTTCCTCCAGACTTCCCTGGGTTTGAGCTGGGCTGGATCAGGAGAACTGTGGGAGGAGGAAGGCTTTATCCGTTGCAAGTGCCTCTTCCATGTCGGGGTCAGCTCCAACGCTGGAGATTCCCTCCCGGGCTCCTCATCACGCAGTGCGAAGATGAAGTGGAGTATGTCTGCCGACTCTGGAAAAAACAAGAGGTCTGGGCCCTCCTCCAACATCTCTGTTGCGGTGTCCTGAGGGGCACAAATGGCCTCGGGAGAACACTGCCCCTGTGTCCTAGCGAAAGTGTCCTTCAGACGGCCCAGTCCATGCAGCTCTGTGTTGCTCCAGAAGTCCATAATTAGCTCCGGCAACAGGTGGGTAGAAACACAGAAAGATGAAAAAACAACACACACAACACTTCCGTGGGTTTTCTAATTTGCCCGGTTCGTTTCTGTCATATGTGTGCGTAAAACGCAGCGCAAGTGGGAAAGGAAGTGAAAACCTAATGCAGGAATAGTGCTGTGTGTGAATTTATGTGGCTCAACAGATGACAAGGGAATTGATTAGCTCCAACGAGCACACAGAGAAAAACACAGGATATGATCAACTGTACTCTCCGGTTCATTGGATTATGGAAGAGGAAGGAAGGCTGGACCCACGCGCTCCCAGGCGGGACTGGGCAGCAGAGAGAAAGGGCTGAAATTATAAGGAAAGGAGCCTCTGGCGGAATGGTGGGCAACAGTACTTACAATTAAGGAGCAGATGGAGCTGCAGTTAACATGTGACATCGTGGAGGTGTTATTTCCTTGCTCAAGGAAGAGTTTGGAGAGCATGTTGTGGTGTCATGAGTGTAGTGTGTGTGTGATGCCGTACCTTCCCACAGGGTGACGTCAGGCAGGCACGGCCACTGGTATATATAATTCTGTGTTCTGACAATAAAGGGGTTCACTGTTCAGTTCAGCATGGCTCCTGTCTCGTATTACTCATACATAATATTTGGCGACGAGAATAATTATGGCAGTGTATGGGCTACCTCAACCCCTAGTGCCATTTCTGGAGTACACGGGAGAGCCGGTGATCCTGTAGCTGAAGTGGAGGGCCACGTTTGAGGATTACATTGGGGCACTGGGCCTAGGTGGACTTGACGGGAGAAGACAACGAGCGCTCTTGGCCCATCATCTTGGTGCGGAGGGCTGAAGATTTCTTGGTACGCTGGGGGAGACGGAGCGCTATGAGGATGCTGTCGAGTGGTTTGCCGATTTTTTCACCCGGCAGACGAGAACCACGACGCTTTGGGTGGTGGCAGTGTTGGTGCCAAATAAGGCTAAACTAGTTAGCTGGGAGAAGCTAATGGCACAGTCAGTGTCTATTGATGGGCTACCCAGGAAGCTAACTGCATGCCAAAAGAGGGCTTCAAGCTACCAGCTGGGCATCAAGGTTGGACCGGGGAAGTCCCCGGTCACTTTAGACAACAGGCTAGCCGCGAAGCGCAGGAAGGTGGAGCACCGGAGCGTTGATGAGTTTAACAGCGCGGTTTACAACGACAGCGGAAAGGGAGAGCAGCAGGAGTCATCCCCACAGCTTGAGGGTAGGCAGCAGAGCACCTGGGACGAGGGTGCTGAGAGCAGTGACGAGACGGCTGGGTCGGAGAGTGGAGCCGACGAGAGTGACGCTAGGAGCCCTGAGGGAGAGCAGCTTCAGCTGGACATGGAGTCGACGCAGCAGAGCACCTTGGACGAGGGTGCCGAAAGCAGCGATGAAACCCATGGGTCAGAGAGTCACGCTGACCACAGCAAAGCTGAGAGCCCTGGGAGAGAGCAGCTATGGCTGGGCATGGAGACGACACAACGGAGTGCCTGGAATGAGGGTGCTGAGAGCAGCGACGAAGTGCCTGGGTCGGACAGGGACCCCGACAAGAGTGGCGCTGAGAGCCCCTGGGGAGAGCAGCAGCAGCTGGACACGGAGGCAGCGCAGTGGAGCACCCTGGACTAGGGTACTAGGTGTTACAGTGAGGCGCTCGAGGCAGCGAACGACCCAACAAGCAGGCTTAGGTCTTTCCCGGAAAGTGGCCACAGGGGGCCGGAGTGTTTGGAGCCATGACGGTGGTGTTGAAGGTGGTCAGGAGTGGACTGATTGGCATGGCGGGACGGCGTGCCGGACAACAGCACTACGAGGCCAGAGAGGAGAAGCAGTTGATGACGAGAGGAGACATTTTTGCCGGGAAGGGTGGTTTAGATCCTTGGGGCAGACGGCGGCCAAGGGTGCACATGCAGTGGGGTTGCCCTGGGCCTCTGAGCCAGTTTTGTTTATGGCTGTCCAGGGACTGTGGAGTAACATAAAAATTTTAATGTAAATACATGTATATAGCCTGCTGGTGTGCATGAGAGTATGTATGTAGTGTGTTATGGGATTATTTTATGTATTTTATGAGACTTGGTCCAATTGTAGTTTTGTGCAAACGTGGTAGACCATTTTATTACAGTTTATTGTCCCACTGTTTTCTTAGTGCATGATTTGGGTCCTAAACTGGGGAGGGTCTTGATTGTGTATGTGGTTATGCATTTTGTAAGAGGGAGGGTAAGTATGGTGTCGTGAGTGTAGTGCGTGTGTGATGCCGTATCCGCCTACAGGGGGCACAGCCACTGGTGTAATAATTCTGTTTTCTGATAATAAAGGGGTTCGCTGTTCAGTTCAGCACAGCTCCTGTCTTGTATTACTCATAAATAACACATGTGATTCCCTTTCACTGCATGGCTCACAGGTACATTTAATTATTGCTTTATTTAAAAATGTGTATTTTAATGTAAGCACATACATACTTAAAAAAAAATCAAATCTCTTTTTATGCTTTCTTATTCATCTAGATTAGAACTGGCCATGTTGAGTGTCCAGAAGAAGGAGCCCATGATTGCAAAATTCTATGATCTCCTCCATCTGCTTTGGAAGACCTATCGCTTCAGTCCAAAATCTCAGAGAACTCCAGGAAGTTGGAAAAATGCTGGGAGTGACCATAAGTAATCCATCCAGCATCAAAGGTATTTCTGTGAACCACCTTCATATTTTATTGTATTTTAAAGTGTGCTGTATAAATTACATAAAAATCATTATTATTATTAAAGGGACATGCTGGGTTCTGCACACTGAGCATGGATTGCATGCACTACTCAAATCCTCTGCCCAGGAAGAACAGGAAGAGAGTGACCAGTATGCTGCGACCCTGCAACACATGAGCCACCTGGCTGCATTCTCTCCTTCTGCAAACATTAAAGAAAGGCTAAGAAGGTAATATATATAAAAAGAAATGCTCATTTTTGTTGCTCATTCTAAACCATGTTGTTTCAAGAAATGAAATGTGCTGGAATCTCTTAAATTATTTTAGATCAAGGGTGAGTTGGTGACAGCAAATTTCTGCACTTTCAGCCACTTTAGAATAGAATAGGCTTTATTGTCACTGTACAGTAGTACAATACAACAAAATTGTGGGTGCTCCACCAGGCTACTGCACAATAAAGTAAGGGAGGAGGATTGGATAAAACATGGTTACAAAGCACAGGATTAAACACACGACTGAAATAAAAATAAATGAAAATAAAAATGGCCCAGGATTATGGAACTATACACAGGATGGTAGTGGGTACGCAGATGGAACTATGTACATAAGAGTGCAGAGTGCAGACACACAATTGAAAACACAATTGTGTAAAATGGCCCAAGGATTATGGAAAATATACACAGTAGTGGTTGCACGGATGGGTCAATATACATGAAAGTGTATGGTTGATGTTTTTGTTGAGTTAGGGAGCCTAAGCCGAATCCTACAAGCAAATGATTTCATCCTACCAAAGGCACAGCTGAGCTAAAGAGGACAATGGCAGAACTGGGAAGGATGAAGCTGAGGCCTAAACCAGGAGGAATGTTAGAAGTTTCTAAGGATGCAGGCCAAGGAAGAGAGTGTAACCTTTCAGGTGTGATAAAATGGGAAATAAGATAAACATTTTGAAAACACATAATCACAGGGCTTATAATAAGAAAACATGGTTAGCCTGAAAAACATTCCCAAGGAAGCAATGTGTGCAACATATTGAATAAACAAATATTAACAGTATAAATATTGAATAAATTGTATTTGCAGTGTACCGCTCTATTTAATATATTAACCCATCTCACTGAAGGAGTACTACAATTTAAAACTGCTGACAATTTAAATCCCTGTCTTTCAGTTATTTGTATACTGATTTTGGTGTCAAGTTCCAGGGTCTGGAGCTGAAAGGGCAAGTCCCCTTAAGCAATAGTGGTCTCAGTAGTCAGCATGTGTCAGCAGCTGTTGACAGCGCACTAGAAGAGATGAGTTCATGCTTCAGCTGTGTGCTGGTCAGTCAGGAGAAGGTGTAGTCGACTGCTTCAGAATATTCAATCCTGATGCATGGCTAGAGTGTCTAGGTGAACTACAGGATTTTGGCAGGGCAGAAGTTCAGTCTCTTCTCCAACATTACAGTGAACTTCTCAGATTGAGTACACAGGGAAATGTAGTAAAATCTCATTTTTAGTATTGATTCAAATACAGAAGTATAATAAAGATCTGATGTTTTCAATTTTATTAACTCTATAACATGTTCAATTGAAGTTTCACAAATTTTGTATGTACAAATATTTCTTGACCTTATTTCCTCCCCCAGTTTATCTCCCTGTATCTCTGCCATCAAAGTGGTGGATGCCAGTGCGACCAGGTCCATGGGGAAGGGCAGCAGCTGAAGTTCCTCATCAAGACCACCTTCACACATAAGTCTTACCTTGGGCTCTGGCAGACACACCTCACAAAGGAGCCATATTGTTCACACTTAAAGGTATGAGGGCAGTATTAGAACATTCTTGATAATTTACTATCATGTCTACTCTCTTGAAAAAAAAAATAAAAGGTTTACTCATAGTTACTTTGATTTCAGAACTCCCTGCACTTGGCTGAAATCCTCCTGGTTCTGCTAATCTCTTCTGCTCAATGCGAGCGTGGAATCTCTGCTCAAAACAGGATTAAAAAAAACTCAACCCACAGCAGTCTTCATGTCTCCACAACAGAGGACTTGATTCGTGTAAGTACGGACAGCTGTTCTTTGGAGAAATTAAACCCCAGTGATGTAGCAGCACGATGGATGTCCTGTTCTAAGAGAGCCAGGAAGAAACTGTTAAAGAAGTACTCAGAGGACACACAAGCTCTGTGACTATACACTACACACACAGAGAGTATTTGCACTGTTTATTTGTATCTTAATATGTTTGTATGTTTATGTCCCTGAAATTGCAGGAATTTATAAAAAAAAAGGTTTTGAATATTTAATTCCATTTTATAGCTGTAAATTTCTGCATTATATTTTACATTTACGTTGATGTTTATGTTAGGGCTGCCTGACATATTCTGCAAATTCCATGAAATTGTATGGACTACAAAGTTTTTCCAAAACCTTGAAATTACTTGAATTTACAGCTTCTTAATATTTCACAAGTCTTTAAATAATTAAACTCCACTTCTTGCAGAGTCGAGCTGGTCACACTGTCATCCACTACTTTATCGGCAGAGATATAGGGAGATATATTGATTGGCTGATTAGATATTTGCCTAAGCTCCTAAAACCCGGCAATTCATCTTTGTCCTCTGTAGTTGGCATTATATTTTATCTCATATCTCTCATACTATACACAACACTCTTTTAATTCCTGCTCTTCCTTAGAGTAGACAAATGGAGCTGTAAAATCTCACATGTTCATGGGTGTGACCTTCCCAGCCTCTCTGGCCCACTTTAAAGCACAGCCTACATTTGGGCCTGTAAAGCCTAATTGGCCTACTTGTTTCAGACAGGAGTACTTGCTTTCTACGGGCATGCACTAGTTTCAATAATAAAAAATGACACATAGCGACAGCGCCCCCTACCACCAATGGACAGGAAGTTGTCATAACTCACACGTAGATTGTCCGAATGCCACAAAACCTCATGTATATGATTCTTGTCAGACCCAAAAACGATTTTTGTGATGATAGCAAACATAGCTATAGTGCATCCTAGGAAAAAAAAAACAAAGCCTTATAACTCAGGGATATTTTGGGTGGTGGATCGGTAGCCTACATTGAACCTTTGTATAATGAAAAATGACACAGCTATAACGCCCCCTAGCAGAAAAAACAAAGCCTTATAACTCTGAAAACTTAGTCCAAATTCAACCAAATTTTCCGTGGTGCATGGTTAACCAACATTGAACCTTTCTATAATGAACAATTACCCATAGCTCTAGCGCCTCCTAGCAAAAAAACAAGCTTAATAACTCTGGCATACTTCTTCCGAAGTCAAGCAAATTTTGTGTCTTGACTAGGCAGCCAATGGTGAAAATTTCTATAATATACAGGGAGACGCAGCAGTAGCACCCCCTACCACCAATGGACAGAAAGTTGTCATAACTCACACGTACAATGACCAAATGGACCCAAACTTGATATATACATGGTACTAGTACCACCCGGAACAGAGTTATATGACTATACCACATATACTATAGTGCATCCTAGGTAAAAGAAAAAAAACAACAACAAAAAACAAAAACAAAAAAACACATTTATAGCAATGGCATAGCTTGTCTAAATTCAAACACATTTACAAGTGAAATTTTCACCAGAAGTGGCCTTTAGGCTATGGATTAACATATTAGAATTTTGAGGTAATCCATGAGCTTATACAGTTCCTCTGCCGACGTGCTATGTTGCAATGTACAGATGGACAGATGGATGGACTGATAATGGATGGCAGTATGGACGGATGGATGGGTGAATGGACTGATGGACAAATGGATGGCGGATGGATAGGCGTATCTCATTACAGAAAGATGGACGAGCAAAGAGTGGGAGGGAGAGGGTTGGGGATGGAGGAATGAAGCCTGTGCAGACTTAAGAGCTCTGAGTGGCAAGGCCAAGGTCTAGCATGGACGCAAGGGCCCATTGATCGCTGCTCGCAGCTTTAATTAGGGCCCGAGCAACTGACATCAGTGGGCAAGAGCCCTATTGTAATTGTTAGTATTTTTTTTTTCTTCTCCTTTTAAAATCTCATTTTTGGGGTACCGGTAGTCACTGTGCACGAAAACTCACCAGTTTTTGCAAGGACCTCAAGATTGGCAAAAAATTTATAATTTTGGAGGAAATATGAATGACCCCACATAAATGGCTCTACAGCGCCACCTAACATGTGAAGTCTAAGGGGAGTGGAACACACTTACTTTCGCATAGAAAGATCAAAATGGTATGAGATGTTTATCATGTCGAGACATGCAAAAAATTCCATAGAAGTGATGGTCTACACCCAACAGGAAGTCAGCCATTTTAGCAGGAAGTGGTGGTGACGTGATTTCCACCTCACACATTTGATCAAACTCATCCTAGGATTTTAGCCCGGTTGAAAACATTTGTGGTGACAATCATCTATACCCATGTGCCATTAAAAGTTACTGAAAAGTTTTCATGACACTCGGCGGGCTGGCCGTAGGGGCGTAGCAAAGTTTGATGCCTTGCCATGATCATTCTATGATCATTCTGATGGCAATAACTCTGAAATGTATTGTCAGATTTCAACCAAATTCAATATTATGGATAGTAGTCCAATTCCAAACAATTCTAAAGAACATTATTCATAGAAATCTACAGCGTCACCTATAGGAAGCAGAAAGTTTTGTATCAGAAAGTTTGCATCATGTTGTTTTTTTAATACCTTGGGAATGGAGTGGTTGATTGGCAACAGCATAGGTCTGATGTATATGGGTATGCCTCCGAAAAATTACAGCTATGAATATTCATGAGTAGCAATAGCGCCCTCTCATGGAGACATGAAGGTTAGACGAAAAGTTTTCTTCAGTGTCTCTGAAATAAATAGTCTGACTCGTACCATTTATGGTGACAATCATATATACCCATGTGCCATCAAAAACTGTTGAAAACTTTTCCAAATGTACAACTGTTTAGTGGAAGGGGCGTGACCAAGTTAGCAGTATCGCCATCACCCTTCCAATGGCTTGTACTCTGGCATACCCTGACTGAATTCAACCAAATTTTGTGTGGTGAATAAGTAGCCAATACTGATAATTTCTATACTAAAAAATGAAGCATAGCAACAGCACCCCCTACTGCCAGTGGACAGGAAGTTGCCATAACTCAGATGTCATACTCAGGCGTCGCTTGCCAGAATGACGTGCAATTTTCTGAGATTTATCAGACTACTTGGTTGATCATAACTGCACATCATCTATAGCATGGCATCACTGCTGTTATCATGGACATGCCCCCCGCGCCATTCACTCTGTGATCTTGTTGGGAGGCTTGGAAAGGACTTGGAGTCACGAAAGTTGACACATAGGTCGAGGTGACTGTCATATGTAGTCCTATATGGATCTGCAACACATAACTGACAGGTAAGTGTTGCCATGTCAACATGGCGAAGGTTGACTCCTCGCCATGGAACATTGGAAAGTTGTAGCTTTGACAAAGTTTGTCTGATTTTCACCAGATTTTCTACAATGGATATTAGTCCTGCCCCACACACTCCTACATAAAAATGATTGACAATAGATATAGCGCCACCTACGACTCACACGAAGTACTGCGCCAGTTTACTTTATTATTCACGCAGCGCTTGCCGCGACAACAGGAAATTTTCTGAGCCAGCTAGGTATGATGGGTGTCGGGGTCGGCGGTTATGCAGGGGGCGAGGGCCCGCTTACAGTTTCTTGCAGCTTAATTTTTTTTTTTTCTTCTTCTCCATCTAAGAGCTCACTTTTGGGGTAGTCACCGTATACAAACACTCACCATTTTTTGCACGGACCTCAAGACTGGCAAAAAAATTTTATATTTTGGAGGAAATATGAATGACCCCAAAAAATGCCTCTACAGCGCCACCAGCACAGTGGTGCAGTGGTTAGCACTGTTGCCTAACAGCTAGAAGGTTTCAGGTTCAAATCCCCAGGCTGGCAGGGGTAGGAACCTTTCTGTATGGAATTTGCATGTTCTCCCTGTACTGCGTGGGTTTACTCTGGGGGCTCCGGTTTCCTCCAACAATCCAGCGACATGCATGTTAGGTTAATTGGTTGTTCTAAATTGTCCCTAGATATCTGTCTCCTATAGGCCCTTAGAATAGAGGGTTAGTACTAGTGAAGCACTTAGAGTGGTCTTTGAGACTAGAAAAGCGTTATGTAAGTACAGGTCCTTATCCCTAACATGTGAAGTCAACTGGAAATGGCCCATGCTTACTTTTGCGTAGAAAGATGAAAATCAAGTGAGGTTTTAACATGTCAAGACATGCAAAAAACTCCATAGAAGTGATGGTCTACACCCAACAGGAGGTCGGCCATTTTGGCAGGAATTGGCGGAGACCTGATTTCCACCTCCCGCATTTGATCGAACTCGTCCTAGGGATTTTGTCCGATGGAGCTCATTTGTGGTGACAATCATCTTTACCCATGTGCCATTACAAGTTATTGAAAACGTTTCTAAAAGCTTGACGGTTTGGGCGTAGAGGCATGGCAAAATTTAATGCCTCACCATGATCATTCTTTGACCATTCTGACGGCAATAACTCTTGCTTGCATTGTCGGATTTCAATCAAATTCAACATTATGGATATCAGTCCAATTCCAAACAGTACTTTCGAACAGCATTCATAGAAATCTGCAGCACCACCAGTAGGAGGAAGAAAGTTTTGCATCAGAAAGTTTGCATCATGTTTTTTTTAGTACCTCGGGACTGGAATGTCGAATTTGCACCAAGATAGGTTTGATGTGTATGGGTATGCCTCCGAACAATTATAGCTATGAATATTCAAGAGTAGCAATAGTGCCCTCTCTTGGAGACATGACGGTGACATCAAAGGTTTTCTTCAATATCTCTGAAATAAATAGTCTGATTGGTACCATTTATGGCGACAATCATCTATACCCATGTGCCATCAAAAGCTGTTGAAAACTTTTCCAAATGCCCAACAGTTGGGTGGAAGGGGTGTGGCCAGTTTTGCAGTATCGCCATCCCCCTTCCAATGGCTTTAACTCTTGCATACATTGACTGATTTCAACCAAATTTTGTGAGGTGAATAGGCAGCCAATACTGAAAATTTCTTTAATAAAGAATGACACACAGTGACAGCGCCCCGTACTGCCAGTGGACAGGAAGTTGCCATCACTGTCATGAGCCGAGCGCTGGAGATTTCCAGACCCGGTCTCATGGCATTTTTTTACTTTTTACTTATCTGTTGCACTTATGCCCTTTTTGTATTATTGTTCCACTTGCCATTTTTCTGTTTGTGTTAATGCTATAATTTTATTTTCTGTACTTATTTAAAATATACCTTGACTTGTTATTTTTATTCCTTATATCCCAGTTTAGTCATTTTTACTGTTGACAGCTTTCAGGGACGTGAAGCTTTGCATGAGTGTGCCCTGTCAGCTTTCAGTGTGGTTTGCCTCCCTCTCACTTCCTCAAATGATCCCAGTCATGTTTCCTCACCTTCTCCTATGTGTTCTGGTACCCACACCCATTGGCAATTATGTTAATGGTTTTGTCCACTATTTAAAGGACTGCACATTTTTGTTCAGCGCAGCAACCTACTATCAGCTATCACTTTCTGCTTGCCTTATCCACATGTAAGTCATGTTTATTAGTGTTACATGTTACTAACTTTCTCCAGGTTAGTTGGTGATGTTCTCGCCTTAGCTGGGCTATTTTTCATGTCTGTTTTTTATTTTTAGATTTGTCTCCAGGTTTTGCCGGCGATGCTCTTGCCTTAGCCTTGGTTATTTTGCTGACTTGTCTTTCTTTTCCACCACAAGTTTCTTCTTGTTCAGTTCTATTCAGTCAATAAATTTGCAAACTCACAGCTGGTGTTTGGTGCCTTATTCTCTTCCTTGGAAGGTGTTTATGACAGAAGGGTGCTTCCAGTGCAGGAACCAGCAGCTGTGAGTTTGCAGTTTTTTGTTTTTCCCCTTTCACTCACCTGATTTTGGAGCTAATCATGTCCCTGGAGCATCAGCCTCCATCTAATAAAGGGAGATCGGCAACGGGGTCCCCGAGTCTGGAGGAGGAGTGGGCAGCCGACTTTATCCAAAGTTTTGTGTATTAAGCTCTCACTGCCCGCAGACCCAAAAAGACCTGGGAAAGTTTTAATGGAGCGATGGGAATCCTGGAGGCACACCCAGTCCTGTGGAAATATGCCCAATACTCTGAACTGTTGTCCACAGTTTCCACGCTACAATGATCATTTCCCGGGCTGACGATGGGGCCGTCTCCAGCAGAGTTGAAGCCAACACGGAGACGCCCTCCACAGCAGACGTCCTTCACCTCTCCCGGTTCACCAGCGTCGCCTCCAGCTCATGCATCGCCAGCTCCTCGACGCCACCCTCCAGACCGCCGGAAGAATGCCTCCTCCTCACCAGCAGCCCCTTCTTCATCGAGGCAGAAGAATCTTGCAGCTGTGCAACGTCCTTTTTCCCCAGCTGAATCCTCAGCTTCTCCTCTCTGGGCAGCTACTGCTCCCTGCTTCCCCTTGGCAATTCCTCCCATTGCTTGGAGGCCCACTGTGTCCTACCTGGCTCTGCCTGTCTCTGTGTCAACAGAGACGGCTCCTCCACAATCCACTGAGGGGCCGAGGTCCACTGTAGCCACGGAGAGGGGTGACTTTAGACCATCTCCAGCAGGAAACATCATCTTCCGGGAGAACAGGCAAGGGTCACTTCATTCTACTTCTTTTTATGATGATATGCCCTGCCTGATCCCCGGTAAGGAGACTAAGGGTATGCAGTCCCCTGAGTTCTTCCCACCTGCTGTGATCAATACCTGGCCTCTCCGTGTCTCCTCCTACTTTTCCTGAGTGTCCGCCGGCCCTGGAACAGAGCCGCTGGATGATGGAGGAGCCTGCGGCCCTGGAGGACCTGATTCCAACTTCACAGCCACACTATGAATGGAGGGAGAGTGCCTTTGGTGACCCGGAACTAGCTTTGATGACAGAGCATCCCCTGGCTTCAGCTATGCAGAGTCCAGCGTGCCAGCGGTGAGTCGACCCCCAGCTTGCCTCCTGTATGGGTCACCTTGCCTGGGAGTCGAAAGACTGCACCATCCATCATGCCTGCTGTAGGATCCATGGCAGTAGAGTCGGAGCTGGACCTCCAGAAGACCGAGCCCGGAGCACCATTGTCTGGATCGACGGAGTCCTGGACGGTGGTGGAGCTCGAGCTCAGGCAAATGCTCTCATTTGTTTTTCTCATATCTGTTTTGGAGAAGTCTTGTCTAGCTCTTGGTGAGGAGAGCCGGGCACAGCCACCAGCTGTGCCTGAGCTCACCTCGCCGGGCTCCGCTGCTGCAGGTGACCCTGACCCTATTCCTCTGCCTGTATTTCTGAGCCTTCTCCCAGGGTTGCCGGGGAAGAACCACCTGTGCCAGATGTCTACGTGGGTCCTGGCTTGCTGCCTGAGGTCATCGTGGGTCCAGCTCATCCTGCTGAGGTCATTGCGGGTGCTCTGTCCCAGCCCGTGACCTCTGTGGGTGCAGTTCCCCCTTCTGAGGTCATTGCGGGTGCTCAGTCCCAGCCCAGGACCTCAATGGGTGCAGTGTCAACCCAGCCCAGGTCCTCTGAGGGTGCAGCTCCTCTCCTGTCTGGGTCTCCGTGGGTGCTGTGTCCCAGTTAGGGACCATCATGGGTGCTACGCACCAGTCTGAGTCCAAATTGGGTGCTGAACTCCAGTGGGGTCCTGCTAAGGGTGTTACGCCCCAGCCCAGGGGCCACCGTGGGTGCAGCCATTGCCCAGTCCAGGTCCACCGATGGTGCAGCTCCACTCCTGCCCGGAGCCACCGGGGGTGAAGCACCAATCCAGCCTGGAGCCACCACGGGTGAAGCTCCACTCCAGCCCCGAGCCACTGCGGATGCAGCTGCACTCCAGCCCAGAGCCACCGAGGCCATTGTGATTCCCCCATGGGGGACCCACCTCCTGGACCACCCTTACCCTTCAGGTGGCTGAAGAACTCTGGTTGGCCACCTGACGGACGGTGCCGTTGGGTTGGGTGGCCCATGATCTCCGGCAGGACACCCGACTCAGACCACCTCGCTGTCCGCCAGGCCTGGGACTTTGGTCGCCTTCCTGAGCTTTTTTCTAGCTCTTAGGTCCAGGGGGAGGTGGGGTAATCATTGATTTTGACTGGTGTGGGTCCTGAACGGGATATTGTTTCATTGTTTCTTGTTTCGCCTTATTCTCTGCCTTGGAAGGTGTTTATGACAGTAACTCCCATGCCATACTCAAGGCTGCTTGCCAGAATGACGTGCAATTGTATGAGGTTTGTCAGACCACCTGGTTGATCATAACTGCACATCACCTTTAGCATGGCCTCACTGCTGTTACCATGGACACACACCCTTAGCCACTCACTCCATGATCTTGTTGGGAGGTTTGGGAAGGACTTGGAGTCACAAAATCGGGAACATTGGTCGAGGTGACTGTCATATGTAGTCCTATATGGGTGGGCAACACATAACTGACAGTGAAATGTTGCCAGTGTGACATGGCGAAGGCTGAATCTTTGCCATGGAACATCGGAAAGTTGTAACTTGGACAAATTTTATCTGAATTTCACCAAATTTTCTACAATGGATAGTAGTCCAACCCCACCTAAAAATGGTTAACAAAACTTATAACATCACCTACTGCTCACAGGAAGTACTGTGCCAATCAGTTTACTTTATTATTCACGCAGCACTTGCCGCGATATCGGGAAATTTTCTGAGCCAGCTAGGTACGATGGGCGCCGGGGTCAGCAGTTGCGCAGGGGGTGAGGGCCCGCTTATAGCTTCTTGCAGCTTTAATTGTTAGACTTTTTTTTTTTCTTCTCCTCCATCTAAGATCTCATTTTCCGGGTAGTCAACATGCACGAAAACTCACTATTTTTTACAGGGATCTCAAGACTGGCAAAAAATTTAATATTTTGGAAGGAAATATGAATGATCCCACCAAAATGCCTCTACAGCGCCATCTAACTGTAGGTGTAGGTGTAGACTTCCCCTAATGTGAAGTCTAAGGGGATGGCACATCCTTACTTTTGCATAGAAAGATGAAAATCGGGTGAGATGTTTATCATGTCAAGACATCCAAAAAACTCCATAGTAGGGATGGTCTACACCCAACAGAAAGTCGGCAATTTTGGCAGGAAATGGCCTTGACCTGATTTCCATCTCGCGCATTTGATCAAACTCGTCCTAGGGTTTTAGTCCAATTCAGCTCATTGGTGGTGACAATCATCTATACACATGTGCCATTAAAAGTTATTGAAAACTTTTCATGACATTTGACAGTTTGGCCATAGGGGCATGGCAAAATTTGATGCCTTGCCATGATCATTCTATGACCATTCTGATGACAATAACACTGGTATGCATTGTAAGATTTCAACCAAATTTAATATTATGGATATTAGTCCAATTCCAAACAGTTCAATAGAACAATACTCATAGAAATCTTCAGCGCCATCTATAGGAGGAAGAAAGTGTTGCAACAGAAAGTTTGCATCATGTTGTTTTTTTAATACCTCAGGAATTGAATGTTGGTTTTACACCAAGATTGGTATGATGTATATGGGTATGCCTCCGAACGATTATTGCTTTGAATATTCATGAGTAGCAATAGCACCCTCTCTTGGAGATATGAAGGTTACTCCAACGGTTTTCTTCAATATCTGAAATAAATAGTCTGATTGGTACCATTTATGGTGACAATCATCTATACCAATGTGCTATCAAAAGTTCTTGAAAGCTTTTCCAAATGCCTGACGGTTTGGCAGAAGGGGCGTGGCCAGATTTGCAGTATCACCATCACCCTTCCAATGGCTTTAACTCTGGAATACACTGACTGATTTCAGCTAAGTATTGTGTGGTGAATATGTAGCCAATACTGATAAATTCTAATAATAAAGTATGACACACAGTGGCAGCACCCCCTACTGCCAATGGACAGGAAGTTGCCATAATTCACAAGTAGAATTTCTGATTGCTACTAAACTTTATATATATACACTACCGTTCAAAAGTTTGGGGTCACTTAAAAAATTTCCTTATTTTTGAAAGAAAAGCACTGTTTTTTTCAATGAAGACAACTTTAAACTAATCAGAAATACACTCTAATATCTAATGTGCATTGCTAATGTGGTAAATGACTATTCTAGCTGCAAATGTCTGGTTTTTGGTGCAATATCTACATAGGTGTATAGAGGCCCATTTCCAGCAACTATCACTCCAGTGTTCTAATGGTACAATGTGTTTGCTCATTGCGTCAGAGAGCTAATGGATGATTAGAAAACCCTTGTGCAATCATGTTAGCACAGCTGAAAACAGTTTAGCTGGTTAGCGAAGCTATAAAACTGACCTTCCTTTGAGCAGGTTGAGTATCTGGGAAAAAAAATATTATTTCAAATACAAATCATTATTTCTAACCTTGTCAATGTCTTGACTATATTTTCTATTCATTTTACAACTCATGGTGGTAAATAAGTGTGACTTTTCATGGAAAACACAAAATAATTGTCTGGGTGACCCCAAACTTTGGAACGGTAGTGTAAATGATGCTAGTAAGATCCAGAAAAGATTTTTGTAATGATAAGAAACATAGCTATCGTGACCCCTATGAAAAAAACAAATCTTTAAAAATCTGGGATACTTTGTCCAAATTCAACCAAATTTTGTGTGGTGCATTAGTAGCCTACACTGAACCTTTGTATAATGAAAAATGACACATAGCTATAGTGCCTCCTAACAGAAAAAACAAAGCCTTATAACTCTGAAATATGTAGTCCAAATTCAACCAATTTTTTTGTGGTGCGTGGTTAACCAACACTGAACCTTTCTATAATGAACAATTACACATAGCTATAGCACCCCCAAGCAGAAAAACAAAGCTTAATAACGCTGGCATTCTTTTTCCAAAGTCAACCAAATTAATCGTGTTGAATAGGCAGCCAATGGTGAACATTTCTATAATATACAATGAGACGCAGCAGTAGTGCCCCCCCTTCCGCCAATGGACAGGAAGTTGTTATAACTCACATGTACATCATCCAAATGAACCCAAACTTGATATACATGGTACTTGTACCACCCAGAAGAGATTTATTTGACTATACCACATATAGCTATAATGCCCCATAGGTTAAA
The DNA here is from genome assembly GCA_020510985.1 of Pholidichthys leucotaenia. Lineage (NCBI taxonomy): Eukaryota > Metazoa > Chordata > Actinopteri > Cichliformes > Pholidichthyidae > Pholidichthys > Pholidichthys leucotaenia. Next base: position 333,450,377 of record CM035839.1, on the reverse strand, counting down.
TAAAAAATAGCGAAATTTAAACAAATTTCCTAGTGAAATTTCCACCAGAATTGCCTTTTAGGCTATGGACAGACATATTAGATTTTTGAGGTAATCCACGAGCTCATAAAGTACCTCTGCCGAGGTGCTCTCTTGCAATGCACAGATGGACAGATGGACAGACTGATGATGGGTGGCGGTTTGGACGGATGGACGGGCGAATGGTTTGATGGACGAATGGATGGCCGATGGATAGGTGTATGGAATTATGGAAGGCTGGACTGACAATGAGCAGGAAGGAAAGAGTTTAGTAAGGAGGAATGGAACCTGTTACTGTTCTAGCGAGGATGCGAGGGCCCATTTATCGCTGCTCGCAGCTTTAATTTATTATTGTGTTCCATCCAGCTACACTAATGCAAATTTTGGATATGGACAAAAGATATCTTTCCCTGAAGCCCACACTTCCCAACAATCACCAGATACACTGTGGTGACACCAAGGAGATGGCACTCCACCCACGACTTCGGGGTGTTGACGGGGGGGGAAGGTAGTTTGAAGTGGTAATAGGGAAGAGGCGAGAGATAGAGATGTGCCTTTCATCCACTCTGTTCCAGGTTCACACCTTAGGACTCAGGGGTGCGAATGTATTGTATTAAGCATTGCTCTGTGACATGTATGTTAATGTGTATGTTGATATGTGTACATGCTTTGTAACTGGTTTGTTAATGTGTTTACCCTGGGTGCCAGAGGCGGGAAGAAAGTGTATAAAGAAGTTTGCTTTGGCACTCAGAGTTATTCTGTTCTTTGTTGGAGGAGAATAAAGTTTTGTGTCATCAGCTCATGCCTTCTCTGCTTTCTTCCTCCACATTGGTGACCTGGAGACCTGAAATGGAAAACAGATTCAAGCACCACCACGGAGACACTCCACTGGAGTCTCCCACCGCTGCATGCGCCGTTGCAGTCAGACTCCTGGACTTTGCCTTCACGACCCGGCCGCTTGGTTTATTCCACATGGAAGCCCAGTTTCACCCTCCGTGGAGTCATGGCAGACGACACAAAGTACATCATGTGGTGGCATCGCTGGACGCATGTGCCACACAGCGAACCATGGATCTACTCCGAGCCCGCCAGTCAGGAAAATATGGCACTCTCAAGCAGCTGCTGCTGTGCCCGTTATACCCTTTCAGATGCAGAGGAGGGCAAGAAGCTCCTCACCACTCGAGGTTAGGACACAGATTGGCTGTGGACCTGATGGGAGAGCATGCTTGCACTGAAGGGGACAGGTGAAGGATCTTTCTTTTTTGCCCACCTCTTCCTCAGAAACCTACCAGCTTCTGCGAGAGCGATTTTCACTAACTCACCACTGCTGGTGGCCAGGGACTATTGTGCGCTGGCAGAGGAGGCAGACAGCATCATCCTGGCAAACAAGGGCTTTCGGTGTTCAGGCAGTGAGACCAGCTCTCCGGTGGAGCCAGCAAGGTTGAGGAGTTGAGGGTGGCGGCCGGGATGGCCACCCGGACACACCAAGACCAGAACGCTGTGTTTTTATCACCGCCATTTTGGCAAGGGAAGCACGCCGCTGTCTGCCGCCGTGCCACTTCAAGATGCCGGGGAAACAGGACAGCCAGCGATCAGTAGCAGCTGCGACCGCTGGTGACAGGGAGAAGCTGCTTGTCATCACAGACATATGTTCGGAGAGACGTTTTTTGGTAGACTTTGGCTCCCAGAAGAGCCTCATTTTGCCAGTCAGTGCAGACAAGCAGGCAGAAGGCTGTGGCCCCTGTTTAACGGCCACCAACGAATCCCGCATCAGGACGTTTGGAGAAAGGACGGTGACTGTATGTTTACATGGACGCAATTACCAGTGGGATTTTGTGGTAGCTGCATGTTCAGTCCCCATCTAAGGTGCTGATTTTTTGTGTGCTTATGGACTACTTGTTGATGTTGCCAACAGGTGTTTAGTGGACGCTGTATCTTTTTCCTCCTTGCCCTGCATAGCTCGGGGAGTTGGGCTACTAACACATGCTAATGTTCTAGCTCTAGGGTGTAAGTACCAGCATTTGCTGTCCAAGTTTCCAGCACTTACGGTGCCCACTTTTTCCACTAAGGTAACTAAGCGCAGGGTCGAGCATTTTATCACACCAAAAGGTCTGCCTGTCTTTGTGCACTCTCGCCACCTGGATAAGATAAGATAAGATAAGATAAGCCTTTATTAGTCCCACAACGGGGAAATTTCCAGGATTGCAACAGCACAGGGATAGCAACACTCAGAGCAACAATCAGAAGGCAAGAAAAAAAAAAAAAAAAAAAAAAAAAAAAAAAAAAAAAAAAAAGGATGTGGAGAAATTTAGCCATCGCGCGCGAGAGTTCACTAAATCAGCACGCTCAGGCATTGTTAGGCGCTCCGACAGCCCTTGGGCATCCCTGCTGCACATGGTGCCAAAATCCGAAGGGTCGTGGTGGCCGTGCAGCAATTTCCAATGCTTGAACAATGCCACGGAACACGATCATTACCCCATCCCGCACATCCAGGATTTTTTCTGTGCACCTGCCGGGATGCACATTTTTTCAAAAGTGTATCTGAGCCGTGGTTACCACCAGGTCCCCAGTGTGTGCAGAGGACATCCCCAAAACAGCGGTAATAACTCCCTTTGGTCAGTCCGAGATTTTGCACATGCCGTTTGGGTTAAAGGGCGCAGCACAAACTTTCCAAAGGTTGATGGATGCGGTGCTCTGTGGTTTGCGATTCGTTTTCGTCTTCTTAGATGACATTTTTGGTGGCTAGCGTGTCAGAGGAAGACCACCTTGCCCATGTCAAGCAAGTGTTCAAACAGTTGGAAGCATACGGGCTGATTGTTAACCCAGTAAAGTGTCAGTTCGGACTGCCGGTAATCAACTTCCTGGGCCATCGCATCTTGCCGGAGGGCGTGATCCAGCTGCCGGACCAGGTATGTGCAGTGTCAGATTTTCCACTTCCGCAGACTGTAAGGGCACTGCAGGAATTTTTGGGGGATGGTCAATCTTTACAGCCGCTTCCTTCCCCGTGCAGCCCAGCTGCAACAGCCGCTGTACAGCGTGCTCAAAACAAAGAAGCCCGCGGATAGCATTGACTGGACTCTCCATCGGGTCCAGGCCTTCACAGGCGCCAAAACAGTGCTGGTCAGTGCAGCTTTGCTGGCCCACCTGGCCCCGTCAGTGCGAATAGCACTTACCACAGACACATCTGATGTCATGGTAGGGGCCGTGGTGGAGCAGTACGTCTCTGGTTCATGGCAGCCCCTTGCCTTTTTCAGCTGTACTTTGCGCAACAGCAAGCATAAAGCATAAGTATAGCACTTTCGACAGTGTTGCTGGCTCTCCACCTCGCTACGCGTCATTTTCAGTTCTGGCCACTGGGGTTTCCCTTCCCAGGTCTGGCCACCCACCTTTAAGCTTCCTGGTGGGTAGGCCACCTCTTCGATCACCTCTCTGGTCCTGGTGGCTCAACTATGTGAGCAGGCCGCATGAAGGACTGAGTTGCTGGGTCAGGTGGCCCTTTTCCTCTGGCAGGCCATCTGATGCCATTCTGCAGGCCGCCTGCTGGCCCTGGGACTTTGACCGGCCACCTGAACTAATGGCCGTTCGTGGGTCTGGGACAGTGGTCGGCCCCTGAGCCTTTGGGCTCTTGGGTTTCGGGGAGGGGTTATTGTGATGTGGGGTTGGGAAGTGTGATGATCTTGTGTTGTATTGTGGTGTTTTTTTCTCCTTGGTTTATCCCTCCTAACCTGTTTTCCCCCACCTCCCGCCCTGGTTAGTTGTGTTGGCCTTCGAGGGGGGAGGGGGGAGAGGCGGAGGGCAGGTTGTTTCCTGTGTTTTGTGATGGTACATGGGTGTCTGGTTCCCACCCCTTGGGGGGGGAGGGGCTCTGTTATGTGTGGAGCTGGTTGTCAGCTTCACTCATGATTTGTGGCTGTAGATTCTGATTTGTTGCTAATTGGCTCCAGCTGGCAATTGAGCCCTGAGTTTTTGGGGCCTTGTAGGTCCTACATCCACACCCCTCCCTCTGCAAGGCACTCACTGGCTGTCAGGTATCACCACATGCACATACATGCACACTTATGCACGCACGCATGGATGCTCGCACACACACACACACACACACACACACACACACACACACACACACACACACACATTCCACTCAGTCACGCACTGGCTTGCCACACTGCTGTGTCCACTTGCCTTTGCTAGGGATTTGTGTGCTTATAAGATAAGATAAGCCTTTATTAGTCTCACAACGGGGAAATTCCAGGATTGCAACAGCACAGGGATAGCAACACTCAGAGCAACAATCAGAAGGCAAGAAGAAGAAAAAAACAAGCAAGCAAGAGCAGCTAATATACATATGTACATATTACTATAATATATATATATATATATACACACACACAGACACAGTGCAGAGCATTGTAGCTGGATGAAATAAATATATGAATATGTAAACACACAGTGCGGAGCAATGTAGCTAGATGGAATAATATGTAGATATATAACACACAGTGCGGAGCATTGTAGCTAGATGGAATAATATATAGATATATAAAAACACAGTGCGGAGCATTGTAGCTAGATGGAATAAATATGTAAATATATAAACACACACAGCGCAGAGCATTGTTGCTAGATGGGATGAAACAGCACAACCGTCTACTTAGTTATCCTACATGGTATGATTATGTGCCCATACATATTCTCACTCTCCATAGCGACCGGTATTTTCCTAGTTGTATGCCGGAGGGGACCATTGTGTAAGTCTATTGCATCTTTTGCATTCAAAAAACTATTAGTTTGTTACGTCTTTTTGCTATCTCTGCGAGCAGCCCTGCTTAGGTTGTACAGTCTGACAGCCGTTGGTAGGAAGGACCTGCGAAACCTCTCGGTTGTGCATCTGGGATGATGTAGTCTGCTGCTAAATGAGCTCCTCAGTGCATTCAGTATGTCCTGCATAGGGTGGAACTTGGACTCCAGCAGAGATGACAGTTTAGCCACCGTCCTTCTCTCTCCTATCTCCTCCACTGGATCAAGGCGCTGCCCCAGGACAGAGCTAGCTTTCTTGATCAGTTTGTTCAGTCTCTTCCTATCGGCTGCAGTAATGCCACTGCCCCAGCAGACCACTCCAAAAGTGATGGCTGATGCCACCACCGTGTCATAGAATGTCTTCAGCAGCGCGCCTTGTACACCAAAAGACCTGAGTCTCCTCAGCAGGAACAGCCTGCACTGTCCCTTCTTGTAGAGTGCATCAGTATTGTGTGACCAGTCTAGTTTATTGTTCAGATGAACACCCAGGTACTTATAGGCCGTCACCATCTCGATGTCTGTTCCCTGTATATTTACTGGTGCTGTGAGGGGTTGTCCTTGCCTGCGGCAGTCCACCACCAGCTCCTTAGTTTTTCTCGCGTTGATCTGGTGGCAGTTCCGATGGCACCAGTCCACGAAGTCCTGGATAAGCCCTCTGTACTCAGCTTCATCTCCGTTGGAGATGAGGCCAACAATCGCAGAGTCATCAGAGAACTTCTGTAGATGGCAGTGTGTTGTGTTGTGTGAGAAGTCCGCAGTATAAAGAGTGAACAGGAAGGGAGCCAGCACCGTTCCCTGGGGGGCCCCCGTGCTACTGATGATCGTGTCGGACACACAGTCCCGGGTTCTCACAAACTGAGGCCGGTTCGTGAGGTAGTCCAGGATCCATGATGACAGGTGCTGGTCCACCCCTGCGCGCAGCAGCTTGTCCTTCAGGATCATCGGTTGGATGGTGTTGAAAGCACTGGAGAAGTCAAAGAACATGATCCTCACCATATTCCCGGGCTTCTCCAGGTGGGACAGAGAACGGTGAAGGAGGAAGATCACCGCATCCTCCACCCCAATGCCATGCTGGTAGGCAAACTGGAGTGGATCCATCGCTGGTTCCACCAGGGGGCGGAGGTGAGCAAGAGCAGTCTCTCCAGGGTCTTCATCAAGTGGGACGTCAAGGCCACCGGTCTGTAGCTGTTCAGGTCTTTGGGGTGGGAAGTTTTTGGTACAGGTACCACACAAGATGTTTTCCACAGCTGTGGTACCCTCCCCAGTTTCAGGCTCATGTTGAAGATATACGTCACAATCCCACACAGCTGGTCTGCACAGGACTTGAGGAGCTTTGCGCTGATGCCGTCTGGTCCCGACGCCTTCCCTCGCCTTGATCTTCCTCAGCTCCGTCCTCACCTGGGTCCTGGTCAGGGTCAGGATGGGGGGCTGTGTGTTGGGAGTGGGGGGGTGTTGGTGGAGTGGGGAGTGGGCAGCAGGACTTGAGTTTCTTTAGAGGCAGCAGTGGTCGTTGTGCAGACAGGGGGGAGGGCGGTTGGTCAAACCTATTGAAAAACAGATTCAGGTTGTTCGCCCACTCCCTGTTCCCCGTGGCCTGGGGGGAGGTATTCTGGAGCCCAGAGATGGTTTTGAGGTTTCTCCAGACCCCGCTGATGTCGCTCTGTTGCAGCTTGTCCTCCATCTTCTTCCTGAAGCTGTCCTTGCCTACTCTGATCTTTCTCCTCAGCTCCCTCTGTACGGACTTCAGCATCTCCCTATTCCCCGACCTGAAGATCCTCTTCTTCTCTCTCAGAAGTGTTTTTATCTCAGGGTTGATCCAGGGTTTGTTGTTTGAGTGACGCCGTATGGTCTTGGTGGGAACGGATTTGTCCACACAGAAGCTGAGGTAGTCCGTGAAGGTGTGAATGAGGCCATCGATGTCCTCACCATGTGGATCGCAGAGCTGCTTCCAGGCTGTGGCTTCAAAACAGCCCTTTAGAGTGTCCATTGTCTCCTCAGACCATAACTCCACAGTGTGCATGGCCGGAGGTTGTCTGTGCACTAGGGGTTTGTACACCGGCCGGAGGTGAACCAAGTTGTGATCCGATCTCCCGAGTGGGGGGAGTTGTGATGAGGTGTACGCCTCCTTAGTGTTTGCGTAGAATAAGTCCAGTGTTTTATTGTCTCTAGTGTGGCATGTGACATACTGGGTGAACGTGGGTAGAATGGGAGATAGTGAATCATGGTTGAAATCGCCTGAGATGAGGAGAAGAGCATCTGGGTGTTCTGTCTGCAGCCTGCTGGTTACTGAATGGATGACGTCACGTGCTGTCCCAGCGTTTGCCGTCGGATTTGCATAAACAACAATGCAGATCACGTGTGAGTGTTCTCTCAGGAGATATGTAGGCCTCATGCTAACAGCTAGCAACTCAATGTCTTTGCTGCAGTGTCGTTGTTTAACAGTGATATGTCCCGGTCTGCACCAGTTGTTGTTAACATACATTATCACTCCACCGCCCCTTGCTTTGCCACTGTCTGGTGTTCGGTCAGCCCGTATCATGTGAAAACCCTCCAGCTCAATGTTAGCATCTGCTGCTAGTTCAGTTAGCCACGTCTCAGTAAACAAAAGGAGAGAGCACTCCCGGTAAGTGCTATCGTAGCGGGAGATAGCCGCTAGCTCATCTACCTTTCCCAGTATCGACCGTACATTTCCCATGACAATAGATGGAAGGGAGGGTCTGTACCTTATATTTTTTGTCCTCCACCTTACTCCAGCCCGGCAGCCGCGGTGTTTTCGCCTCAGTTCTCTCGGTATGTCGAGTTTTTCCAATGGGACCGGCGGTTGAATGCTAGCAGCTCTTCTCTGCTGTATCGTATCCTGCTATAAACAGTGGCTCCGTCCACCAGCTCAGGAGACATTTGGGACGATCTGTGTGTCCGTGATATAAGTGGAAGTGTGGAAGCTTAAGTCAATCTTGGACATCCTGGCTCATGACAATTGGCTTTTCCCTGGACTGACCCTTGTTGTTACCTCAGAGCCTTTCCGCTCTAACATGTATGTAAGTCTTCCCTAATTATGCCTTCCTCTCCGCTTCAGGAGCAGGAGCGCGCTTGGCATTTTCTCTACACAAACTCAGCTAGTAGCCGGTTGTCTCATCACGACTGATTGTGGATTGTATATGGAGGTTTTGTACATTTTTCCCTTCAGTTAATAAACATGCTACATAACTGCATGTTGAGTCCATATTCATTCATATGGTCGCTGCAAGTTACGCAGTGGACATGACAGGAAGTAACTTAAATCCTGGGTTATTTGGCAAGGACAGGACGATTTGTGTAGTTTTAAATTTTCACTTAGTTCAAACTTTTAAAAAAATGGGTTTAGGCACTACTATTGTAATGAGTTTTGGCACTGATAGCTAATTGGTTAAATTTAGCTGTGTTTTGGGTTAAAATATATAGTGTCAGTACTAATCCTGCATACTGTTTACATGTGCGCTATATTGATTTTTCAATATTGTCACGTCTGGAAACCTGGAATGAGAGATAGATAGATAGATAGATAGATAGATAGATAGATAGATAGATAGATAGATAGATGTACTTTATTGATCCCAAACTGGGAAATTACAGAACTTTCTTTGTTCGCCCCCACCTCTGTTATTCTCCATTGCCCCAAGGAAGAAAATAATAAGAGAAAGACTGGGGGTAAAATAGAAAAAACTTGGTTCAGTCATTAATCCGAGTCTTTCTACCGAGCCCTGGTGAAAAGAGACACACTATATACAGAATAAGCAGATGAAAACACAAAGATATGAGAGAGCTGCTGCTGATACGGCCACCTCTACTTACGGCACCTTAAAAAAAAAATGATGCAGGTTAAAGATACAAACATGTAAATGAGTACTCGGTTCCTGACTGTGCTTATTGTGAGAGGGCCAACAAAGAGACCATTAGATGGCCGGTTCCTCCCTTATATGGGTTGGCGTGATGACGGTACCAGCCGGCTACGTAATCACGCCGCTCTCTGTTATAAAAGCCTTTATAACATTCAACCCCTCCCCCTTGGAAAAACAGAGAACACTTTAATAATTGTAGCCCTCCCCCATCTGACATAAACAATAATCCCAACATTGCTAACTTGAGTTAGCGGGTGGACCGCCGCTCAACCAGACACAGCTGAGTAAATTATTTTGCCACTCATTTTGCAAGCCGGGCTCCTAACAGTCACTTTTTTTCTAACAGTCCTCCATGGGCAAGGTGGTTTGCTTGAGGGGCCTCATAGGGGGGTCTGCATTTGACGCCCCCCTGGAGATGCTGGATCCCCTGGACCGGAACCAATCTTCATAATGCTGCGGCCCGGGTCCCACACTGCACCAACTGACTCCTGCGAAGCCTTGCCGTCTGGAGCAGCCACTTGAATGCGCCAGAGATGGTTTGCTTGCCATACCACACCATTCTTCAATCTGAAGCACACTGGTCCCAGCTGCACCACGATCCTCAAGGGCGTCCGCGGTCTCGTAGAACGTAGAACGACTCTGAAACCCTTGGAATCCCTGTATAAATAATCCATCAAAATTCTGGATAAGAAGACACGACAGTATCACCGTTGTGGTATACGTGACAAAGACAAGATGTTAAGCTTTGAAAATATGATCATGTATCCAAATATATGATTGGTCTTTAAATTATCCATGGTTCTGCACCCCCTGCTGTAATCTGGTACAGACCATCTTTACCCTGTGTTTAATATTTTTTTTCTGTACATTGTCTCTGACAAATAAACCAATAACTAACTAACATGACTTTTCTGGCCGCAGGCCCAGTCGTTCATCTGTGTGTACTCGCACCCAGTCCATCACTTGAAGAGGCGCTTTGTTCAGTCTCTCATGCCATTGAGATTGCAGTGATGTTACGTTTCCCTCCGTCGTTATCGTGTTGGTCACGGACTCTTCACCCAACACCCCCATAGCAGTCCCTGAAGGCCAAAGCTGGTAGTGTGTCTTGAAGACGTCCATCATTTCTCCTGTGTCACTTATCATTATGGACTCTTCACCCGTCAGCTCAGCAATGGCTCCCGTAGACTGGTGCTGAGCGAGGATATTTAGGCGGTCCGGTTCCTCTTCTTCCTTGCCTGATGAATGCGGTTGTGCTGTGCCACCATCGCTGCCAATAACATCCGTACCAAGTCATTTTGTTTCGGGGTTCTCTGTGTGCATGGGCTCCCTCTCCTGCAACTCCGCAGTGGCTCCCGTAAACTCCTACTGGACGAGGATCTGAGGTGGGTCCAGCTGCTCTCCCCCCTCCGAGCAGTGCTCCTCCTGTGCACATGGGACAACTGGTTCCTCGTCGGTGTCGCCCTTTTCAATCTCGTCCCACACCACATCATCGTCACCGGAGTGTGTTGCATCCCAGCCACCGTGGATAGTCAAGCTGAGTCCGTTACTGTCGCGGATGGAGAAACCCAGTTGGTGAAAAAGGTCACATCCCAATATGTTGTCTACATGCATGGTCACTTGAAAAACAAAGTCAGTAACTACTCTTGATACGTAGCGGACCTTTAGCGTGATGGTCCCTACATTGCTAACTTTGTAGCCACCACACCCATACAGCGCCTCTGGGTTTTTTCTGATCAGGCGGTTGGGGAAAAACTTCTTCACCGTGGGCCAATTTAACATCGACCTCACTGCAGCAGTGTCAAGCAGGAACAGCAAAGTAACGTTGTCAATTTCCACCATGCTGAATGCACACGTCGCATTCTCGGGCCTTACCATGTGGATGGTTGTCGCGGGTGAGTGATTTTGTTTGGCCTGTGGGCTCGGCGGTGTCTGTCCTGGCTGTCATTGCTGTTGGCGCACACCTAACTCTGATGCCAACTTATCTGCTGATTCAAGCTGGAATGCTAGCTCAGTAGTGTTAGCTCGTGTTATGTTGTTTGGCGCCATTAGCAACTTCGCCCACAGCTGCGGGTTGCTAGTGTGTTCGGCCGACAGGTCTCGTACCATTTCATCTTCCAATTAACCAAACCTGCATGTGCTAGCTGGGTGACGAAGGTCTGTGATGAATTGTCGTGTTGTTTCACCAATTCTCTGTCACCACTGGTGGAATCTTATAAACTATGCCAACACGTTGTCAGGCTCAGCAATGTAGATAGCTAGCAGTTCTACAGCATCAGCGAACAAGTTTGTCTGTCCTAGTGTGTAGAAAACACGTTGGCCTTCCATGCCCAGACAGTGAATCAACAGAGCTTGCTTCTGTACCTCATCTAGCTCGTCCTGGCCTAGCGCCGAAATGTAGGTGGCCAAAGCATAAAACCAATGGTGTCATGGAACGGGCTGCTCTCCGGGATTTTCCAGAAATGGCTTTAGTGGCCTCATGCATGCCTCCGTGGTTTAACTCTCATCGCCAAATGTTATGTCTGGAAACTCGGAATGGCCAACAGAGAGGAGAGCTGTGCTGGAACTTGAACTTTATTACATGATATAGGTTAAAGATACAGTGCATGTAAATGAGCACTCGGCTCCTGACTGTGCCTATCGTGAGAGGGCCAGCAAAGAGACCATAAGATGACTGACTCCTCCCTTATATGGGTCGGCGTGATGACGATACCAGCCAGCTATGTCATCACACTGCTCTCTGTTATAAAACCCTTTATAACAAATATATCATTGTTATTGGATGAAATGTTGGACATACATGTTTTTTGTCCAACAGTGATGATATGTAAACTGATGATAAAGAAGCAGAGACATCACAATTGCTATGCCTGGTGTGTCATAGACTTGCTGAAGAATTCACTTTTACTCGTGAAAATGATTTATTCTTCTTTTCAAATGGCACAGTCCTTGAATACAACTCTATTTCTGGAATTTGATTTATTTTGACATTTTGATTAAGATACAAAATATGCAAATCATAATACATCAAAATATATTTGTTATAAAGATCTAAGTTCATGTAAAGAATGGATGATATATTGTACTTTTATAACTTATTTAGTGTACAGCTGCATTTACCAGTCCCTCAATACCAGTGTTGGGAGTAAAGCAATACAAAGTAACACATAACTGTAATGCCACTCCTTTTGCAGTAACATGCTGTGTATCCAAATAATTGTTTAAAAATTCAGTAATGCATTGCAGTTACTGAAAAGTGATCAGATGCATTACTCGTTTTATTAATATGGAAAGATATTTTAGCTCAAATAAATGAATATACAAACTGACCCTACCGTAGCTGAGACGAGCCGTCAGTTGATGAGACCTGTTGCGGAAAGCAGAGTCTTCACTACTGAGCAGAGGAAAAGATGAAGCTACTTTGTTTTTATGGAAATAGACTAGATTTTTTTTCCTTTGTCAAGGATAAAGACAAAAGCATATTGATGGTTAGGAAGCTAAGTGCTGGTTGAGACCTACTGCAATCTTCAGAAGCACTTGAAACAGCAACAAGCTCCAACAAAGCTAGTGCTAAGTAATGATTAGCAATACTACCAGCGCCATGTTAATGGATCTATGCTATCTGAACAGCCAAGGCTGGATGTAAAGTGGAAATACTCTTGTTTCAACAGCCACAGCTGGATTTCAAGTACAGCTATGCATTTGGACTGTTTGTGACCCAGAAAGAATTAAACCAACTGATTGCCAGATATGTTGTTACAGACTGAAGATGTGATAACAGTCACGTTCCATCAGACAGCTTAGACTGTGCTCCACTGAAGTTAAAACACATTTACTTGCTACCTGGATAAGGATTATTCAAAAATGGATTTTGATCTCCTAAAGGAATTTTAGGGACTGGATCATGTCTCTGTCACAACAGACATTTGGACTGTGGATGATGAATATTTTCTGTGTATCACTGCACATCAGATTAAATCCATATCATAAAGGTAAGATAAACATGGACAGCTTTATGCAGTGTTGCTAATTCTCACTCCAAAATGAAGAAATTACTGGCAATATCATGTTGATTTTCTTCAGATTTTTCCCACAATAAGACCTGTCAAGGCCGGATAAGGCAGATGTTCTAAAAGCTCTGTCTGAAACAGTTTGTTTTCAGCCAGTAATGTAATCCATTATTTATCTTGCTATGTGTGCAAGATGATTTAAGTATGCACTTTAAAGTAATGTGAAAGTTACATTTCCAAGTAACTAGTTACTTTAATCATTCAGTAATTGGTAAAGTAACACAATTACTTTTGAAAAGAACTAGTAACTGTAATTAGTTACTAGGCCAAATAGGTTCATTTTGTCTTCTTTTAATTATTTATCTTTTGTTCATATAAAAGACAAAAAGTAAAATAGAAAGGAGATGTCTTTACCTTCTTTAAATGTTTCAACTGCACTGCAGCCTTCGTCAGAAGAGTCAGCTGATTGCTGCCAGGTGACATTTATCAGCTGATTTTCGTAGGCGGGGCCAGCTCCGCAGATCATGCAACAAAACCTACATTGGAGAAACTGGAAGATTATTCACCACAAGAAAAAAAAAAAAAGAACACCAGAAGGAATGTGAGAAGGAAACACAAGGACGACTCACAAGATCACAAAAAGAAAAGGCAGAACAAGAAACATTAAAATCAGCAATATCAGATCACTGCAAAAGAAATAATCATATCATGGACTAGGACAACGCAAAGATTATTGGATCGGAGAGCAACAGACACAAACGCTGAATCAAGGAGGCCATAGAGATCAGGAAGCGGGGAAAAGACACCATAAACCGAGATGAGGGGGCCTTTATGATTTCCCACACCTGGGACCCCATTCTCCAGAGACCATCTGACGGCGGGAGGTGAGGCCGGCTCGGTGGATCCGACAGATCTGCCGAGCTGGCCCCGCCTACGAAAATCAGCTGATAAATGTCACCTGGCAGCAATCAGCTGACTCTTCTGACAAAGGCTGCAGTGCAGTTGAAACATGTAAAGAAGGTAAAGACATCTCCTTTCTATTATATTTTTTGTCTTTTATATGAACAAAAGATAAGTAATTAGTTACTCTTTTTTAGTAACTTGCCCAATACTGCTCAGTACTAGTTAGACAAAAATATTTACATGAAAGGGTCTTCCCAGAGGAACATCCACATTACTTTACAGTTCACTATTCACTTTCCATTTGTCCCTTTGTCCTTCACCAGTTACACACTCATCCACAAACAAGACACAGGCTTCAGCCCATCTGTCGCTTGCAGAGCCAGAAACGGATAAAGCACAGAACTGTATAAGTAGATCCCAGATCAGTGTGTGTGCACCTGTGGATGCATTTTTCTAGGAAGTGAGAACAATTTGATGTGAATAGTTTGGTGTTGTGATACACTGTGGTATCTGCAGTGACCCAGAAATTGGCTATGATACAAACAGCAGGAAAAGGGAAACTGAAGCAAAAGACAATAGAGGGAGAGAAAATAGAAGTGGTGGTGGGGTATTGGTGAAAGTAAGAGGGGGATGTTATGGAAACCCTACATGTTTACCTGACAGCAGGATTGCTGTGGCTCAATCTCCCTCCCCTTGGTTCTCAGCTCATCTCGCCACCTACTTCATCCTTCATAATGCTTCCTCAAGTCACAGGATCTGAACTCCACTGCTGGGCCTTATCACTGACACATCAGGAAACTAGAATACAGATTGGGGATGCACATGATAGAAAATCAAGTTGGTACAGGATGGCAGAAAATTGTTCCCATACTCCATTGCATGTTTTCAACACTAACAGTTCTTGAGTAAAAAAAAAAAAAAAGGTTACTTTGTAAAATCAACATTAGATAATTCCATCCATCCATCCATCCATCTTCTTCCGCTAAATCCTTTTTCGGGTCACGGGGGGGGGGGGGGGGGCTATTCCAGCATCTTTGGGCGAGAGGCAGGGTGCACCCTGGACAGATCGCCAGTCCATCGCAGGGCAACACAGAGAGACAGACAATTCCAATTATTAAATAATTATTCTCAAAAGAGAAATCAAATGACATGTTTAATTTATCACACATTCTATTTAAAAAGTTTAGCTAGGAAATGAAAGAATTTAGCTAATGTTGCTAGTATTATTAAAAGGTAGAAACATGGTGTAAATGACATGTTACGTAATTATAGACCCAAAAGCAGGCAACAAGGGAGACCAAGGTAGCAGTGCAATTACAATGTTTAATGAGAGTATGTTGCTGGGTAGTGCGCACGGAGAGTCTGGCAACCTTGCAAGATGGGAGAGAGAGAGATGATTAAGTTGATGCAGGAATGGGTTTAGCAATTGCAAATAATATTTCTTGTCTCTTACAGGCTTGACCGGATACCCAGTGGTGGCAGGCTTCTCCGATGACTCGCCAGTGTGGTGGTAAAATCCAGCGAACGTGAGTGGGATTTATTGAGTGAGGGACGGTGCTTTGGGGAGAAGCATGGGAGAGGATTAGGTGCACGTTGGTAAGCCGACTCACTTGAGGGGGTGGAGAGTGAAAGTTGGGATCCAGATCCACGGTTCTGCCGAGGAGAGAATCCACTCTGCCAAGGAAGGCCTGAGGATGATATGGAAGAGGTAGTTAGATGAGGATAGGTTGGTTGCTTACAGTTGAGTGGTAGGAAAGCATTCAGGCTTGGAGGCTGCACTCTGGGTGTCTGATTCCGAGGCAGCACATAATGAGTCTGATGAGCTTCTGCAGTCTGCAGAGTGAGAGTCCAGTTGAAGGAGTGGGGGTGATTACCGGCAGGTGTGGAGCTCAGCTGTGGAGAATGAATAATTAGGAGCAGGGGAGACAGTGTGCAGCCTGGATCACTACAGTAAAGTCTATTCATTCATTCATTCATTCATTCATTCATTCATTCATCTTCTTCCGCTTAATCCTTTTCCGGTCGCGAGGGGCTGGAGCCTATCCCAGCATCTTTGGGCGGGAGGCAGGGTACACCCTGGACAGATCGCCAGTCCATCACAGGGCCAACACAGAGAGAGACAACCATTCACGCTCACATTCATACCTAAGGACAATTTAGAATCCCCAGTTTTGATGCCAATTAACCTAATGTGCATGTTTTTGGCATGTGGGAGGAAACCGGAGAAATTCCGGAGTAAACCCACGCAGACACGGGGAGAACATGCAAACTCCACACAGATCACTGTTGGTCGGGGGCTGGGATCGAACCCAGGATCCCCCCGGGGGCCAAGGGTGAGTTGCTGTGCTGCCGCAGTGCTAACCACTCCGCCACCGCGCTGCCCCACAGTAAAATCTAATGTGATAAATTCCAAGTCTCAAAAAGGAATATTCAATTCACAATAAATCATATCAAATTTTGGAAAGTGAGACATTTTGTGAGGATATAAACAAAAGGGTGAGGACCCAGTTGCAGGACGCAAACACACAGGGACAGGAATGAAGGCAAAGTGTTTTGTTGTTGTTGTTGTTGTTGTTGTTGTTTGGTCCTGTCCAGCACCTTGACAAGCAGAACAAATATTTGGTTGCATTTTTGTGCCAAACACATTTACTTTGCCAAAAGGAGCTTTGCTCATATTTGATACAGTGGGGAAAAAAGTATTGAACACATCAACACTGACCTGAGATTTTCACCAGATATCAGTAACAACCCAAGTAATCCATACATACAAAGAAATCAAGGCAACTGTGTTCACAAAACAAGTTTTATATAATAAAGTAGAATGGCCCAGGGAATAAGTATTGAACACATGAAGAAAAAAGGTGCACAAAGGCATAAAAAGCCAAAAAACAGCTGAAATTCATCAGAATTTAAGAAGCCACCCCATCCCCCATCAGTGCAAATTAATTTCAGCTGGTTAAGTCCTGACTAATAGCCTTTAAAAAGGTCTGTGAATATCAGATTGTCACACCATAAAGAACTCATGATGGGTAGAAGCAAAAAGCTCTCGAGATCTTCGCAACCTTATTGTTGCAAAACACAATGATGACACAGATTACAAGCACATTTCTAAACTGCTGAATATTCCAGTGAGCACAGTTGGAGCCATCATTCGGGAGTGGAATGAACATCATTTCACCGTAAACCAGCCATGATCAGGAGCTCCTCGCAAGATTTCTGACAAAGAAGTCAAAAGACTTATCAGAAGAGTTATCCAAGAGCAAAAGACCACTCGTGGAGAGCTCCAGAAAGGCCTGGAGTAAGCAGGTACTGCTGTTTCAAAGAAAACAATAAATAATGCACTTAACCGACATGGGCTCTATGACCGCTCACCTCGCAAGACTCCATTTCTGAAGAAAAAACATGCTGAAGCTCCATTTTTGGCAAACCAGTGAAATACTGGGAGAATACAGTCTGGTCAATAGAGGCCAAAATTTAACTTTTTGGATGCCACAGCACAGCATGTTTGGAGGAGAAATGGCACTGCACATCCCATCATGCTTTGGGGGTGTTTTTCAGCACATGGTACAGGCAAACTTCATATAATTGAAGGAAAAAAATGAATGGACACATGTACAGAAACATCCTTTATAAGAACCTCTTGCCATTTGCCAAGATGCTGAAGATGAAACAAGGGTGGACATTTCAACAAGACAATGATCCCAAACACACAGCCAAGAAAACTCTCAACTGGCTCCAGATAAGGAAAATAAAGCTGCTAGAATGGCTCAGTCACCTGACCTGAATCCAATTGAAAATGTATGGAATGAACTGAAGATCAGAGTTCATCGAAGACACCCATGGAACCTTCAAGCTTTGAAGCCAGTTTGTGTGGAAGGATGGGTTAAAATCACTGCTAAGCAATGCCTGTGCCTAGTTTCTCCATACAAGAGGCATCTGGAAACTGTTATTACCAACAAAGGCTTTTCTCCTAAATATTAAATGAATTTCACCAAGCGTGTTCAATATTTATTCAATATTTATTCTGTGTTTCATTCCACTTTTTTAAATATAACTTGTTTTGTGAACACAGTTGATTTGATTTCTTTCTATGTATGGATTACTTGAGTTGTTACAATATATGGTGACAATCTCAGGTCAATGTCATCAGAATGTCATCAGAAATATGTTTAATGAGAAAAATGTTGATGTGTTCAACACTTATTTTCCCCATTGTATATGGCTGCCAAGACTCTGACACAGGCCGCTGATGTCCTAAGTGTATGGTTGATGTCCAAGAGTGGCTCTTTCAAAATCCTTTACTGTTGAACCTTAAAAAAACAGTGTCTATGTGTTTCTCAATTAGGAAATCTAACCAGCAATGTTTTAAAGTTAACATTCATAATCAAGAAATCAGTTCAGTGACAGAATTCAAATATCTTGGAGCTGTACTTGACCCTCAACTAAAATTCAGTCACCACATAAAGAAAATTTCAAAAACCATAAAAAAAGTCTGAACTGTTTTAAATTAATCAAAAATTACATACCAAAAGAGGCAGCCCTACTGTACATGCATGCAATGCAATGCAATGATCTTCTCCTATATTTGATACGGTCTTGCTGTTTGGGCTCAAGCAGCTCCTTCTACAATAAAACACATAATGAAGCCTTGAAAATCATGGATAAAAAGCCAATTCGATGGCATCATTGTCATACACTAAAAAAAAATATAATTTATTGAGTTTTGAAAGCTTCACCAATCTCTACCTTCTGAAATTAAAATGTATGAATAAATCAGCACCAGAGCCACTCTGTGGTTTCATCCAAAGACAGGATGGCAGCAGAGTCACCAGGAGTTCTAACAGCAATAACTGTAAAATGTCCCTCGGCAGAACCACATTTGGACAGACAGCTTTCTCTATCAACTGTAGTCACATCTGGAACACAATGCCAAATGAAATTAAACTAATGACAGACTTCAAAGCATTCACAGTAAAGGTTAAGAACTGGATGAAGGCAAAACAAGAATATACCCACACCTAGGACGTGTGATGGTCAGTTTTGCCATTAAAAAGCTACTGTTGAGAGTTACTAAAGGGTACAGGGCAAAGTTAACAGTGGAAAGGTGTGAACTATGTTAATTTTGTGCCTGGCCTCACTGCATGTGTACTTTTAGGAGTTATGTCAAAGCGCAAATTTGAGGGAGGAGAGTATTTAAATGACTGGCACAAGGTGATGTTATGTTCAGATGAGCGCACGCCCCCTCCTTTCTGAGAAGAATTTCCCCGACCTCACAGGCAATCACGTCACCTGTGTGATTAGACACACCTGCCACCAAGCAGAGACTTCAGCGCTGGCTCGTTTGGGTATACTGTCCCGGCGAGTATAAGCATTTCTAACAGACAATACCCTAATTAATTTCTCTGTTTTTTTTCTCTCCTTCTCAGGTTGCTGCCATCTGCGTGGTGTGTCTTCGGGGATTGTTGTGCACTCACTTGCCCCATCAACCTCATCCCACTTCAGCAGCCATCTCCAACCGATCAGACACTACCCAGCTCCTTCCCTACCTGTTTCCACAAGTTTCATCCCACTGGTTCGTCTGTTTCGCTGGGTCTCTCTCTGTCGGGTTCTCTGCTCAGCGCGCATAAGTGGCAATTTGACTGTTGACTTCAATAGCTCCATTCCTCCACTAATTTGCTCTCGCCTCTCTCCACAGGCTTAGTCTTCCTCTGGTGAAGTGGGGTTTTCCATAACAGTGCTTTCCGTTTTTGAAATCAATAAACTGTTTAAAAGTTGTTTCTCTGTGTCGTGAGTGTTTTCTCTGGTGTGGTTCCCTGCATGTGAGCTGATCATTCTAGCAATATGACAGGTGATTTGTTCAGGTTTGCGGTTGTCAATCTCCTGCTAAATGCGTCAGGATTTAACGCCCCCAAAAAGCGTGTCTTAATTCATCTGCGCCTGACATGACAGTGATAGTTGGTGCCAGGAGGAGACAACAGCAAGAGCCGAGGGCACATGACCAAAGAGACAGAAGCTTCTCTCTGCGTGTGACTTTATTTGGCATGACAGAACAGATGAACAGAAACAATCTCACAGAGATCGGTATTGTGCTGAACTGGACCTCAGCCGGCAGAAGATTTTTTTAAAATTTAATTTGTTTATATATAGCCAACTACTACTACTAATAATAATAATAATAATAATAATAATAATAATAATAATAATAATAATAATAATTTTTTTCATTTATAATGCACTTTTTACATTCCAGGGCAAAATTTCAAAGTGCTACACAAAGTAAGAGCAAGAATAAAAACAAACATTCTCAGAGTTTCCTCTCCTCTCTATAAAACTCCCCCTTGCTTTTGAAACAAAGCTCTTCCACATTGTCAATTTTCTTCATTTTTTCCCCCTCTATCCATATTTCGACATTTGTTTGTCTTTGCTGAACATAAAACAGTAATTCAGTTCCGTCTTCTCTCTCCAAGTTCAGGATACAATAGGAGGAAACCAACAATGAAATTATTTAAAAAAGATCACAGATCCATAGACGTCACCCGGAATTGCAACATCGTAGTATGACAGCAGTCTCTGCGTGGCTGTCTGAGAAAAAAGTGAAATCCTGTGTTTAATTTTATTATGTCCCAGACTTCAGAAAACATAAAATGCACATATAAAACGTCACGGACTGGGAGACCTGTAGATTTTGTTAAAACAAAGTTATTCACATAATAATAACCCCAGAGTCCCCATCAGACCATCTTGATGATTCTTGTGTTAATAAAATAAACACATTGTTCAAATAGTCAATATATTCATGAGTAGTCCTTTTTTAAATTAGATACAAATGCTAAATTTATACATATTTAATAAAGCAGTCTGTCATGTGAAATGAAAATCAAAACTTTGATATATGGCGAACAAAAATAACACAGGGTTACAAAAATATTTTTTTTGTAAGTTGTCTGTGTTTTTTCAACTGATTAAAGACAATTTTGCACCGCTGAATCCAAAAATGACATCCGTTTCTCTCGATCAGGTGCGAAGTAAAAAGCTGTACTTGCTTAGTTCTTACTTAGTACTGTGCATGTACTTACCTTTACATAAAGGTAAGTACATGTAGGTTGAATGTTATGTCGTCATTGTTCAAAATTCAGAGAATTTCAAGAAATAAAAAAGAGTTTTGCATCATATAAAGCAAAAATACCCCTACATGTAAACAAAAACGTATAAAACAACATGTGGCCATAATTCAAAAAGTTGACCTGATTGACCAATGTGATTTTTGGATTCAGCACATCAAAATTGTCCTAAATCAGCTAAAAAAAACCTTAGACAATAAATTTGGTGTTGACCAGTGTAATCTGTTTTACCTGGGTTTGCGCTTAAATGAAAACTTCAAAAAAGCTTTTAAAAACCCCTCCTATAGTATGCTCCTCCCAACTGGCTGTGTCTGTGTTGATGACCCGCTTCCTCAGATGTGCCTGTGGGCAATTTTGTTCCGCTTTCAGTGGATGGGCAGTCATAATTGAAATGAAGTGACTGCATCTGTGTTTATAATTTGCGTGTTGTCAGTAGTTTACTGGCAAAACTTGGTCACTCCCTTAGGCACTATGTCTAATTTGCACACTTGCTAATTTGTGCTGCCTTAGTAAATTTGCCCTATATGTGTTCTTCTGTGTTTGTGTTGTGTTGGGAAGATATGCATTATGTTCTTATGCTGCTTGTTTATCCTTTTAAACTCGCGATACCGGGGGTGGGCACGTCTCAGTGCTCAATGAAAAAAAAAAAGCTGTATTTCTAGTCTTCCGGTACAGATACAGCTGTAAACAGAAAGGCAAAGGAGTGTTGTATTGGTTTATATTTGACTGACATTTCATTCGACCAATAAGAGCCTTGATTTGGGTTTTTGAAACCTTAAATAACCAATGACCGACAACCTAGCCAGAAGGACCTGGCCACCAACCACCGCGAATACAACGAGCCAGTTGAAGCTGAGTAATCTGATGATGGACGTGTCGTTTAGCCAATCGATTTCTGAATTCAGTGATACCCTACATGCGCATGTTACCTGTTTTTATTTCAGGTAAATAGCCATGCGTTCCCATGCATAAAATCTCTTTTGCCTGAGCCGCTGGGTGACATGCAGTCCGACTGTGCGTAAGGGTTACATTAGCCACTATTTTACTTATTACTATTTTACTTATTACTTATTTGTTTAGAAAAATGGTTTGCAAATTCCAAACGTGCATGCATGAAAGCGAAGATGGCTTGACCGGGTCGGGTGACCGGGACTACAAGTCGGAACAATTGAAGGTTGCAACAACAGAACGATTAGAAATTTCTAGCTCGTCTGACAATGAGGAACCTCGAGCAGAGATGTTCGCCAGCGACAGTGCAGTTGTGTACAGGTAAGTGTTATAATCATAATTATTCTTTATCGATAAAAATATAAAACTAGTAATAAAAATAACTTTTGACCAATCGGTAATTACAAGGGTCCCGCATGGCCACAAGTTTTTTTGTGTGCCATGTTCCTCTGTAGTGGGGGAGTTGTTTGTTACTGTGTATATTGCAGAGAAATGTAATAATATTTTAGTATATGTTTTATTGCACTGTAGGCTATTTTTTCCTGTTAAAAAAAGGAACCGTGCTGTGTATGTCTGGGTTATTATGTCTTTGTTTTACTGTGTAAACGGGATCGGGTGAAATGGACCCCTGACTAAGTGAGCACACCATGTGAGCACCTCAAGTGGACCCCGGTATCCAATTCGTACAAGTACATTTTCAATCAAATTGATTTACAAAGTGATTCATTATTTTCTAAAGCCTCATTTAGAACATTATAGTCTCACAGACTGGATTTTTATCTGGGGCTGCATTTATAAATCAATCGATGGAGAATGCACCTGTACATGTACAGATTGGATTCCGTGGTCCACTTGAGGTTCACACTTGGTCAGGGGTCCACCTTGACCTATATCTGTGTAAACTTCTGAGATAGTGAACTCTGGAAAAATTGGAGGGGGGAGGGGGGGTTTGTGTATACTTTAGTGAAATGTAATATTTTTTAGCATAATTTTTCTTACACTGTAGGCTATTTTTGCCTGTAAAAAAAATAGGAACTGTGCTGTGTATGTCTGGGTTACTACCCCTTTGTTTTACTGTGTAAACTGCTGAGATAGTGAACTCTGGAAAAATAGGAGAATAGTGGAAAATAGAAAATTAACTCTGTAAATGACTTATTTTCACATAATAGACAAACTTCAGATGAAGACTCTGGTGAGGAGTGGGTGCCAGATTTTTACTCTGCCAGCAAGCGGAGAAGAAGGGAGCAGCAGGAGAGCTCCTCAGAAGAGGAAACCCCCACCCCAAAAAGAGGGAGACGACTGGGGATATGAAGAGGAGGTAGCAGGAGAGGCAGGAGAGCAAGAGGAGGAGAGAGTGGTGATGGCAGCCCTCAGCCTGGGACATCGGCCGGCCCTTCATCAGCTCAGGACAGGTGGCATGATACTGACACCCCTGACATGATTCCACCACAGCCCATTTTTTGTCCAAAAAATTCACCTGGGCCTCAGCTAATTTCAACAGCTTCATACACCCTCGTTCAATTGTTCCAATTGTTTTTCACTTCATCTGTGTTAGACCAAATTTTTGAGAACACCAATCTACATGGTTCTGAACATTACAACACACCCACCAGCCCCTGGATTGACCTCACATGCTCCGACCTGCTCTCATTCTTTGCCCTCAATATTTACATGGATATAGATAGATAGATAGATAGATAGATAGATAGATAGATAGATAGATAGATAGATAGATAGATAGATAGATAGATACAGACTTTATGTTGAACAAAAAAGTAAAAATCATAACAAATGACAAGTGCAATAAAAGTGACAGTATACAGTGCTTGAAAAGGAGAAGGAAGAAGTTAACACTTATTTACTCCAACTCCTCTTTTCCATAAATACAACCCATGTGAAATATATGCATATCACCTCATTTAAGACCCCAAGTAGACAATTAACTATATTTTGCACATATCAACATTGACACCCATCCATCCCAACATACATACGGTCCATACATCTAAACCCAGCCCCAAACAACACAGATATACACAGATATGCACAGTACTGTCCCCCCTACCATACCATAGTGTCCCAGACGGAACATAGTGAATCGTACATATTAATACTACCTCTCTAGCATACAGTATATCCTTTCAGCAAATAATGTTTATACCTCTTTTTGAATTGATTTCTGTTTGTACATAGTTTCAGTTCCAGCTCCAGACTGTTCCACAAATCCACCCCAAAGACAGATATCCACATACTTTTCTTAGTTGTTCTTACTTTCGGTTTTGTAAAGTTTAAGTCTCTCTCAAATTATAATCATTGTCTGTTTTTTTGAATATTTTTTGTATATTAGTTGGGAGTTGATTATTAATTGCCCTGTACATTACTTGTGCTGTCTTATATTTAACTAAATCCATGAACTTTATGGCATGTGACTTTAAAAAAAAAACAAATTTTTATGGTCTCTATATCCTACATTGTTTATTATCCTTATAGCTTTTTTTTTGTAATGTGCATATTGGCTGTAGGTTGGTCTTGTAGGTGCTTCCCCAGACCTCTACACAGTAGTTAAGATAATGTAGAAACAGTGAATTGTACAGTAAGAACAACAATTTATAGTCCAAAATGTGTCTTGTCTTTCCCAGTATCCCTATACATGTTGCAAACTTGGCCCGGATGTGACTGATGTGAGGTTTCCAGCAGATTTTATTGTCTAGCGTCACCCCCAGAAACTTATTTTCCTGTACTGTTTCTATTTTGGTATCATCTATCGTTATCATTATTTCATGATTTATTTTATAATTTCCAAACTTTTTTTTTTCAGATTTAGAGATAATTTATTTTTGTTGAACCAATGCGTTAACCTTTTCATTTCAGTTGTGACCACCTCTAAAACCTGCTGCAAATTCTCACCAGTGCAAAGGATATTTGTGTCATCCGCAAACAAAATAAATTTCAGAATTTTTGATACTTGGCATAGGTCATTTGTATATAAGGTAAAGAGTTTGGGTCCCAAAACTGACCCCTGGGGCACACCACAAGAGATGTTCATGAAGGGTGATTTGTGCTCACCAATTTGTACAAATTGTTGTCTGTTACTTAAATAACGTTCCACCCAGCCCAGTCCAACCTCTCTTATCCCATACCTTTCCAATTTCCTCAGTAAAATTCTGTGATCAATGGTGTCAAAAGCTTTCTTTAAATCTATAAATACTCCTACAGCAAACTTTTTTTTAATCTATACAACTAGTAATTTCTTCTATGAGTTCGATCAGTGCCGAAGATATAGATTTGTCTGCTCTAAAACCATACTGACTGTTTGTAAGGAGGTTGTGTTTTTCAATGAAATCATCCAGTCTCTTAGTAAAGATTTTTTCAAGTATATTGGAGAATTGTGAGAGTAAAGAGACCGGCCTGCAATTTGTGAAATGATGACTGTCTCCTGTTTTGTATAGTGGGATTACTTTTACTATTTTCATTTTGTTTGGAAATTTACCATTTTGAAATTACAGGTTTCAGATGTGGGTGAGTGGTTTAACCGTTCCTTCAATTACTTTTTTCACTATTGTCATGTCAATTTAATTCCAGTCAGTTGATTTTTTGTTCTTAAATTTACTCACAGTCTCGATATTTCCTTTTCAGTTACTGCACCCAAAAAGATTGTGTTTGGATTTCTATCTTCTATTTCATTTTATATCATTTGTTTCTGGTGTCACTATTGATTTTGCTAATTCAGGACCAACGTTTACAAAAAAATTATTGAAACCACTAACCACATCCTCCATATTATTTATCAAATTGTCATTTTCAGTAAAATATTCTGGATAATTAGCATTCTTTGATCGGTTACTAATAATCCCATTTAGCACTTGCCATATTCCTCTTAAGTTATTATTATTATCTTCTAATATTCTGTTGTAGTATTCTTTCTTACAAGTCCTCATTATATTCGTTAGCTTGTTTTTATAACTTTTATATTTGATCTCAGCCTCTACTGTTCTACACTTAATGAATTGTTTATATAATGTATTCTTCTTTTTATATGCATTTAATAGCCCCTTGGTGAACCAAGGAATATTTTTGTTTTGTTGTCTGTCACTATATTTTTTTTATAGGACAGTTTTTATTGTACAATGATGAAATATTTGTAAAAATTTATCATATGCTTTATTTACATCCTTTTCATCACAAACTATCTTCCAGTCTTGCATTAATAATTCCTTTGCCAGTAAATACATAGATTCTTCAGTTCTTATTCTTTTATATTTAATATTTTTGGTATACTTTTTCTTCCTATAATCACATTGATAGACAACAAAAATCGGCAGGTGGTCACTGATATCATTCAATAAAAGCCCACTCATGATATTATTTTCCATAATGTTTGTGAATATGTTATCTATTAATGTGGCACTGTGTGACGTGATTCTGCTAGGTCTGGTGATTGTTGGATGTATGCCCATACTGTACATTGTGTTGATAAATTCTTCTGTCAAACTATGTTGTTTTGAATTCATAAGATCTATATTGAAATCCCCACAGATGAACATAACTTTATGAGTTAGTTTTGCATACATTTTTCCATCCAGTCCTTAAATAAGTCAATATTTGATCCAGGTGTTCTATATACACAGCTCACTACTATATTCTTCATATTGTCCAAACAGATTTCTATTGTAATACATTCAAATAAATCATCCACAGTCACTGACAAATTTTCAGCAACCTTCTATTGCAAGCTCTTGTCAACATAAATTGCAACTCCTCCTCCTTTTTTCACATTTATATGTATATAATTTAATTTGTAGCCATCCATGGTAAAATCCACTCCTTTCTCTTCACTAAGCCACGTCTCTGATATTGCCACTATATTGAATGGCTCTTTAAACTGATGTAAATAATCTTTAATGTTATTAAAGTTGGCATAGAGACTTGTGCTGGTGAAGTGGATTATTGAAATATTGAAATCAGATATGACCATTGTGTTAAACTGTTCATCCATGTAGTAACTACAGTTATTATTGATGGAGGTAAATAAATTATTATCACGGTCTATGTTGAATTCTACATTCTGTGGGTTGTGATCTGCATATTCAAAAACAGTAGTAGTAGTAGACTAGTAACAGTAGTGAAATGCAGATCTTTCAGTGATTACTGCCGATGGGGAAAGCTGTACAACCTTCCTTTCCCCAAGAGCGTAATGAGTAGGACAAAGTTTCTGCTGATCAACTGGGCCCTTCACCTCAACAACCCAGCAGCATATGAGGCCAATGAGCAGAAGAGAGGCAGGAAAATGCATGACCACCTCAGCAAAATGCAAAATCAAGCCTCTCTATGAGGAGATGAGAGAAGCGTGCAGGGGAAACTTTCATCCTGGCCAGGACATATCCATCGATGAGAGGATGGTTGCTTCAAAATTGCGCATTGCTTTGAAGCAATATATGAAGAACAAGCCAGTGAAGTGGGGCTACAAGCTCTTTGTGTTGGCTGACTCCAGTACTGGCTACACCTGGGACTTTTTTGTGTATGAGGGCAAACCAAAGTCAAGTATTGGCATGGGACTCAGTTATGAGTCAGTGATGCAGCTGCTTGACATACAGTTGCTGGGCACTGGCTACAAACTGTATGTTGACAACTTTTACACAAGCCCTGCTCTTTTTCATGATCTCCTGAAAAAGAGGCTCTATGCCTGTGGAGCCATCCGGACCAACAGGGTCGGCTTTCCAAAGACCAAGGAGAACAGCCTGGTTTCCAGTTCTCCACGGGGAAGCATATGCTGGATGAGGAAGGACTCCCTTCTTATCCCCCAGTGGCGAGACACAAGGGATGTATTCATGTGCTCCACAGTGCACACTGCCCACTCAGGAGAGACGATGTGCTGGAGGGTGAAAGATGCGCAGGGGCAGTGGTCAAAAAAGGACTTCCCCGTGCCACCTTGTGTAAAGGACTACAACAGCTATGTAATGAAAATGTAGCAATTGGCTTGAGTAATATATTGAAGTGTTTTTTTTTCCTTTTATTCTAAAAGTTATGTGTTTTTTGTCCATTCAGGTGCATGGGTGGAGTGGACCTATCAGATGCCCTGATAGGCTACTACAGTGTTTTCCACAAGACCAAGAAGTAGTATAAAAGCTTTTTTTACCACTTCAGAACTCAGAAAAGATTTATTGCCAAGTACATTAACAGATATGACAACTGATAACATACGAGGGATTTGACTTGACACAGAAAACGACCTGCATTTCCGGTGACACGGCAGCATCTGTGAACGCGCCTGTCATCAGATGGGTACAGGATGCATAGGGAATAAAGGATAATACAATAGGAAGGAGCAAAAAAAACATTGATTGTCAGAATACTGGTCATATATGATCAATATTATGATTACAAGAAAAAAAAGCCCTCAATGCACAGTTAGCAGACAAAAAAGTTCACAAAGACACAGAGAGAGCAGTGAGTGAATAATCTTTTTCATCAGTTTTTTTGAATCAGTGTGGATGTAGTGTTGAATGTAGGTGTTTGTATCAGTTAAGAACAACAAGGTCTCTTTGGCAGGAGATGTTTTGTCTAGCTGCTGGCGTTGTCCTTGGGCCATGCAGCTGGCTGTCCGAAGGCCGTGAGCTCAATGTTTTGAAAACAAAAAACTGCAGATAATCTGGAGGATTTGTGTGAGGGGAGTCAGATTCGTCGAATAGTACTGATCCCAGAGAGAAAAAACTTTATATTCTCTTACAGATTCAGTACTTAATCCTTCATTGCTGGACGTTGAATCCTTCATGGACGGCTCTCAGCGTAATCATGATGTAATCCACCTTCCGAGACAGTTCTCCATTTGCCGCTATCAGAGTCCTCTCCATTTTTTCAATTTGATGGTTGAACCTCGCCTGGCCAGCGTTTTGATAGGTTGTGTCCATCTTCATCAATTTACGGTACACCAGGACAATCCCAGATCCAATCAGAACGATCCCAATCACCATTACTACGAAGACGTACAAATCTTCTACATCTTCGATGGAAAGATCAGACAGGCACAAGAGTTTCCAATTACTTGTGTCCCTCAAATAGCCCGCAGCAGCCGTTCCTGCAGGGCAAACAACCTCCCCCGGGGCACTTTTCCTCGTTGAAAAAATAGTGTCAATTGCGTTCAAAGCCCAGCTTATTAATTCCATAATTTCTTTCGATAATCAGCAGTAAAGACACGCAGACAGACGATAGCAAGCTGGGATCCAGTTAGTTAGGGGAGGAAGGAGATAAGTCAGAGCAGGAGAGCAGGAGAGAAGAAAAAGGCGTCTGCTCTCTTTGGAGGGCGGAAGTGAAGTGACTTCATGGACATTGCCAACATTAGTGCATACATCCTCCACAAGGCACTTGTCACTGGAAGAGGAGAGAAGCCACTGACACTGAAAGCATTTCGGGAGACCCTTGCTGAGCAGCTGGCACAGATGTGCTCTCCATCAGCCACACCCACACCACCTCATCCTACACCCAGTGCACATCACAGGATCGTCTTCATCTCTGGGCACCGCACAAATGGGCGGGCAATATGCAGGCAGTGCTATAAAAAGACACCACTCAAGTGTTCCACCTGTGATGTGCCTCCGTATTTGATCCCAAACCGGGACTGTTACAACAACTATCATATTGCCAAGAACCTATAAAGGACAGACTTTGCTTTTTATCAAAGGGGGATTATGGTATGGTTTTATGTTCTGATTGTTGTGAAACTGGGTACCAGGGTTTGATACACACTAAATTGTTCACTTATATAGTGTTTTTTCTCATCTCTGGATGACCATAGTGGTTTACACATCTTGCTATCCACCCATTCATATTCACATTTGTTCACATTTGTTGTTTGAAAATGGTATGTTTTGTACATTGACATTTTTGTTCAGTAAAGCATGTTTATATTTTAAACTTCAGTTTCTCTGTATCATGACTACTGACAGTTTTTTTTCTGGATATCTAACAAGATAGCCCTGAGTGTCACCTTTCATTAGAGCCCAAGATGAAGCTTCTATGTTGAACCATTCAAAAGTTATAGACGTTTTTCCAAATTGTGCCAAACTGTGCCAATGGCACAGTTTGGCACACTTCAAAAACACCTGGTTACAACCTGAGAAAAAGAACTGTGTAATATATTCATTTTTTTGTGGTATTGTTACAAAATTTTGACCTCAGCTTGATAACACTTGGTTCTACATTCCTGTTGTGTTTTCCAGCCAGTATCTGACAGCTGTATGTTATTTGCAAGCATTTGTATCTAAAAAAAAAACACCCAGACAAACTTTATTTTCTTCAAATTCAGTATGTTTAGATGATTGTTACTCAGTGGCAGGAGCACTTAGAGAGATTATGACTGTTTTGCCCAAAGATTCAGAGTGTTTTCTTTAAAATGAGACCAACCCCATAAAGATGCTGCAAAGGGCTGAAGAACAGCTTTTGATTTGCTTTGAGTGTTATTTTTAGGCGTTTTTAGGGAAATTGACCCAAGTGTAAGAGGATTATACTGTCTGTATTTGTTGTTGCTTTTTATTTGTTTTATTTTTTATTGTATTTCTTATTAATGGCTATCAGTCAGGACTTAACCAGCTGAAATTAATTTGTGTTGATGGGGCATAGGATGGCTTCCTATATTCTGATGGATTTCAACTGGTTTCTTGGTGCTTTATGCCTTTTTGCACCTCTGTTTTTTTTTTTTTCATGTGTTCAATACTTGTTCCCTGAGTCATTCCACTTTATTAAATATAACTTGTTGTGTGAACACAGTTGCCTTGATTTCTTTGTATATGGTGCATCCGGAAAGTATTCACAATGCTTCACTTTTTCCATATTTTGTTATGTTGCAGCCTTGTTTCAAAAGGGAGTCAATTTGGTATTTTTCTCAAAATTCTACACACAATACCCCCTAATGACAATGTGAAAATAGTTTTTTTTTTTTTTTTAGATTTTTGTAAATTTATTAAAAATAAAAACTAAGAAATGACATGTATTTAACTGTCATGACTCTTCATGTGCTTTTATGCAGCACACGGAGAGGGAAGAAAATGATGAGGTTCTACGAGAAAGGGTTACACCACAACACATTTATTAAACATAAAGACTGATCCCAAAAAGGTGAAGACTTACAAAAATACACAGAACACTTACGGTAGGCGTTTGGGGGCCGACATCACCCAGCGAATGCATGAGGAGAAACGTGTTAACCACGGTTGTGCCCCAGAGCAGACATCGCTTCAAGGGTGCATCAGAACCATGGCTATGTGGAGTGGGTAACACGTCGTGATAGTGCTGACAATAATTGCTAACTGACAGCAAGGCAGACAATGCAGTGAACCGGCAATGTGTGACTAGCAAAAAGCTGCTTAAGTACAGACATTGCTGGTGATGGTGAAATGAGGAGCACCTGGGCTAGGACCGAGAAAAATGATTAGCGGGAGTGGGACTCAGCTGGTAGTAATGAGAGAAAGGGGGCGTGGTCAGATCGGCAGACTGTCAGCCAGAGTTACGCTAGAGAGAGTCAAAGAAATCAAACAACATAAGAACAGCATATTCACCTGAATCACATGCTAAGAGAATATAATTAAAAACTTTTAACAAGGCTGTCTCTGTGCTATGAAGAGCTTTGAAACCAGATTGAAAAACCTCCAAAACACCGTGTTCATCCAGAAAACATTTCAGCTGCATATAGACAATTTTCTCTAAAATTTTTGAGAGAAATGGAAGCTTGGAAATAGGCCTAAAATTTGCCAACATGGTATAATCAAGACCAGGTTTCTTAATCAAGAGATACACTACTGCATGTTTAAAACTTGCAGGAACCACACCAGATGACAGGCTGCTGTTCAAGATGGTGAGAACTGACTGGCCTATACTGAGAAGCACCTCTTTAAAAAGTCTAGGAGGAGCAGCATCACAGGGAGACCCTTTGGGCTTAATGTTACCAACCACATCCTCTAAAAATGACAGTCACAGGTTCAAACTGATTAAAAACAGTAGAACAAGGGACAGAGACAGAGGGATCAGAGGCAGGAGCTGAGATGAGAGCCCTGGTGATGGCCACCTTATCAATAAAAAAGTTCATAAAATCATTGCATAACTCAGAGGAGGCCTCCAAACAGTCAGTCTGTGGGGTATTAAGAACAGAGTCAATAGTGTTATAAAAACATGTTGATTATGACAATGAGATAAAGCAATATTAGCAAAACATAAGCTTTTTTCCTGCTTGACAGCATTTTGATACTGATGCCAGCAGTCTTTTAAAATCTGCAGTGACACTTGCAGTTTGTCCTTCCATCTGCTTCCAGCTCTGCGGCACTCCTGTCTGACTGCATGAGTTCTGTCATTGAACTTCGGCTCAGGTTTGGATCGAGGCTGCTTGGTTTTCAGTGGAGCCACAGAGTCCAAGATGGTTTGGCAGGAGGAGTGAAACCAGGAGCTGAGTTCCTCCACAGGTGAGATGGAGCCGGGAGGGAGTGGTCAAAGGCAGCGGAGAACCGACTGGCAGTGGAAGGGTTAAAAATTAGGCAGCACTGAGCAGGAGCACGCATTTTAGCTGCAGTGCATGACAGATCAGCCTCAAATAATACAGGCATATGATCGGACAATACAGTGTCACAGATTTCTAAATTAACAACAGACAGGCCATACGAGAGGACAAGATCTAACATACTGTATGTCCATGTTTGTGTGTAGCACCACCAGTCACAGACTGCACCACATTTAGAGAATCAATGACATTTAAAAAGTCTTTCACCAGTGGCTTATCAGGACAACACACATGTATGTTAAAATCTCCAACGATAAGAACACCATCATAATTTGTAACAATACCAGCCAAGAAATTAGCAAAGTCATTTAAAAATTCCTTATTATATTTAGGTGGTCTGTATATGACAGCACACAGTACAGGGTTAGAGCGACCCACCTCAAAGAAAGTCAATTCAAAGCTGAAGAATGGAGAAGGTAAAAAGCACTGTTTACATTTATAATCATTTTTGTAAACAGTTGCCGTTCCTCCTCCTCGTCCTGTTGTCCGCGGGGAATTAAAATAACAGTAACATCCTTGAGATGTTTTAACAGCTTAAATGGAGTCCACCTGTGGTGAATTCAGTTGATTGGACATGATTTAGAAAGGCATCTTTCTATATAAGGTCCTACAGTTGATGGTGCATGTTGGAGCACAAACCAATCATGAAGTCAAAGGAACTGTCTGTAGACCTCCAAGACAGGTTTGTCTCAAGGCACAAATCTGAGGGGGGTGGGGGGGTACAGAAAAATTTCTGATGATTTGAATGTCACAATGAGCACAATCGCCTCCATCATCCATAAATACAAGAAGTTTGGAACCATCACGTCTCTCCCTAGAGCTAACCAGCTGTCTAAACTGAGCGGTCGGGGGAGAAGGGACTTAGTAAGGGAGGTGACCAAGAACCCGATGGTCACTTTGTCAGAGCTCCAGCATTCCTCTGTGGGGAGAGGAGAACATTCCAGAAGGACAACCATCTCTGCAGCAATCCAACAAGCAGGCCTGCATGGTAGAGTGGCCAGATGGAAGTCACTCCTTAGAAAAAGGCACATGGCAGCCCACCCAGAGTTTGCCAAAAGGCACCTGAAGGACCCTCAGACCATGAGAAACAAAATTCTCTTGTCTAATGAGACAAAGATGGAACTCTTTGGTGTGAATGCCAGGTGTCATGTCTGGAGGAAACCAGGCACCGCTCATAACCATGCTAATGGTGGTGGCAGCATCATGCTGTTGAGATGCTTTTCAGTGGCAGGAACTGGGAGATTAGTAAGAATAGAGGGAAAGATGAATGCAGCAATGTACAGAGACATCCTGGATGAAAACCTTCTCCAGAGTGCTCAGACTGGGGCGATGGTTCATCTTTCAGCAAGACAACGACCCTAAGCACACAGCCAAGATATTGAAGGAGTGGCTTCAGGACAACATCAGGACAACTGAGTCCAGACTTGGATCCAATTCAACTTCTCTGGAGAGGTCTGAAAATGGCTGTGCACCGACGCTTCCCATCCAAACTGATGGAGCTTGAAAGGTGCTGCAAAGAGAAATGGGTGAAACTGCACAAAGACAGGTGTCCCAAGCTTGTGGCATCATATTCAAAAAGGCTGTAATTGCTGCCAATGGTTCATCAACAAAGCATTGAGTAAAGGCTGTGAATACTTATGTATATGTGATTTCTTAGGGGTTTTTTTTTGTTTTTTTTAACAAATTTGCAAAAATCCCCCCCCCAATTTTTTTTGTTCCCATTGTCATTATGGAGTATTGTATGTAGAATTTTGAGGGAAAAAATTATTTAAAAAAATTTTTAAAAATTATTTAATCCAGCAAAAATTCTCTGATGACTCAGCTGTTGTGGGGTGTATAAGAGGAGGAGAGGAGGGGGAGTACAGGGCACTGGTAGACAGATTTGTGGAGTGGACGGAGCAGAATCACCTGAGGTTGAATGTCAGCAAGACCAGGGAGATGGTGATTGACTTCAGGAAGAGGAAGGCTCCTTCTCAGCCACTGCAGATTAGGGGGGAGGATGTGGGAGTGGTTGAAGACTACAAATATCTGGGTGTCAGGATCAGTAGCGGGTTGGACTGGAGATCCAACACCAATGCTGCGCACAAGAAGGGGATGAGCAGACTCTATTTCCTGAGAAAACTGAGATCCTTCAACGTGTGCAGCAGGATGCTGGAGCTTTTCTACCAGACTGTTGTCGCCAGCGCCATCTTTTTTGCTGCGGTCTGTTGGGGTAGCAGTATCAGGGCCAGAGATACCAACAGACTTGACAAGATTATCAAGAGGGCTGGCTCTGTAATTGGTCTCAGACCGGAGACCTTTGAGACAGTGGTGGGGAGGAGAACACCAAATAAACTGCGATCCATCATGAACAATCCTGATCACCCCCTCCACCACACACTAGGTAGGCAGTGAAGCACTTTCTCCAGTAGACTACTACAGCTTTGTTGTCGAATGGCCAGGTACAGGAAATCTTTCCTGCCACATGCAATTTCACTGTACAATAACTCACTATGATGTTGTATTCTGGTCATAGCTATGCTGCCACACTGCACCTTACAGACTAACTGGTACCTCACATTTCACTCTGCTCCTGATAGTCCTTCTTTGTGCAATGGGATGATTCATGTGTTTATCGGGTCATCATCATATATTAAGCTATGATGTATATAGGTTCTATAGTCGTGTTAGTTTCTTTTTTACTTTCCATGGGTAATCCCTTTGTCTGTTGTGTGTGTTTCTGTTGTTTGGCTGTCAACTGTCATGCTGCTGTTACACTGTAATTTCCCAGTTTGGGATCAATAAAGTACATCTATCTATCTATCTATCTATCTATCTATCTATCTATCTATCTATCTATCTATTTTGGAATAAGGCTGTAACATAAGACAATGTGGAAAAAGTGAAGCATTGTTAATACTTTACAGATCAAAATCAAAATCAAATCAACCTTTATTGTCATATTGCTGTACATACAACTGTAGTGCAGGCAAGATGAAACTGCATTTCTCTCAGCATCCATATAAGTAAAAAAAAACAAAAAAACAAACAACATAATTTAAGACACACTCACACACACCCTCACCCCCCACCCCAACACAGCCATTCACACTTCCCTGAGACATACTTGAAAACTAACCAGAACTATAATATACAAATAATATACATAATGTCCATAGGTGCAGTAGTATGTATGAGAGATTCTGGATCAACTGTTCAGCATCCTAACAGCTTGTGGAAGGAAGCTGTTAATCAGTCTGGTGGTTCTGCCTCTGATGCTCCAGAATCATTTGCCAGATGGCAGAAGTTCAAAGTGTTTATGCAGAGGGTGAGAATGGTCCTTGACAATGTTCAGTGCCCTGCTCCTACAACGGTTGTGAAAAAGTTCTTGGACTAAGGGGAGGGAAACTCCAATTACCCTCTCAGCTCCCTTAACTATCCTCTGTAGGGCTTTTTTGTCTGACATACTGCAGCTGGAGTACCATGTTGCAATACAGTACGTCAGAACACTCTCCACCACACCTCTGTAGAAGGTCCTGAGGATGCAAATGGGGAGAGAGGCCTGTTTGAGTTTCCTCAAGATGTGCAGTCTCTGCTGGGCCCACTTCCTGATCCTCAAGGAATTCTTGCTCCAGGTCAGGTCGTGCGAGATCTGCACTCCGAGGAACTTGATGTTCTCCACTCTCTCCACTAAGCAGCCGCCGATGCTGAGAGGGACGTGTTCAGGCTGCGACCACCGGAAGTTGATAATCATCTCCTTCGTTTTGTCCACGTTGAGCACCAGATTGTTCTCCCTGCACCAGCCCTCCAGGTCTCTCACTTCTTCCCTGTACATTGATTCCTCATCCCTCTGAATAAGTCCCACCACCGTGGTGTTGTCTGCAAACTTAATAATCTGGTTCCCCTTGTGTCTGGATACACAGTCATGTGTTAAAAGTGTAAACAACAGTGAACTGAGTAAACAGCCTTGAGGGGATCCGGTGCTCAGCTTGATAGAGTTGGAGATGTTATTTCCTACCCGGACAGACTGAGGTCTCTCAGCCAGGAAATCCAGGATCCAGAGACATGTGGCGGTGTTCAGACCAGGAAGGAATAATTTCTCCATCAGTCTCTGGGGAATAATGGTGTTGAATGCTGAACTGAAATCAATGTACAGGAGTCTGGCGTAGGTGTTTTTCTGGCCCAGGTGGGTGATGACAGAGTGCAGGGTGGTGACTATAGCATCCTCCGTGGAGCGGTTTGAACAATATGCAAACTGGAGCGGGTCATGTGATGCAGGAAGGCAGGCTGTGATGTGTGGTTTGACAAGCTGTTCAAAGCAGTTTATCACAATTGGTGTCAATGCAATAGGACGATAGTCATTCAGACAGGACACAACTGGTTTCTTTGCCACCGGTACTATGGTAGAGGTCTTAAAGCATCTGGGAACAATGGCCTGACACAGGGAGATGTTATAAATGTGAGTCAGGACAACCGCCAACTTGCTCGCGCAGTCTCGGAGCACACGTCCCGGGATGTTGTCCGGACCTGCAGCTTTATGTGGGTTGACCCTGGTTAGGGTCCTCCGTGTATCCGCTGTGTTGATGGTGATAGCTGGCCCAACCAATGGTGGAGATGGGCCAGCCCTCCCTCTGATTGTCGGGTTTGATGCTTCAAAACGTGCAAAGAAGTTGTTGAGCCTGTCTGGAAGCGACGCATCGTCATCATCGACCCCCTGCCTAGACTTATAGTCCGTCAGCGCCCAAACTCCCTGCCACATCCGCTTGGTGTTCCTAGTGTCACAGAGGTGTCCCTGGATTTTCTCCCCATAGGCTGGCTTCGCCGTTTTAATTCCCTTTGAGAGCGCAGACCTGGCTGAGCGGAGGGCGATCCTGTCCTTCGTTCTGGAGGCTGCATCTCTGGCTGTGAGCAGCAAGCGCACCTCTGCAGTCATCCAGGGCTTATGGTTGCCCCGTGCAGTGATAGTCTTCACTATAGTGACATCCTCTGTGCACTTCACGATGTAGCTGGTGACCGTTTCAGCATACTCCTCCACATCTGTCTTGTCTTCCTGGGAGGCTGCTATTTTGAAGACCTCCCAGTCTGTGTGCAGAAAACAGTCTTTAAGTGCTAAGGTTGCACTCTCTGGCCAAATCCTGATTTGTTTCACTACTGGACTGCTGCGCTTCAGTAAAGGTTTGTAGGCAGGCACCATCATCACGGATAGGTGGTCAGAAAGGCTGATGTGGGGGTGAGGTGTTGCCTTATAAGCATCTGTGTTTGTGTACACCAAGTCCAACATATTCTCTCCTCTGGTCTTAAAGTCTACACATTATTTAAACTTTGGGTGCACAGTCTTTAGGTGCTCCCAATCTCACCATCACCAGCAATGTGTGTATTTAAGCAGCTTTTTGCCAGCAACACATTGCTGGTTCTTTGTCTGGTCTGTACATAGTCAGTGAACTGTTAGTAGAATAATCTGCTGTCAGGACTGCAAAGACATGCAGCCATTCTACGTTCTTCGTGGTTCTCTCGC
This sequence comes from Pholidichthys leucotaenia, assembly GCA_020510985.1. Classification (NCBI taxonomy): domain Eukaryota; kingdom Metazoa; phylum Chordata; class Actinopteri; order Cichliformes; family Pholidichthyidae; genus Pholidichthys; species Pholidichthys leucotaenia. Next base: position 333,412,668 of record CM035839.1, on the reverse strand, counting down.
GTTCCCATAGCGATACCGGCTGTGGGACGCCAGCATGGCTACACGTCTCTCGTCCTGCGTTCGTGGGGCGATGCCGGCGTCTGAACGCCAGCTGTAAGTGTGTTTTGTATATTTTGCATATCTTCACCTTGACTGTTTGTCGCTTTCATTAATAAATGTTTTGTGGTGTAACCTTTGCGCATAAATCCTTATCATTTTACACCTCACCGTGTGCTGCGTAAAAGCGCACGGGGAGGTCCTTGACAGTTATTAGGTTTAGGAGGCAATCACTTTTTCACACAGGGCCATGTAGGTTTGGAGTTTTTCCCCTTAATAATAAATACCTTCATTTAAAAAATGGATTTTGTGTTTACTTGTATTATCTTTGTCTAATATTTAAATTTGTTTGATTATCTGAAATATTTAAGTGTGACAATCATACAAAAAAATGAGAAATCGGGAAGGGGGCAATCACTCTTTTCACATCGCTGTATGCTATCTAAAAACCTACACCACTGGCACTTTATTGTAAAATTTTCTTCAAATAATTGTGAAATATGAATATATTGCAATCTTTCCTTTTGCTTTGTTATTAAATGGGAATCTTTTATTTACTTGTTTGTGCATCCATCCATTTAAATTTGATGAAAGAGTAATTTGCTCTTTGTTCACCAAAAGTATGCATAGTGATCACAGAAGAATGTTCAGTCATCACTGTCAAACTATAGCACAAGCAGTGGCAAAAGATGCAATAATAATAATAATAATAATAATAATAATAATAATAAAAGAATAATGACAGACTTTTTTATCTCTGCCAAGGAGGCAAAGCAAGGCAAGGCAAGTTTATTTGTATAGCACATTTCATGTACAACACAATTCAAAGTGCTTTACATAAAACATTAAAGCATTACAGTAAGTTGCAAAATGAGTAAGAATTTAAAAGCAAACTAAAAAGTAAATCAAAAAGAAATAAAAAAAAGTTAAAATAGAATAAGACAGAGGTAATTTAATAATAGTAATAAAATGAGGCAATTTAATGAGGGCAGTTTGTTTATCTGCTAGTAGGATTATGTAAAAACTACTCATGAATTTTGATGAAATTTTCAACAGAGGTGGCCCTTATACTACAGATGAACCCATTAGATATTGGAGAAGATCCATAATTGCGTACCACCGCCAAGGCCTTATCTTCTGACAATGTGTTTACATGATTACCCAAAAGCTAATGGACTGATTTGGATGAAATTTTAATCAGGGTGACCCTAAGGGCTAATGATGAACCCATTAGATATTGGAGGTAATCCATGAGGGCTTCCTTCTACCAAGGTCCTATCTCACAATGTTAAAAGGTGGAAACTGCTGGACAGATTTTGATAGAATTTTAACGAGGGTTGGCCCTTGCACTTCAAGTAAACTCATTGGATTTTGGACGTGATCCATTAGAGGTGATCCTCCACCGAGGCCCTATCCTACAAAGTATAGACAGACGGAAGGATGAAGGGATGGCCAGATGAACAAATGAAGGGTGGGAGGGATGGATGGATGGAGTCTTGGTAGAAGTGTGTGCTCTCTGAGTGCCCTCTGGTTTAAATATGTAAACTGGCACAGTTTCTGCTCTGGATACCACTGGCCACTTTTTGTCTTGTCACCGCTGGGAAATATGGTATGCATTCTAAATAATGAAAATCCTGCGAAACATGTATTAACCTACTGAGTTTTTCAAAGGCAGAAATATATTTTCCATATGAACATCAAGTTCTGTTCTAAAAAAATGGGAAAATGCCAAATAAATCGGTATCCATAAAAAAAATAAATAAATAAATCCACTTCTCTGTGGGGAAAACAAAAAATTTCAATGTTCTTTTTCAGTGATTCTATTATCATTTTGTTTTTTATGTTTGTTTTTTTAAACTTCATGATAATTGTTGTAATAGTACTTGTTACTACTTACTTGACACCTGTACTTCAGTGCTACCCTTGTTCAAATGTGTCTAATACAGCTTTGGTATTAGCATCAGGTTCTGCGTATGGAGAAGGTCCTCTATTAATTCAATCACTTGAAAATGCATACTCTTACACCCCCCCACACACCCACACACACATTTTGAAGTTCACGCAAGTGTATTTCGACACATGCGCAGAGACCCATGCATACAGAAGAGGATGGGGTGGTGGTCATCACAGTCTCTTAGGACTAACAAGGAAACAATCTCTTTGTATACGCAGATGTAATTTCCTTTCCCATTTCCTCTGCACAGACAGCAATTACGGTTCCGCAGACAGGCAGTGATAGAAGCTAATATTGCACCGATATGACAATCATGGCTTATTGGACAGCACATTAGAAAAGTGATTTAACATGAAGGCAGAAAGACCAGATGTTGAAAACAAAAATGGCCACACATACCCACACACATATCCATGCATACATTAAAGCAGCCAGAATAGATATGCACATTTTTTTGTTGTTAAATTGCCATTTAATTTCTTTTTTCTCTCTTTCACAAACCTGTTGGTATTCATATCAAAGTGAATCAATAAAGCATAATATCATAATATTTAGTATATGTTCTGCTTGTTACTTCAAAAAGGGAAAAGACAGTGTACACTGTAGATAAAATCAGTGGAATCAGTGAGATGAAAGAGATACGTGGTCCTCAGGAAGATGGTGTATAGATGAAATCAGAAAGAAAAACTGATAAGAAAAAAATATTTGCTAAAGATGACAGATGAAAAAGATGATTGTGTTTAATGCACTCTTGCCTTGTTCCAAGGGTCTCCATGTGTGAGTACCTACATAATACAGATTGTATTCAGCATGTCAAAAGCAACTGTATTAATGCAAATTTTGAATTTTGTTGTTGTCGAGAATACCTTGTATGTCCATATTTAGTCTTTTTTTTGTTATTTCTTTTAATGATCTTGGTCATCCTTTATATATTTGGATTTTTTACTAATATAAAACCAATGTAAACATTATAACAACTGTCATGATTTGCCCCTCGGGGCAGTGAGAGATAGACCCAGATGCCGACTACAGTTTGTGGTATTTATTAACAAAAACACACAAAGTGCCAGAGGGCACCAAAGCAAAAATCCAAACACAGATAATAAGGAAACTTACACACAGGAATGAATTTGGGATAAACTCACCGGAGTGGGGAAAGGGATCTGGTGGCGAGAAGGACTCACTAAGACTGCGGCAGTGAAAAAAACAAAAACAAAAAACAACAGTATATAAATACTGAGGACATAATTGATGGCAGATGTGGATTCACATGAGCGGCCAGGTGAGCAAAGTGATAACACAAAACACATGGACAAGATAATGACAAAGTTGGAGTGTCTGGAACAGGTGCAAAGCTCATGCCACGAGGAAACAAAATATAAACACTGAGAGCCAAAATAAAACATTCATTCATCTTCTTCCGCTTAATCCTTTTCGGGTCATGGGGAGGCTGGAGCCTATCCCAGCATCTTTGGGTGAGAGGCAGGGTACACCCTGGACAGATCACCAGTCCATCGCAGGCCAACACAGAGAGACAGACAACCATTCACTCTCACAGTCATACCTAAGGACAATTTAGAATCCCCAGTTTGATGCTAATTAACCTAACTTGCATGTTTTTGGCATGTGGGAGGAAACCGGAGAAATCCCGGACTAAACCCACGCAGACACGGGGAGAACATGCAAACTCCACACAGATCACTGTTGGTCAGGGGCTGGGATCGAACCCAGGATCCCCCCGGCCAAGGGTGAGTTGCTGTGCTGCCACAGTGCTAACCACTCCGCCACTGCGCTGCCCCCCCAAAAAACAGGAATCTAAAAATACTGACAGAATCATGTCATAATAATAAGGGCAAGAAACATCATCAAACTATTGAAAGCCAAGAACACATCTAGAATCAATAAACAGAAAAATAATACAATGCTGGAAAAATACAGAAAATACTTACACACGGGGACAAAATTGTTGGTACCCCTCTGTTAATGAAAGAAAAACCCACAATGGTCAAAGAAATAACTTGAATCTGACAAAAGTGGTAATAAATAAAAATTCTGTGAAAATTAACCAGTGAAAATCAGACAATGCTTTTGAAATGTGGTTCAACAGAATTATTTTAAAAAACAAACTCATGAAACAGGCCTGGACAAAAATGATGGTACCCTTAACTTAATATTTTGTTGCACAACCTTTTGAGGCAATCACTGCAATCAAACAATTTCTGTAACTGTCAATGAGACTTCTGCACCTCTCAGCAGGTATTTTGGCCCACTCCTCATGAGCAAACTGCTCCAGTTGTCTCAGGTTTGAAGGGTGCCTTCTCCAGACGGCATGTTTCAGCTCCTTCCACAGATGTTCAATAGGATTTAGATCAGGGCTCATAGAAGGCCACTTTAGAATAGTCCAGTGTTTGGCTCTTAGCCATTCTTGGGTGTTTTTAGCTGTGTGTTTTGGGTCATCATCCTGATGCAAGACCCATGACCTGCTACTGAGACCAAGCTGTCTGACACTGGGCAGCACATTTCTCTCTAGAATACCCTGATAGTCTTGAGATTTCATTGTACCCTGCACAGATTCAAGACACCCTGTGCCAGATGCAGCAAAGCAGCCCCAGAACATAACAGAACCTCCTCCATGTTTCACAGTAGGGACAGTGTTCTTTTCTTGGTATGCTTCATTTTTGCATCTGTGAACACAGAGGTGCTGTGCCTTGCCAAAAAGTTCCAGTTCTGTCTCATCTGCCCATAGGACATTCTCCCAGAAGCTTTGTGGCTTGTCAACATGCAGTTTGGCAAATTCCAGTCTGTTTTTTTAATGATTTGTTTTCAACAGTGGTGTCCTCCTTGGTCATCTCCCATGAAGTCCACTTTGGCTCAAACAACGATGGATGGTGCGATCTGACACTGATGTACCTTGACCTTGGAGTTCACCATGAATGTGTTTAGAGGTTGTTCTGGGCTCTTTTGTTACCATTCGTATTATCCGTCTCCTCCTGCGGCCATGTCCAGGGAGGTTGGTTACAGTCCCGTGAATCTTAAATTTCTGAAAAACATGTGCAACTGTAGTCACAGGAACATCAAGCTGTTTGGAGATGGTCTTATAGCCTTTACCTTTAACATGCTTGTCTATAATTTTCTTTCTAATCTCCTGAGACAACTCTCTCCTTTGCTTCCTCTGGTCCATGTTTGTGTGGTACACACCATGTCACCAAACAGCACAGTGACTATTTGTCACCCTTTAAATAGGCCGACTGACTGATTACAAGTTTGTAGACACCTGTGATGTTAATTAGAGGACACATCTTGGTTGAACATGTCCCTATGGTCACATTATTTTCAATCTTTTCTAGGGGTACCATCATTTTTGTCCAGGCCTGTTTCATGAGTTTGTTTTTTAAAGTAATTCTGTTGAACCACAATTCAAAAGCATTGTCTGATTTTCATTGGTTAATTTTCATAGAATTTTTATTTATTACCACTTTTGTCAGATTCAAGTTATTTCTGTGACTATTGTGGGTTTTTCTTTCATTAACAGAGAGCTACCAACAATTTTGTCCACGGCTGTAGATATAAATTAAGAGCCTGAGCCCGCTGACTCACCGTGCTCAGCCAAACAGCATTTGAATAACTCATATGACTACTACTATTTGTCATGCCTGGCTCTCACGAGCCAGAAAGGAGATGCGAGGGCGACCAGTGAGTTTGCGTAATTTATTAACATTTACACACAAAGCACAAATACAAAGTAAAGAGCCTCGTGGGGCTATAACACGCACAACATTAGATAACAAATAGAAAGGAAAAGAGCCACGTGGGGCTAAAATACGCACAGAACTAAGGACAATGTACAACCCAGAAAGAAAGGCTAGAAAGGCGGCGAGGGGAAAACACACGCCGAGCCGCAGCACTTACTTAGGGTGTAGCGCTGAGGTAACGGGAAACTGAAGCTGGACATGGGAGCTCCAGTCGTGGAAACACGGGGCGCGTCTTTCCGTAGTGAGGTCGCAGCGAGGAGTAACTCTCAGCTGCTTGTTTAAAAGGGAAAGGGAACCCAATCAGAAGCAGGGAAGATGATTAACAATAATGGGAGACAGCTGTCCCAGAGCAGCTGAACTAGACAGCTGGAGATCAGCTGGGCATTGTCAAACTACGGGCCTAGTAAGACCCGGCACGGACTAGCACGGAGCAGGAGCGACACTGCACAACCTGAACGCGGAGAAGGATAGCGTTCAGGTCGTGACACTATTATTCAGAAAACAGTTTTGCTAATTTCATGCCACAGCGACAACATGAAAAACAAATCATGGGTGAAAATGATTGATAATCACTAAATCCAAACTATACATTAAACCATCCTGGATTAATTGATGATAAATGTTAGCCATGACAATGTACCAATCAGGTGGCACAGGAGGTTTGTGGCCATAAGAACACAGCTCCAAAGAAGACACTTGAAGCTCATTGAAGCCACTCAAAATTTATTAAATCCATCACCAGTGTTGGGCCATAGCAATATAGGTGGATCTCAATAATTAAGCAATATTACACGAGAAGTCGTACAGTATCAGTGAATATAGCAACTGCGGGTGTGACACGTCTAATGCCAGACCACACCCGTAGCTACTATATTCACTGATTCTGTATGATCTCAAGGGTAATATTGTTTTCATACAAGTTCCATAAGCAGAATTTATTAAATGACAGCAATGCTGGACAAAATATTATGATTTGTTTGTTTAACCAGTTATTTTGTGCAGCTGAGAAAAAATACTCCCTTCTAAATGTAGCCAGTAACTGTTGCTACAGCCTTGGCCAAAATTGTTGGTACCCCTCTGTTAATGAAAGAAAAACCCACAATGGTCACAGCAATAACTTGAATCTTACAAAAGTGGTAAGAAATAAAAAATTCTATGAAAATTAACCAATGAAAATCAGACAATGCTTTTGAATTGTGGTTCAACAGAATTATTTTAAAAAAATAAACTCATGAAACAGGCCTGGACAAACATGATGGTACCCCTAGAAAAGATTGAAAACAATGTGACCATAGGGACATGTTCAACCAAGATGTGTCCCCTAATTAATATCACAGGTGTCTACAAACTTTTAATCAGTCAGTCGGCCTATTTAAAGGGTGACAAGTAGTCACTGTGCTGTTTGGTGACATGGTGTTCATCACACTAAACATGGACCAGAGGAAGCAAAGGAGAGAGTTGTCTCAGGAGATTAGAAAGAAAATTATAGACAAGCATGTTAAAGGTAAAGGCTATAAGACCATGTCCAAGCAGCTTGATGTTCCTGTGACTACAGTTGCACATATTATTCAAAAATTGAAGATCCACGGGACTGTAGCCAACCTCCCTGGACGTGGTCGCAGGAGGAGACGGAAAATACGAATGGTAACAAAAGAGCCCAGAACAACCTTCAAACACATTCATGGTGAACTCCAAGGTCAAGGTACATCAGTGTCAGATCGCACCATCCATCGTTGTTTGAGCCAAGGTGGACTTCATGGGAGACGAAGGAGGACACCACTGTTGAAAACAAATCATAAAAAAGCCAGACCGGAATTTGCCAAACTGCATGTTGACAAGCCACAAAGCTTCTGAGAGAATGTCCTATGGACAGACGAGACAAAACTGGAACTTTTTGGCAAGGCACATCACCTCTATGTTCACAGATGCAAAAATGAAGCATACCAAGAAAAGAATACTGTCCCTACTGTGAAACATGGAGGAGGTTCTGTTATGCTCTGGGGCTGCTTTGCTGCATCTGGCACAGGGTGTCTTGAATCTGTGCAGGGTACAATGAAATCTCAAGACTATCAAGGTATTCTAGAGAGAAATGTGCTGCCCTGTGTCAGACAGCTTGGTCTCAGTCGCAGGTCGTGGGTCTTGCAACAGGATGATGACCCAAAACACAGCTAAAAACACCCTAGAATGGCTAAGAGCAAAACATTGGACTATTCTAAAGTGGCCATCTATGAGCCCTGATCTAAATCCTATTGAACATCTGTGGAAGGAGCTGAAACATGCCGTCTGGAGAAGGCACCCTTCAAACCTGAGACAACTGGAGCAGTTTGCTCATGAGGAGTGGGCCAAAATATCTGCTGAGAGGTGCAGAAGTGTCATTGACAGTTACAGAAATCGTTTGATTGCAGTGATTGCCTCAAAATACATACAGCTTTTCTGAAAGAACACAAAGAAATTTTAACACCAGTATTAACAAAAATTATAAATCAATCCATAAATGAGAGTACCTTTCCCACAATTTTGAAAACAGCCATTTTACGGCCAGTGTACAAATCAGGTGATAAGCTCCAGGTCGCAAATTACAGACCCATCAGCGTACTCCCAACCATTTCCAAAGGCTTGGCGAAAGCTGTAGTACAACTGCTGGTGGACCACCTTGATTCCATGGCAGTACTTAACCCCTTTCAGTTTGGTTTTAGGAAAGGATATTCCACTGAAACAGCATGCTGCTATCTATTAGAAAACATCAAATCCAGCTTGGATGGGGGAGGGGTAGTGGTGGCTGTTTTTCTTGTCCTGCAAAAGGTTTTTGATACAGTTAACCATGAGTTACTTTTAAACAAATGATCACAATTCTCCCTTCATAAAAATACACAAAATTGGATAAGGTCATACCTCAGTGACAGACAGCAGTGTGTAATTGTAAATAATGTTACATCTCCTTTAAAAGCATGCAGTATGGGTGTACCGCAGGGCTCTATTTTAGGGCCTTTGCTGTTTACATTATATATTAATGATCTCCCGTCTGTGTGTAATGCAAATATAATTATGTATGCTGACAACACTGTGATATATACTCATGGTAAAACGACTGAAGAAGTGACTGAAAAATTAACACAGGAAATGGAGAAAGTCTCACATTGGTTGAGGAATTCTTGTTTAACCTTAAACGTCGATAAAATTGTGTCAATGTTTTTTACAAATCTCTACAAATCCAAGAATTCTTGTCATATCTTGATAGAAGGACAAAAAATTAAGAATGTGACTGAATTTAAATATTTAGGTGTTACACTTGACTCAAATTTAAGCTTTAAAAAACATTAAAAAGATGAAAAACACGGTCAAATTTAATTGTGCTAATTTCAAACATATCAGAAATTCACTGTCTACTGAAGCATCAAGTATGCATCTAAATGCTATGATAATTCCACAATTTCTTTACTGTATGACAAGTTGGTCACAGGCGTGTAAATCTGCCCTGAGATCTCTGGAAGCATTATACAAGTATTCTGTCAAGATTCATGACAAGAAAAGACGAACATTCCATCACTGCCCAATCCTGTCCAAATATAACCTGTTGAGCTTTGAAAGTTTAATTATGTATACACATGTGTGTCTTTTGTTTAAGATAATCCATAACTCTGCTGCTCCTCCCTTAAAAAGGTTTGTTTCATTAAGTTCTGTAAATACATCTCGGACAACTCGATCAACAGCACGCGGAGAGTGCAGGATTCCTAAGCACAAGACAACATTAGCAAATTCAACATTTTCATGTGTGGCCATGCGACAGTGGAACATGTTACCAACGGAGTTACTTGCAGTAACAGACTATCACACATTTTCACGCTTGGTAAAAAAAACATTTAATCTTTAAGCAAACCTGTGTCCATAATGTGCTGTGAGGTAAAGATGTTAGAGTGTGTGATGTTGACAGTGGGACCAATAACAGTCAGTGGTTTGATGTGAAAAATTATTTATATGGATGGAGTTATAAAAATGTATTATTGTATGTTTTAGTTCTTATCAATGTTTTGGGTTCTTATCAATGATATTAATGTTTTTTTTAGTTTTTAGCAATGCTTGGTTCTAGTTTTTTAATCAATGTTTGGTTTTAGTTTTTTATCAATGCTTACTTGTAGTTTTAGCAAATGTCTGCTTTTTAATGCTAACACCAGCCTGCCCAGGGACTACAGGTGGAAATTAGCACTCCTGCTATAACCTGGTACAATGCATCTTTCCTCTTTAAGGTCAATGTATATTGTGCATGTCCCTGCATAAATAAATAAATAAAAGAAAGAAAAAGGTTGTGCAACAAAATATGAAGTTAAGGGTACCATCATTTTTGTCCAGGCCTGTTTCATGAGTTTGTTTTTTAAAATAATTCTGTTGAACCACAATTCAAAAGAATTGTCTGATTTTCATTGGTTAATTTTCACTTACCACCACTTTTGTCAGTTTCAAGTTATTTCTTTGACCATTGTGGGTATTTCTTTCATTAACAGAGGGGTACCAACAATTTTGTCGATGTGTGTAAACTTTTTAATCAGCATGAAGACGTGGTCATGGCCACCCTTGGCATAATCTTGGCCACCTTTGGCATAATCTTTGCCACTTTATCAATTATAACAGCCACAGGTGTATTTGGCTCAGGGGAACCTTTCTTTATGGTTACGCTGCCCTCCCGGACCTCGCAACTAAATGTACACATCCTGTAGCTGGCGGTCACCATTTGAAAACTGGGCTGCTGCAGGCAATAATGCTTCAGTTCACAAATTGATAAAGGTAAGCTGTAATATCAGAGGGGATGTCGCGCTGATACGCGTTTAGTAACAATTGGCTGTTTATGTAATTTAGCGAAGACAAAATCTCTCAGCAAGAGCAGCTAACTGGTAGGAGAAACCAAAAAGATGTAGCAATGTTAAGCATGTTAAGGTGTTCTGAGACACATTATCTTGAGTCAGATTAACTTTTTGAATGTTTTCTGTTAGGAAAATTGACTACAATAAGAGTCAACCTGGAAGAATCATTTTAAATTGATTTTAAGTGATTCTGTTTTTTTTATTACTAAAACAGTGGTCTGTCATGGCTTTATTAATTACAGCAGACTTTATAATAAAGGCAGTAATTTAGTTTGGTAGGAATAGCCATGAAGGTGTTAAGGTTGGTGGAAGCTACACTATGTCAGGAAACACCCATTTCACGGGCAGCTGAAGACACCAGACGTCATCTGTGAGTCTGCGACATTTATTAACATAAACACAAACATACAACACTAGGTTCACATAAAACAAGAAGAATGAGGCGCAGGAGGAGAACAGGGCTCAACGTCAATAGGAGGGAAGAATAGCCTGGTAGGGAAACAGGGTAAGGCATGAGGGAACACCAGGCAAAAAGAGAATAAACCAGCCGGCGCACACCCAACAGGACTTGGGGCGGACGGCTATAAAAAAGGGAAAAGAGGACTGAACTGGACGGAACTCACCCGTTAACCTTGGCGCTAAACCAATAAACTCCCTCAGGGAAAAGGTTGCTTCCTCTGAGGAGGCTGACAGTAGGACACGGCAACAGGGGAATGTTGTCATGCCCTTAAATAATGAGATGAGCACATGATAATTGAGTGACAGGTGTGGATACATGAATAGGAACGTAATAATCAGTGACAGCTGTGCAGCCCGTGAAACAAAGTTTGACAGCCGGAAGCTGCACAGCACTGTCAAAGTAAAAGCACAAAAATGGAAATTAAATAATAATACAAGAATAAGATAACACAACCTCCAGATACAAAGAATACTGTAAGTACAAAATGGCATCATAAATAGACAGGACAAAAAGGACGAGACCAAGAATACAGACAACTCATAACTGCGCAGGAACCAAATACAGAAGACCATGATAAACACAGAAACAAAGAAACAGAAAAAGACTAAACTTAAACTGAGGCTGAGCACGGCCACACCCCACCTCCATGCTCAGGATCATGACACTTTACCAGTCAAAAGTTTTAGAACATCCCAGTTTATCTATTGTTTTACTGAAATTCAAGCAGTTCAAATCTAAGGAATAGCTTGGAATGGTACAAACATAAGTTACTAACTACTAACTAACTAACCTGTACTTATATAGCGCTTTTCTAATCACAAAGACCACTCAAAGTGCTTTCACTAATACTAACCCTCTATTCTAAGGGCCTATAGGAAACAGATATCTAGGGACAATTTAGAACAGCCAATTAACCTAACATGCATGTCTTTGGATTGTGGGAGGAAACCGGAGCCCCCGGAGTAAACCCACACAGCACAGGGAGAACATGCAAACTCCACACAGAAAGGTTCCAACCCCTGCCAACCTGGGGATTTGAACCAGGAACCTTCTAGCTGTAAGGCAGCAGTGCTAACCACTGCACCACCGTGCTGAAATGCAAGAGGTTAAAACAAAAGGTAGGGTTACCCAAAAATGAAAAATAATACATTTCAAAATTATACCGAAAAGCCTTTTTCAGGGAACAAGAAATTGGTAAAAACTTAAAGTTGTTCTACTGCAGTGGAGGTTGATCAAGCCTTGAAAGTTGGTACTACCAATTCCGAAAGTTGTCCCAACTTTTCTTAATTACTTATAACCAGTGTTGGGCAAGTTACTTAAAAATAGTAACTAATCACAGTTACTAGTTACTTCTTTTCAAAAGTAACTGAGTTACTTACCAATTACTGCATGATTAAAGTAACTAGTTACTTGAAAAAGTAACTTTCACGTTACTTTTAAATGCATACTTAAATTATCTTGCACAGATAGCAAGATAATTTAATTAATGTATTGCTTTATGGACTTATTAATGTCAGGCTGAACACAGACTGTTTCAGACAGAGCTTTTAGAACATGTTCAGTCTGCTTTATTTAGCTTCAGTGGATGACAGTCTCAATGGCTGTATGTCAATGGCTCCATCAGAAATATGTTGACTTGTTCAATTCTTATTTTCCCTGCTGTATATAACCAATTTACTGGGTCTACATCCGACCCATTGCTATTTTTAATATGAATCTTTGACAATCTGATTAAAAAATGTGTTTGTTTCCATTTACACAGTTATGAAAATTAGTTATGAGGGGGAAGACATCCTTACTGTATATACAGGTGCACGGGGCAAAAATTCCATTTCACTGTTGGGGGGGACAATAAATAGGAAAATTTGAGAACTAAATTTTTGAGGGGGACATAAAAAAATGCCATTTTTGCTGTGTTGTCTGATACTTTCTCAAATGTCTTATATAATAATATTAGATGATTATGTCATTGTTCCTTAATAGCCCGTATCCTACCTGTCTACAGGTTTTTACATAATCAACCAGCAATACCAAAAGTTGTCTTGAGTTATCGGTGTCAATTACACCATACATGATCTAACAAAATATCTTTGCTCACCATGAACACTAGTCTGATCCCCACCACAGCAGCTTTACAAGAATTTAAGCTCAAAATAAGTTCTAAAACTAGAAGAAATACCTTAATGAAAAACGAAACTACATCAAACTATTCTTCAAAAATATGTATTGACAAGCGACAACAAAAAATCTCAATATGTCTTAAAACTAGGGCTGTCAAACAATATACCATTTTTTAATCAGATTAATCATAGTGATACAGTGGATTAATTTACAGTAATCATGATTAATACTGATCCATTATTACTTATGTTTATTTTTGTGGAGGCAAAAAGAGTCATGACTGAACAAATGAACAAATATAGACAAAAATGCATGAAAATAAACAAAATAAGCAAAGAAAACAAACACAATTGGCAGCAAAATCTAGAAAAAAAACTCAACAAAAATACACAAACTTTATGGGAAACAATATATTTAAACCACTTTTCTAAAGCGAAAAATGCTTAAAATATTACTCTATCATACAAAATGTATTATTTACAATGCAAACAGAAATGTCCCACTCCTTTTTTTATCCTGATGATTTTTCATCATCATTGATGCCAGATACGAAAAGAGTTTGTGTCTGCAATGAGGGAATGTGCACTTAAACACATCCTCCTAACTATCTAAAGGGTCATCTATGCATTTTTATTACATTTGCAGCATTTTCTTACTTATTTGTCTGTTTTTCATATATTGGCAATTGTACAGGAAATGGGGCTAGTATCTTGAAGTAAATACACTCTTTGTCTCCTAACAGAGGGGGGAACTATGATGCACACTCTTTGGAACACCATGCCTCAACAAATTGGTCTCCATCTCTCTAAACAGAAGAACCAAATCTTTTTCTTCAGGTGTAACTGGATCCAACAAACTCCTGGCAGATCATTTTTATGTCCAGTTTGTCTTGTTTCTTCTTATGGACATTACAGACAACCACATTGTTCAGTCTGTCTTGGACCATAGTAGCCCGAAGCCAACTCTTAAGTCTGCGCAGTGCACTAAAACTCCTCTCAGGTTCACATGAAGACACTGGCACTACCAACAAGATTCTGATGAGTATCTCCACTTGATCGAATAACCCCTTCATCTCCATTAGCAGCACCCTGAGAATCTCTACTTCCTCTGCACTGCTGCTACAGGGGTATTTGTTGTGAAAGATGGGCAACTGCACAGAGAGAGAAGGTCTGTTAAGTTCAGGGTACTGATCTAGAGTCATCTAATTCCCAAGTGAGGAGTGCACCCTCCACCTTCTGCAGACGCTTTAGAGTCTCCTCATTAAAGTGCTCACCAAACTGAACCTCCACACTGTCCAACACTTTAAAGAACTCTGCCCTGTAGTAATCTATTGGTTTCCCAGCAGAACATCTTGGATGTTTCAACTCAATTGATTCAATGGCTTCAATGGAGTCAATCAATGTTGTAGCTTTCTCACATAGTGCAAGGTAGCTCTTGTCATTTCTCTTTCCATTAAGAGAAGACCTCACACAATTAACTGCAGCCTGCACACCTGAGACAGTCTGGGTTTTCTTTTGCAGGGAGATGTTCAGGCATTCCAGCTCTCTAACAACAGCAGTGGCAATTGTGAGGCCCAACACAGTCTTGCCTTTACTGAAGTGTTCAAATAAGCCACTGGCAGTTGAACCTATCCTTGATGTGCTCTCTGCTATCTCCTCTAGGCTTGTTAATACCCACTCATATCTTCACATGTATCAATGTTTTCAAACATGCTCTTGAACTTGTCTGACTGGCAAAAGAGGACACCTAACTGGTGGACCCAAGAAAGGCAGTCCCAAATCAGTGGGGAGGATATGCAGCCAGCCTGTGTAATTAAATTTACACAGTGAGCACCACAATGCACATCGAGGGCTAATGGCTGCTGCCTCCTCAGTACTGTCTGTGTACCTGTGAACCGTCCTGCCATGCTTAAGGTGACATCATAAGCCTGCTCATGTAAACACGACATAGGTAGATTAAGCCTCAACAACACGTCAACTACCACCATTGCTATGCCCTGACCTGTTGTTTCAGACACCTCATACAGCCCAACAAACTTCTCGTGTGGGACGAGGTCATGGTCCACATAGTGCTCTCCTGCTCAGCACCAGAAACATCCTGAGTACCATCAACAATCACTGAAAACTGAACAACGGGAAGAAACCTAAGTTCAGTTCCAATGCCTCGAATTATGGTATTGACCATAATATTCAGAATTTAATTTTGAGATTTGGGCTTGTGTACATCGTGTTGCGCTCCATTAACCACTTTTGCAACACTGGGTCATCATTTTCTACCCTAAGTTTCAAGAGCTGATATAGATTACCACTTCAGTAGTGTGGCCTCTTAAGGCTTCTCCCTGTCTTGCTACATACCACACAGAACTAACAATTTTTGCTAATCAATGTCTTGCAACCTCCTGCTGTTTACTCCATCTGCTGGATGACTGGGCACTGATGGGATTTGACTGATGTGCACTCACATAGTGGTGGAGGGCTTGAGAGTTTTGGTGTGCTGTGAATTTTTCAATGCCCCTTTTTCAGTTTCTGAAACCTGTACTGATGAATGCAGCTTCAGCTCTTTGCCCAAAAGAGGACTGGTGAGAGTAGCCTTTGCTGCAGTAAAAATACAAGACCCCTTTAAGTGATGGACAGTAATGTAACCATGGAAAATCCTGAAATCATTTGTCTTGGAATGTAAGTGTTCTATGAGTAAGAATTTGTGGTTCGATAAATTGTGGATGTGGTTGATATGGTTTGCTACAGTCACTGAGGTCTGATTTCTTTACTGTGCCTCTGTTCCCTGTCCCTGTGCTGGTGCTGCTGCTGGTAGAACGTTTCTGATCTTGACCTGCTGTATCCCTGTCAAATGAAGTCTCCAGCTCTCTGGTTGGCTCTTTCACCACTGTTCCTGACTGTGAACTGTCTGCCTCCTAGAATAGAAATAATATATCTTTCAAACTTGCACCTACCAAATACACATACGTACAGTGCCTTGTCAATTCTTTCAAAATTATCATGTGACACTTAGATTGGACACAGGTGGACATTACTTTACTATTCTTGTCACTTCTATAGGTAACTGGTTGCACCAGAACTTTTAGGGGCTTCATAGCAAAGGGGTGAATACTGTACATGTCATGAACCAAGCCCGTGTTTCCTGTGGGCTCAGTTCTGATCATTCCTGGTGGCTCAGGCAGTGGGTTTATCATGTGGTGTTATGTTGTGATTTCACATTGTTTTCATGTCAGTGTGTGGTTTCTGTTCCTGCCTGTAGCTGTCGCTCTGGCCTGTCTGGCCACGCCCCCCTCTTTCTCTGACAGTCAGCTGTTCGCCCCGGTAATTATCTTTCCCGCGCCTCACCCAGGTGTTCTCAATTGTTTGGCCAGCGGTGTTTATACTTAAGCGGTTCTTTGCAACACAAACACCGCTGGACCATTATACGTGTTAGATGGTAGTTCTCCGCCATCTGTCATGTCTCCAAAAGGACTGTTTTCTGTGTGTGCTCGCTGGGACGCTGTGACTACTCGGACTGCCCCCTCACTGTGAGTAATTGTAGTGTTTCTGTTCGCTGCTGTGCTGTTACGCTTTCCACAGCGTTTCCCCCTGTTCAGCACAGCCGCTACACTTTGGCTGATTGCCCAGTGAATCCTCCAGTGTGTGTGTTGGTCATCCTGAAGGATTCTTAAGTGTACCCAGGCTGTCTTGTCTTTTGTATATTCACTTTTGTGTTAATAAATGTGCGTTTGGTGCAACTCAGCACTTAAATCCACTCGTCCTTTTTCTCCTCCTCCGTGTGCTTTTCCATAGCACACGGGGAGCTTAGACGGCAAGCCATCTAAAAGGATTTAGCGGGTTACACCCACACAAATATTTTTTTCATTTCTGGGACTGTCTCTTTTTCACTCACCTGCTTTCTGGGCACGATGGCTGAGCTGCTGGAGAGGGAGCTGTGCTCGCTTTGTCTGCTGGAGGACATACTTTCATGGGCACTGGAGCCCTGTTCACCCGAGACAGTTCAATAGGCTCGGGACGCGGCAGCGGGAGTGATGAATTGGGATAGTCTGTGGGACCATCCGGAGGCGGCCGAGATGTTCTGGGAGATTTTCGTCATGATGTCCAAGGGGTCGGGTGAGGAGCTCCCAGCAGTCAAGCCCCCCGCGACTACACCGCCTTCCTTTCCTGATACTCTGGAGTTCATCGGTCTTGATTACTTGCGGCCGGATGGTTTCGCTCAGAATCCCAGACTATCTGGTGCTCCAACCGACTGTGAGGAGAAGGAAGCCTCGCCGGAGGAAGCCCCCCTCGTCTCTGGCTGCCATCATCACTCCAGTCACCGAGAGGTCCTCCAAGATTGTCCCAGCTATGCCCACCTCTGCGTCATCGAAGCCGGTTCCTCCACAATCCTTTGAAGGAGCCAGTGACACAGAGAAAGGTGATTGCCACCTGTCTGCAGCTGTCAACATCGGGAGCCGGGATGACAGGCCAGTGTTTTTTCATTTCACTCAATCTAATTACAAACCTTGTCTGTCTCCAGAAGGAGAGGCCCAGTTTCAGCAGTCCGCTGGGTCCCCTCCTCCAGCTGCAGATATTAATTCACTTTTTTGCCTTTCTGTGTCTCCTCCTATTCTCCCTGAGGGCCTGTTGGCCCAAGGTCAGGGCCATCAGACGGTGGAGGAACCAGCATCCTCGGATGAACTTTTCCCTGAGCCAGCATGGAGAGGCTCCCCTGCAGCTACACCGGAGGAATCCCCAGCATTGGAGCTGCTGCAGGAGGAGCATAGGACTGATGCTACCATCTCGCCTGCTGTGGAGGCTGTTGCAGTGGAGTGGGAGCCTGAGCCAGACATCCTGGAGGCTGGTCCCGAGTCTTCATCGTTGGGATCGACTCCGGAACCGGTCCATATCAAGAGGAGGTGCATGCACCGTAGGAAGCCCTGAGCTTTGCCTGCGGCAGCTAAGCTTCCTTCTTCGGAATCACGGCCCAATCCGTCTGCTGAGGAGAAGGAGAATCCTGCTGCGGAGCCGCTGGTTGCTCCCAAGGTGTCGCTTGCACCCGTCTCCTCCACAACTTTTACCTCTGCCAATGTGGGGGCTGCAGTTTCTCTCCCGAATTCCTCTACCCCTGTGCCTGCTTTGGAAATTTTTCCTCTACATATAGAGGAGCCCTATGCCACTGTGGACACGGAAGAGGAGAGAGGTGTTTCTGGCACCGCTGGGAACATCGAACACCAGGAGAATGGGTGCAGGCCCTGCACTCGTTGCGGGACTCAGGGCCCGCAGTCCCCTGAGTTCTCCCCACCAGCGGCATGTGACGATCCCTCACCTGTCCTCGCCGTGTCCTCTTTGTGTGTTTCGGTGAATTTGCCAGTTCCCAAACTGAGTCTCCAGGCAGAAGAGGAGCCCAAGGCCCCAAAGGATCCTGTCCCAGGGTCAACGGAGAGGCAGCCCCCCCCCCCCCCCGCTGCCATGCTGGATAGGCCACCGGCATGGGGAACATCACCTGGAGGCCTTGAGACTGCGACCACTATCACACTCACTGCGGGAACCGCCGCAGCTGAGTCATCCCCGGACCAGACCTCCAGCCGACGGGATCCGGACTGTCACCGTCGACTGCGTCGGAGTCCTGGACGGCAGTACAGCTCAAGCACAGGCAAGTTATCTATCCTGTAGTTCAATTGCCTTTGATTGAGAGATCTTGTTTGGCTCTTGGGGAGGAGAGTCGGGTGCTGGTCTCGGCCATGCCTGAGCTCCCCTCACCGGGCTCTGCTGCTGCTGGCAACCCAAACCTTTCCTTCTCTCCCATGCCTGTCGAGCCCCTCACTAAGGTCACTGGGGAGGAGCCGCCATCACCAGGGTTGCCTACTTATGATTACAGGACATTGGTGGCCCCGGAGGAGGTTGACGGGGGCACAGCACCGGGCGCAACGATGGAGGCTACGCACTCCAAATCGCTGGAGTCCTAGATTTCAGTGGAGCCCATGTTCAGGCAGGTGTGCTCCATTATATCAATACCTCAGATGTTAATGTTACACTGCCCAACTCATGGTGAAGAGGGCCCGGGGCACCTTGTTGTAGCCCTCGGGGCCACCTCACTGGGCTCTGCCGCTGCTGGCAACCCTGATCCAGTCTCTTTTTCTCAGGGTTGGATCCCCCTGTCAAGGTTGCCAAAGAGCAGATGACCTTGCCGGAAGTCGCCGAGGATCAGGATCCAGCGCCAGGTGGCATTAGGAACACCACCTCCCTCGCTGGGGAGGTCACTGCGGGAGCAATGAGGCCCCCACTGGTGCAACGGTGCTCCAACCGGAGCCCATAGCAGGTGCAGCCACGTCCCAGACCAGGACCGTCATGGATGCAGCTCTGGCCCAATTGGGGGCCACCGTGGGTGCAGCAGAGCCTCAGCCAGAGATCACCATGGGTGCAGCAAGGCTTCCGCTGGAGTCTATCGTGGGTGCAGTGGAGCCAGCCCAGTCGAGGTCCACTGCGGGTGCAGCTGGGTCCCAAGCCGGGATCCCCGAGGCCGCTGCGGATCATCATAAGGACGCCGTGGTCCTGTTCTCCTTCCGGTCCTATGCCATGGGGGTTCCCTCCCTTTGGTCCGGTCACCCACCAGTGAGCTTCCCGGTAGGCAGGCCGCCTCCTGCCTCACCCCATCGGCCCTGGTGGATTAACAACGTTGATCGACCACCTGAGGGACTGAATCTCTGGGCCAGATGGCCCATGTTCTCCAGCAGGTCACCAGACTGGGTTCGCCGAACAGTCTGCTGGGCCTGGGACTCAGGGCGGCCTGCCGAGCCTCCTCCACGTCTTTGGACTTGGGGGGGGGGGGGTTAATTGTGGACCCTGGGTGGGGTATTGTGCTCCCTCCTTTCCTGTTCCCCCTACCTCCAACCCGGGTTTGTGTGTTATTGTTGTGTCTGTTGGGGTTGTGCTTGGTGGGTGGGTGGGGGGGGGGGGGGTTCTTTCCTTATGATGTTACCGTGGGTGTCTGGTATCCACCCCTAGAGGGAAGGACTCTGTCATGAACCGAGCCCGTGTTTCCTGTGGGCTCAGTTCTGATCGTTCCTGGTGGCTCAGGCAGTGGGTTCATCATGTGGTGTTATGTTGTGATTTCACGTTGCTTTCATGTCGGTGTATGGTTTCTGTTCCTGCCTGTAGCTGCCGCTCTGGCCTGTCCGGCCACGCCCCCTCTTTCTCTGACAGTCAGCTGTTCGCCCCAGTAATTATCTTTCCCGCGCCTCACCCAGGTGTTCTCAGTTGTTTTGCCAGCGGTGTTTATACTTAAGTGGTTCTTTGCAACACAAACACTGCTTGACCATTATACATGTTAGATGGTAGTTCTCCGCCGTCTAACTCTCATCTCTCCAAAAGGACTGTTTTCTGTGTGTGCTCGCTGGGACGCTGTGACTACTCGGACTGCCCCCTCACTGTGAGTAATTGTAGTGTTTCTGTTAGCTGCTGTGCTGTTACGCTTTCCACAGCGTTTCCTCCTGTTCAGCACAGCCACTACACTTTGGCTGATTGCCCAGTGAATCCTCCGGTGTGTGTGTTGGGCATCCTGAAGGATTCTTAAGTGTACCCAGGCTGTCTTGTCTTTTGTATATTCACTTTTGTGTTAATAAATGTGTGTTTGGTGTAACTCAGCACTTAAATCCACTCATCCTTTTTCTCCTCCTCCGTGCGCTTTTCCATAGTGCACGGGGAGCTTATGACAGTTCATACAGTATGCACATGCCAGTGTATGTTTTTATTTTTTTTTCTGTATTTTCATATTTCTCTTATTTTATTAGACAAATCTAGACTTTTTTTTTTGAAAATTACTATACAAAATCCGGATTAAATATATATAAATTACAGGTTGTAATGTCAACAAAATAGGTAAAAAGAGAGATGCAACACCTAACTGCAGATAATGTGCATAGTTAGCCTAGATTTATTTTGACATGAATGTGCAGGCTGCAAGTCCAGAACACTGTGAAATAATATCCAGTATAAAACACATGACTTCAGATTCAGATTTATGGTCCAGTCTAAACTTCATAACACAATGTATCCATGTCGTGATGCATCATTACATTACATCCCTACTAATTAGCTTAACATGCTATGTGCTGAGTTTATGTAAAACATTAAGACAGACTTTGGACAAATGAGATGAAATATTGCTTTTCATGTTCTGTATGTGACTGTTGAAAACATGGACTGATAAATAACTTAACCGTTCACTCATAAAGCTTTCAATGCACTTACTTACTCCTAACCGCTCTCTGCCTCTCTGTCAGTGTGTGTGTAAGGAGCCCCAGCAGCCCCAGATTAGACTAAACCACTGTGAGGATGAGGGAGGTTCTAGTCTTTTAACAGTTATAAATGTCAATGTGTTTTTAAGTTGCACCACTTGTATTGTGCCTTCAACAAACATTACTATGCTGTTCAAATAAAACATGTTTGTGTTCACAATGTGGGGGGGACATGACCCCTGTGTCCCCCTGGGATTTACGCCCCTTCAGTTGCATCTCAGTAAGTTAAAATATCATCAAAAAGTTAATTTTTTTCAGTAATTAAATTCAAAGAGTTAAACTCATATTATATAGCAGATTTATTATACACAGAATCATACATTTCAAGAGTTTATTTCTTTTCATTTTAATGATTATGGATTATGAAAACCCAAAATCCAGTTTCTGCAGCGCGGTGGCGGAGTGGTTAGCACTGCGGCAGCACAGCAACTCACCCTTGGTCGGGGGATCCTGGGTTCAATCCCAGCCCCCAACCAACAATAATGAGTGTGGAGTTCGCATATTCTCCCCGTGTCTGCGTGGGTTTACTCCGGGATTTCGCCGGTTTCCTCCCACATGCCAAAAACATGCACGTTAGGTTAATTGGCATCAAAACTGGGGATTTTAAATTGTCCTTAGGTATGACTGTGAGAGTGAATGGTTGTCTGTCTCTCTGTGTTGGCCCTGCGATGGACTGGCGATCTGTCCAAGGTGTACCTGCCTCTCGCCCAAAGATGCTGGGATAGGCTCCAGCCCCCCCACGACCCGAAAAGGATTAAGCGGAAGAAGATGAATGAATGAATGAATGAATGAATGAAAAATACAGTTTCTCAAAAAATTAGAATATTACATAAGATCTAATTAAAAATAATGGATTTTTAATAGAAATGTTGGCCTACTGATAAGCTAGTTCTTGTACACATTCATTACTTGGCCAAGGCACCTTTTGCATGAATTACTGCATCAAGTGGCAATCAGTCTGTGCAGGGGCATATCACCAAATTTTTGGCCACGGGTACAGCACTGTGTGTGGGCCCCTCAAACACAAACCAAATTTTGAATTTTACATTCCAAGGTGTAAGATCGGGCCACCTTCCTCTTGTGACCTGTCTTAGTTTTTAAATGCATAAAAGAATCACTTAAAATTTGTTTATTGCATCAAGGCTTTTTGACTTTGTCAGGAACCTTGATTTCAACAAAATTAAACAAAAAAAATTTTTTTCATTACATTAAAAAATGCTCTGGTTGAAATTATATCATTTGTGGTGTTAGGGTCGGTTTCGACCCGGTTATAAAAATAAGATTATAAAGCAATAATTAGAGCCAAAATTGAAATCATAAGTGCACTGTCAGCCAACACACTGACAGCCACCTCCTCTCCCAATCATGTGAGCTTCAGGGGATGCTCATTTGTCCAGTATAGCTGCAAAAAAACAAAACAAACAAAGACGGGCATGTCCAGACATGTGAGGTCACTTCATTCATTTGACTTGCAGAGGGCACTTCTCTAATTTGCAGCATGAAAAAATGAAAAGAAGATTTACGGTGAGCCAAGTTCTAGATAACATTTTTGGAGAAAATGAGGGAGAAGGCACAGATCAGCATAGCGATGCAGAGGAGCAAGTTTCTGAGGAAGAGGACAATGTGGAGTACCAGCCAGAAGATGCAGACACATCTGAGTCTGATGAGGAGGTCACTGGTGCTGAGGCTGCTCCTGCTGAAGGATTCAAGTCAAAAAATGACCCCTGGTATTACAAGGTTTGTTGTGACCAGAGTCATTGGCATAAAAACATGTTTTGAGCTATTTATGCCATTGTCAATAAAAAGAGTCATCATTGCTATGACAAACCTGGAGGGAAAAAAAGTCCATGGCGACATCTGGAAAGACATTGATGAGGAATACCTTGATGCTTTCATTGGTGTTCTTCTTCTTGCTGGAGTGTACAGATCCTGCAATGAGGCCACTGATAGTCTCTGGGACGCATCGACAGGCAGAAATATTTTCCGGGCAACAATGCCACTTCAGACCTTTCAAATGATATCAAGAGTCCTCAGATTTGACAACAGAGAGACCAGAGCAAGATCTGACAAGCTTGCTCCCATCAGGGGTGTCTGGGAGAGGTGGGTGCAGCTCCTCCGGCTGATGTTCAACCCAGGTCCAGAGGTGACAGTGGATGAACATCTTGTCCCTTTCCGGGGAAAATGCCCCTTCCAGCAATACATACCCAGTAAGCCAGGGAAGTACAGCATAAAAATCTGGGTAGCCTGCGATGCAAAAACGAGCTACACCTGGAATTTACAGATTTACACAGGCAAAGGTGCGAGTGGCATCCCTGAGAAAAACCAAGGAAAACGTGTGGTCCTGGACATGACCACTGGACTGCAGGGTCACAATATCACTTGTGACAATTTTTTTACCAGCTATGACCTTGGACAAGAACTTCTCAAGAGGAAACTTACCATGGTGGGCACAGTGAAGAAAAATAAACCCGAGTTGTCTGCTGAAATCTTGCAGGTGAAGGACAGGGCTCCACTTTCCTCAAAGTTTGCTTTTACAGACACCACCACTGTTGTCTCATATTGTCCAAAAAGAAAACGGAATGTGATACTTCTGTCTACTCTTCACAAAGATGCAGCTGTGTCATCAGGAAGTGACAAAAAGACCACAATTATCCTTGACTATAACAAAAAAAAGGAGGAGTGGACAACCTGGACAAGCTGACAGCCACCTACACTTGCCAGCGAATGACCAGAAGATGGCCAATGGATGAGTTCTACAACATCCTTGATGTGTCTGCATATAATGCATTTGTGTTGTGGACCCACATCCACCAAGGGTGGAACTCATCCAAAAAAAAAAAACCCAAAAAAACAAGCGGAGAATGTTTCTTGAGGAGCTGGGAAATTCCCTTGTCAAGCCACACATTGAGCGAAGGGAACGGGTACCCCAAGACCCAGGTGCTGCAGCCTTTGTCAGCAGCCTTTGTCAGACAGTTGCAGGGCTCACCCAGCACTCTGTCCACACCATCAGCAACACTGAGAGAATCTGCATCAGCATCCTCCTCAGCCAGCCCTGCCTCAACACCAACCGGAAGAGCCAAAGTCACAACCCCAGTCAGGCCACCTGAATCTAAAAGAAAGAGGTGTCAGGTCTGCCCAAGCAGTAAAGCCAGAAAGACAAATGTATTGTGTTTCCAATGCAAGAAATATCTCTGCAAAGAACACACAAAAAGTGTCACTTTTTGCCACACATGCATCTAAACACACACACACACACACACACACACACACACACACACACACACACACACACACGCACGCACACACACACACACACACACACACACACACACACACACACAAAAGCATGTTCTTGCACACAGATACTTTTACTCTGATTTAGCTTTCTAATAGTTTTGGAAGTAGTAATTGATTTCTATTGGTTTGATTTGTTTGATTGGTTGTTGTTTGTTTGAACTTGCAAATCAATATTTTGTGTCATGACCTGTTCTGTGTTTCAGTGTGTTTATATTAAAGTTCTTTTGCTGACAATTTTTTTTTTTTTTTTTTACATTTTCTTGAAGAAAATATATATGGGTCAAAACTGACCCATAACACCATAGATGTTACTATAGTTATTAATTTTAAAATGAAAAAATAATTCAAGCAAATTCATTTCAGAGATGTGTTCTATACCCCTCAGTAATATTCAGGTAACACAGCAACCTTTTATTTATTTATATGATTCTCTTGAGGTTAATTTTTCTTTTTTTATTGAAATCAAGAGGTATAGTGATAAAAAAAAAAGGCCCAGACACCCACACCAAAAATATTAAACCCAACATTTTCATGGATAAGGAAGCCTAACAAGGTAACCAAGAGATGACAAAAAAAGTGGATGATAGGTTATTGTTTTTATTGTTTAGTGTTTTTAGTGTTTTAAGTAATAAGAATATTAGGAAAAAGCTAGTGCATTCTGAAATATTTTTAAAAAGTTAAACTTTAATATTGCTTAAATATACTGAAATAATGCAAGCCATTTTTATCCTAATTTTGATGATCATGGTTCTGTTTTTTATGTTCTGCAGAACAAGAACCTGCTGTAAAACAGTTATTAACTGTCAGAGCAGTCAATTGTAACTTTACATACTTTTAACCGTTCCTGCAATAATAATAATAATGTATATTTCTTAAAAAATTACAAATCCTGACATTGTGATTTACTGAGATACACTAGTATGTCATTACACTGACACTTTGACCTCACACTGCTGGAGCACGGGAAATACTGATGTACTGTATAATGAAAAAAAATCATTTTAAATAAAAGCCTGATTTAATTATTTAAACATGAATCCAGCATAAGTATGACAACCTAAAAAGTTCAGACACCTTAGGTCTGTTTTAAATAATATGACCTTGTTGTCACTGATGGAGAACTACAGAAGTAAGTTAATCACTGATAAAAGAATGAACAGTAACAGAATAAACAGCATTACTAGTGCACCTCTATCAATTACAATAATGTGAACAAGGCATTTTGCAATATAATTAAAAAAGAAACTTTTTATTCAATATTCATTACATGCACGTTAAAACACTTGAAGTCTTTTTTTTCCCCCTTTGATTTGGATGACAGTGATTATACACTACCGGTCAAAAGCCTTAGAACACCCCAATTTTTCCAGTTGTTTTTGAAATTTATACAGTGTGTTCCAACACTACTTTTATGCAGACAGAGGGGGTTATAAGCAGTGTTGGGAGTACATGTTACTGTAACACCACTGCTTTTGTAGTAACATGCTGTGCAACAAAATTACTGTTTAAAAATTCAGTAATGCATTACAGTTACTGAAATTTGATCAGATGTGTTACTCATTTTATTAATATGGATAGATATTTTCAATGCAAATAAATACAAACTGACCCTACATAGCTGATGCAGCGATCAGTCTATGTAACCTGTTGCAAAGGGTCTGTTCACTATTGAGCGGCGGAAAAGATGAAACAACTTTGTTTTTGTGGAAATAGACAGATTATTTTTCCTCTGTCACAGTTAAGGACAAAAGCATATTGGTGGGTTGCAAGTTAAATGCGGTTGAGACCGACTGCAATCTTCAGAAGCCTCTAAGAACAGCAGCAAGGTTCTACAAAACTAGTGCGATGCTATGCTAACACCGTGTTAGTGGATTTATGCTATCTGAACACCCACGGCTGGATTTCAAGCACAGGTATGCATCTGGAAAGTTTATGAGACAGCAAGAATTAAATCAACTGATTGCCAGATATGTTGTTACAGAATGAAGATCTATTAGATATAACTAGTTTTGTGAACACAGTTGCCTTAATTTCTTTTTATGTATGGATTACTTGGGTTGTTACTGATATCTGGTGAGAATCTCTGTTCAATGGCTCCATCAGAAATATGTTTAATGAGAAAAATGTTGACGTATTCAATACTTATTTTCCGTGCTGAATGAAATTATTTATGTGACAACTCTTTGCAAATGTCTCACATTTTTCTACTATATTTGGCAAGTGTGAAAGAAGTCCTTAGAATCTTGACAGGTTCAATTGTTAGCAGAAACTTCTGTGTTGTTAGTAAGGGATTTAATTGTCATTAGGATCTCTCCAGGGAGCAAAGAACAGCTACTTTCACAATGTAACAGCCATATCTCCAACATCTATCTTAACATAATCATTATACAATGCATCCTGCACAGCATTACATTAAGATGTCTTTCTTTTTAACCTAACAGCTGGATATTTTTCTGTAGTCCTTTGGCTTTTTGACGAATTTTACAAGACATTGCCATGATCATACTTTTGGTTGAAAGATGATTTCTAACAGTGATGTTTCAATTACTGTGGTCCTAGGCACACCATTTTTTGTTCTAATTTAAATGCTTAAGATTAAATCATCACACAAAGTAATATTACTTAAGGAACATTGTGTTGTCTACAACCTGACACAAGTAATTAAAATTTACTTTGATAAAAAGAGATAACCTCACAAGAAACCTGTGCTGGAACAGGATATGAAATCAGGTTCATTTTTCAAATTCTAATGAAGCTGCAGATAGATGGCAGACATTAACTGGAAGATAATTAGGCCTCTTGTACAGAAGAAAAGTTATGTTTGAATAACTTTTTCTTGCTGATTGTGTTTTCCTTTTAAATTTGTCAGTTACTTGCTTCAGTCATCTTAGTATCATGCTTGCAAATCCACCTATACACTACTCATGCTACAAATTTTTGTGGACAGGTTTTGGTTTTAAAACCACAAACTTTAATGAATGATCTGACAATTTTTTGGGAGGGTGTATTTATTTATTTGTTTTTATCCACATTTGCTGTTTCAAATAGGGCTTACTAAAGTAGATTTTTTACAGTTTTGAATTATTATTATTATTATTATTATTATTATTATTATTATTAACTATAAAAACTGCAAATATACGAAGCCTGGACTCCAGAGCATATATTTTTGGCCCAAAAGAAAACCGTGTCCAGGCATATCTAAAATAACTGCAATATCCATCCATCCATCCATCCATCCATCCATCCATTTTTTACTGCTTTCCGGAGATCTGAGTCGCAGGGGCAGCAGCTCAAGCAGAGAAGCCCAGACTTCCCTCTCACCAGCCACTTGCTCCAGCTCTTCAGAGAGGATAGGAAGACATTCCCAGGCCAGCTGGGAGACATAGTCTGTCAAGCGTGTCCTGGGTCCGCCCCAGGGTATCCTCTCAGTAGAACGTGCCCAAAACACCTTAAGTGGGAGGAATCCAGGAGGCATCCTGATCAGATATCCAAACCACCTCAGCTGGCTCCTTTCGATGTGGAGGAGTAGCGGTTCTACTCTGAGCCTCTCCCAGATGACTGAGCTCCTCACTCTATCTCTAAGGGACACCTTGGACACCTTGGACAATCAGATCACCTCTCCTTGCTCCTATTACCTGCTTACAGCCCCCCCTCCCCTTCAGGAAACAATCACACCCAACCAAAAAGACAATTAAAACCTGGCCTGGAAATGTTATCCTCCAGCTTCAGGACTGCTTTGCCTGTACAGAGTGGAACATCTTCAAACAGCAGGAACTGAACTCCTACAACAAGTCTGTCTTCTTCTACATTGGGTGCTGCGTAGAAAATGTGACCAGACACATCCAGGTCTTTCCAAACTGGAAACCCTGGATGACCAATGAAGTACAGGATCTGATCACAGCTCCCAGCTCAGCCTTCAGGCAGAAGGACAGCTCTCTATACAGCACTGCCAGAGCCAGCCAGAGAAGAGGCATCAAACAGGCCAAGGAGGCCTACAGGAGGAAGGTGAAGGGCTTCCTCATTGACAGCATGAGGAAGCCCACTGTAGCCCGTGTATTTGTGCCTACATATGTTTAAGCATAAAGTGGATGCTGAGATTACATATGGAGATTGACCTCACGACCGAAGGGGACAATGGGTCTGGACCACCTGCAGGGAACAACAAGAGGACAGGGGTACGATGAAAGGACTTCCCGACCCCCGGGAGACAGGTGGGGGACTGAAGGTCTGGAAGAGGAAGAAATGTTAATAGAGGGTTTTGACGGGGATACATGACTCTTCCTTTGTGTGAATCATCTGTGTGAAAAGCCTTTGTGTGAAATGTTATAAATATGAAGCTTGGACGTAGCTCAGCCTCTTTTCTCGTTTGAGAGAGAAGGCTGGGGATGATGTGATGCTTGAATAAACCTGAATTAAAAAGCAATTCAGCTTCTTTATTCCACGCTCCCCACATTGGTGACCCAGTGAAGTGGAGAATGTCTGGAGAGGGTCTCCGCGTTCCGGACTCGCTGGAGTCTGCCCTAGCGAGTGCCGTAGCTGTTAAACTGCCAGAATTCTGGCAGGACAACCCACAGTCGTCGTTCCTACAAGCGGAGTCACAGTTCGCGCTCGCAGGGGTAATGGCGGATGACACTAAGTTTCACCATGTCATCGCTAGGCTCGACAACCGCACAGCCCGGTGCTTGCGGAGCTTGGTACAGCAGCCACCCGCCCGCGACAAATACGGCAGGTTGAAAGCTGCCCTCACCAAGTTTTTCACGCCCTCAGCCAAAGAGAGGGCTAGGAGCTCCTGGCTTTGCTCAACCAAGGAGGGCACAGACCAGGCGCCCTAATGGAAGACATGCTGCAGCTGAGGGGGTCAGACAACGATGATTTCCTCTTCAAATACATCTTCCTAACTAACCTCCCGACGCACATGAGAGGAACGCTGTCTGGCGTACGTTGTGAGAGCCAGGAGGATTTCTGGGAGCTGGCCCAGGAGGCAGAGAGGCTCCTGGACGCCTGTGGCAAGCAGACGACGGCAGCGGCGACCCAAGGCAGCAGTGAGCCAGAGGCAGCAGACCCAACCCTGCCAACAGTGGCAGCAGCGCGGCCTCGACGCGGTGGAGGTGATGGTTCAGTGGCAGAGGCGCGGCCCCGATGCAGCGGAGGAGAGGATCTCTGCTTTTACCATCGGAGGTTTGCCGATAGGGCACACAGGTGTGTGCCGCCATGCAGCTTCAGGAGTTCGGGAAACGGCAAGACCGAGGGTCGTTAGCAGCTTCGACTCTCGGCAAAAACAGCAAGCTGCTCTACATTACAGATGCGTGCTCCGGGCGGGAGTTCCTCATAGACACCGGAGCCCAAGTGAGTTTCATCACCCCAACCTATGCTGACCGGTTGGCTGGACCCCGTGGTAGCGGAGCGACGGCGGCAAACTGCTCGAGCATCAACACCTACGGGAAAAGGACTTTGTCTTTACACTTACATGGCTGCACGTATGAATGGACTTTTGTCATAGCGGCGGTGAGTTTCAACATGTTGGGGGCTGATTTTTTGTGCTCACATGGTCTATTAGTTGATCTGGCCAATAGGCGGCTGGTAAATGCACTCTCTTTCTACTCTCTCCCCTGTTCAGCTCGAGTGTCCCCGCCACCAGTACAGACCAACGTCGCTACAGCAGGTGGTAAGTTCCACACACTCCTCACCCAGTTTCCAGCACTCACGGTACCCACTTTTTCAGCAACGGTCGCGAAACACGGGGTGGAGCATTTTATCACTACAGCTGGCCCCCCCGACTTCGCGAAGGCTCGGCGCTTGGATGCTGCCAAGCTCTCCATAGCGCGCGAGGAGTTCGCCAGCCTGGAGAGGCTGGGCATCCTTCGCCGTTCGAAAAGCCCATGGGCTTCGCCGCTCCATATGGTCCAGAAAGCTGACGGCTCCTGGAGACCGTGCGGCGATTACCGCAGACTGAACAACGCCACAGCATATGATCGCTACCCCATCCCACACATCCAGGATTTTTCAATACATCTGGCGGGGGCGCGCATTTTTTCAAAAATAGACCTGGTTCGTGGCTACCATCAGATTCCAGTCCGACCTGAGGACATTCCTAAAACAGCGGTAATAACCCTGTTCGGACTTTTTGAGTTTCTACGCATGCCGTTTGGTCTTAAAGGGGCAGTGCAAACGTTCCAACGGATGATGGACGCCATGTTATGCGATCTCCCATTTGTGTTTGTTTACCTCGACGACATTTTGGTCGCCAGTATTTCAGAGGAAGAACACGAAAAACACCTCACTGTGGTTTGTAGGAGGTTGGGAGAGCACGGTTTAATAATTAATCCAGCCAAGTGCCAGTTTGGCGTCGTGCAGATCGATTTTTTGGGCCACCGCGT
Source organism: Pholidichthys leucotaenia (assembly GCA_020510985.1). Classification (NCBI taxonomy): domain Eukaryota; kingdom Metazoa; phylum Chordata; class Actinopteri; order Cichliformes; family Pholidichthyidae; genus Pholidichthys; species Pholidichthys leucotaenia. The sequence continues at coordinate 333,381,537 of CM035839.1, read as the reverse complement.
TTCCCCAGAAGGGGCAGTTCCGTTACCGGATAAGGTGCGCGCAGTGGCGGATATTCCCCGACCACAAACGGTAAAATCATTGCAGGAATTTTTAGGGATGGTGAATTTTTATAACCGTTTCCTGCCCCACGCAGCGCAGCTCATGCAGCCATTATACGCTGTGCTAAAAAAACAAAAACCATCCAATACTATCGAGTGGTCCCCAGAGCGGGAGCGCGCGTTCACGGAGGTAAAAAAAGCTTTGGCTGATGCTGCGCTCCTAGCTCATCCTGACCCAGCGGCCCGAATCGCGCTAACGACCAACGCATCAGAGGTGGCCATAGGGGCCGTGATAGAACAGCAGGTTGCCGGGGTTTGGCAGCCGCTGGCTTTCTTCAGCAAATCCTTGAGCGAGGCCAAGCGAAAATACAGCGCGTTTGACAGGGAGCTGTTGGCGCTTCATTTGGCTATTCGCCATTTCCAGTTCTGGCTGGAAGGGCGGTATTTCACCGCTTTCGTGGACCACAAGCCGCTCACGTATGCGATGTCCAAAATTTCAGATCCGTGGTCGGGCTGGCAGCAGAGGCAGCTGGCCGCAATTTCGGAATTTACCACTGGCATTCGACACGTAGTGGGTAAACTCAACGTAGTAACAGACTGCCTCTCGCGCGCGGTCACGGCACCGGCGCGCGCAGAGGCAGATTACCCCACCGCGGCCTCGCAGCAAAGTAGCAGCGTGGGAGCGCGCGCGGCCCCAGTTCACGTGGGGATAGATTACGCAGCCATTGCAGCAGAGCAGGGTGCAGATGCAGACGTGCGCGCGCTCCAGTCTGGACCAACAGTGTTAAGGCTGGAGAGCAGATGCTTGCAAACCGGTACACCCCCCTTAATCTGCGATGTGTCGACTGGGCACCCACACCCGGTGGTCCCGGCCGCGTGGCGCCGCCGCGTTTTTGACTCAGTCCACTCCTTGGCACACCCGGGAGTGCGCGCTTTGGTGAAAATGGTAGCGGAAAAGTTTGTTTGGCCGAGCCTGCGCAAGCACGTGAAGGAGTGGGCAAAGGCCTGCATGTCCTGTCAGCGGACTAAAATTCACAAGCACACGAGAGCCCCTTTAGAACCGTTTTGCATCCCGTCCAGGAGATTCGACCACGTGCATGTCGACCTCGTGGGCCCCCTACCGTCATCGCAGGGGTTCACACATCTTTTGACAATGGTGGACCGAACCACACGTTGGCCGGAAGTGGTCCCACTGGCATCGACCACGGCTGCGGAGGTGGCTCGCGCTTTTTTAACGGCCTGGGTAGCGCGTTTTGGGGTTCCGTTGGATATTACCTCCGATAGAGGGCCTCAATTTGTCTCTGAGCTGTGGTCAGCGATGGCCAGCGGCTTAGGAGCAAAAATTCACCGCACTACCGCTTATCACCCTCAGGCTGACAGCTCTCTATACAGCACTGCCAGAGCCAACCAGAGAAGAAGCATCAAACAGGCCAAGGAGGCCTACAGGAGGAAGGTGAAGGGCTTCCTCATTGACAGCATGAGGAAGCCCACAAACATTATACTGAAGTTCACGGATGACATGACAGTGGTGGAGCTCATATCAGAAGGAGATGAGTCTTCATACAGAGATAAGGTCCAGAGACTGGTAAGATGGTGCTCAGATCATAATCTGCCATTGAATACAAAAAAAAAAAAAAAACTCATCATGTCATGAATTGCCCCTTTTGGGGGCAGAGAAAGAAAGGCACCAAATGCCGGCCATGCACTTGCAACATTTATTACATGAAAATAAAGACATACACACACTTATGGAAAATGGCATACAGGCTGGCGAGAAATAGTCACAGCTAAGGCAAGCGTAATTGCCAGCTAACCTGGGGAAAAAACATGAAGGAACAGGTAGCAAAAATAGCTCAACTATGGCGAAAGTAGTCGCCAGCCCAACCTGCAGGTAACCTGAAGTCCATGCAGTGCAAGTCAAAGCCACTTGCATGATAGGAGAACGGCTTGAGAGTGACTTCACAGTAGGAGGCTACACCAGACAATGGTGCAGCCTCCTCCAAATAGGCAGCAGCACAATCAACACAATACATCACAGATGTGAGCACCTGAGCAGGGGAAGGTGACCTAATTAGACAATCACCCACAGCTGAGAACTAGGTAGCAGACTGTGGATGAAAGGTGAGTGACTGAGCAATGAGGAAGGAGGCTGTGAAAGAAACCACAAACATAAACTGATAGGCAAAAATAACAACAGAAAGAAAATACTCAAAATAATATAAAGAGTCTGAGCACAGCTCAGAAACATGACAGTCGCCCCCCAAGGGCTGGTTCCCAGACACATACAGGGAACACCAAAGGAGCCCCCCCCCCCCCCCCCCCCAGGAGAAGGAACAGACAAAAACTACCCCGAGTGGGAGGTGGGGAAAAAAGAGGTTAGGAGCGATCAAAACAGCCCCACACAGGACCCACATCAACCAAAACAATAATGAATACCCCCCCCCCCCCCCCCCGCCAACCAAGAAGTCCCACACCTGGTGGATGGTGAGATGGAACGAGTCCGGTGGCCTGCCAAGGTCACGACTTCTTTCACTTGCTCCCCTCAGGGAATCGGAACAGATCCCATAAAACCCAGACTACTAGGTTTAATCATATTTTTTTTTTCCAACAGCAGTACATATTTTTAATGGATTCATATAATACATACAGACTGCTGATGTTATTTTAGGTTGTGTGTGGGTAATAACCTTGTGTACAAGATGGTCTTATTGTATTTACTTCTCAGTGTTATGTCTGGAACTGGAGTCAAGGAGGAGAGCAATAGTGGAGCTGAGCACGTTTATTATCTTACAGGGCGCAGTGCACCTGACCACACATACACTTGCCGCAGAGGAAAAGGCGGAAAAGAGTGCCCCTCCCACCTGCAGCCTTTCTTAAATGCACGGGGCTGGCGGAACTGGAACATGGAGCCACCACCCCGTGCCACACAAATAAGAGCTCCAAATACAACACAATATGAACAATAAATAACTACACTACACCACCCCCCCTTGCAGAAAGGTCCAAAACACACACATACAATCAGCCCACACCAATTTCGAACCTGAATCATCCGCTAAACATAACCAAACTAAAAATCACAAAAGGGGCCTATAGCATTCACACGAAATAACTAAAAATAGGGGGGATGGGTAGACTGCTGTCCTACCCCCCCCCCCCCCACCACCACCACCATGGCGAGGTGGGTTATTCTGCCACCTAAGTTATATAAAAGTCCTATTAAAAAAAATTACTGCCATGTCTCCTATTGGACCTCGCCTCCGTCTCCGCCTGAGCCCGAACCCAGTCCGTGACTCCAAGCGGGGCCCTGCACAGCCTGCGGTGTCTCCACCTGGCACTCGCTCTCCCGGTGCCACTTGGTCCTGCCCCGACTGCTTGTAAATCCCCTGCGGACCCTGCCAATGTGGCCCCGTGTTCACGGCCCGCCACAGCCGTGCTCCGGAAACACCTGTGACCATCCTTTGGACATCGCTCACTGCTGCAGATCCTCCCCCATGCCGCCCGGTGCCCTTATCCAGGGCGGCTCACACACTGGCACTGGGGCCCTCCTGCGGCGACCCTGAGCACAACAAGGACTGTCCACTTTCCGGAGTGACCAGCAACTGTTCATCCCACACAGCGTCATCCCGAACCCTCTGAACCGTTTGGTCCCACAGTCCGCAGCCTGACCATTCCTCCCCAGTGCTGCTCCTGATGGAAAACCCGTGGCCATAAAACAGGTTACAGCCCATGATGTTTGTTCCGACAGCTGTCACGATGAACTCCACATCGGCCATCTCTGCCAACTTGTACCTTGCTGTCAGTCTGGCAGTACCCACCATGGCCAACGGTCCTCCTCCATAGCCGCAAAGCGGCGCTGAGTCACCTCCAATTCTGTAGTGGGGAAAACATTCTCTAACCGTAGCCCAGTTCAGCAGCAAACTCTCCGCCCCCATGTCGATCGGCATCGGTACCAGTACTCCATCCAACTCTACTGTGCAATGTGTGCACCAACTGGTACTCAGGGACACCGTATGAATCATCGTCAGGGTGGAAAGAGTTGAGCTCTTGTGCGGGCTATCTTGTTCTGCTAACTGGCACACCCTCGCAAAATGATGTAGATGGCCACAATAGCCACAGCGCTTTCCTCTTGCCGCATACTCTCTGGCCTTGTAGAGGTGTTTCATGGACCCACAGCCCATACACCTGTGCTTCCCCGGGGCAGACCTCATCCGTACAGCATTGGCACTCTCGGTGTCATCCTCGACACTGCCATTACTTTCCGGATCTACTACCTGTATAGCCATATGGGATTGCAACTCTAGCAGTGAAAGATGCTCGCTCCACTCCCGAGTCAGCTTATCCGCTACCTCCAGCTGAAGGGCCAAGTCAACGGCCCCAGATAGCGTTACTTCACCAGGAAATCTGAGCAGCTTAGACCGGACCGCAGTGCAGTTGGTATGTTCTGGCAACTAGTCGCGAACCATTTCTTCCTCCAACAGTCTGAATCGACATTCAGCGGCCGGCTTCCTCAAGTCCGATACAAACCTCTGGATGGGTTCGCCAACCTGTTGGTGGTGCAGTCGGAATTTAATCCTCCAGACTATGATGTTGTCCAACACCCTGAAATGGCACGCGATAATCTCGACCACTTCTTCATAGCTGTCCGCATCACCAAACATGCCCAAAATCCTTTGTCCCTCCATACCCAGGTTGTGCACAAGTAACGTACGTGCCCTCAGCTTTTCCATCCTTCCCAGGTCCAATGCCACCATATATGTCTTAAAGGCTTCAAACCACCAAGGCCACGGCACCGGCGGTTCACCTGGGAGCTCCAAAAATGGCCAAATTGATGCTCCACACACTTCCATGGCTGTTCTTCTCATCGTCAAATGTTATGTCTGGAACTGGAGTCAAGGAGGAGAGCAATAGTGGAGCTGAACACATGTTTATTATATTACAGGGCGCAGTGCACCTGACCACACATACACCTGCTGCAGAGGTAGAGGAGGAAGAGAGTGCCCCTCCCACCTGCAGCCCTTCTTATACGCACAGGGTTGGCGGAAATGTAACATGGAGCCACCACCCCGTGCCACACAAATAAGAGTTCCAAATACAACACAATATGAACAATAAATAACTACACTACACTCAGTATGCTTTTATTATTGTTATGTACATATTTTATTTTATTTTTTTAGGTATTATTGCTTTAGGCATTTTTTATTGTTGTAATTATGAGGATGTTAAATTCATGAATGAATTATGAGTGTGATAGTTTGTTTTAGGGAGCAGCATCTTAATTTTGTTATATTGTTTGGTTTTTTTTTTAACAATGGAATGACAATAAAGGCACTTTGACTTTGACTTTTGACAACAACCCTCAACAGATGTGAAGAGGAATTCAGGCTCTCGCCAACTACAGAAGTCAGAGCTACCAAATATCAGACAGCAGTCTCACACTGGCAGAGCAGCTTCTTTGCCCACTTTGAGATGATGAATTGATTGAACAATTTTGCCTGTTCCCTGGCCAAGAGACTCAGGTTTCCCAATCCCCTGTGTTCTCTACACCAGTGGCATGCGACAACCCCTCACCAGTCCCCCAGTCGTCTCTGTGTGCCTCTCTGAGTTTGCCGGTCCTTTGCCGGTCCTTGAACCAAGCCACCAGAGGGAGGAGGAACCTGAGGCCCTGGAAGATCCTGTCCCAGGGCCGGTGGTGAGGCAGTCCCCAGCCGCCAGGCCGGATGAGCTACCAGCAATGAAGACGTCACCTGGGGGCCTCGAGACTGAGACCACCATCATGCCTGCTGCTGGGACTGCCGTAGCAGAGTCACCCGTCAAGCTGGACCTCCTGGGGGCCGGGCCCAAGACGTCGTCACCGGGATCGACAGAGTCCTTGACGGTGGTGCAGCTCGAGTGCTGGCAAGTAATCTCTCTTGTTGTTTTCTCATGTCTGTGTTAGAGAGATCTTGTCTGGCTGTTGGTGACGAGAGTTGGGTCCAGCCCTCAGCTGCATCTGAACTCACCTTACCGGACTCCACCGCTGCCGGTGACCCTAACCACCTTCCATCTTCTCTCGTTCCTGAGGTTCTTCCAAGGGTTGCCAGAGAGGATTCACCACTGCCAGGGGTCTCCACAGATCCAGTTCAACCCGCCGATGACAACGAGAGTCCAGCTTCCCCAGTGGAGGTTGACGCGGGGGTTCCGTCACAATCCAGGACGTCCGTGGGTGCAGCGCCTCCCCAGCCTGATAAGCCATTGCTTCCTGGACCATTGGAGTCCTGGATGGTGGTGGAGCCTGGTTTCAGGCAATTATGCTCTGTAGTTTCTTTTTTGCCCATTTTGGAGCTATCTTGCCAGACTCTCTATGACGAGAGCCAGGGGCAGCTCGCGGCTGCACCCATGCTCACCTCGCCGTGTTCTGCCACTGCCGGTGACCCTGACCCCATCTCTCTTTCTCCTGTCTCTGAGCTTCCTCCCAGGGTCGCCGGAGAGTGGTCAAAACCACCTGAGGCTGCCGAGGATCCAGGCTCGCCGCTAGAGGTTACAGTGGGCTCAGCTTCCCCTTCTGTGGAGGCCACCTTGGATTCTGCTATGTCCCAGGTGGGGACCACTGTGGGTGCAATGGAATCCAAGGCTGGGAGCCACGGGGTCCGCCGTGGGTGCTGCCATGGCCCTGCCGGGGTCTGCCATGGGTGCTGCCGTGGCCCAGCCGGTGTCCGCCGTGGGTGCTGCTGTGGCCCAGCCGGGTCCCACCGTGGGTGTCGCCATGGCCCCACCGGGTCCCACCGTGGGTGTTGCCGTGGCCCAGCTGGGTCCCACCGTGGGTGCCGCAGTGATCAAGCCGGGTCCCACCATGGATGTAGCCGTTGTCCAGCCGGGTCCCACCATGGATGTAGCTGTGGCCTAGCCAGGTCCCACCATGGGTGCAACCGTGTCCCAAGCTGGGACCATTGTGGGTACAATGACGTCCCAGACCAGCACCACTGTGGATGCTACGCTGGCCCAGCAGGGGCCCACCACAAGTGCAATGAGGTCCCAGACCAAGGCTACCATGGGTGCAACTGTGCTCCAAACTGGGACCAGCACGGGTGCTGCCACTTCCCACACTTGGGCCACCAAGGGTGTCACTGGCCAGCCTGGAGATGCCGAGGGCTTCTCCCCTCTTCCAGAGTCCTTCGGGGTGTTCCTTCCTCCTCTGCTGGACGCCATCATGGTCCACGTGCCCCCGCCACTGGACGCCGTTGGGGGTTCTCCTCCTCTGGTCCAGCCTCCCACCTTCACTTCACGTTTACCCCTCCGTTACTCATTGCTCAACAATGTTGGCTGGCCGCCCGAAGGAATGAGTCTCCAGGTTGGGTGGCCCATTTGCTCTTACAGGCCACCTGACACTGTTCAGCGGGCCACCTGCTAGGCCTGGGACCTTGGCCGGCTGCCCAAACCCTGTAGCCTGGGACTGTGGGGGCTTAGGGGCTGCCGGGGTGCAGGTGTTGTGAGGTGCTGGTAATTTTTCCCTCCTGACCATTTCCCCCCCCACCTCCCTCCTGGGGTGGTTTTGCTGGACTCCTGGGTTGTTTTTTTTTTGGGGGGGGGGCGTTTTATACAAAGGTGGACTCTTCAACACTTGAGACATTTAACTGTAACAGCAACCCCTTAAAAACAAAGCCAAAGTAACATTTGAACATTTTTGTATTTAATCTGATCCGTCCCATGAGTGGTACTTGGAATGTTTGAGTGCAGGTGATCTGTAGGCAGAACTTCATAAAGGAATCCAAATATTTTTATTCTTAAATGCTCCCAGTTGTATTCAGAATGATTGTTTTTACTTCAAGTCTTAATTAAGATAAGATAAGATAAGCCTTTATTAGTCCCACAATGGGGAAATTCCAGGATTGCAACAGCACCGGGATAGCAACACTCAGAGAAATAATTAAGAAGATACGGAAGATATAAATAAGAGCAGTGGATATACATACATACACATAAATATATAAATATAAATACAAAGTGCGGAGCATTGTAGCAAGATGGAATAAACAACATAACAGTCTACTTAGTTATCCTACATAGTATGAATATGTAACCATACATATTGTCACCCTCTGTAGCGACCGATATTGTCCTAGTTGTATATACTGGAGGGGACCATTGTGTAAGTCTATTGCGTCTTTTGCATTCAATGCTATTAGGTCGTCATGTTTTTTTGCTATCTCTGCGAGCAGCCCTGCTTAGGTTATACAGTCTGACAGCCGTTGGTACAAAGGACCTGCGAAACCACTCGGTTGCGCACCTAGGATGATGTAGTCTGCTGCTAAATGAGCTCCTCAGTGCATTCAGTATGTCCTGCAGAGGATGGGACTCAGACTCCAGCAGAGATGACAGTTTAGCCACCATTCTTCTCTCTCCTATCTCCTCCACTGGGTCAGGGTGCTGCCCCAGGACAGAGCTAGCTTTTTTGATCAGTTTGTTCAGTCTCTTCCTATCGGCTGCCGTAATGCCACTGCCCCAGCAGACCACTCCAAAAGTGATGGTTGATGTCACCATCTCAATGTCTGTTCCCTGCATGTTTACTGGTGCTGTGAGGGGTTGTCCTTGCCTGCGGTAGTCCACCACCAGCTCCTTAGTTTTCCTCGCGTTGATCTGGAGGCAGTTCCGATGGCACCAGTCCACGAAGTCCTGGATAAGTCCTCTGTACTCAGCTTCATCTCTGTTAGAGATGAGGCCGACGATCACAGAGTTGTCAGAGAACTTCTGTAGATGGCAGTGTGTTGTGTTGTGTGAGAAGTCCGCAGTATAAAGGGTGAACAGGAAGGGAGCCAAAACCTTTCCCTGGGGGGCCCCCGTGCTACCAATGGTCGTGTCGGACACACAGTCCCGGGTTCTCACAAACTGTGGCCGGTTAGTGAGATAGTCCAGGATCCATGATGACAGGTGCTGGTCCACCCCTGTGCACAGCAGCTTGTCCTTCAGGATCATCGGTTGGATGGTGTTGAAAGCACTGGAGAAGTCAAAGAACATGATCCTCACCACATTCCCGGGGTTCTCCAGGTGGGACAGAGAATGGTGAAGGAGGAAGATCACTGTATCCTCCACCCCAATGCCATGCTGGTAGGCAAACTTGAGTGGATCTATTGCTGGTCCCACCAGGGGGCGGAGGTGAGCAAGGAGCAGTCTCTCCAGGGTCTTCATCATGTGGGACGTCAGGGTCACTGGTCTGTAGCTGATCAGGTCTTTGGGGCGGGAAATCTTTGGTACAGGTACCACACAAGATGTTTTCTACAACTGTGGTACCCTCCCCAGCTTCAGGCTCAGGTTGAAGATGAGCTCCACAATCCCACACAGCTGATCTGCACAGGACTTGAGGAGCTTTGCGCTGATGCCGTCCGGTCCCGACGCCTTCCTCGCCTTGATCTTCCTCAGCTCCATCCTCACCTGGGTCTTAGTGAGGGTCATGTTGGGGGGCTGTGTGTTGGGAGTGGGGGGGGTGTTGGTGGAGTGGGGTGTGGGCAGCAGGACTCGATGTCTTTAGTGACAGCAGTGGTTGGTGTGCAGTCGGGGGGGAGGGCGGTTGGTCAAACCTATTAAAAAACAGGTTCAGACTGTTCGCCCACTCCCTGCCCCCCGTGGCCTGGGGGAAGGTATTCTGGAGCCCAGAGATGGTTTTAAGGTTTCTCCAGACCCCACCGATGTCACTCTGTTGCAGCTTGTCCTCCATCTTCTTCCTGAAGCTGTCCTTGCCTTCTCTGATCTTCCTCCTCAGCTCCCTCTGTACGGACTTCAGCATCTCCCTGTTCCCCGACCTGAAAATCCTCTTCTTCTCTCTCAGAAGTGTTTTTTTCTCAGGGTTGATCCAGGGTTTGTTGTTCGAGCAACACCGTATGGTCTTGGTGGGTACGGTCTTGTCCACACAGAAGCTGATGTAGTCCGTGAAGGTGTGAGTGAGGCCATCGATGTCCTCACCATGTGGATCCCAGAGCTGCTCCCAGGCAGTGGTTTCAAAGCAGTCCTTTAGAGCGTCCATTGCCTCCTCAGACCATAACTTCACTGTGTGCATCACCGGAGGTTGTCTGTGCACTAGGGGTTTGTACACCGGCAGGAGATGAACCAAGTTGTGATCCGATCTCCCGAGTGGGGGGAGTTGTGATGTGGTGTACGCCTCCTTAGTGTTTGCGTAGAATAAGTCCAGTGTTTTATTGTCTCTAGTGTGGCATGTGACATATTGGGTGAATGTGGGTAGAATGGGAGACAGTGAAATATGATTGAAATCGCCTGAGATGAGGAGAAGAGCATCTGGGTGTTCTGTTTGCAGCCTGCCAGTTACTGAGTGGATGACATCACGCCCTGTCCCAGCGTTCGTCGTCGGATTTGCATAAACAACAATGCAGATCACGTGTGAGTATTCCCTCGGGAGGTAGGTAGGCCGCATGCTAACAGCTAGCAACTCAATGTCTTTGTTGCAGTGTTGTTGTTTAACTGTGATATGTCCCGGTCTGCACCAGTTGTTATTGACGTACATCAACACTCCACCGCCCCTTGCCTTCCCACTTTCTGGTGTTCGGTCTGCCCGTATCGCGTGGAAACCCTCCAGTTCAATGTTAGCATCTGCTACTAGTCCTGTTAGACACATCTCTGTGAATAGCATCAGACTACACTCCCGGTATATGCTATCGTAGCGGGAGATAGCCGCTAGCTCATCTGTTTTTCCGAGTATCGATCGTACATTCCCCATAATGACAGATGGGAGGGCGGGTTTGTACCTTATATTCCTTGCCCGCCGTCTTACTCCAGCACGACATCCACATCGTTTTGATCTTAATTCTCCCGGTATGTCGAGTTTTTTCGTTAGCATCACGGGCCGGTTGAGTGCTAACAGCTGGTCCCTGTTATACTGCCTCCTGCCAGAAACAGTGGCTCCGTCCGCTGACTCAGGAGACGTTTGGACGATCTACGTGTTCGGATGGAATAAAGGTGATGCTGGATCATAAAGATTGGCAAGAGAGCCAGATATATAGTAATAGAAATAGGCAGAAATTGATCCGCTGTTGCAAAAGGCAGCCTACTTGTGTGGTGCCGGAAGTATTAATTAAGTTGGTTGCAAATACTCTGCTTGTTTGAATTAAGATCTAAATGTGATCAAATGAAATTGTATGTTAACCCCCTGCACTCTGGTGAATTTCCCTAAAAACGCCCAAAAATAACGTACCCAAAGTAAATCAAAAGCTGTTCTTCAACCCTTTGCAGCATCTTCATGGGGTTGGTCTCATTTAAAAGAAAACACTTTGAATTTTTTGGCAAAACAGTCATAATCTCTCTAAGTGCTCCTGCCACTGAGTAACAGTCATCTAAACATACTGAACTTGAAGAAAATAAATTTCGCCTGGGTGTTTTTTTTGGATACAAATGCTTGCAAATAACACACAGCTGTCAGATCCGGGCTGGAAAATGCAACAGAAATGTAGAACCAAGTGTTATCCAGCTGAGGTCAAAATTTTGTAACAATACCACAAAAAATGAATATATTACACAGCTTTTTTCTTAGGTTGTTCCCAGGCATTTTTGAACTGTGCCAAATGGCACAGTTTGGAAAAACGTCTGTAACTTTTGAATGATTCAATATAGAAGCTTCATCTTGGGCTCTAATGAAAGGCGAAGGGCTCTGTGTGTGTGTGGGAGGGGGTTGTTTATTCATTCATGAATGAATGAATGAACAAACAAGCCCCCACACACAAAGAGCATGCCACGTAAAAAATGTGTGGCTTTTTTTTGCAAGAAAAAATAACCTACAGTGCACTAAAAATTATACTAAAATATCTGTAATGTAGAAGATAACAACTCCCCCCTCCCCCCGCTACAGAGGACGGACATAGCCAATCATTCCATGACAGACCGCGGCACATGCCGTGGTCTACTACGCACAGTTGTACTAAAATATGTGCAATAATATCTGCAATCCGCTACAGAAGAGTAGCGGGGGGGGGGGGGGCGTTCACGGTCCGGACGCGGCGCATGGACTGGACCCGTGCAACACGGTCTTCATGTTGCGATGATGCACAGTTGTAATTTACCGATCGGGCAAAAGTTATTTTGATTACAATTTTCAGGGATAAAGAATAATTTAGCTTATAACACTTACCTGTCCACAACAGCAGTGTCGTTGGCAAACTTCTCTTCCTCATTGTCAGACGAACATGACGCTGGTCCGCTTGTTACAGACTCGTGGTTCTGCAGTTTTGCGCTTCCATGATTGAGGTTTTGGCGAACGACTTTTCAAAACAAATAAGAACAGTAATAAGAAAAAAAGACTGGCGAACGCGTGTGTGTCACCCAGCAGATTACACATTGCCCTCGTGTGCTCTAAGACACAGAGACGTGCCCGCCCGCGGTACACCGGAGTGCAAGAGGTTAAACAGTATATTGTATGATATAGTGTAGTTAGAAATGTACTTTAAGTCAGTTAACATTATTCTTAAAATGATGTTTTAAAAACTCAAAGCAATCAGAAAGTGGCCATAAGGACTGGAAGAGAAGCAGACAAAAAAAAAAAAAATCAGCAAAATTTAAAACAATGTATCACAGGTTTAAGTGTCCCCTGAAGCTTATGTTTCCTGAAATTGTGACTTAGATTAACCATTATAATTCAATAAGTGACTCCGTGAAACACTCATGGCAGCTCTGGTCATTCATAGACCAGAAAATTCACACTGTTATCCTATTAAATCAAAGAGAATCTTTGTTCTTTTGCATGTCCTTTTGTTGTTAAAATTGTGTTAACAGGTCTGAGGAGTTGTTAGTTCCTGCCCAGCAGGTCAGTGGTGGTGGTGGTGGGATCGGTGCTGCTGATAACGTCATATTACCCTTTAACCCTTTGGTTTCCGTCTTAGCATCAGCTCTGTTTGAATTGTCCTCAGAAGGAAACATGTAACTTGACAGAGGTGTGAAGTTTGTACCAGCTGTTCCCACTGATGTTATGGGGGGGGGGGGGATCTGTTGGGTGTCATATATTTACTCCTCCTGGGTTAAATGGATTATTTCTGCTGCTGTGGATCACCTATTCCTCTTCTTCTTCTCCTTTTCCCTGCTGATTACCGCAGATCTGCAGGATTTAATACCACCGAACACCACCGTTTAGCTCCTCCTCATGGCTGTCATTTAAAAAAATGGCCAACACATGCCAATTTATCACATCCTTTTTCATGTAAATTAGAGACATTTTTTTTGTAAATGTGAGGATTTTTCTCATAAATTTGCAAGATTTTCCTGCAGAATTCCAGCCATTTTACTCAGAAATGTGCAGCTTCTTACTTGAAAATGTGCAGCTTTTTATTATTCATAATTTTACAGCTTTTTCCTCATGAATTTAGAACTTTTCTTACCCTTGAATTTGCAGTTTATAAAAAAAGCTTACATTTGCAGTGTTTTACTCAAATCATATTTGTAGTGTTTTAGGTTGTAAACAGTTGGAAAATTACACCTTTTTTTGTCTTTTTGCTAAAGTTGCAGCTTCTTACCCACAAAATTCAACTTTTTTTGGTCAGAAATTGGCAGCTTTTAACTGAGACTTACATCCCTTTTTTTGTGTGTCAAGTCATGCATTAACTTGCTTGCTACGGATAACCATGAAAACTGGTACTACCTGTCTCATGGGTCGGGCTGTCGGTGACTCATCTGGCATCCCCGCCCTTCTGAGGACATGGAGGGTGAAATAGGGCATCCTGGCAGAACTAAAAACAATATCTGCCACAGGTCTGTGGTGGACCACTCTCAGTTACACGGGGTGACACTGGACATCTTGGCAGATAAACACATCTGTCGCAAGGTCTGTGGTAGACGGTGCCAGTCAGTGCATCGTGACATGCACTAGACAAAGAGCAGAGATAAACAAACCTATCATCTGGTCAGTCACTGCAACAGATACTGGAGTCAGTTTGTCTTGGCTTGTCCTTGCCACTGATAATTGTATTTAATATCTGCCAAGAATGTGCTGCTAGTCCAGCAAAAGCTAGCGGTACTCAAATACTTTGCAAGCAGTTTCATGAAATGGTCAATCAGAAAGCAACTCATACTGGCTCGAACGTCGCCTGGGCTTACAAGGTCCACGCTGATCTGTTCACACTCCGACAGGCAGCAAAAAGTAAGCTAGGAGCAGGAAGACAAAAGAAGAGGAAAACAGCAGCCTTGTGTGTAGCAGAATGGAATGTATGCACTCTGTTGGACAGAACAATGTCACAGCGCCCAGAAAGACAGACCACCCTTGTGGCCCTGGAAATGAACAGGTACAATGTAGACGTAGCTGCACTTAGTGAAACAAGATTGCCTGGATATGACATCTTTGAAGACCATGGGTACATCTTCTTTTGGAGTGGGAGATCAACTCAAGAAAGGAGAGAAGCAGGAGTGGGCTTTGCAGTTAGAAAGGAGATAGCAGCAATGCTTGATGAGGAACCGGTGCCAATCAACGACAGCATAATGACTATGACACTCGCACTACAGCGGAAGATGTATGCCACACTCATCAGTGCATATGCCCCAACAATGACCAACACAAAGGAGGTTCTACAGTGATTTACGTGAGACTATCAGGTGTGCACCGACTGATGAAAGGCTGATATTCATTGTAGATTTTAATGCCAGAGTTGGTTCAGACACTGAGAAATGGAAATAAGTGCTAGGCAGTCATGGAGTAGGCAAGTGCAATGCTAATGGAGAACTTCTACTTGCACTATGTTCAGAGTACAACCTTGTGATAACCAACACTCTATTTAAGCACAAGGACACACACAAGAAGACATGGATGCACCCAAGATCCAAGCACTGACACGTGTTAGACTACATCATAGTCAGGCAGAGAGACATAAGGGATGTATTGGACACCAGAGCAATGAGAGGCGCGGACTGTGGTACTGATCATGTTATGCTGAGATCTAGATTAAGGATTTGGAGAAACAAACAGCACTGCAGGACGGGTGCAAAGCCACCATGGAAGCTAAACAGTAGTGCACTGAAAGGCCAAAAGAAGCAGGAAGAACTTACACAGGAAATGGATGAAAACTTGAAAGACTGGGACAACAACAACTCAGAGAATGACATAGAAAAGAAATGGGCAACACTGAAGGATACGGTGTATCAGACTGCGAGTGATGTATTAGGCTACCCTGAGAGTAAACATCAAGATTGGTTTGATGAGCATGATGAACACCTGAAGAAACTACTAGAAGCGAGGAATACAGCTAGGCAGGAAAACCTACAGTGTAACACAAGGTCAAAGAAGAAGAAATACTCAAAGGCTCAGACTGAGCTACAGAAGTGCACCAGAGAGATGAAGTCCAACTGGTGAGATGAAAAAGCGGAGGAACTTCAAACTGCAGCAGACAGGAAGGACATGAAAACATTCTTCACAGGTTTGAGAGAAATCTACGGCCCTAAACCAAGAGGATTGATCCAACTAAAGGCTATGGATGGTGAAACGGTTTGGCAGGAGAAAGACAAGATCCTGGACAGATTTGCAGACCACTTTGACCAACTGCTAAACAACCCTGGAGATCTCACTGAAGAGGCTAAAGAAGCTCTAGTGCAGCGACCAGCTGTATCAAGTCTGGATGAACCACCAAATTTTGATGAACTAATGGCAGCACTCAGGACAAAACAGGATGGTAAAGCTCAAGGACGGGATGGAATTCCAGCAGAAGTGTGGAAATTTGGTGGTGTCCAGCTGATCAATTGCCTGCACAAGCTCATCCAAGAGATATGGGATGCCCAGAAAGTACCTCAAGACTGGAAGGATGCAAGTATTGTGCCTTTCTTCAAGAAAGGTGACAGGAAAGATTGTGGAAGTTGCCGAGGTATATCACTGCTAGCCACTGTTGGTAAGATTCTCTTACGTGTACTACTGAACAGACTCAATGAACACATTTCACAGAATGTACTACCGGAAACCCAATGTGGCTTTAGAAGTGGATGAAGCACAATGGACATGATTTTATGCTTGAAACAGGTTCAAGAAAAGTGTATTGAACAGAACATGCCGCTTTATGTAGTCTTTATAGACTTCAGTAAAGCCTTCGATACTGTTTCGCGACAAGGACTTTGGCAGGTACTCAAGAAATATGGATGTACAGAGAAGTTTGTCAGCCTGATCGAGGCACTCCATACAGGTATGCAAGCAAACATGGAAATGAGTGGTTCAGTATCTCAAGACTTTTCAGTAAGCAACGGCGTGAAACAAGGGCGTGTGCTGGCGCCTACACTCTTCTCGCTATATCTTGCAGCCATGCTTGAGGTGGCCTTCAAAGACACTTCAGAAGGAGTATACATTCAAACAAGGAAAGAAGCAGACTTGTTCAATATGGCACAGTTTAAAGCCAAGAGTAAGACATCAATAAAGGTAGTAAGAGAAATGCTCTTTGCCAATGACAGCGCTCTAGTTGCACACAGTGTGGAAGATATGCAAACTTTAGTGGAGAAATTTGCTAGAGCATCTAACCAATTCAGCCTCAAAATCAACATCAAGAAGACAGAGTGCCTTTATCAACCACCAAAGTTCCAATTATCAACATCACTACCAGAAGAGATCAGCATTGGTACAGAGCCACTAGTCAAGTGCAAGACTTTCAAGTAACTAGGGAGTACTGTTTCAGAGAATGCTAGGCTGGAGGATGAACTATCTCTCAGAATGGGAAGAGCGAGCGCTGTGTTTGGAAACTTGAGGGAGAGACTGTGAAACAATTGACATGTGTCTATCCATGTGAAATGCAAAGTGTATAGAGCAACAATACTGGCTACTCTATTGTACAGTGCTGAAACTTGGACTGTCTTCAGAATGCAGGTAAAGAAACTCCATGCGTAAATGATGAGACACCTTCGAGCCATAATGAAAATGTCATGGAAAGATAAGATAACCAACATAGAAGTGTTGAAACGAGCTGGTCTACCATCAATGGAGGACATGCTAATACAGACGAACCTGAGATGGCTCGGACTTGTTGAGAGGATGGACCACCAGCATCTCCCTCGGCAGTTACTCTACTCACAGTTATGCAAGGGCAAACGCAATCAGGGTAGATCAAGGCTCAGATTTAAAGACACTGTAAAAAGAAACTTGAAGAAGTTGGATATAGACAGGAGTTCCTGGCAGCGGAAGGCTAAGGACAGAGCTGCGTGGAGGAATCTGATCAGACCTAAATGAAACAGTCATTGTCACCCACGACAGACTGCTATGATGATGATGATGGGGGGGGGGAGGGTTGAATGTTACCTGGGGTGTCTGGAATCCACCCATGAGTGGTGGTAGTGGTGGGGGAGGGGCTCTGTCATGTGTCTGGGAGCTTATGTCTTCCAGACCCCAGACACAGACTATTGTTGTATTTTGTTTTGCCTGTTTTTGTGTCTGCACATTTGTCTAGGGTTTCTGTGTGTCTGTCTCTGCCCCTCTCTCTCCAGGCATCCCGCACTGGCTGCTTACTTGCCACTGCAGTGAGCAGCTTGTAATCAACACACCTGTAGCAGTTACTCACCTGTATTCAATCTATGTTATTAGTTCACTTTGTATTTAATCTCTGTCAGTTTACTCACTTATTGTCACGGTGTTAGACTGTATCCGTCACTTTCAAAATCCTGTGACTGATAGTCTACTCTCCCGTGACCTCGTCACTTTTCCCTCAAGACTATATTTGGTGCTGTTTCCCCCGGAGCCCAGCCTTGCTCTGTGACTCACTAAGTAAGTCTTCTCTCCAAGTTAACATTTTTGTGTTCCTCTTCGGAGGCCCAGTCTGGCCCGAAGGCATGACGTGGACTTCCTCCTCTTATCCTGCAGCGATGCATATTTTGACTGCTGTTGGACACTTTTGTACAATTGTATTCTTGTCCAATAAACACATGCCTCACCTGCACGTGGGCTTGTCTCCTTTCATCCGTGCACTGTGTAAAAGTGCACGCATATGACACATCCAAGCTTTGATTTCCTTTAGAAAGGCCTCTAACTTGGCTAAAGCCGCTTTTCCACTAGCCCAGCTCGCCTCGCCTCGTTTTGTTTCGCTACTACTCGGTTCGGCCGCGGTTGTGTCTCCATAGCAGCCGGGTAAAGTGGGGTTAAGCTGGGGTGGGCGGGATTTTTTTTTACAGCAAGGCGGCGCCACACTCCCGTGACGTAAAACACGCGACCCAAGCCAAACATAACATGGCGGCTCTACAAGGCAACTCCTCGGTCTGTGGCTTTTTTCACCGTAAATGCCAAAAAGGACTGCCCGACAAGGGTACAGGCAGTGAGACGAAACACTCTGGAATAATTCTGCAGCTTCTGGGAGAGCTGAAGACGTGAGGATACAAACTAGGTCATATATGATGGTAACCTAATGTTGCTAATGCTAGTTTGCTATAAGTACGTCATACTACACTGTAATATCTGCAAGTTATCGCTGTTA
Source organism: Pholidichthys leucotaenia (assembly GCA_020510985.1). Lineage (NCBI taxonomy): Eukaryota > Metazoa > Chordata > Actinopteri > Cichliformes > Pholidichthyidae > Pholidichthys > Pholidichthys leucotaenia. The sequence goes on along the minus strand of CM035839.1, from coordinate 333,363,103 downwards.
GGTACTAAAATATGTACGCTGTGTGTGTTTCAGATGGCTCTGTTGTGGGAAAATTACTGCTTCAAACGGTCGGTCTGGCGTTCAGCACAGCCCGTCACTGATGTCAACACAGCTTCACAAACAATCAGTGGTTGTAGAGCTTAAGAATGTCTGTAGAAACGTTTATTTCCTGTGCAACAAATTGCTCTGATCTGCGTGAAAATCATGGAGAGACTGTTGAGACATGATGGGACGTACCTGCTCCAGCTGCACTGAGTCTGAGGTGGTGTCATAGCAAAAAATGATCAGCTGACATAACATGATCGCCATGTTAATAACTATATTAGCCACAAAATATATATTCAAAAAGTAAACAGTACTGAGTTAGGTATAATAAGATATATTTCACAGTTATGATGCATTTTAGGCTATAACAAACTTGATCTAGGATTAAAAGCAATTAAAATAATGCAGTCACAAGGTTACATGGAAAATGCTTGATTTACTAGATACATGCACCGTAGAAATATATATTATCTGCAATAAACAATGTACTATACATGCATTCATGTAGTATTGCACTGGGAATTGCACTGACAATAAACCTCTGAAGTTTTTGCAGATGTCTCTTTTTTTATATGTGAAGGTTACCACCATGTGACATAAATTTAATACTGACAGATTGGAAAAGCTGTGTAAGAACAATCCAGCAGTTTGAGAAATCACTTTTGGTTTGGTGTAAGTCTGTCAACAGGATTATGAACCATAAAGCAGTTTGTGTTAAAATGTTAAATCCCATTAAACCCTAACCCACAGGTGTCCAATCATGTGTCATGGAGGGCCAAGACCCTGCAGGTTCTCTCTTCTACCCAGTCTCTTCAGCAGGTGTTTTCACTGATCTGCAGTCAGTGGAAGAAGTTCAGTGGAATCTGCTGTTGAAGACACTGGTTGGAGTTAAAGCCTGCAGGGTCTTGGCCCTCCATGGCACATGATTGGACACCCCTGCCCAAACCCATTATGATGAAGAGTAGATGCTAATATGACCCTGAATTCCTCCATATACTGGTACTATCACTAAAGTATGCAGGGTCTTCTGTGGTGGCACATCCAACAATACAGTCTTCAGTTAATAAAATAATTGTTTTGGTTACTTTTCTTAAAAATGAGCCATTATTTTCAAGGTCACCCATTAATGGTTTGTACTATTGACTCTTTTCCCACCAGTGTATTAACAGACAAAAATAGAAATCATGATGCAAACACATAAGTCACTAAATTGTTTATTACAATCAGCAGCAAATTCCAGATTATTCAGAATGTGCAAAATTCAAACTGTAAGACTGGGTCGCTCAGCAGCTGGGATGTGCAGCTCACACTGGTCCCAGATCAGCAGATCTTAGGCCTGCATCTCTGTAAATAGTGACACAAGGTCCAGTTTGGGGTGGATCGTTTACCTCTTTCCTAGACAAAAGACAGAAATGGGTGGTGGTTAAATAAAGGAAGTTTAAAACATATTTGGGAAATACACTTGTTGCTAAAAGCCAGTGGTGGAATGTGGATGAATGAATGAATGAATCTTTATTTTGGATAGATTAAAAGAAAATAGAATAATATAACAAAGGGGAAAAAAATCTAACAAGGTCGAATTAAACAATAAGTCCTCTGATTATACAGTTCAACATAGGTTATCTGAAATGGGTGATGGCTGAAGCTGCAGCTTATATTGCCCACCCATATTCCATCCAAGAATTCAAAAGAAAAACAAAACAGGAGGGATTCCAATTCCAATGTGACAATAAAGTACTTCATTGTTGTATTTAAACACAATTTTCATGTAGCTGCACTGATGTAAAGTCGATTTTACAAGGGCTGCATTACATTTAAAATCATCTGTTTTTACTGTGGCCTCAGCAATCAGAATGAATTAATACATTCACTTGAATGGAATCTAGTACTTTAACTGAGGGTGTGCGTCACCGAGTATGGAGTCGCTCAGTCAAAATATGGAGTTTTTATCAATAAAAGTTTGTCTTGAATGTAAAAGTGTCTCTTCTTGCCCTGGCTTCAAGTGTGGGCGGTGTTTTGAACTTTTATTGCTAAAATATAAAAGGATGCACAACAGTGGGTCTCAAATATTTGTAATGTGTCCTGTTACTGCATGAGTTTATTGATGACAGACTATAAACTACACATATAAACTAAATTATATTGATGACTGAACAACTGCCATTCCCCAACAGATACAGTTGTGAACATAACTCACAAAGGATCACACAAGTGATCTGACAAAAAAATAAATACATTAACAAGCGGTTTATTTTACAGTTGATGTGCCATTCTTTTTCAATTATTTTGTAATTAATATTCACACAATCAAATAAATCTCAGTTCAGTCCCTTTTATATTAAGTGGAAATTGTGCTACTTTGGTTTTGACACTTTACCTATAAAAGCAAAGGATTTCAGTACGTTCCACAGTGGCGAGGTCCGTCGTGGGGTGGCTGCTTTCCTCTTGCCTACGAACGACAGAAATGGATGGTGGTTAGGTTCAAGCAAGTTCAACACTTATACAGGCACATCTCAAAAATTAGAATATCATGAAAAAGTTCAATATTTTTGTCACTCATTTCAGAAAGTGAAACCCATATATAGATTCATTACAGGGACAGTGATATATTTAAAGTGTTTATTTTAATATTGATGATTATGGCTACAGCCCATATTAACCAACACCTCAGCGGCCAACATTTATATTTAAAAACTATTTTTTAAAGTTAATTTATGTAATATTCTAATTTTTTGCCAAATTGAATTTGGGGTTTTCAGGGGCTGTAAGCCATAATCATCCAAATTAAAATAAATAAACGCTTGAAATATATCACTGTCTGTGTAATGAATCTATATAATATACGGATTTCTCTTTCTGAAATGGCTGTCAAAAAATATTGAATTTTTTCGTGACATTCTAATTTTTGGAGATGTACCTGTGTTAGGGAAATACACCTGTGAAAGTCAGTGGTGGGATATGACAAAAATGCTTCGTTTCCCTGACAAGCACCGCAGGATCCACTCTGTACATGTACAAGTACATTATCAATCCAGGGATTTATGGTGGAAACAGCACAATACTGTTCAGCACCTTTTATGGAAAATCCACAGAATAGGTGTGTGGGTGTATTCTGATGCTTTAGAAAATTATATGAATGACTTTATAAATCACTGGTTTGAAAAAGCACTTTATAGTGTTGAGATTTCGGATCCTGTGCTCACTTCACCTGTATCCACAATAAAAACACTGAGGGAGGCTAACCCCTGGCATGTGGAAACACATTCTTGCATTAAATTGCACACAATTTAATGCGCAGCACCAAAGTGCAGCACGTACACAAACCAGGACTTTAACCAGGATTAACATATTTCATCGTTTTGCTCTCACAAACGAATACTTAGGAGAAAACAAGCGCGAATCAGCAGTTGGTACTAGCTAGCTACTAGCTAAAACTCGTTAGCCAGCATGCTCAAAAAAAGTGAGCTTACCACCAACAGGATAAATAAGCAAATAGATGGCACATTAATACAAATCACTCACCATCTGATGTTCTCTCACGTTCGTCTTCAGCTTGTCCGTAGTCCGGTTCTATGCTGGGCTGCATCTGTGTCGGTGCGGGTCGCACCTCACTGTGGATCTGCCACTAAGCAGAGCAAACTCCGCACCTCTTTGTTGGACCACGGTGTAGATTTCCGCAAAACCTACAACGCTGTCTGTATTAATATCGTATTTACTCCATGACTGAGTTAGTCCGTGAAATATTGCAAATGGCGGTCGTATAGATTCCACTGAAGACGGACGCTTTCATGACGTTACGCCCCTGACCAATCAGCGGCTCGCAGTCTGTTGACGTCACATCTTGCTCGCTTACAGCACGTTTGTACCCTGCCCTCAAATCAGGTACGAAAATAGTGCCTGTATAAACCGTGCTGGTACAGTGGAAAAGGCTAGAAAGCCAGTCGAGTAGAAGTGAGTAAGACCAAGCGATACTAATGAAAAGGGGCCCATAATTGATTACTATTACTATCTGGCTTCATTGACAAGTATAACTGAGTGTCATCTGCATAACAATAAAAATGTATACAGTGCTTTCTAATAATGTTGCCTAGCGGAAGCATATATAAACTAAAAAGAATAGGGCCTAGCACAGATCCATGTGGAACTCCGTGACTGAGCTTTGAATTGGAAGAAAACACACTACTGACTGAACAAACTGGAACCTATCACATAAATAAGATCTAAACCACTACAATGAGCCTAAAAGGACAACCACAGAAACATGTCCATTATCAGATGTGATAAGGAGGTCATTAGTGACCTTCACTAAAGCGGTTTCAGTACTATGATGGATTCTAAACCCAGATTGAAACTCTTCAAATAAGCAATTTCCCTGCAAGTGGTCAAATAATTGCGTAGCAACAACTCTGTCTAAGATTTTTGAAATGAAAGGCAGATTAAAGATTAATCTATTTTAGCTAAAACTCCTGGATCCAGTGCTGGCTTTTTGAGTAAGGGTTTAATTACAGCAATTTTAAAAGCCTGCGGTACATGGCCTAATGTTAATGAAGAATTGATTATTTGAAGAATAGAGCTACCAATAAATGGGAAGACTTCTTTAAATAACCTGGTAGGAATAGGGTCTTAAAGACAAGTCGAAGGCTTGAATGAGGAAATTATTTTATCTAACTGTAAAAGGTCAATTGGCGTAAACTGATCCAAACAGATATCGATTGAATGAGTTGTAGTAGTTACTGTATTTAAGTTAACAGTGGGAAAATCTGACAGATCCGCCTCCCTGCCTGCTCCTGAAAAAAAAAAAAAAAAAAAAAAACACTTTCTCACAAACCGCCCATAAACAGTCAGGCTTGGCCCCCATTACTCCTTCACACTGTCTCTAAGCACTGACTCCCCCCAGGGCTGCGTGCTAAGCTCTGTACAACTTTGACTGTATTCCAACCCACCCAACCACCTTCATTAAGAAGTACGTGGATGACACCACCTTTGGTGGAGCCATCACCAACGACGATGAGAAGGAATACAGGGGTGGTTAGGCGGTGCTCAGCTAACAACCTGAAACTGAATGTCCATAAACGCAAAGAACTCATTATGGACTTCAGGAAGCACAGAAAGGATCACACACCCCTCCTCATAAATGGAGACCGTGTGGAAACTATCACCACCTTTACGGTCCTGGGCGCCTACATCACCTCTGACCTCTCTTGGACTGACAACATCAAGGCCCTGGTGAAGAAAGCCCAGCAGTGGCTGCACTTCCTCCATGTCCTGAGGAAGAACAACCTGGACCAGAAGCCGCTGCTGGCGTTCTATCGGTGCTCAGTGGAGAGAGTGCACACCTACTGTCTGGGTGTGTGGTACACCGGCTCCACGGCGGAGAACAGGAAGGCTGTGCACAGGGTTATCAACACTGACCAAAAAATCATGGGCAGCCCTCTGCCCTCCCTGGAGGACATCTCAAGATCCTTCTGTCTCAGAAAGATCAAGACAATCTCAGAAGACCCCTGACATCCCACCCACCACCTGTTTCAGCTGCTTCCCTCTGGACACTCGTTCAGATCAATAAGGTTCCATACCTCCAGAATGACAAACAGTTTCTTCCCCTGGGCCATCCGGACCGCAAACATGCAGAGGTTCATCCCCTTCCCCCCATCAACTCTCACATACATAGAACTGAGGACCTTTTAATTATCAAAAAAAAAAAACAACTCTCACCTGTTTTTTTGCACTCTGCACTTTTCAGTACATTGATTCATCCATTTGAACCACTACCAAAGTGTATATTTTTATACTTCTTTTTCATTCTACTTAATGTATGCTATTTTATTCAAATGTGTGATTTATATCTGTTTTTATATTTTCCTACTTTTACTGCACAGTGGCTGATTTGAGCACACATAATTTATATTTCACAACGGTACAATAATAATAAAGCCTCTTCTTTTCTGTTCTGTTCTCTCCTCTCCTCTGGTTTACATTTCCAGTGGGTGCGAGTGCAAGCGTGAGCAAAGGAGGTGCTGAGTGTGTGAGTGGCGTGGAGTTTTGGATTATACTTTTTTCACAACGGTTGGACTTTTTCCCCTTTTTTTCATTATTGGCTGCATGTTCAGGTAAGTTTATTTCAATCTTCTGAGTGCATTTGTGGATTTTTTGTTGGTTTTTGGAGTTTTGCTGGAGGATGGTGTTACAACTCGCTCTCGCCTGTCTCCCGCCTCAGCTGCTCGCACACCTGTGCCTCATCAATGTTGGTCTATATAGCCCGCTCTGCCTGGAGCCTCGGTCTGGAGCCGTCTGCTAATCTATGCTCATCTCTCCAGCGCATACCAACTCCCTGACGGCCTGCGCGCCTCGGATAATTCCTCTTCTAGCACGTAAGCTAATCATCCACTCACCTTCTCTCCAGTCTCTCCCCTGTGCACAGGTGGATCCTCTGGTGGCAGATTTTCCTCCCTCTTCCTCTCCATCTCTCTCCTCACCGCACCGAGCGCGCTCAAGGACACTGTCTTCCAGGCAGGAGACCTGTGGCTTAAGCCAATGCCAGCCACCTTACCACCTGCAAGTAAGCACCAGACTGTGTATTAATTCCGCTGGGTGTGCACCGGCAGTTAATCTCTGTGTTTGCTCTGCCCTTAGGGTTGCCTGGCTATACGGCGCTCCGCTTCGCCCTCGACGCATCCCGTCCTCCTGCAACACATTATATCCCGCACACACGCACTCATACACCTGTTGTTGGCACAATAAAACTATTGAATCACACTCGAGCTTGTGTTCGTGTTCCCTGGGTCCGACCTTATGTCAGATGGCGTCCTTTGAGATGCCACGTCCGTCTATCTGGCAGGGAGTGAGGACAGTCCCGCCGGATAGTAGCGTTACTGTGGAGGTGGTCCTTCTTGCTGTGGGTGAGAAGGTAAGACATGATATGATTTGCTTTGCCTCCCGAATGAATAAAGCTGTTGTTGTGTTTTTGACTGGTGAGGAGTATGTTCACAGTCTAATTGGGAGCGTTGTTGTTATCGGGGATATGTATGGACAGGTATCCCTGTTGTCGCTTCCATCAACACGAATCACTGTTTCAGGTGTTCCTCCTTTTATCACTAATAAGCAGTTGGAGACTAAGCCTCGCAGATTTGGGAAATTTGCGGGCCTATTTAGAACTGTGAGTTTGGGATGTAAGGATCTCAAATTAAAACATCCAAAACTAGAAAAGCACTCGGAGAGCGCCGACCTCTGCCAAGTACCTCAGTTCCCCCTAATATTGGGATTTTCCCCAAATATAATAGTCCTACATTTATTTTATCTATATTTTCAGATGCCTTGACCATCAAAACATACCTTTAGCAATTGTATTCACATTGATATTTTTATTAGTTCAGTAGTTTTTTGTTTTTTTTTTCCCCGGCGCCACACCAGTAGGCTGCCTTTTGCAACAGTGGCTCGATTCCGAGTCTTTTTCCCCTTCTCTCTCTTTTTGATCCGTCTTTTTTCACTCCACTTATATCACAGACACACAGATCGTCCCAAATGTCTCCTGAGCCGGTGGACAGAGCCACTGTTTATAGCAGGATACGATACAGCAGGGAAGAGCTGCTAGCATTCAACCGCCACCCGGTCCCATTGGAAAAACTCGACATACCGAGAGAACTGAGGCGAAAACGCCGCGGCTGCCGGGCTGGAGTAAGGTGGGGGACACAAAATATAAGGTACAGACCCTCCCTTCCATATGTTGTCATGGGAAATGTACGGTTGATACTGGGAAAGGTAAATGAGCTAGCGGCTATCTCCCGTTACGATAGCACATACCGCGAGTGCTCTCTCCTTTTGTTTACTGAGACGTGGCTAACTGAACTAGCAGCAGATGCTAACATTGAGCTGGAGGGTTTTCACATGATACGGGCTGACCGAACACCAGACAGTGGCAAAGCAAGGGGCGGTGGAGTGATAATGTATGTTAACAACAACTGGTGCAGACCGGGACATATCACTGTTAAACAACGACACTGCAGCAAAGACATTGAGTTGCTAGCTGTTAGCATGAGGCCTACATATCTCCCGAGAGAACACTCACACGTGATCTGCATTGTTGTTTATGCAAATCCGACGGCAACACGCTGGGGACAGCGCGTGACGTCATCCATTCAGTAACCAGCAGGCTGCAGACAGAACACCCAGATGCTCTTCTCCTCATCTCAGGTGATTTCAACCAGTTTCACTATCTCCCATTCTACCCACGTTCACACCAGTATGTCACATGCCACACTAGAGACAATAAAACACTGGACTTATTCTACGCAAACACTAAGGAGGTGTACACCTCATCACAACTCCCCCACTCGGGAGATCGGATCACAACTTGGTTCATCTCCGGCGGTGTACAAACCCCTAGTGCACAGACAACCTCCGGCCATGCACACTGTGGAGTTATGGTCTGAGGAGACAATGGACACTCTAAAGGGCTGTTTTGAAGCCACCGCCTGGAAGCAGCTCTGCGATCCACATGGTGAGGACATCGATGGCCTCATTCACACCTTCACGGGCTACCTCAGCTTCTGTGTGGACAAATCCGTTCCCACCAAGACCATACGGCGTCACTCAAACAACAAACCCTGGATCAACCCTGAGATAAAAACACTTCTGAGAGAGAAGAAGAGGATCTTCAGGTCGGGGAATAGGGAGATGCTGAAGTCCGTACAGAGGGAGCTGAGGAGAAAGATCAGAGTACGCAAGGACAGCTTCAGGAAGAAGATGGAGGACAAGCTGCAACAGAGCGACATCAGCGGGGTCTGGAGAAACCTCAAAACCATCTCTGGGCTCCAGAATACCTCCCCCCAGGCCACGGGGGGCAGGGAGTGGCGAACAACCTGAATCTGTTTTTCAATAGGTTTGACCAACCGCCCTCCCCCCTGTCTGCACACAACCACTGCTGCCTCTAAAGAAATCAAGTCCTGTTTGCCCACTCCCCACTCCACCAACACCCCCCCACTCCCAACACACAGCCCCCCATCCTGACCCTGACCAGGACCCAGGTGAGGACGGAGCTGAGGAAGATCAAGGCGAGGAAGGCCTCAGGACCGGACGGGCATCAGCGCAAAGCTCCTCAAGTCCTGTGCAGACCAGCTGTGTGGGATTGTGACGTATATCTTCAACATGAGCCTGAAACTGGGGAGGGTACCACAGCTGTGGAAAACATCTTGTGTGGTACCTGTACCAAAACTTCCCACCCAAAGACCTAACAGCTACAGACCGGTGGCATTGACGTCCACTTGATGAAGACCCTGGAGAGACTGCTCCCTTGCTCACCTCCGCCCCCTGGGGAACCAGCGATGGATCCACTCCAGTTCGCCTACCAGCATGGCATTGGGGTGGAGGATGCGGTGATCTTCCTCCTTCACCGTTCTCTGTCCCACCTGGAGAAGCCCGGGGAATATGGTGAGGATCATGTTCTTTGACTTCTCCAGTGCTTTCAAACACCATCCAACCGATGATCCTGAAGGACAAGCTGCTGCGCGCAGGGGTGGACCAGCACCTGTCATCATGGATCCTGGACTACCTCACGAACCGGCCTCAGTTTGTGAGAACCCGGGACTGTGTGGTCCGACATGATCATCAGTTAGCCCGGGGGCCCCCCCAGGAACAGTGCTGGCTCCCTTCCTGTTCACTCTTTATACTGCGGACTTCTCACACAACACAACACACTGCCATCTACAGAAGTTCTCTGATGACTCTGCGATCGTTGGCCTCATCTCCAATGGAGATGAAGCTGAGTACAGAGGGCTTATCCAGGACTTCGTGGACTGGTGCCATCGGAACTGCCTCCAGATCAACGCGAGAAAAACTAAAGGGCCTTTTCCACTAGCACGCTTTAGCGCGACACAGGACGGCTCAGCACGCTTTGTATGCTTTTCCACAAGCCCCAACACGGTTTAACAGCCGTGATTCTCAGCCCCGCTGAAGGGCAGGTACAGCAGTGCTGAGCTGTGCCGTGTTGTGACGTTAACAGGACTGGTCGCCGCTGATTGGTCAGGTCGAACCGGCGCTGATTGGTCAGGTTGTAACCGCCCCTCTCCTCCTCCTCTTCTACCAAATCTTCACGACCTTCTCAATAAAGTTTTTGAAAAAAAAAAAAAAAAAAAAATAATCTTCACGACCTACTCAGCACGCAACCACTGTTGGCGGTTCCTTTCAGTGTATTGCTGTGCTATTTTTCATTTATTCTCTATCAAAAATGGCTTCGGCGTATATAAGGGTGTTCCATGGAGCAGTAAGGAGCTGCAGTGTCTGCTCACTGCATTGTCAGACGAACGTATTCAGCGCGAGTTAGACGGAGCCGCCCGGAATGAAAAAATATACCGGGAGGTCTCGACATCGGAGTCCTTTAACGGTGAGTTTTAATGTTTTTTTATTGTGCGTTTTTTCGCAAATATATTCGGTAAGACGCTCAGTTTATTTATGCAATAAAAAAGCTGTTCATTTGTGGATGGATAGCTGCTTTATTGCAGCACAATGCGGACTAAAGCTTTTATTGTAATTATTCATGTGAACAATACGCTGAAATAAGCTTATGTATTCTTGTTAAAAACTATTGTCTTTTCTGTATATATTTTGTGCTGTATTTTATTGTGTGCATTTTCCTTGTAGAATCATCCCACGCGTCCGCCGCGACAGCCCGTCCGGATTATTCAACCGAGCCATCCTGACCCACAGCTGGCAGAGACGGATTAATTCTTCCGAGCCTCAGCACTCAGTGGTCGGCGTGTATAAAATGTCGATTAACCTTCATGTTGTGTTGCAAAGTTTTTTTTTTTATTTTAATATTTTGTATATAATAAAATGGAATTGTTTTGGAAAGTGTGGTTTGTCTGTTATAACACTAAATTATAAAACAGTATAATTACATAGAAATTCCATTGCCTAGTCTGATCAAAATGATACTGAGGGTCAACCATTGTAAAGGTAATGTAATTTTTAACTAGACCAAAAAAGAAATCTTTTTTGTACGCTTTTCTGTTCTTTTTATTGAAATATCATAAAAAATTAGCACCAAGTCAAAGGTACAAGTATATGTAAATTGAATGTTTTATCGGCATTCCAAATCAGAGATTTACAATACTTTAGAAGGAGTGTAGCATCATCTAAACGGAAAATAATAATACTGTTGTTCCAAACGTTGACCTGAAGGTGAAAAACATTATTTTTTTTAATTCAGTACATCCAAAATGCCCTAGGATGTGGTGTAGTCCAGTGTGCCACCGTCTCATTATTAATACGAATAAAAACAAGTTTCAGCTCATTATTTCTAGGTCATTTGGCAGTTAATTCAAAACAAAAGTGACTTGTGTTGTTGCAGCTTAATTATGAGATAAAATTAATTGTGAGATAAAACCACAGAGCGTGCAAGGCAATAATCCTTGATCCTCCATTTTTTGTCTGGTGTAAATAAGGACTCAGTCCGTGCATAACATCACTGGAGTGTGGCCCCGCCTCGCTGAGAATCTGCTGCTGCCCCGCAACACTGTGCTAATGGAGACAGAAGCGTTCTGAGCTGTACTGAAGTGAATCGAGCCGTACCGAGGTGTGCTGGGCTAGTGGAAAACAGGCTTAAGGAGCTGGTGGTGGACTGCCGCAGGCAAGGACAACCCCTCACAGCACCAGTAAATATACAGGGAACAGACATCGAGATGGTGACAGCCTATAGTACCTGGGTGTTCATCTGAACAATAAACTAGACTGGTCCACACAATACTGATGCAACTCCTACAAAGAAGGGACAGCGCAGGCTGTCCTGCTGAGGAGACCTCCTGGTCTTTTGTGTACAAGGCGCGTGCTGAAGACATTCTATAGACACGGTGGTGGCATCAGCCCTCACATTTGGTGTGGTTGCTGGGGCAGTGGCATTACTGCAGCCGATAGGAAGAGACTGAACAAACTGTCAAGAAAGCTAGCTCTGTCCCTTGGGCAGCGTTTGATCCGTGGAGGAGATAGGAGAGAGAAGGACGGTGGCTAAACTGTCATCTCTGCTGGAGTCCGAGTTCCACCCTATGCAGGACATACTGAATGCACTGAGGAGCTCATTTAGCAGCAGACTACATCATCCCAGGTGCACAACCGAGAGGTTTCGCAGGTCCTTCCTACCAACGGCTGTCAGACTGTACAACCTAAGCAGGGCTGCTCGCAGAGATAGCAAAAAGTCGTAACAAACTAATAGTTTTTTTGAATGCAAAAGATGCAATAGACTTACACAATGGTCCCCTCCGGCATACAACTAGGAAAATACCGGTCGCTATGGAGAGTGAGAATATGTATGGGCACATAATCATACCATGTAGGATAACTAAGTAGACGGTTGTGCTGTTTCATCCCATCTAGCAACAATGCTCTGCACTATGTGTGTTTATATATTTACATACTTATTCCATCTAGCTACAATGCTCCGCACTGGGTGTGTTTATGTTTATATATCTATATATTTATTCCATCTAGCTACATTGCTCCGCACTGTGTGTTTACATATTCATATATTTATTCCATCCAGCTACAATGCTCTGCACTGTGTGTCTGTGTGTGTGTATATATATATTTTATAGTAATATGTACATATGTATATTAGCTGCTCTTGCTTGCTTGTTTTTTCTTTCTTGCCTTCTAATTGTTGCACTGAGTGTTGCTATCCCTGTGCTGTTGCAATCCTGGAATTTCCCCGTTGTGGGACTAATAAAGGCTTATCTTATCTCTTATCTTATCTTAGTTATTGACAAAAATCACTTTTTCAGTAATGGTGGTTTTCGTCTGGATATAGCTCCATAGCTTTTGAAGATACAACAAATCCACTGGCACACTACTGATTCCTCAGTGTCTTGGCTATATTTTGGTGTTTGTTGTATGTTTATATCTTAATTTGTTACCTTACAGTGATGAAAATTCCAAAGATCCCCTATTATTTCCTGTTCTGGATCACAGTATCCAGATTTTTTTGCAGGATCCGGATCAGTAATAATAGAAAGATAATTCCTAGAATCTATTGGGATCTTATCCTGTATTTTTTTTAGCAAGCATCCTGACCGTTTATTGTGGAGTTATATACACATATGCTAAAAATGGCCCTATCTCGCAATGATAAAGAATCCTTTAAAAAAATCCTGGATCCAGACAGTGATCCGGATCAATCCCAAAATCTAATCATTTCTTCCTTGTCTCATTTCGGACTTGTCCTGAAAATTTCATCAAAATCCATTCATAACTTTTTGAGTTATGTTGGTAACAGACAGACAGACAAACAGACCCTGGTAAAAACATAACCTCCTTGGCAGAGGTAATCACTCAGGCGACAGGTGTTCATTTTTTTGGACTCACCCATTCAAACACTAGAAGTGTCCTTTCGGGTTAAACATGGGGACTGCTCGTACATGGTGTATGTGAGCTCAGGACAGATGAAGTGTTTTGAATGTGGAGACGTGGGTCATAAACTGTTCGCTTGTCCGCACAAGCAATGGGCGGGAGGTTCTGACGAAGCCGCAGCTGAAACCAGCGGTGCAGCCTCTGCTTATGCCGCTACTACAGACGACGTTGCGGGGCCTTCTGTCGGTCCTGCTCCGGAACCTGCTGCTGTGTCTGTGGCCAGCCTGGCTGTGGTGCCTGCAGCTCAGCTTACAGTTGGGAATGTGGCTGGTGATAAGGCCCAAACAGTTACTGATGGTGCATAAGAATCTAGCTGTGAGAAAGAGCATGTGAAGTCAGCAGATGTGGTTCCGGTAGGTGTTAACGTTTCCGAACAGCGAATGGAACAATGCCAGTCAGCTGTGGTAAGTGGCGTTCAGGAAATTGTAGTTAAATAAAATCATTAAAAATCACCCTTATTGTCATTCAACTGTACAACCAATCATGTACAGTAGAACGAGATTGTGTTTTACCTAACTACTGTGTTAATCATATACACCCCAAGTGTAGAATCAGAGGGCCGCTGCCATGCAAGGCGCCGCCACAAATTTTCCTCCTCCATTCCATTACTGCTGAACACCAAGCTGGACGGCAGGAAGTTCCACTTTTATATGGTCTTCGGCATGACCCAGCCGGGATTTGAACCCCTGCCTCCCAGGTGTGGGGCGGATGCTCTACCAACTGAGCCACCACTCCGGTCGAGTTCATGATCAGTCAGCTGAGACAGCTGTATCAAACAGCCAGTTAAGCTGTGATGGTGAGGAAATGGATTCTGGTTCTGATACTGTGTCCATTGGAGAAACTTGCAGTAAAAACACAAGTTTGTATTCACTGGAAGAAATACATGTTTTTCTAGATGAAACAAGAGATAAACAAACCTATCATCTGGTCAGTCACTGCAACAGATACTGGAGTCAGTTTGTCTTGGCCTGTCCTTGCCACTGGTAATACCTCTATCTGCCAAGAATGTGCCGCTAGTTCAGCAAAAGCTAGTGGTACTCAAATACTTTGCAAGCAGTTTCATGAAATGGTCAGTCAGAAAGCAACTTATAGCAGCTCGGACATCGCCTGGGTTAACAAGGTCAGGAGTTTCTGGCAGTGGAGGGCGGGGGACAGAGCTGCGTGAAGGAATCTGATCAGACCTCAATGAAACAGTCATTGTCGCCCCCGACAGACTGCTATGATGATGATGATGATGATGATGATGATGATGATGAAAGTTACTGATTATTTCAGTGATGCTGATAAATTTATCAGATCTGTTAATATGCTAAAAAGACAAGTTGGTCTTGACCTCCTGGATGAAAGAAAATGTTTTCGCCTTTAAAAGCACCTAACAACCCTGCGAAAATCAACAGGAGGTAAAAAAGTCATGCGCACCTGACAAATGAAATAACTTACATGGGCCTGCACAACACTCTCTTATGTATTTACTGCTCTTTGTTGTCTCTCTCTGCCCTCTGTCTTCTCCTCTATCTCCCCATGCAAAACATAAAAGTAGGATCTTTAAACATCAATGGTGGGAGGGACAATCATAAGAGGGGATTAATTAGTGAATTATTTAGACAAAAAGATCTAAACATTCTGTTTTTGCAAGAAACTCATACCACTTCAGCAGATGAAGTGGACTGGGGCTTGTGGTGGAAGGGTCCTTTATCACTCAGTCATGGTACAAATTTTAGTGCAGGAGTAGCCATTTTGTTTGGGGAATCTGTGAATGCAACAGTTTTATCTGTCGTGAAGGTAGTAAAGGGCAGGCTGCTCTTTGTTAGTGCAGAAATAGAGAATTCCGTGTTGTGTTTTATCAATGTTTATGCTCCAAATCAGAGTTCTGAAAGAACTGCCTTTTTCAGTAAACTTAAAAATGGAATTGCAGAACTATCACCAAGACCAACTTATTGTTGCTGGTGATTTCAACTGTACCTTAGATTTTACTGTGGATCGAATTAACGCAGAATCCCATCTTCAGTCCTCACAAGTTTTAAAAAAATATCACTATACAGTTTGACTTATTAGATACATGGAGAGTTAAACATGCAGAAACTAGACAGTATACCTGGGTTACAGTCAAAGATAATATAGTCAGTGCTGCTAGATTAGATAGAATATATGTTTCTCAAAGTTTTTGCCCAAGAATTCTTCACAGTAACATAAGTCCAGTTGGTTTTACAGACCATCATCTAGCCTCTGTGATTTTAATTATTTCACCAGGGGAAAGAACTAAATCATATTGGCATTTAAATAATAAGCTTCAAGACAACACTTGTCAATTTTTTGTGTGTTTCTGGGAACATTGAAGGACTACAAAGCCTTGTTTTAGTTCCTTAGAACAGTGGTGGGAGGTTGGCAAGGTACAAATTTGCATTTATTGTCAACAGTATACTGTAAACTCGACTGCTATCATTAAAACTAAAGTTTGTGAACTTGAAGACACCGTCAAGAGGTTGGAGGAGTTTGATTAGAGATGAGGATTCTACCTCAGGTGCTTTGCTGCAGGAGATCAGCCCTGAGCTCTTTCCTACAAGAAAGAGTGAAGGGGGCACTTGTTAAGATAAGATAAGATAAGATAAGATAAGCCTTTATTAGTCCCACAACGGGGAAATTCCAGGATTGCAACAGCACAGGGATAGCAACACTCAGAGCAACAATCAGAAGGCAAGAAAAAAAGCAAGCAAGCAAGAGCAGCTAATATACATATGTACATATTACTATAAAATATATATATACACACACAAAGACACACAGTGCAGAGCATTGTAGCTGGATGGAATAAATATATGAATATATAAACACACAGTACGGAGCATTGTAGTTAGATGGAATAAATATGTAGATATATAAACACCCACAGTACGGAGCATTGCAGCTAGGTGGAATAAATATGTAAATATATAAACACACACAGTGCGGAGCAATGTAGCTAGATGGAATACATATATAGATATATAAATATAAACACACCCAGTGTGGAGCATTGTAGCTAGATGGAATAAATATGTAAATATATAAACACACACAGTGCAGAGCATTGTTGCTAGATGGGATGAAACAGCATAACCGTCTACTTAGTTATCCTACATGGTATGATTATGTGCCCATACATATTCTCACCCTCCATAGCAACCAGTATTTTCCTAGTTGTATGCCGGAGGGGACCATTGTGTAAGTCTATTGCATCTTTTGCATTCAAAAACTATTAGTTTGTTACGTCTTTTTGCTATCTCTGCGAGCAGCCCTGCTTAGGTTGTACAGTCTGACAGCTGTTGGTAGGAAGGACCTGCGAAACCTCTCGGTTGTGCATCTGGGATGATGTAGTCTGCTGCTAAATGAGCTCCTCAGTGCATTCAGTATGTCCTGCATAGGGTGGAACTTGGACTCCAGCAGAGATGACAGTTTAGCCACCGTCCTTCTCTCTCCTATCTCCTCCACCGGATCAAGGTGTTGCCCCAGGACAGAGCTAGCTTTCTTGATCAGTTTGTTCAGTCTCTTCCTATCGGCTGCAGTAATGCCACTGCCCCAGCAGACCACTCCAAAAGTGATGGCTGATGCCACCACCGTGTCATAGAATGTCTTCAGCAGCGCGCCTTGTACACCAAAAGACCTGAGTCTCCTCAGCAGGAACAGCCTGCGCTGTCCCTTCTTGTAGAGTGCGTCAGTATTGTGTGACCAGTCTAGTTTAAGATAAGATAAGATAAGATAAGCCTTTATTAGTCCCACAATGGGGAAATTCCAGGATTGCAACAGCATAGGGATAGCAACACTCAGAGCAACAATCAGAAGGCAAGAAAAAACAACATCTAGTAAACATATGTCCATCTTACTATAAATGTATATATATATATAGACACACAGTGCAGAGCATTATGGCTGGTGAATGTGCAGCAGAAAGTCTAAGTTATCTCTCCGCGGATGCAACGGGCCAGCTGGGAAGTCTTTGGGCATGATGGTGACCCCCTTAGCGAAGAAGAGACCACCAGGTGGGCCTCGCTGGTCTCCTGCAGAGCCATGACGGCGAAGCTCAGGAAACGCAGGACGGTCTTGAAGTCCTGAGCGATCTCCCTCACCAGGCGCTGGACGGGCAGCTTACGGATGAGCAGCTCCGTGGATTTCTGGCAGCGACGGATCTCTCTCAGAGCCACGGGCCTGTGACGGCGAGGCCTCTTCACTCTGCCGGTGGCCGGAGCGCCTCTCCGAGCAGCCCTGGTGGCTAGCTGTCTCCTGGGGGGCTTCTTCCTCCAGTAGATTTTATGGGCGGTCTGCTTGGTTCTTGCCATCGCTCTTTATTATTCTGTCTTATATTTCTTTCACGCCGCCTAAACTCCAGCCCGGCACCCGCGTCGTTTTCGCTTCAGCTCCCGGTATGTCGAGTTTCCCATTAGCACCGGGCGGCGGCCAAGTGCTAGCTAGCACTAGCTCCTCCCCGCTGTAACGTCTCCCGCTGCAAACCGTGGCTCCGTCCGCCGACCCGGGAGACCCCCGGGGCGATCCGTGCGTCCGTGATATATATACAGAGTGAAAGGTGTAGAAAGAAGAAGGAAGATAAAAAAAAAAGGCTGTTGCAACAGGCAGCCCACTCGTGTGGCGTCGCCGGTCCGGCGGAACCGGAACCGGAACAACCGTTTGTTGTTCAGATGAACACCCAGGTACTTGTAGGCTGTCACCATCTCGATGTCTGTTCCCTGTATATTTACTGGTGCTGTGAGGGGTTGCCCATGCCTGCGGCAGTCCACCACCAGCTCCTTAGTTTTCCTCGTGTTGATCTGGAGGCAGTTCCGATGGCACCAGTCCACGAAGTCCTGGATAAGCCCTCTGTACTCAGCTTCATCTCCATTGGAGATGAGGCCAACGATCGCAGAGTCATCAGAGAACTTCTGTAGATGGCAGTGTGTTGCGTTGTTAGATCCCAGTTTACTCAGCTGAAACATATGGATGTTCCAACGTCTTTTTTTTTTTTTTTAACCTGAAGAAGTCTGCTGCAAAAAAGAAATTGATGACTTGTTTAAAACTCCCAAATGGCCAAATAACTACAAATCCACCTGAGATGAGGAGCCATGCAGTGGATTTCTATGGTGCCATGTTTGGGGCAGAACCATGTTTCATAGAGTCTCAAAATCAACTCTTTGAAGGTCTTCCCAAGCTCAGCCCAGAGGAAAGGGCTGCTCTGGACTGTGAACTGACTTTGGATGAATTAACTGTAGTAGTTAATCAAATGGCTCTGGGACATGAACCTGGAATTGATGGTCTTTTTTCTGACTTTTTTAAACATTTTTGGGATATTATTGGATCAGACTTTTATGACGTTCTACACACGTGGACAAAATTGTTGGTACCCCTCCAAATGAAAGAAAATCCCACAATGGTAACAGAAATAACTTGAATCTGACAAAAGTGGTAAGAAATAAAAATTCTATGAAAATTAACCAATGAAAATCACACAATGCTTTTGAATTGTGGTTCAACAGAATTATTTTAAAAAACAAACTCATGAAACAGGCCTGGACAAAAATGATGGTACCCTTAACTTAATATTTTGTTGCACTGAAGAGGATGATAAAATAAAGGCAGCGTTGGATTTTTAAATAGCTTTATTATCACCCGCCTTCATCAGAACTCGGCTACAGCCCATGGTTTGAGCAGGCTGCCGCTTCGTTCCTCCAGCTCTCAAAGAAGAGACAGTGTGTGTGTCTCGCAGCAGATGCAGAATCAGAGTGAGAGAATGAGAGGCAGATTTACAGCACAGTGCAGCTTATATACTTCAACTCAAACAATAAATCAAAGACATTTCACAGCAGTCGATCTGGGCATTTGCATATCAGAGGTACAGACAGGCAGCATGAACACAATGCATGGATGACACTTAACCTCACAGCTGTAAACGCAGCATGCAGAGGAAAAAACCCAGGAGTGCGAGCTGACTGTCTCTGTGATGTGGGGGTTGAATCAACCCGCTACACTGCTCCCCCCCAGAGAGCACGGTAGGGGACCGTGACCTCGGTGTTGCAGTTTGGGCAGCGAGCAGGGAAAAGCTCTGTGCAGGAGGCGGGGGAGGGGGGGTAGCAAATGCTGACGGGCGCGGGAAAATCGTTTGAGTCGCGCCAAAAGTGTTTGCTGCTCCGCGATGTCCCGTCTGAACATGCGGAGATAAGAAGAAGAAAAGATTAGTCACTGACTCCTCTTGTGGCCATGAAGGAAAAGCAGGAGCGGCGGCAGAAAAAAATAAAAGCAGAGGGACTGGCGTGTTGCTTTAGGGCAGACGTAACCCTACAGCCCTCGGGAACGCACGACAAGCTGAATTCCCCTTGTGTGCCGTGGCTAAGACCATAAATCCAGTGAGCAAGCTGTGGGCCTCAGGTGTACCAGCAAGCCCTTGAAGGGCCCAGTGTGCAGCAGAAGGAAGGCGGTCGGCAACAAGCCATATTTGTCCGTGCGTTAGTGCGCCGTCCTCGTCACCCCGGTGCGCGTGCGGGGCATCCGTGCATGGGTGGGCCCATGCTGGAGAGGAAATCAGGGTCGGAATCTTGGAGATCGGCGCAGTCTGCGCGAAAAACATCTCTGACGAGCCGTGGCTGCCGATAGTCTGGTGCGTTTCAGGTTCCACGTTGTGCTCGGTCGGCACATGGGAGTCGCCCGCATGTGCTCTGATGTGGAGGAGCTGCGTGGCCAGTCCCTCGTGGATGTGCCGATCTCGGCGAGGGCGTGCCATGACGTTCTCTGCCGTTTACCCGGTCTTGGTTGATATCCTGAGAGCGGCTCGCCCGCCGTGGGCTCTGCGTCGAGGTCTCCCTGAGGCCGCAGGGAGGGAAGACCAGTCAGGCCGCTGTGATGGAGCATTCATGCCCGGGTGCTGCGTTCGCTGGCCGCTCGTTTTCTTCAGTCTCGGGTCGCCAGCGTGGCTGTTTAGATCAGAAGGTTGCGTTTGCACAAAACGTGTGCATTCCGGGGTTACCAGTGAAGAGGATGATAAAATAAAGCCAGCGTTGGATTTTTAAATAGCTTTATTATCACCCACCTTCATCAGAACTCGGCTACAGCCCATGGTTTGAGCAGGCTGCCGCTTCGTTCCTCCAGCTCTCAAAGAAGAGACAGTGTGTGTGTCTCGCAGCAGATGCAGAATCAGAGTGAGAGAATGAGAGGCAGATTTACAGCACAGTGCAGCTTATATACTCAACTCAAACAATACATCAAAGACATTCACAGCAGTCGATCTGGGCATTTGCATATCAGAGGTACAGATAGGATGCATGAACACAATGCATGGATGACACTTTAACCTCACAGCTGTAAACGCAGCATGCAGAGGAAAAAACCCAGGAGTGCGAGCTGACTGTCTCTGTGATGTGGGGGTTGAATCAACCCGCTACAGCACAACCTTTTGAGGCAATCACTGCAATCATAAGATTTCTGTAACTGTCAATGAGACTCTCGGCACCTCTCAAGCAGGTATTTGGCCCACTCTTCATCAGCAACTGCTCCAGTTGTCTCAGGTTTGAAGGGTGCCTTCTCCAGATGGATGTTTCAGCTCCCTTAAACAGATGTTCAATAGGATTAGATCAGGGCTCATAGAAGGCCCACTTCTAGAATAGTCCAATGTTTCGCTCTTAGCCATTCTTGGGTGTTTTTAGCTGTGTGTTTTGGGTCATTATCCTGTTGCAAGACCCATGACCTGCGACTGAGTCCAAGCTGTCTGACACTGGGCAGCACATTTCTCTCTAGAATACCTTGATAGTCTTGAGATTTCACTGTACCCTGTACAGATTCAGGACACCCTGTGCCAGAAGCAGCAAAGTAGCCCCTGAACATAACAGAACCTCCTCCATGTTTCACAGTAGGGACAGTGTTCTTTTCTTGGTATGCTTCATTTTTGCATCTGTGAACATAGAGCTGAAGTGCCTTTCCAGAAAGTTCCAGTTTTGTCTCGTCTGTCCACCGGACATTCTCCCAGAAGCTTTGTGGCTTGTCAACATACAGTTTGGCAAATTCCAGTCTGGCTTTTTTATGATTTGTTTTCAACAGTGGTGTCCTCCTTGGTCGTCTCCCATGAAGTCCACTTTGGCTCAAACAGCGACGGATGGTGCGATCTGACACTGATGTACCTTGACCTTGGAGTTCACCATGAATGTGTTTAGAGGTTGTTCTGGGCTCTTTTGTTACCATTCATATTATCTGTCTCTTCCATTTTTCATCAAGTTTCCTCCTGCGGCCATGTCCAGGGAGGTTGGCTACAGTCCCGTGGATCTTAAATTTCTGAATAATATGTGCAACTGTAGTCACAGGAACATCAAGCTGATTGGAGATGGTCTTATAGCCTTTGCCTTTAACATGCTCGTCTATAATTTTCTTTCTAATCTCCTGAGACAACTTCTTTGCTTCCTCTAGTCCATGTTTAGTGTGGTACACACCATGTCACCAAACAGCACAGTGACCTACTTGTCACCCTTTTAAATAGGTTTGACTGACTGATTACAAGTTTGTAGACACTTGTGATGTTAATTAGAGGACACATCTTGGTTGAACATGTCCCTATGGTCACATTATTTTCAATCTTTTCTAGGGGTACCATCATTTTTGTCCAGGCCTGTTTCATGAGTTTGTTTTTTAAAGTAATTATTTTGAACCTGTTAGAAAAATACCCGATTCTTTGATTGAAAGAGCCAAGAACAAGCCAGAGATTTCTTCAATTTTAAGATGAAGCATTTATTTAGAAGTCCCGTGTAAAGCAAGCAGCGCTGGATCAGTTTGATGCTGTCCCCTTGGGAACGTCGTCAGACTGATCCCGACTTCCGGGTGTGGGTTACAATTATCTTCTCAGGTGGGGGCGACCCAGTACAATAGGATGGGCTTATACGCGACTCTCTGATTGGCTAATCTACCTATGGTGGGAACAGGCCATCCGCTGAACGCGCCGATTCATTCTAGAATGTGCTCTCAACAGTGTGCGTGGGTGTTGAGTCTGGGTGTGTATCTAATGAGAAAGACCTGACTTGAGAGAGAGAGAGAGAGAGAGAGAGAGAGAGAGAGAGACTGACTGAGACTTTGACTTTTAAAAAAATGCCTTTATTGCACAATTCAAGAAAATGTAAGAGCACCAATATCATTCCACCAAGTGTCTCACATTGGAAAAGTGCAAACATAAGTCTCCTCCCCCACACAACACAGAGTATTCCTTGCAGTCCACCTATTCCACATTGCCAGTGGCAGTAGTGCGAGTCTTCCTCGTAGTCCGTGCAAAGACGAGCCAGAGGCCTCCAGTTCTTAAGCAAGGCCAATTCCCCTTCCTCCGGCAGCAGAGATAGCGCTGTGCGGCCACAGCCAGATCCGCTGTACGGCCCAGAGACATGTTCCTCATCTCAGATGGATTGTAGTCCTTACACCATGTGGGATTTTCCAGCAAGTCATCTTTGCAGCAGGCTCGTCCAGATTGTAGAAAGAAAACGTTGGGGCATCCATGCCCTACAGGTAAAGATCCAGTTCCGTGACAGTCAATTACAGTCAATTAGAAACGTCATATAAAAGTCTGATCAAACAATATCCCAAAAATGTGTAAAACAGGCAGAGGAACGACCGCCATTTATTCCTCCTGTCGGGCGCGCTTGACCCCTGTTCCCCCTGCTGCTTTACGCAGGGCTGTCAGGTGTTTCTTGAGGTGAAAAAGTTTCCTTTCATCCAGGAGGTCAAGACCAACCTGCCTTCTTAGCACATTAACAGACTTAATGAATTTATCAGTGTCACTGAAGTAGTCAGTGACTTTAATGACCTTGTTATTGGTGTCATCCAGAAAAGCATTTATTTCTTCCAGTAAATACAAACTCGTGTTTGTACTGCATTTTGTCTCAATAGGCTCAGTATTAGACACAGTGTCGGGATCAGATTCCATTTCCGCGTCAGCACAACTCAGCTGACTGTTCGGTTCATCCGGGCCAGTGGATTCATCATGGGCCACATTTTCCTGGACGCCACACACAGCAGCTGACTGTCGCTGTTCCGTCCCCTGCTGTGAAATGGTAGCAGCCTCTGGAAGCACAGCCGCTGATGTCACACAGCGAGATTCTGACGCACCATCAGTGACAGTTTGGGCGCCTGTCACACAGCGAGATTGTGACGCACTATCAGTGACAGTTTGGGCACCATCACCAGCGACACTCCCGGCCGTAAGCTGGGCTGCGGGCGCCACAGCTGGGCTGTCCACAGACACAGCGGCAGGCTCCAGAGCAGGACCGGCGGAAGGCCCCGCAACTTCGTCCGTAGTAGCGGCGGGAGCGGAGGCCGCGCCGGCAGCCTCAGCTGTTGTGGAAGGCCCCGCCACGCCGTCCGCAGCAGCGGCGTGAGTGGAGGGCGCACCGCCGGCACCAGCCGCGGCTCCATCAGAGCTCCCCGCCCGCTGCCTGTGCGTACAAGCGAACCGTTTATGGCCCACGTCTCCACATTCAAAACACTTCATCTGTCTTGAGCTTGCATACACCATATAGGAGCCGTCCCCGTGTTTGACCCGGAAGGACACTTCCAGAGTCGCAGTTAGCGAGTCCAAAAACATGAACACCTGTCGCCTTAGTGATTTCACATGGTTTAACTTGGTCTCCTTGCATCCCAAAGCCAGAGTTCTAAATGGGCCCGCAAACTTCCCAAATCTGCGGAGCTCCGCCGCCAACTGCTCATCAGTGATGAAAGGTGGAACACCTGAGACGGTGATACGCGTTGATGGGACAGATAAGGGGGACACCTGTACATACATTTCCCCGATAACAACACCGCTTGCAACCAGTCTGTGGACATCCTCTTCAGCAGCCAGAAAGGCAACTACAGCTCTATTCATTTGGGACGCAAAGCAGATCGCATCATGGCCCACCTGCTCGGCCACAGCCAGAAGCACCTCTTCCACAGTAACAGTGCTGTCCGGGGGAACGATCCGCACCCCCTGAGAGAGAGAGAGAAAGAGAGAGAGAGAGAGATTTTTTTTGATTTTTCAACACACCTTTATTGTCACAAATTCAACAGAAAAACACAACAACTAAAACAACTAAAAGAAGCAATGGAAAAGAAAAATGTCTCACTGACAAGAAATCAAAGACACAAGTAACCAAACAAGGAAAACTAAAACAAAAAACTTGCTTCTTACATCAGGATTATACCATAGGTAATTTTCCCCTCCTTAACACAACACAGGATGTGCTTAAAGCACCACATAGCCTCAAAGGTTTCAACATTCTGCATCAGATGATAATAATTGTAATCAATCATTATTCAAGCCTTAATCATGCCAACCAGCATGTCTTTTACATTACAATCCAGCAGTTGTTCCAATTTTTCTTTTTCCTACTAACATAAATAGCCATTTTAGCCTGACCCAGGATGAAATTTAAGAGTTCACTCTTTCTCTTAGTCCTCTGTCTATATGGAAAGCCCAGATAAAAATCTGCAGGGAAAAGACTTCTCCAAACAGATAAAACAGCTTCCCCAAAAAAACAAACAACAATTGCAGTCTGTTACAGTCCAGAAAACAATGGAACACAGTTTCTTTCTGAGGACAAAATGGACAAACCTCAACAACATTTGGGTTGTTAAAAGAGAGATAAAAGCATTTACAGCCACAGCACCATGTAAAGCTCGCCATTGTAGGTCTCCAACCTTCTTAGTCAATGGTGGTTTATAGAGTGCTCTCCAGGCAGGCCTCACCTCTGGACCCAGACCCAAGTGTTTCCTCCATGGTGTATCAGCTCGACCTTTTAACTTATTCACATTTAGAATTTACACCAAAAGTCCATACATTTTTTTACCAGGAGAGTCACAAATGTTAATGTGCTCAGAGTTTAAAAACACACCAGTGCCATCTTTAAAATCAGGAGATAAAATACTAAAAGGAAAAGGTTCATCAGCAGTTTGTACAGAGTTTTTGCAGTGTAAAACAATAGCAGAGTGTTCTTCTGCGGACAGGCAGTCTCTCCAATCTTTCAACAAGTTCATTATAACTCTGACTGAAGAGACGCCAAGAGCCGAGCACAGGGCAACAGCATTGTCCAAGTTAGGACCACATAAATTCACCAAATGTCCCAGCGTTGTAACCTTTGCAAAAATAAACTTTTTTAAAACAGAAGGTCCTAAAACATTGCCCACATCAAAACGGGTCCCGAACACAAGTGGTTCTCAACTTTGAAAGGAGCACTCAAACCACCATTAATCTTAAGAATACTCTCAATGTCTCTATACAAAGCCTGGATCATGGCGATGAACCCTGAGCTGAAACCAAAGGCCTCTAATGTCTGCCAAAGGTATGGATGTTCAACTCGGTCAAACGCCTTTTCTTGGTCTATTGAAATAAGACCAAGTTCTTTGACCAATGAGCTGGAGAGGTCCAAAACATCACGAATTAAAAAAATGTTGTCTGTAACCAACCTACCAGGTACACAGTAGGTCTGGTCTACATGTATGACCTGCTCCATCGCCTTCCTCAGTCTGGTAGCCAACACTTTGGAGAGAATTTTGTAGTCAGTACAGAGGAGGGCCACCGGACGCCAGTTCTTAATGTCTTTCAAGTCACCTTTTTTTGGAAGGAGGGTGAGGACTGCTCTCCTACAACTTAGGGGCAGGTGACCCTTCCGCAGACTGTCAGACAGTACTTCCAGCAAGTCCTCACAGATCTCAGACCAGAACGCCTTGTAGAACTCCGCTGGTAGGCCATCTATCCCTGGGGCTTTTCCACACTGAAGAGACTGGACAGCCACTGCCAGTTCTTGCAGAGTGATCCCGCTCTCCAGCTCCGCATTCACGCTAGCCATCACCTTTGGCAAGTCCATCAAAAAATGACTCAGTGCATGTGGATTCTCAACAAATTCTTTCTTAAAGAGATCCTTGTAGAAAGCAACTGCAAAGCGACGGATCTCCGCAGACTCATGGATCGGCCGCCCGTCCTCGGAGCTGAGAGAGTGGATCATCCTCCTCTGACCATTCTTCCTCTCCAGACCAAAGAAAAAATGAGATGGAGCGTCCATTAGTGCGATGTTCTGGAACCTACTGCGTACCACAGCGCCCCTGGCAGCCACACCCAGTAGGTCAGTTAAACACAGACTTTTAGCCATTGAGGGCCATCAAAATGTCACTACTTCTCCTGTGAGCCTGCCAAAGACTGCAGCTCCACTACTTTCTCTCTCCAGGTCCCTGCCCGAAGCCCCTGGCCACGTCTCCAGAGACATTGCGAGTATACTGTAGGCACAGATTCTTTATTTGGCTCTTCCCTACATCACCCCACTGCTGCAAAGAACCTAAAATTTGATTTTGTTTTAATTAAAATTACTCCAAAAAAAACCATAAAAGCAGCTTTTAAAAAACTGGTTCTCCGATAAAAAAAGGTGACTGTGTTTAAAAAGGCCAGTATGCACTACTGCACTTTATATTCTTGATAAAAACACAACACTGAACCTAGGGGAATGAACTGTGAAAGCAACCGGGACTATAAAAGCACTTTAAAATGCTAAAATGGTGCTTCAAAACTGTAAAGCCCTATCAGTCTAGCTAAGGACAAAATATTGTCCTTTCTATGGCTCCACGTGTACCTGCCTAGCCTTGCCATGAAAATTCCTCCACACATCACACAGATCATGAGCTTCTATGAGACTTTTTAAAACTCTTTTGGATGCAGCATGTGGCTCTCGGTGATTCCTATCCATAAGAGGATTTTCTGTACAATTAAAATCACCTCCCACAAATAAAAAAGTCATCATACTGCAATTTTTGATCGTGTCATCTAAAATATTTAAAAAGGCCAATCTTTCTGTGCCTACAGTTGGATCATACACATTTATAAAAACAACTTTCACATTCTCAAAAACAGCTCGAACTTTTAAAATGTGGCCTGCAATTATCTCATCAATGTCATAAGGAAAGTGGAAATAACAATCTCGAGAAAATAAAATACCCACTCCACCACTACTGCTGTTTTTATGACTAAGAATAATTTCACCCCGAAATTCCCTCCTCCAGTCAGCAGCATTGTCCTCAGAACTATGAGTCTCCTGAACAAACATAACATTAATTGTCTTGCATTCTGCAAGAGTAAAAACACTCGCTCGCTTGGACATTTCTCTTGCTCCATTGATGTTGAGTGTGCCAAAATTAAAACTACACATGCATATAAAAGGGTAAAACCAATACAAAAACAGAAAAGAAAGAATGAGCGATAAAAGACTAATCATCCTGGGCAATTTGGTTCTAACTTTTAGTACAAGCTTTTTTAGTCTGTAGATCTCCTGATCAGTGAAACTTTCCTGCTCAAGCTCTCCCCTATTTTTCATGTAGGCCCGAGCAGAGTCAACAAAACGTTTTAGATCGGGGAAGAAGTTTTCAACTTTAACCATTCTGACCCCCTTAGTGTCCTGCAAAAACTTCCTGTATTTTTGTGAAGGGGGTAACCACCTCACTGGCCCCATCATCACTGCTTTCACCATCACTCTCTATCTCAGACCCAGCATAAGAATCTGGCTGAGATAGAGAAACCTCAGAACTGTCGTTGACAACCCTTTTTACTTTGATCCTCTGCTGTTTGGTTTCCAAATTCTTCTGCTTGATGGAGATTTTACATAACTCTTCATCTATTTCGATGTCATCCTCATCCTCCAACACTGACTCAGCCACCCTGGTAGCTGTTTCTTCCTGTCTTTCGCTCACCCTGTGCTGTGCTTTTATATTCATCTTTCTGGTCCCACCATCTACCTGGGCCTCATTTGGCTCCTCTGTCTGACCCTCAGCGTGATCCCTCTCGGTAATCTCACCCTTGTCTGCAATGTTGGTCTGTGCAGCAGCCCCGCGATGTGCTTTAACTTTTGTTGCTGTTTCAGTTATGATCGACAGGCTGGCTGCGGAGGGCGGCGAAGCCGCCCCGCCGCCAGACAGCCTCACGGCCTCGGCCGAAGCGCCGCTGCCAGACGGCCCCGCGGCTCTGGCCGAAATGCCCGACGGCGCAGCAGCGCCGTCAGCCTCAGAGGACGGCGAAGCCGCTCCGTCACCAGACGGCCCCCGACGGCCGCACTAGCGGCCTCCCCCGAGTGATCACCCCCCACTCCCTGAGGGCATGATCGAATCAAATGTCCCTCCATTCCGCAGCCGAAACACTTCATATTATCGGAGGTGACGTGGATGGTGTAATCAAAGCCGTCAATCCGGTATTTAAATACTAGGTTGAGGCTTTCCTCGCTATTCTTTAGAATCATGAGCACCTGTCGCCTAAAAGACATGACATGCTTTAAACGCGGGGACTTACAACTGAGAGGGATGTGCTTAATCGGGGACAAAAGCTGCCCGTGTCTCGACAGCTCCTTCTCCAACAGCTCATTTTTTAAAAATGGTGGGACATTTGAGATGGTAATTCTCTTCGTGGGATTCACCAGAGACAGAACAGGAACCAGTGTGTCTTAATCACAACCCCGCTCTCCACTACCCGGTTAACTTTTTCCACACTATCGAGGAAAATCACCACGGCACTATTCATTCTCGAAGCTGATCTAACGCTTTCATAACCGACCAGCTCCCCCACAGCAAGACTACACTCCTCCACTGAGCAGCTGACAGCCGGTGTCAGTTTGACAGCATGCCGGCGTGTAAGCTGCTCAAACCCGGAGCCTTGCTCCAAAACCATGCTGACCAGCAATGCTGGCAGCAGAAACCCCCCTCCCAAAACGCCTACCCCACCTCAGCTACAGAAAACAACAAAAATTAAGATTATTTAGCAGAAAAAAAAACCTTTAACACAAAAAGACAGAGAAAAATTTGAGATAAATCACTCACGCTGTCACACGCTCTCAGCTCGCACTCACGACCACACCCACTCAGAGAGAGAGAGAGAGAGAGAGAGAGAGAGAGAGAGAGAGAGAGAGAGAGAGAGAGAGAGATCTATAGCTTTGTCTCATTCCTGTTTTATCAGTTTACCATAACATAATTGTTCATAAGCATGCAAACAGAATTTGTATGGAATATGTGTAGAGCATAATGGGAGATTACCTACAGAATTATTATTTTGGCACTAGCTTTACATTAACCCTTTCACTCCCCCCTTTGACATGATTTTATCATGTCAACCATGTATAGTGTGAGAGACTCTAGCAATTAACAGATGGTGAATAAGGCAGGTCCCTGCATTGTGTGTCAACCCAAGAGGCTTGCACCATTGGTTCTGCTACCCTTGCCTCCCCCCTTGTGGACACCTTAGCGCGGTGCAGCAATGTCCCAGAGATGAACTGTCACCAGGTCCTGTACCCCCATCGAGGTCTCCTCCTGATCATAGATCTTTGTCCGGCGAAGTGGACCATGTGGGGGTCACAGGGTCGAATAGGGTCAGTCCACAAAGCCCACGAAACCTTTGTCCACCGGTTGACCCTTGCCAGGGCTCGCATCATTCGGCTGCACTCATCACACGGTTGCGACAGAGGTTTGACCTTCCTCTGTGTCTGCTTCCCGTATCCGCAGCTGTGGAGCACAGTTCCATCTTGTTGACACAGAAGCAAAACAACTGTGTGTCCCCGCTCTCAGAGGCACACCTCATCCCATGAGGTCTACAGGACAGTCTGGTGGGTGCAGCAGAGGGTATGTAACATCCAGTTCAGCCAGTGAACAGTTCAGTGATGCTGTCCCAGGGATGCCAACCCCCTGTCACTGGACAGAGGTGGACATGCTGGTGTTGGTAAGGCTCGGGCTCCTGGCTCCACCCTGGATGCTGGAGGTGCGGTGGATGCGCTCGGGTACCAGTCCATTCTTCTTCTGGGGACTGAAGTCATACAGTCACTCGCCCTACAACCTTTTCTATGTCGCAGGCACACGTCGTGATGGTCTGGTGCTCTCCGGCATGCATCTTCCCTGTACCCTACACCTTTAATCAAGTGCCGATACAAAGGGCTCAGCTGGGGCAGGACCAATAATGGTCTGAGGGGTTGCCATCACAATGTATGGGGCCTGTACAGTTTTATCCTTATTCACTTCATCTGTAGTATCTATGTGTTGTTGTAAGTTATCTCCCAGTAGCCTTGAGTATGTGATTGTTGACTATGTGAAATCTGGAAGTGGTGGTTGTGTTGTGATGAGTGTGTTGGGTGATGGGGCCTATATGTTCAGCAGTGGGTAGGTAGTAGACAACATAGTTCAACGTTAGGAGACATCCTTATCCATGTATTGTTGTATTCAGGCTGTCAGAGCTTCTAACCTTCACCCTTATTCAGACTACCTAACCGTAATTAGCATGATGGGAATAGATAACGTAAGAACCCTATAAGTCTCACACCCGTACCTATGTGTGGTGAGCTATGTATGATTTATGTATTATCATTAGCACACTGTGTTTACAAATAATCTTTGATGGCAGAATGGTCTTCCTCGTCATCATCCTCCATCTTGGGGTCCTCAGTTCTTCCTCTCGACCCAGCAATTGGTCTAAGACTTGCTGATGACTCCCACTATGGAAAATTACATTTGTTAATGCCCTTCTGGGCTTCTGAATATATGGCCTATAGTGTTGTACTCTGCTCCTTTTATCAGATCTACATCTAGTTATCCTTTTACCATAACCAATTTGGAATTTGCTTAAAATTTTCCTCATCCCCTCATTTGTTAATGTTAAGATTGGTCATATAGGAGATTTCTGGGCATCAATGTGTGCCGCCTTTTGTGCTGTGGTTACCCAGTTAAGAGACAATGCTTATGGTTTTGTTTTGGGAGAATATTCTATGTTAAGGTCAGGTACTGGTTTTCCATGGATGGCTCTATTCTGCACTAGAGATGACAAAATGCCCAACATTTTCCAATCCATGTGTTTGGGTCTAACCAGTGGGATGTGTGGAACCCCCCCCATAGGTTGAAATGTCTCTTATCCTCTTCAGTTAGGACAATGGTTGCTTCCACACATTTCTTTGTTTATCAGTCCAATTTTATGACCAATCTGGAGGATGGATTTGCAAATAATGGATGTTCATAATTTGGATCAAATCTGTTCAATCACCTATAGTACATGGGATACAATGCTACTTTTACAGATGTTGATAGGTGTCCTACTGGTAGCTTGCCATTTGCAGAATTTGATTGTGACTTTTCTGACCTTGAAAAGTCCTGTATGTCATTACCCGGAGTTCTTACTTTACATGTAATAATTTAATTTTTGCTAATTTTCTGCATACGGGTAGAGGTGAGTCCACTTATCTGTTCTAGTCTTTAAGTATGCAGTCCAGTTTTTCAGTGGTGGATGTGGACTCCTCTCTCCTGCCAGACGCGGCCATTTTGGGGCGTGCTCCCTCCTCCTCCTCCTTGCTGTCCTCCCCCCTTGTCCTCTTGGCCTCCTTTTATAAGAGAAACAGATTCATGGGGAGCCTCAGCCTCCCCTTGTGTCAGCCATTCCATGAATAAGTGCGTGTTTTTCCTTCAAATTTTATTTTCCCTTCTTATTTAGATTTCCAACCTTGAGTCAAGAAAGGAACTGCTTCAAAGCCCTTACTTAATTTTGCTAATTAATACAAGATGGGATAATAAGATTAACTCTCCACCATGCCAACAGATATTATTTGTACTACTGTAATTGAATGCTGCGCGGACCTTCGTGTTGCACTGGCATACACCCCCATGCTGCCACCAATTCCTTCCACTCAGTGCTTTTATCTTCCAAGAGTTCTGTTTGGTTGACATCCTATCTATACCCTCTGTAGGGGAGGAACATAACTACGTTGTTAGATTGACTTTAAATAACAGAGTATATAGTAAAGCTATAATCTTAGCTGTGAGTGTTTGCTCATTAATGTTAATATTCACAATTAAAATAAATGCACTGAAAGAATGGATACCTAATGCCTCATTGCTGCCTTAAGTACTTGGAAACATTTAAGATGGCTGCCTGCATTTGTGCCTTCTTCCTGACACTCTTAAGCAAAATTTAATTTATTTATTGTTAGTTTTCTGTTTGTTTGGTTTTTAAAGCTACAGCTGCAAATCTTATGCGGATCTTTATTTTTCTTTGGTTACACATACTCTGCTTTCATTTCTTTCTCCATTTCCATCTCAACATCAGAAATATTTTCTACACTTGCTAAATCCACCATTCTTCCCCTACGTACTTTTTCCATCAGAAACACTCACTCAATTCTTTTCCATCCACTATCCATCTGTGTACAAGACTTCACCTTTTCCTGGACTAGCTGATGAAACATCTCACATCTATAATCTCTTTCAGTATTAAAACTTCCTTCCGTCCATCTGCTCTCCGTTCTCTTCAGCCTTCATCAACATTCTGTTACCACCTGCTTGTCTTATTCATGATTCACTGTCCCGTCATTCATACTACTGACTACTGTCCACAGCTAATGCTCCATGCAAGATCCTGCACATAAAAGTGATCGGTTTCATTCTGAAAAGTCAGCTTTATAATAAACCAACATGGCTCAATTCAAAATTCTGTTTTGTGACAAAACTCATCACTTGATTTCTACCCTGGCATTGGATGCCTTTCCATTACTGACCTTTTGAATTTGTTTTGGAATTAAATAATACCTCTGGGTCTGAACATCTGCCTTTCAAGGAATGTATTAACCTAAGATGTCTGCTGATTACTATGAAAACTTAAGTATAACAGTCATCTGTATCTTGGTGTGGTGGAGTCTTGTCTTTTTTCTTCTGAACAGATAACCTCCAGACGAACTAACACTATGCCTACAAAACTATAACAATTTTAGATACAAAAATATAAAATTTTCATTAGCCCCCCAAAACAATGCTAAATAATATTTAAATCAAGACTTAACCTTGTGACACACAGACCACACGGGTGTGAACCGCTGGTTTGTTTGTCAAGCTACACTGGTTGTCTTGTGTGTGTCAGAGCTGCAGATCTATGTGCACAGGACATTAAAGCCTTGTTTATGCGCCACCTCCACTCTGTGCGTGCGTCTATGATGCTTGTACCCCTTTGATAAGGCTGGTGTGCACACAGCTATATGTATGTATATGCTTCATTCTTGAGTCTACTTGGCCGAGTGTTTGCTGTTTTTACCCCAAATTATCTTCTTGTTTCTCTAGTCTACTCTAGTTGTGTTTGTTTTAATTCATCATCTTCTATAATGCTTTTTACTCATCTCTGGATGATCAAAAACCATAACCCTTGTTACGCTGCCATCCCCCATCTCCATACAAAGTGTAAGGAAATGTGTAATGCTCCACACTGTGTATATATATATATATATATATATATATATATATATATATATATATATATATATATATATATATTCATATATTTATGTATATTCACTGCTCCTATTTTCTTATCTTCTAAATTATTGCTCTGGGTGTTGCTGTCCCTGTGCCATTGCAATCCTAGAATTTCCCCGGTGTGGGACTAATAAAGGCTTACCTTATCTTAATGTGGCTTTCATGTAAGCTTACAGCTTTTCTCAAATTTAAACACTTCCCTTGTAACTTTGCAACCTTTTCTCTTAATAGTTATTTTTCTCCTAACAAATTTTGGATTTTTTCCTTGTAAATTTGCAAGTTCCTTTTTCAGGAATTTGTGACATTTTCTGATATTTGGCAAATTTCCTCCGAACCTTGCAGTTTTACCCTTATCTCTTTTTGCATAAATTTTCAACCCTTGTCTTGTTGTGATTGTAAATCAGCATTATATCCTATTTTGCACCTCTATCTTACAATTTTGTACTTGATTTACCTTCACATGTTCATACCTTATGTTGAGTTAAAATGTCTACTGCAAATCTCTTACTTTCAGGTTCAGGTTACTTTATTTGTACCCGTAATGTTATTAGATTTCATCAGATTTGTAAAGCATAAGCAATACCTTTCTCTAGCTTTTCTTGAACTCTTGGCTGCACTGCTCTCACATGTTTGGTTAATTGGTTGTTCCAAATTGTCCCCAGACATCCCTCTCCCATAGGCCCCCAGGATAGAGGGCTAGCACTAGTGGTTGTCTTTGAGACTACAAAATGTGCTAATAAGTTTAGTTCATATCCATAAAGTTTTGGGGCATGTGCAAAAAATACAAATGGGAGGGTCCGGGAATCTCCAAATATGTATTGGCCCTTAAGTATTAAGGAGCCTTAAACCTGCCTCATTTCTCTTGGTCAGCAGGTGGCTAGTTTTCTTGTAGCAAAAGTTCACACTGCCTGATATTCTGTGGAAAAATGACCTTTCAAGCATAAAGAATTTTTCAGATTTTGGTCTTAGTTGCTAGCCTTTGTTTTATTAGATGTTTCTTAGATGGAAAATGGGTGGACAATATAAGCTGCGGCCTCAGCCATCACGCCTCTCGGACAACCTATGTTGAACTGTGCAATCAGGGGAGTTACTGTTCAATTTGACCCTGTTGGATTTTTCCTTGATATATTGTTCTATTCCTTTCTTTTAATCTTTTTCCAAAAATAAAAAATCATTCATATTTATGTACTCTTTCTGTAGCTACTCAATAGTTTGCATACATGGTAGCATTTTAGATGAGAAAGCACACCGACCTCTCAGCTATAAGGTTGAGAACATTGTGATCAATTATCTTAGTTTTGCTGTTAAATTCACTCCCTGCTTGTTAAAAAGGATACCACTTGCAAAATGCCTAACTCAGACTTCAAGACAGTAAACCTTAATGAATTAGTAACTTTTCTATCTGTTCCTGTCTCACTCTCTCCCCCTTTGAAACAGAACGGCTTAATATCAAAGCCATTCTTTTTCAACATCCTGTAGGGAAGGATAGCCATTGTGTTGCTAATTGGGGGACCCCCCGGGTGCCCTTGTGGGTGTTTGAGGTCAGTGGCCAAATTGTTTAACATAAGAAAGTATTAGTCCCATGGGGGCCTCTGATTATTCTGACCTCCTGTGGCCCTGCAGCTGATACTGATAGGTCAACTTAGATGGGGCATGGGTATGGCTTTTTGAAGATTGGTCATGTATTGTGTCTGCTCAGTATTTGGTCTTGGCACATCTCTGATATGGAAAGCAACAATACTATACTTACATGTGCTCAATTGTTCCTCTTTGACCCATTGTGTTGCTTTCTTTGACTGCTGGAGTGAGACAGCGAAGTGGAGGGAGGAGGGGGTTACTGATGGCGTGAAGGAGGAAGAGGGTAGATGCCTCCAGGGGGCCCGAAAAGGGTCTCACAAGGCCACTGGGGAAGGGATGGTCCACAGCCAACACCGTCTCAAATTTAATGGAGAGAAGAGACAGGCTATTAAACAGCGTGTTTTTGTCCTTTTCTGTTATATCATGTTTATTGATTATTTTGCATTTGTTCTCACCGTTGCAGCATAAGTCTCTTATTCTTATGTTTTTTGGGTTTTTTTTCTTTCTCCAATCGTTTCTCCATATTTTTTGTCTTGCGTCCTGCACAAAACTTTAACATTTCATCAGTTTTCAATTTTCTTCAAAAAACAAATTTCCCTTTCCATTTTCTGCCCACTCCTACTTCCACAAGGTTCATCTCCACAACAAAAACTCCTATCTATTTTATTCATTCATTTTAGTTTATTGTATTTATTCAATTATTTTTGTATTTATAATTTAATTCATTTATATATTTACTTATCTGTACCAACCTGCAATTTTTCATTTTTCATTTAAATTCTCTCATCTTTATATAGTGTCCACCTAGGATTTCCTACAGTTTTGTTGAGGAATAAATCTTCTTATTCTCCAGTTTTATTGTAAACCTCCCTCTGCCTAATTTAAAGTTGAGCCTTTTTCTCTCCAAGCTGAATGGGCGTGCTTTGCCTCATTATAGACAAACCTGCATTGGCAGGGGCCAGAGGTCTTTGTTTTTTGTTTACCATGCATGGATTTAAAGCTTTCCTTTCAGCCAGAGAGATAAGTTCCAGATTTATTATTAAGATTTAAGTTTTTGTTGACAGTAATTTTGTGAAATAGTGCACTTCCTATATTTGGCCACATGATGGAGGCACTGTGCCACAGCTTGAAGGTGATTCAAGATGGCGCCCTCATATGCGCAGTAGATGGGACACTTGCAAGATGGCTCCTGAGCCTATTGTTCACAAACCACAACCTTTTTTTTTTTTAGAAAATGGAGCACTGCCTCCCTAACCCCAGCTGTACACACACCAGAATAACCTAATTTAGCGGTTCATTTTAATACTATTCTCTCAAATAATTCTCCTCTCAGTAACCTGTTTTACCAATCTCACCTCCACTCGGTGGTGGGGGTGCATTACTTTCCTTTGTTCTGACCACGCGGTCTGGAGCCCACCATTAGTTAAATCATTATGGGAAAAAGTTAAATCATTATGGGAAAATTTTAATAAATATTCCCAACTCCCGGTATTTCCCAAACCATACTTTTATCCCCTAAAGACACAGAATTAAATCATACTATGGGATAGGTTTAGTAGATATTTCCAACCCCTGGTATTTCTCAAATCATATTTTTATCCCCTTAAAGACACAAAATTTTACAGAGATTCGGGACCAGGCTAACCCTAGTTCCCATATTTGAGGAGACAAAGACTGTTAATTCTGCTTCCCTAAGTCTCTTATTCCGGCACAGACTGTAACCGAAATTTGCGGGACCAGGCTAACCCTTGTTCCCATATTTGAGGAGACGAAGACGGTTAATTCCGCTTCCCTAAGTCTCTTATTCCAGCACAGACTGTAACTGAAATTTGCGGGACCAGGCTAACCCTAGTTCCCATATTTTAGGAGACAAAGACTGTTAATTCCGCTTCCCTAAGTCTCTTATTCCGGCACAGACTGTAACCGAAATTTGCGGGACCAGGCTAACCCTAGTTCCCATATTTGAGGAGACGAAGACGGTTAATTCCGCTTCCCTAAGTCTCTTATTCTGGCACATACTGCATCCAGAATACTTCACTTACGTGGTATCAGGTTCTAATCCTGACTGTTTTCATTTGAGAAGACTGGCACGGCTGTTGCCCCTAAGTCTTATTAAGTTCTGGGTACAGACTGCATCCCGGAACCTCACAAATCCATTTAATCTTTTGTTAAACAGAGAGTACTTTCGCTGAGGCCTCGGCAGGTCCCCCACGCACAAGCGGTACCGTGATTAACTCTGATACACAGCGGACACTTTCACTGCGGGCTTCTTTCAGGCCCGAGTACAAGAGGTGTCTTGTGTCCAGCAAATTAAACGATCATGGCTTCACTCCCAGAGTGGCATCGAGTTGAACACTTTCAATGGCTCCCTTTGACATCAGGTTCCTAAAACCTGGCTCTTTTCATTTGAGGAGACATACCAGGGTGATTATTAGTCACTCTAGTTCCTAAGTCTCGTCATTTTGGTTCAGACTGACTCCAAAATGTTTTATTTGATGGACTATACACCCGTAATGTACGTCCAAGACCGCGGCTGTTCTACCTCAGACTGAAAATAGAACACGTGCACTCTTTAACTTATCAAACTATTGTTTAGACTTTACATGTGACTCCCAACCAAATGATAAATTTTCGAGATCGGATATACCCCTTTATCAGACAACTGTAAATTTAGAATGGCCAAACCGCAGAATTTTGTAGACAAAAGGCTCTGCTTACCTTATTTTTGTTCAGCCGCCACAGTAGTCCGCAAAAGGGTCCTTCCGATGTGGTGTGTTCAGGCTCATCTCGGAAAAATTCAATCCGTGTCACCGGCACCAATTTGTTAGAAAAATACCAGATTCTTTGATTGAAAGATCCAAGAACAAGCCAGAGATTTCTTCAATTTTAAGATGAAGCATTTATTTCAAAGTCACATGTAAAGCAAGCAGCGCTGGATCAGTTTGATGCTGTCCCCTTGGGAACGTCATCAGACTGATCCCAACTTCCGGGTGTGGGTTACAATTGTCTTCTCAGGTGGGGGCGACCCAGTACAATAGGATGGGCTTATATGCGACTATCTGATTGGCTAATCTACCTATGGCGGGAACAGGCCATCCACTGAACGCGCCGATTCATTCTAGAATGTGCTATCAAGAGAAAGAGAGAGAGAGAGAGAGAGCTCTATAGCTTTGTCTCATTCCTGTTTTATCAGTTTACCATAACATAATTGTTCATAAGCATGCAAACAGAATTTGTATGGAATATGTGTAGAGCATAATGGGAGATTACCTACAGAATTATTATTTTGGCACTAGCTTTACATTAACCCTTTCAAACCACAATTCAAAAGCATTGTCTGATTTTCACTGATTAATTTTCAGACAATTTTTATTTATTACCACTTTTGTCAGATTCAAGTTATTTCTGTGATCATTGTGGGTTTTTCTCTCATTAACAGAGGGGTACCAACAATTTTGTCCATGTGTGTAACTGACTGTTACAGAACAGGATCTTTACCTGTCTCCTGTCGGCGTGCAGTACTATCTCTGCTGCCTAAGAAAGGGGACTTGGCCTTGCTTAAAAACTGGAGGCCCGTTGCTCTTCTTTGCACAGACTACAAGGTGCTTTCTAAAGCCCTATCAAATAGACTGAAAAATGTTTTGGATGTATTCATCGATACAGATCAAACATATTATATTCCTGACTGAACCATTATGGACAGTATTTTTCTCATACGTGATGTTCTTCATCTTTGTAAATTTTATGATTTAAATTTTGGTATTGTGTCTTTAGACCAAGAAAAAGCTTTTGATAGGGTTGATCATTCTTATTTGTTTTCCACAAAAAGGTTTTGGATTTGACAACACGTTTTTGACATGGTTGAATCTGTTATATACTGGAGCTGGGTGTTTGGTAAAGATGGGGGCAGGGCTGAGTTGGCCAATCCCTGTACATCGGGGGATAAGGCAGGGTTGTCCGATCTCGGATCAACTGTATAGCTTGGTTATTGAGCCTTTGCTGTGCAGGTTGTGCGCTCAGCTAGGTGGTTTGACCCTGCTGGGGCCCTCCAGTAGTTGTCGTCAACTTGTCTTGTCTGCTTATGCAGATGACATCAACATTTTCATCACATCCCATAGGGATGTACAGCGCTTGGTGGACACTTTATCTTTTTATGAAAAAGCGTCTTTTGCATGGGTAAATTGGGGGAAAAGTGAGGGTTTAATGGTGGGGCAGTGGACACATCAAGACATTTTTCATCTACCTGGAGGTCTTCTGTGGGGGAAAGCCGGTCTTAAAGTGTTGGGGGTGTTTTTTGGTTCTAAGAGCTTTGAAAGCAAGAATTGGGAGGGAATTAAGGAGAAGGTGTGTGCTCGCTTTTCTAAGTGGAATTGGTTGCTACCACAGCTGTCATATAGGGAAAGGGTTCTGGTCGCCAATAATCTGGTCGCTTCGGCTCTTTGGCATAGACTTATTGCTTTGGCACTGCCCAGAAGCCTGGTGGAGGAGGTTCAGAAGGCCATCGTGGATTTCTTTGGATCTGGTCGACAATGGGTGCGTGCGGCTGTTCTCTACCTGCCTTTTGCCAAGGGAGGACGGGGCCTTGTTGACATACAGTCCAAGATTGCCTGTTTCAGGCTTCAGACTGCACAACGGTTCTTTTATGGATGTGACCCCTTCTTGATGGACACTGCAAAACTGCTCCTGAGGAGAGTTGGCCACTTGGTCTATGATAAGCAGCTTTTCCTCATGAAATCTGGGGAGGTGGACTTTACTGGACTTTTTGCTTTCTACAAATCTGTCTTGCATGTATGGTAAGTTTTCATTGCAGCCCGTATTCCTGATGAGACACCAGGCATGTGGCTGTTTGAGGAGCCATTATTTTTCAATCAATTCATAAACACTCAACTGCTGCAGTCTGTCAGTCTGCGAACTTGTTTAAGAGAGGCAGGCTGTACTAAACTTGATCATCTAATGAAGATGTCGACCACGTCTATAGAAACGCTGAGGGGGAGTGCCAACATTACATCTGTCAGACTGGTGTATAGGGTGGTGAAGGAAGTGTGTGCTGCCCTGTCAGGACCACTGAGAGCCTTTGCAGAAAACCACACTCTTTCTGATCAATTGGATGAGGACACCGTGAATAACTTTCCTGCCCTTTCCATAAATCCAGCAGTGGGAGTGTGGCAGGAGGGAGAGGGCCACCCGCTGTCTTTCAGAACTCATCTGGACAAGTTCCAGACAACAGGGAAGAAGACAGTGTATCACATCTGTGTAAAGGTCCTAAACCTGCACTCTCTGAGAGGGGTGAAAGAGTCGAAGTGGGCTGGGTTTTTGGGGCTGGTATTCTCCCCAAAAGGCAGCTGGCAGTCCATGTACAAGCTCCCTATTGAGAAACGGACAGCAGATCTCCAGTGGAGGATTGTCCATGGGACAATAGCTACAAATAAATACAGAGCACACCTGGATCCTAATGTGGGGGAGGAATGTTTGTTTTGTTCCCAGATTGAGACCCTGGACCATTTGTTTGTTAAATATTTTCATTTATCTGGACTTTTTGACCTTTTGAAAATGTGGTTTCGTAATTTTGGTGAATGTTTTTCTTTTGGTTTGTTTATTTCCGGTTCCGACGGAACCGGAGGCACCACACGAGTCGGCTGCCTTTCGCAACTGCCTTTTTTTTATCTTCCTTTTTCTTTCTACACCTTTCACTCTCTATATATATCACGGACACACAGATCGCCCCAAAGGTCTCCCAAGTCGGCGGACAGAGCCACTGTTTACAGCAGGAGATGATACAGCAGGGAAGAGCTAGCTAGCACTCAACCGCCAACCGGTGCTAACGGAGAAACTCAACATACCGGGGAACTGTAGCGAAAATGACACGGGTGCCGGGCTGGAGTTTAGGCGGCGTGCAAGAAATATAAGACAGAATAATAAAGAGCGATGGCAAGAACCAAGCAGACCACCCATAAATCTACTGGAGGAAAAAGCCCCCCCAGGAAGCAGCTAGCCACCAAGGCTGCTCGGAAAAGCACTCCGGCCACCGGCGGAGTGAAGAAGCCTCACCGTTACAGGCCCGGTACCGTGGCTCTGAGAGAGATCCGTCGCTACCAGAAATCCACGGAGCTGCTCATCCGTAAGCTGCCCTTCCAGCGCCTGGTGAGGGAGATTGCTCAGGACTTCAAGACCGACCTGCGCTTCCAGAGCTCCGCCGTCATGGCTCTGCAGGAGGCCAGTGAGGCCTACCTGGTGGGTCTCTTCGAGGACACCAACCTGTGCGCCATCAACGCCAAGAGGGTCTCCATCATGCCCAAAGACATCGAGCTGGCCCGCCGCATCTGCGGAGAGAGAGCTTAGACTTTCTGCTGCACATTCACCAACCACAATGCTCCGCATTGTGTGTATATATATATTAATATGTACATATGTACACTACCGTACAAAAGTTTGGGGTCACCCAGACAATTTTTGTTGTGTTTTCCATGAAAAGTCACACTTATTTACCACCAAGAGTTGTAAAATGAATAGAAAATATAGCCAAGACATTGACAAGGTTAGAAATAATGATTTGTATTTGAAATAATATTTTTTTCCTTCAAACTTTGCTTTTGTCAAAGAATCCTCCATTTGCAGCAATTACAGCATTGCAGACATAACATGATTGCACAAGGGTTTTCTAATCATCCATTAGCCTTCTGACGCAATGAGCAAACACACTGTACCATTAGAACACTGGAGTGATAGTTGCTGGAAATGGGCCTCTATACACCTATCTAGATATTGCATCAAAAACCAGACATTTGCCGCTAGAATAGTCATTTACCACATTAGCAATGTATAGATTGTATTTCTGATTAGTTTAAAGTTATCTTCATTGAAAAAAAGTGATTTTCTTTCAAAAATAAGGAAATTTCTAAGTGACCCCAAACTTTTGAACGGTAGTGTATACTAGCTGTTCTTGTTTTTTCTTGCCTTCTGATTGTGGCTCTGAGTGTTGCTATCCCTGTGCTGTTGCAATCCTGGAATTTCCCCATTGTGGGACTAATAAAGGCTTATCTTATCTTATCTCTTATCTTATTTATGGTCCAAAGTATAAAGTGGCAAAGAAGTCTGTACATACTTTGATAAACTTCCTATCTGGTACTGCTAAACTTGCCATCTGGCTGACAAGGGAAAATCGGACTATTAATACTGGCAGTGTGGCTCCTGGGTTGGTTCTTCGTCGGCCTCCGTCGATCGATGATGACCATGGAAGAGAATCCTAAACGTCTACTCTGCTGGAACAGCACCGCCTGTGGCTGAACAGGCCGATGCGCGAATGGCAGTCCCTGTCACACAGGTCGCACTTGTGGGTGGTCTCCATGCTGCTGGGTCTGTGGCAGTTCTTCTTGCGGGTCCTTTTTTCATCTGCTGCAGCAGTCAGTCTCTCTTCACCCGCGTTGAGCTATCTGGTCAGGGTGCCTCTCCATTTGGAGCGGTCCGTTGCAAGGTCCTCCCAGCGCTCTGTGTTGATCTCCAGGGCCTTCATGTCTCTCTTGAAGACGTCTCTAAAGCGCAGCTGTGGGCGGCCAACGTCTCTCCTGCCAGTTGCCAGTTCTCCCGTAGAGGACGTCTTTGGGGATTCTGCCATCCTCCATACGGTGAACGTGGCCTAGCCAGCGAAGCCTGCGCTGCCTGAGTAGAGTGAACATGGAGGGAAGGCCGGCGCGGGACAGAACTTCTGTGTTGGGCACTTTGTCCTGCCAGGATATGTCCAGGATGTGGCGAATGCAGCGCAAGTGGAAGGAGTTCAGTCTCTTCCTGCCGGGCGTATGTTGTCCACGTCTCACTCCCATAGAGCAGTGTGCTGATGATGCAGGCGTTGTACACTGCCATCTTCGTCTTGACAGAGAGTTTGGGATTCTCCCACACTCGTGTGGTGAGGCGAGCGAGTGTGAAGGCTGATTTTCCAATCCTCTTGTTGATCTCTGTATCAAGGGAGAGGTTGTTGCTGATCGTGGACCCAAGGTACGTGAACTGATTCACGACCTCCAGCTTGTAGTCGTCGATGGTGATGGTTGGTGGTGCTTCCGTGCCTTGCGCCAAGATGTTAGTCTTCTTCAGGCTGATGGTAAGCCCAAAGTCCTTGCATGCCTGGGAGAAGTGGTCCATCAGGGTCTGAAGCTCCTGCTGTGTGTGGGTTGCGACTGCAGCGTCGTCTGCGAACAGCATGTCTCTGATTAGAGCCTCGCGTACTTTGGTTCTGGCTTTCAGGCGGGCGAGGTTGAAAAGCCTGCCGTCAGATCTTGTGTGCAAGTAGATTCCCTCTGTTACTGTGCTGAAGGCATGCCTCAGGAGCATAGCAAAGAAAATCCCAAAGAGGGTTGGTGCAAGTACACAGCCCTGTTTCACTCCGCTGCATATGTTGAATGGCTCTGAGACGTTGCCATCGTGCTGCACTATCCCCTGCATGTTGGTGTGAAACGATTCAATGAGGCTTTGCAACTTTGGTGGGCATCCTATCGTTGGCAGGATCTTGAAAAGGCCCTCTCTGCTGAACAGATCGAACGCTTTGGTGAGGTCAATGAAGGAGACGTACAGGGGCATGTTCTGTTCTCTGCATTTCTCCTGGAGTTGGCGGATGGAGAATATTATGTCTACCGTCGATCGCTCAGCACGGAAGCCACACTGAGACTCGGGGTAGACACGTTCAGCAAGCTTCTGTAGACGAACGAGAACAACTCGTGCGTAGACTTTGCCAACAACGCTGAGGAGGGAGATGCCCCTGTAGTTGTTGCAGTCGCTTCTCCCCCCTTTGTTTTTGTAGAAGGTGATGATCTTGGCGTCCCTCATGTCCTGTGGTACAGCACCTTCCTTCCAACACTGGCAGAGGACGTCATGCAATGGCA
Source organism: Pholidichthys leucotaenia (assembly GCA_020510985.1). Taxonomy (NCBI): domain Eukaryota; kingdom Metazoa; phylum Chordata; class Actinopteri; order Cichliformes; family Pholidichthyidae; genus Pholidichthys; species Pholidichthys leucotaenia. The sequence goes on along the minus strand of CM035839.1, from coordinate 333,318,959 downwards.
GCAGTAGGGCGGTCTTGCGGTGCTTGATCAGGTCAGGGGGTATGCCGTCGTTGCCGGGTGCCTTGCCAGCGGCCAAGCTATCAATGGCCTTGCTGAGTTCGTCGATGGTTGGCTCGGCGTCAAGTTCGTCCATGGATGGCAGGCAGTCGATGGCATCAAGGGCTGACGGTGGTCACGGTGTTCTGTCTGGGAGTAGAGTAGTGTTCCACCCATCTCTCCATCTGCTTGTTCTTTTCTGTGATCATCTCCCCAGTGGAGGATTTGAGGGGGTCCGTCTTGCTCTGAGTCGGACCAAGTGCTTTCTTGATGCCATCGTACATACCACGGATGTTCCCTGTTATGGCAACGGTTTGAATGTCTTGGCTGAGCTGAGTCCAGTACTCGTTGGCACAGCGCCGAGCAGTCTGCTGAACTTTGCTTCTCGCAGCCCTGAGAATCTGAAGATTCTTCTCGTTTGGGTACTTCTTGTGCTCAGCAAGTGCTGAGCGCTTGGCTTCAATGACGGGGGTCATCTCGGTCAACTTGGCATCAAACCAGTCCTGTGACTTCGAGGTCTTCCTCCCAAAGGTAGCCAAAGCTGTGCGGTGGATGGTGTTTCACAGCTCTTCCCACTTCTGCTTTGCAGATTCTCCTTCTTGTGGTACACCAAGTTCCTTCTCAAAGGTGGAGGCAAACTGCTCAACAAGCTCTGGTTGAGCCATCTTGCTGGTGTCAATCCGTGCTTTTCCAGGTTGTCTAGCACAATGGAATTTCTTCAGCTGCAGCTTGACCTTGCAACACACCAATGAATGGTCTGTGTCGCAATCTGCACTCTGGAATGAACGGGTGAGTAGCACGTTCTTCAGTGAGGTGCGCCTGGTCAGGATCAAGTCCAGCTGGCGCCAGTGCTTTGAGCGCGGATGTTGCCAGGAAACCTTGTGTTGGGGCTTGATCTTGAAGAATGAGTTTGTGATGCACAGATCGTGATATGTGCAGAACTCGAGCAGCCGCTGTCCGTTGTCATTCATTCTGCCCACGCCAAAAGGTCAAAGACAGGAGGGCCAGGAGTCATGGTCAGCACCAACTCTGGCATTGAAGTCTCCAAGGAGAATGAGTTGTTCAGAGTTGGGGATGATCCTGACAGTTGTTGCGAGATTCTCGTAGAACTCGTCTTTTGCCTCTGGTGTGGCTGTCAGTGTTGGGGCATACACACTGACGAGGGTGACTGGGCCTTGAGTGGTGTTCAGGCGGAGGGTGAGGAGTCGTGCAGAGCCAGTGCTGCCCGGTTCCACCATCTTCAGCAAGGTGTTCTTCACTGCGAAGCCCACTCCGTGTTCCCTGTGTTCGTCACTGCCCTTTCCCTGCCAGTAGAACATGTAGTCCTTCTCTCTCAGTGTGCCTGCGTCAGCCAACCGTGTTTCCTGGAGAGTGGCGATATCCACTCCCAGTCTCTTCAGCTCATTATTGATGATGGCAGTCTTCCTGGTGTCGTTGATGTCCTTGAGGTTAGCAGCGAGTCCTGTCATCATAGTGCGGACGTTCCAAGTTCCCAGTTTTAGAGTTGGTCTCTTTTGTTTTATTGTCTTGTCTGGTGCGAAGGTTCTCAGCCTGCTGTTCGGACTTCTCCTCATCCCCATGCACCCAATGAGGAAAGCAAGCTGTGGCGGGACAACACCTTATTGGCTGGGGGCTGCCCAGCTTGAGGCAGGCGGTAGCTGTCCAGTGAGATCCGATGATCCCTCCCACCGTCGGGAACAACCCCTGGCACCGCGCTCTACGCCAATTGCGTGGTGGCTTATAACCGGTAACTGTCATTCCCCGTGTTTTGTCTACGCCAAAGGCGAAGCTGGAGTGTCCTCTCCAGTGATCCGGTGTTCTACCTTCCAGCGTTGGGCGTTGGTAGGATTCAAGCCTGGGCAGGAAGATATGGAGGACAAGATGTTGCCCATGCAGCATGTCCCCCCTCTCCACGTCACTGATGAATCCAAAGGAACAGCAGGGCTGCTACAGTTTGGCACCAGCGCCGTTGCAGGAACTGCCAGAACGATGTTGAGCACAACATAGAACTGCCTTAGGGGCTCTGACTCCGGATTTTTCCTCAGGGTTGACTCCCGAAGCCTTTCCCGTGACCGGGTATGCCGCAAGGCAGTGGAGGTTTGAAATCAGGGTTTACCTTCCCCTAGATGGGCTACCTTCCCAGGTTGACGAGCCACCATCTACCCGAAGCATCTGGTTTTAAGGCGCCAGAGATCCGCCCTCGCCCCTTCTCCTATTAGTAAAAGCAGTTCTGCCGGGCTTAGAGACTAAACCACACGGGCAGGCTAGGAGTTGGACTTAGTTGTCAGAGGCTTTTCGAGACGCACGCCATAAGGAGCATTTTATGAGCACTGGGAGCTTAACCCCAGTGCCGCTCCTGGCTATGACAACCTTGGAACCAGTCAGACTGACAAAAAATCAGACTCCGGGTGAAACATTCTTATTATAAAATGGTGGACAATTTGGAGGTATTCATTGATAGATGGACTGTAGGGAATATTCTGTGTTCTGTGGGGGAGGGGGATGAGTTATTGTTGAACTTTTGAAGTGTGAGACACTTTGTGGAGTGATGGTATCATGGTGATTCTATATTTTTGGATTGTGCAATAAAGGGACTTTAAAAACCCAAAACTCCCAATGGTTTTAAAAGTGTATTTCACTTTTGAGAGAAAGACCCCACCACTATCACCAAATGGCAAAAAAAAACTATTTTGAGGATACATTTGAGCCACTGAACAGCCCAATTATTGGACTTTTTTTTTTTAATTTTCAACATCTTTTTTTTCTGATTAAATATTGTCTGTGGTAAATGGACTTAACACAGCCCAATTTTAAATGTCTGTTTTTCTGGTTAAATATAGTCCGTATTGGACGTACGAAACACAACCCAATTTTCAATGTCTATTTCTGGGTTAAATATGGTCCATATTAGATCTATTTGTGGGCTAAATTAAAGGCCAAATGTCACGTAATTTTTTTTTTCTAAATGACAACAAATTTAGATAAAATACACATAGCTTAAACCAAATATTCATACCGGAGACCATATCACCCACCTGTATTTACATAATTGCACAAAATACACCAGGTGAAGGCCCCACCTTGCTTGCTGGCTTGTGACAGCCAGTCCAGACCACGCCCATGTTTTTGACATCACCAGTTGTACCCTGGCTGCCCTGCCTATCCACATTCACACTTATCAACATTGGACAATCATGACGGAAAGTGACAGCGATTGTGAACAAATTAGTTTAGTTTTGTCTTTTTTTTTTTGTCTTTTTTTTTGTCAGTGGTTCAGACAGTGACAGAGGCATAGAACCTTACAGGTTCGAGCCGTCCGAGACGGAATCAGATGCTTTGTCTGATGACAACAGTTCCAACGATGACCAGAGAGCAGAACCAGTGGAAAATGTCATTGAACTGGACATTAATTGCCTCCAGAATTGCGAAGCCGAAGGGGGGTCTGTCCAGGGCACCCCATAAATATTGATTTTTCTGAAGCCATTATTATTACAGTGGAGGAGAGCCGCTGCTGTCAAGAAATTGACCAGATCAATATGAAAATGGAGGCGCATACCTGTCAAGTGAGACGTTTTCGCCGTATTTTGGTGCCAAGCGTGGCTGTGGGAGATGGCGGAGTGGTTTGGGACACTTTTCTGGGAAATGTTTTAAATGTAGTTCGTGTTGTTATTGTCAAATATTTTAAGGAAAATATGGGCAAAATGCAATTTTAGCAAAAACGGGCTTATTGCCATTTCTGTACGCCCAAAAGAAAAAATATACTGGAAAAAAAACTGAGTGTCTTGAGGACTCCTGTGTGTGATCACTCACAGCTGTGGCTGTCAGATCGCTCAGCGTCAGCTATTCGCACTACCATGAGAAGTGTGGAGTCACTAATTAGTTTAATTGTCTGGGCGGGCTGATCGCTCAGCGTCAGCTATTCGCACTACCATGAGAAGTCATTAGGACAATGGTTTAACACGTTGAGCTGTGCAGCGGTTGCGGAATAGACAGAGATCGCCTGACAAATACAGAATTCTGCTTTTTTTTTTTATTTTGCGCCGGACGCTCAGTTGTGTTGTTATTGTCAAATATCCATGAATCCTTAAAATATTTGACAATAACAACACGAGTTGCATTTGGGGAATTTCCCAGAGAGGTGTCCCTTGTTGCTCCGCAGTTCCTTATAGCCGCTTTTTACGGTGTTGAAGTACGGCGAAAATGTCTCACTTGACAGGTATGAAAACATTTCCCAGAGAAGTGTCCCTTATTACCCAGCTGTCTCTGATAGTCCCGTTTTAAGGTATGGGTGAAATATCCAATTTTTTCTTCTTGTTGCTCACTCCAACCTTCCAGTCTCCATATAAACAATCAATTGAAATACCCCAAGCATCAAACTAGGGTGCAATCGATTTCGTCACTTCCGCCTTCTTCCCCAGGCGATTCCAGGGGCCGTGTCAGGCCAAGCGCGGCAGTTTTAAATTAACGAATATTCCGTTGTTACTGAAGCATATGCACCAAGACCCGAACGGATCGGTTCCCTTTTATATCTAGTTTCAAGATATTTAAAGTACCCTGTTACGTGACATTTGGCCTTTAAGACTTTGACCAACAGACCTGATTTAGCCCAAAATGCAATGTCTAAATTTTGGCTTATGCTGGGGGTGGGTGGGTACTATTAAGATTTTCAACACTGGCCCATAGTTAATCTCACATGATTGGTTGGTATTCTTGTTATTTCTGTACTTTGAAATATTTTAAATAAATTTTATAAACAGAACAGCATATGTAAAACATAAATATAGTGTATTATGATTCCCCGTGCGCTATTACGCAGCACACAGAGGAAGAAATGAAAAACCCAATTGCAGGAGTATACGTGCGCTATATTAACATAAACCTCAAACAATAAGTCCAGCAACAGTCACAACTTAAATAGAGAGTAGAAAAGATTGCAATATAGGCCGCCAGACAAACAGGGACGCCGCCCAGAAGCACAGCAGCCCAGGGAGAGGGAATGCCTAGTGCCGCAGTGTATCTGACAGCACAGAGAGAAAGGCAGACATAACTTACAGGCTGCAATCCAAGGTGGTCCGTGCTGTCTGGAGGATGGAGGTGAGGCAGGGTCAGCCGCAAACACCAAGGAAATACACAATCTTGAAATGTTAGAGAAGACGGCGATGTCAGGCTGAAGGTAAACGTAGGTAGTGGGTACAAACGTACACAGAGGAACACGCTGCTGTGTATGAAGCTCAATGCTCCGACGGTCTCTTCCTACTAACACAGCGTTTAAGTAATAATAATACTAACAAGGGAAGAGACCACTGGTGTGAGAGTGCGTGGGCTGAACATAATTAACACCATGTGTATATGAGTGGGTGAAAGAGCGTGTGAATGGGAATGAATGAAGTGTGTGTGTGTGTGTATGTGTGTAAAACACCCAATAATGAGACTCAGCTGATGGCACTGACAGGAGGAGGGGGCGTGCCTGAGCTGTCAGGGAGCGAAAGACCCAAAGGGCTCCCTGATGTGCCTGATGGAAAATAGAGCAACACTAACCATGGATCAGAACTGGGTTTGGAACCACCAAACCCAGGTTCATGACATAGTATGGTATAGAGAGTCAGAAAACTGAAGTTAAATTTTCAGTCAGTCTCTCTCTCTCTCTCTCTCTCTCTCTCTCTCTCTCTCTCCCCCCCCCCCCCCCCCCCACCATTTCCTTGTACATTCAGAAATGGCCTCCCTGGAAAAAAAGGTTTAATTGCGAACCCTCAAAGTATTTGGACTGCAACTGTCAACTATTAACCTCAATAATTAGAGTTTATGATGCTAATGTTCCCTTGCTGAGTCACAGCCACAGCACCCACCAGGCTGCTGAGTGACACTTGAGGGGGCAGGACTGAGTGACAGCAGAAAAGAGGAGCAGATAGGATGACCAGATGGCTGGAGCCATACTGCCTGCAGTGATGTGGCTTAATACCAAAGGAGAATGTTCAAGGGAAAAGAATAAATGATGATAGATACTGAAGCGTCATTTGGGGGAAAAACTTAAGACATTGATGGTAAAATCCAATGGAAAGTTTGTTTTGAATAATTATCTAAAGCGTCATTATTCTCAATGACTAGTTTTCAAATATTAGTCATTTGCTTTTGTTTCACATAAATGCTTAAGTGAGAAACAAATTCATTGCTTCTCATACAGACAAAAGCAAAAACTATATAAATGTGTCTCTAAGCACAATTGAAACAGCTTCTCTTCAGTCTTGGTTATAGTCTCTAACCTCTTCAACTACAACTGATTCATAATTGTTTTATTCATAAATTGTTAGCAGCTGACTGATATTCATAATGTCAGTTGCTTGACAAGTTTTGCATGCTTTTGTGACACAGTCGGTGAAAGCATTCCTACTTAGCTTGCCAAGTGGGTTGACCCTCTTGGTGACACAGGTAGAGTGCTGGCCTCTAGAGTGGGAGGTTGTGTGTTTAAACCTCTGTTGGATGCCACGAGTTGGACTTAGCCCATCCCTTTTGTTCAAACTTTATCTAAGATGCTTTTATGAAATCATTCATTCATTCATTCATCTTCAACCACTTAATCCATTTCAGGTGGTGGCGGATATCCCAACACGGCCATCCATCCCAGGGCCAAGACACAGAGACAGACCCCCCCAGCACAAGTCATAATTTAGATGTTATATGTTGGGCTAAATAAGGTTCATCGGTCCAAGCCTCAATTTAGCCCACAAATAGACATTGAAAACTGGGCTGTGTTTAGTTCATCTAGTACAGACATATTTAACCAGAAAACAGTTGCTGAAAACTGAGCTGTGCCTGACCATATTAACCAAAAAACAGTCCAATAATTGAGCTGTTTGTTCCACAGGATTTGGCCCAAATTTATCCTGATAATGGTTTTTGGCATTTGGTTTTAGTTTATTGGTTTATTTGTCAGGGACCATGTACAGAAAAAAACATTAAACACAGGGTAAAGATTCTCCGTACTGGAGTGGTGGCCTCGTTGGTAGAGCATCTGCCCCACAACTGGGAGGTTGTGGGTTCGAATTCCAGCCGCGTCATACCAAAGACCATATAAAAATGATGCCTTCTAGCATGGTGCTTAGCATAATAAAATATGGGAAGTTAATGCAGAGAACTGACCCCCCCCCCCCCCCACACACACACACACACACACTGTAGCTTTGTTGTTAGAGGCTTGCTTTTTATCCACTCATCTAATTGTGTGCACTTGGATGTTTGTTCATCATATGTCTCTGATGTGTACAATTATTTTCACGTCATTGTCAGTCTCCCAACATCACCTCTAAGTGTCACCAACGGAACAGTGACAGTAGAAATGTACACTACCGTTCAAAAGTTTGGGGTCACTTAGAAAGTTCCTTATTTTTGAAAGAAAAGCACTTTTTTTCAATGAAGATAACTTTAAACTAATCAGAAATACACTCTATACATTGCTAATGTGGTAAATGACTATTCTAGCGGCAAATGTCTGGTTTTTGGTGCAATATCTAGATAGGTGTATAGAGGCCCATTTCCAGCAACTATCACTCCAGTGTTCTAATGGTAAAGTGTGTTTGCTCATTGCATCAGAAGGCTAATGGATGATTAGAAAACCCTTGTGCAGTCATGTTAGGTCTGCAATGCTGTAATTGCTGCAAATGGAGGATTCTTTGACGAAAGCAAAGTTTGAAGGAAAAAAATATTATTTCAAATACAAATCATTATTTCTAACCTTGTCAATGTCTTGACTATATTTTCTATTCATTTCACAACTCTTGGTGGTAAATAAGTGTGACTTTTCATGGAAAACACAAAATAATTGTCTGGCTGACCCCAAACTTTTGAACGGTAGTGTACGTACGCCAGCCATGAAGTTGCCATGGGACCGCACATATTTCCACGGTCATTTCATTCTTGATACATCTGAATTCTGGAGCTCTGGTCAACCTGGTCAACCTGGTCAACCTGTCAACCCTGGTCAACCAGCATAAGCCATAATTTAGATGTTGTATTTTGGGTAAAATCAGGTCCATCAGTATAAGCAAATAGACTTTGAAAACTGGGCTGTGTTTAGTCCACCTAATATGGACCATATTTAACCCAGAAACAGACATTGAATATTGGGCTGTGGTTAGTCCATCCAATACGGACTGTGTTTAACCCAAACATTTAACAGGGTTTTTTTTAAAGTTCGACATTTGGCAAAATGCTTGTTTCATAATATCGGGAACAATCTGAAACCAGTGCTAGTGCTATTGTGCTATGCACTTAAAAAGCACTATATGAATACAAGTACATTCTACAACTTTCTCTGTTTTGTTTTTTTATTGATGGCCATACCTTGGGCTCTGGGTGTCCCCAGACATCTCAGATCTTGTTTGATTTTGAAAGTTAAGCACTCTCTAACTTTGTAAGTACTTGGATGTGAGGCTGCTTGGAAATACTGGGTGCTGTGATGTCTCCAGGATGTTCTCTGCCTCTTGCCCAGAGATGCTTATGTAGATGCCCCACCACACACAACTCAAAGGATCAGGACGTTGGTGACTATGTATATATATATATATATATATATATATATATATATATATATATATATATATATATATATATATATATATATAGTCACAGCAGATGACTGCCCCTCCCTGAGCCTGGTTCTGCTGGAGGTTTCTTCCTGTTAAAAGGGAGTTTTTCCTCTCCACCATTGCTAAGCGCTTGCTCACAGGGTATCGCCTGATTGCTGGGGTCTTTCTGCAATTGTGGGGGTTTCCCCTACAGTTGAAAGTGCTATGAGATGACTGTTGTTGTGAAATGGCGCTATATAAATAAAGTTGAATTGAATTATATATATATATATATATATATATATATATATATATATATATATATATTTAAAAAACAACCTTAAAAACAAAGCTTTTCTTCTTCATTTTTCAACCAAATTTCGACCATATAGAGACATCTATATGAAGACACCTTTTCAATGACCTTAAAAAGATAGCTTTTCATCTTTAACTTTTCACCCAAATCCAAATGTTTTTTAGATGGTTGTCAAATCCACCTTTTTTCTGTTTTTTCAACCATTTTGTGTTGAGAGGGATCTGATCTTAGAAGCTCAGCAGGGTTTACTGTCATGTTTGCCCCTTTGAGATGAAGAACAAGACCCAATCGCTTAGTGATTTTCAAACATAGTTTTATTACCAAAACTAGAGGGCACTCAGAGAGCACATATCTCGGAGACAGTTGGGGAGCGCTGACCTCCGGATGAGACGACTGGGGCGCGCTGACCTCCGGATGAGATGAATGGGGCGCGCTGACTTCAGGATGAGACAACTGGGATGCACTGACTTCAGGATGGAGACGACTGGGGAGCGCTGACCTGTGGGACAGATGACTGAAGCATGCCGACCTCATGAGCTGATGGTTTGAGCACGCTGACCCTCAAATGAAATGCATGGGGTGTGCTGCTTCGGGATGAGACGGCTGGGGCTGAAGCACAACCGGCCAAGATGCCCAGAAATCCCTTTCCGATACCGCCACCTTGGACAGGGAGGAAGAGGTACAAGTTGGAGTAGGGACCACACCACAACAGTCAGCAGAAGAGCTTGGCGTGGAAAGCTCAGAAACAAATGGAGGCTGCAACAGGGTCTCCCCACAAGGAATAAGACAAGACCTCTTTAATACAGATATTAAGAAAATAAGGAATTGGACTTGCCTTAACGCCTGCTTTTCTGTTGGTGAGGAACCCAAGGGCTCTGCCGATGTTGGGATGACCACCTTGAAAGAAATAGTCTCTGCAGGTGCTTGCACGTGAAGTGAAACAGTCTCTGCAGGTGCGTGCACGTGAAGAGAAACAGCTTCTGAAGGGGTGTACACATAAGGAGAAACAACTTCTGCAAGGGCGTGCACGTGGAGAGAAGCAGTTGCTGCATGGGGCGTGCATGTGAGGAGAAGCAGTCTCTACAGGGGCGTGCACATGAGGAGAAACAGTGGCAGCAGTAGAGCTCACCTCCTCTGTTATGGACCCAACTGAGGTGGAGATGACCTCGGGGAAAGAAGGAGTAGAGGTGAGTGATGGAGTATACATGGAGGTGGCAGCAGAAACAAAAAATGAGGGCTCAGCAGCAATAGGAAGCAGCTACTGAGGCTCCTCACTGGGAACAAGGCAAGACCTCTCACTATCTGATGTTAAAAAATGAGAAAATAGCACTTGCCTTGTCCACAGTCCTGTTGCTGCTGAGGCTGCCACTGCTGTTGAACCTGCCGCTGGAGAACCAGACAAATCACTCCGAATGGCTACAGTGACTGCCTGGCGGGGAGCTGTTGTGCAGTGATGAGGAGCTGGGGTTGGAGTGGAGGAGGTGTGAGGAATATTTGGAAGCCAAGGGACGTTTCTCCGTCGGCAAACTTCCTGACGTATTGGGTGAACACCTCCCCCACCAGTGGTGTGGCTGCGAGGGTGGTGAGTGGCGAGGAAAAAGGAATGTCAGAGTCAGGGAATGCTGCGCTGTCAGCACAAACTCCGGTGCCCCACATGACTTCGTCAACAGCCCGTGGTATTTCCGGTGGAGGTTGGAAATGGTGGCCAGTAGTCCCGCCAGCTTGGGCTATCTCCGCAGACCGGGGAGCACCTCTACAATCCCAGCCGCAGCATCCAGGCAATCCAGGGCCTCCTCTGGCATGTGGGAGGCGCAGGCATCTGAGACAAAGTCCTGGATGAACTGGGCTGCTCACTGCTCATCCACATTGGGACCACCGGCCACCGACCTCCCTTTGCCTGCTGGGTCCTTCACTGGCAGCGATCTTCTGTCACGTTTGCCCCTTTGGGGCAAAGAAGACAACGCAATCGCTAGGCAAAGTTCAAACATGATTTTATTACCAAAATAATAGAATAAAGCATGAGGGCTGGAAAAACAACACAAACTGCACGGCAGGATAATGAGACAAACCTAAACCGTGTCTAGCTTGGAGGAAACAACAGTTTGCTGTGCATGAGAGAGTAGTGGTGAACATAACAATAGATTGCCGCACTGAGAGTGAGGCGAGAGCTGTATATATGGAGCAGCCAGTGATTAACACAATCAGACAGAGCAGTGAAAAACTAACAACACAAAAGAACAACCACAGGAAAAGACGGGATAATAGCAATAATAATAATAATAATAATAATAATAATAATAAATAATAATAATAATACAAAGGATAACATAACTAAGAATTAAAGATGTAATAATGAGTCTCAAGGGAACAAACACATGGACAGGATCTGTGACCCTCTCTGGATCACTACAGTTTACCTTGGTTTGTTCACAGATGGGAGACTGTCAGGGCATACCAGGGACTCTGCTAGATGGTGGTGTAGGTGCACCACACACAACCCCAAAGGATCAGATGATGAATGTTGGTTTCTACCTAATGACTTTATTTAACAACCTTTAAAAGGCAGAATTTCATTTTTCAACCAAATTTAGACAATACAGAGACACTTATATAAAGATGTCTTTTCTACAACCAAAAGATGGCTTTTCAATTCCATTTTTCAATCAAATTTAGACCATGCAGAGACGTCGATATGAAGATGTCTTTTCAACGACCTCATAAAGACAGCTTTTCATCTTTCACTTTTCAAACCAAATTGGGACATTTTTTAGATGGTTGACAAAGGCATCTTTTCAACATTTTTTTTGCGCAATTTGTGCTGGGAGGGACCATTCACTCTCTCTCACTGTCATGTACTCTGCGTAATTTGCGCAGCGCACCAGTGAATTAATGTGAGCCCAATATGCAGGTGAAGCGAACGTGTTTATTAACAAAAAGAGGAAAACACAAAATACACAAAATGTTCATTGAGGAACAGTCTGAAACACAAAGTGACAGATGACCGAGCTCAGTTGGCAGTCTTAGGAGCCCCAGCAGTCATGACCCACACTGACGATTCCTCCGGCGTGGCGGCTGGGGTCTGGCTCTCCGCTGCTGTGGGAGAAGGATCCTTCCAGACCTCTGGTTACCCCTGGTCCTGACGGTTCAGCTCTGGAGCACCCTCAGAGGAAGCAAGAATGAACAGAGAAAGGGCTGGTTAGCCATTCATGGCAGCAGCAACTGGGGAGAACTCAGGGGACTGCTCTTCCTGAGTCTCCCTACCGGGAATCTGGCAAGACATTTCATTATTAACAGGAGAAGAAAGAAAATAAACTTGCCTGTTTGCCCGGACTTGGATGTTGCCTGCTGCTGTAGTGGGTTTGTCGTCCTTCTCCGTGGTGGGCCCCCCTGAAAAATGTGGAGGAGCCGCCCTTCTGGCCATGGAAACGGAGGCCACCACTGAGGAAATCAATTGCTCCTTGGCAGTCTGAGGAGACACCGAGGGAGGAGCCCTCTCAGCGGAAGTGGAGGGAGATCTGGTAGACAGGACTACCAGTGAATGAAGGTCCGCTGCGGGGATAGCCGAGCTTGGTGTAGGGATGGAGACTGCCGGAGGGGCTGGATTATTCCTATGGGAATCTGGGATAGGACAACATTGTCGCCGCTGCTGACCTGACGACGGCCATGCTGGAGCTGGAGATGGAGCGGAAGGAGGAATAGCCGCCGGCTGAGATGAGTGCCTCCACTTAGGCTTAGCGCGGAACGCCCATCTCCTCAGGTCAGGAAAAGTCGGCTGGAGCACGCAGATGGAGGACAACAGTTCGGCATATTGAGGGAAATTCCAGAGGCCAGGGTGAACCTCCAGAATATCCAAAGCCCCATTCAGGCAGTCCCTCTTCTCTCCGGGGCCATAGGCTTCATCTGCATCATCCATGAAACCCTGGATGAAAATGGCCGCCCATTCCTCCTCCACGCTAGGATGGTTCTGCCAGTGTGGGAACGACGCACCGAAGACATCTTGCTCCAGTTCAGGTAGGTGAAAAACACACACAAAATAGGTGAAAACACAACACGCACTTCACCTCTAGGCTGTTTGTTGGTGACAGCGAACTGTCATCTGCGTAATTTGCGCAGCGCACCAATGAATTAATGTGAGCCCAATATGCAGGTGAAGTGAACGTGTTTATTAACAAAAAGGGGAAAACACAAAATACACAGAATGTTCAATGAGAAACCGTCTGAAACACAAAGTGACAGATAACCGTGCTCAGTAGGCAGGAGGAGCAGCACCACGTGCTCCCAGACGGGACTGGAGTTGAGAGGAAGGGAAGATAATATCCATCCATCCATCCATCTTCTTCCGCTTAATCCTCTTCGGGTCGCGGGGGGGCTGGAGCCTATCCAGCATCTTTTGGGCGAGAGGCAGGGTACACCCTGGACAGATCGCCAGTCCATCGCAGGGCCAACACAGAGAGACAGACAACTATTCACTCTCACAGTCATACCTAAGGACAATTTAGAATCCCCAGTTTGATGCCAATTAACTTAACGTGCATGTTTTTGGCATGTGGGAGGAAACCGGAGAAATCCCAGAGTAAACCCACGCAGACACGGGGAGAACATGCAAACTCCACACAGATCACTGTTGGTCGAGGGCTGGGATCGAACCCACGATCCCCCAGCCAAGGGTGAGTTGCTGTGCTGCCGCAGTGCTAACCACTCCGCCACCGCACAGCCCGGGCAGATAATAATGCATGTATAATTATTATTATCATGCATTATTATTATTATTATAATTATGCATTATTATCATGTATAATGATAATAATGCATAATTATGCATGTAGCCCTCAAAAAGCCTCTGCCTCAATTGCCCTGTTGATGTGACCAATACCCATGTGATTGAGAGTGTCATAATTCTTAAACTGAATGATGGGCTGCCGGTGATTGATATTAGTTGTCATTATACAGTGAATATAAAAAGTCCGCACATCCCTGTTCAAATGCCAGGATTTTGTGATGTAAGAATAAGGAGACCAAGATAAATCATTTCAAAAAAAATTCCACCATTAATGTGACCTATATACCTGTACAGTCCAATTGAAAAACAAACTGAAATCTTTTAAGTGGAAAGATAAAAAACAAAACAAAACTTACAATTACCTGGTTGCATAAATATGCACAGCCTATTATAACTGGGGATGTGGCTGTGTTCAGAATTAACTAATTACATTCAACCTCATGTTAAATGGAAGAAAGCACACACGTGCCACCATTTAAAGTGCCTCTGATTAACCCTAAATAAAGTTCTGCTGTTCAAGTAGGCTTTTCCTGATATTTTTGAAGTCACATCTTACAGCACAAGCCATGGTCCACAGAGAGCTTTCAGAGCATCAGAGGGACCTCAATGTTCAAAAGTATCAGTCAGGAGAAGGTTCAAAAGAATTTCAAAGGCATTAAATATACCATGGAACACAGTGAAGACAGTCATCATCAAGTGGAGAATATGGCACAACAGTGACATCAAGAACTGTATATCCCTCCAAAATTGATGAAACGATAACTGGTCAGGGAGGCTGCCAGCAGCATTGAAGTTGTTGCAGGATTTTCTGGCAAGTTCATGAACTGACCAGAGCTTGAACCCACAACCTCACAGTTGTGGGGCAGGTTCTCCATCAACTAGGCCACCACCCCAGTCATATAACTAGAGGGCACTAACAGAGCACATACCTCCACCAAGGTCCTGTCTCACAATATGAAGAAAATGAAAAAGTGATCCAGAATCCTCCTGATCCTGACCCGAGTCACGTCCAAAATCTAGTTGGTGAGCTGTGGAAAACTCCTCTGAGGGTGAGTAATATAAAATGTTTTCTAACTACTGCAGCCTGTGCTAACAACAGAAATGTCGTCATGACAACAGCAGATAGTCTCATCATATAAAATTGTTCGAGTCAAGCTAGTTCCCCCCCCCAAAAAAAAAAAAAAAAAATCAAAAGCTTACCGACTATCATGATAATTAAAAATTTGTAGACTTTTCTTATAAATTCTCACCTTCTTTGTGAAAAATGTGTCACATTTGCACACAAATATGCAATGTTTTACTTGTATATTTTCCAACAGTTTTACAATAACATTTCTACTTTTTATATGTCTTTTTTTTGTCTTGTTAATTTATTTTCCCTCCCTTTAGGAGGATTTTCTCTGAAATGTTTTTATTCTTATGAAATAAAATTTAAAGTATACATAGATGAGCTCTGATATAATCTGAATTATATCATAAAACAAATATTTCCTGAGCTGGAACAAAAGAACTATGATTTCAGGACGTACCATTAATTTTATTAATTGCTAAATCCTTTTAAGTTTGAGCTCCTAAGATATCACATTTGAGTTCATAAGTAAAATTTTAAAGAAATGTTGTGCATAGAGAAAGCAAAAAGAGAATAAAAACAAGAAATTTAAAGATTGTATTTGAGCTACATGATCGTTTCATTATTCATTGCTTATCCCCACTGTTATGTCTGAGTTTGGATCTGGAAGGACGAGACCAGGTGCCGAACAGAACACACGTTTATTAATGGTTAGCACAGGTGCACCACTCACAGCTGCCATGGTTTTATAGACACGGGTGGTGGTGGGACCGGAATCCCGAGCCACCACACAGTGCCTCACAAATAAGAGCATAAAACATACATGTAACTTGAACCATGTAAATAATTAGATAACATTTCCCTTCCCCCCTTATAAAATTCCAAAACACACACACATGTACTTATGTGTGTACACATATGTACACACATATGTGTACACATGTACATATATGAGAAAAGGCTGTGAATACATAAGTATTCACAGCCTTTTCTTAATGCACATTTGGCAGCAATTACAGCCTCAAGTTTTTATGAATATGATGCCACAAGCTTGGCACACCTATCTTTGTGCAGTTTCACCCATTTCTTTTTGTAGCACCTCTCAAGCTCCATCAGGTTGGATGGGAAGCGTCGGTACACAGCCATTTTCGGATCTCTCCAGAGATGTTCATGTTATGACCCGAGCACCGATCTCGTCCGCGCTCGGGCTATGCATCATCTCTGCCGGCTTTGACAGCAGTGGATTACATTCTGGCTACCCGGGCTCTTATTGTGACAGCGCTCGGTGGGGCTTCCTGCTGTCAGAGTCGATCAGCTGTTCTGCATCACCGCACAGCTGGTTGATGCTGGAGTATCGTCAAACATTCCTCGTCAAACATTCCTGGTCCTCGTTCGTGTCAGATTCGTGTTCTTGTTCATGTCATAGTTAAGGTCGTAGTGGCTGGGGTTGGCCCTACGATCCCTCGTACTCTGTAGTGTGTGTTTTGCCCTCAGCGACTCACAGCTTTGTGTCTCGTCTTGTCTTGTTAAATAAAACATCAAAAGCAAAACTCACTGGTGACTTTTGGCGTCTTATGGTGGCCCGCGAGGGTCACCGTATGACAGTATACTCCAGCCAGGACGTCTAAACGGAGACGTCACACCGAGACGCCTTTTCACCGTGAGTTTTTGCGTAAATTGGACTATTGTTCTTCCCTGTCTGGGTGTCACTTGCTGGGAGAATGCCGTCATCCAGGGGCCGCAGTCAGCGCCTGGGCAAGGAGCTAGCAGAGGCTCTGGAGTATGTGGATGGAACTCTATTCACCGCTACGCTTTACGACACTCCCAGCAACATACGCCGGCACCTGGACTGCGCTGAGGTTCTTCTCGACAACCTTCCTCTCCACTACGATGATCACCCGGAGGTGATGACGAGGAGGGCTGAGCTCGCGGCACAGCGCGAGATACTCCGTGGGCTGGAGGTGGACTACGGCAGGAAGCAGAGGAGGAGGCATCCTCGCTCCCCGTGTTGGGAAACCATTCCTGCCCCTGATCCGGTCCAGGAGTTCGCGTCATCTGGGGGCCATCGAAGACGTCGGCGCCACGGCCAAGGTGAACCTCAGCAGAATCCCCGGCTGGACCCGCTGCCGGCGAAGCCCGTCAGTGGACCTATGAGAGCGGCTCCTCCTCGTCCTTCCGGGGGGCCCTCTGTCACCAACCAGCGGGAAGAAGGAGGAACAACGTCCCCTACAGCAGGCACCATCCTCCCTCCGGGAGAAAGGCAAGTGCTAGTTCATTCTTAACATGATAATTGTGATCTGCCTTGTCTGACTCCTGGGGGCGGAGTTCGGGGTTCGCAGTCCCCTGAGCTCCTACCACCTGCTGTAGTTACATTAACTAAACCTGCTGCCTCTGTGTCTCCCTCTGCTGAGTGGTCTGCAACGCCAGGCCTACGTCGCGGGGTGAGGAGGGGGCCTGCGGTGCTGGAAAGCCTGGATCCGGCCCTACAGCCACGTCGTGGACAGAGGAGAAGACCGGACTACAGCCCGGAACCTGTGCCGACGATGAGGCGTCCCCGGGTCTCCTCGCCGGATCGGTCCAAACCAGTGAATCGAGGGTCCCCTGCCTCCACGCCATACGGGTTATCGGTGTGGGCATCAGCGCGAGAGGAATCTCAGGCTGCGGAATCCATCTTGCCAGATGCGGAGCCCGACGCAGCTGAGTTGGAGCCTGCGCACAAACTTTTTCGCCCTGAGCCTGGATCGACGGAGTCCTGGACGGCAACAGAACCCGAGTGCAGGCAAGTGCTCCCTCTTGTGTCTCTGTCCCCTGTTTTGGAGCATTTTTGCCCGCCTCTCGGGGAGGCAAGTGGGGGGCAGCCGCCTGCTGCGCCCGAACTCGTCTCGCTGGGTTCTGTTGCTGCCGGTGATACTGATCCCGGTTTTTCTGTGTGTTCTGAGCTTCCTTTCAGTATCACCGGCGTGGAGCCAGTCGGGGTCGGTGGGTTGGAGGTTCCAGGTTCAGGGGTGGAGCTTCCGCCTCCCAAAGAGAGCAGACGCTTTTTTCTTCTCTCCAGCTCTGACTTTTCATCTCCTTCCTCCTCTAACTAACTGGATCCCAGCTTGCTATCGTCTGTCTGCGTGTCTCTACTGCTGATTATCGAACGAAATTATGGATTTAATAAGCTGGGCTTTGAACGCAATTGACACTATTTTTTCAACGAGGAAAAGTGCCCCGGGGGAGGTTGTTTGCCCCACAGGAACGGCTGCTGCGGGCTATTTGAGGGACACAAGTAATTGGAAACTCTTGTGCCTGTCTGATCTTTCCATCGAAGATGTCGAAGATTTGTACGTCTTCGTAGTAATGGTCATCGGGATTGTTCTGATTGGATCTGGGATTGTCCTGGTGTACCGTAAATTAATGAAGATGGACATAGCCTATCAAAATGCTGGCCAGGCGAGGCTTAACCATCAAATTGAAAAAATGGAGAGGACTCTGACAGCGGCAAATGGAGAACTGTCTAGGAAAATGGATTACATCATGATCACGCTGAGAGCCGTCCATGAAGGATTCAACGTCCAGCGCTGAAGGATTGAAGTACTGAATCTTTAAGAGAATATAAAGTTTCTTTCTCTGGGATCAGTACTATTCGACTAATCTGACCCCCTCACACAAGTCCTCCAGATTATCTGCAGTTTTTTGTTTCCAAAACATTTGAGCTGCATTGACTCTACAGACAGTCAGCTGCATGGCTCAAGGACAAATGCCAGCAGCTAAGACAAAACATCTCCTGCCAAAGAGACTTTGTTGTTCTTAACTGATACAACACCTACACTCAACACTACACCCACACTGACTCAAAAACTGATGAAAAAGATCACTCACTCACTGCTCTCTTTGTGTCCTTGTGTACATTCTTGTCTGCTAACTGTGCATTGAGGGCTTTTTTTCTTGTAATCATAATATTGATCATATATGACCTGTATTCTGACAATCAATGGTTTTTTGCTCTTTCCTATTGTGTTATCCTTTTCCTCCCTATGCATCCTGTACCCATATGATGACAGGCGTGTTTTTCAGACGCTGCCGCGTCACCGGAAATGCAGGTCGTTTTCTGTGTCAAGTCAAATCCCTCGTATGTTATCAGTTGTTTACTGTTAATGTACTTGGCAATAAATCTTTTCTGAGTTCTGAGGAGGTCGTCAGCGGAGCTGCACCGACCCAGTCGGGGTCCGTCGTGGAGGCTGCTGTGGCCCAATCGGGGTCCGACGTGGGTGTGCTCGAGACCCAATCGGGGTCCATCGCAGGAGCTGCCTTGGCCCAAACGGGGTCCGACGTGGGTACGCCTGAGACCCAATCGGGGTCCATCACGGGAGCTGCTTTGGCCCAATCGTGGTCCGACATGGGTGCGCCCGAGGCCCAATCGGGGTCCAGTGGAGGTGCAGCGCCGGTGTGGTCCACGGACGGTGGAGGAGCTGCAGACCCTTCACTGCCTGACCCAGTTCGGGCTCATCAATTCAATTCAATTCAATTCAATTCAACTTTATTTATATAGCGCCATTTCACAACAACAGTCATCTCATAGCACTATCAACTGTAGGGAGGACCCCCACAGTTGCAGAAAGACCCCAGCAATCAGGCGATCCCCTGTGAGCAAGCACTTGGCGACGGTGGAGAGGAAAAACTCCCTTTTAACAGGAAGAAACCTCCAGCAGAACCAGGCTCAGGGAGGGGCAGTCATCTGCTGCGACTGGCTGGGGGGTGAGGGGACAGAGAAGAAGAAAAGAACAGACATGTAGAGAGCAAACAGCACGATGGGGACTCAATCTATGGGAGAGAACAAACAAATGTTAATGACCAGCAAAAAAAAAATATTTCATAGAGAGTGAGGAAAGGAGTGAGGCCCAGTGCATTACTGGAGGTCCCCCGGCTGACTAAACCTATTAGCAGCATAACTAAGGGAGGGTTCAGAAACACATGATCCCTCCCTAATTGTAGGCTATATCAAAAAGGTAGGTTTTAGCCCTATTCTTAAAAACAGAGATCGAGTCTGACTCCCGAATCCAGATTGGCAGCTGATTCCACAGGAGAGGAGCTTGATAACTGAAGGCTCTGCCTCCCATTGTACTTTTGGAGATTCTAGGTATTACAAGTAAACCTGCATTTTGGGAGCGTAGTGCTCTGTTAGGATGATACGGTAGTATCAGATCTTTTAAATAAAAAGGAGCCTGATTGTTTAGATCTTTGTAAGTAAGAAGAAGGATTTTAAACTTAATTCTAAACTCTATGGGAAGCCAATGAAGGGAGGCCAGAACCGAAGAGATATGATCTCTCTTTCTAGTACCTGTTAAAACTCTTGCTGCAGCATTTTGGATCAGCTGAAGACTTTTTAAAGATGTTTTAGGACAGCCTGATAATAAAGAATTACAATAATCTAATCTCGAGCTAACAAAAGCGTGGATCAGCTTCTCAGCATCACTCTGAGACAAGATGCTCCTAATCTTGGCAATATTACGCAAATGATAGAAGGCAGTCTTAGAAACAAATTTAATATGTGAATTGAAGGACAAATCCTGATCAAAAATAACTCCAAGGTTCCTCACAGAGCTATTAAGAGAAAGAGTAAACTGCATCCAAACTGAAAGTTTGATTTGGAAAGGAATTTCTAAGGTTTTTTGGACCAACAAGAATGACTTCAGTCTTATCTGAATTTAATAGCAGGAAATTACAAGTCATCCAAACTTTGATTTCCTTAAGACAGGCTTCTAACTTGGCTAATTGATTAGTATCATCTGGCTTCATTGACAGGTATAATTGTGTGTCATCTGCATAACAGTGAAAATGTATACAGTGCTTTCTAATAATGTTGCCTAACGGAAGCATATATAAACTAAAAAGAGTAGGGCCAAGCACAGATCCCTGTGGAACTCCATGACTAAGCTTTGAGCTGAGAGAAAACTCATCATTTACATGAACAAACTAGAACCTATCAGATAAATAAGATCTAAACCACTGCAACAAAGTTCCATTAAGTCCAACATAGTGTTCTAATCTATCAAGTAGAATATTATGATCAATAGTATCAAAAGCTGCACTAAGATCTAAAAGGACAAGTACAGAAACTAGTCCATTATCAGATGCAATGAGGAGGTCGTTAGTGACCTTCGCTAAGGCTGTTTCAGTGCTATGATGGATTCTAAACCCAGATTGAAACTCCTCAAATAAACCATTTCCCTGCAGGTGATCAAATAATTGCGTCGCAACAACTCTTTCTAAGATTTTTGAAATGAAAGGGAGATTAGAGATTGGTCTATAGTTAGCTAAAGCTCCTGGATCTAGCGTTGGCTTTTTGAGTAAGGGTTTAATTACAGCTGTTTTAAAAGCCTGCGGTACATGGCCTAAAGTTAATGAAGAATTGATTATATGAAGAAAAAAGCTACCAATAAGTGGGAAGACTTCTTTAAATAACCTGGTAAGAATAGGGTCTAAAAGACAAGTTGAAGGTTTGGATGAGGAAACTATTTTGTCTAACTCACAAAGGTCGATTGGAGTAAACTCATCAAGACAGACATCAATAGAAGGAGTTGTAGTAGTTACAGTATTTAAGTTAACTGTGGGAAGAATCTGATTGATTTTATCTCTGATGGATGAAATTTTATTATTGAAAAAGTTCATAAAGTCCTGACTAGTAAGCTCTAAGGGGATGCTAGGATTGACAGAGTCCTGACTCTTTGTCAACCTGGCTACAGTACTGAAAAGAAACCTGGGATTATTCTTGTTCTCTTCTATTAATGCAGAGTAATAACTTGTTCTAGCTTTTCTAAGAGATTTTTTATAAATTAAAGATGATTTCTCCAAGCTAAATAGATTTCATCTAAATTAGTAGAGCACCATTTTCTTTCTAATTGACAAGTCTTCTGTTTTAAGCTACGAGTTTCTGTGTTGAACCAAGGAGTTAAAAATCTCTGATTAGACTTTTTCTTTTTTAAGGGGGCCACCAAGTCTAGAGCCTGATGCAGAGAAGCTGAAACACTATCCACCATGTTATCAATTACAGAAGGAGCAAGCTGTCTATAGCTTATTTCCGTTGTGTTGACACATGGCATAGAGGAAACAATCTGCATAAATTTGGAAACAGCATCATCTGAGAGGCATCTACTGTGATAATATTTTTCTTTAGGAGCCAAATAGTCAGAAATAGTAAAATCAAAGGTTAACAGACAATGGTCTGACAGTACAGGGTTATGAGGAGACACTACAAGATTTTCTATTTCTATGCCATATGGTCAGAACAAGGTCCAATGTATGGTGGAGGTAATGAGTAGAATTTCCTACTTTCTGAGAAAACCCAATCGAGTCTAATATTGAATTAAAAGCCACATTAAGGCAGTCACTATCTACATCCACATGTATATTAAAGTCCCCTACTATAATTATTCTATCAGATTTCAGCACTAAATCAGCTAAGAAATCAGGAAATTCGGATAAAAATTCTGAATAGGTTGATGGGGGACGATAAACTATGGCAAATAAAATTGGGTTTAACCTGGAATTGCTAAAGTGCCCAACACTGAGGACCAGGCCCTCAAAGGAATTATAACATGTTTTTTTGCTTTACATTAACTAGTAATTTGGAATGGTAAATTGATGCTACTCCTCCTCCACGACCAGAACTTCTGGGATTTTGACAGTTTAAATAACCAGAGGGAGTTGATTCATTTAAACCAACATAATCCTCTTGTCCTAACCAAGTCTCTGTAAGGGAAATTAAATCAATCTGATGATCAATTAACAGATCATGGACTAACAGAGACTTGGGAGTTAGAGACCTAATATTTAATAAACCACATTTAATTTTTAAATTATGAGGAGGAACAGAGGCCAAATCATTCAATTTAGAGGCTTTATGTTTAATTTGAGTTTTACCAATATTTTGCTTTATCACTTTGGGATGCTTATACATTATATTTTTATTTACTTTGGAGGGAGCAGACAACGATTCTCTGATGGGGAAGACAGGGGCTAAGCTGAGGGGTGGCGGATGAAGAGGAGCTGCAGAGAGGCGTGTAAGACTGTGACTCTGCTTCCTGGTCCCAACTCTGAGTAGTCATGGTTTTGGAAATTTGGATAAAAAAGATGTCAGATTGTTAGATAAATGAGAAGCACTATCCAAAGGGGGATGAATGCTGTCTCGTCTCATAAGACCAGGTTTTCCCCAAAAAGAGCTCCAATTGTCAATGTAGCCCACGTCATTTTTAGGACACCACACAGACAGCCAGCGGTTCAAGGATGACGAGCGACTAAACATGTCATCACTGGTCAGATTGGGGAGGGGCCCAGAGAATACTACAGTGGCAGACATCATTTTTGCAAAGTCACACACCGATTCTATATTAAGTTTCATGACTTCCGACTGCCGGAGACGGATGTCATTAATGCCGGCGTGAATAACAATTGTGGAATATTTACAGTTACTTTTAGCCAGCATTTTCAAATTTGACTCGATGTCGCCTGCTCTGGCCCCAGGAATGCATGTGACTATGGCCGATGGAGTCTCTAGGTTCACGTTTCTGACTACAGAGTCGCCAATGATCAGAGTTTTTTCCTCAGCGGGTGTGTCGCTGAGCGGGGAAAAACGATTAGAAACGTGAACAGGTTGGTGGTGAACCGGGGCTTTGCGACTAGGCTTCCTTCTCACCGTCACCCACCCAGTCTCCTCGCTGCAGAGGAGAGCCGGGGAACCGGTGACAGGGGGACCTAAGCTAGCTAGCTCCGCTGCAGCTAATGGGCGTCCGTCGAGATTAACTGGCGCAGACGGTGTTTCAATGCAGCGGAGCCGGGATTCCAAATCAGACAACCTCGCCTCGAGCGCCTCAAAAAGACAACATTTATTACATTTACCGTTATCACTAAAAGAGGCAGAGGTGTAGCTAAACATCTGACAGAGAGAGCACACCAGAGGAGGAGAGGAAAGAGAGGTAGTAGCCATAGCTAGTGGCTCGAGAGCTGGAGAGCAAACCACACAGGCAGACAGCAAAACAGGAAGTGACGATACGTTACCACAAGGAAGTGACGATCAACCTGCCTTCTGTCCCCTCTTCAGAGTCCTCGCCCCTGCACATCATCGCCAAGGGCCGTGGGGGTCCCTTTTCGCTCGCCCCGGCTCTCCCTTGTTTTGTCCTCACCAGGGAGGCCTCCGCAGGCTGTTTTCCACCGGTACTGGCGGCTGAGGGTCACGGGTCGGCCACCTGAGGAACTGTTTCGCCGGTTCGGCGCCTCGGGTCAGCCACCCGACATGTTATGTGTTTCTCTGGGCGATCTGGTTCAGCCACCGGAGGAGTGGACTTTCCGGGCCTGGGACTGTGGTAAGCTGCCTGGTCATGTTCCGCCCCCCATGATAACCCGTCGGCCGTTGGACGCGGGGAGACTGCCTGAACTGTTCCCGTGGCGTTTGGTCTCTGTCGGTCGGCATGAACTGTCGGGGGTAGAGGTCATTCCTGGTGGTGATCTAGCCCTGTAATTGTTCTGTGTTTTGTTTTGTTTTTTCCCTGTCCCGTATTGTATTTGCTTTTTGACCTGTGAGTGTGGTATTTTTGTTTTCATGCCTGGGTAATTGTGTTTCATGTATTTTGGAGTGTAGTCTGGTCCTGTAATTGTTCTGGGGGTTTTTTGTTTTTTTTCTGTCCTGTGTTGTTCTTGCTTTTGACTTAAGAGCGTGGTATTTTTTGTTTTCGTACTCGTGTAATTGTGTTTCATGTATTTTGGAATGTAGTGTAGCCCTGTAATTGTTCTGTCCTTTTTACTGTCCTGTGTTTTGTTCTTGTAGTTGCCATTTGTGCATTTTGGGAGTTTTGATTTGTGTTCTGCAGTTGCCTCATTTGTCCTGTCACCGTGTTTTGTACTGTAGGGAGTTTTTCTTTTTTCTGTTATTTCGTGTTTGTGTGACAGTTTCACGTATTTTTTGAGTCGTTTTTTTTTTTCCTGTCTGTGCTCTGGTTCTCGATCTGTGGTCTGATCCTCTCCTGCCCCATCCGCCCACCCTGGAGGGGGTGGGGGGTGGGGGGGGTGGATGTCTATGGGCATTCAGGAGCCCGCCCTCAGAGGGAGGATACTGTTATGACCTGAGCGCTGATCTCGTCCGCGCTCGGGCTATGCATCATCTCTGCCGGCTTTGACAGCAGTGGATTACATTCGGGCTCCCCGGGCTCTTATTGTGACAGCGCTCGGTGGGGCTTCCTGCTGTCACAGTCGATCAGCTGTTCTGCATCACCGCTTGTTAGTCGCCGGCTTTATTAGCGGGCGCTGACAGCTGGTTGATGCTGGAGTATCATCAAACATTCCTCGTCAAACATTTCTGGTCCTCGTTCGTGTCAGGTTCGTGTTCTTGTTCATGTCATAGTTAAGGTCGTAGTGGCTGGGGTTAGCCCTAAGATCCCTCGTATTCTGTAGTGTGTGTTCATGTCATAGTTAAGGTCGTAGTGGCTGGGGTTGGCCCTACAATCCCTTGTACTCTGTAGTGTGTGTTTTGCCCTCAGCGGCTCACAGCTTTGTGTCTCGTCTTGTGGGCAGCACGGTGGTGCAGTGGTTAGCACTGTTGCCTTACAGCTAGAAGGTTCCTGGTTCGAATCCCCAGGCTGGCAGGGGTTGGAACCTTTCTGTATGGAGTTTGCATGTTCTCCCTGTGCTGCGTGGGTTTACTCCGGGGGCTCCGGTTTCCTCCCACAATCCAAAGACATGCATGTTAGGTTAATTGGTTGTTCTAAACTGTCCCTAGATATCTGTTTCCTATAAGCCCTTAGAATAGAGGGTTAGTACTAGTGAAAGCGCTTTGAGTGGTCTTTGTGACTAGAAAAGCACTATATAAGTGCAGGTTAGTTAGTAGTTAGTTAGTTGTTAAATAAAACATCAAATGCAAAACTCACTGGTGACTTTTGGCGCCTTATGGTGGCCCACAAGGGTCACCGTATGACAGTTCAATTGGATTCAAGTCTGGGCTCTGGCTGGACCACTCAAGGACATTCACAGAGTTGTACTGAAGCCACTCCTTTGATATCTTGGCTGTGTGCTTAGGGTCTTTGTCCTGCTGAAAGATGAACTGTCACCCCAGTCTGAAGTCAAGAGCTCTCTGGAGCAGGTTTTCATCCATGATGTCTCTGTACATTGCTGCATTCATCTTTCCCACTATCCCGACGAGTCTCCCAGTTCCTGCCACTGAAAAACATCCCCACAGCTTGATGCTGCCACCACCATTGGCATGGTTATGAGCGGTGCCTGGTTTCCTCCAAACATGATGCCTGACATTCACACCAAAGAGTTCAATCTTTGTCTCATCAGACCAGAGAATTTTGTTTCTCATGGTCTGAGAGTCCTTCAGGTGCCTTTTGACAAACTCCAGGTGGGCTGCCACGTGTTTTTTCTAATGAGTGGCTTCCGTCTGGCCAATCTACCATAGAGGCCTGATTGGTGGATTGCTGCAGAGGTGGTTGTCCTTTTGGAAGGTTCTCCTCTCTCCACAGAGGAACACTGGAGTTCTGACAGAGTGACCATCGGGTTCTTGGTCACCTCCATGACTAAGGCCCTTCTCCCCTGACTGCTCAGTTTAGATGGCCAGCCAGCTCTGGGAAGAGTCCTGGTGCTTCTGAACTTCTTCCATTTACAGATGATGGAGGCCACTGTGCTCATTGGGATCTTCAAAGCAGCAGAAATTTTTCTGTACCTTTCCCCAGATTTATGTCTCGAGACAATCCTTTCTCGGAGGTCTACAAACAGTTCCTTTGACTTCATGCTTGGTTTCTGCACTGACATGAACTATCAACTGTTGGACCTTATATAGACAGGAGTGTGCCTTTCCAAATCATGTCAAATCAACTGAATTCACCACAGGTGGACTCCGATTAAGCTGTAGAAACATCTCAAGGATGATCAGTGGAAACAGGATGCACCTGAGCTCAATTTTGAGCTTCATGGCAACAGCTGTGAATACTTTTGTACATGTGATTTCTTAGTTTTTTATTTTTAATAAATTTGTAAAAATCTAAAAAAAAAATATTGTCATTATGGAGTATTGTGTGCAGAATTTTGAGGGGAAAAATGAATTTAATTCCTTTTGGAATAACGCTGTAACATAGCAAAATGTGGAAAAAGTGAAGCGCTGTGAATCCTTTCCGGATGCACTGTATATTAAAATGGCCTAACACATTCACACCCAAAACAACCAAAACTAGGGGGGAAGGGTGGACTGCGGTCCTGCCCCACATCGCAAATCGGATTATTCTGCTGCGTATCCTAAATAAAACAATACATTTACAAACAAAAATACCGCTGTGTCTCCTAAACTAAAATAAAACACACACATTAATCCCCAAAACTGCATACACAGAAACAACAAATTACTCAGAACACATGCATAGCAGTTAACTTATAATACACATGGCAGGAGAAAATAACCCCGTGGGCCCCCTGGACCGTCCTTTCCTTAGTCTGCCCCTGAAGGTGGACTGCCTCCCGGGCCACAACTGGTCGCCTAGGCCCCAGTGCACCTCCTCTTCCTCACCATCGGATGCTGAGCTCGTCCAGACCCACTTCCCACAGTCTTCTCCCAGGTACACCATGATCTCACCTCTTCCCGAGCCCGGATCCAGTCCATGACTGCCAGAGGGGCTCTGCTCAGCTTGCAGAATATCTGCTTGGCACTCAGTTCTTCCGTGCCTATCAGTCTTGCCCCGACCTCTTCTAAATCCGTTGCGGTCTTTGCCGTTGAGGCTCTGTGTTCGCTGGCCCACTTTAGCTGAGCTCCGGGAACAACTGGGACCATCCCCTCGGCATTGCTCGTCATTGCAGGTGCCCCGCTGTGCCACCCAGTGACCCTGAGCGAGACAAGGCTTGCCCATTTTCCAGGGTGCTGGCCAGTTCTCCATTCCACACTACATCATCCTGCACTCTTGGAACCGGTCGGTCCCACAGTCCGCAGCCCGACCACTCTTCCCCAGCACCGCTCTTAATGGGGAAGCCTAGACCATGAGAAATGTCGCAGCCCATGATGTTATAGCTACGGGCCGTCACAGTGAAGTCCAAATTAAACATCTCCGCCGATTTGTACCTGGCCGTCAGTCTAAGTGTTCCCACCGTGGTCAGCCGTCCTCCTCCAATCCTTAGTGTGGGAAAAGTTTCCTCACCGTAGTCCAGTTCAGCAGGGAGCCCTCCACCCCCATGTCGATCAGCAATGGCACCTCCACATCATCCAGCTCTACCATGAAGAACATGTACCCACTGGTGTTCGGGGCACAGAGTAGACGACCGTCTGGGGGGGAGGGGTCGATTTCTTCTGCGGACTCCCTTGCTCAAACATGAGGCACACCCTCACATAATGGCTTAAGTGGCTACATCTGCCGCAACACTTCGCTCTTGCCTAGCAGTCTCTGGCCTTGAAGCAGTACTTTGCGGACCCACAGCCCATACACATGGGCTTACCCCGGGGCAGACCTCAATTCCACAGCATTGGCATCTCCTGTATCTTCTTTCACGCTCCCATCGCTGTCCGGGTCCGCTACTTGTGTGGTAATGGGACACTTCAGCAGTCGCTGTGACAAACGCTCACTCAGCTCCAGAGCTAGCCTGTCTGCTGTCTCCAAATGAAGCACTAACTCAGTGGCTCTGGCTAGCGTCAAGTCACCTAGTAAAGTGACCAACTCCATTTTCATTTCAGCGCTGTTAACATGCTCCGTCAGCTGGTCACAAACCATTTCCACCTCCAATGGTCCGAACCAACACTCACTATCTCGTAGCTTCAAGTTGGCTCCAAACCTCTGAATAGGCCTGTCCACCTGTTGACGGTGCTGCCGAAGCTTGCTTCCCCTAACAATGACATTGTTCAGGGCACCAGAAAATGGTGCGCCATCAGCTCAACCACGTCGTCAAAGCTGTTAGAGTCGCT
Source organism: Pholidichthys leucotaenia (assembly GCA_020510985.1). Lineage (NCBI taxonomy): Eukaryota > Metazoa > Chordata > Actinopteri > Cichliformes > Pholidichthyidae > Pholidichthys > Pholidichthys leucotaenia. The sequence goes on along the minus strand of CM035839.1, from coordinate 333,290,285 downwards.
GAGCGTGCTCAAAATTTGCTGTCCCTCCATTCCTAAGTTGTGCACCAACAACGTGTGCGCCCTCAATTTGTCCACTCTTCCCTGGTTCAGCACCACCATGTAAGCCTGGAAGACAGCGCACTGTCTCGGCCAGGAAACAGGTGGCCTGTTTCTGGAGCTCCAGAAACGGCCGAATTTTGAACCCACATGCTTCCATACCTTCTTAATCCTTTTTAATCCTCATTGCCAAATGTTATGTCTGAGTTTGGAGCTGGAAGGATGAGGCCAGGTGTCGAACAGAACACAATTTTATTAATGATTAGCACAGGTGCACCACACACAGCCGCCAGGCAGAGGAGGTGACCAAGAGGCCATCCCTCCTGCCTGCAGCCCTTTTATAGGCACGGGTGGTGGCGGAACCGGATCCCTGAGCCACCACACCGTGCCTCACAAGTAAGAGCATAAAACATACATATACTGTAACTTGAACCATGTAAATAACTATATAACATCCACCTTTTTTGAGGTTGTCTTTTGTGTGATTATTCCTTCTTCTACTTTCCATATGTTGTTTATCTTCTTGATACAATGCAGTTGTTCCATGGCACTAGAGAAAACTTAATTTGATTATCAGGTATTTATATCCATGATATATTTGCCCTACTCTACCTCTATGTAGTTTCCAAAACGGTCCTTTGCAATGTAAAAAACACAATTGAAGGTATTTTTTAAACTTAAGGCAACTGTCTGTTGAAAGATTTGTTTTTTCTCATTGACTTCACATTGATTGCCCCAACATTTTTTAGCAAATTTCCAAAAAATATATTAGGAAAATAAAGAATCATCAGTAGCAACTATTAGCAGAAGAAACAACAGCTAGTGTGGACAATCAGTGGGAAATCATTGAGAAAAATCTTACTGCCTGAGTTTACCGTGATTTTCTTTTTTTATATCCTGAACCATTTCTTTCTTACGGTATGCAGTTGTCTGGTATGTTTTTTTGTTTGTTTTTTTTTAAGAAGTAAAGGTCTTGAAGCTCTACAGAAGCCAAACAGCATGTGGTCATTTTACACAGATTCATCATACAGATATTCAGCTGTGGGAGGGTGGACATACCTGTTTACTGATAGCCCATAAGACCCCAGTTATTCCCCCACCTCCCCTGTGAACTTTGGGCATCACTGGCTCTAGATTTCTTGATCAGAGGTGCATAAAAAAATAAAAATTAGAATTTAAAAAATCTTACACAACAAAACTTCATTGTATGCTATGCATTGGTTGTGTCACTGTAACCACTGAACCCAACATAGTTCAAATTCACGTATTGTGATGTTGTTCCAGACAACTGGGGTAAAAGATGTAAGTCTGACTTTGGTTAGTTGAATGATGCATCTTACTAAGTTGATTCAATGCTGACATCCATCATAGTGTGGGAAACACATTCCTCGTCTGGGCCTCTGACTGGGTCATGGAATAGCAGCATTAGCTCTGAGAAGTTAGCATCTAGCTCCCCATTATGGTAGTTGAATTATACAGTTAAACAAAGCAGTAAAGACAAAAAAAAAAACAACAATGTGCTCTTCATGGTCTCTCTACAATGAGAATCAATAATGTTGATCTAGTGCAGGGGTGTCAAACTCATTCCATGGAGGGCCAAGACCCTGCAGGTTTTACTTCCACCCAGTCTCTTCAGCAGGTGTTTTCACTGATCAGCAATCAGTGGGAGGAAATTCAGAGAAAACACCTGTTGAAGCCACTGGGTGGAGGTAAAACCTGCAGGGTCTTGGCCCTCCATGGAATGAGTTTGACACCTGTGATCTAGTGCTATTATTTTAAATACTTTTTGTACTCTAAACATTAATAGTCAGAAAAATTAAGTGTAGTGATTTCATTGTGATTAAAAATTTACACTTTCAAGGCACCTTTGAGAAATCACAGGGAATTTATGATTTAATATGTTAGTTACAGTTTATCAGAATACCAAACACAGCAATTTTATATATACAAGAGTGACTCTCAACAACAAAAATGTTATTTATTTCAAATGGTGATAAACCCTTGATGATTTTTCTTTTTTTCTCAACATCAAAAGCTTAACTACAGTGCATCCAGAAAGTATTCACAGCGATTCACTTTGTCCACATTTTGTTATGTTACAGCCATATTCCAAAATAGAATAAATTCATTTTTTCCTCAAAAGTCTACACACAATACCCCATAATGAGAACATGATTATTTTTTTTTTTGAGATTTTAGCAAATTTTTAAAAAATAAAAAAACTAAGAAATCACATGTACATAAGTATTCACAGCCTTTGCTCAATACTTTGTTGATGCACATTTGGCACCAATTTCAGCCTCAAGTTTTTTTGAATATGATGCTACAAGATTGGCACACCTATCTTTGTGCAGTTTCACCAATTCCTCTTTGAAGCACCTCTCAAGCTTCATCAGGTTGGATGGGAAATGTCGGTGCGCAGCCATTTTCAGATCTCTCCAGAGATGTTCAATTGGATTCAAGTCTGGGATCTGGCTGCATAACTCAAGGACATTCACTGAGTTGTCCTGAAGCAACACCTTTGATATCTTGGCTGTGTGCTTAGGGTCGTTGTCCTGCTGAAAGATGAACCGTCGCCCCAGTCTGAGGTCAAGAGCACTCTGGAGCAGGTTTTCATCCAGGATGTGTTACAATCCTGGGCACGGCCCAGTCTTCAGTTGAGTTTAGTCTTTATCTGTCTGTTTGTTTCTTTGTCTAGTTATTGTGTCATTTTGTATTTGTAGTATTATTTACATTTTGGAGTTGTATTGTTGTTGTTCCATTATGGTTCCTGGCTTGTGTTTTATTTTGACAGTGCTGTGCAGCTTCTGGCTGTCAAATTGGGTCGCAAGCTGTACAGCTATAATTCATTCTGTTACTTTCTCAACTCATGCATCCACACCTGTTTTCCATCATGGGATGGTATTTAAGGGCACAACAATCTTCCCCCGTTGCCGTGTCCTATTGTAACGTCCTCAGATGAACCAAGAATCTAAGCGTGTTGTCGGCCTTAGCCACTGAGGAGATCGCGTTGAGCTCCAGCCAGGTAATTTGTCTTTTCCCCTCCATTCCCTCAGCAATGAGCCCCACTGTTCCTCGGGTGTGATCCGGCTGAAATTGTCTCTCTTCCCCAGCATCCCCGAGCACCTCAGCCATCATTTCCCGGCTGTTCTGTCTCCCACTGGTCGTGAGCTCCACTCTAATGTGGTGTTTGTTTTCCCATTCTTTATTTATAAGTGTTGCATTACTTGTTCATTTTTACTTTGATAAATGTTACAAACTCACAAACAGTATTTGGTGTGCTGTTCTGCCCGTGTAACGGGCGACTTCTGACAGTATGTCTCTTTACATTGCTGCAGTCATCTTTCCCTCTATCCCGACTAGTCTCCCAGTTCCTGCCACTGAAAAACACCTGAATAGCATGATGCTGCCAACACCGTGCTTCACTGTAGGGATGGTATTGGCATGGTGATGAGAAGTGTCTGGTTTCCTCAAATATGATGCCTGAAAATGACACCAAAGAGTTCAAGCTTTGTCTTATCTGAAAGAACTTTTTTTTTTTTTTTCTCATGGTCTGAGAGTCCTTCAGGTGCCTTTTGGCAAACTTCAGGCAGACTGCCATTTGCCTTTTACTAAGACGTGGCTTCCGTCTGGCCACTCTACCATACAGCCCTGATTGGTGGAATGCTGCAGAGATGGTTGTCCTTCTGGAAGGCTCTCCTCACTCCACAGAGGAATGTTGGCGCTCTGACAGAGTGACCATCGGGTTCTTGGCCACCTCCATGACTAAGGCCCTTCTCTACCAATCACTCAGCTTAGATGGCTGGCCAGCTCTAGGAAGAGTCCTGGTCGTTCAGACCTTCTTCCATTTACAGATGATGGAGGCCAGTGTGCTCATTGAGACCTTCAAAGCAGCAGAAAATTTTCTGTGCCCTTCTTCAGACTTGTGCCTCAAGAAAATCCTGTCTTGGAGGTCTACAAACAATTCCTTTGATTTCAAGCTTGGTTTCTGCACTGACATGCACTGTCAAGTGTGGGACCTTATATAGAAAGGTGTGTGCCTTTCCAAATCATGTCCAATAAATTGAATTTACCACAGGTGGACTCCAATTAAACTGTAGAAACATCTCAAGGATGATCAGTGGAAACAGGATGCACCTGAGCTCAATTTTGAGCTTCATGGCCAAGGCTGTGAATACTTACAATGGTGTGAAAAAGTGTGTGCCCCTTCCTGATTTGTCATTTTTTTGTATGTTTGTCACACTTAAATGCTTCAGATCATCAAACAAATTTAAATATTAGACAATGATAACACAAGTAAACACAAAATGCAGTTCTTAAATGAAGGTGTTTTTTTATTAAGGGGAAAAAAATCCAAACCTTCATGGCCCTGTATTAAAAAGTGATTGCCCCTAAACCTAAAAACGGGTTAGGTCACCCTTAGCAGCAACAACTGCAATCAAGCATTGGCGATCACTGGCAATGAGTCTTTTACAGCCCTGTGACGTAATTTTGGCCAACTCATCTTTGAAGAATTGTTGTAATTCAGCCACAGTGGAGGGTTTTCGAGCAAAAACCACCTTTTTAAGGTAATGCCACAGCATATCAATTGGATTCAAGTCAGGACTTTGACTAGGCCACTCTAAAGTCTTCATTTTGTTTTTCTTGAGCCATTCAGAGGTGGACTTGCTGGTGTGTTTTTGGATCATTGTCCTGCTGCAGAACCCAAGTGTGCTTCAGCTTGAGGTCACAAACAGATGGCCGGACATTGTCCTTCAGGATTTTTTGGTAGAGAGCAGAATTTATGGTTCCATTTACCACAGCAAGTCTTCCAGGTCCTGGAGCAGCAAAACAGCCCCAGACCATCACACTACTGCCACCATATTTTACTTTTGGTATGATGTTCCTTTTCTTTTATGCTGTCTTATTTTTACGCAGGATGTAATTGGACACACACCTTCCAAAAAGTTCAACTTTTGTCTCGTCAGTCCACAGAGTATTTCCCAAAAGTTGTGGGGATCATCAATATGATTTGTGGCAAAACTGAGATGAGTCTTTATGCTCTTTTTACTCAGCAGTGGTTTTTGTCTTGGAACTCTGCCATGCAGGCCATTTTTGCAAAGTCTATTTCTTATGGTGGAGTCATGAACACTGACCTTAACTGAGGCAAGTGAGGCCTTCAGTTCTTTGGATGTTGCTGTGGGGTCTTTTGTGACTTAATGGATGAATTGCCGCTGTGGGGTAATTTTGGTCAGCTGGCCGCTCCTGGGAAGGTTCACCACGGTTCCATGTTTTCCCCATTTGTGGATAATGGCTCTCACTGTGCTTCACTGGAGTCCCAAAGCTTTAGAAATGTCTTTATAACTTTTTCTAGACTGATAGATCTCAATTACTTTGTTTCTCATTTGTTCCTGAATTTCTTTGGATGGCAGCATGATATCTATGTAGATTGGTTTACTTCACTTTGTCAGGCAGGTCCTATTGAAGTGATTTCTTGATTGAGAACAGGTGTGGCAGTAATCAGGCCTGGGTGTGGCTAGAGAAATTGAATGCAGCTTTCCAAAGATGTGATAAACCACAGTTTATTTATGTTTTTACGGGGGGGGGGGGGGGCAATCACTTTTTCACGCAGGGCCATGTAGGTTTGGCTTTTTCTTACTCTTTATAATAAACACCTTTCTTTAAAAACTGCATTTGGTGTTAACTTGTGTTGTCTTTGTCTAATATTTAAAATTTGTTTGATTAGCTGAAACATTTAAGTGTGACAAACATACAAAAAATGAGAACTCAGGAAGGGGGCAAACACTTTTTCACACCACTGTCTATACGTGTGAATTCTTAGTTTTTTTCTTTTTAATAAATTTACAAAAATCTAAAAACTTTTTTTTGTATTTTCATTTTTCAAGATTCAAGGTTCAAGATTCAAAGATTTTATTTGTCAATGCTACTATAGTGTATGCACAGGACATACAGGAGAATTGAAATGTCATTTCTCTCTCTTCAGTGGTGTGCGCAATATAAACAAAAAGGAATAAGGCTGGAAAAACAACAGCAGTCTATGTACAGTAATACTACCCATATTGCAAATAGTGCCAAAAGATAAAATGCAGACATCCCATAGTGCAAATAAAAAAGAACAGAAAAGCGACGGACCAGGATGGCATTACCTACATACTGCTCAGGGAGTATGCATACCAGCTATGTGGGGTGGCCATGCACATATTTAGTCTGAGTTTTAGTTTGGGGAAGGTTCCTGTTTTGTGGAAGACCTCCTGTGTGGTGGTCCAGTGCCAAAGACTGTGTACCCTAGGGAGCCTAACCATTATAGACCTGTGGCCTTAACTTCCCACCTGATGAATACTCTTGTGAGGATCCTCCTCAGCTACCTCCAGCCCCTAGTGAAACGCTGCTGGATCCCCTGCAGTTTGCTAACCGACCCAGGTTTGGAGTGAAGGATGCAGTTATTTATCTTTTGCACATGTCACGCCTCATCTGGAGAATATTTCAAGCTCTGTGAGAGTCATGTTTTTCAACTTCGGTGCTTTCAATACAATTCAACCCGCATTACTGAGGGTGGAATTGGTGGGAGCAGGAGTTTACTGTCACCGTACTGCATGGACTATTGACTATCTCACCAACACACTGCAGTACGTGAGGGTGCGTGACTGTGTGTCTGAGATGGTGGTGCTCTCCCCTTTCCTCTTTACTCTTTACACATCAGATTTCAGATATAATTCCACTAGCTGTCACCTTCAGACGTTCTCCGACGATACAGCTATTGTTGGATGTGTGTCAGAGGGAAATGATCTGAAGTACAGGAGGGTGATCTCTGACTTTATCATCTGGTGTGAATTCAACCACCGTCACATCAACTCCAGTAAGACAAAGGAGATGGTGGCTGACTTTAGGAGGTAACCATCAACAACTGCACTGGTAAATATCCATGATCTGGACATTGAAGTGGTGAATAGTTACAGATTCCTGGGTGTTCTCCTCAATAACAAATTGGACTGGCCAGATAACACCCAAGCTCTGTCGAAAAAGTGCCAAAGTCGGCTCCATCTGTTGGGTAGTCTGAGGTCATTTGGGGTCTGCAGGTCTTTATTAAGAACTTTCTACAACACTGTGGTGACCTCTGCAATTTTTTATGCAGTTGTTTGCTGGGGTAGTGGTATCACGGAGAGGGACAGGCAACATTTGAACAGATTGGTCAAGAGGGCGAGTTCTGCCATGGCTCGTCCCTTGGACTCCATTGAGGTGGTAGGGGAGAGAAGGATGTTAGCTAAGCTAATGTCTGTTGTGGACAGCACCTCTCACCCCCTACATGAGTCTGTGGAGACCCTCCTTTAGTAGTATACTGTTACAGCCACTGTGTAGGACTGAACGTTACCGTAGGTATCATGATCCTGGGGCACTGGTTACAGCCGTGCCCAGTTTTTTTTTTCCTCTCTCTCTGTTCTCTCAGCCGTCAAGCCCCATAGCCCTCGGGGTCCTCCGGCTGAGCTTCTCCCCTGGTCAGGCGTTCCCTGTCTTTGTACCTTTGACGTTGAGACCCACTCTCCTCCAGCATCCGTATTTATGTCTCCTTATTATTACACTGCACGTTCATTTGTTATATTATTTTGAATCGTTTTTGTTTGTGTTTTTGTTAATAAATGTGCCAATCTACAGCGAGCGTTTGGTGTCCTATTTTGCGCCTGTGAAACAAGTGCGTTATGACAGAAGGACACGGCCAGTGAGGACACCAACCGTTGTAGGTTTTGGCGTTTTTTCTTTTTTGAGTTGTTTTGTCTGAGGTGTAGGGGGGTATACCACCATGGACTTCAGGGTTTTAGGATTGAGTGAGGAGGAGTGTGTGGTGGCAGATCTTGTGGATTTTGCCTCTAAGGCTCAGGTCACCCACACTTACGAGGCAGTATTTGGCTTTGTGAACGTCGCAGCCGGGTTGATTGAGACTTGCCCCAATCTTTGGAGCTACCCGGGTCTGACTCCTCTTCTCACAATGATATACAAAACTAGACAATGAGTTGTGGAGCTGTTGGAAGATCCTCCCTCAGTTCAACCCAGGCTGAAGAAGCGTTCATGGGGGTGGAGGGCTCGTCACTCCCGCCTCAAGTCCACGCCATCACCCTCCACCCAGACAGCAATTGAGGCTCTTGGAGAGAAGGAGCTTGACCCTGGAGCAGCAGCTGACTCCATTACCTCCCAGGAATTCAGGCGAGTGAACTCTTGTTTCCCGTTACTAAAAAATGAATATTATTGCCTGGTTCCTGGAGAGAAAACCCAGTCCCTGCAGTTTACTGGGTTTTCTCTGGGTCTGCTGCTGAGAGGTCCTCCAGGTTTTTCTCGGCTACGTCCACCTCCGTGTCTACTGAGGCGGTTCTTCCACAATCCACAGAGGGGCCCAGACTCACCATGGACACGGAGAGGAATGACTGTGCACCTGCTGCAGCAGAAAACATCGCACACCAGGATGACAGACAAGTGTCATTTATTTCTTCTTCAATTCATGATGATGTGCCTTGCCTTATACCCGGTAGGGAGGCTCAGGAAACGCAGACCCCTGAGCTCTCCCCACCTGCTGCAGCAAATAATTCCTCACCTGTGCTCTTCGTGCCCTCCCCATCTGTTCCTGAGCGTCCGCCGGTCCCTGAGCTGCCGGAGGATGGAGGAGCCTGTGGCCTTGGAGGTCCCTGTTCCAGTGCCAGTGGAGAGCCGACCCCCAGCTGCCATGCCGGAGGAGCCACCACCGTGGGTCACTTTGCCTCTGGGCACAGGGACTGCACACTCCATCATGCCTGCTGCAGAGGCTGCCACAGCAGAGTTATAACCGGACCTCCAGTGGACTGAGCCCGGAGCATCATTGCCTGGATCGACAGAGTCCTGGATGGCGGTGGAGCTCAAGTTCAGGCAAGTGCCCTCTTCTGTTCCTGTTGTTTCTATATTGGAAAGGTCTTGTCTGGCTCATGGGGAGGAGAGCCAAGTGCAGCCATCAGCTGCATCTGAGCTCACCTCGCCGAACTCCACCACTGCCGGTGACCATGACCCTGTTCTTTTGCTCGTTTTTTTCTGAGCCTTCTCCCAGGGTCGCCTGTGAAGATCCATCTGGGCCAGAAGTCTCCGTGGGTCCAGGCTTGCCGCCTGAAGCCTTCAAGGGTTAAGCTCCTCTTGCTGAGGTCGTCGCGGACGCGCTGTCCCTACCTGGGACCTGCTCCCATCTAGAACCACCGAGAGTGCGGTGCTGCTTCCGTCCGGAGCCACTGAGGGTGCAGCGCTGCTCCCATCCGGAGCCACTGAGGGTGCAGCGCTGCTCCCGTCTGGAGCCACCGAAGGTGCGGCATTGCTCCTGCCCAGAGCCACTGAGGGTGCAGCGTTGCTCCTGCCCGGAGCCACCAAGGGTACAGCTCTGCCTCAGCCCAGGGCCACCGTTGGTGCATCCCGAGAGGTTCCTGCTGAATGGCCGCCCTTTGCTGAGGGATGCCGCCCCCTAGCTCCCGGGGCTCATTGGCCTAGGGATGCTGGGAGGCCGCCTGACGGGCATCTTCTTCTGCTTCGCTCATTCTGGGGCACAGAAAGGCCATCTGACGTGTCTCAGCACAGATGCTGGTGGTATTGGAACTTAGGGAGACCGCCTAAACTGGTCTTGCTGCTCCGTTGGGTCTGGGGGACGGGAAGGCCACCCGACGTGTTCCAACACAGATGCCAGTGGTCGTGGGACTCAGGGAAACTGCCTGAACTCCTCTGCCCATTTATTCGTCAGACTTAGAATCCCGTGTTGCCACCCGGCAGACAGAGTGAATTTCATGGGTGTTTTCTTTTGGTTTTCTTTTTGTTTTTGTTTTTTTGCTCTGGTTTTGGTCCCTCCTTTCCTGGGTTCCCCCTCCTTTCCCCCCAGGGTGGGTCATTTCTATGTGTGTGGGAGGTTTTGTTTTTTCTTGTCTTTTTTTGTTATGTTTCCCTGGGGTGTCTGGGTCCCACCCCTTTGGGGGGGGGGGTTCTGTCATGATCCTGGGGCACTGTTTAGAGCCGTGCCCATTTTCTCTGCCCAGTGAGTGTTTTTCTGTTTGTTTTCTGTTATCTCTAAGATTATTATGATGTGTTTGAGTTTTGTTGTGTTTGTAGTTTTATGTTTCCAGTTTGTTTATTTTGACAGCGCTGTGCAGCTTCTGGCTGTCATTTCCTTTGGGGCTGCACAGCTGCTGCTGTTTGACTACTCATGGATTAACACCTGTCTCTGATATTTGTGTGTGTATTTAAGGGACACTGCAACCTCTGCCATTGCCATGTCCTTCTTCTCTTCCTGTGACTGCCTTCCCACTGTCTGCAACCATGGGTTTAGGTCCCGCTGTCGAGGTGAGTTGGTGTGCTCTGCCGTGGTGCCTTTTTTTTTTCTCTATCTCTGCTCTCTCACCATCAAGCCCCATAGCCCTCGGGGTCTTCCGGCTGAGCTACTCCCCTGGTCAGGCATTCCCTGACTTTGTACCTCTGACATTGAGCCCCACTCTCCTCCAGTGTCCGTATTTATGTGTCCTTATTGTTAGACTGCACGTTCATTTGTTGTATTAGTTTGAATCGTTTTTGTTTGTGTTTTTGTTAATAATTGTGCCAACCTACAGCAAGGGTTTGGTGTCCTATTTTGCACCTGTGAAACCAGCGCATTATGAAAGTAGGTCCTTCATCCTGACAGCACTTAGAGTGTATAATATACACATAGGATAAATACTTGCCATAAACATACATGTATGTACAGTACATTATTTTTTTATTGATGTGTAGAGTACAATTTGTACATATTTTAAATATTATTGATCTTGTGTTTTAGTAGGTTTTTATTATTAAATATTATTTTATTTATTTATTTTTTTTTACTTTTTTGTTTCTCTTCTTTTCTGACTTTGTGATGCTGTGGCAAATGAATTTCCCCAGTGTGGTGTTACACCCAGGAGGGGCGAAGGGGAGGAAGGATGATTGAGCCAAGCTGTTAGACTTTGCAGCGACCGTTTATTAACTTCTCAGCACACACGGCACGGCACATCACTTACACAGCACATAGCTAGACACCATCTTTTCATAGCACTCTCTCGGACATTCTCTGGAACACACACACTAGAACACATACTACTCTTCTTCTATGGTGTTCTAACACTATACAGTGTTTCATCACTACTGAGCGCCACCTCTGGCGTAGAAACGCTACTGCTTTCACTGACAGTTCATACCTAACAGTGCATATTCAGTCCTTTAATACATTCCCTATAAATGCTCCCATTTACTATTAATCATTAAATTATAGTCTCTTAGGTACATTTATTAAGAATATTTATATTTGCCATTAGCATCTAATCCACACTGTTTCTGAGGGTTTACTAGAGGTTGTCCAAAATTAACGTTTTCCTACATTCACCCCTCAAAAAGTTAATGTCATCCCGACATTACACCTTTCTTAAAAAAACTGTTTTTTTTTCTCTTTTCTTCTGTCAGTTCACGTTTGGTAATCATGTATTACATGTAAGTAGGGTATTACTAAACAGGAGTCAGAGTTCATTAAAGTCTATAAAGATGCAACTGGTAATTGTCCATAGTACAGCATGTATCTCCTATTCCATGCAATACATTTGCAGAAGAGGTCTTTGTGCACGATAACCTTCAACCGCCCCATCCACCATGGTGGGTATCTGCATCTTTCCTGAGAGTAAGGGTACTCAATCTAGTCATAACCTACCAAATAAACCTTGGTGTGATGCCTGTGCCTAAGTAACACATTGCAAGTCTCTTTTTGTGTTTTTAAATTTTTTTGTTCTTTTTTTCAATTTTTAATCAACCATCACAGTAACTACCAAGTTACTTTTCAAAACATTCATGTCTGACCAATGGTTATCTTTTGCTTCTACATCTTTGTTCTAGACAGATGAAATGCAATGAAGTGCAAGGTTGGCCTAACTTATCATAAGTCAATCTCAATGGCTGTTTTCTTATTCTTGAAGGATACGTTTTAGCAGGAATCTCGTCAGGTCCCTCCTGGTCACTGGAACTGGACTCCGACACCTCATCACTCTGGTCCTGGTCTGCCTCAGCTGGATGTGGAACCACCGGATTGTCGACCTCTGGTGCCAGCTGCACCTGCGTGACGTCATCTGGGTCCTGGTCCTCGTCCTCCGGAGTAGTGTCACCGTGCGGGTAGAACTCCGGTGCATCAGCTCTCAGTGGACGCTGCTCTTGATCCTTCCCAGCTCGTAATCCGATTATGGCATTCCAACCCTCTTCATCTTCATTGTCCGTGTTGTTTTGTCTGTCCACATGCCTTTGTCTTTTACAGTCTCTTTCTCTTATTTTCTTAGAGGCATGCTCCACTGTTTCCATGGGAAGAAAGTCACAAGGTAGCAAAAGGTTTCTGTGCATGACCCGAGTGCGTCCCTTGCCATTTTCAGGTCTGATTTCATATACTGGACTGTCTGGGCACTTCTTTTGGGTCACGACATGCACCTTGTCTTCCCAGAATGATCTTAATTTTCCTGGCCCACCTTTTTCGGTCAAGTTTTGAACCAATACTCTGGATCCAGGGAGTAACTCAGCACCGTGAACCTTTTTATCATAAAGTGCTTTACTTCTCATCCCTTCTTTGTTTGCTGTTTTAGAAGCGAGTTTGTAAGCTTCAGTCATTGTAGCTCTCCACTTTTCAGCATAGTCCTGCTGAGAAACACTCTGCTCTCTTGTTGTGAGGCCAAACATTAGATCAATAGGCAACTTTGGACTACGGCCAAACAACAGAAAATATGGTGCGTACCCCGTAGCTTCACTACGCGTACAATTATAAGCATGAACCACTTTTGCCAGAGAGGACTTCCAGTTTTCCTTGGCTGCTTTGGGCAAATTTCTGAGCATTGCCAACAGTGTACGATTGAATCGTTCCACCTGCCCATTCCCTTGGGGATGGTAGGGCGTTGTTCGGGACCCCTGCACACCACTGTACTCTTGGAGTTTTGCAAAAAGTTTATTTTGGAACTCTCTTCCCTGATCATGATGGAGTCGTGTGGGGAAGCCAAACTTGAGGGCAAAATCTCCAAAGATCTTCTCAGCAGTGGTGTGGGCAGCTTTGTTACGACATGGGTAAGCCTGGGCAAAACGAGTGAAGTGGTCCATTACAACCAGGATATACTCATATCCTCCTTTGCACTTCTCCAAATGCAGGAAATCCACTGACACTAATTCAAATGGGTACGTGGTGACAATGTTAGTCAGTGGTGCCCTTGTTGTCTTATTGGGACGTTTGTTCTTCAAACAACTGCAAACTCTCGTGATGTAGTGCTCCACATCTCTTTGCATGTGAGCCCAATAAAAATGCTCTCTTATCAAATTCATCACTCTCTCTACCCCTAAATGGCCCATGTTTTCATGGAGCTCTTTGAACACGAGCTTGTGAAATTTTTGGGGTAGGAGTAGCTGGTCATGTGTTGCCGTTCTCCTGTAAAGCAGTCCATCATCTTTCAAGTACAGCTTGTGTTTTTGCCTGACTAAAGCTGCAATTTTACTGTTCTGCTGCTTTACACTTCTTGGCCATTGTTCTGATAACACATAGCGCAACACCTCTCCAATCACGGAGTCTTCTTCTTGAGCTCTTTTTAGATCAGTCTTTGATATTTCAGCTATAGAGCTGGCTTCTTGGTCTGCTTCACTAATGAGAGTAGAAATGGTGACTGGGCAGAGCCATGGTTCACTTTCTTGTGACTTTACCTTAACTGCCTGTGCCACACAATTCATCACATCAGGATCAACATTCCGTGTACATTTGTTCATGTACTGCTCCATATCTAGGGGCATATGTGAAAGTCCGTCTGCATCTCTGTTTGCTTTTCCAGGGCGATATTTAATCACAAACTGGAAATCAGCTAGTTCTGCTACCCACCTCTGTGTGGTTGCATTTAACTTTGCGGTGGTAAGCACATACGTTAGGGGATTATTGTCCGTGTAGACAGTGAATGGTGGAGAATAGTACAGATAATCCCGAAACTTCTCACAGACGGCCCACTTCATGGCAAGAAACTCCAGCTTCCCTGAATGAAGGTGGTAGTTCTTCTCTGAATTTGACAGTGTCCTGGCATTTCACTTCCACCCTCCCAAGAGAGCAGACGCTTTTTCCTTCTCTCTTGCTCTGACTTTTTTTTCCTTCCTCCCCAACTACTGGATCCCAGCTTGCTGTTGTCTGTCTGCGTCTAACTGTGACCGTCGAAAGAAAGAAATTATGGAGTTAATAAGCTGGGCTTTGAACACAATTGACACCATTTTTTCAACAAGGAAAAGTGCTCCGGGGGAAGCTGTCTGCCCCGCAGGAACGGCTCCAGCGGGCTATTTACGTGACACAAGTAATTGGAAGATCTTGTGTCTCACTAATCTCTCTATCGAAGATATTGAAGATTTGTATGTCTTCGTGATAATGGTGATCGGGATCTTTCTGATTGGAACTGGGATTGTCCTGGTGTACCGCAAATTGCTGAAGATGGATACAACCTATCAAAATGCTGGCCAGGCGAGGTGCATCTGTCAAATTGAAAAATTGGAGAAGACCCTGATAGCGACAAATGGAGAACTGTCTCGGAAGGTGGATTACATCATGGTCTCGCTTAGGTCTTTCCACGATGGATTTAAAGCCCCGCAATGAAGGATTAAGTACTGAATCTACAGAAGAAATAAAAAAGCCTTCTCTGTGATCAGTCCGATTTGGCTCAATTTCCCCATGAAAATTCCTCCTGGCTGTCTGCAGTCTGTGTTTTCAAAATCATCGAGCACAAGGCCTTGGACAGCCATCTGGACAGCCTGCCTAGAGAAGGACGATCGGCGGCAGCCAGACAAAACATCTCCTGCCAAGTGCCCTTGTGTTCTCTTATTATCATCAACATTGCTTCAACAGCGCACACACATTGATCCATGAACTGAATAAAGATACACACACTGCTCTCTTGTGTCTTGTGAATCCTGTCTAGCGTATGTGCATCGAGAGCTTTTTTTTTTCCTTGTAATCATAATATTGATTGATTATGCAACCAGTATTCTGAATCAATGATTTTTTTGCTCCTTCCTATTGTTCCTCGTATTATTCTTATTCTTATGCTACCTGTACCCTCTATCCTGTTGGCAGGCGCGTCCCCGATGCAGCCGTGTCACTGGAAATGCAGGTTCATTTTCTGTGTCAAGTCAAATTCTCTCGTATGTTATCAGTGATCTGTTAATGTACTTGGCAATAAATCTTTTCTGATTCTGATTCTGAGCCATATGCTATCACCACCAGTTTGTCTTGTTGTCGCTGGTATAACACCACCCCAAGCCCCTCCTGTGAAGCGTCACAGTGTAAAATGAAGGGTCCTTCAAAGTTCGGGTAACCTAACACTGGGGGTTGGGTAAGAAGGTCAACAAGCTGACAAACTACTGCTTGATGCTCTGGGCGCCACCTGATCACATGGGATGAGGGTAAGTGGCCACCATCGTTCTTTTTGACATGTTTCTTTGAGTTTTTCTTTGCTTTGTCTGTGTGATCTTTAGCCAGAAGGTCGTAAAGAGGCTTTGCTATACGAGAGAAGTTTGGAATATAGCTGCGGTAATATGAAATAAAACCTAGCAATTTCCTTAACTCTCCCACAGTGGAAGGTTGCTGCTGTTTGAGTGTCTGCACTGGGGCAATGTCCGCAGGGTCCATGGTGTAGCCCTGTCCTGTTACCATTTTACTAAGAAAACGTACCTGCTGCTTGAATAACTCACATTTCCGGGGAGTCAACTTCACCCCATGGCTTTGATAGCGCTGCAGGACGCTTCTCAAGTCTCGCAAGTGATCTTCAAAAGTCTGTGAATGAACAAGGTTATCATCGAGGTAAGGCAGACAAATATCATCTCTCAACCCCCACAAGCACTCCTCCATAGATCTTTGGAATGCTGCTGGTGCTGAGGACAAACCAAATGGAATTCTTACCCACTCGAACAAACCCCAGGGAGTGATAAATGCAGTGAGGGGCCTACTCGACTCTTCCAGGAAACTCTGATGATACGCCTTCCCTTGGTCGAGAACTGAAAACCACACACTCCCATTTAGACTGTTTAGCATATCTTGTATGCGGGGAATTGGATGTCTGTCAGGAATAGACTTCTTATTCAATTCTCTAAAGTCGCAGCACAAACGCAGACCTCCATCTTTCTTTCACACACAGACGATTGGACTGGAATACGATGACTTGGATTTGGTGATCCAGCCCCTGTTAAGCAGGTCTTCTAAATACTCCTTTACTTCCTTATGAAGTGGTTTGGGAACAGAAACATAAGTCTTTTTAACAGGATCGTGATCTTTGAGTCGGATCTTCAACTGTAAAGAGGGAATTGTCACTACATCATACTCATCACGGGAAAACGCTTGCCGTTCCTCCCGTAGTAACCGTTTTACTTGCTCTTGCTGTATGGGCGAGAGATGATCAAGGGGAACTGGAGGGTCCCACATGTCCATAGTCTCATTGACAGCACAGTTCATCTTGGTCTCTTTATTTCTTCCTGTTTCACTCGTCGTCGGGTCGACTGTCGCTTGGTTTACAGCAGGGGGTCTAATATCTGCCGGATAAGCAGTTTTAACTCTCAGCGTTTCTCCCAAAATGGTCTTAGCAGGCAGCTGGATATCACGGGACGTACTGTTTGTTATAGGTATTTTGACCATAGATCGCCTCCCTTTCCATAACTGCACCAACCCACTTTGCATCTGCAAACCCTCTGGTAACTGGGTGTACTGACTCGGCTCAAATAAGACGTCTTGTGTGTCTGGAAGTGAGCCTGCTCTGACACAGCCTTTGACTGTTTTGGTTTGGCCAGCAGGGATGGTAACCAACTCACTGCCAACTTTTACCATTCCTTCCCCCAGCCTATCCTCCTCACTTTGCATCACTTTCAAAAACACCTCTGTTTTCTTACAGTCAAATGAGAAGGCTGCGCTAACAGCTTCACTGATGGCACAAGGGGGTTTAATGCCCATCTTCAGGACATGGTCAATCACATTGAACCCAATGATAGGCGGCTCTGCCACTCCGTTCTCCTTCACCACTAGCACAGGAACTAAGAGTTCCACCGGTGGGCGACTAACTGTCGGCAGCTTAAATGTGACTTCGACCCACCCTGAGAATGGAATCGGTGTCTGGTTCACTGCCCTCCCACTCAGGATATTTGGACCCACCAACTCGGCTAAGTCTCTGACGGTGGTGTGTGGCAGGTGCTCCTGTCTCCAGGCGTCATTCGTGACCCTGTGTTCCACAATGCTTGTGTCTCCTTGTCATAGAGGAAGCAGGTGATGACATATTTTTTTCCAACCAAGTTGAGCAACTGTAATTGGCGATTAGGGGACAGTAGATTAACACGGACCGTTTGTACAGGAGGTGCCTCGGCCCTAGCTACCAGCCTTGCTTCCAACCTCCGAATACTGTCCGTAATGAGCTCATACAGTTCTTGTGTGTTAGCTTGTTCTGATGTGGTTGCGACAGTATTGGCCGCCGTGTCTGCTTGCCCTGTTCCTCTTCCGAGTCTCCTCCCTATTCGACATTCCCTTGACATGTGGCCGCTAACTCCACACCGGAAGCAGTGGTTGCATTGATCGCCATTGCTGGTGGACTGACATCTCTTGCAGCCACGTGTCCTCCTGGCTCTTTGAGCGCGAGGTGCTCTGGGAGACTCACGTATGGCCTTTTTGATCTCCTCCATGTCACTCTTCAGCTGCATGACTATGTCCAGGAGCTCAGATTCCGTACGGGCCACTGTGCTTTGGGATTTAAGGATTTTTCCTTTTGTCGATGGTAGGGGGCGCTCTTGGCCATCCACTTCTCTCTCGGTTGCATACTGACCCGTCAGATTTTCCACTCGGCATTCTCGAACTTTTGGTTCTTTTGTGTGCCTTTTAAACTTTTGGTGCCATTCCCACTCAAGACTGGCTGCTGCATTCATCTTTGAAATCAGTAGCTCGTCGGTGATGGCAGGATCCTCCAAATAACGCTTCAGTTGATACTGCACATCAGCACTGATCAGTCCTGTTTCCACCGCCCTCAGAAGCTTCCTCTGAATAAGATCAGAACTAAACTGCTCTTCAGTGCCAGGCTCTCTGGATGCTGCTAAAAGTCTTTCCTTTAGCTCAATGGCACGAAACAAGAAGTTCTGAGGTGACTCATTACTGTCTTGTGTGAGATTTATCAGACGATGATACAAGTCAGTGGAACTATCCTTTTTATAATGTCCTCTCAGGATTATGCGCAGCTGTGGCAGTGTGAGATCTGACTTAATCTCCAACATAGCACGCAAACTCAATCCAGGACTCACTGCTTTGACAACAGCCTCAATTATCTCAGCCTCACTGTGCTTTTTCTTTAAGCCCATATCAATTTGGTGAGTGAGATTGGAATAAGACAACTTGTCTTTTTGGCCCCTCTCCCCTATCTGCCCATTTATCTTAAACTCCCGTTTAATGATCACTTCTGGCGGTAGGGGCGCTGTGGGGACCACGGGCTGTATCACAAAATGGCGGCTCTGTGGTGGCGCGGCCTCATCCTCCGTCAGCCTTATTATTTCCTCAATAAACCTTTTAGTTAAATCAATGATACTTTCATGCAGAGCGACATACTGGCTCTGTAAACTGGCGAGTGCCTCCGCCTCGCGGCTCGTGCCGGCCGCTGTCACTGCCTGCATCAACAGTTCACTTAGCTTAGCTTTGTTAGCATATGCTATTAGCTTTAGCAGAAACTCGCGGACTACATCCTCCTCTTCGCGTTCAATGGCTTTCTCCACCTCCTCGATTAACAGTCGTATCAGCGTGTACTTCTTAGACGGTTCGGCTGGGCTTATCTTTGCAAATAAACAGACCTCATTTAGCTGTTCGGCCCGTAACGGCACCAAGGCCTCGCTTAGCTTATCTTATAGCTGCTCCAGCTCCATCGTTACGGCCTCTTTTTTTTTTTATTTGCACTCACTCACCGTCTCAGACACGACTGAACCATCCTCTGCTACCAAGTTTTGTTACACCCAGGAGGGGCGAAGGGGAGGAAGGATGATTGAGCCAAGCTGTTAGACTTTGCAGCGACCGTTTATTAACTTCTCAGCACACACGGCACGGCACATCACTTACACAGCACATAGCTAGACACCATCTTTTCATAACACTCTCTCGGACATTCTCTGGAACACACACACTAGAACGCATATTACTCTTCTTCTATGGTGTTCTAACACTATACAGTGTTTCATCACTACTGAGCGCCACCTCTGGGGTAGAAACACTACTGCTTTCACTGACAGTTCATACCTAACAGTGCATATTCAGTCCTTTAATACATTCCCTATAAATGCTCCCATTTACTATTAATCATTAAATTATAGTCTCTTAGGTACATTTATTAAGAATATTTATATTTGCCATTAGCATCTAATCCACACTGTTTCTGAGGGTTTACTAGAGGTTGTCCAAAATTAACGTTTTCTTACAGTGGGAATAATAAAGTCTTATCTTATCTTATCTTAAAGATAAATGATAAAACCCAGCAATCCTACTGTATATACATCAAAACTAGAACAGTAATATTCATAGTTGCAAGTTTGATGCTGTAGTATATGTGCAGACAGTGACAGATTGGACTGCACTAGATCAGTGCAAATGGTTGCAGTAAGGTGCAGAGACATACAGCAGCAGATGTATTACTGTTAGTGTGCCAGTCTTTCTGTGCCAACAGCTGAGGTACACTACCGTTCAAAAGTTTGGGGTCACTTAGAAATTTCCTTATTTTTGAAAGAAAAGCACTGTTTTTTTTAATGAAGATAACTTTAAACTAATCAGAAGCACACTCTAATATCTAATATACATTGCTAATGTGGTAAATGACTATTCTAGCTGCAAATGTCTGGTTTTTGGTGCAATATCTACATAGGTGTATAGAGGCCCATTTCCAACAACTATCACTCCAGTGTTCTAATGGTACAATGTGTTTGCTCATTGCATCAGAAGGCTAATGGATGATTAGAAAACCCTTGTGCAATCATGTTAGCACAGCTGAAAACAGTTTAGCTGGTTAGAGAAGCTATAAAACTGACCTTCCTTTGAGCAGGTTGAGTATCTGGAAAAAAATTCTTATTTCAAATACAAATCATTATTTCTAACCTTGTCAATGTCTTGACTATATTTTCTATT
Organism: Pholidichthys leucotaenia; assembly: GCA_020510985.1. Classification (NCBI taxonomy): domain Eukaryota; kingdom Metazoa; phylum Chordata; class Actinopteri; order Cichliformes; family Pholidichthyidae; genus Pholidichthys; species Pholidichthys leucotaenia. The sequence goes on along the minus strand of CM035839.1, from coordinate 333,270,085 downwards.
CATTTTACAACTCATGGTGGTAAATAAGTGTGACTTTTCATGGAAAACACAAAATAATTGTCTGGGTGACCCCAAACTTTTGAACAGTAGTGTAGTTATTGTGCGGGTGAGTTCGTTACGGTCTGGGGGGAGGACAGAGTTCAGGGTCCCGATGACTTGGTGAAGAAAGCTGTTTAGCAGTCGTGCGGAGTTGACCCAGAGGCTCTGGTACCTTTTCCACGAGGGCAGGGGACTGAAGAGGGAGTGTGAGGGGTGGGAGGTGTCACCTGTAATGTTGATGGCTCTGCAGGTGAGGCGGGTGAGATAGATGTCCAAGAGGGGGCAGAGGGGCATCGATGACCTTGCTGGCTGCTTTCACTGTCCGTTGTAGTGTCTTCCGACAGGAGTCGATGCAGCTTTCATACCACACCGTGATGCAGCTGATGAGGTTGCTCTCAATGGTGCCCCGATAGAATGAGCACATGATGGGGTGTTGGACTTGTGCTCTCCTCAGTTTGCAGAGGCAAATAGACGTGGGTTTCAGCTTTTTTGGCCAGTGATGTGGTGTTGTTGGACCAGGAGAGGTTCTCAGAGAGGTGCACCCCCCGGAACTTGGTGCTGTTCACCCTCTCAAAGGCTGGTCTATCGATGATCAGAGAGGGATGCTTTGTGTGCCCCCTCCTGAAGTCATCCATAATCTCCTTGGTTTTTCCCATGTTCAGGAAGAGATTATTGTGTTCACACCACTAGACCAGTTGGCGCACCTCATTTCAGTAGTTGGCCTCCTCATTGTTGGTGATGAGGCACACAACCATCATGTCATCCGCAAACTTGATGATGTGGTTGGTGCTGTAGGCTGGTACACAATAATGGGTCAGCATAGTAAAGAGGAGTGGGCTGAGCATGCACCCTTGTGGGGCCCATGTGCTCAGTGTGATGGTCTTGGAGGTGTTGTTGCCGACCCAAACATTATGTGGCCTCCCTGTGAGAAAGTTCAGCACCCAGTTACAGAGAGAGGTTTTGAGTTTTTGAATTAGGTGCACTTACCTGTTTTTGAAAATTCTGATGCTTCTGATTACAGAAGCACAGTACTTGGATGTTTTTGAAAAAGACATCTATAAGCCTTGTAGAAACAATTTACATCTCAATCTGTTCTTTTGACAGACTGACAGAGCGACAGCAAAATAGAGGACCTTCTTTCTATCAGCAACATCAAAGAGTAGAAAAAAAATAGCTGGTAATAGCTGTCAAACCTAGCTTCCATTAATATTTATTTAATAATGCATCATGTGAAGTCCTGAGTGCTCTTTTGCTCTTCACAAACATCACATAATTGGATTCCAGAACAAGTTACTTACATTAATTTAAAAGTGATGATTATTGTATAAATGTGCTTGGTGGTGTGCTTGACTCTGCTCCACAAAACAATAACTGAGTTGCACTTTTTATTGTTTTTGTTTTTTTTCAGGTATGTTTCAAATCTTCAAAAAGCATTGTATATTCTTAGACACTGATTATAAACTGTAGGTGGTTTGTCTTATATGTAATTGAAAGGTGCTTTATTGGCATTACAATTTAAGAGTAACAGTCTTGCCAAAGCATCAAAATTCAAAAGGGACAATAAAACATGACCTTCAGTTTAATTTGGTATGCTTTATAAATAATGTTATGGTATATACATGCATTTACATATTTGTGTGCCTATTCACTGTTCTCATCATGCATGGACCTGTTGTAAGACTGTAATGTGATACTCACGCATTTCAAAGGGATATGAAATTTTGTGGCCAAAATGCCAGAAATGATGTCACAAAAAAAGTGTTCAGCATAGACAAGCTGGTGACTGGTTAAAGCTGAACTGAAAACTTTTTTTTTTTAAATCATTGCATCTCAGAAGAAAACAAGTCCCAAGTAACCAAATGTCTATGTGAACCTGGGGTAAATTTAGAATGTGGGATGCAGATGCTCCATCTCCAGAACCCACTGCACTGTGCAGGTGTTGTTCCGTAGGAACCCAATAACAGATTGGTTCATGTGGACCTAGTACTACAATATATATGTGCCAAAAATACATGTTGTATGGGCTGACATAAATCAGTTATTTTGTCCAGACGAACAGGAATCTATTCACTTTTGAATTAGGTTGAGAGATATAAAAAACAAAAAACAAAACATCAGTGTAATGTACAACTTAGTTTTATTATATACAGCGGGGAAAATAAGTATTCAACATGTCAACATTTTTCTCATTAAACATATTTCTGGTGAGCCACTGACCTGAGATTTTCACCAGATATCAGTGACAAAGCAAGTAATCTATTCATACAAAGAAATCAAGACAATTGTGTTCACAAAACAAGTTACAGTATATTTAATAAAGTTGAATGACACAGGGATTAAGTATTGAACACACTTGGTGAAATTTATTTAATATTTAGTAGAAAAGCCTTTGTTGATAATAGTTTGTATGGAGAAACTAGGCACAGACATTGCTCAGGAGTTATTTTAGCTCATTCTTCCACAAAAACTGTCTTCAAATCTTGAAGGTTCCGTGGATGTCTTGTATGAACGCTGATCTTCAGTTCATTCCATAGACTATCCAATGGCTTCAGGTCAGATGACTGACTGGGATTTTCTAGCAGCTTAATTTTCTTTCTATGGAGCCACTTAAGAGTTCCCTTGGCTGTGTGTTTGAGATCACTGTCTTGCTGAAATACCCACTTTCATTTCATCTTCGGCATCTTGGCAGATGGCAACAGGTTCTTATCGAGGATGTCTCTGTACATTTTTCCATTCATCTTTCATTCACTTATATGGAGTTTGCCTGTATTATGTGCTGAAAAACACCCCCACACCATGATGCTCCTGATGGCGTTTTCGGACTGATGTGCAGTGCCATTTCTCCTCCAAACATGCTGTGTGTTGTGGCATCCAAAACGTTAAATTTTGGTCTCATCTGACCAGACTATATTCTCCCAGTATTTTACTAGCTTGCCTATGTCCACCCTCATTTCATCTTTGGGATCATGGCAGATGGCAACAGGTTCTAATAAAGGATATCTCTGTACATTTGACCATTCATCTTTCCTTCAATGATATGAAGTCTGCCTGTACCGTGTGCTGAAAAACACCCCCACACCATGATGGGATGTACAGTGCCATTTCTCCTCAAAACATGCTGTGTGTTCTCACATCCAAAAAGTTAAATTTTGGTCTCATTTGACCAGGCTATATTCTTCCAGTATTTTACTGGCTTGCCTAAATGTTGTGCAGCAAACTTTAAACAAGCTTCAACATGCTTTTTCTTCAGCAGTGGAGTCTTGTGAAGTGAGTGGGCATAAAGCTAATGTTGGTCGGGTGCATTACTTATTGTTTTCTTTGAAATAGCAGTACCTGCTAACTCCAGGTCTTCCTGGAGCACTCCATGAGGGGTCATTTGTTCTTGGATAATTCTTCTGATAATTCTTTTGACTCCTCTGTCAGCAATCTTGTGAGGAGCTCCTGGTCGTTGTTGGTTTATTGTAAAATGATGTCCTTTCCACTTCCGAATGATGGCTCCAACAGTGCTCACTGGAACATTCAGCAGTTTAGAAATGAGCCTGTAACCAGTGCCATCATTATGTTTTGCAACAATAAGTTCAAGTCTGGGCTCTGGTTGGGCCACTCAAGGACATTCACAAAGTTGTCCTGAAGCCACTCCTTTGATATCTTGGCTGTGTGCTTAGGGTCGTTGTCATGTTGAAAGATGAACCGTCACCCCAGTCTGATGTCAAGAGCACTCTGGAACAGGTTTTCATCGAGGATGTCGCTTTACATTGCTGCATTCATCTTTCCCTCTATCCTGACTAGTCCCCAGTTCCTGCTACTGAAAAACATCCCCACAGCATGATGCTGCCACGACCATGCTTCACTGTAGGGATGGTATTGGCCTAGTGATGAGCGGTACCTGGTTTTCTCCAAATATGACGTCTGGTATCCACACTACAGAGTTCAATCTTTGTCTCTTCAGACCAGAGAATTTTGTTTCTCATGGTCTGAGAGTCCTTCAAGTGTCTTTTAGCAAACTCCAGATGGGCTGCCATATGCCTATTACTAAGGAGTGGCTTCTGTTTGGCCACTCTACCATATAGGCCTGATTGGTGGATTGCTGCAGAGATGGTTGTCTTTCTGGAAGGTTCTCCTCTGTCCTCATAGAATGCTGGAGCTCTGACAGAGTGACCATAAGGCTCTTGGTCACCTCACTGACTAAGGCCCTTAAAACTGGGGTTGGGGTCAACTTGTGCCAAGATGGGTGCATCAGAGAACTTAGACTTGAGGAGTGAGAAGGCCTCTTCGGCTTCCTTGGACCAACGGAATGTGGTCTTGGTAGAGGTGAGGCTGGTGAGGGGAAGGGATATGGAGCCTTAATGACATATGAAGCGGCGATAAAAGTTAACAAAACCCAAGAACTGCTGTTGGTGTTTGCAGCAGGATGGTGTGGGCCAGTCAAGAACAGCTCTGACCTTCTGAGAATTGGGGAGGATCTGCCCCTTGGCAATGATGAATCCCGGGAATGTGGTCGAAGGGGTGTGGAATTTGCGCTTCTCCGCTTTGACATACAACTGGTTCTCCGGTATGCATTGGGGGATGGTGCAAACGGGGATCTGGTGGTCAGCTAGATAATGAGAGAAGATCAGGATACCATCAAGGTAAACTAAAACCGATGGAGTTTAGGAAATCCCAGAGTACATCATTAATAAGTCACTGAAAGACTGCCCAGGTGCTGGTCAGGCCAAAGGGTATTACCAAGTACTGAAAGTGTCTGCTAGGGGTATGGAATCCTGTCTTCCACTCATTGCCGTGGCAAATCCTGATCAGATGGTAGACATTCCTGAGGTCCAATTTAGTGAAGATGGTACCCGGAAGTCGACTGAATGTTCAGCGGACAACCGTTTACCCTGGCGATGTTTAGTAAGCCAAGCTGATGCGCTCCCATCTTGGTCAGAATGATCAAAAATTCTGAGAAACTCGCTAGAAAAAAGATCGAAAGAATAGGTGGATTATTTGGGGCAAGTCACTATTGTGAAAACCCACGAAAGTGCTCGTTCATCCAGTAAATTTACCATGTAGCTAATTTTACTGTGATCAGATGGAAAATCCTCTGGCACACGGTGATAAATCCCCTTGTCCCCCGATTTGCCATTGTAGCGAGCGGGATGGAGACGGCCACTGAATGGCCTGAGCAGTCTAGTGTGGAAGCAGGGACTAAGGAGATGGCATTTGTGGCGAGTGACAGTTGTTCCACTCTATACATGACTTGTGATAGTTGGGTGATTATTGACTGATTCTGTGAAGTGAGGTGGTCAACCCGCTGCTCGAGTAAGGCTACCCAAGCTGCCCAAGTTCCATCTGGAGCTGCTGGGTCTGCTGCAGATGATGGTTGTGTTATGTTACAATAGTAATAGACCCAAATGCAGGCTACAGAGAGAACTGGTGGCGAGTAACAATGATTTTATTAATAAATGTGCAAGGAGAGAACTGCGACAAGAAGTCTGGCAACCCCATGGAGAGAGAGAGGAGACCAACGGTCAGTTTAGCAGTAATGGGGAATTATCACAGTATTAATGAATGCTTATTGTTTACAGGTGCTGTGAGGGAGCTGGGGGGTGAAGGAGAGGCTGGAATCCTCAGCGTCGCAGCAAGGTAGGTGAATGCTTGAGGAGAAAAGGGAGACAGGTTAGGGAATGTTGGTAAGTGCACTTACAGGGTATGGGTAAAGAATCAAGGTGAATCCTCCACAGTTCGGGGGTCCAATCCACCAGGGTTGGGTCCACGGTCTGCCTGGGGAGTCCTGAAGGAGGGAAAAGGGAATAAAAGTTGAAAGAATACTTCTCTTTACTTTGCAGGGTGTTGGAGGGGAGGTACAGTACTGGCTGCACACACATCTAGGCGTTATGAAGTCATCAATGATCTTCTGAAGAGTGAAGGACGCTGGGGCAGTTTAAGAAGTTGGCTGATTGCTTGCAGAATAAAGATTCAAGATTCAAAGATTTTATTTGTCAATACTACTATATGTGCAGGACATACAGAAAAATTGAAATGGCATTTCTCTTTCTCTTCAGTGGTGTGCACAATATAAAAAAAAGCAAAAGGAATAAGGCTGGAAAAAGAACAACAGTCTATGTACAGTAATGCTACCCATAGTGCAAATGGGGACAAAAGATAGACCCAGGCCTCCCATTGTGCAAATAAAGATAAACGATTAATGATGATGAAACCCAGCAATCCTATATAAAGAAAAGTAAAGCTTCAATACCCATAGTTGGAAGCTCAATGCGGTAGTGTAGGTGCAGACAGTGACAGATAGGACTGCACATGATCAGTATTACAATGACAGACAGCAGCAGATATGGCATTTGTGCAAATGGTTGCAGAAAAGTGCAGAGACATACAGCAGCAAATGTATTACTGTTGGTGTGCCAGTCTTTCTGTGCCAATAGCTGAGGTACTTATTGTGCAGGTGATTGCGTTATGGTCAGGGATTGGGGGGTGAGGGGGTGGACAGAGTTTAGGGTCCTGATGGCCTGATGAACAAATCTGTTTAGCAGTCTTGTGGCGTGGTCCCAGAGTTTCTGGTACCTTTTCCCTGAGGGCAGGGGGCTGAAGAGGCAGTGTGAGGGGTGGGAGGTGTTGCCTGCAATCTTGATGGCTCTGCGGGTGAGGTGGGTTAGGTAGATGTCCGGGGGGGGGGGGGGGGGCACCGATGATCTTGCTGGCTGCTTTCACTGTGCATTGTAGTGTCTTCCAGCAGGAGCCGGTGCAGCTTCCATACCAAACTGTAATGCAGCTGGTGAGGATGCTCTCAATGGTGCCCCGGTAGAATGATCACATGATGGGGGGTGGGACTCATGCTCTCCTCAGTTTGCGGTAGAGATTGAGGCGAGTTTGAGCCTTCTTGCCCAGTGATGTGGTGTTGTTGGACCAGCAGAGGTCCTCAGAGATGTGGTCCCCCAGGAACTTGGTGCTGCTCACCCTCTCCACAGCTGCACCATCAATGATTAGAGGGGTGTGCTGTGTGTGTCCCCTCCTGAAGTCAACCACAATCTCCTTTGTTTTTCAGGAAGAGGTTATTGTCTTGACACCACTGGACCAGTTGTCTCACCTCATTTTTGTAGTTGGCCTCATCATCATTGGTGGTGAGGCACACCACCGTCATGTCATCCGCAAATTTGATGATGTGGTTGGTGCTTTAGGCTGGTACACAGTCATGGATCAGCACGGTGAAGAGCAGCAGGCTGAGCACGCACCCTTGTGGGGCCCCTGTGTTCAGTGTGATGGTCTTGGGAGGTGTTGCTGCTAACACACACATTCTGTGGCCTCCCTGTGAGAAAGTCCAGCACCCAGTAACAGAGAGAGGTTTTTAGTCCAAAGTATCTTAGTTTTTGTATTAGGTGCTGGGGGATAATTGTGTTGAATGCTGAACTGAAATCCAAGAACAGCATTTGCATATAGGAGTTCTTTGAGTCCAGGTGGGTGAGGGCTGGATGGAGAGCAGCAGCAATGGCAATGGCATCTTCTGTGGATCTGTTTGCCCTGTATGCAAACTGAGATGGGTCGTGAGAGGGAGGGAGGATGGACTTGATGTTCTGCATGACCAGCCTCTTGAAGCACTTCATTATGATGGGGGTCAGTGCTATGGGCTGGTAATCATTGTAGCTGGATGGGATGGGCTTCTTTGGGACTGGTATTATGGTGGCAGTTTTGAAACAAGTGGGGACAACAGCTTGTGTCAGGGAGATGTTGAAGATGTCGGAAAGGACATTCTTGAGCTCCTCTGCACAGTCCTTCAGGACGCGACCTGTTATGCTGTCTGGTCCAGCCACCTTGCATGGGTTGATCCTGCAGAGGGGCCTCTTCAAGCTAGCCGGATCCAGACTCATGGCCTGCACGTTGGTAGGAGGAGTGGTTTTCTGGTCTGATGTGCTGTTTGGTGCTTCAGAGCGGCCGAATAAGTCATTTAGGTTGTTGAGAAGTGTGGTGTCAGTCGCACAGATCTGAGGTGAAGGTTTGTAGTTGGTGAGGGTCTGTATGCCACACTAGAGGGAACGTGCATCTCTGGTGTTGCTGAAGTCGTTTTGCCTCCTTGATGCCACAGGACAGGTTGGCCCAAGCTGTTTTTAGTCCTGCAGTGTCACTGGCCCTGAAAGCTGCGTCACAAGCCCTCAGGAGCCTGTGGACCTCTGTTGTCATCTGTGGCTTTTTTCATGAGTACAGCTGAGGAGAATGAGATTAATTAATGAGGGAGAAGCAGTGTGCAGCCAAACAATGACATTAATAAGAATGTTGATTTGTTCCATACTTGCTTTCCCCGTTGTGTATATATAGTTTGTGTGTGTGTGTGTGTGTGCGCACACACACACACACACACACACACACACACACACACACACACACACACAGTAGTGTGAAAAAGTGTTTGCCCCTTCCTGATTTCTCTTTTTTTTTTAAGTTTGTCCGATTTAAATTTGTCAGATCATCAAACAAATTTAAATATTAGACAAAGATAACACAAGTAAGCACAAAATGCAGTTTTTAAATGAAGGTCTTTATTATTTAGGAGAAAAAAATCCAAACCTACATTGCCCTGTGTGAAAAAGTGATTGCCCCCTTAACCAAATAACTGGTTGGGCCACCCTCAGCAGCAACAACTGCAATCAAGCATTTGCGATAACTAGCAATGAGTCTTTTCCGGTGCTTTGGAGGAATTTTGTCCCACTCATCTTTGCAGAATTGTTGTAATCCAGCCACATTGGAGGGTTTTCGAACATGAACTGCCTTTATAAGGTCATGCCACAGCATCTCAACTGGATTTGGGTCAGTACTTTGACTAGGCCACTCCAAAGTCTTCATTTTATTTTTCTTAATCATTCAGAGGTGGACTTGCTGGTATGTTCTGGATCATTGTCCTGCTGCAGAAAACAAGTGCACTTCAGCTTGAGGTCACGACCAGATGGCCGGACATTCTCCTTCAGGATTTTTTGGTAGAGAGCAGAATTCATGGTTCCATTTACCATAGCAAGTCTTTTAGGTCCTGAAGCAGCAAAACAGCCCCAGACCATCACACTAACACCACCATATTTTACTGTTGGTATGATGTTCTTTTTCTGAAATGCTGTGTTACTTTTACGCCAGATGTAATGCAACACATACCTACCAAAATGTTCAGCTTTTGTCTCGTCAGTGTTATGACCCGAGCACGGGTTCTGATCGCGCTCGGGTTAAGTCATGTCTCGCTGCCGGCCTTGACAGTTGCGGGCTGTATTCGGGCCTCACCGGGCTCTTATTGTGAAAGTGCTTGGTGGGGCTTCTGCCTGTCAATGGCCGGTCAGCTGATTGTAATTACCGTCGTTAGTGCTTCGCCTTTTTAAGCCCGGCACTGGCGGCGGTAAGACGCAGCAGTGTCAGTCTTTCTCCGTCAGAGCTACGGATGCTTTGGACTACTTCCTACCTCGTTCTGCCTGTGGTTGACCGTCGCTTCCCGTGGACCAGTAAGTGAGCGTTTTGCCTTACCCCTCCCGGTGTGAGTAGACCTCTGTGTGTCTCTGCCTCAGCAGCCTGTGTAGTCATTACTCCACCAACCTTGCCTGCCTGTGTATGACAGTCTCCTCCTATGGACCTGTAAGAGAGCTGTTTAGCCTTACGCCTCCGGATGTGTGTAGACTTATGTGTCATTGCCCCTGCAGCTTGTGTTGTCATTTTTCACCGTAAATAAAACTCACTGAAACTCACTGGTGACTGTGTGGCGTCTTATGGTGGCTCGCGAGGGCCACCGCATGACAGTACACTGCTGCCAGTGAAAACCAGTAAAAAATAAACCAGTAAAAAGTACCACATTGACCAAGGTGTTACTCAGGATGTATAAGTGTAAAGTGCTAAGGCGCATCATGTAGTTTAGTAAAGTGCGTTTGTAGAATTATATGATGCATTAATTTAAAGTGCTTAGTGAATTGCATGCGGCTCTATTGCACAAGTTTCAGCATATGCAGACGTGTGTGTGCTAATGATATTCCACCAGGTTTGCATACATGGTTAAACCCATGTACTCAGTGTTATGTCTGAAATCAGAGACTGGGGTCTTATGCCATGCAGCAAACTCCCCCATTATTGAGAGAACCGCAGAATATATACTGGTGCCATAGCCCGCCTGATGTCACCACCAGGGCGGCCACGGCAAGCCCTCAGGGCCACACACACACCACACTCTCTACACAAAAGTCCAAAACACACACACACAATTCAGACCCACCCCAATTTAGGACCCAAATCATGCACTATGAAAATAACGGGGAACAATGAACTGTAATGGCCTAACACATTTACCCAAAACAACTAAAATCTAGGGGAGACGGGTGGACTGCCGTCCTACCCCACATGGCCAGGCGGATTATTCTGCCGCCATTAAACTAAGAGAAGAAGTCCATTTATAACTAAAATATATTGCCGTGTTACTATACTAAACAAAACACACAAAAATTAATCCCCAACAACACACCTCCATATGTACACCAGACTCACTTCAAACACTTATTTAAAACACATGCACATATGGATATATACACAATACTTAAACATATTTACAGTGGAATTTTTTAAGTTATACCACAGTCAATGGGCAGCCAAAGATAAAACCCACTCGAAGGCCCAGGGCAGCCCCTCGGTATGCGTGCCCCTGGAAGCCATCTGGCCCCGGAGTAGAAGCCAACCCCACAGGTGAAAGTGTCTCTTCTCCTCACTCTCGACTGCTTCTCTCGTCTGGACCCGCCATCCGACACCTCTTCCCGGGCACACCGTAGCCTGCCAGCGTGCCTCCTCAAGCCGTCCCCCAACTGAAACCAAGCTGCATCTCGTCTCGCCCACCTCCGCCACTGGCACCCCTCCCTATGAACCCGAACCCGTTCCGTAGCTCTCAGGGGAGTCCCACTCGGCTTGCAATGCTGCTGCTTGGCACGCAGTTTCTCCGTCCCTGTCAGTCTGCCCCCGACCGTCTTCAAAACCGCTGCAGCTGTTGCCGTTGCAGCCCCAAACCCTCCGGCCCCCTGTGGCCAAGCTCCGGGGAAAACTGTAGCCTGCTCGTTGGCGTCTCTCGTTGACCCAGGTGCTCGCCGTTACGCCCAGCACCCTCGTCCAAGGTGCTGCCTCTGTGCCTGGCTGTCGCTGCTTTTTCCCTGGGCTTTCAGCATGCTTGTGCTCCTCCTCCCACTTCCCTGACTCCAGCTGCAGGAAAAAACTGAGCCAAGCCTGGTTGCTGCTCTCCCTCCATGCTGTCTCTGCTCACCGCACTGTTTTGACCACCAGCGCTACGGTCATGCACCATGCTGAGCTCCTCGGCTGGTTTGCCGTCGTCAGTGACCGGGGGTTCCCTCACTTGTGACTCCGGTCCCACCTTGATATCTGGCTGGTAGCTTGTAGCTTGGTTTTGGCACGCACCTAGCTTCGTGGCTAACTTTGCCATTGCCACTAACTGGGCTACTAGCTTCCCCAAGCTAGCTAGCTTAGCTCCTTTTGGTGCCAACAGCTTCACCACCCACAGCTTCGTGCTTTTCGTATGTTTGGCGAAATATTCGGCCAGCCGCACGACAGCATCCACGTAAGACTCCGTCCAACATGCAGAGAATTTTCAGACCTTCTACGCCAAGATGGTGGACCAGGAGTGCTCGTCTCTGTGTTCCGTCGAGTCTACTGAGCTCCAACGCTGTGATGTATCCCTCAAACATGGCCAACCAGTTAGACCACATGATCGCTGGCTCTCCCGGGTACTGTAGAAACGGTGGTAGAGGTGGAGGTAGCCCATACACCTCCATAGATTCTCCTCGTTCCCAAAATGGTATGTCTGAAATCAGAGACTGGAGTCTTCTTACGCCATGCAGCGAACTGCCCCTTTATTGACAGAGCCACAGAATATACACTGGTGCGCAGCCCGCCTGACGTCACCACCAGGGCAGCTACAGCAAGCTCTAAGGGCCATGCACACATCACACTCGCCACACAACGCACAGGGTTATTGAAGTTATGCAAATTAGCATACAAGCATATACACACAAACAATCACGGACACACTATAGGGCCTTTTCCACTAGCACGCTTTAGCGCGACACGGGACGGCTCAGCACGCTTTGTACGCTTTTCCACAAGCCCCAACACGGTTTAACAGCTGCGATTCTCAGCCCCGCTGAAGCGCAGGGTACAGCAGTGCTGAGCTGTGCTGTGTTGTGACGTTAACAGACTGGTCGCCGCTGATTGGTCAGGTCATAACCGGCGCTGATTGGTCAGGTTGTAACCGCCCCTCTCCTCCTCCTCTTCTACCGAATCTTCACGACCTTCTCAATAAAGTTTTTGAAAAAAAAAAAAAAAGAATCTTCACGACCGCCATTACTCAGCACGCAACCACTGTTGGCGGTTTCTTTTCAGTGTATTGCTGTGCTATTTTCATTTATTCTCTAACAAAAATGGCTTCGCGTAATAAGGGTGTTCCATGGACCAATAAGGAGCTGCAGTGTCTGCTCACTGCATTGTCAGACGAACGTATCCAGTGCGAGTTAGACGGAGCCGCCCGGAATGAAAAAATATACCGGGAGGTCTCGACATCGGAGTCCTTTAACGGTGAGTTTTATTTTTTTTTTATTGTGCGTTTTTTCGCAAATATATTCGGTAAGACGCTCAGTTTATTTATGCAATAAAAAAGCTGTTCATTTGTGGATGATGATCGCTGCTTTATTGCAGCACACTGCGGACTAAAGCTTTTATTTTAATTATTCATGTGAACAATACGCTGAAATAAGCTTATGTAATCTTGTTAAAAACTATTGTCTTTTCTGTATATCTTGCACTTTCGTGCTGTATTTTATCGTGTGCATTTTCCTTGTAGAATCATCCCACGCGTCCGCCACAACAGCCCGTCCGGATTAATTCAACCGAGCCTTCCTGACCCAGAGCTGGCAGAGACGGCTTCATTCAACAGAGCCTTGCTGACCCAGTTTGGGAAGCTGGTGTAGAGGCACTCAGTGGTCGGCGTGTATAAAATGTCGATTAACCTTCATGTTGTGTTGCAAAGATTTTTTTATTGTAATATTTTGTATATAATAAAATGGAATTGTTTTGGAAAGTGTGGTTTGTCTGTTATAACACTGAATTATAAAACAGTATAATTACATAGAAATTCCATTGCCTAGTCTGATGAAAATCATGCTGATCATCCTGTCAGGGGTCAACCATTGTAAAGGTAATGTAATTTTTAACTAGACCAAAAAACAAATGTTTTTGTGAGCTTTCTGTTCTTTTTATTGAAATATCATAAAAAATTAGCACCAAGTCAAAGTAGGTACAAGTATATGTAAATTGAATGTTCTATCGGCATTCCAAATTCAGAGAATTACAATACTTTAGAAGGAGTGTAGCATCATCTAAACGGAAAATAATAATACTGTTGTTCCAAACGTTGACCTGAAGGTGAAAAACATGAATTTTTTTTATTCAGTACATCCAAAATGCCCTAGGATGTAAAAAGTAATACAATTTGGTGTTGGCCAGTGTGCCACTGTCTCATTATTTAATACAAATAAAAACAAGTTTCAGCTCATTATTTCTAGGTCATTTGGCAGTTAATTCAAAACAAAAGTGACTTGTGTTGTTGCAGCTTAATTATGAGATAAAATTAATTGTGAGATAAAACCACAGAGCGAGCAAGGCAATAATCCTTGGATCCTCCATTTTTTGTCTCGTGTAAATAAGGACTCAGTCGGGTGCATAACGTCACAGGAGTGTGGCCCCGCCTCGCTGGGAATCTGCCGCCACCCCGCTTCTAAAACCTCCTAACACAAACCATCACAGCACAAGCACGACACCGTGCTAATGGAGACAGAAGCATTCCGAGCCGTACTGAAGTGAATCGAGCCGTACCGAGGTGTGCTGGGCTAGTGGAAAACAGGCTAAACATGCCTAGGTTATATGACGGTCATAAATCTGGTCTGTTTTCAACAAATTGATAACACACAATTACTACACGAGTTACTGGTGTCGAAAATCTACACAGGTTTGAGATGATATGAGTCACTCCTTCACTTTTTACTCTTAAAGGTGGCAAAGCTGGAGCTTTCCCTGACAGGAAGTGGTATGGTATTCCATAAAGTCCTACCATGAAATGAAAAAAAGCATATTTGACTAAAAGAGGTTTTAAGGAGGGGTATCACACAATCACCTCTTGAGGAAGCCCTAATGGACCGACCATAAGCGCTACTCACTCTGCATTTGATGTATTCATTTGGTGGGGGGTGGAGCAGACCATGTAGGATTTTATACATCAAGCAGACAGTTATATTTTTTTTTAATTCTCAAATGACAAGAGGATGTACCTAAGTAGAAAACTGCAGTGGTGGTATGTGAGAGGCTTTTTATCTAATGTTTTCAGAGGAGTTTTATAAAGTGATTCAGTTGGTTTGAGGGTTGCCACTTCCACCAATGACCAGTTGGTAATACAGTTGCTCAGATATGAAAAGATCACTGAGTGTAAAAACATCATGGTGGCTCTGCCTGTAAGCGACCTCCTAATTTGTCTGAAATTGTGAATATTAAATTTTAATGTTTTAGTGACCATTTTAATATGGCTCTTGAAAAAGAGTGTACAGTCCAAAGTCATACCCATGTATTTGAATTCCTTGACAGCATTTAGTTCTTCTCCTCCTGTGTAGCCAGTGTTGAACATGTGTCCGAGCTGATGAGAGTGCAGCAGCAGCTTCTTCAGGATTCTTTTGCTGTTGTAAAAATATCGGCATCATGCATGTACAGCTGAGCATTAACACATTTACAGACATCTGGGAGATCATTTACTGTACGTAAAGTGAGACTAGGGTTGGGTCCAGTCTGGATCCTTGAGGGACCCTGACTGGGCAATCTAAATAAGGGGATCTGATTCCATCAACCACCGTACATTGTTTCCTATTTCATAGGTATGATTTGAATCACTTCATACCCTGGTGAGAAAAATTAAAAGTAGGTAATTTGGAGAGTAATTCTTTGTGGTTTACCTTATCAAAAGCCTTTTATACTGTAAGTCTAAAAATACAGTTTCAACACAGCTATTGTTATCCAACAGATCAACTTTTTCTACAAACAGGGCCAATACTGTCTCAGTTGAATGGTGATCACGGAAGATAAAATTGCATGGGATGTAAAGGTGTAGAGGTAAGATGACTGATTAATAGTTGAGCCACCCATTTTTCTATAACTTTGGAGATAATCGGTAAGATGCTAATTGGTCTGTAATTATTCACAGTGGTTTTAACACCTGACTTGAAAATTTGAGTAACAGCTTCCAAGTGATGGCCATTACAGTGTTTTATTGATAAGTTAATTAAATGCATGATTGGGTGAATCAAGTTGTTCTTGTGGATTTTTAAAAAACTGGCATTCGATCCATTAATCTCCTTAGCTCTGGAATAGTTCAAAGAGCTGATGATGCTGTCTACCTCGGTTTCAGATATTTGGTCTATGCTGAAAGCCGGCTGTTAATTATTTACTGGGATGAAGATGCAGTCAGTATAAGCAAAATGTCTGCATATATCTTCTACGGATTTTATAAAGAATGTGTTTTGCTCCGTGGCCAGCATAGTAGGGTCTTTCATTAGCTGGTTATTCATATTTAGTTCTATGTTTTGGAAGTCATGTTTATTTTGTCTACCATTTAATTTATTAATATTTTTCCAGATCTTTTTCCCATTACGGTTTGCACTCTCAATGACGTCAATGAAAAAGTTTGCTTTGGCTCTATGCAGCTCTGAAGTAACTTTGTTTCTTGCTGATGTGAAGTTTTGCCTTTATATAATTAACCCAGATTTCACAAATTTTTTAAGGAGTTGGTCCTTCCTTTTCATTCATTTAAGACAATTGGAGGTGTGCCATGGAAGAGAAATATTTTTTTTTTCTTTTTCTATGGCTCCCTTTCTTGGAGGACAGAATCACCTCTTTAATATTACTGATTAATGTCTCACTGCAGAGATCAGTATCCTCACAGGAGAGTACATTATCCCAGTTTATTTCTTTTAGTGATCTTACAAAGTATCGTGGTGGGGGGGGGGTTGCATGCTCCAGTGATCCCAGGAGCTATGTTGTCCGGGGCAATTTGCCTCTGATAGGGTCATCTAAGACAAGCTGGGCCTGGGTGAAGGGCCAGACTAAGAACAATCCAACAGACTCTCATGATAAATTCTAGATCAAGGATTCAGTGTACCCCGCCCGACATGGGGTTACCGGGGTCCCACCCTGGAGCCAGGCCTGGGGGAGGGGCTCGAAGGCTAGCGTCTGGTGGCCCGGTTTCCACCCATGGGACCTGGCCGGGCTCAGCCCAAAGGAGTCACATGGGTCCGCCCTCCAGTGGGCTCACTACTTGCAGGAGGGATCATGGGGGTCCGGTGCTATGTGGATTAGGTGGCGGTCAAAGGCGGAGACCTTGGCGGACTGATCCCAAGCTTTCTAAACTGGCTTTTGGTACGTGGAATGTCACCCCTCTGGTGGGGAAGGAGCCTGAGCTGGTGTACGAGGTTGAGAGATACCGGCTAGATATAGTCGGCCTCACCTCAATACACAGCTCCAGTTCCGGAACCAGTCTCCTGGAGAGGGGGTGGAGCTTGGCCTTTTCTGAAGCTGCCCCGGGCGAGAGGTGACGAGCAGGAGTGGGTATTCTTGTATCCCCCCGCCTTGCTGCCTCTATATTGGAGTTTTCCCTGGTGGATGAAAGGGCTGTTTCCCTGCGCCTTCGGGTTGGAAAACGGGTCCAGACCATCATTTGCGCCTATGCACCAAATGATGTTTCAGAGTACCCACCCTTTCTGGAGTCTGTGACTGGGGTGCTGGAGGGTGCTCCTCTTGGAGACTCCATTGTCCTACTGGGGGACTTCAATGCGCACATGGGCAACGACAGTGAAACCTGGAGGGGGGTGATTGGGAGGAACGGCCTGCCCGATCTGAACCCGAGTGGTGTTCAGTTATTGGACTTCTGTGCTAACCACAGTTTGTCCATAATGAACACCATGTTCAAGCATAAGGGTGTCCATATGTGCACCTGGCACCAGGACACCCTAGGTCGCAGGTTGATGATTGATTTTGTTATCGTATCATCAGACCTGCGACCATATGTCTTGGACACTCGGGTAAAGAGAGGTGCAGAGCTGTCAACTGATCACCACCTGGTGGTGAGTTGGATCCGATGGCAGGGGAGGAAGCCATTCAGACCTGGTAGACCCAAACGTATAGTGAGGGTGTGCTGGGAACGTCTGGCTGAGGCCCCTGTCCGGGAGGTCTTCAACTCCCACCTCCAGAAGAACTTCAACCACATTCCGAGGGAGTGTGGAGAAATGGAGTCTGAATGGGCCATGTTCTCAACCTCTGTTGTTGAAGCGGCGGCCCAGAGCTGCGACCGCAAGGTGGCCGGTGCATCTCGTGGTGGCAACCCCCGAACCAAGTGGTGGACACCAGTGGTGAGGGGGGCCATTAAGCTGAAGAAGGAGTCATATCAAGCTTGATTGGCTTGTGGGACTCCCGAAGCAGCTGAGGTGTACCAGCAGGCCAAGCGGAGTGCAGCTCGGGTGGTTGCTGAAGCAAAAACAAGGGTATGGGAGGAGTTTGGTGAGGCCATGGAACAAGACTTTCGGTCGGCCTCAAAGAGATTCTGGCAAACTGTCCGGCAGCTCAGGAGGGGAAAGCAGCTCCCTGTCAACACTGTGTATGGTGCGGATGGGGCGCTGTTGACTTCAACTGGGGATATCGTTGGGCGGTGTAAAGACTACTTCAAGGATCTCTTCAATCCCACCAATACGCCTTCCACAGACGAAGCAGGGTTTGTGGATAAGGGGGATAACTCGCCTATCACAGGGGCTAAGATCGCCAAGGTGGTTAAAAATCTCCTTGGTGGCCGGGCCCTGGGAGTGGACGAGATTCGCCCTGAGTACCTCAAGGCCCTGGATGTTGTTGGGCTGTCATGGTTGACACGCCTCTGCAACATTGTGTGGAGGTCAGGGGCAGTGCCTTTGGCATGGCAAACCGGGGTGGTGGTTCCTCTCTTCAAAAAAGGTGACCAGAGGGTGTGCTCCAACTTTAGAGGGATCACACTCCTCAGCCTCCCTGGGAAGGTCTACGCCAAGGTACTGGAGAGAAGAGTCCGGCCGTTGGGCGAACCTCAGATTCAGGAGGAGCAATGTGGTTTTCGTCCTGGCCATGGCACATTGGACCAGCTCTTTACCCTCTCAAAAATCCTCAATGGTTCGTGGGAGTTTGCCTAACCAGTTTACATGTGTTTTGTGGACTTGAAGAAGGCATTTGACCACGTCCCTCATGGTTTTTTGTGGGGGGTGCTTCGGGAGTATGGGATATCGGGCTTGTTGTTATGAGCTATTCGGTCTCTGTACGACCGTTGTGAGAGGTTGGTTCGTATTGCCAACACTCGGTCGGACTCATTCCCAGTGAGAGTTGGACTCCGCCAGGGCTGCCCTGTGTCACCGATCCTGTTCATAATTTTTATGGACAGGATTTCTAGGCGCAGACAGGGAATGGAGGGTGTCATGCTTGGTGACCACAGGATCTCATCCCTGTTGTTTGCAGATGATGCTGTCCTGTTGACTTCATCTAGCAATGACCTACAGCTCTTGCTGGGATGGTTTGCTGCTGAGTGTGAAGTGGCTGGGATGAGAATCAGTATCTCCAAGTCTGAGTCCATGGTCCTCGGCCGGAAAAAGGTGGATTGTCCTCTCTGGGTTGGGGACAGGCTCCTGCCACAACTGGACGAGTTTAAGTATCTTGGGGTCTTATTCACGAGTGAGGGGAAAATGGAGTGAGAGATTGACAGACGGATCGGAGGAGCATCTGCAGTGATGCGGACGTTGTACCGGTCTGTTGTGGTGAAGAGGGAGCTTAGTTCTAAGGCAAAGCTGTTGATTTACCAGTCAATCTACATTCCTACTCTCACCTATGGTCACGAGCTTTGGGTAATGACCGAAAGAACAAGATCGTGGATACAAGCGGCTGAAATGAGCTTTCTCCGTAGGATTGCTGGACTCACCCTCAGAGATATGGTGAGGAGCTCAGTCATCCGGGAGAGGCTCAGAGTAGAACCGCTGCTCCTCCACATTGAAATGAGTCAGTTGAGGTGGTATGGGCATCTGATTAGGATGCCTCCTGGACGCCTCCCACTTGAGGTGTTCCAGGCACGTCTAACTGGGAGGAGACCCCGGGGCAGACCCAGGACTCAGTGGAGAGACTATGTCTCCCAGCTGGTCTGGGAACGCCTTGGTATCCTCTCTGAAGAGCTGAAGCAGGTGGCTGGGGAGAGGGAAGTCTGGGCTTCTCTGTTTGAACTGCTGCCTCTGCGACCCGGACCTCCGGAAAAGCGGAAGAAGATGGATGGATGGATGGACAAAGTTTTGTTGTTGGTTTTTTGGAATAGTGTTCAGTGTTTCCTCTGGCTTAAAGACCTTGGTGCGGTGGCAACATATTTTTCCGGGGGGGGGGGGGGGCACACATATGTATGAATATGTTAATTTTATACTGCAGTGATCCCTCGCTACTTCGCGCCTCACCTTTCGCGCCCTCAGTGCATCGCGGATTTTTCAAAAATATTCATCAAAAATTCAAAATTGAGAAAAAAGTTGCCCGGGCGCTAGCAGAAGGCAGGGAGACTGCACGGAGAGCCGGCAACTCAAAATCCACCTCTCTGATTCGCTGGCCAGCATCCCCCCCCCCCCCAAGAGATTTTGTTCTCGTGTTGGCTCGGCTCGGGAATCTCGCAAGCTGATTGGCCGAGACGTCGCTGCTGCCTTTACGCCTCCTCCTGCTGCCTCTACGCCTTCCCGTCGAGAGAGAGAGTGAGAGAATGAACGTACGTATTATTTATATTATTTATACATTATTTTATGTATATTATTTATATTATTAACATTTTATTTACATGTTTCAAACTATTCTTTAATGTTCTAATGATAACATATGCATTTATAGGGTTAATATACACTTATTGATATTATATATACACAAAAAAAAATGTATGTAAAAAATGGGGGGGGGTGACGCTACTTCGCGGTTTTTCACTTTTCGCGGTCGGTTCTGGACCCCATTAACCACGATAAGTGAGGGATCACTGTATTTATTTCTTTTTTTAATTTTGCACAGTAACTTTGCATACAATAATGCATCAGATTTACATAGCGCTTTATCATAGACACTCAAAGACGCTTTTTACAGATGCATTATTCATGCACCACAGACGATGGTAGTGGCAAGCTGCTACTGTAGCCACAGCTGCCCTGGGGCAGGCTGATGGAAACATGGCTGCCAATCCGGGCCAACGGCCTCTCCGGCCACCACCGAACATTTATACACATTCCCAGTGTTATGGATAAAGTGTCTTGCCTAGGGACACAATGGCAGAATATCTGGGGAGAGCGGGATTCAAACTGCCAACCATCCGGTTATTGGACGACCCGCTCTATCTCCTGAGCCACTACTGTGCATATGGAACTTACAGTTTGAAGTATTGTACAACCAAGGCTTGAATGTTGGAATATTGGGCCATTTGGGGTCCCACCCAGACGTCCTGTATTTGAACTTTTTACTGGTGTCATCCTTTTCTCCTTCCTCTGCTCTCACCTCTCCTGGACCCTCTGCCTGAACACTTTCCTCTCCTTGGCTCCTCTCTTCTGTCTCATCTTGCCCTTTCTGAGCTCTGTCTAATTCAGGTTCTCTCTCTGTCTATGATGGTATACAAACAGGTTAGAAAATATCAAGTGCCATGTAAATTAAAGGAGACAACCAAAAATTTCTAGTTAAGGGTTCAAAGAGCACCCACTTAAAAACTTAAGTAATGACTTCAGTCTTGAAGGTTTGAGGTTTTTCTCAAAAATTTATAACAATTTTCTTATAGTTTTCTACTTTTCTCTGTAAATCTATCTAAATTTGAAACCATTTTCCTTAAATTTGTAATTTCCACTTGAAAAATTGATTTTTCTTGTACATTTGAAACTTTATTATAAATTTGTGGATTATTTTATGGCTTATTTTTGTCTGTTTTTTAAAACAAAATTATTGTTTTTTAAATAAATTTGAAACAGACTGTGGTATTTTTTTTTAACTTTTTCCTTATAACAATTTATATTTTTGACCATAACTTAGCAGTTAGAACAGAACAGTAATTAAACTCTCATTACAAAGAAAAAAATATTAATAAAATTGTATTTAATGATTTATATTAACTTAAATGACCAAGGATGCCATTATTTCTGTTATAATATTTCTATATATTTATAGTTTTTTGGGTTTTTTTTAGAAATCTCACCGCCAAGAAAAACCTCCATCATTTTGAAATCCAAATGCTGACACTGTGGAGGTAAAAGATCAGGCGAGATGCAACGAGCTGGAAGGGTGCAAAGTTTTATTTCCTCCAACATAATGAGAAGCACTTTGTAGCTCTGTGCGCTACTGTGCTGCTGAGGCATGTATAGCAAGCTCTTTTATACATGTTATACAAACAGAGAGAGAATAAGATAAGGTAAGATAAGATAAGATAAGATAAGATAAGATAAGCCTTTATTAGTCCCACAATGGGGAAATTCCAGGATTGCAACAGCACAGGGATAGCAACACTCAGAGCAATAATCAGAAGACAAGAGAAAAAACAAGAGCAGCGAGTATACATATGTACACACACACACACACACATATATATATATACAGTATATGTATATATATGTGTGTGTGTGTGTGTGTGTGTGTGTGTGTGTGTGTGTGTGTGTGTGTGTGTGTGTGTGTGTGTGTGTGTGGACATTAAATTTTTGAGGGGTGAGTGTAGGAAAAAGTCAATTTTGGACAACCTCTAGTAAACCCCCCAGAAAACAGTGTTGATTAGATGCTAATGGCTAATATAAATATTCCTAATAAATGTACCTAATAGACTGTAATTTAAATATTAATGGTAAATAGGAGCATTTATGGGAAATGTAACTAAAGGACTGAATGTGAACTGTTGGATGTAAACTGTCAGTGAAAGCAGTAGCGTTTATACGCCAGAGGTGGCGCTCAGTAGTAATAAGACACTGTATAGTGCTAGAGAACAAGAGAAGAAGAGTAGTGAATGTTCCAGAGAAAAGAGTGTGAAGAAAATGGTGTTAAGTGATATGGCCATTGTTGGCTGATGTGCTGTGTAAGTGTGTGCCGTGCCGTGTGTGCTGGGAGAGTCAATAAAAAGCCGCTGCAAAGTCTGACAGCTTGGCTTCCTCATCCTTCCTCCCCCCTTCGCCCTCCTGGGTGTAACAAAACTTGGTAGCAGAGGATGGTTCAGTCGTGTCTAAGACGGTGAGTGTGCAAATAAAAAAAAAAAAAAGGCCGTAACGATGGAACTGGAGCAGCTACAAGATAAGCTAAGCCAGGCCTTGGTGCTGTTACGGGCCGAACAGCTAAATGAGGTCTGTTTATTTGCAAAGATAAGCCCAGCCGAGCCATCTAAGAAGTACACACTGATACGACTGTTAATCGAGGAGGTGGAGAAAACCATTGAAAGCGAAGAGGAGGTTGTAGCCCGCGCGTTTCTGCTAAAGCTAATAGCATGTGCTACCGAAGCTAAGCAGAGCAAACCATTGACGCAGGCAGCGGCAGCGGCCGGCACGAGCCGGGAGACAGAGGCACTAGCCAGTTTACAAAGCCAATATGCCGCTCTGCATGAAAGTATCCTTGATTCAGCTAAAAGGGTCGAAGAGGAGATAGCGAGGCTGACCGATGACGAGGCCGCGCAGCCACCGAGCGGCCATTTTGTGACACAGCCCGGGGCCGCGCCGCCACAGAGCCGCCTTTTTGTGACATAGCCCGCGGTCCCCGCAGTGCCCCTACTGCCAGAAGTGACCATTAAACGGGAGTTTAAGATAAATGGGCAGATAGGGGAGAGGGGCCAAAAAGACAAGTTGTCTTATTCCAATCTCACTCACCAGATCGATATGGGCTTAAAGAGAAAGCACAGTGAGGCTGAGATAATTGAGGCTGTTGTCAGAGCAGTGAGTTCTGGATTGAGTTTGCGCGCTATGCTGGAGATTAAGCCAGATCTCACACTGCCACAGCTGCGCATTATCCTGCGAGGACATTATAAAGAGGATAGTTCTACTGACTTGTATCATCGTCTGAAAAATCTCACACAAGACAGTAATGAGTCACCTCAGAACTTCCTGTTTCGCGCCATTGAGCTAAAGGAAAGACTTTTAGCAGCATCCAGAGAGCCTGGCACGGAAGAGCAGTTTAGTTCTGATCTTATTCAGAGGAAGTTTCTGAGGGCGGTGGAAACAGGACTGATCAGTGTTGATGTGAAATATCAACTGAAGCGTTATTTGGAGGATCCTGCCGTCACCGACGAGCTACTGATTTCAAAGATGAATGCAGCAGCCAGTCTTGAATGGGAACGGCACCAGAAATTTAAAAGGCACATGAAAGAACCAAAAGTTCGAGAATGCCGAGTGGAAAATCTGATGGGTCAGTATGCAACCGAGAGAGAAGTGGATGGCCAAGAGCGCCCCCTACCATCGACAAAAGGTAAAATCCTTAAATCCCAAAGCACAGTGACACGTACGGAATCTGAGCTCCTGAACATATTCACGCAGCTGAAGAGTGACATGGAGGAGATCAAGAAGGCCATACGTGAGTCTCCCCGAGCACCTCATGCTCAAAGAGCCAGGAGGACACGTGGCTGCAAGAGCTGTCAGTCCACCCGCATTGGCGATCAATGCGACCACTGCTTCAGATGTGGAATCAGCGGCCACATGTCAAGGGAATGTCGGATAGGGAGGAGACTTGGAAGAAGAACAGGGCAAGTAGACACGGCGGCCAATACTGTCACAACCACATCAGAACAAGCTAACACACAAGAACTGTATGAGCTAGTTACAGACAGTATTCGGAGGTTGGAAGCAAGGCTGGTAGCGAAGGCCGAGGCACCTCCTGAAGAAACGGTCCGTGTTAATCTACTGTCCCCTAATCGCCAATTGCAGTTATTCAATTTGGTTGGAAAAAAATATGTCATCACCTGCTTCCTCGATGACAAGGAGACACAAGCATTGTGGGACACAGGGTCACAGGTCTGTTTAATGAATGACACCTGGAGACAGGAGCACCTGCCACACACCACCGTCAGAGACTTAGCCGAGTTGGTGGGTCCAAGTATCCTGAATGGGAGGGCAGTGAACCAGACACCGATTCCATTCTCGGGGTGGGTCGAAGTCACTTTTAAGCTGCCGACAGTCAGTCGCCCACCGGTGGAACTCTTAGTTCCTGTGCTAGTGGTGAAGGAGGACGGAGTGGCAGAGCCGCCTATCATTGGGTTCAACGTGATTGACCATGTCCTGAAGATGGGCATTAAACCCCCTTGTGCCATCAGTGAAGCCGTCAGTGCAGCCTTCTCATTTGACTGTAAGAAAACAGAAGTGTTTTTGAAAGTGATGCAAAGTGAGGAGGATAGGCTAGGAGAAGGAATGGTAAAAGTTGGCAGTGAGTTGGTTACCATCCCTGCTGGCCAAACCAAAGCAGTCAAAAGTTGTGTCAGAGCAGGCTCACTTCCAGACACACAAGACGTCTTATTTGAGCCGAGTCAGTACACCCAGTTACCAGAGGGTTTGCAGATGCAAAGTGGGTTGGTGCAGTTATGGAAAGGGAGGCGATCTATGTTCAAAATACCTATAACGAACAGTACGTCCCGTGATATCCAGCTGCCCGCTAAGACCATTTTGGGGGAAACACAGAGAGTTAAAACTGCTTACCCGGCAGACATTAGACCCCCTGCCGTAAACCAAGCGACAGTCGACCCGACGACAAGTGAAACAGGAAGAAATAAAGGAACTGAGATGAACTGTGCTGTCAAAGAGACTATGGACATGTGGGACCCTCCAGTTCCCCTTGATCATCTCTCGCCCATACAGCAAGAGTAAGTAAAAAAGCTCTTACGGGAGGAATGGCAAGCGTTTTTCCGTGATGAGTATGATGTAGGGACAATTCCCTCTTTACAGTTGAAGATTCGACTCAAAGATCACGATCCTGTCAAAAGAACTTATGTTTCTGTTCCCAAACCACTTCATAAAGAAGTAAAGGAGTATTTAGAAGACCTGCTTAATAGGGGCTGGATCACCAAATCCAAGTCATCGTATTCCAGTCCAATTGTCTGTGTGCGAAAGAAAGATGGAGGTCTGCGTTTGTGCTGCGACTTCAGAGAGTTGAACAAGAAGTCTATCCCTGACAGACACCCAACTCCCCGCATACAGGATATGCTAAACAGTCTAAATGGGAGTGTGTGGTTTTCAGTCCTTGACCAAGGAAAGGCGTATCACCAGGGTTTCCTGGAAGAGTCAAGTAGGCCCCTTACTGCATTTATCACTCCCTGGGGTTTGTTCGAGTGGGTAAGAATTCCATTTGGTTTGTCCTCAGCACCAGCAGCATTCCAAAGATCTATGGAGGAGTGCTTGTGGGGGTTGAGAGATGATATTTGTCTGCCTTACCTCGATGATAACCTTGTTCATTCACAGACTTTTGAAGATCACTTGCGAGACCTGAGAAGCGTCCTGCACCGCTATCGAAGCCATGGGGTGAAGCTGACTCCCCGGAAATGTGAGTTATTCAAGCAGCAGGTACGTTTCCTTGGTAAAATGGTAACAGGACAGGGTTACACCATGGACCCTGCGGACATTGCCCCGGTGCAGACACTCAAACAGCAGCAACCTTCCACTGTTGGAGAGCTAAGTAAATTGCTAGGTTTTATTTCATATTACCGCAGCTATATCCCAAACATCTCACGTATAGCAAAGCCTCTTTACGACCTTCTTGCTAGCGACCACACAGATAAAGCAAAGAAAAACTCAAAGAAACATGTCAAAAAGAACGATGGTGGCCACTTACCCTCATCTCATGTGATCAGGTGGCGCCCAGAGCATCAAGCAGTAGTTTGTCAGCTTGTTGACTTTCTCACCCAACCCCCAGTGTTAGGTTACCTGAACTTTGAGGAACCCTTCATTTTGCACTGTGACGCTTCACAGGAGGGGCTTGGAGCGGTGTTATACCAGCGACAACAAGACAAACTGGTGGTGATAGCATATGGCTCCAAGACACTGTCAAATCCAGAGAAGAACTACCACCTTCATTCAGGGAAGCTGGAGTTTCTTGCCATGAAGTGGGCCATCTGTGAGAGGTTTCGGGATTATCTGTACTATTCTCCACCATTCACTGTCTACACGGACAATAATCCCCTAACGTATGTGCTCACCACCGCAAAGTTAAATGCAACCACACAGAGGTGGGTAGCAGAACTAGCTGATTTCCAGTTTGTGATTAAGTATCATCCTGGAAAAAGAAACAGAGATGCAGACGGACTTTCACGTATGCCTCTAGATATGGAGCGGTACATGAACAAATGTACACAAAATGTTGATCCTGATGTGATGAATTGTGTGACACAGGCAGTCAAGGTAAAGTCACAAGAAAATGAACCATGGCTCTGCCCAGTCACCATTTCTACTCTCATTAGTGAAGCAGATCAAGAAGCCAGCTCTGTAGCTGAAATATCAAAGACTGTTCTAAAAAGAGCTCAAGAAGAAGACTCCGTGAATGGAGAGGTGTTGCGCTATGTGTTGTCAAAACAATGGCCAAGAAGTGTAAAGCAGCAGAACAGTAAAATTGCAGCTTTAGTCAGGCAAAAACACAAGCTGTACTTGGAAGATGATGGACTGCTTTACAGGAGAACGGCAACACATGACCAGCTACTCCTACCCCAGAAGTTTCACAAACTCGTGTTCAAAGAGCTCCACGAAAACATGGGCCATTTAGGGGTAGAGAGAGTGATGAACTTGATAAGAGAGCGTTTTTATTGGGCTCATATGCAAAGAGATGTGGAGCACTACATCACTAAAGTTTGCAGTTGTTTGAAGAACAAACGTCCCAATAAGACAACAAGGGCACCACTGACTAACATTGTCACCACGTACCCATTTGAATTGGTGTCCATTGATTTCCTGCATTTGGAGAAGTGCAAAGGAGGATATGAGTATATCCTGGTTGTAATGGACCACTTCACTCGTTTTGCCCAAGCTTACCCATGTCGTAACAAAGCTGCTCACACCGCTGCTGAGAAGATCTTTGGAGATTTTGCCCTCAAGTTTGGCTTCCCCACACAACTCCATCATGATCAGGGAAGGGAGTTCCAAAATAAACTTTTTGCAAAACTCCAGGAGTACAGTGGTGTGCAAGGGTCCCGAACAACGCCCTACCATCCCCAAGGCAATGGGCAGGTGGAACGATTCAATCGTACACTGTTGGCAATGCTCAGAAATTTGCCTGAAGCAGCCAAGGAAGATTGGAAGTCCTCTCTGGCAAAAGTGGTTCATGCCTATAATTGTACGCGTAGTGAGGCTACGGGGTATGCACGATATTTTCTGTTGTTTGGCCGTAGTCCAAAGTTGCCTATTGATCTAATGTTTGGCCTCACAACAAGAGAGCAGAGTGTTTCTCAGCAGGACTATGCTGAAAAGTGGAGAGCTACAATGACTGAAGCTTACAAACTTGCCTCTAAAACAGCAAACAAAGGAGGGATGAGAAGTAAAGCACTTTATGATAAAAGGGTTCACGGTGCTGAGTTGTCCCCTGGATCCAGAGTATTGGTTCAAAACTTGACCGAAAAAGGTGGGCCAGGAAAATTAAGATCATACTGGGAAGACAAGGTGTATGTCGTGACCCAAAAGAAGTACCCAGACAGTCCAGTATATGAAATCAGACCTGAAAATGGCAAGGGACGCACTCGGGTCATGCACAGAAACCTTTTGCTACCCTGTGACTTTCTGTCCATGGAAACAGTGGAGCATGCCTCTAATCAAACAAGAGAAAGAGACTCTAAAAGACAAAGGCATGTGGACAGACAAAACAACACGGATGATGAAGATGACGAGAGCTGGAATGCCATAATCGGATTACGAGCTGGGAAGGATCAAAATCACCGTCCACTGAGAGCCGATGCACCGGAGTTCTACCCGCACAGTGACACTACTCCGGAGGATGAGGACCAGGACACAGATGACGTCACGCAGGTGCAGCTGGCACCAGAGGTCAACAATCCGGTGGTCCCAGATCCAGCTGAGGCAGACCAGGACCAGGGTGATGAGGTGTCGGAGTCCAGTTCCAGTGACCAGGAGGGACCTGACGAGTTTCCTGCTAAAACATATCCTTCAAGAATAAGAAAACAACCATTGAGATTTACTTATGATAAGTTAGGCCAACCTTGCACTTCATTGCACTTCATATGTCTAGAACAAATGTGTAGAAGCTAAAGATAACCATTGTTCAGACATGAATGTTTTGAAAAGTAACTTAGTAGTTATTGCGATGGTTGATTAAAAGAAAAAAAAGACAAAAAAAATTTAAAAAAGAAAAAAAAAATTCAGTGTGTTACTAAGGCACAGGCATTACACAAAGGTTTGTTTGGTAGGCTATGACTAGATTGAGTACCCTTACTCTCAGGAAAGATGCAGATACCCACCATGATGGATGGAGCGGTTGATGGTTATCGTGCACAAAGACCACTTCTGCAAATGTATTGCATGGAATAGGAGTTACATGCTGTACTATGGACTCTTACCAGTTTGCATCTTTATGGACTTTAATGAACTCTGACTCCTGTTCAGTAATACCCTACTTACATGAGATACATGGTTACCGAATGTGGACTGTGAAAGAGAAAAAAACAGTAGTTTTGAGAAAGGTGTAATGTCGGGACGACATTAAATTTTTGAGGGGTGAGTGTAGGAAAAAGTCAATTTTGGACAACCTCTAGTAAACCCCCCAGAAAACAGTGTTGATTAGATGCTAATGGCTAATATAAATATTCCTAATAAATGTACCTAATAGACTGTAATTTAAATATTAATGGTAAATAGGAGCATTTATGGGAAATGTAACTAAAGGACTGAATGTGAACTGTTGGATGTAAACTGTCAGTGAAAGCAGTAGCGTTTATACGCCAGAGGTGGCGCTCAGTAGTAATAAGACACTGTATAGTGTTAGAGAACAAGAGAAGAAGAGTAGCGAATGTTCCAGAGAAAAGAGTGTGAAGAAAATGGTGTTAAGTGATATGGCTGTTGTTGGCTGATGAGCTGTGTAAGTGTGTGCCGTGCCATGTGTGCTGGGAGAGTCAATAAAAAGCTGCTGCAAAGTCTGACAGCTTGGCTTCCTCATCCTTCCTCCCCCCTTCGCCCTCCTGGGTGTAACATATACTGTATATATATATATATATATATATATATATATATATATATATATATATATATATATAGACACACAGTGCGGAGCATTGTAGCTAGATGGGATAGATATATAGATATATAAACACAGTGCAGAGCATTGTAGCTGGATGGAATAAATATATGAGTATATAAACACAGTGCGGAGTATTGTAGCTAGATGGAATGAATATGTGAATATATAAACACACAGTGGGGAGCATTATAGCTAGATGGAATAAATATGTAGATATATAAACACACACAGTGCGGAGCATTGTAGCTAGGTGGAATAAATATGTAAATATATAAACACACAAAGTGCGGAGCATTGTAGCTAGATGGAATAATGTGTAGATATATAAACACACACAGTGCGGAGCATTGTAGCTAGATGGAATAAATATATGAATATATAAACACAGTGCGGAGCATTGTAGCTAGATGGAATAAATATGTAAATATATAAACACACAGTGTGGAGCATTGTTGCTAGATGGAATAAATATATAAGTATATAAACACACACAGTGTGGAGCATTGTAGCTAGATGGAATAAATATGTAAATATATAAACACACACAGCGTGGAGCATTGTAGCTAGATGGAATAAATATGTAAATATATAAACACACACTGCGTGCAGCATTGTAGCTAGATGGAATAAATATATAAATATATAAACACACACACAGAGCGGAGCATTGTAGTTAGATGGAATGAAACAGCACAACCGTCTACTTAGTTATCCTACATGGTATGATTATGTACCCATACATATTCTCACCCTCCATAGCGACCGGTATTTTCCTAGTTGTATACCGGAGTGGACCATTGTGTAAGTCTATTGCGTCTTTTGCATTCAATACTATTAGGTTGTCACGTCTTTTTGCTATCTCTGTGAGCAGCCCTGCTTAGGTTGTACAGTCTGACAGCTGTAGGTAGGAAGGACCTGCGAAACCTCCCGGTTGTGCACCTAGGATGATGTAGTCTGCTGCTAAATGAGCTCCTCAGTGCATTCAGTATGTCCTGCATAGGGTGGAACTCGGACTCCAGCAGAGATGACAGTTTAGCCACCATCCTTCTCTCTCCCATCTACTCCACTGGGTCAAGGCGCTGCCCCAGGACAGAGCTAGCTTTCTTGATCAGTTTGTTCAGTCTCTTCCTATCGGTTGCTGTAATGCCACTGCCCCAGCAGACCACTCCAAAAGTGATGGCTGATGCCACCACCGTGTCATAGAATGTCTTCAGCAGCGCCCCTTGTACACCAAAAGACCTGAGTCTCCTCAGTAGGAACAGCCTGCGCTGTCCCTTCTTGTAGAGTGCGTCAGTATTGTGTGACCAGTCTAGTTTATTGTTCAGATGAACACCCAGGTACTTATAGGATGTCACCATCTCGATGTCTGTTCCCTGTATATTTACTGGTGCTGTGAGGGGTTGTCCTTGCCTGCGGCAGTCCACCACCAGCTCCTTAGTTTTCCTCGCGTTGATCTGGAGGCAGTTCCGATGGCACCAGTCCACGAAGTCCTGGATAAGCCCTCTGTACTCAGCTTCATCTCTGTTGGAGATGAGGCCAACAATCGCAGAGTCGTCAGAGAACTTCTGTAGATGACAGTGTGTTGTGTTGTGTGAGAAGTCCACAGTATAAAGGGTGAACAGGAAGGAAGCCAAAACCGTTCCCTGGGGGGCCTCCGTGCTACCGATGATTTTGTCGGACACACAGTCCCGGGTTCTCACAAACTGAGGTCGGTTTGTGAGGTAGTCCAGGATCCATGATGACAGGTGCTGGTCCACCCCTGTGCACAGCAGCTTGTCCTTCAGGATCATCGGTTGGATGGTGTTGAAAGCACTGGAGAAATCAAAGAACATGATCTTCACCACATTCCCGGGCTTCTCCAGGCGGGACAGAGAACGGTCAAGGAGGAAGATCACCGCATCCTCCACCCCAATGCCATGCTGGTAGGCGAACTGGAGTGGATCCATCGCTGGTCCCACCAGGGGGCGGAGGTGAGCAAGGAGCAGTCTCTCCAGGGTCTTCATCATGTGGGACGTCAAGGCCACTGGTCTGTAGCTGTTCAGATCTTTGGGGTGGGAAGTCTTTGGTACAGGTACCACACAAGATGTTTTCCACAGCTGTGGTACCCTCCCCAGCTTCGGGCTCAGATTGAAGATGTACTCCACAATCCCACACAGCTGGTCTGCACAGGACTTGAGGAGCTTTGCGCTGATGCCGTCCGGTCCCGACACCTTCCTTGCCTTGATCTTCCTCAGCTCCGTCCTCACCTGGGTCTTAGTGAGGGTCAGGTTGGGGGGCTGTGTGTTGGGAGTGGGGGGGGTGCTGGTGGAGTGGGGAGTGGGCAGCAGGACTTGATGTCCTTAGAGGCAGCAGTGGTTGTTGTGCAGTCAGGGGGGGAGGGCGGTTGGTCAAACCTACTGAAAAACAGATTCAGATTGTTCACCCATTCCCTGCCCCCCATGGCCTGGGGGGAGGTATTCTGGAGCCCAGAGATGGTTTTAAGGTTTCTCCAGACCCCCCTGATGTCACTCTGCTGCAGCTTGTCCTCCATCTTCTTCCTGAAGCTGTCCTTGCCTTCTCTGATCTTTCTCCTCAGCTCCCTCTGTATGGACTTCAGCATCTCCCTGTTCCCCGACCTGAAGATCCTTTTCTTCTCTCTCAGAAGTGGTTTTATCTCAGGGTTGATCCAGGGTTTGTTGTTTGAGCAACACCGTATGGTCTTGGTGGGAACAGTGTTGTCCACACAGAAGCTGATGTAGTCCGTGATGGTGTGAGTGAGGCCATCGATGTCCTCACCATGTGGATCGCAGAGCTGCTCCCAGGCGGTGGTTTCAGAACAGCCCTTTAGAGCGTCCATTGCCTCCTCAGACCATAACTTCACTGTGCGCATGGCCGGAAGTTGTCTGAGAGAATGCATGGCACATTAGCATAGTGATATATATATCAGTCAATACCTATTATTAGCATGACCAACTGGCGCCCGGATGTCCTCTCCCTAATCCGGGGATGTATAAACAACAATCCATTGTTCTGGTTGTCCCCCAGGGGCTCTCTGTCTGTATGTGAATTGTCCTCTGTATGTAAATGGTCCTCTGCTTCCTCCAGACCTGCTGAGTGTGAGGAATGTCCATGTAGAGTGTGGTGGGTCACCACAGGGCTCCCCCCAAAACACTCAGAAGGGGCTGTGACGACCCCCCTCCCCAGTTGTCTGGCTCCAGCTCCGGTAGAACTGTCCTGCTGTAGAGGAGTGTTGGAGGGCATGTCAGTGCGTGGGGGGGGCAGGGAAGGGGTGGAAAAGACAGTGTGCTATGCTCCAGGTCCCAGCACATTGAACAGCCGTGGATTGTGGGCACACGGGGCCGGTGCGCGTCATGTGTAATGGAACCAACCGGCAATCGGCCGGCTTTAGGGAGTGAGGTGCGGAAAGAGCACTGTGGAGGAGGAGGGGGAGGGGGGTGGGAGTATGTGAGTGCCGGCCCGGGATGTCAAAGGTGTCTGGGCCGTGCAAAAATTGCGTGTGGATCCGCAATGGTGAGGGACTTTCCCGGTCAACCTGGCGTTGATCCGCAGCGGCTGTGAAAAAATTAAGTCTCTGACTCCTCTCGCGGCTCGGTCCAGCGAGGATGTGGGGAAGGCGAATGGCCAAGTTCCCCGAGGATGCGTAGTGGCTGTGAAACAACTGCAGCTGTGTGAGGGACTTGGCGGTTTGGCTTTTAGGTGCGGAAGCAGCCCTAAAGCCATCGGGGACAGCAATCGGCTAAATTCCCCTTGTGTGCCGTGGCTGAGAAACCCATACAAAGTCCTGTGTGCGGGCTCCATGTCTGCTTCAGATGCGTGAGCAGCCCTGAAGGTTCCGAGGATGGCGATCGGCCATGTTTCTCGGGCATGTGCAGCGGCGGAGGACGATGTATCAGTTTGTGGAGCCGGTTTGTCCCTGTGCATGGCGCGCGCTTGGTGCAGTGACCACATAGCTGGAAGTTGCGCTGTCCTCGTAATCCTGTGGTGTGCAATCCAAAGACATGCATGTTAGGTTAATTGGCTGTTCTAAATTGTCCCTAGATATCTGTCTCCTATAGGCCCTTAGAATAGAGGGTTAGTACTAGTGAAAGCGCTTTGAGTGGTCTTTGTGACTAGAAAAGCGCTATATAAGTGCAGGTTAGTTAGTTAGTTAGTTAGTTAGTTAGTTAGTTAGTTAGTTAGTGTGCGTGCAGGGCTTCTGTGCACTAGAGATCCGCTGTCCGGAGTGAGTCAGGGTCGGCGAGCTTGGTGGAAATTAACGCAGGTGGTGCCGATGATTTTCCCCATTCAGGCTGCTTCCTTCGGTTTGCTCCTGTCACTGTTCATGGTGCGTGCTGGTCCCAGTGCTGCCCGCTCCGGATAGTGCACTCCGATGTGGATGAAGAGGATACCGGCATCACCATGACACGTTTAGGGTCACCACTGTGAAGGTAAAAGATCAGGCGAGATGCGACGAGCTGGAAGGGTGCAAAGTTTTATTTTCTCCAACATAATGAGATGCACTTTGTAGCTCTGTGTGCTACTGTGCTGCTGAGGCATGTATAGCAAGCTCTTTTATACATGTTATACAAACAGAGAGAGAATGCATGGCACATTAGCATAGTGATATACATATCAGTCAATACCTATTATTAGCGTGACCAACTGGTGCCCGGACATCCTCTCCCTAATCCGGGGATGTATAAACAACAGTCCATTGTTCTGGTTGTCCCCAGGGGCTCTCTGTCTGTATGTGAATTGTCCTCTGTATATAAATGGTCCTCTGCTTCCTCCAGACCTGCTGAGTGTAAGGAA
Organism: Pholidichthys leucotaenia; assembly: GCA_020510985.1. Lineage (NCBI taxonomy): Eukaryota > Metazoa > Chordata > Actinopteri > Cichliformes > Pholidichthyidae > Pholidichthys > Pholidichthys leucotaenia. The sequence continues at coordinate 333,235,975 of CM035839.1, read as the reverse complement.
TGTCCGTGTAGAGTGTGGTGGGTCACCACAGCAAGTTCAATCTGTCTGAAGGTTGCTGACGGATTAAAGTCATTGACTTGGTGAATTTCGGTCATCTTAACTTGTCAGGTACATAATTGGAAACATAACTTAATATTGTCATCATCATCATCATCATCATCATCATCATCATCATCATCATCATCATCATCATAACAGTCTGTCAGGAGCGACAATGACTGTTTCATTTAGGTCTGATCAGTTTCCTCCATGCAGCTCTGTCCTTCGCCCTCCGCTACCAGGAACTCCTGATCTTGTTATCCTGGGCGACATCCGAGCCGGTATGAGTTATTTTCTGACTGACCGTTTCATGAAACTGCTTGTAAAGTATTTGAGTATCGCTAGCTTTTGCTGGACTAGCGGCACATTCTTGGCAGATAGAGGTATTATCAGTGGCAAGGACAGGCCAAGACAAACTGACTCCAATATCTGTTGCAATGACTGACCAGATGATAGGTTTGTTTATCTCTGTTCTTTGTGTAGTGCATGTCATGATACACCGACTGGCAAAAGTCCACTACAGACCTTGCGACAGATGTGCTTATCTGTCAGGATGTCCAGTCTCACCCCATGTAACTGGGAGTGCTCCACCACAGACCTGTGACAGATATTGTTTTTAGTTTTGCCAGGATCCCAGTTTCACCCTCCACGCCCTCGGAAGGGCAGGGTTGCCGGTTGAGTCACTGACAGCCCGACCCATGAGATAGGTTGTACCGGTTTTCAGGGGAGGGAATCACCCTATACGCCAGGCCATCTCCAATGAAAGTGGCACATCCCCCTCCATCCACAGTGCCAATTCCACCCTGCCTGACTGAACCGTATCCTGGAACAACAAAATCCAAGCGAGGCTGAAGCCATGTGTCCTGCACACACACTACCTGTGGAACAACCCCCAGTTCGCAAAGACACCTCTTGAGCTCCTGTCCATCCGCTACAAGACTCCCCGCACTCTACTGCAGCATGTGTAGCACCACAACTAAGGCCCTGTTTCAGCATGTGCAGTCTCCCCAGCCTCAGCTCACAATAAAGCATGAATCTGGTCGGCTGTGATATCCTTCACATCCAGGAAGACCCCCGCTGCTTCCCCAATGATCTCGATTCCGTCACTTATCTTCCCCAGCTGTGCAACAACATCCATGGCGTGGCAGACAAAAGCCACAAAGTTTGTCCTCCCAACCATCAATGTTTCATATTCCATTCTGCATTTGTGAACACAAACAATTCCTGCAGCGGCAATATCCCGTGCCCGTGTGGGACTTGTCAATGGCCGGGCCTCCATCCGAACTGAACCTCCCGGAGGAAGGCCCGCCATGTTCCCGACCACCCCCGCCTCTCCAACTGTCCCCAGAGCCTCCGCATACAAGATTTTCCCAGATATTCTGATTTCCTGGTCTTGTCTAGCTTCAGTATCCATAGCCACTGCGAAAGAGGCAGAAGAAGAAGATTTCAAAACATCTGAAATCCATCAATTAGTAACTTTTCTTCCAAGTTGGTGAAGTTTTCTTGTCATGAATTTGAAACTTTTTGATAAATTTAAAATTATGTACTTTAATACCTACTAGTATAACAGCTTTGGTACCTGGGCAAGTCCCCCCATAACCAACTCGCCCCAGCTAGTTAGTGGCCGGTGAAATATATCCTCAGCAATTCAGTAGTCCCCCTTGCCTTTCCCTTCATATGAAGCTGGCTGCATTTGAATTCTAACCACATCTCTTAGCTAAGCGACTCTTCCATTATTGCTCACATTTCCAGCAGGTTAAAACCATGATAAACGCCAGTGCTTACATACCTCTTCTGATTTTTTTTCTCACGTTTAAAGTACTTTAAATCAGCTTTAAAATACAATAAAAACAATAACCTATCTTCCAATTTTTTGTCATCTCTTGGTTACCTTGTTAGGCTGACAGTGCACTTATGATTTCAATTTTGGCTCTAATTTTTGCTTTATAATCTTATTTTTATAACTGGGTCGAAACCGACCCTAACACCACAAAGGACATAATTTCGATCAGAGCATTTTATAATGTAGTGAAAAAAAAAAAAGTTTAATTTTGTTGAAATCAAGGTTCCTGACAAAGTCAAAAAGCCTTGATGCAAAAAACAAATTTTAAGTGATTCTTTTATGCATTTAAAAACTAAAACGGGTCGGTGCCGACCCTAACACAAGAGGAAGGTGTTAATAAACTCATGTTTCTGTCAGACAGTCAAGCCTTATTATGCTGCATTTCTCCTCTAGTCCGCCTTGGTCCGCGTATGCTTTGGACGAGCCCGGCACCCACGCGGCACTGTTCATGCTCACTTTTTTCATCTACCCAGGCCAAGCAGTTGACGCTTGCACACAACCATCATTCATAGTTTCACTCCTGCCCGATAGGTAGTGCCAAGGCGCTGACACGCCAGAATTTTCACCAACGAAGAAACAGCGGACTTCTTCACAAAGTTTTTCTACAAATAGAGTCCATTTCTGTCATGTCCGCCAATCACCTGCACCTGCGCACACACCTGTATTCCATCCTGGTCTGGCTATTTATTCCGCGAGGCCCTGAGATCAGCGCAGAGTCGTCTGTCTCCTTCCCATGGGACCTGAACTCGCCAAACTCTATGCTGAGCTTCCGAGCCTCATCAACTCTCCTGGCCTACTCCTCGTTACCGGACTCCTCATCACCCGGCAGCCAAGTTTGTCCCAAGCTGATTCCTCCTTTCACTACACACATTACAGACACACATACACACATCCACACACCCACACGATTATCAATAAAAGGTTAATTGTGTTACTCCTGAGTCGTGTCTGCTTTTTGGGTCAAATACCATGTCAATTTCTGCTTTTTGACTTCCTGGTTTTCACTCCTTTTTGACGAAGATGATGCTGCCACTAGTGAGACACTGCCTGCTGATTGACTGGAAAGCCTGCGTGGGCGGGGAGCTTCTAAACTCCATGTGGATGATGGCCACGCGTGTTGTTTGTGTGTGTGCTTGTGGAAAATCATTGCTTCATATATTTTTCTTAAATTCATATCTCCATCTTGGTGAGGCGGTAAATTTTCTGGTGAGGTGGCCCACCACCGAGAAATGTTACCAGAGGAAACCCTGGTGTTTATATTTGATTGTTCACCAGAGGAGATGGTAGGTGAGTTAACCTTTTGAGTGTGTCTGTCGCCAAATTGTGACATAACCCCTACTGGTCAAGAATTGTAAATATTTTTTGTCAATAAAATAGTTCAGCTTTCCAAGGCTATAACTTGAAAGTAGTGAGAGAAAATGGCTTACTGTCAATTAGAAAGATGCAAAATATTATCCAAAGTTTCAGATAGGAATAAATTTACACATCTAATTTGCATAATGTTGTGGCATCTCTTTAAATTCCATAACTCAGTCAAAACTGGACTTTGGACATATTTACACAAAGAATGGTTCAGTCTTTTGACACCATTTTTTATACAGAGGTACCTCATCATCTTATCTTCAAAGTATATGAACAAGAAATCAGTACATTAAAAATTTAAAAAAAAACAACAGAAATTCCTCACTTACTTTTGACAAAGGGGGGCTGGCTGGGTGGCGTGGTCGCTGCGTTTTCATCTATCATGGTGGTTATTTTGCGTTCTGTCAGTCATTAAAAGTCTCTACCACATCTACAAAGTCTTATGATTATCCCACATAAATTTTGCTTTTGCTCACGGCTATTTTCCGCGTACAAAGCCGAGAAAGTGATGTGACGATGACCGATCACGGCCATATTAGCTTTGTGGGCTAAAAAACTAAAAACAGGAAAAGGAAATGAGGAGTTCTTCTTCTTTGGTGTATTACGTGTATTACGTGTATTGAGACCTCCAATGGATGTGTGCCACCTTCTGAAACTGGAAAATCAGTACAAATCAGTACAAATCCCCAACGCAGCCGATCATGTCAGAGTGAGGATCACAGGCACAGTGCCGTGCTCTGCCACTAGAAGCATGCAAATTTACACACTCAGAGTGTTAATAAAGCGTTGTTTTGTGTTTTCTTGAAAAGAAAATTGCATTATGATCAGAGATTCTGGTTAATAGATGATGGGTTTTAGTGATTCTGTCAGGTTTATTTGTGAAACACAGACCAATTAAAGACTTTGAGTGATTTGTGATTCTAGTGGGTTGTTTGATAGTTGGGTAAAGTTGTAACGATCAGTAATAGATTTGAGTTTTTTTTATGTCCTTCTTGTCATTCCAGTTTATGTTGAAGTCTGCAAGTACAATTACTTCTTTTTTGTAATTGCAGAAATCAAGGACAGCTTTAACGTGATCATATAACTTGTTTGTTGCTGAAGGTTTGTGGCAGGAGACAGATGACCATTATAATCATTTCATCAGCGAGGGAGATGTTTATGCCAACACATTCTACATTAACATCATTTGACCATATGATCTGGTTACACTTCAGGTTTTCTCTAACATATAATAAAATTCCACTTCCTTTCCCCTGTTCCCTATCTTTTCTGAAGATGTTATAGCCAGGAAATGCAATAGCTGCCTCAGGTGAATAGATAGTTAACCATATTTCAGACAGTCCCAAAAAAATCAATATTCAAGTTACTTAACAAGTGTTCGAACTGCTCCCATTGTGATATCAAACTGCGGACATTTAAATGACCTCCAACCAAACCCCCTTTATTCAATACAGGGTCTCAGATTGTTCTTGCATGATTTAATGTACTGAAAATTTTTAATGGCTTTTTCATTTTGGCTTTTTCATTATGGGGTTTCTGTATTTGGCTGTACTGGAGACCAGGGCAGTTGTATTGCTACCTGTCTATGATGGGATGGGTAAAGTTGCTCGCTGCTGGTTGTGATATCGGGGTCTCACATTGACACTTGGACCCGCTGAAGGGGAAGCCATCACTGCCGTGTCGGTTTGTAGTCCTGCCGGGGGAGTATTCATTGCCACAGTGCTGGCAGGAGCTGCTGGGGGAGCCATCGCTGATGTGTCACTGCGCTGGCAAACTGGGGGGAAAGTCACCACCACTGCGCCATTACATGGGCCCGCTGGGAGGAAGGCCATCATATCCGTGCCAGTAGATGGACACTTCGGGGGAGTCTTCACTGCCACGCTGCCAAATGGACCCTCTGGAGGAACCACGACTGTTGTGTCCCCCCAGGGACTTGCTGGAGGAGCAGCCATGACTGTGTCACAACTCAGACGCATCAGACCATGAAGAGGGCCATCTGCTGAGTTTGTAGCCATGGGCACAGGCTCACTGGAGGAATCATCATCGCTGCACCATGGTACATGGCTGACCACCGGACCGATAGCCCAAGATATCCACCCACTGGAGGTGTCACCGCTGCTTTATCACTAATCAATCCCAACAGATAGATGCCTGGGTCCCGGGGTGGCTAGGTAGACTGTTGCAGTAGCATGGGCAGTTGTATTGGGAGCCAAGATAGCCAAAGTATCTGCGGTGGTAGCCATGTTAGCTGTGGTTGTAGCCACGCTAACTGAGGCTGCAGTAACGCTAGCTGCTGTGAATGGGCTGGCAGGGGTAGTTGATTTATCTGTGTAGTGTTACAGCTGCAGGTACCCAAGGGTTGAGTACCGGGATTCACCTCAACCTTGCCGGCCAGAAGCATGATAATCGTGAGATGTGCAACTCCCAACTAACGGCTGAGTGTGCCAGTTAGCACTTGTTCCTTTAAATCTGTGGGTGATCTAATATGGTTTGAACCCAGGTTTGAGCACAGCTTGTGTGCAGGAAGCTTAGGCTACCTTTACCTGCTGAGGAGACGTGATAGCAGCTTTTGGTCATGATGCAAAGACGTATGGAACATCAAAAGACGTAGACTATGACGGCTGCAGTTACAAAATAAAATTGTTGCAAAGACAGGGTTTTTTTTTTGATGGCACCAAGTTGTTTTTGGTGTAGATGAGCAGGACCTGCCCAATTATGTATCTGCTCAGTGGCAGCCATCTTGAAATGGCTGGCATTCCACTCTTCTTAAAGAGCGGTCCTCAGGCCATTAAGGTTGTCGGCTGCAGGGTCACGAGCCTCTACACAGCGACTCAGCTGATCCCATAGGTTTTCTATGGGATTCAAGTCTGGAGAAAGTGCAGACCATTCCATTTGAGGTACCCCAGCCTCCAGAAGCCGTTCCCTAATGATGCCACCTCGATGACCTGGACCATTGTCATCCATGAAGATGAAATTAAGCCTGTGTTGTTCAAGCAGGGAACAATGACTGGATTAATGATGTTATTCAGGTAACACTGGCTTGACACTGTACCCTCCACAAAGTATAGGGCAGTTCTGTATTGACTAGACCACTACCAAAGGCTCATCTGGTGACAGCACTGGCTAATGTATAGCGCTCTCCTTGATGTCTCCAACATAATTTGCAGCCATCATTTCTGCTCAGCGTGAACTGACTTTCATCAGAGAACAGCAGTGAGCCCCACTGGTCCCTTTCCCAGCATAAATGCTCCCAGGCCCATGCAAGAACATGGCAACTGTGCCTGGTGGTGTGGTCATGTACACTTGCAGGTCATCTGGCACGCAGACTACGCTGATGTAAACAGTCTTGAATGGTCTGACGTGACACTTGGGTGACTCTCACCTCCTTTAAATGTGCTTGGGGTTGAGTGGCATTCATCAACCGGTTCCACAGGGCACTGTTCACAATGAAGCGGTCATCAGTGTGGGATGTGGCCAAAGGATGTCCATTCGTATGCCTTTCTATGACTCTTCCAGTCTTTCTGTATATCTGTTGCAACCTGCTGATGACACTCTGTGACACTCTAAGCTCAAAGGCCACTTCCCTCTGAGAACATTCTGTTTGAAGCCTTGCAGTGACAAGGTACTGTTGATCAATTGTTAGGTGTCGTCTTGGTCTCATGATGTCAAAATGTGAACAGCATCATGAAGAGGACTATTTAAATACCAATTCTAATTGAACCAGAAAATTTATTGGTTGATTCATGGATCGAAGACTTATTGTGAATTTTGCCATTGAGCACCTTATTTAGAGAAGAGTAATTTATGCAAAAAGTACTGTAATACTGAACCGTTTGACATGTCCATTCCAAAGGTTAGAGAAGGTCAAAGTAAGTTTGTAGGTGCATCCTGAAATTTCATCCGAAAGCCAGATCGTCTTAACTTTTTGTGAGTAGTGTATATACATGATAGATAGATAGATAGATAGATAGATAGATAGATAGATAGATAGATAGATAACAGTACCGTACCACTGTAACACACAGGGTATAATACCACTGGGTAGTTGGGTAACACCCACTAACACCTGCGCTCGCCAGATTTTTGTGTGTGTAACCCTTACTAACACCCACTCACCCTACTCACTTTAGGTGTAGTACCCTCTTTGGTAGTATTGTGTTATGGCAATGTAGTTACCTTAACTTTTCTACCTGGGCAGAGGGATAATTGGGCCAGGTCAGACCGACTCTGGGTTCGTAGGGGCCTGGGAGGTGCAACAGCAGATGACACACACACAGCCGTATATGGAACTTGCAACTATGTATATTATTTACAAATAGGTACACATAAATAAATACACAGCGCGATAAAATAGAAAAAATAAAAACAAAATACTCCAAATATATATTTACAATGTGTTCAGTCCTTTTTTGGTCCTTTCCAGGTGACTAGTGGAGTCACCTTTAGCAGTTCATAGGGTTCGGGCTTCGGCTCGCCATCTAGATCTGGAGAATCCACGCTGTGGTCAAACCAGTCCAAAAAAAAAAAAGAACCTGACCTATAAAATAGGTCAGAACAACAACAAATAAGCTATTACTCTAAGCTTATTACAAAATCTTTCTAGGTTGTACACAAACAATATTTTCAAACACCTTTAAACCATGGATGTAATATTCACCACTAAATACATTCAATGGCAAGTGAAATGGATCCTTCTGCTAACCATTACAGCTCTGAACACAAACTCCTTCTGTGTAAATCCTAGCCAGATTTAGCATCGGAGGTTTAGCATGTTAAGCTAGCACAACAATTTATCACCATTTCCGCACTTTAAAACACATATAAATCACAGATTCATCATTCACCATTAAACAACAATCAAGGGCAAGGGAATTGGGACCTTTGCTAACCGCTACAGCTCAGAAAAATGCCTTTTTCTGATTAAAAAAAAATAGCCGAAAATTAGCATCGCGGTTAGCATGCTAAGCTAGCGATTAGCATCCACATACACAATGAATGGATAGCACTCACCATGCTAAGTGGCTCGTGCGTCAATGGGATTCCCGCGCTCAACGGCGTTGACAGCCTTTGGATCCCAATCTTAAAATTTAATAGACGGGGCATTAGAATTTGGCAATACCGCAATGTCTCATTTCTCATTTTGGTTTAGGCTTACCAATTTCAAGGGTTTTATCCAGGCAAAGGCTGCTACCAGCATGCTAGCGTCACCATATCACCAAGGACAGTCTCTCTCTCTGGTCTGTGTCTTTCGGCATCTGGCGTGACTGAGTCAAAAATACATGTCATCTCAGACCCAGGGAGAGAGCGCTTAACCCATTGGCCGGCGTGACCCAGCAACTGCGCAGCCATTGGTTACTCAAAATATCAACACACAATACTAGGAACTTTATCAGAACCTTCTAGAAAATGTTCCTAACTATTTATGAATATATATTTATTTAAATATTCATATTCAAATTATGTATTCCCATTGTGAAATGGGTGTTTTTCTTTTCTAAAAGCGGCATCAATATTTATAATTTAATTCACGTTAAACTATCTACTCCCCTTGTGAAATGAATGTCCCCCCTTCTTCTTAAAGCGGTATCGACATTTATAATTCCATCCACGTTTTTAACACTGGGTTACACTATCCCCCCTTAGAATCATGCAAGTCCCTTTGCATGGGATTAGCTAAATAGTAATGACGGGAGAACCAATGTTCATGGGAATATTCTTAGGATCTGACTCTGTTAAGGCTCTGGTAAAAGCCAGGTTTGGTCCTTGAAACAGGGACTGGGCAACAGTTAGGAGAGGGCATCCCAACTGACAATACTGTAGTCTTTCTGGCTGGGAGGTTGTCCTCTCGGAGTGTCTCACAGTTTTTGGGATTTCTTTTTCAGGTTCTTTTTCTTCCACAGGTTCATCACAGGTACTTTTATCAGGTAAGCTGGTTTCACTTTCAGTTCCATCCTCATTGTTTGACGGTTCCACATTTGTTTCAGTTTCCTCCAGGTTTCCATCATTCGGTAAGTTGTCACATCTAGGTGAATTGTCATTTCCAGGAAAGTTGTCACATCCAGGTGAAGTGACATTTCCAGGCAAGTTGTTACATCCAGGTGAAGAGACATTTTTTATTTGGTTGTCATTCTCAGAAAAGTGAGTTTCAGCAGGAATGTCTCCTTTAAAGAATGTCTTTGGATGGGGAATTTCATAAACTCGAGTGAGCTTTATGGGTGTTTGGATTGGTTCTTCTCAGTACCAACAGACATCCTCATTTTCCGGTTCTGAACTCTCACATTCCTCACTGTGTTCAGGTGATTGTCTTATCTTAGGTTTGCAGACACGTTTTGGTTGGACAGGTTCGTCTTCAACAGGGGCAAGAAAACCACAGGGAAGCAAGAGGTCGCGGTGAACGGTGTGAACAGGACCATCTTTTGTCTCAGGTCTTATAGTGTAAACAGGCAAGTCACCTGCTTGGCTCACCACAATGTGGATTTCCGCTTCCCACCTGTCTGCTAGTTTGTGCTTGCCTCTGAGGCGGACTGCACGTACCAAAACTCTGTCGCCTGGTTCTAGTTTTAAGGGTTTCACTCGCATATCAAATCTTGTTTTGTTTCTTTTAGCCATCTTGATAGCATTTTATGTTGCTAATCTGTAGCTTTCTTGTAGAGTTGTCTTCAGTTTTTCAATGTACTGGGAATGTGGCTTGAAACTTTTGTTGCGAAACGGGAGCCCAAATGCAAGGTCGATGGGCAATCTCAGCTGACGACCGAACATTAACTCATATGGGGCAAAACCAGTAGTGTCATTCTTCGTACAATTGTACGCATGTACAAGTGGTTTCACATAGTTATGCCAATGAGATTTGTTCTTTTCCTCCAGAGTACCCAGCATGCTCAATAACGTTCTATTGAAACGTTCTACCGGGTTACCTCTGGGATGATAGGGTGTCGTCCGAATTTTGCGAATGCCCATGATTTTGCAAAGTTCTTTTATAATATGGGACTCAAAATCGGGACCCTGATCACTAAGTAACCGTTCGGGTATCCCGTAGTGGACTATAAAGTTGTCCCAAAGTGCCTTTGCAACGGTCTGAGCATTCTGATTGCTGGTAGGGATGGCTATAGCATACTTCATGGAATGATCAGTTAACACGAGCACATCCTTCGTGTTACTTTGATCGGGCTCAATGGACAGGAAATCCATACAGACGAGTTCGAGCGGTCGGGTGGACTTGATGTTGACAAGCAGAGCAGCTCGCTCTGGAGCGGTTTTACGTCTTACGCAGCGATTACATGCCTTGATCTTCTTTTCAATATCTGCTGCCATGCAAGGCCAATAGAACCTTGTTCTGGCGAGATCCAAAGTACGCTCTGTGCCTAAATGGCCCATGTCACAGTGGAGGCTTTGAAAGACTGAATCGCGGCGCTGTTCAGGTAAGACGAGCTGGTTAGTAACATTTCCTCCGTCTTGACGAGTGCGGTAAAGGATGTTATTGCACATTTCAAGTCGACTGAGCTCCAAGAGTAACAAGTTGATGTCAGGAAGCTCAATTCGTACAGTTGGTGGAACTTTTAGTCCAGTTTCAATTTGTGCAATCACTTCCCTTAAATAGGGATCAGTTCTTTGTTCGTTTTTGATCTGTTCAGGAGTCATGTGGGGTACAACTAGAAGACCACCACAGCCATCTTCATTGGCGTAGTCATCTGGAATGGCGGCTACAGAGATGGCTAACGAGTGAACCAAAGGGAAGGTGTTGTCTGGAGAGCTACAGACAAGGTGTTTTTCACATACAGCAAACACTACCTCGGAACTTAAACTGCTTTCAGGAAGAGACAAGTGAGTTTGAGTGAACTGCTGTATGTGGTCAAGCTCCTTTTGGGACACTGCGTCATTAAGTAACTCGCCATGTGGCCGTCTAGAGAGGCCATCTGCATCTGAGTTAAGCTTGCCTGCTCTGTATTGGAGCTTAAAGTTAAACGTCGACAGAGCAGCTAGCCACCTATAACTCATAGCACCCTTCTTAGCAGTAGTCAAAATGTAAGTCAAGGGGTTACTATCTGTCACGACAGTAAAATGATTGCCATATAAATAGTCTGCGAACTTCTCCATTACTGCCCACTTTAGAGCTAAAAATTCTAATTTATGGGCGGGGTGACGGGACTCACTTCTAGACAACCCCCGGCTTGCATAAGCTATGACCCTAGTCTGGCCCTCCTGCTCTTGATAGAGGGCGGCGCCAAGCCCTGTAGTGCTGGCGTCAGTATGGAGGGTATATGGCAACTGAGGGTCAGCGAAACCAAGGACAGGCGCAGTACTGAGCTTGTCAATGATGGTTTTGAATCCACGGGGAGAACATGCAAGCTGTGTGGAGTTTGCATGTTCTCCCCATGTTGCGCGGGTTTACTCCGGGATTTCTCCGGTTTCCTCCTGCATACCAAAAACATGTAGGTTTAGGGCGCTCGCGCACGCAGCGACCAGCAGCCGGTGGCTTGTCACCAGACTGCAAACCAAGTCTACCTACGGGTACAAATAAGTAACAAAAAAAAAAAAACAAAAAAAAAAAGATCACAGGAAGAAGTCCATCGCTCGCCAAACGGTGTCTTTGGGTTGTGGTACTGGGCAGGCTTAGCTTTGGGCTTTGTGCTCTTTCACAAAGGAGGGTAGCCTGCTGTTAAGTCAGTGACGGGCTTAACGATGCTGGAATAGTTCTTAATGAACCGCCTATAGTACCCTGAAAAGCCTAAGAACGAGCGGAGCTGTTTGAGATCACGAGGCACAGGCCAGGTACTTAGGGCTTTCATTTTTTTTGGGTTGCTCTCAACTCCTTTACTGGACACAATGTGACCGAGGTATCTGACAGAAGTTTGAAAAAATCTGCATTTCCCAGGGGAGAGTTTAAGCCCGTAATCTTTTAGGCGAGTAAGAACTTTCATTAAGCGAGCCTCATGTTCTTCGGGCATCTTGGAGAATACAATGATGTCATCGAGGAACACAATCACCTCATGCAGATTCATGTCGCCCATGCATTTCTCCATGAGGTGCTGGAACATGCTGGGGGCATTTGTAATGCCTTGGGGCATTCTATTGAATTCCCAAAAGCCCATGGGACATACGAACGCAGTCTTTGGTTTGTCCAGCTCCTCTACCTCAATTTGGTAGTACCCCGACTTTAAATCGAGGACGGAGAACCACTGCGAACCGGTCAAGGTGGAAAACGTTTCCTCCAAGTTGGGGATGGCGTAAGCATCTTTTACAGTCTGCATGTTAAGCTTCCTGTAATCGATACAAAGGCGGACATCGCCATTTTTCTTTCGCACCACTACAATAGGCGAAGAAAATGGGGAATTGGACTCTCTTATCACACCTGCTTGTTGGAGTTCTTTGAGATGCTTACGGACCACTTCCAGGTAATTTGGATGTATGGGACGTGCTCTGTGTTTGAACGGTGTTTCATCTGATAATTTGATTGTGTGTTTCACTTGATCCATTTTGCCAAAGTCAAGATCGTTTTGTGCAAATACTTCAGGCATTTGACTGAGTCTTTCTGTTAGGCGCTCTTTCCATTCAGCGCTAATGGGGGAAGAGTCAAAGTTGAACTTCAGAGTGGACTTTTGTTCAGTTTTGGACTTTGTAACTTCCACGGAGTGTTCTTGCGATAGGACTCGTTGATATGCACAGATTTCTCCAATGACACACTTCTGAGGGATTGTCACATCATGTTCCGATTCATTGGTGAGTACAGCTGGAACAAGGTAAGGTGCTTTTTCAGGTAAGTCTATGAGGCATGGTTTTACCAGGATACCACCAGGTAAGGCTGACATTAACGGTTGTTCTAACAAGACAGATTTTTCACTGTTGCCGGCTGACACAGCTACAGCCCCATCTAGAACAACTGTTTGGCCTGCAGGAACTAACTGTGGCTCTTTGTTGCGCATGGTCACTAAACCAAGGCTAGTGTCTTTGGACTGTTTGTGCCGTAGCTCAAGGACTTTTAACACTGCCTTATAACCAAGTGACATGGTTGGCTGCAGTTCAGAACATGCGTCAGAGTACAACTCGTAAAGTACATCTAATGTGTTTGTCCCTAATAACACTAAGGACTGATCAGCTGCACGTACACCAGGAACCACTAAGGCAAGTGTTGGCACTTTGGCTTCAATACCAAAAAAGTCTTTTGGGAAAGTGACATGCATTTCAATGTAGCCTAAGTAAACTCTGACCGTTAGCTCCCTCCACTTCTAACAGCTCAAAAAGTGGCTTAATCTCATGGTTGGATAAGTACTGTCTGTAATAGGACTCAGGGACAGTAGTCACCTGGGAACCTGTATCTAACAAAGAGCTCACAGTATAGCCATTCACTTTCACTTGCGCTGTACTTTTTGTTCCAATTACACCATTAGGAAAGTTAAAGGGGTCTGTTTTGTAGTGTGACTTCAGTTTAGCACGTGTCTTGAATGGAGCTTTTGGTTTGGGATGGGTCATCTCTGAACTAGCCTCTGTTTGTCCCGCAACAGGGGTAGACTTCAGCTGTAAAGAAGATGTGGGGTTCCGACTGTCCCAAATCTGTCTTTTTACTCTTTGTCACCATGGGTTGAGATGCCGTCTCGGCACTGAGCCCATGTTTTCCCTCATCCCTGCCTCCCATTGAGCAGCGTCTCAGCTGGCCCCCAGCTGGCAGCATTATGGACGGCTGGGGCCAATTAGTCTTCATCAGCTGGGGCGCTGCCAATGAGGATAAATAGGAGCAGCCTCGATGACTCGGGGCTGCGACATAAGCACTGCTAGGCTGAAGCCCCTTCGTCTGGTGTCAGCCTCAACTCCCCTTGCAGCATTCCTGTGTTTGTATCCCGCTGTGAGGATGTACGTCTTGCTACCCCCACGTCCGGTACGAGCTGCTTACCTCTGCGCTGTGCAACCTGTGAGTGTACCTCTGCATGAGTATCTGTGCTCTCCTCATCCCTTATCCCTTACCCTAAATAAACCATCTCGACTCACTGGCTTGTCCCTGGCTCTGATTGCCCGGCTCCCTAGAGCCGGATATGACAGTATGTCGCAGCCAGAAGAGTTGCCGGCGGCCGTGGGTCGCTGTGGAAACGTACCTTTCTGTCGGGGTGTCAGCGCTGCTAGCATGCCGTTTCCCAGGAGTCACTTCCGGCGCCAGGGCGACGAGCTGAGGTCCATCTCGGAGGCTGTCGACGGGACGCTCTTCACCCTGCACGACGCCTCCAACGCGAGACGCTGGCATCCGGGCCGTGCTGAGGAACTCCTGGACTGTCACCCTCACTCTCTGTACCATCTGGAGGACAGTGCCAGGATAGACGCTGCAGGTACACAGCGAGAGAAGCTCCACGGGGTGGATGGAAATCCCGGCAGGGAGTCGAAGTGGGCGACGTCTTTCCCCGCTTCGGAGTCCCGTTCCTGCCGCCATTCCAGTCCGGGAGTTCGCGCCAACCAGAGGACTTCCCCCGACCTGCGCCACGTCACTCGGGATTCCCTTCAAGGAGCCGCAGCTGACAGCAGTTATGTCCGGGGTCGAGTGGCTGTCGCGAGCTCTACTGTGTTTCCTGTCACCACCTTCAGGCATGTGGCGGCGGCAGTGAGATTGATGGTGAGGACTTCAGGGCTACGAAGCTTTCCCGTGCTCGACGCCTTCCTCGTCTCGATCTCCGATCTGGAGCGGCGAATCCTGGGTTTCCCCCTCGCTTCGTCCCCTGGGAGTAGTCGTCATCACATCGCCGAGTCACCTCTGCACGAACCTCGTCCGGATCCAGTTCTGGGTCATCGTCAGGACCGTTCCTCCCACGCAGCTGTCATCCCTTCGCCTCGTCAGTGTGGAGATTCTACAGCCCCGTCCCCTGAGCCTCGTTCCCCCGCTGTCATTCCTGGACATTCGGGCTGGCTCACCCCGGCTGTTTTCCCCTCCTCCTCGACGCGCTTCCTGACCGCTGTGTGTGCCTGGAATTCCGGCCTGGTGAGCTCTCTGCTGGAGACAACGCGAGCGACCCTCAGACGAATTCCCGGGGGGTCCTCCGTTATCGCCGGGCGGGGAGAGGAAGAAACAGATTCCACTACAGCAGGCGATACTCAACCTCCAGGGGGCAGGCAAGTCATTGTTTTTTCACACCTGCTTAATGATTTGCTCTGTCACATCCCTGGAGGAGAAGTTCAGGGTTCGCAGCTCCCTGAACTCTCCCCACCTGCTGTAACCTGTATTCCTAATCCCGCATCCTCTGTGTCTCTCTCCGCCGAGCGGTCCCCGGCTCCGGGTCAACGTGGTGGGATATGGAGAGGGCCTGTGGTTCCGCAGCTACATTGCGGACGGAGGAGGGGGACTGACTGCTGCGTGGAGTCTCCGCCGACGACTGAGCGTCCCCGGGTCTCCACGGAGGAGCGGTTCGGTCCAGCGGGACGAGATTCTTCTGGCTTCACGCCGAGTGGATCGTCGGCGGGGTTACCTGAGCTGGAGGGATCTCAAGCTGCGCTGACCATCGTGCTGGCTGCGGGGCCCGACGCGGCTAGATGGGAGCCTGACAACGACCTCCTGACGACGGATCCTGGATCTTCGCAGTCCTGGACGGCGTCAGAACCCGAGATCAGGCGAGTGCTCTCCTTTCTTTTCTCTCTTTTTATCCCCGAGCACTTCAGCCTATCTCCAGGGGAGACGAGCCGGGTGCAGCCGTCCGCTGCGTCTGAGCTCGTCTCGCCGGGTTCTGGCGCTGCCGGTGATCCTGATCCCGGTTCTGTTTTCTCTTCTGAGCCTTCTTCCAGGGTCACCGGCAAGGAGTTGCTGTTCCTCGTGGTGCTGGAGGGTCCGGGTTCAACGTTGGAGGTCGGTTCTGGTGCAGTAGTCAACGTGGGATCGCCCGAGACCCAGTCGGGGTCCAACGTGGGTTCGCCTGAGGCCCGATCGGGGTCCGACGTGGGTGCTGCCCCAGTATTGTCCAGGTCCGGTGAGGAGGTGGCCGTTTCCCTGAGGCCCGCCGCCCTCGTCATCGGCTCTCCCCTGAGCCTCTTCCACCGGGATCCGCTCTGACCCTTCGTCCGTCTCAACGGTCCTGGTGGTTGAGTGATGCGGGTCGACGACCCGACCCGCAAAACTTTCGGTTCGGTGATCTGGTTCCCCCCACTGGTCTGTGTTTCCCTCTGGGCAGCCTGGTTCGGCTGCCGGTGGACTGGATTCCTGGGATCTGGGTCCAGAGTTCGCCGTCCGAACACTTCTTCCCCTGATTCGCCAGCTGGACAATGGGCGGGGAGATCTCCGGAGCCATCTCGGCTATTTTTGGACTCTGCCTGCCATACACCTCGGGTGTCACTTTTTCTTTTATCGTTATTAAGGTCACTTGGGTGTAATGTCTGTCCTGTTGGTGGATGTGTATTTATAGTGCTGTGCGTTTTCCTTCCCTCGTACCCAGCATTTTATTTTTTGTACCATGTTTTTAGTCTCGTTTTTGCATTGTAGAGTTATGTTTTGTTCCCTTTCAGACCATACTCTGCAGTTGCCCATTCATTCCAGTCACTTTCATTTCTTTAGGTGACTGTGGGTATTTATATATTCATGTGTGTGGGTTTTTCTTTGCCTGCACTCAGTATTTCTTTTTTATGCCCTGTTGGTTCATTATAGAGTCATGTGCCTTGTTTTCCGTAACACCATGCTCTGTAATTGTCCATTTGTTCCAGTCACCCTCACTTTTCTTGGTGACTGTGTGTATGTACTTATATTGGTGCTGTGTATTGTGTTTTCCCTTTATTTGACCATACTCAGCATTTTTTGCCCTGTACCTTTTTGGTGGTTCTTTTTTTTTTTCTTGCTCTGGGTCACGCATGGTTGGTACTCTCTGGGTAGTATGTAACCGGCGTGCTGACCCGGTTCTTCTCCCCATCTGTACCTGGGTTAATTGTTCTGTTGTCAGTATTGTATTTGGGTTTTTCTTTCCCGCTACCCTACATTGCCCCATTGGTGTTGTCCTTCCCTTGGCTTCTTCCCCTCCGGTCCGCCTCCCTTCCTCCCACCCTAGGTGGGGGGGGGGGGGCTGGGATGTTCCTGGTCGTTCAGGAGCCCGACCTTGAGGGAGGGGCTCTGTCACCATGGGTTGAGATGCCGTCTCGGCACTGAGCCCATGTTTTCCCTCATCCCTGCCTCCCATTGAGCAGCGTCTCAGCTGGCCCCCAGCTGGCAGCATTATGGACGGCTGGGGCCAATTAGTCTTCATCAGCTGGGGCGCTGCCAATGAGGATAAATAGGAGCAGCCTCGATGACTCGGGGCTGCGACATAAGCACTGCTAGGCTGAAGCCCCTTCGTCTGGTGTCAGCCTCAACTCCCCTTGCAGCATTCCTGTGTTTGTATCCCGCTGTGAGGATGTACGTCTTGCTACCCCCACGTCCGGTACGAGCTGCTTACCTCTGCGCTGTGCAACCTGTGAGTGTACCTCTGCATGAGTATCTGTGCTCTCCTCATCCCTTATCCCTTACCCTAAATAAACCATCTCGACTCACTGGCTTGTCCCTGGCTCTGATTGCCCGGCTCCCTAGAGCCGGATATGACACTCTTAGTTCTTTGCATTTTGCAGCCACAAGTGCAGGGTTTGGCTCTGACTCACAAGTGGCTACAATATGCCTGTCTTCGCCACAGCGGAAGCAATACCATGGTTTGGCCATAGTATTGGGACAGCTGGAAGAAGGTAAGTTTTCAGGTTTGGCATGGTCAGGTTTTTTATTTCCAGATTTCTTAGTTGGGTCTTTCTTCGGTGGTGCTTGTTTCTTTTGTTTCACAACAGCACCTAATTGGCTTTTTAAATCAGCGACTTGCTTTTTCAATTCTTTCAGACTGTCCGACTCCACTTCACTATTTGTACTTGTTTCGGTGACTGTTTGTTCGTAGGAAGCTGCTTTTGGTTTTGTGGCGCCCAAGTGTTTTTTCATGAGGGTGTTTTTAACTTCTTGTCTGTTTTCAACAGTGCGAAGGTGAAGCAATAACTATGCATACTCAGGTGGATGTTTATCTTTTAGTTCCAGCTGTAGCTTTTTTAGCAGATTGTCATCCCAACAGCCTCTGTTAAACTGCTTGACAAGCAGTTTGTTCGCTTCCTGGGGCTCCAGACCGCCTCTACGCACTGTGAGATTGAGCGCCACCTGCAAACGATGCAGATATGCAGAGGGTTTTTTTCCATAATCTTGAAAAGTGTTCATGAATCGCACAAGCAGTTCCTCACCGTCTTCAACAGTCCCGAAAGCTGAGTCCAAAGGCTTAAGATAGTCGGCAGAGGTGGCTTCAGGCCCAAGAGAGCGAATAACATCAGACGCAGGAGCAAGAAGACTTTCAAAGATCCTGCAAGATTTTTCCAAGTCAGACAAAGAAGTATCTTCCATCATCAGGTCAACATGTGAACGCCATGTTTCATAATCAGCTTCAGTATACGGTCTTGGCGTTTTGCCAGAGAAAGCTCTGATTCTCAAGGAGGAATGGGCGTTTGACGGCTTCTCTGCATTTTTAATGACATGCTCGACTACGATTTTCTGAACCTCAGATGGGTTAAAATTAGCTGGGCTCAACATTTGAGGTGTTAAGTTTGGTCTAAGAGGGCTTTGGAAGAGTGCTTGAGTGGTTTTAGGGATGCAAGGCACTTCAACTTGGAGTGGAGGAGAGACTCCACTTTGGATGGGTTCTACAGTAGGGAAAGAAGGATCAACGTCAGCAGCGACCATTTCAGCTGTCTCAGCAGCTTCAGTAGACTTCCCTATTGTGGACATAACCTCCCACAACACCTCTTCAAAACCTGTTCCACTTAGCTTAGCTAAACCCCTCAGGTTGCAAAGATAAGCCTCAGTAACACTGCCCCCTACAGTTTTAGTGTAGACATCGGTTAGATCTTGAATGCAGTATTTAACCTCAGGATTGTCAGTGGATGGAAAGGAGCACGGCAACGTACCGTGGGGCAAAAAAGTATTTAGTCAGCCACCAATTGTGCAAGTTCTCCCACTTAAAAGATGAGAGAGGTCTCCAATTTTCATCATAGGTATACCTCAACTATGAGAGACAAAATGAGAAAAAAAAAAAAAATCCAGAAAATCACATTGAAGGATTTTTAATGAATTAATTGGTAAATTCCTCGGTAAAATAAGTATTTGGTCAATAACAAAAGTTCATCTCAATACTTTATGTACCCTTCATTGGCAATGACAGAGGTCAAACGTTTTCTGTAAGTCTTCACAAGGTTTTCACACACTGTTACTGGTATTTTGGCCCATTCCTCCATGCAGATCTCCTCTAGAGCAGTGATGTTTTGGGGCTGTCGCTGGGCAACACGAACTTTCAACTCCCTCCAAAGATTTTCTTTGGGGTTGAGATCTGGAGACTGGCTAGGCCACTCCAGGACCTTGAAATGCTTCTTACAAAGCCACTCCTTCGTTGCCCGGGCGGTGTGTTTGGGATCATTGTCATGCTGAAAGATCCAGCCACATTTCATCTTCAATGCCCTCGCTGATGGAAGGAGGTTTTCACTCAAAATCTCATGATACATGGCCCCATTCATTCTTTCCTTTACACGGATCAGTCGTCCTGGTCCCTTTGCAGAAAAACAGCCCCAAAGTATGATGTTTTCACCCCCATGCTTCACAGTAGGTATGGTGTTCTTTCTCCTCCAAACACGACAAGTTGAGTTTTTACCAAAAAGTTCTATTTTGGTTTCATCTGACCATATGACATTCTCCTAATCCTCTTCTGGATCATCCAAATGCTCTCTAGCAAACTTCAGATGGGCCTGGACATGTACTGGCTTAAGCAGGGGGACACGTCTGGCACTGCAGGATTTGAGTCCCTGGCGGCGTAGTGTGTTACTGATGGTAGCCTTTGTTACTTTGGTCCCAGCTCTCTGCAGGTCATTGACTAGGTCCCCCCGTGTGGTTCTGGGATTTTTACTCACTGTTCTTGTGATCATTTTGACCCCACGGGGTGAGATCTTGCATGGAGCCCCAGATCGAGGGAGATTATCAGTGGTCTTGTATGTCTTCCATTTTCTAATAATTGCTCCCACAGTTGATTTCTTCACACCAAGCTGCTTACCTATTGCAGATTCAGTCTTCCCAGCCCGGTGCAGGTCTACAATTTTGTTTCTGGTGTCCTTTGACAGCTCTTTGGTCTTGGCCATAGTGGAGTTTGGAGTCTGACTGTTTGAGGTTGTGGACTGGTGTCTTTTATACTGATAACGAGTTCAAACAGGTGCCATTAATACAGGTAACGAGTGGAGGACAGAGGAGCCTCTTAAAGAAGAAGTTACAGGTCTGTGAGAGCCAGAAATCTTGCTTGTTTGTATGTGACCAAATACTTATTTTACCAAGGAATTTACCAATTAATTCATAAAAAATCCTTCAATGTGATTTTCTGGATTTTTTTTTTCTCATTTTGTCTCTCATAGTTGAGGTATACCTATGATGAAAATTGGAGACCTCTCTCATCTTTTAAGTGGGAGAACTTGCACAATTGGTGGCTGACTAAATACTTTATTGCCCCACTGTAGGTGCTTAATGCTTCAATGCTTAATCCAGACTCAAACTCTACAATATGACTTTTGTCAAAGTCAGATGAGTTATCATTAATACTGATCACCCTACGGATAGTGCCATGTTGCTCTAGAAACTCAAAAATATCTGTGTCTCTTTCTTTATCAACGACACCTCTGACAATGACTGCGTTAGGAATTTTAACACTATGTTTTTCCACAAAATCCATTTTGGCCGTATATCAACTGTTTAGTCAGGGGTCAAAACAGAATCCTCATCTGTTGAGCCACACTCCAGGCTCCTGGCTGTGCTCGCCAAATTTTTTTAACAAAGTATTATACCACTGTAACACACAGGGTATAATACCACTGGGTAGTTGGGTAACACCCACTAACACCTGCACTCGCCAGATTTTTGTGTGTGTAACCCTTACTAACACCCACTCACCCTACTCACTTTAGGTGTAGTACCCTTTTTGGTAGTATTGTGTTATGGCAATGTAGTTACCTTAACTTTTCTACCTGGGCAGAGGGATAATTGGGCCAGGTCAGACCGACTCTGGGTTCGTAGGAGCCTGGGAGGTGCAACAACACATGACACACACACAGCCGTATATGGAACTTGCAACTATGTATATTATTTACAAATAGGTACACATAAATAAATACACAGCACGATAAAATAGAAAAAATAAAAACAAAATACTCCAAATATATATTTACAATGTGTTCAGTCCTTTTTTGGTCCTTTCCAGGTGACTAGTGGAGTCACCTTTAGCAGTTCATAGGGTTCGGGCTTCGGCTCGCCATCCAGATCTGGAGAATCCACGCTGTGGTCAAACCAGTCCAAAAAAAAAAAAGAACCTGACCTATAAAATAGGTCAGAACAGCAACAAATAAGCTATTGCTCTAAGCTTATTGCAAAATATGTCTAGGTTGTACACAAACAATATTTTCAAACACCTTTAAACCATGGATGTAATATTCACTACTAAATACATTCAATGGCAAGTGAAATGGATCCTTCTGCTAACCATTACAGCTCTGAACACAACCTCCTTCCGTGTAAATCCTAGCCAGATTTAGCATCGGAGGTTTAACGTGTTAAGCTAGCACAACAATTTATCACCATTTCCGCACTTTAAAACACATATAAATCACAGATTCATCATTCACCATTAAACAATAATCAAGGGCAAGGGAATTGGGACCTTTGCTAACCGCTACAACTCAGAAAAATGACTTTTTCTGATAAAAAAAATAGCCGGAAATTAGCATCGGTGGTTAGCATGCTAACTAGCGATTAGCATCCAAATACACAATGACTGGATAGCACTCACCATGCTAAGTGGCTCGTGCGTCAATGGGGTTCCCGCGCTCAACGGCGTCGACAGCCTTTGATAAGATAAGATAAGATAAGCCTTTATTAGTCCCACAACGGGGAAATTCCAGGATTGCAACAGCACAGGGATAGCAACACTCAGAGCAACAATCAGAAGGCAAGAAAAAAAACAAGCAAGCAAGAGCAGCTAATAAACATATGTACGTATTACTATAAAATATATATATATACACACACACACAGACACACAGTGCAGAGCATTGTAGCTGGATGGAATAAATATATGAATATATGAACACACAGTGCAGAGCATTGTAGCTAGATGGAATAAATATGTAAATATATAAACACCCACAGTACGGAGCATTGCAGCTAGGTGGAATAAATATGCAAGTATATAAACACACACAGTGCGGAGCAATGTAGCTAGATGGAATAATATGTAGATATATAAATATATAAACACCCACAGTACGGAGCATTGTAGCTAGATGGAATAAATATGCAAATATATAAACACACACAGTGCAGAGCATTGTTGCTAGATGGAATGAAACAGCATAACCGTCTACTTAGTTATCCTACATGGTATGATTATGTGCCCATACATATTCTCACCCTCCATAGCGACCGGTATGTTCCTAGTTGTATGCCGGAGAGGACCATTGTGTAAGTCTATTGCATCTTTTGCATTCAAAAAACTATTAGTTTGTTACGTCTTTTTGCTATCTCTGCGAGCAGCCCTGCTTAGGTTGTACAGTCTGACAGCCGTTGGTAGGAAGGACCTACGAAACCTCTCGGTTGTGCACCTGGGATGATGTAGTCTGCTGCTAAATGAGCTCCTCAGTGCATTCAGTATGTCCTGCATAGGGTGGAACTCGGACTCCAGCAGAGATGACAGTTTAGCCACCGTCCTTCTCTCTCCTATCTCCTCCATCGGATCAAGGCGCTGCCCCAGGACAGAGCTAGCTTTCTTAATCAGTTTGTTCAGTCTCTTCCTATCTGCTGCAGTAATGCCACTGCCCCAGCAGACCACTCCAAAAGTGATGGCTGATGCCACCACCGTGTCATAGAATGACTTCAGCAGCGCCCCTTGTACACCAAAAGACCTGAGTCTCCTCAGCAGGAACAGCCTGCGCTGTCCCTTCTTGTAGAGTGCATCAGTATTGTGTGACCAGTCTAGTTTATTGTTCAGATGAATACCCAGGTACTTATAGGATGTCACCATCTCGATGTCTGTTCCCTGTATATTTACTGGTACTGTGAGGGGCTGCCCATGCCTGCGGCAGTCCACCACCAGCTCCTTAGTTTTCCTCGCGTTGATCTGGAGGCAGTTCCGATGGCACCAGTCCACGAAGTCCTGGATAAGCCCTCTGTACTCAGCTTCATCTCCATTGGAGATGAGGCCAACGATCGCAGAGTCATCAGAGAACTTCTGTAGATGGCAGTGTGTTGTGTTGTGTGAGAAGTCCGCAGTATAAAGAGTGAACAGGAAGGGAGCCAGCACCGTTCCCTGGGGGGCCCCCGTGCTACTGATGATCGTGTCGGACACACAGTCCCGGGTTCTCACAAACTGAGGCCGGTTCGTGAGGTAGTCCAGGATCCATGATGACAGGTGCTGGTCCACCCCTGCGCGCAGCAGCTTGTCCTTCAGGATCATCGGTTGGATGGTGTTGAAAGCACTGGAGAAGTCAAAGAACATGATCCTCACCATATTCCCGGGCTTCTCCAGGTGGGACAGAGAACGGTGAAGGAGGAAGATCACCGCATCCTCCACCCCAATGCCATGCTGGTAGGCGAACTGGAGTGGATCCATCGCTGGTTCCACCAGGGGGCGGAGGTGAGCAAGGAGCAGTCTCTCCAGGGTCTTCATCAAGTGGGACGTCAAGGCCACCGGTCTGTAGCTGTTCAGGTCTTTGGGGTGGGAAGTTTTTGGTACAGGTACCACACAAGATGTTTTCCACAGCTGTGGTACCCTCCCCAGTTTCAGGCTCATGTTGAAGATATACGTCACAATCCCACACAGCTGGTCTGCACAGGACTTGAGGAGCTTTGCGCTGATGCCGTCCGGTCCCGGCGCCTTCCTCGCCTTGATCTTCCTCAGCTCCATCCTCACCTGGGTCCTGGTCAGGGTCAGGATGGGGGGCTGTGTGTTGGGAGTGGGGGGGTGTTGGTAGAGTGGGGAGTGGGCAGCAGGACTTGATTTCTTTAGAGGCAGCAGTGGTTGTTGTGCAGTCAGGGGGGAGGGCGGTTGGTCAAATCTATTGAAAAACAGATTCAGGTTGTTCGCCCACTCCCTGCCCCCTGTGGCCTGGGGGGAGGTATTCTGGAGCCCCGAGATGGTTTTGAGGTTTCTCCAGACCCCGCTGATGTCGCTCTGTTGCAGCTTGTCCTCCATCTTCTTCCTGAAGCTGTCCTTGCCTTCTCTGATCTTTCTCCTCAGCTCCCTCTGTACGGACTTCAGCATCTCCCTGTTCCCCGACCTGAAGATCCTCTTCTTCTCTCTCAGAAGTGTTTTTATCTCAGGGTTGATCCAGGGTTTGTTGTTTGAGTGACGCCGTATGGTCTTGGTGGGAACGGATTTGTCCACACAGAAGCTGAGGTAGCCCGTGAAGGTGTGAATGAGGCCATCGATGTCCTCACCATGTGGATCGCAGAGCTGCTTCCAGGCGGTGGCTTCAAAACAGCCCTTTAGGGTGTCCATTGTCTCCTCAGACCATAACTCCACAGTGTGCATGGCCGGAGGTTGTCTGTGCACTAGGGGTTTGTACACCGGCCGGAGATGAACCAAGTTGTGATCCGATCTCCCGAGTGGGGGTAGTTGTGATGAGGTGTACGCCTCCTTAGTGTTTGCGTAGAATAAATCCAGTGTTTTATTGTCTCTAGTGTGGCATGTGACATACTGGGTGAACGTGGGTAGAATGGGAGACAGTGAAACATGGTTGAAATCGCCTGAGATGAGGAGAAGAGCATCTGGGTGTTCTGTCTGCAGCCTGCTGGTTACTGAATGGATGACGTCACGTGCTGTCCCAGCGTTCGCCGTCGGATTTGCATAAACAACAATGCAGATCACGTGTGAGTGTTCTCTCGGGAGATATGTAGGCCTCATGCTAACAGCTAGCAACTCAATGTCTTTGCTGCAGTGTCGTTGTTTAACAGTGATATGTCCCGGTCTGCACCAGTTGTTGTTAACATACATGATCACTCCACCGCCCCTAGCCTTGCCACTGTCTGGTGTTCGGTCAGCTCGTATCATGTGAAAACCCTCCAGCTCAATGTTAGCATCTGCTGCTAGTTCAGTTAGCCACGTCTCAGTAAACAAAAGGAGAGAGCACTCCCGGTATGTGCTATCATAACGGGAGATAGCCGCTAGCTCATCTAACTTTCCCAGTATCGACCGTACATTTCCCATGACAACAGATGGAAGGGAGGGTCTGTACCTTATATTTTTTGTCCTCCGCCTTACTCCAGCCCGGCAGCCGCGGCGTTTTCGCCTCAGTTCACTCGGTATGTCGAGTTTTTCCAATGGGACCGGGTGGCGGTTGAATGCTAGCAGCTGTTCTCTGCTGTATCGTATCCTGCTATAGACAGTGGCTCCGTCCACCGGCTCAGGAGACATTTAGGACGATCTGTGTGTCCGTGATATAAGTGGGGTGAAAAAAAAAGACGGATCAAAAGAGAGAGGAAGGGAAAAAGACTCGGAATCGAGCCGCTGTTGCAAAAGGCAGCCGACTCGTGTGGCGCCGAGAGAAAAAAAAAAAAAAAAAAAAAAAAAAAAATCCCAATCTTTTTTGGATCCCAATCTTTTTCTGGATCCCAATCTTAAAATTTAATAGACGGGGCATTAGAATTTGGCAATACCGCAATGTCTCATTTCTCATTTTGGTTTTGGCTTACCAATTTCAAGGGTTTTATCCAGGCAAAGGCTGCTACCAGCACGCTAGCGTTGCCATATCACCAAGGACAGTCTCTCTCTCTGGTCTGTGTCTTTCGGCGTCTGGCGTGACTGAGCCAAAAATGCAAGTCATCCCAGACCCAGGGAGAGAGCGCTTAACCCATTGGCTGGCGTGACCCAGCAACGGCGCAGCCATTGGTTACTCGAAATATCAACACACAATACTAGGAACTTTGTCAGAACCTTCTAGAAAATGTTCCTAACTATTTATGAATATATATTTATTTAAATATTCATACTCAAATTATGTATTCCCATTGTGAAATGGGTGTTTTTCTTTTCTAAAAGCAGCATCAATATTTATAATTTAATTCACGTTAAACGATCTACTCCCATTGTGAAATGAATGTCCTCCCTTCTTCTTAAAGCGGAATCGACATTTATAATTCCATCCACGTTTTTAATACTGGGCTACAGACAGACAGACAGACAGACAGACAGACAGACAGACAGACAGACAGACAGACAGACAGATAGATAGATAGATAGATAGATAGATAGATAGATAGATAGATAGATAGATAGATAGATAAAAATGTTGGTCCAATGTGCCACAGCCAGGACAAAAACCCCATTGCTCCTACTGAATCTGAGGTTTGACAAACAGCCAGATTCTCCTTTCCAGTAGCCTAGCATATACTTTAACAGGGACGCTGAGAATTGTGATCTCCCGAAAGCTGGAACACACCCTCCGGTCACCCTTCTTCAAAAGAGAAACCACCACCACAGTTTGCCATGCCAAAGGCACTGTCCCTGACCTCCACACAATGTTGCAGAAGCGTGTCAACCATGAAAGCCCAAAAACATCCAGGGCCATGAGGTACTGAGAGCAAATCTCATCCACCCCCAGGGCCTGGCCACCAAAGAGTTTTGTTACCACTTCAGCAACCCTTATGCAGTCGTTGGTGCATCTCATGGTGGCAATCCCGAACCAAGTGGTGGACATCAGTGGTGAAGGGAGCCATTAAGCTGAAGGAGTCCTATCCAGCTTGGTAGGCTTATGGGACTCCCGAAGCAGCTGAGGGGTATCGGCAGGCCAAGTGAAGTGCAGCTCACATGGTTACTGAAGCAAAAACTCGGGTGTGGGAGGAGTTTGGTGAGGCCATGGAACAAGACTTTTGGTCCGCCTCAAACAGATTCTGGCAAACTGTCCGTCTGCTCAGAAGGTGGAAGCAGCTCCCTGTACACACTGTGTATGGCGTGGATGGGACACTGCTGACTTCAACTGGGGACATTCAGTTCAATTCAGCTTTATTTATACCGCGCCACATCACAACAGAAGCCGTCTCATGGCGCCAGAGTGCAGAGAAAAACCCCACAGTCTCAGAAAAACCCAGCAATCAGACGATCCCCTATGAACAAGCACTAAGCGACAGTGGAGAGGAAAAACTCCCATTTGGCAGGAAGAAACCTCTAGCAGAACCAGGCTCAGGGAGGGGCAGTCATCTGCTGCAACTGGCTGGGGGTGAGGGGATAGGGAGGATGGAGAGGGCAGACATAAGAACATAACAGTAAGGTGCCAAGTACATTATTGGAGGTCAACCAGCAGTATGGATCAAATAACAACAGAGCAAAAGTGGGGATAAAAGACACAAAATCCATCCTTAAACGTAAGCTATATTAAAAAAGAAGGATTTTACCATGTTCTTAAAAACAGAGACTGAGTCTGACTCCCGGACCCAGAGTGGTAACTGGTTCCAGAGAGAAGGAGCTTGGTAGCAGAAGGCTCTGCCTCCCACTGTACTTTTGGAGATTCTGGGCACCACAAGTAAGCCAGCATTTTTGGGAGCGTTATGCTCTATTAGGATGGTAAGGTAATATCAGATATTTTATATATTGGGGGGCCTGATTATTAAGAGCTTTGAAAGTAAGAAGAAGGATTTTAAACTTGATTCTAAATTCTATGGGAAGCCAATGAA
Source organism: Pholidichthys leucotaenia (assembly GCA_020510985.1). Classification (NCBI taxonomy): domain Eukaryota; kingdom Metazoa; phylum Chordata; class Actinopteri; order Cichliformes; family Pholidichthyidae; genus Pholidichthys; species Pholidichthys leucotaenia. Next base: position 333,208,034 of record CM035839.1, on the reverse strand, counting down.
GGGAGGATAGAACCAGAGAGATATGATCTCTTTTTCTAGAACCAGTTAAAACTCTAGTAGCAGCATTTTGAATCAACTGAAGATTTTTTTAAGGATACTTTAGGACAACCAGATAATAACAAATTACAATAATCTAATCGAAAGCTGACAAAGGCGTGAATCAGTTTCTCAGCATCATTTAGAGACAAGATGCTCCTGATCTTGGCAATATTGCGCAGATGATAGAAGGCAGTTTTAGAAACAATTTTAATATGTGAATTAAAGGACAAATCTTGATCAAAAATAACTCCAAGGTTCCTCACAGAACTATTCAAAGTGAGAGTGGCGGCATCTAAATTAAAGGCATAATTTGAGAAGGAATTTCTAAGATGTTTTGGGCCAACGAGAATGACTTCAGTCTTATCAGAGTTTAATAGTAGAACATTACAAGTCATCCAAGCTTTGATGTCCTTAAGACAGGCATCTAAAGTGGCTAATTGATTACAATCATTGGGCTTCATTGACAGGTATAATTGTGTGTCGTCTGCTTAACAGTGAAAATGTATACAGTGCTTTCAGATGATATTGCCTAACGGAAGCATATATACACTAAAAAGAGTAGGGTCCAACACAGATCCCTGTGGAACTTCGTGACTGAGCCTAGAGTTGGAAGAAACTTCATTGTTAATGTGAACAAACTGAAATCTATCGGACAAATAAGATCTAAACCACTACAACGGAGTTCCATTTAGACCAGCAAAGTGTTCTAATCGATCAAGTAGAATGACAAATCCATTATCAGATGCGTTCAGGAGGTCATTAGTGACCTTCACTAAAGCAGTTTCAGTGCTGTGATGAGCTCTGAACCCAGATTGAAATACCTCAAACAAACCAACTCCCTGCAAATGGTCAGTTTGTTGCGCAGCAACAACTCTTTCCAAGACTTTTGAAATGAAAGGCAAATTAGAGATTGGTCGATAATTGGCCCAAACTCCTGGATCGAGAGTCGTTTTTTTGAGTAAGGGTTTAATTACAGCAGTTTTAAAAGCCAGTGGTACATAACCCAGAGTTAAAGAAGAATTAATTATAAGAAGAATACGGCTACCAATAATTGGGAAGATGATTTTAAATAACCTAAAAGGAATAGGGTCTAAAAGGCAAGATGAAGACTTAGATGAGGAAATTATTTTATCCAACTCGAAGAGGTTGATTGGAGTAAACTTATCTAAGCAGATATCAATTGAGGGAGCTGTAGAAGTTAATGTACTTGAGTTTACGGTAGGAAGAATCTGACTGATTTCATCTCTAATAGATAAAATTTTAAGATTGAAAAAGTTCAGAAAGTCCTGACTAGAAAACTCAGGAGGGATGCGAGGATTGATCGAGTCCTGGCTCTTTGTAAGCCTGGCTATAGTGTTGAAGAGAAACCTGGGGTTATTCATGTTCGCTTCTATTAATGCAGAATAATAGCTTGATCTAGCTTTTCTTTTATCCACAATATTTTTTTATTGACCCTTTTTTAACAAACATGACACAAACAATCAAACACTAACACTAAAGTAAATTAAAAATAAATGTTCTAAAAACACCAACAACCATTAACAAAATCAAGTCAAACAAACAATGCTCCTCTGTTTAGCCTAGGTAATCCATTACATAAGTATACATATTATACATTCACCAATTTGGAATTTACAAGGTCCACACATATCATTCACCTTCTTCTTCAGAAGTTATGTTTAGTTTCTTTACATAATCAATGAAAGGTCTCCATATATTCTCAAACACATTTTCCTTTGATTTCAATATGTATGTTATTCTTTCTAGTGGAAGGTTTGTTAACATCTGTCTTAACCACTGAGTCACATCTGGTCTATGAGTCTTTTTCCACAGTAGTGCAATACATTTTTTGGCATTAAGCAAACTGAGGTCTATGAATGTTCTTTCGCTCTTATTAAAATTATGCTTTTCTGGATACAGAGCCAACAAAAACAGTTTGGAGTTCAATATGAATTGTTTTGAAATTATTTTTTTCAATTGTTACCCTCACCTCTTCCCAAAACATTCTAATTTTTCTACATTCCCATAAACAATGAAATAGGGTTCCTTTACTTTCCATACATTTTGTGCATGTATCTGGTATGTTTTTGTTATATCTATTTAACTCCACCGGTGTAACATACATCCGCATTAACCATTTAAAATGTATCAATTTAAGACATACATTTAATGATTTGGTTTGAGCTTCTGTGCAAGCCAATTCCCATTGTTCCTCTGAAATTCGTTCTCTAATTTTGAATTACTTCCTGCATACACTTTTTCTTGAAGAAATTTTATTTTACGTTCCAATTGGACTCTCTCCTCTCGAGTCTTCCTAGATTTTGAACCTGTATAACTAATAATATGCCCCCTAATAAAAGCTTTGAAAGCTTCCCACTTTATACATGATGATGTTTGTGTAGTATTGATATCAAAGAACTCATCTATCTGTTTTTCTATGTACTTAAATTCCTCATCCTGAAGCCATTTATGCTGAAATTGCCACCTACCTGGAACCTTTGTCAGTTTCTCATCTACATATATTAGACAGCAGGGTGCGTGATCAGAGATCACAATGTTATCATAGAAACAATTTTGAATATTGGACCTTAATTCTGTGGAGATCAAAAAATAGCCAATACATGAAAATGTCTTGTAGGTATTAGAATAACAAGAATAGGCTTTGACTTGTGGTTTCATTTCTCTCCATATATCTAGCAATCTCAATTTTTTCATAAAATGATTAATGGTCATCCTACATCCATTGTGCGTACAGTCCTGTCCTGTTGATCTATCTATACTGGGATTCAATGTACAATTAAAATCCCCTGCTATTATATGTTGCCCTGTGAGTGATGCTAAAGTAAGAAATAAATTAACGAAGACGTTTTGATCATCTATATTAGGACCATATAAGTTCACCAGATTTATATTTTCTAATAACAAAGATCCTTGGATGATTAGATATCTTCCCAATTTATCTCTAATTACATTTTTCACTTGAAATGGAACTGTTTTATGTATGAGAGTCATAACTCCCCTGGCTCGGGATGAAAATGATGAGGTGAACACACTTCCCTGCCATCTACGCCTTATTCTTTTTACATCCTCCTCTATTAGATGAGTTTCTTGTAAAAACACAATTTTTGAACCTATGTCTTTTATTTTATTCAAAACTTGTTTAAGTATTTTTAGATTTTGTAGAACTCTGCAATTCCATGATGTTAAATTAAGATTAACGCTTTGGTCTATGATCAATAAAGAGTTTGAGATTACCTTGCAAAATAAGCATGCTCATACAGAGAAGCAAAAACATGGATGGTTGAACATTCATCCCACAAACTACACAAAAACAAATCCCCCCTCCCCACATTCGTGGTAATCCCCCCAAAATCAAAAAAAAAAAAATTCTGTCTCCCGTTATAGCTAGTGGCTGCTCCTCACCTGCGAGGTTCAGTCAAACCACTCACTCTTTCTCCTCTCAATCACCCTGACTCTGCTACTTTTAATGACATGACAATAACTCTCTTCTGTAGTTTTTCCAACTTAACTCCAAAATTTTATAGCGTACATCATAGCTTTATATATATATATATATATATATATATATATATATATATATATATATATATATAATACAATGTATATTTTGTAGACATGCTATATGTTTCAAATCAGTCAGATACTTGTACACATGCTTAAATATTCTACCTTTATATCTTGTTCTTGCTTCATGCTTAGCTCCCGCCAGTCTCTCCTTGGATCTGCTTAATGAGTTCCTGCGCCTCCTGAGGGGTCTTGAAGACTTGGGTTCTCCCTTTATACGTGACCAGCAGTCTTGCAGGATGGATCACTCCATGACGAATCCCGAGGCTGTGCAGCTCTTTATGGGCGGGGTCAAACTGTTTCCTTAATTGTTGGATTCCTGCGGCCAAATCTGAGTAGAACCGCACCTGTTGATCCTGGTATTTAATTTCTCCTTTAGTACGCGCTGCGTTGGAGACCGTCATCTTGTCCCTATAGTTGGGGAACTTCATAATCAGCGTCCTCGGTGGTGTCTTCTTATCTCTCGGTGGGCCTATTCGGTGTGCGCTCTCCAAGACGACCGATGACTGCAGATCTGCGTTGTTCAGCGCTTCTGGAATCCACTTTTCCAAAAAGGATCATGCATCCTGTCCCTCTGAACCCTCAGGCAGGCCCACCAGCCTTAAATTATTCCGTCTCGCCTGGGATTCTAAGTCCACGACGTTATCTTCCAGACGTTTATTTTTTAATTCTAATGTTTGGACCTTTAATTGCAGGCTGGTGACGTCATCTTCAGCATTGGAGATTCGGAGCTCTGCCTGCGATACTCGCTCCATACAGTCGCTTATTTCTTTTCTCATGGCTTCTATCGCTACTATAATCCCATCAAACTTAGACGCAAAGTCTGCTCTCATAGCGCTGATAGCAGCAAGGACCGCATTCGTTCCCTCGGCAGTCACCACCCCGCCGGTAGCTCCCTCCTCAGCCATGGTCTCTGGAGATTTATCTGCTGCATCACGAGCGTGGAAATCAGTTAATTTGGATTGTCTCGACGAATCAGTTTTTCCTCCGCCTGATTTCACAGCCTTGGTTTTTACCATATCTGCACCTAAACGCTGGGATAGGTTTTTGTTCCAATTGGGAGAGTTTTAGCCTACTTTTTTATTATTAGGAGCAGAGCAGAGTGAAACACGCCTTCCTACGTGGCCGCCATAACCGGAAGTCGATCTAGCTTTTCTAAGAGATTTTTTATAGATTAGGAAATGATTTCTCCACGCTAAGTAAAATTCATCTGAATTAGTTGAACGTCATTTCCTTTCCAATTGACAAGTTTTCTGTTTTAAGCCACGAGTTTCTGAGTTAAACCAATGGGTTGGAACTCTCTGGTTAGACTTTTTCTTTTTTAAAGGGGCTACCAAATCTAGAGTCTGATGCAGAGAGGTTGTTACACTATCAACCATGCCATCAATCATGATTGGAGCAGACTCTCCATCTATTTTTTTCTGTTGTTTTTGTTGTGTTGACCCATGGCATAGAGGAGACAATCTGCAAAAACTTGGCAACAACGTCATCAGAAAGACATCTGCTGTAGTAGTATTTTTCTTTAGGAAACAAGTGATCAGAGATAATGAAATCAAAAATTAACAGACAATGGTCAGACAGTACAGGATTATGAGGGGACACTACCAGATTTTCGATATCTATACCATAAGTCAGAACAAGGTCCAATGTGTGGTGGAAATGATGGGTAGAATTTTTTACTTTCTGGGAAAACCCCATTGAGTCTAAAATTGAATTGAATGCCTTATTAAGACAATCACTCTCTACATCAACATGTATATTAAAGTCCCCTGCAATAATTATTTTATCGGATTTAAGCACTAAATCAGCTAAAAATTCGGCAAATTCAGATAGAAACTCTGAATAGGCCGAGGGAGGACGATTAACGATGGCAAAGAAAACTGGGTTCAAGCCAAGATTGCCAACAAACCCCACACTGAGGACCAAACCTTCAAAGGAATTAAAACATAATTTTTGCTTAACATTAACTAGTAATTTAGAATGGAAAATTGCCGCCTCTCCACCACCACGACCAGAACCTCTGGGGTTATGACAGTTTAAATACCTAGAGGGAGTTGATTCATTCAGACCAACAAAATCATCTTGCCCAAGCCAGGTCTCTGTGAGGGATAGTAGATCGATCTAATGATCGATTAATAGATCGTGAACCAGAAGAGACTTAGAAGTTAGAGACCTAATATTTAATAGACCACATTTCATATTTAAATTTTGGGGAGGAACAGAGGCCAATTTATTAATTTGAGGGACTTGAGGTTGGATTTGAATTTTACCAACATTTTGTTTAATCAATTTGGGATGTTTATGCATTCTGTTTTATTAACTTTTTTTTATTAACATTGGAGGAAGCAGAAAAAGGTTCTCTAAGGGAGGAGACAGGGGCAAAGTTGAAGGGTGGTGGATGAGGAGGAGCTGCAGAAGTGCGTGTGTTTTTCAAGTTATGTTGTATTAGTCCTGAGTTACAATAGTTAGGGCAACAGGAGACAGACACAATCTCTGTAGGATTATAAATCAAAGGCTGATCCAAATGGTAAAGACCACCTGAATTAAAGGGATTGATACAAGAAGTGGGAACAGAACCAGAAAAGGGAAGTTTGGCAAACCCAGAAGCTTCAGAGCGAGTAAACATGCCAAGTGCCAGTCACTGTGCCAAAAAACACCCAATGGAATAGAATAGATTGTTTCTTAAAACACATGCACCAAGTCTATTTGGGTGGATGCCATCAGGCCTCATAAGTGATGGGTGGTTCCAAAATAAGTTAAAATTGTCAACAAAACCAATGTTAAAAGTAGGACAAGTAAAACACAGCCAAGTATTAAGACTGAGAGTTCTACTAAAACAATTGCAGCCTCATCTGAGAGGTGCCAAAGGCCCAGAGATGAGTGCATGTCTGCCACAGTTCATAAGAGTGGACAGAAGGCTCCTGAAGTCACTTTTTTAAAATCTCTGACGCTTTATCTGGGATGTTATTGCATCCCACATGCACAACGACAGTTTGTACGTGGGGGAATTCATTCAGCAGGTCAGGGATAAGAGCCTCAATGTCAGAGACTCTAGCCCCGGGAAAAAAATCGAGTAACACAATACCTGCTTCTGACGTTCCTCACAATCGAGTCACCAATTACCAGTGTCGTCTGGGGGGAGGGGGTTTGTTGGTGGATTCTGACAAGGAGAGTAATTTTGTAGAGGGTGATGTTGTTGTTGCGAAGGCGGGGAGAAGCACTCTCTTCTATCTGGAACTGGTATGTGATTTAACACACCCAGGGTGGTCTTTATCTGGGGTTTGTGGACATGAGCCGCCGCTGAAGAAGAGGAGGGCGGATGAGGGGCATCCAGGGGAGGACAGCCAGCGTCCAGGTGGGGAAAACCCTCCATAGAAAGAATATCAAATCTGTTTTCCAAGGACACAGGAAGAGAAGCGGCACAGCCCTTTCTGGTCGATCGACGATGGTTGTTAGCTGGTCGAAATGCGCATTGAGGATGAGGGGGACCAACCAAGGCTTTGGGTTTAGCCCCGAGATGAAGCCAGTGTTTATTGCTTTGGTCATGGGCGTCTGCAGAGGCTGGAGCAGGGGTAGAGGTGGATGGAGAAGCGCTGAGCTCACCGAAGTAAGTAGCCGTCTCTGCCAACTGTGAATCGGTAGCCGGAGCCGATGTACGCCCGAGAATGATGGTATCGAGGTGATCTTCGGCTTCCCAAATCTTATAAAGGTTGGAGAGCCTCGTTTCCAACTCAGAGACCTTACTGAGGAGAGATAAACAGCGAGTACAGCGAGTGAAGTTTCCATCGTCGGAAGGATCACTTCGAGGATCTCCTCGATCCCGCTGACACACCTACCACAAAGGAAACAGGGCTTGAGGATGAGGGGTACAACTCGTCCGTCGCAGGACTTGGAAAATTTAAGCCTCCAAAACTGGGGGGGGGGGGGTGATTGGCCTTTCTTGGGCCACTACTGTGACAATAAAAAAAGGGAGCAGACCATCTGTTTGATGAATCGAGTAAAAAAAAAAAAATCACCCTCCAAAACTTTTGGGGGGAGAGGTTGCCTTTCTTGGGTTGACAAAAAAGTGTGTCATCTGTTGGATGACTTGAAATACTGCAGCTAATTACCACTTTTTTTTTTTTGAAGGCGGGGGGGAGGGAGTGCCTTTCTGGGTTTCCATAGTTAAAAGCTAAACTTCCAAGACACATCGTGAACAAATGTTTTTTTTTTTTTTTTTTTTTTTTTTTAAAGGTACCTTCAAGATGTACTTTAAGCTGTTTTAATGTATGTACATTATCTCACAAAAGTGAGTACACCCCTCACAATTTTGTAAATATTTTATTATATCTTTTCATGGGATAACACTGAAGATATGACACTTTGATACAATGTAGTCAGTGCACAGCTTTTATAACAGTGTAAATTTGCTTTCCCCTCAAAATAACTCAACACACAGCCATTAATATCTAAACCGCTAGCAACAAAAGTGAGTAAACCCCTAAGTGAAAATGTCCAAATTGTACTGAAAGTGTCAATATTTTGTGTGGTCACCATTGTTTTCCAGCACTGCCTTAACTCTCTTGGGCATGGAGTTCTCTAGAGCTTCACAGGTTGCCACTGGAATCCTCTTCCACTGGTCCATTATGACATCATGGAGCTAGTGGATGTTAGAGACCTTGCACTACTCCAACTTCTGTTTGAGGATGCCCAACAGATGCTCAACAGGGTTTAATTCTTGAGACATGCTTTGTCAGTCCATCACCTTTACCCTCAGTTTCTTTAGCAAGGTAGTGGTCGTCTTGGAGGTGTGTTTGGGGTCATTATCATGTTGGAATACTGCCCTGCGGTCAAGTTTCTGAAGGGAGGGAATCATGCTCTGCTTCACTATGCCACAGTACATGTTGTCATTCATGGTTCCCTCAATGAACTGCAGCTCCCCAGTGCCGGCAGCACTCATGCAGTCCCAAACCATTACACTCCCACCACCATGCTTGACTGTAGGCAAGACACACTTGTCTTTATACTCCTCACCTGGTTGCCACCACACAACGCTTGACACCATCTCAACCAAATAAGTTTATCTTGGTCTCATCAGACCACAGAATATGGTTCCAGTAATCCATGTCTTTAGTCTGCTTGTCTTCAGCAAACTGCTTGCGAGCTTTCTTGTGCATCATTTTTAAAAGGGGCTTCCTTCTGGGAAGACAGCAATGCAGACCAATTTGATGCTGTGTGCAGCATATGGTCTGACCACTGACAGGCTGACCCCCCCACCCCTTCAATCTCTGCAGCAATGCTAGCAGCACTCATACGTCTATTTTTTAAAAAAAAAACCCTTCTGGATATGATGCTGAGCACGTGTATTCAACTTCTTTGGTCGATCATGGCAAGGCCTGTTCTGAGTGGAGCCCTGTTAAACCACTGTATGGTCTTGGCCACGGTGTTGCAGCTGTTTCAGGGTGTTGGCAAACTTCTTACAGCCGAGGCCATCTTTATAGATAGATAGATAGATAGATGTACTTTATTGATCCCAAACTGGGAAATTACAGTGTAACAGCAGCATGACAGTAGACAACCAAACAACAGAAACACACACATGACAGACAAAGGGATTACCCATGGAAAGTAAAAACCAACACGACTATAAAAACCTATATATGTACATCATAGCTTAATATATGATGACCCGTATAAACACATGAATCATCCCATTGCATAAAGGACTATCAGGAGCAGAGTGAAAATGTGAGGTACCAGTTAGTCTGTAAGGTGCAGTGTGGCAGCAACATCATAGTGAGTTATTGTACAGTGAATTGAATTGAAAAAGTTTATTGTCAATACTACCATACGTGCAATACATACAGGAGAATTGAAATTTGACTTGATATTGGGCGCGCCCTATAAGCGCATCCCAAAGCCGCGGCAGCCCGAAGGCGCCAGTCATACAGTGGGGGGTAAAGAGGGAAGGGGTAGGGGATGACACAGTAGGCGAGAGAAAAAAACATAGTTATCAGAATAGCGCTCAGTGAGCGAGATTATGATTACAAGAAAAAAAAACCTCAATGCACATTTAGCAGACAAACAATACACACGTTGACAAAGAGCGATGAGAGACCAGTGTGTGTGTAGTCAGCATAAGGCGCTTTTCCACTAGCCCCGCTCAGCCCCGATTGAAAACCCGGCTCTACTCACTTCGGTTCGGTTCAGCCTCAGTTGCTTTTCAACTACTGCTGGCACACCTGCTGGCACACCTGCTGTGGGTGGGATTTGTTGAACAGCAGGCGGCGCCACACCCTCGTGACGTGAAACACGCGACTGAATCCTCCACAACAAACAAAATGGCTGATGACGAGGAGAGAAGGAGAGAGGAATGACTGTGACATGAAACTGGTTAAATCTATGGTGCTGAGTTGTTGTGCTCTGCACAATCTGTGTGAGAGTCATGGAAAGACGTTTGACACTACATTGGATGATGCAGTAGATGAACCAGTGGTGGCAGCGGCACAGAGAGCAGAGGAGCAGGGTGGTGATATTGTAGCGAACTCAATATAAGCACCCTACTTGGCTTGCCAAGTGGGTTGACCCTATTGGCGACACAGGTAGAGTGTGGGACTCCGGAGCGGGAGGTGTGAGTTCAAACCTGCCAGTGGGACGTCGCCATGTCGAGCTGCACGTTACAATATGAGATGCTGTGATGCAATACTTGTATGTTTCATCCACATTTATGTGCATACATATTTCAAAAATGTTTTTTGTAAATAAAATGTTGTGCATGGTCCATCTACCTGTCCTCTTGTTCATAACGCTTATCTGTTAAGAAGGTGCAAAGCCATCAGCCTAATGATGAGTCCACACTTCGTCACTGTTGTGATAATTGCTCACGCTGAGCGCTCTGACAGCCCCGTATGCTGTGGGGGTCACACACGACGTGTTCCTCCCCACACTCTCAATTTTTTTTCCCGTATATTTTTCTCTTTGGCGTACAGAAATGGCAATACGCCCGTATTTGCTAAAATTGCATTTTCCCCGTATTAAAATACGGCAAAACCGTATCACTTGACAGGTATGTAATTGCATGCAGAAACACCGCACAGGCCATCTTCACAAAAATCCAGCTCGACAAGCCACTTTTGCTTAGGTGGAAATGCAAATTGAACTATAAATCATGTGCTGATACATGTCATATTTTCCCATGTAAAGGTCTCCCACTCTTACTTACAAATTGATTTTTAATTTTTGGGAAAAGGGAATATAAATTTTGCACTTGTTGGTGACAACAGTTGTGTGCAACAAAAACACAGTTGTGTATCCTTGTCCAATTTGTCTACTGTTATTAGTGCCAAATTTTTGCTAGATTCCTTCTTAATTTATTAAATTTTGACTGGTGATGCAACATTCAACTTACACATACTTACCTTTATCAGTGTCTACAAGTTCAAGCACACCTGTACAACTGCTTATAACCCAAAAAAATGTACCCGTTCAAGAGAAATGGATTCAGCATTGCAAATTTGTTTAAAATAAAAAAAAAAAAAACCTACCAAGACATTACGTTTCGTTGTGTTGTTAAAAATTAAATTGAAATTAGAAGGCTATACACCTGACCTGATGAACAGCAGCATGTGGAGTGAACAGAGAATGGAATGTGTATGTAATTATTGGCTTTTCTCATACGGTGTCATAACAGATAAACCAGACTTTTGATGCAAACAATACAATTTTATTCCAGAAGCAAAATTTACAAACAAAAAAACAGACTGGGCAATGACATCTCTGCGAGCTCTTCCCTTCATAACACAGCGTCCTGCTCCAGGGCTTCACGTGCATCTGCCCGCACATCTGCGGCCACCTGTCGCAAATGCTGCATGTACTCCTGATTCTTGCCGCTGGTCATGTTGCCGTTCCAAGAGCCGCATCTCTTCGTCATGCATGTTGACCATCGCTAACGTAAGGTCAGCGATGGGAGTTGTCTGTTTTCGTCTTGCCTAGATGGAAAGACAGAAAGGCATGGTCGTTAAGCTGGATCACTACATATATTATGGAATTACACAGGTGAAAGTCTGTGGTGGAATGTCACTATTATATTATGCTTCATTGCTGTATATAAGCTGAACTGTCATGTTGCTGCCCCTCAGTAGAGCAGATTTTGCAACACGCAGGGTGCTGTCTTCGGCTGCAGCCCCCCTGCAAAACTAAAAAGGATTAAGATTAAGAATATGGATGGATGGATGGGTAATGTTTAAACTAGTTGCTTGTAGTGTGGCCGCAGAAATCTGAATGGGTTAATACAGTCAGCTGACGCAAAGCATTTCAATGAAGCATGTTGATTTCAACTGCAATTCATGAGCTTTATTTGTTTTTCTAAAACAGGAGTTACAACAGTACTTCAATCACCACACCTAAAAATGGTTGTGGAACACCAATAAGTGAAGACCAAAGAATAACCTTTTTGCACATTTAAAAAGGCATTTTCAATTAATTAATATGCAGCTACAGGAAATTGCATTAATCAATTTGGTACATAACTTGTTAGGCTCCAGCCCCCCCACGACCTGTAAAGGATTAAGCGGTAGAAGATGGATGGATGGATGGATGGATGGATTTTCGACCCTGGTTTCTGCTGCTGGACCTGTTTCAACCAAAAAAAAAAATCGTGGTTATTGTGCCTTACCGGCACTTGAACGTGATCCAGATGGAGCTGGTGATGTGGCTGACATGGGAGTCGATTCAGCTGGTGCTCCGCCAGGCGCAGATGCAGACGCAGGAGAGTCCGCTGTGTCCATCATGTCCGCTGAGGTGGACCCCTGTGATATGAAATGCGATTCTAGAAAGAAAATGCACGCAATTTAAAACTTAACATCAAAGTGCAACATGTACACAACACTCTACAGTTTTTAACCGGAATACAATAAGCGTAATTCAGCGTTTTGTTCGCGCTAATACTTAACACAAAGCAAGCGTGAATCTGCAGTTGGCTGCAAAACAATAGGAAAGCCTCAGTAACAACCATTACCCACAATCTAACAACCTTCCTATTTCTTAAAAACAGTGAGCTTGGCACAGAAAAGATCAAGTGGCGAAAAGATGCGCAATATCAAAACAACACTCACCATCCACGGTTTCCAAGGGCGTGACCGTGACAGTGACCGTGTCGAGCCCAATGTCTCTCAGCGAACCACTTCCACTCCTTCCGATCCGCTGAACTTCGAGCAATGTGGTCCTTCACTGCTCGGTAATCGCTTTTCAGCTTTTTCAGCTTCTCCCGACACTGTTTGGCAGTACGGATGTGCCCTTGGGAAGCCATCTGCTCGGACACCTGCATTTCAAGTAGATCCGTCCAACTCGCGCTGGATGCGATCGTCGCCTAATATAGAAAGAAAATTGTGCACCTCCTAATATATAATATTAGGAGTATATTGTTATATAAGTATATTATACAGTATATTAATATAATATACCGTATTAAAGGGGCGCACTGTGTTCACTGGCTGAACAATTACAAATGGCGGTCGTGGAGTAAATTCAGCAGAAAAAGTCGCTTTCATGATGTTACGACCTGACCAATCAGCGGCGACCAGTCTCTTAAAGTCATATCACAGCCCTACTCAGCCCTACTCAGCTCGGTTAGACCCTGCCCTGGATCAGGTACGAAAAAGTACCTGCTAACCGGTGCTGGGGCTAATGGAAAAGCGCCTAAAGCGGGCTGAGTGGTGCGGTGTAGGGCTAAGTGAGGCTAGTGGAAAAGGGCCTATATATAATCAGTGTGAGTGCAGTGTTGAATGTATCATTTGTTGATGTACAACAGAGGGGGGCGCCTCCTGGCAACGGATAGTTGTTATGATCATGTTTTCAAAACACAGATAAGCATGTCCCAGAGTCACTGTCTCTTCGTGCACGCCAGATGGCAAAGTTCTGTATTAGACACATGATAGCGCTGTCCTTGAAGAGTCTGGTCTGCTGAATAACAGCAATTGATGTTAATTGTTTGGGTTAAGGAGAAGCCAAACTCCTTCCAGCCTTATCTTCCCAGGAGGAATGGATGTCTTCAGGGTGCCGAATCAAGGCCAATAAGCACAGTTCACTTAGAGAAAAAAAAAAAAAAATCACCTCTCATGCGATTCTGTGCATCACAATTTACAGGCTTTAGAATCATTCCCTGGAGAGCACTCAGCGACTCCAGATGTTATCCACCTACCGAACCATAGGTACCATGTCCAAGAGAGTCCATCTCTCTCCCAAGAGAGTCCATCTCTCTTCAATGCATGCCAGATGGTAAATTCCATGTTAATCCCATTTGCCGCTATCAGTGCTCCCCCCAGCTGGACGAATTTGATGAGGGAGCTACGCCGGGACCGCATTTTGATTAGCTCATCCAACTATAATTTCGATACACCAGGAAAACTTCAGGGCCAAACAGAAAATCCTGTGATAATGCCAATCTTCAGTCGAATCACGCGAGTTCCAATTCTTGGGCTCCCCCCTGGCCCGATTTCCCATTAAAGTGGTGTCAATAGCATTAAGCCACAACTCCAGTTCCATAATTTCCATTTGGGTCGATGCAGCAGAAGAAGAGCGAGACACAGACAGTACATCGCAAGCAGGGAATCAGTATCAGGGAGGAGGATAGAAGAGGAGAGGAGAGAAAAGCGTCTGCTCTCTCTGAAAGCCGGAAGTAGTCCTGCATGTGGCAGGAAAGATTTCCTTTACCTGGCCGTTCGACAGCGAAGCTGTAGAAGTCTACTGGAGAAAGTGCTCTGCTGTCTATCTAGTGTGTGGTGGGGGGGTGATCAGGACTGTACATGATGGATTGCAGTTTATTTAGTGTTCTCCTCTCCACCACTGTCTCAAAGGTCTCCGGTCTGAGACCAATTACAGAGCCAGCCCTCTTTATAATCTTGTCAAGTCTGTTGGTGTCTCTGGCCCTGATACTACTACCCCAACAGACAACAGCAAAGAAGATGGTGCTGGCAACAACGGTCTGGTAGAAAAGCTCCAGCATCCTGCTACACATGTTGAAGGATCTCAGCTTTCTCAGGAAGTAGAGTCTGCTCATCCCCTTCTTGTGCGCAGCATCGGTGTTGAATCTCCAGTCCAACCCGCTGCTGATCCTGACACCCAGATATCTGTAGTCCTCAACCACTCCCACATCCTCCCCCCTGATCTGCAGTGGCTGAAAAGGCATCTTCCTCTTCCTGAAGTCAATCACCATCTCTCTGGTCTTGCTGACATTCAACCTCAGGTGATTCTGCTCCATCCACTCCACAAATCTGTCTACCAGTGCCCTGTACTCCCCCTCCTCTCCTCCTCTTATACACCCCACAACAGCTGAGTCATCAGAGAATTTCTGCAGGTGGCATGACTCAGTGTTGTACTGAAAGTCAGTGGTGTATAAGGTAAAAAGAAAAGGAGAGAGCACAGTCCCCTGTGGAGCTCCCATATCACTAGCCACCACTCCAGACAAGACATTGCCCAGTCGGACAAACTGTGGTCTGCCTGTCAGGTAGTCAGTAATCCAGGAGATCACAGAGCTGTCAACCCCCATCACCCGCAGCTTCTCACCCAGCAGCAGTGGCTGGATGGTGTTAAAGGCACTAAAGAAATCAAAAAAAGTGATTCTCACAGTATCTCCTCCACCATCCAGGTGCAGATGGGCTCATTGCAGCAGGTAGATGACAGCATCTTCAACTCCTAAATGGGGCTGATATGCAAACTGCAGAGGGTCCAGCCACGTCTTCACCTGTGGCCTCAGGTGGGCTAAGACCAGTCTCTCCAGGACCTTCATCACATGAGATGTGAGGGCAACTGGTTGGTAGTCATTCAGATCTGATGGAGATGACTTCTTGGGGACAGGAACCAGGCAGGATGTCTTCCACAGCACCGGTACTCTCTCCAGACTCAGGCTCAGATTGTACAGGCGTTTCAGTACCAGAGCTAGCTGGTTGGCACAGGTCCTCAGGGTCCTTGCGGAGATGCCATCAGGGCCCGCCGCCTTCCACTGACGGAGTCTCTCCAGCTGTTTCTCCACCTGATCTGTAGTCACCGTGAAGTGAGGGAGGGTCCTGGTGCCCCCTGAGGAGGAGGAGGGGGGAGATGAAGAGAGGTTCTGCACAGGAAGGAGGGTGGGGAGGGGTGCTTGGGGGTCTGGTTGTGTTGTTGGAGTGACAGACTGTGAGTTGAACCTATTAAAAAACAGATTCAGTTCCTCAGCTCTCTCCTGGCTCCCAGATGTCTGCCTGACTCTCCCCTTGCACCCAGTTATTTGTTTCATTCCCTCCCACACATCTTTAGTGTTGTTTTGCCTGAGTTTATCTTCCAACTTCCTCCTATAATTGTCCTTGCACCACCTCAGCATCTCTCTCAGCTCATGCTGCACTCCCCTTAGCTTCTCCTTGTCTCGAGCTCTAAAAGCTCTCTTCTTTTTGTCCAGAAGTGCTTACAGGTCACTGGTGACCCATGGTCTGTTGTTGGAGAAGCAGTGTTCAATCTGAGCTGGCATGGTCATGTCTTCGCAGAATCTGATGTATTCTGTGATGCAGTCGGTCATATTGTCTATGTCCACCCCATGTGGTTCACAGAGTACGCTCCAGTCTGTCATCTCGAAGCAGTCCTGCAGTGCATCAGCAGCCTCCTGTGTCCACCTCCTCACAGTCCGTGTATAAGCAGGCTGCCTTTGCACAAGGGGAACGTACTTGGGTGTTAACATGACCATGCAGTGATCTGATTTGCCAGTGGGGGGTAGAGCTGTGGCACTATATGCATCACTGGCATTGGCATACAGTAAATCCATGTTTTGTTCTCTCTGGTGGGACAGTCAACAAACTGGTGAAAGTTTGGTAGTGTTTTTCCCACTGAGACATGATTAAAGTCACCTGTGATGGCCATGAATGCATCCGGGTGCTTCTCCAGCAATGTGGCCACAGTGGAGCTGATGACATCACAGGCCATCACTGCGTCAGCTGACGGAGGGACGTAGACGATAATAATTAAAGCGCACTTCATTTCTCACGGCATGTAATAAGGTCTCATACTAACAGCCAGCAGTTCAATGTCCGGGCTGCAGCACTTTTCCTTCACACGAATGTGTCCAGGATGACACCACCGCTCATTAACAAGAAGTGCCACTCCTCCTCCTCTCTTTTTCCTGCTGTTTTTCACGTCTCTGTCCCCCCGTATAGTCTTGAAGCCAGGTATCACTACGTTTATATCCGGGATCTGTGAGTGTAACCACGTCTCCATAAAACGCATGAAACTACACTCATGATACTCCTTTTGAGTCCTGACCAGCGCTGTAAGCTCATCTGTTTTATTTCCCAGTGATTGCACGTTCCCGGTGATGACCATCAATACAGCTGGCTTATGCTTCCTCCTCCTCCTCCTCCTCACCTTCGCTCCAGCCCTTCGCCTGCGTGTCTCCTCTTCAGCTCAACCGGGATGAGGGGCTTCACTGCTGGCTGCAGTGCTCCAGGCTCCGGCCTCCTCAGCGTAATCAGCTGTTCGCGTGTGTAAACAATGCATCCGCCCCCACCTCTGCTGATCTCCATTGCTCGAGGAAGAGGAAAGAAGAGAAAACTAGAGAAAGACTGGGCTAACATAGATAAAAAGTTGGTCCAGTCTTAATCCAAGTATTCTTACAGAGCCCTGGTTAATAAGAGACACACTATATACAGGAATAAACAGATAGAAACACAAAGCCACGAGAGAGTTGCTGCTGGTATGGCCGCCCTGCCTCCGGCGCCATTAAGAAGAAGTTATGTTGTGTTTCCCTTTCATGTATTTGCCAAAGGAATGCCCAAAATTGTCAGTTAGGGTTAATGTTTTCCAGACTGGAAAGTAAAGATTCCTCATTAAACTCAAACAGTCTTACACTGCCCTCTTGTGGAAAACAAAGGAATATTTTTTCTCTCTCTGCAGTTAAAGTTGTGAATTGTGGACAATAAATTAAATATTTCTGTTCTCAAGAATCTGATTTTCCAGGAAATATTTCTCAGGTCACAACTGGAGACAGTGCTGAACTCTGGGATGGACAATTGTGGTTTGAGATGCTTTTATTGATATGATTTGATATGTGTTGCTTTATTTTCGGGAAGATTTTTTTTTGTTTATGCTTACCGTCAAGAAATTAATCTCATGTACAATTTATAGACTTTGTGTGTTCCTTTATCAAGTAGGACATGTTAGTCCATCCATCTTCTTCCCCTTAATCCTTTTCGGGTTGTGGGGGGGGGGGGGCTGGAGCTTATCCCAGCATCTTTTGGGCGAGAGACAGGGTATACCCTGGACAGATCGCCAGTCCATCGCAGGGCCAACACAGAGAGACAGACAACCATTCACTCTCACAATCATACCTAAGGACAATTTAGTCACTGAAGTTTAAAGAATTTATGCTTTAACCAGCTGAGGATTTCTATTGCAGATCCACACCATCTGCATGCACCCTCTGATAGTGAAGATTTTTTTCAAGAAAATAGTCAGTTTAGATTTCACAAATTCCAAAGGCTGTAACTTGAAAGTGGTAAGAGATAATGGCTTACTGTTAATAAGAAAGATGTAGAATATGATGCAATGTTTATGATAGGAGTAAATTTGCACATCTAATTTGCATAATGTGAATGTGAATGTAATGTCCATCCATATTGGATTACATAACTTTCGGTCAAAGTGGACTTTGGACATATTTACAGAAAGGATGGTTTTGTTTTCTTGTTTGTTTTTTTTTTTTGTTTTGTTTTTTTTTGCTCTCTTAACTTCAAAATATGTGAACTAGAAAATCAGTAGAATGTAAACAAACTGATAAAAACATCAGACCTACCACTCGTCATGTGTTGCCATGCGTCCGTGTGCTCATCCCTGGTCCTTATTTTGTCTTCTGTTGGTCACTTTTGTTTTCTCTCCCACATCCAGAAACTCACATTTATCTTCTGATTTATTCCACCTCAATTTCTGTTGGATTACGCCATAGAACTGGCAGGATTGTCCTCTCTGTCACGTGCAGCTTCGTCAATGGCAGACGAAAAGTGTACATGCTCCGGTCCATCTTGTGCTGTCACAGAAGGTAAATATTTCCCTTTGAAGCTAAATACTCCCTTTTAGAATCAAAGTTAGCAACATTTGGAGCAAATTCTTCCTCCCTGTTGAAATATATGTTGTGCAACTGTTTATAGATCGCTTCTTCTCTGCCCTGGAAGTGATTTCAGATTCAAAGAAGTTCGGGTGGGCTTAACTGAGTCCTCCACTTAAGCCCACACAAGAGCCGTGAGCTATATGTGTCTGCCATCTAGTGATATGAAATGGTTGGTACATCTGTCTTTTTTTTTTTATTCCTTTTGACCTACCACGTGGCAGGTGCGTATCTGTGACACCAGCCGCAGGAGAGGTAGATCATGTAATCAAATTTAATTCTTAAGGAGTAAATCAGCAGTATATATGTTATTTAGGAGAACTTCACTTTTAATATCAAATTGGGGGGCAATGGATCAGCGTTCTCGTCGCGCCCTCCGCCAGTACCCGGGCTCACCTGGGGAAGCTAATGATCCTACCAGCAGACTAAATTCGAAGAGACGACGCCTCTGTGCCAAGTCAAAGAAGAATCCTAGTCACAGTCCTAAAGCCGAAAGCAAACAGCCCCAAGAGCACTTTGTGGTAGGATCTGCCCTTCGCATATTACAACTAAACGTTGAAGGCCTATCTGCAGCCAAGCGAAGCCTTATTGAAGTCCTCACCTTCCAACATTCAATTGATGTAATCTGCCTCCAAGAGACTCATATTGGCACAGAGGAAGCTGGCCGCTTCACCATCAAAGGCTTTGACCTCCTGTGCTATGTTCTACATGCTAAACATGGACGTGCCACCTATGTGCGTTCTGACATAGTTGAAGCAAATCACCTGATAACAACACATTTCTCAGACACCATAATCATTGGTGGCTTCCATATTGTCAATGTGTACAAGCCCCCTAATGCCAACTGGGATCTGCAGGTCTTACCCACCCTACCCCACCCTGCCATCTATGTGGGGGACTTTAACAGCCATCACCCTGACTGGGGGTACCCAGCAGTGGACAGTGATGGGGAGGCACTTTCAGACTGGGCATCCAGAAATGACCTCGCTTTGATATACGACCCCAAACAAAGAGGAACCTTCCACTCTGCTAGGTGGAAGAAGGACTATTCTCCTGACCTGTGTTGGGTCAGCTCTTTGAATGGGGAGCCATATCCTACACAGATCCTCATTCTTGATGATTTTCCACACAGCCAACACCGGCCCCTGCTTGTACACATTGGCCTACAACTTCCAGTCATATACAGCCCAAGGAAGATGTGCTGGAACTTCCGCAAAGCCAATTGGAAGAAATTCAGTGAAACTCTGGACCGGAGCGTTGTTACCATCCCACTCCACACCATCACTGTAGATGAAGCATACAACCGCTTCTGCAGCGCAATCTTCAAGGCTGCCCATACTGCAATCCCACGAGGCTACCGACCCCTCTATGTCCCATGTTTGGACGGAGAAAGTGCTGCCCTCCTACAATCCTATCAAACATCAGGGGACCCAGAGATAGCAGACCATCTCATTGAATCGCTAAATACAGCCCGGCGAAAGAAATGGGAGGAGACAGTTGCTGACCGGAGCTTTACCCACTCTAGCAGGAAATGTTGGAGCCTCATCCGTCGCCTAGGAGCTGCACAGAAGCCCCCTAGCCAAAGCCGAGCATCCGTCACACCCAACCAAGTTGCATCCCACCTACTGACTATCGCCAAAGCACCCCAAGACAAAGACACCAGAACAGCAGTTACAACTGAGCTAAAAAAACACCAAAAAATGCCTGTAGAGGAAACGAACCCTGAACCCTTCGAGGCTGCTGAACTGGAGAAAGTCCTACAGGGCCTGAAATGTGGAAAGGCAGCAGGATACGATAACATCTTCCCAGAATTCATGAAAAATCTTGGCCCCCGAGCCCTAACCTGGTTGACACAATTCTACACAAGGATCACACAAACGAACTCGATCCCAAAGAAATGGCGGGCAGCAAAGGTCATTGCCATCCCAAAACCTGGCAAAGACCACAAACTACCAGCAAGCTACCGCCCAATCTCCCTACTCAGCGTTCCTTACAAAATCATGGAGCGCCTAATACTGCAACGCATTTCCCCAGAAATAGAGGATATTCTAAGTGTGGATCAAGCAGGTTTCCGCAAGGACCGCAGTACAGGAGAACAAGTACTGGCCCTAACCACCTTCATTGAAAATGGCTTCGAGAGCAGACTGAAGACAGGGGCTGTGTTTCTCGATCTTACAGCCGCCTATGATACGGTCTGGCACAAAGGCCTCCTCCTGAAACTTATAAAGGCGATCCCTGCTTGGGCAACAGCAATTATAAAAACCCTGCTGACCAACCGAAGGTTCAGAGTCCACCTCAGTCAGAACACAAGTGCATGGAGAATGCAGAAAAACGGACTCCCACAAGGCTCAGTTCTAGCTCCAACTCTGTTCAACCTCTACATAAACGACCTGCCTACTACAAAATCCCGCAAATTCATCTATGCAGACGACATCTGTCTGGTATTCCAAGCACCAGACTTTGAACCACTGGAACGGGTGCTCACGGAAGATCTTGCTAAACTGGACCAGTTCTGCAAAATCTGGCACCTAAAACCAAGCCCAGCAAAAACCGTCTCCAGTGTATTTCATCTCCACAATGCAAAAGCTGCCAGAGAACTAAACATCCACCTGAGCGGACTCAAGCTTAAGCATGCCCCAAATCCAACTTATCTTGGAGTGACCCTTGATAGGACCTTATCCTTCAAGGAACATCTAAAGTGGACGGCTGCTAAGGTGAAAGTACGAAACAACCTGCTCTGCAAGCTCGCTGGTGCAAAATGGGGGGCGGCAGTCTCCACCCTGCGCACCTCAGCACTGGCCCTTTCATACTCTGTAGCAGAATATTGTGCCCCTGTCTGGTCCAGGTCATCTTACACACACCATGTAGACACCCAGCTCAACTCAACCATGAGAACTATAACTGGAACAATCCGCTCAACACCACTCCCCTGGCTCTCTGTACTGTCAAACATACCCCCTCCACACATCCGGCGAGCAGCATTAACTCAAAGGATGCTCCAAAAAGTTAAAGATTTTCCTCACTTACCAATCCATGCAGATATCTACACCCCACCCACTGCCCGACTTTCATCCAGACGGCCGATTTGGAAAAACCCTCCCCCAGCTGACTTTACCATCCAGACAGCTTGGCAAGAGGAATGGGAGACCAAGGAGGTCCCAAACAAACAGCTGGTGATAAACCCCAACCAACAGGTCCCGGGCACCAACCTCCCAAGGAGACAGTGGTCTACACTCAATCGCTTCAGGACTGGACATGGCCCCTGCTTGGCCAGCCTTCACAGATGGGGCAGTAGCCCTAGCCCACTGTGCGCATGTGGAGAGGAGCAAACTATGGAACACATCATAGAGGCTTGCCCGCTCCAAAGACTGGAAGGAGGATTACACACCCTCCATACAGCAAACCAGGAGGCAACTGCTTGGCTTAAGGACTTTGCATTCGCTAAATAAATATCAAATTTCTTTCCTTCTCCTTCTCCCTCTGGGAGACCCCACCTCAGGTATTTGAACTGACCAATGGATTTCCAAACCTATCTTCATTGCCTTTTTTAGTCTGGTTCATGACTTCTGCTGAAGAAAGAACCTCAGTGTAATTGGTCCAGTTCATTTTTCATGAAATTCAGTGAAATCCTGCCACACTTGAGGAAAAAAAAAAATATTTTGTGTCTCAGTTGTTGGGTGGTGGCCAGTCTAGAAGGAGCAGAATTTCCTGCTCTCCCTTTTTATTCTCAACTTTAAGTAGGCCCAGAGCCTCCCATGCTCTGTGAAAATTCTTTTTCTTTTCTTTTAAGTTCTTTTTCCTTAAATTACCATGTAAAGATTTTGTTTGATTTTTACTAAGCTTAAACAAACTCATTCAAACCACAATACATCGGAAGAAACAGATCTGTGGTGTGTGTTGTCTAAATTTGACTTTCTGACTGGACTTTGAACAATAAAAAAATATTATCAAGAATTTGGTAACCTGGCCAAATTCCTTTTTCAGTCCATAGAGAAGACCTCGCCAAGCTTGCTGAAGAACCAGCCTGGGTACGATCTCAGGAGCGTGGCCTTGTGGTAGAACCTATCTTCCAGCATCTCTATCAATGGAATCCACGGACATCCAGCTGACTCAAGGTTGGCACGTGGGGGCCGTGCTGCCACCAGGGATGTGATCTGATGGCTTAGCTGATGGTCTGTTGTTTAATTTAAACTTAATTCTTCATTATATTCCTGGTATAGGTTCTTTAAACCTAAGGTTTGCAAACTCCTTTCAGAATGTCAACTGCATTTTGTCTTTTCATTAATCTACGTTCCTTTTCAGAGTAACACCAATTTTCCTTTTTGTAAATAATTAACTCATCATTTTCTTCATAAAATTGCATCTATTTTTCTTAAGCAATGCTATTTTATGGTTTTCCAGTTTCCAGTATATTGCCAAGTTAAACTATGGTTTATTTGGTTCCACAAATGTTTGATTCACAGGTTTTGTTTAGAAATTCTATAACAGTCTATGGTGCTCATGATTACATGTTGAATTCCCTGTTTTAAAGTCATTCAAATGTGTTAATCTATTCTGACATTTCTTATTAAACTATTGAAAGACATGTGGGAGTTATTGTTTGATTTCATGTCCATGACATAATGCACGGCTCAGGAGACACACACGCAGGCTCAGGGTAGATCTAATAGCTTTATTAACAACAAGTGTGTATGAGTGTGTGTCTGCGAGATGTGAATGTGTTGGTGGTGGCGTCTGCGTCGGGCACGGAGGCAGGAGGCCGTACAGCCGGACAACCCTATGGGAGAAGCAAAGGGAGAAGGGTAACGGGCACCACACCAACACAGGAGATATGATAATGATGACTGGCTTACTTGGGAATGGCAGGTGGCTGGCACAGCAAGGGTGAAGCCCGGAAGACAGCGACCTGGAGCGCCCGGTGCAGCAGCGAGGGAATGGTGGCAGAGAGGAGTGGTCCGCCGCCGGGAAATCCACCTGTGCACAGGGGAGCAGACTAGGAGAAGAAGGAGGTAAGAGATTCTTACTTGGATGTTTGCTGAGCGGTTGAGATTCCTTACAGCAAGAGTAGCGAGTTTTATTTATTTATTTAGCGAATGCAAAGTCCTTAAGCCAAGCAGCTGCCTCCTGGTTTGCTGTATGGAGGGTGTGTAATCCTCCTTCCAGTCTTTGGAGCGGGCAAACCTCTATGATGTGTTCCATTGTTTGCTCCTCTCCACATGCGCACAGTGGGCTAGGGCTACTGCCCCATCTGTGAAGGCTGGCCAAGCAGGGGCCATGTCCAGTCCTGAAGCGATTGAGTGTAGACCACTGTCTCCTTGGGAGGTTGGTGCCCGGGACCTGTTGGTTGGGGTTTATCACCAGCTGTTTGTTTGGGACCTCCTTGGTCTCCCATTCCTCTTGCCAAGCTGTCTGGATGCTAAAGTCAGCTGGGGGAGGGTTTTTCCAAATCGGCCATCTGGATGAAAGTCGGGCAGTGGGTGGGGTGTAGATATCTGCATGGATTGGCAAGTGAGGAAAATCTTTAACTTTTTGGAGCATCCTTTGAGTTAATGCTGCTCGCCGGATGTGTGGAGGGGCTATGTTTGACAGTACAGAGAGCCAGGGGAGTGGTGTTGAGCGGATTGTTCCAGTTATAGTTCTCATGGTTGAGTTGAGCTGGGTGTCTACATGGTGTGTGTAAGATGACCTGGACCAGACAGGGGCACAATATTCTGCTACAGAGTATGAAAGGGCCAGTGCTGAGGTGCGCAGGGTGGAGACTGCCGCCCCCCATTTTGCACCAGCGAGCTTGCAGAGCAGGTTGTTTCATACCTTCACCTTAGCAGCCGTCCCCTTTAGATGTTCCTTGAAGGATAAGGTCCTATCAAGGGTCACTCCAAGATAAGTTGGATTTGGGGCATGCTTAACACTAGAAGTCCCAGAGAGGGGCCATTTGGCCTTTTTGGCTAGAAAACCCATAGGGGGACCATCAAGTGGCCACAAGAGGGCTAATGTCTGGGTCTTCTAATTAAGCTTGAGTCCGCTCAGGTGGATGTTTAGTTCTCTGGCAGCTTTTGCATTGTGGAGATGGAATACACTGGAGACGGTTTTTGCTGGGCTTGGTTTTAGGCGCCAGATTTTGCAGAACTGGTCCAGTTTGGCAAGATCTTCCGTGAGCACCCGTTCCAGTGGTTCAAAGTCTGGTGCTTGGAATGCCAAACAGATGTCGTCTGCATAGATGAATTTGCGGGATTTTGTAGTAGGCAGTCTTCACTCGAGTAGCGAGTGAAGACTGACGGCTTCAGGCCGAAGCCCAGGGCGAGGCGGCTTAAATCCCTCGCCGCTGATGAGGTGCAGGTGTGCGTGCAGCTGGCGCCGCAGATGGGCGGCGAGGCGTGACAGTCCATCTTCTTGATGATAAGCAGACAAGAACTCATTGGGTTTTTCTTTTTAGACTGATTCATCATTAGTACAAATAAAGAATTGTTAATAAAACTGTCCATTATTTGGACTGGTGCCCCAATCAAGCTTCTGTGTGTGTAATGAAAGAAAATCTTCATTCCTACTCACATTCATATTTACATTAAATTATTATTAACATCACTTGTACCAACAATATAAAACACCTATTAAACTATAAACTCATAAATCCATTACAAGGTGCCATGTTGAACTGCCACTGACTAGTATGAGACAGTGTGAGAGCGAAAACACAAAATTTAACACATCTGTTTCCTATTCACACTTGAGACTTTTTAACACTAATGAGTCACATGACAACGGGGAGGGAAAATGGCTAACTGGGCACAACTAGTACATAACCGTGAATGCCCATGCATACTCGTGCATGGCCATAGAAACCAAGTATAAGCATGTATTTCTGCATGCCCGTAGAAAGCAAGCACATCAGCACTCATTCAGTGATGGCTGCCTTTGATCTTTGATGGTGTCTTAGCGAGTCCTCTGATCTTTGATGATGTCATAGCAAGTGCTATGATCATGAGTCATGCCTGTGTTTGACCTTTGAAGATGTCCTATGTCCTATGATCTTTGATGATGGCATAGCGATGATGTACTGCTTTGAATGGGTGTAAGATTTCCAGATTTACACACAAACTGACAGAGATTTCTTGATTTTATCGAGTGATATTTTTAGATTTAGATTTCCAGATTTACTACTTTGAATGGGTGTGGTTTAAAGTGCTGTGTCCTATTGTGTATATGACGGCATGGTCATTTTGTCTATATGACGGCATTGCGAGTCCTGCTGTTCACTGTATATGACATCATAAAGACATCAAGGACAGCATCATATCATATGCTGTCAGGCAGGCATCTCTGTATATGACATCATAAAGACATGAAGGCAGTCTTGCTGTCTTATGATGCAGACATCATAGGGACATCATAGGAACATCATAGGCTCTCCTGTGATGCAGACATCATAGGGACATCATAGGCAAAGCATAGGCCATCCTATGATGTCCTATGATCGTAACAGACAGACTGACAGACAGACAGACAGACAGACACCCACACACACACACACACACACACACACACACACACACACACACATTTCTTGGAATTTATACATTTTCACTTAGGGGTGTACTCACTTTTATTGCCAGCAATTTAGACATTAATAACTGTGTGTCGAATTATTTTGAGGAGACAGCAAATTTACACTGTTAGGCAAACTGTACACTGACTACTTTATATTGTATCAAAGTGTCATCTCAGTGCTGTCCCATGAAAAGATATGATGAAATATTTACAAAATTGTGAGGGGTGGACTCACTTTTGTGAGATACTGTATCTATGTATGTATGTATGTATGCATGCATGTATATACAGTATATGTATGTATTTACAGTGGATATAAAAAGTCTGCACACCCCTGTTCAAATGTCAGGTTTTTGTGATATAAAAAAGTGAGACCAAGATAAATCATTTGAAAACTTTTTCCACCATGTCATGAGCCGAGAGCTGGAGGTTTCTACCAGGCTCAGTCTCATGGCTTTTTCCTTATATTTTCATATTTGTTGTATTTTATGCTTTTTGGGTTTCTGTATCCGTGTACTGTTTGCCATTTTCCTGTTTGTGTTCTAGTTTTGTTACACTTTTATTTTGCATTAATTTAGTCTGCTTGGGTTGATATTTCATTCTTTATATCTTCACTGTTGTTCTTTTGCTGGTTGACAGCTGTCAGTAGCGTGGTGCTCCATATGGGTATTGCCGTGTCAGCTGTCAGCTTCGGTCTGCTCCTCTCTCACTGCCCCCAGCTGGTCCTAATTATGTTTCATTGCTGTCTCCTGCCTGCTCAGATAACCCACACCTGTCATTGATTTTGTAAAGGGTTTCTGGTCCTACTTAAGGGCTGTATTTTTATTTTCTCATCGCCGCAGTCTTGTTTGTATTCTCTTCGTCTCCACCAAAGCCCTGCCCTGCTCTGGTGCGCAATCATTAAGTTTACTTCCTCATTTGTATTTTTATGTTCTGAGCATGGTGCAGTCTTTATGTTTGTTGTTCTACCAATAAATCTGCCAAAAACGGTTTAGCTTGTGGGTCTCATATTCCTGCCCCGAAGGGCAAATCGTGACATACCATTAATCTGACCTAGTATAACCTGTACAACCTAATTAAAAACAAACTGAAATCTTTTAAGAAAAAAAAAAACTTACAATAACCTGTTTGCATAAATATTCACACCTTGTTATAACGGGGGATGTGGCTGTGTTCAGAATTAATCAATCACATTCAAACTCATGTTAAATGGGAGGAAGCACACACCTGCCACCATTTAAAGTGCCTCTGATTAACCCCAAATCAAGTTCAGCGCTTCTAGTAGGCTTTTCCTGGCATTTTTGTAGTTGCATCTTAGAGCACAAGCCATGGTCCACAGAGAGCTTCCAAAGCATCAAGAGATCTCAGTGTTCAAAGGTACAGTGGGGCAAAAAAGTATTTAGTCAGCCACCAATTGTGCAAGTTCTCCCACTTAAAAGATGAGAGAGGTCTCCAATTTTCATCATAGGTATACCTCAACTATGAGAGACAAAATGACAAAAAAAAATCCAGAAATTCACATTGAAGGATTTTTAATGAATTAATTGGTAAATTTGTCAGTAAAATAAGTATTTGGTCACCTACAAACAAGCAAGATTTCTGGTTCTCACAGACCTGTAACTTCTTCTTTATGAGGCTCCTCTGTCCTCCACTCGTTACTTGTATTAATGGCACCTGTTTGAACTCGTTATCAGTATAAAAGACACCTGTCCACAACCTCAAACAGTCAGACTCCAAACTCCACTATGGCCAAGACCAAAGAGCTGTCAAAGGACACCAGAAACAAAATTGTAGGTCTGCACCAGGCTGAGAAAACTGAATCTGCAATAGGTAAGCAGCTTGGTGTGAAGAAATCAACTGTGGGAGCAATTATTAGAAAATGGAAGACATACAAGGCCACTGACAATCTCCCTCGATCTGGGGCTCCACGCAAGATCTCACCCCGTGGGTTCAAAATTATCACGAGAACGGTGAGCAAAAATCCCAGAACCACATGGGGGGACCTAGTGAATGACCTGCACAGAGCTGGGACCAAAGAAACAAAGGCTACATCAGAAACACACTATGCCACCAGGGACTCAAATCCTGCAGTGCCAGACGTGTTCCCCTGCTTAAGCCAGTACATGTCCAGGCCCGTCTGAAGTTTGCTAGAGAGCATTTGGATGATCCAGAAGAGGATTGGGAGAATGTCATATGGTCAGATGAAACCAAAATAGAACTTTTTGGTAAAAACTCAACTTGTCGTGTTTGGAGGAGAAAGAACACCATACCTACTGTGAAGCATGGGGGTGGAAACATCATACTTTGGGGCT
Organism: Pholidichthys leucotaenia; assembly: GCA_020510985.1. Taxonomy (NCBI): domain Eukaryota; kingdom Metazoa; phylum Chordata; class Actinopteri; order Cichliformes; family Pholidichthyidae; genus Pholidichthys; species Pholidichthys leucotaenia. The sequence continues at coordinate 333,179,453 of CM035839.1, read as the reverse complement.
GTTTTTCTGCAAAGGGACCAGGACGACTGAGCCGTGTAAAGGAAAGAATGAATGGGGCCATGTATCGTGAGATTTTGAGTGAAAACCTCCTTCCACCAGCAAGGGCATTGAAGATGAAACATGGCTGGGTCTTTCAGCATGACAATGATCCCAAACACACCGCCCGGGCAACGAAGGAGTGGCTTCGTAAGAAGCATTTCAAGGTCCTGGAGTGGCCTAGCCAGTCTCCAGATCTCAACCCCATAGAAAATCTTTGGAGGGAGTTGAAAGTCTGTGTTGCCCAGCGACAGCCCCAAAACATCACTGCTCTAGAGCAGTGGTTCTCAACTGGTCTGGCTTTGGGACCCACCATCACCCCTCGATGACAAGCCGCGACCCAAATCAAAGATTTTCAAATTCTCAAATTTACTGAATGTAAAGATTGTGCATTTTGAACCTGAGGTAGAAGAAGAGAATATCACAGTATACAAACACAAAACAAATTTAATGATTAACCAAAATGACCAGTAAGTGGCAATACAACAGAGGGAACAATTCCCTTTAAATTAGCTGCATTTTAAATTAAAAATTAAACAAAAAGTGCAATTCAAAAGAATTCAAGTCTCAAAATTGACTTTTCTTCTGATTGTTTTTTCAGTATTTACCTACTGATAAGGTTATGTGCTTTGAAGAAAATGAAGGAACACTCACTAAAACCTGTAACAGTGACATCATAGACCTGAGTCTGGAGGAATTAATGGGAGAACTGGGGATGTTTTTTGCTCTTGACAAGAGTCTCAGTGTCTGGAGTTATATTAGACAAAGCGACTCTGAGGTCATGCTCAATGTCCAGTCTGTTTCCCTGTTTTGTCTTCGACTGAACCAGAGCTGAGAAGCCACACTCACAGAGATAGGTAGTGCTGAAAGGTAGGAGAGTTTTTACTGCTCGAATGGCAAGAGAAGGATACTCGCTCATCACAGTGCTGCACGAGAATTGCGAGAGGCTTACCTCCGTGAACCTCTTTTTCAGCGTGCGGTCACATGATAGCTCCACCAGCTGACTCTCTTCGTTGCTTGGCAACGTAACGCTTTCCATGTCGATTCCAAAGGGATCGCGTATCCCAGGGGTCCCCAAACTTTTTCCTGTGAGGGCCACATAACTTTTGCCTTCTCTGATGGGGGCCGGGGTCAGTTTGTAACAGAAAAAGTGTGACGATCGCAGGGGTGCCTAAACGTAAACATTTATTGTTTTCCAGAAAGCCACAAATGACCAAATATTAATAACCCTTTCTGGGATCTTCACAGGAAAAAAAGTCAGAAAATAAATAATAACACTATTAATGAAATAAATAATAACCAAATAACCCTCTCTGGGTTCTTCACAGAAAAAAGTCCATGGAACATTAACTTTGTGTTGTGCGGTGCACAATCTGAACAGGTAAAAGCTCAGCTTAGTTGTCAGAGCAGAATCTCTTCCTTAAATGACTCATATGAGCAGTCTCTCAAAGTTCTTGTGTTTCTTCCTTATAATCCTTTTGTAGGTTCCAGCAGGCTTGTAGACACCGCTGCTGAACAGCCTTTTCTTTGCATTGAACAAAAAAATAATCGTTTGTCCACTGCAGGTTAAATACCCTGCGTTCTGAATAAATTTTTCTCTTAGCTAACCTTTTCACCATTATTCCATTTTATTTGACAGGGGTGAGTCTAGGATTTACTTTTTTTTTTTTTTTTCTGAGGGGGGGGGAGTGTTCAGATAGGGGCACAGACAGAATGTCACATTCTATGCGTGTATTAGTCTCGATCGCGTGGCCAGACTGAAAAAAAAAAAAAATCATCACGCTTACCAGTGAGGAGGAAAAATCAGTGCAGGCGGACACAGCAAGCCGAAGTTTAAAGGTGTTTTATTCCTCCATCACGAGGCTCACCCAGCGCTCTGTGAGAGAGCTCTGAGCAGATGTCTAAGAACGAATTCTAAGTGCGATAGTGAGGCATGAACAGGTAGCTCTTTATACAGTGATACAGAGAATCCATGGCACAGAATGCATAGCTGAGCACACGCTCAGCAGGGGAACGAGACGGCGCTCGGCCGACTTGGAAGCGAGGTGCGGGAGGGGGTGGAGGGGGTAAGCGTCTGATATTGTTCAGGGGGCCGGGCCAAATGTGGAGGCGGCGTGGGCCGTAGTTTGGGGACCACTGGCGTATCCAGTCTGTTTTGCCATGCTCAATTAGCATATACAAACAAACGGTGCGAGTCTTCTTCTATGGTGCGAAATATGGTGTCACCCACCACCTACTGCCATCTACTGTTAAGGAGTGTGAATGACACTATGTTGATTTATTTCTTGATATTTTATTTGCCCAGGCAAAGGCCCGCGACCCACTGAAAACAGGTCCGCGACCCACTTTTGGGTCGCGACCCACCAGTTGAGAATCACTGCTCTAGAGGAGATCTGCATGGAGGAATGGGCCAAAATACCAGCAACAGTGTGTGAAAACCTTGTGAAAACTTACAGAAAATGTTTGACCTCTGTCATTGCCAACAAAGGGTATATAAGAAAAGTATTGGGATGAACTTTTGTTATTGACCAAATACTTATTTTACCGAGGAATTTATCAATTAATTCATTAAAAATCCTTCAATGTGATTTTCTGGATTTTTTTTTTCTCATTTTGTCTCTCATAGTTGAGGTATACCTATGATGAAAATTGGAGACCTCTCTCATCTTTTAAGTGGGAGAACTTGCACAATTGGTGGCTGACTAAATACTTTTTTACCCCACTGTACCATTCAGGAGAAGGTTGCAAAAGAATTTCCCAGGCATTAAATATACCATGGAATACAGTGAAGACAGTCATCATCAAGTGGAGAAATATGGCACGCCAGTGACATTACCAAGAACTAGGCCACTGGGGTGGCAAGACGGAAGCCTTATCTTATGAAGAAAAACATCCAAGCCTGGCTACATTTTGCAAAAACACATTTGAAATATCCAAAACGCATATGGGAAAATGTGTTATGGTCCGATGAAACCAAGGTTGAACTTTTTGGCCATAAAAAGAAAAGGTACAAGAGCCTCCAGGCCCACTTCACAAGACTGCTAAACAGCTTTGTTCACCAGGCCATCAGGACCCTGAATTCTGTCCACTTTCTCCGCCCCTCACCCCCCACTCCTGGACCGTAACGCACTCACCCACACAATAACTATCTCAGCTGCTGGCACAGAAAGACTGACATACCAACAGTAATACATCTGCTGTTGTATGTCTCTGGAGCTTACTGGAACCATATGCACAAATGCCATACCTGCTGCTGTCTGTTATTACAATATTGATCATGTGAAGTGCAATCTGTCACTGTCGGCACCTACATTATTGTATCGAATTTGCATCAATATTATAATAATAATAATAATAATAATAATAATAATAATAATAATAATAATAATAATAATAATAATATTGCCCTACCTTTTCTGTATAAAGGATTGCTGGGTTTTTTCGTTTATCTTTATTTGCACTATGGGATGTCTGGGTTTTATCTTTTACCATTATTTGCACTACGGGCAGCATTACTGTACATAGACTGCAACTGTTGCTTTCCATGCTTATTCCTTTTTTTGAATATTGCACACACCATTGAAGAAAGAGAAACAGTATTTCAATTCTTCTGTATGTCCTGTATGTATAGTAGTCATCATCATCATCATAGCAGTCTGTCGGGGACGACAATGACTGTTTCATTTAGGTCTAATCAGATTCCTCCACGCAGCTCTGTAATTCGTCTTCCACTGTCAGGAACTCCAGACCTTGTTAACCCGGGTGACGTCCAAGCCAGTATGAGTTGTATTGACAAATAAAATCTTTGAATCTCTAATTCAAAAAGGTATGTTTGGCACAAACACCACACTGCTCATCACCAGAAGAACACCATACCTACAATGAAGCATGGTGGAGGCAGCATCGTGCTTTGCGGCTGTTTTTCTTCACCTGGAACTGGGGCCTTAGTCAAGGTGGAGGGAATTATAAACAGTTCCAAACACCAGTCAGTGTTGGCACAAAACCTTCATGCTTCTGCCGGAAAGCTAAAGATGAAGAGGAACTTCATCTTTCACCATCACAATGACCCATAGCACACATCCAAATCAACAAAAGAACAGCTTCACCAGAAGAAGATTAAAGTTTTGGAATGGCCCAGCCAGAGTCCAGACCTTAATCCGATTGCACATCTGTGAGTTGATCTGAAGAGGGCTGTGCACAGAAGATGCCCTCACAATCTGACAGATTTGGAGTGTTTTTGCAAAGAAGAGTGGGCAAATATTGCCACATCAAGATTTGCCACTCTGATAGACTCCTACCCAAAAAGACTGAGTGCTGTAATTAAAGCCAAAGGTGCTGAAACAAACTATTAGTTTAAGGGTGTGCATGTTTATGCAACCAGGTTATTTTAAGTTTTTTTTTTAGTTCTTAGTTTTTTCCTTAAAATATTTCAGTTTGTTTTTCAGTTGAGTTTTACAGGTTATAGGTCACATTAATTGGTGGAAAAAGTTTTGAAATAATTTATCTGTGCCTCATTTTTTTACATCACAAAAACCTGGCATTTGAACAGGGGTGTGCAGACTTTTAAAATCCACTGTATGTACAGTACCAGTCAAATATTAGTCAGTTTAACTGATTCGTTGCTCAGTCTTTTGTACTTTCACAATTGTGTATACATGCATTAATTGTTTTATGCTCAATTTATGAATTAAAAGGTAACTATGCATTAATATTGGGTGATCATGTTTTTTTCCATAACCTACAGAGACTGTTTTTAGACTTTTTCAATTGACAATATGCTGTCTGGCTAAATATTTGCATACCGCTATTTGAATATTCTGACTGACTTATGAGTGAGTCTTTGAGCACTTGTACAATGTAATTGATAAAAGACTGAATTAACAAACAAGCCTCAATCCACATTTTTTTCCACTGTATTTAAGGTCATGTTTTCTACCATCTTTACTGCCACTTTCCAGGAAGTAACAAGGCTGTTAATTTCTTGAACTGAGTTTGCCCTGGCTATCATGGTCCCAGAGTGCTGATTTAGTCCTCTATGAACCAATCCAGTGACTGGTAATTGTTTTAGCTAGCAGGATAATTATCAGAAACAACATTGAAAATGCTGACAAAGACCAATACAGTTTCCCTTATTTTTTCCATCATCTGCAGTTATTTTGAGATATAGTAGATAATGTAAACATACATGAACAAAATTATCAAATACTAGGTGATATTTTATTTTGTTTATTAAAAAAATGTTTTTATTAAATAACTTTGTACCATTACCTAAATGTACTGTATATTACTTAACCTGCTTAAAGAAGTTCAAACAAAATATCCTCCTAATAAAGCTCCCAAGCAAGTAACACATTGTGTCCTTGGTAATAACTGGAATGCCAGTTGATAGAAATGAACAAATGAACATTTCAACTTTTCGGTCACTTAATCTATGCAGATTTTACCCATTATCTGTAATAGTACTGTTGTTGAAAGACAGTCGATCATTAATTATGTTGTCACAAATATGATGTGTTATTTCTGCTTTACCAATTGTGAGATTGTTGTCATAATTATTCAAATGTGTGACTTTTTTAACTGAATATGCCCATGGGCTCACTTCTTCAGAGTTGAAGGTAATATGCAGCACGGTAAAATACTAACAGTTCATTGATAAATAATTAAATAGTTAAATAATCAATTGTTTTTTTGTTGTTTGTCATTTTAAGATAAGCTGCATATTATGGTCAAGCTTTTTTTGAGTTGTCAAAAAAGTAAACACATTAACTGTTTATGTTTTTCTCTCTGAATCTGTCATGATGCCGAGCGTGGGTCTGAACCGTGCTTGGGTCTTTTGGTGATTATCCTTTTTCTATTTAGTCCTGATTTTTTGCAATTATTGTTTGTGCTTTTATTTTGACAGCGTCATAACAGGACTTCCGCCTGTCAAGTCTGTTCACGGCCTGTCACAGCTGTTTTGTGTCACTGATTATGTTTTCACTCATGCTTCCACACCAGATTCACATTTTGGTTTCTATTCTGGTATTATTTAAGGGAGTTTAATTAATACCAGAATACCTCGTTGTGTTCAGACAGGAATCCCCTCACCTGATTTCTGTTTTAAAGTCTCTCCCTTTTTCTCTGCTTTGTAAGTTAACTTTCATGGTTTTCCTTTATTTGCATTTTTCTGTAATCACCCCTTTGTGGTCTTGAAAATAGCTTTTTGTAATTCGCCCTTCGTGGCAAGCATTGTGTTCCTTATTATTTAATAAACGAGCAAACTAGCTGCAGGTGACTGGTGCCTTATTTCTGCCTGAAAGGACCCAATTATGACAGTATCTTTGGCACACAACTGCATAGTCCGAAGTGGAATGTACAGGTGCAACTCAATAAATGGGAATATCATCAAAAAGATGATTTATTTCAGTAATTCAATTTAAAAAAAAACTGATATGTAGATTCATTACACACTGTGATATACATGTATTTAGAGTGTTGATTTCTTCTAATTTTGATGTTTATGGTTTGCAGCTCATGAAAACTTCAAATGCAGTTTCTCAAAAAAATTAAACATTACATAAAATTAATTTTAAAAAAAGTGGATTTTTAATAGAAATGTTGGCCAACTGAAAAGAATGTCCATGTACACACTCAATACTTGGCCTTGGCTCCTTTTGTATGAATTACTCCATCAATGCGGAATGGCAAATTTTGGATTAATTACTGCATTAAGGTGGTGTGGCATGGGGGCAATCAGCCTGTGGCACTGCTGAGGTGTTATGGAAGCACAGGTTTCTTTGATAGTGACCTTCAGCTCATCTGTATTGTTGGGTCTGGTGTCTCATCTTCCTCATGACAATGCGCCACAGATTCTCTATGGGTGTTAAGTCAGCAGAGTTTGCTGGCCTATCAAGCACAGTGATACCATGGTCATTAAATCAGGTCTTGGTACTGGTACTTTTGGCCAATATGAAGAAATGTGCAATGAAACCAACCTAGGTGATATCCATAACAACAATAATAATAATCATTATTATTATAGTTTGTAGCAATAAGTTTAATAATACGGTTGACAGCAATTGTAGTTTGTACAAATACTACTTCTGATGTTGCAATTAGTTTTTAGTAAATGTGTTTAATAAATAGAGTTCTGCATGCTGCTTTTACAAATAAAACATGCAAGAATTATCCAGGGTCACTTAAAAACTGAAAGGTGAAGAAAATAAAATGGTGACTTTTTTCTTTCCCCTAACATGTCTTATAAACGTTACATACTATAATTACCCTATTTCTGAACTCAACAAAAAAATAAGCAAAGATAAAATTCACTTTAGTGGATAACCACACAGTTAAATGCATCGCAATGGCATCTGTCTTATCAGAAATGCCAGCAGACAGGACAGTCTGTATATGGAGGAGAACAGCACCACAGGCAAGCTGGCAATTTCTATTTCCTGTGATCAGTGTCCTTTAAACATTCAGCACCATAAGGGGCAGATGGTTCTATTCTGAACATCTTCAGAAATAAAATCAAGTTAAGGTTACGTGCAAGGACTCGCTACATATGTATGTATATATATATATATGTACATTAGGCAGCGTGCTGATGTAGTGGTTAGCACCAATGCCTCACAGTAAGAAGGTCATGGGTTTAGCAGCAGGGCCTATCTGTGTGGAGTTTGCATATTATTTCCATGCTTGCAGGAGTTTACTCCGTGTGCACCGGTTTCCTCCCCATTACAAAAACATGCAAGTTAATAAATTAATTTGGGACTCTAAAGTGGCCCTAGGTAAGAAAGGTGAAGGGATTGTAACTGCACCATCAATGCCCTGAAATAGTTTTTTAAAAAGTATTGTGTATATATAAATAGCTCTGGGGGAAAAAAAAAAAAAATTCTCATGTTGTTCTTCTTTTTTTTAAAATCAGCATCTCTCCATGTGTGGCAGCCATTCCATCGAGGTGTCTGTTGAATTCCAGTACAAGCACACCCCACTGTACTTAATGAGATACAGTGGATATAAAAAGTCTGCATACCCCTGTTCAAATGCCAGGTTTTTGAGATGTTAAAAAAAGACTAAGATAAATCATTTCAAAACTTTTTTTCCACCATTAATGTGACCTATAACCTGTACAACCCAACTGAAAAACAAACTGAAATCTTGTAAGGAGAAAAAATAAAAAAAACTCGTAATAATTTGGTTGCATAAACATGCACACCCTTAAACTAATACTTTGTTGCAGCACATTTGGCTTTTATTACAGCACTCAAGTCTTTTTGGGTCGGAGTCAATCAGAGCGGCAAGTCTTGATGTGGCAATATTTGCCCACTCTTCTTTGCAAAAACACTCCAAATCTGTAAGATTGTGAGACCATCTACTCTGTACTGCTCTCTTCAGATCACCCCACAGATGTTCGATCGGATTCGCATCTGGACTCTGGCTGGGCTATTCCAAAACCTTAATCTTCTTTTGGTGAAGCCATTTTTTTTTTTTTTTTTTGATTTGGGTGTGTGCTTTGGGTCATTGTTGTGCTGAAAGATGAAGCTCTTCTTCATCTTCAGCTTTCAAACAGAAGCTTGAAGTTTTTGTACTAACAGTGACTGGTATTTGAAACCGTTCATAATTCCCTCCACCTTTACTAAGACCCCAATTCCAGCTGAAGAAGAACAGCCACAACGCACAATGCTGCCACTACCATACTTCACTGTACAGTCATGTGAAAAAATTAGGACACCCAATTAAATATTAAGTTCTTTATTAATAAATGTTCACATATCTATGGCTGACCTTGTTTTTGTTTTTATTTGCATTTTTTTAACATTTATTTTAGCCATGTTAAGTGGGAATGAATGTAGGGATGTCCTAAAAAAGATGGGGGGGTGTCCTAATTTATTCCTCACTATTTGTTTAGAATTAGATTTTACAGAAAATTTGAAAAAAAGCCTTTAATTCATTTTGAATTGTTTAGTTGTATTACACAAATCTCCAAGTATTTTTAACATTGATATTAAATATTCATATGTCTAAACACGTTAAAAAAAAAACCACACAGGCTTTTACAGGGTGTCCTAATTTTTTCACATGACTGTAGGTATGGTGTTCTTTTGGTGATGAGCAGTGTTGGGTTTGCGCCAAATATCCCTTTTGGAATTATGGGCAAAAAGTTCAACATTGGTTTCTATTATGTGGTTATGTACTGTTCATATACTGTTTATATTGGAGCTCTTATTTGTGTGGCACGGGGTGGTGGCTCCGACTTCCGGTTCCTTCTTCTTCTTCTTCTGTTAGATTTGATTGGCGGTTGGCAACCAGCTCAAAGGTGCATTACCGCCACTTACAGTATGTTTTCCTCATAGCTTTGTGACGCTGTCCTCATAGCTTTGTGATGTTTTCCTCACAGCTTTGTGACGTTTTCCTGTTTGTGACGTCTTCCTCATAGCTTTCTGACGTAATCCTCATAACTTTGTGGCTTTGTGATGACGTCTTCCTCAAAGCTTTGTGACGTTTTAACCAATGTTTGGGATTCATCCAGGTTTTGTTGTCATCATCCGCGTCACTGCTTATATCACTCTTCTTCGTCTTCTTCTAGATTGCAATCAGATGTTTTCTTTGTTCCCGGTATCGTCACCCACGTCACTGCTCAAATCACTCTTCTTCTTCTTCTAGATCTGATTGCCGACTGGCAACCAGCCCGCAGGTGCACCATCGCCACCCATCGGGTTGGAGCGTGGACAAGAGAATGGCAGAGAAAAAAAACAAGAAAAAAAAAACTTTTAATTAATCCAGTTGCACTCAAATATCTAAATAGAGCTATATATATTTCCTTGACTGTGGTTCCTAACATGTTTTCCAAAACAAAACCCAAATAGAGCCCCCTCCATTACTGCAATCAGATATTTTCTTTGTTCCTGGTATCCCTGACATTCCAACAAAATGTGCCGAACTGTTTCCGGAAAGCCACAATGTGCACAGCTGCCAGTTGGGTGCCCACCCATTCTATGTAGCGTCTTGTTCAAAGTAGTATGTCCTATTCTTAGGACTTCCGGTTATATACATAACATATATACAGTACATATTTTCTCAACTTGATGATGACTGTCTTCACTGTGTTCTGTAGCATATTTAATGCCTTTTGTCATGAGCTCCCCGTGCGCTTTTCCACAGTGCACGGAGGAGGGAAAACAGACAAATGGATTTACGTGCAGGTTCACCAAACACTCATTTATTGACACCCAAAGTGAAAATACAAAAAGACATAGACAGCTCGGGTACACTAAAGAGTCCTTCAGGATGCCCAACACACACCGGTGGAACGTACTGTACAATCAGCCGAAGCGCAGCGGCACAGCGGCGAACAGAAACACTAACAGTACTCACAGTGAGGGGGCAGTCCAAGTAGTCACAGCGTTTAACAGCGGGCACACACAACAACAGTCCTTTAGACAACGTGGCAGTTAGGCGGCAAAGGAAAACCATCTAATTCGTGCATAATGGTTCAGCGGCGTTTGTCTAGCAAAGAGCTGCTTAAGTACAAACACCGCTGGCTTAACAAATTGAGAACACCTGGGCGAGGCACGGGAAAGATGATTACCGGGGCGAACAGCTGATTGTCAGAGAAAGAGGGGGCATGGCCGGACAGGCCAGCGCGGCAGCTACAGGCATGACCAGAAACCATACACAGACATGAAAACAACGTGAAATCAAAACATAACACCACATGATAAACCCACTGCCTGAGCCACCAGGAACGATCAGAACCGAGCCCACAGGAAACACGGGCTCGGTTCATGACAGCTTTTGAAATTCATTTGTACCCTTCTCCTGACTGAAACCTTTGAGCTATGAGATCCCTCTGATGCTTTGGAAGCTCTCTGCGGACCATGGCTCGTGCTCTAAAATGTGACTACATAAATGTCAGGAAAAGCCTACTAGAACAGCTGAACTTTATTTGGGGTTAATCAGAGGCACTTTAAATGGTGGCAGGCATGTGCTGACTCCGATTTAACATGAGTTTGAATGTGTTTGGTTAATTCTGAACACAGCCACAGCCCCAGTTATAACAGGGTGTGCATATTTATGCAACCAGGTTATTGTAAGTTTTTTTATTTTTTAATTTTTCACCTTAAAAGATTTCAGTTTGTTTTTCAGTTGGGTTGTACTGGTTATAGGTCACATTAATGATGGGGAAAAAAGTTTTGAAATGATTTATCTTTGTCTCATTTTGTTACATCACAAAAACCTGGAATTTGAACAGAGGTGTGTAGACTTTTTCTATCCACTGTATAGACTGGAGAACCATGTGAACATTTGAACAAGTCTAAAAAACATTGTTGTACACATCACTATCTTCTTACTGTAGGACTAGCTGTAGGCTGAAAACTACTAGCAGTATCTCAAGGGTAACAGGAATAATTAAAAAAAAAAACTGGTCACCATGTCAAAACAGTTGAAAATGGAAGTTTTGAGTGAGGAAGAGGAAGGTGCAATTTTGGCTTTAAATGTGAGTAAATAAGATAAGATAAGCCTTTATTAGTCCCACAATGGGGAAATTCCAGGATTGCAACAGCACAGGGATAGCAACACTCAGAGCAACAATCAGAAGGCAAGAAAAAAAAACAAGAACATCTAGTAAACATATGTACATATTACTATAAATATATAAATAGACACACAGTGCGGAGCATTATGGTTGGTGAATGTGCAGCAGAAAGTCTAAGTTCTCTCTCCGCGGATGCGGCGGGCCAGCTGGAAGTCTTTGGGCATGATGGTGACCCTCTTAGCGAAGAAGAAGAGACCCACCAGGTAGGCCTCTCTGGTCTCCTGCAGAGCCATGACGGCGAAGCTCAGGAAGCGCAGGTGGGTCTTGAAGTCCTGAGTGATCTCCCTCACCAGGCGCTGGACGGGCAGCTTACGGATGAGCAGCTCCGTGGATTTCTGGTAGTGACGGATCTCTCTCAGAGCCACGGGCCTATGACGGTGAGGCTTCTTCACTCCGCCGGTGGCCGGAGCGCCTCTCCGAGCAGCCCTGGTGGCTAGCTGCCTCCTGGGGGGCTTCTTCCTCCAGTAGATGTTACGGGCTGTGTGCTTGGTTCTTGCCATTGCTCTTTATTATTCTGTCTTATATTTCTTGCACGCCGCCTAAACTTCAGCCCGCCACCCGCGTCGTTTTCGCTACAGCTCCCGGTATGTCGAGTTTCCCATTAGCACTGGGCGGCGGCCAAGTGCTAGCTAGCACCAGCTCCTCCCCGCTGCAACGTCTCCCGCTGCAAACAGTGGCTCCGTCCGCCGACCCGGGAGATCCCTGGGGCGATCCGTGCGTCCGTGATATATATACAGAGTGAAAGGTGTAGAAAGAAGAAGGAAGATAAAAAAAGGTTGTTGCAACGGGCAGCCGACTCGTGTGGCACCGCCGGTCCGGCGGAACCGGAACCGGGAAAAAAAAAAAAAAAGTAAAACGTTCTAAAATTTAAAATTCAGAGATGGTAGTTCATAAAAACAAGATCAAGCAGCAGACACTGGGGACAACAAAGCTACAGCCTGGTAGAGGGTGTCTACTGGCCGGGACAACCACCAACATACAGGTACATCTCAAAAAATTAGATCAATATTTTTTGTCACTCATTTCAGAAAGTGAAACACATATATAGATTCCTTTCACAGAGAATAATATATTTCAACTGTTTATTTTAATTTTGATGATTATGGCTTACAGCCCATGAAAACCCCAAATTCAGTTTCGCAAAAAATTAGAATATTACACAAAATTAATTTTAAAAAAAATAATTTTTTTAATAGAAATGTTGGCCAACTGAAAAGTATGTCCATTTAAACACTCAATACTTGGTCGGGGCAAATTTTGGATTAATTACTGCATTAAGGTGGTGTGGCATGGAGGTGATCAGCCTGTGGCACTGCTGAGGTGTTATGAAGGCCCAGGTTGCTTTGATAGTGACCTTCAGCTCGTCTGCATTGTTGGGTCCGGCGTCTCTCATCTTCCTCTTGACAATACTCCATAGATTCTTTATGGGGTTTTAGTCAGAGGGGTTTGCTGGCCGGTAAAACACACTGATGCCATGGTTATTAAACCAGGTGTTGATACTTTTGGCAGTGTGTGTGTGTGTGGGGGGGGGGGGTGCCAAGTCCTGCTGGAAAATGAAATCAGCTTCTCCATAAAGCTTGTCAGCAGACAGAAGCATGAAGTGCTCTAAAATTTCCTGGTGGACGACTGCGCTGACTTTGGTCGTGGTAAAACACAGTAGACAAACACCAGCTGATGACATGGTTCCTCAAATCATCACTGACTGTGGAAACGTCACACTAAACCTCAAGCAACTTAGATTCTGTGCCTCTCCACTCTTTCTCCAGACTCTGGGACTTTGAGTTCTAAATGCAAACAATGTGGGCTATATAGACAATTGGAACTCATTTTGGGGAAAACCTGGTCTTATTGGATGAGATGGCATCCATCTCACTTTGGATGGTGCATCTCTTTTATCTAACAATCTGGCATCATTTTTATCCAAATTTCCAAAACCTTGACATCTCAGATGTGGGATCAGGAAGCAGAGTTGCAGTTTTACACTCCTCTCTGCAGCTCCTCTTCATCCGCCACCACTCAGATTAGCCCCTGTCTTCCCCATCAGAGAATCATTGTCTGCTCCCTCCAAAGTAAACAAAAATGTAATGTATAAGCATCCCAAAGTGATTAAACAAAAAGTTGGTAAAACTCAAATTAAACAGGACATCTCTAAATTTAATGATTTGGCCTCTCTTCCTCCTCATAGTTTAAAAATTAAATGTGGTTTGTTAAATATTAGGTTTCTAACTCCCAAGTCTCTGCTAGTCCATGATCTGTTAATTGATCATCAGATTGATTTAATATCCCTTACAGAGACTTGGTTAGGGCAAGAGGATTGTGTTGGTTTAAATGAATCATCTCCCTCTGATTATTTAAACTGTCAAAATCCCAGAAGTTCTGGTCATGGAGGAGGAGTAGCAACAATTTACCATTCCAAATTACTAGTTAATGTAAAGCAAAAAACACATTTATCATTCCTTTGAGGGCCTGGTCCTCAGTATGGGGCATTTTAGCAATTTTAGGCTAAACCCAATTTTATTTGCCATAGTTTATCGTCCTTCATCAGCCTACTCAGAGTTTTTATACGAATTTGCCAAATTCTTAGCTGATTTAGTGCTGAAATCAGATAGAATAATTATAGTAGGGGACTTTAATATACATGTAGATGTAAATTGTGACTGTCTTAATATGGCATTTAATTCAATATTAGACTCAATGGGGTTTTCTCAGAAAGTAGGAAATTCTACCCATTATCTCCACCACACATTGGACCTTGTTCTGACATATAGCATAGAAATAGAAAATCTGGTAGTATCTCTTCATAACCCTGTACTGTCAGACCATTGTCTGTTAACATTTGATTTTACTATTTCTGACTACTGGGCTCCTAAAGAAAAATATTACTACAGTAGATGCCTCTCAGATGATATGACCAAATTTATGCAGATTGTTTCCTCTATGCTATGAGTCAACACAACGGAGATATGCTTTGGAGAGCTTGCTCCTTCTGTATTTGATAGCATGGTAGATAGTGTTACAGCTTCTCTGCATCAGACTCTAGAAATGGTGGTCCCTTTAAAAAAAACAAAAAGTCTAATCAGAGATTTCTAACTCATTGGATCAACACAGAAACTCGTAGGTTAAAGCAGAAGACTTGTCAATTAGAAAGAAAATTGCACTCCACTAATTTAGATAAAATATATTTAGCTTGGAGAAATCTTTTAATTTAAAAAAAAAATCTCTTAGAAAATCTAGAACAAGTTATTATTCCACATTATTTTTTTTATTTTTTTAATTTGAACATCCAGACAAAAAGAAAAAAAAAATTAAAACCAAAACTCAAAACATACCCGCCCGGTATGGGGTTACCGGGGTCCCACCCTGGAGCCAGGCTTGAGGGAGGGGCTCGATGGTTAGCATCTGGTGGCCGGGTTTCCACCCATGGGACCCGGCCGGACTCAGCCCGAAGGAGTTAGATGGGTCCGCCCTCCAGTGGGCTCACTACCTGCAGGAGGGATCATGGGGGTCCCGTGCTATGTGGATTAGGTGGAAGTCAAAGGCGTAGACCTTGGTGGACTGATCCCAGGCTTTCTAAACTGGCTTTTGGTACATGGAATGTCACCTCTCTGGTGGGAAAAGAGCCTGAGCTGGTGTACGAGGTTGAGAGATACCGGCTAGATGTAGTTGGCCTCACCTCAACACACAGCTCCGGTTCTGGAACCAGTGTCCTGGAGAGGGGCTGGAGCTTGGCCTCTTCTGGAGTTTCCCCAGGCAAGAGGCAACAAGCAGGGGTGGGTATTCTTGTATCCCCCCACCTTGCTGCCTCTATATTGGAGTTTTCCCCGGTGGACGAAAGGGTTGCTTCCTTGTGCCTTCGGGTTGGGAAATGGGTCCTGACCATCATTTGTGCCTATGCACCAAATGATGTTTCAGAGTACCCACCCTTTTTGGAGTCTGTGACTGGGGTGCTGGAGGGTGCTCCTCTTGGAGACTCCATTGTCCTACTGGGGGACTTCAATGCACACGTGGGCAACGACAGTGAAACCTGGAAGGGGGTGATCGGGAGGAACGGCCTGCCCGATCTGAACCCAAGTGGTGTTCAGTTATTGGACTTCTGTGCTAACCAAAGTTTGTCCATAACTAACACCATGTTCAAGCATAAAGGTGTCCATATGTGCACCTGGCACCAGGACACCCTAGGTCGCAGGTTGATGATCGATTTTGTTATCGTGTCATCAGACCTGCGACCGTATATCTTGGACACTCGGGTAAAGATAGGTGCAGAGCTGTCAACTGATCACCACCTTCCTCAGTGGCAGGGGAGGAAGCCATTCAGACCTGGTAGACCCAAACGTATAGTGAGGGTGTTCTGGGAACGTCTGGCTGAGGCCCCTGTCCAGGAGTTCTTCAACTCCCACCTCCAGAAGAACTTCAACCACATTCCAAGGGAGTCTGGAGACATGGAGTCTGAATGGGCCATGTTCTCCACCTCTATTGTTGAAGCGGCGGCCCAGAGCTGCGGCCGCAAAGTGGTCGGTGCATCTCGTGGTGGCAACCCCTGAACCAAGTGGTGGACACCAGTGGTGAGGGGGGGCCATTAAGCTGAAGAAGGAGTCCTATCAGGCTTGGTTGGCTTGTGGGACTCCCGAAGCAGCTGAGGTGTACCGGCAGGACAAGCAGAGTGCAGCTTGGGTGGTTGCTGAAGCAAAAACCCGGGTATGGGAGGAGTTCGATGAGGCCATGGAACAAGACTTTCGGTCAGCCTCGAAGAGATTCTGGCAAACTGACTGGTGGCTCAGGAGGGGGAAGCAGCTCCCTGTCCACACTGTGTATGGTGCGGATGGAGCACTGTTGACTTCGACTGGGGATATCATCGGGCGGTGGAAGGAATACTTCGAGGATCTCTTCAATCCCACTGATACACCTTCCACAGAGGAAGTATGGCTTGTGGACGAAGGGGACAACTCACCTATCACAGAGGCTGAGGTCGTCAAGGTGGTTAAAAATCTCCTTGGTGGCCGGGCCACGGGGGTGGACGAGATTCGCCCTGAGTACCTCAAGGCCCTGGATGTTGTAGGGCTGTCATGGTTGACACGCCTCTGCAACATTGCGTGGAGGTTGGGGGCAGGGCCTTTGGCATGGCAAACTGGGGTGGTGGTTCCTCTTTTCAAAAAAGGGGACCGGAGGGTGTGCTCCAACTTTAGAGGGATCACACTCCTCAGCCTCCCTGGGAAGGTCTATGCCAAGGTACTGGAGAGGAGAGTCCGGCAGTTGGTCGAACCTCGGATTCAGGAGGAGCAATGTGGTTTTCGTCCTGGCCATGGCACATCGGACCAGCTCTTCACCCTCTCGAGAATTCTCGAGGGTTCGTGGGAGTTTGCCCAACCAGTTTACATGTGTTTTGTGAACTTGGAGAAGGCATTTGACCGCGTCCCTCATGTTTTTTTGTGGGGGGTGCTTCGGGAGTATGGGGTATCGGGCTTGTTGTTACGAGCTATTCGGTCTCTGTACGACCGTTGTGAGAGTTTGATTCGTATTGCCAACACTCGGTCACACTCATTCCCAGTGAGAGTTGGACTCCGCCAGGGCTGCACTTTGTCACCGATCCTGATTTATTTTAATGGACAGGATTTCGAGGTGCAGCCAGGGAATGGAGGGTGTCATGCTTGGTGACCACGGGATCTCATTTCTGTTGTTTGCAGATGATGCTGTCCTGTTGGTTTCATCCAGCAATGACCTACAGTTCTTGCTGGGACGGTTTGCCGCTGAGTGTGAAGTGGCTGGGATGAGAATCAGCACCTCTAAGTCTGAGTCTGTGGTCCTCAGCCGGAAAAAGGTGGATTGTCCTCTCCGGGTTGGGGACAGGCTCCTGCCACAAGTGGAGGAGTTCAAGAATCTTGGGGTCTTATTCACGAGTGAGGGGAGAATGGAGCAAGAGATTGACAGACGGATTGGAGCAGCATCTGCAGTTATGTGGACGTTGTACCGGTCCGTTGTGGTGAAGAGGGAGCTGAGTTCAAAGGCAAAGCTGTCGATTTACCAGTCAATCTATGTTCCTACTCTCACCTATGGTCACGAGCTTTGGGTAATGACCGGAAGAATAACATTGTGGATACAAGCAGCTGAAATGAGCTTTCTCCGTAGGATTGCTGGACTCACCCTCAGAGATAGGGTGAGGAGCTCAGTCATCCTGGAGAGGCTCAGAGTAGAACCGCTGCTCCTCCACATTGAAAGGAGCCAGTTGAGGTGGTATGGGCATCTGATTAGGATGCCTCCGGGACGCCCCCTACTTGAAGTGTTTCAGGCATGTCCCACTGGGAGGAGACCCCGGGGCAGACCCAGGACTCGGTGGAGAGACTATGTCTCCCAGCTGGTCTGGGAACACCTCGGTATCCTCTCTGAAGAGCTGGAGCAGGTGGCTGGGGAGAGGGAAGTCTGGGCTTATCTGCTTGAACTGCTGCCTCCATGACCCGGACCTCCAGAAAAGCAGTAGAAGATGGATGGATGGACTGAATCAAAACAAAAAAATAAAATGTTCAAAAGGAGTGGGAAGAAGCCAACGCTTATATAGTCCCACCCCTTCTCTATACCAATAAATTATAATGTGGGGCACATGTGTATCACTTTAAGCTTCACATCTCAGAGAGAACAAAGAACTGGGTCTCCTTGGAGATAACAGGAGGATGTGAAAATTTAGTCTTTGGTATGCAAGAGACAGCCTTGGGGGATTTCCTGGTCTGCCAGAGACTATGAGGAGGATGTTATAAGATTTAAGAGAAGATGCACTGTTACTTGTGATTAAATGCAATGTGACTGTGAGCTTTGAAGGTCCTGGATATATAAAGGACGAATGTCTGTGTTTTTCCTCTTTTTCTGCTTTACTGATGTTGGAAGATGTGAATAAACCTGACTCGTGAGATAAACTCTGCCTCGTCATTTTCACATTTCCACACTGGTGACCCTAAGACGTATCATGGATGAAAGAAATTCCCCCGGGCCAGCCGAGTCAGGAGCTCCCAGCCAAGCGTATGCCGCTACCGTCCAGCTACCGGACTTTTGGCAAGACAACCCATGCTCCTGGTTCCACTTGGTCGAAGCACAGTTCGCCCTCCGGGGGATAACGGTAGATGACACGAAGTTCTACCATGTGATTGCAAAGCTCGACAACCGCACGGCTTGGCATGTGCAGAGCCTATTGGAGCGGCCACCGGCCAACGACAAATACGGCGGGTTGAAGGCTGCGCTTATCCAGCGTTTCACTCTCTCAGTCGAGGAGAGAGCGGAGAGGCTCCTGGCTCTGAACGACTTGGGAGATGGCACGCCCATTGACCTGATGGAGAACATGCTGAAGTTGAGGGGCTCAGACAACGCCGACTTCATCTTCACCCACATTTTCCTCAGGACCCTACCGTCAGCCACGACAGTGACCCTGGCCAGTTCGCCGTTGTTGGCCCAGCAGGACTTCCGCACACTGGCCCAGGAGGCGCACCGGATTCTCAACGCCAGCAAACAGCGCGCGGCCACCGCAGCAGCGACGGAGTTCGGCGCGATGGCCGGAGATGGCGGGGGGCCAGAGATGGCGGTAGCAGAACCACCAACGACGGCGGCAGTGGGGGCCAAGGATCACGGAGGAGACATCCTCTGTTTGTACTATCGCCGCTTTGCAGAGAAGGCACGCAAATGTATACCACCGTGCCAGTTCAAGCGCTCGGGAAACGCCAAGACTGGGGGTCGGTAGCAGCTGCAGCCCTCGGGGAGGAGAACAAGCTGCTCTACTTGAAGGATGCGCGCTCGGGGAGGCATTTCCTCGTGGACACAGGCTCCCAGTTGAGTTTCATCACACCTTCCTCCACTGACCGGCTGGCGGTTTCCAGAGGTCCCGGGGTGTCAGCAGCGAACGGCTCGGAGATTAAGACCTTTGGTGAGAGGACTCTACTTCTGTCCCTACACGGCCGTACATTTGAGTGGACTTTTGTCATAGCTGCAGTGAATTTCAATATGTTGGGGGCTGATTTTCTGTGCTCACATGGTTTGTTGGTTGATCTTGCTAGTAGGTGCCTGGTTAATGCACTTTCTTTTTATTCTATTCCCTGTACAGCCCGAGTGGCCCCGCCAACAGCACAAGCCAACGTCACAGCTGCAAGCGGTAAGTTCCACACACTGCTCACTCAGTTCCCAGCACTCACGGTTCCCACATTTTCAGCAGCCGTCGCTAAACACGGGGTGGAATATTTTATTACTACCACCGGACCGCCCGTTTTTGCAAAAGCTCGGCGCTTGGATTCAGCTAAACTGACCATAGCGCGCAAGGAGTTCGCCAACCTGGAAATGTTGGGAATCATCAGGCGTTCGAACAGCCCATGGGCTTCCCCACTTCACATGGTCCCGAAAGCTGACAGCTCGTGGCGACCTTGCAGAGATTTCCGCAGGTTGAACAACGCCACAGCGCATGACCGCTACCCAATCCCACATATCCAAGATTTTTCCGTTCATTTGGCGGGGGCGCGCGTTTTTTTCTAAGATAGACTTGGTCCGCGGTTACCACCACGTCCCAGTGCGCGCTGAGGACATACCCAAAATAGTGGTAATAACTCCGTTTGGTCTATTCGAGTTTTTGTGCATGCCATTTGGGCGTAAAGGCGCTGCGCAGACGTTCCAACGCATGATGGACGCAGTGTTGCGCGATCTCTCCTTCGTATTCGTCTACCTGGACGGCACCTTAGTAGCCAGCGCGTCCGAAGACGAATACGAAAACCACCTCACGGCAGTTTTCCGGAGGTTGGGAGAGCACGGTTTAATAATCAACCCAGTGAAGGGTCAGTTCGGGGTGACGCAGATTGATTTTTTGGGGCATCGCGTCTCTCCAGAAGGAGCGGTTCTGCTGCCTGACAAAGTGCGCGTGGTAGCAAATTTTCCCCAGCCACAAACGGTCAAGGCGTTACAGGAGTTTTTGGGAATGGTGAATTTTTATAACTGTTTCCTCCCCCGCGCAGCACAGCTCATGCAACCATTGTATGCCGCACTCAAAAAACAAAAACCCACAAATAAGATCGAATGGTCTCTGGAGCGAGAGCGAGCATTCTTGGAGGTCAAAACAGCCCTGGCAAATGCTGCATTGTTAGCACATCCAGACCCAACGGCCCGCATAGCGCTCACTACTGACGCGTCAGATGTGGCCATAGGGGCGGTCGTGGAGCAGCATGTAGCCGGGGCTTGGCAGCCGCTCGCCTTTTTCAACAGGACTTTGCGCGATAGTGAACGAAAATACAGCGCATTCGACAGGGAGTTGTTAGCTCTCCACTTGGCCATTCGCCACTTCCAGTTCTGGCTGGAGGGACGCCGTTTCACCGCGTTCGTTGACCACAAGCCGCTGACATTCGCGATGGCCAAGGTTTCAGAAGCGTAGTCAGGCCGGCAGCAAAGACAGCTGGCCGCTATCTAACTAACTAACTAACTAACTAACTAACCTGCACTTATATAGCGCTTTTCTAGTCACAAAGACCACTCAAAGCGCTTTCATTAATACTAACCCTCTATTCTAAGGGCCTATAGGAAACAAATATCTAGGGACAATTTAGAACAGCCAATTAACCTAACATGCATGTTTTTGGCATGTGGGAGGAAACCGGAGAAATCCCGGAGTAAACCCACGCAACACGGGGAGAACATGCAACTCCACACAGATCACTGTTGGTCGGGGGCTGGGATTGAACCCACGATCCCACGATCCCCACAATCCCCCGGCCAAGGGTAAACTGTGCTGCCGTAGTGCTAACCACTGCGCCACCGTGCAGCCCTATCTCACAGTTTACTACCGATATTCAGCATGTGGCGGGTAAACTGAATGTAGTGGCAGACTGTCTCTCGCACGCCGTGGTGGCCCCAGTCCGCGTAGGGATAGATTATGCAGCCATGGCCGCGGATCAGGTTAGCAACGCGGACGTGCGCGTGCTCCAGTCTGGACCAACAGGGTTAAGGCTGGAAAACAGGGTGCTGCAAGACGGTATGCCCTCCCTAATCTGCGATGTCTCCACTGGGCAACCGCATCCTGTGGTACCGGCCGCGTGGCGCCGCCGCGTTTTTGACTCGATTCATTCTCTGGCACACCCGGGAGTGCGCGCGTCGGTCAAAATGGTAGGAGAGAAATTTGTATGGCCGAGCCTGTGCAAACAAGTTAAGGAGTGGGCAGCAGCCTGCATGGCTTGTCAACGAGCCAAGGTACACAAACACACGAGAGCTCCCTTGGAGCCATTTCACATCCCGGCTAAGAGGTTCGATCATGTTCACGTGGACCTCGTAGGCCTCCTCCCGCCGTCACAGGGATGCACACACCTTCTGACAATGGTGGACCGCACCACGCGCTGGCCGGAAGTGGTCCCACTGGCGTCAACCACAGCCGAGGAGGTGGCGCGTGCGTTTTTAACAGCATGGGTAGCGCGCTTTGGAGTCCCGTCGGACATTACGTCCGACAGAGGTCCTCAGTTTGTTTCCGAACTTTGGTCAGCAATGGCCCGCAGCCTGGGGGTAACGATCCACCGCACAACCACGTACAATCCGCAGGCTAATGGGTTATGCGAACGTTTTCTTACGTCATTGAAAGCGGCTCTCAGAGCGTCGCTGACGGATGCAAATTGGGTGGACAGGCTACCGTGGGTTTTATTGGGGTTGCGTTCTGCACCTAAAGAGGACTTAGAAGCCTCCCCGGCTGAGCTAGTTTTTGCGCAACCACTTCGGCTGCCCGGGGAGTTTCTCCCAGATAATCCTGCACCAGATAACTCCCCGTCTCAGCGGTTGCAGCGTGGCACGGAATCGGGCACGCTGCTGGGCCCCATTCACCAGTTTTCCGCACGTTTTTGTGCCTAAGGCTTTGAAAAACGCGGAATTTGTTTTTGTCAGACACGATGCCCATCACCCACTGCTGCGACCACCTTATGATGGACCATTTAGAGTGCTGGAAACAGGGGACAAACATTTTTTGCTAGATTTGGGGGGCAAGAAGGAAAAGATTGGCATAAACAGGCTCAAACCCACCTTTGTGGTGGCGGATGAGGATGTGCTGTTGGCCAGGGCTCCTCGGTGCGGCAGACCCCACCGGGGACATTCCCCAGAACACCCACAGGGAGTGACAAACAGTTCTCACCCCAAGACGGCAGCGCCCCAGCGAGATGGCGCCGCAGAAGTGGCGAAGCCCGTTTACAGCAGATACGGGAGGAGACTGAGGCCCAAGCAGCACGTGGGTTAATGTGTAATGATTTTATCATGACATGCAGACTGTTATTGTGTTGTTCCATTTTAGATGTTTGGGGGCGGGGGGGTCATGTGGGGCACATGTGTATCACTTTAAGCTTCACATCTCAGAGAGAACAAAGAACTGGGTCTCCTTGGAGATAGCAGGAGGATGTGAAAATTCAGTCTTTGGTATGCAAGAGACGGCCTTGGGGGATTTCCTGGTCTGCCAGAGACTATGAGGAGGATGTTATAAGATTTAAGAGAAGATGCATTGTTACTTGTGATTAAATGCAATGTGACTGTGAGCTTTGAAGGTCCTGGATATATAAAGGACGAATGTCTGTGTTTTTCCTCTTTTTCTGCTTTACTGATGTTGGAAGATGTGAATAAACCTGACTCGTGAGATAAACTCTGCCTCGTCATTTTCACATTTCCACAATAATAACATTCTAGTCATTATTCATCCCACAATTACATTCATTATATAATACCATAATATATAATACACCTTCTAATTTAATTATGCAATAGAAATGATACAACAATAATAGTTTATATTGACAATAATACCAACATCTAATAATAATTGTAATAATAATAATAATAAATAAATACTTCTGGTATGTTTAATATAATTATAGACAATATTATCATCATCATCATAATCACAACATATACCACCATATGTGTCAGGTCAGGCATTGGCTTGCTTGCTACCGGATAACCATGAAAACCGGTACTACCTGTCTCATGGGTCGGGCCGTCGGCGACTCAACCGGCATCCCGTGCATTTTTATCATGTTTGTAGTCAGCTTCATGTGTGCCTGTGTTTGTGTTTATGTTGAATGTAATTGTAGTTTGTAAATATAGATGTCACCTGACTGCAAAACAAATCTACCTACGGGTACAAATAAAGTAACCGGAACCTGAACCTGACCCCGCCCTTCCGAGGGCATGGAGGGTGAAACAGGGCATCCTGGCAGAACTAAAAACAATATCTGCCACAGGTCTGTGGTGGACCACTCCCAGTTACACAGGGTGAGACTGGACATCCTGGCAGATAAACACGTCTGTCGCAAGGTCTGTGTTGGACTGTGCCAGTCAGTGCATTGTGACATGCACTACACAAAGAGCAGAGATAAACAAACCTATCATCTGGTCAGTCACTGCAACAGATACTGGAGTCAGTTTGTCTTGGCTTGTCCTTGCCACTGATAATACCTTATCTGTCAAGAATATGCTGCTAGTCCAGCAAAAGCCAGCAGTACTCAAATACTTTGCAAGCAGTTTCATAAAATGGTCAATCAGAAAGCAACTCATACCGGCTCGGACGTCGCCAGGGCTTACAAGGTCCACGCTGATCTGTTGACACTCCGACAGGCAGCGAAAAGTAAGTTAGGAGCAGGAAGACAAAAGAAGAGGAAAACAGCAACCTTGTGTGTAGCAGAATGGAATGTACTGTACGCACTCTGTTGGACAGAACAACATCACAGCGCCCAGAAAAACAGACCACGCTTGTAGCCCTGGAAATGAACAGGTACAATGTAGACATAGCTGCACTTAGTGAAACAAGATTGCCTGGATATGGCAGCTTGGAAGACCATGGTTACATCTTCTTTTGGAGTGGGAGATCAACTCAAGAAAGAAGAGAAGCAGGAGTGGGCTTTGCAGTTAGAAAGAAGATAACAGCAATGCTTGATGAGAAACCGGTGCCAATCAACGACAGGATAATGACTATGAGACTCCCACTACAGCGGAAGATGTATGCCACACTCATCAGTGTATATGCCCCAACAATGACCAACACAGAGAAGGTGAAGGAGGAGTTCTACAGTGATTTACGTGAGACTAACAGGCGTGTACCGACTGATGACAGGCTGATACTCATTGGAGATTTTAATGCCAGAGTTGGTTCGGACACCGAGAAATGGAAAGGAGTGCTAGGCAGTCATGGAGTAGGCAAGTGCAATGCTAATGGAGAACTTCTACTTGCACTGTGTTCAGAATACAACCTTGTGATAACCAACACTCTATTTAAGCACAAGGACACACACAAGAAGACATGGATGCACCCAAGATCCAAGCACTGGCACTTATTAGACTACATCATAGTCAGGCAGAGAGACATAAGGGATGTATTGGACACCAGAGCAATGAGAGGCGCAGACTGTGGCACTGATCATGTTATGCTGAGACCTAGATTAAAGATTTGAAGACGAAAACAGACAGATAGATAGATAGTTTATTTCGAACACAAAAAATATAACAAAAAACAAGCAAAAAGCAAATGCAATAAAGTTACAGTATACACTGTTCGAAAGGGAGAAGGAAGAAGTGAACACTTATTAATTCCAACTCCTCTTTTCCATCGATACACCCATGTGAATTTTATACAAATTACTACCTTTAAGACCCCAAGTAAACAATTTACTGTATTTTTTACAGATCAACATTAACACCTGTCCATTCTAACATACAATGAAGTCCATATATCAAAACCAGTCTCAAATGACACAGATACACACAGTGCTGTCCCACCCACCATTCTATAGTGTCCCATAATGTCCCAGAGTGAACATAATGAATCGTGCATATAAATTCTACCCTTCTAACATATATCCTTTCAACAAATGGTGCTTATACCTCTTTTTAAATTGATTTCTGTTTGTACATAGTTTCAGTTCCTGCTCCAGACTGTTCCACAAATCCACCCCACAGACAGATATGCACATACTTTTCTTGGTTGTACGTATCTTGGGTTTTGTGAAGTTTAAGTCTCCTCTCAAATTATGATCATTGTCTCTTTTTTTAAATATTTTTTGTATATTAGATGGGAGTTGATTGTTAATTGCCCTGTACATAACTTGTGCTGTCTTAAATTTAACTAAATCGATGAACTTTATGACATGTGACTTCAAGAACAACGAATTGGTATGGTCTCTATATCCTACATTGTTTATTATCCTTATAGCTTTTTTTGTGATGTGCATATTGCTTGTAGGTTGGTCTTGTAGGTGTTTCCCCAGACTTCTACACAGTAGTTAAGATAAGGTAAAAACAGTGAATTGTACAATAAGACCAATGATTTATAGTCCAAGATGTGTCTTGTCTTCCCCAGTATGCCTATACATTTTGCTAATTTAGCCCGGATGTGACTGATGTGAGGTTTCCAGCAGATTTTACTGTCTAGCGTCACCCCCAGAAACTTATTTTCCTGTACTGTTTGTATTCTGGTATCATCTATCGATTTATTTTATAATTTCCAAACACCATAATCTTTGTTTTTTTTTTAGATTTAGAGATAATTTATTTTTGTTGAACCACTGCGTTAATTTTTCCATTTCAGTTGTGACCACCTCTAAAACCTGCTGCAAGTTGATTTGTGCTCTCCAATTTGTACAAATTGGAGAGCATTTGGAGAGCAAATTGGAGAGCAAAACAGCACTGCAGGACAGGTGCAAAGCCACCACGGAAGCTAAACACTAGTGCGCTGAAAGGCCAAATGAGGCAGGAAGAACTTGCACAGGAAATGGATGAAAATTTGAAAGACTGGGACAGCAACAACTCAGAGAATAACATAGAAGAGAAATGGGCAACACTGAAGGATATTGTAACACTCTGTGACACTTACTTGTCTCGCCAAATTTTGTAACAATATATATTATAATAATATACCGCTGCGAACTGGACCATCTTTTGTCTCAGGTCTTATAGTGTAAACAGGCAAGTCACCTGCTTGGTTCACCACAATGTGAATTTCAGCTTCCCACCTGTCTGCTAGTTTGTGCTTGCCTCTGAGGCGGACTGCACGTACCAAAACTCTGTCGCCTGGTTCTAGTTTTGAGGGTTTCACTCGCATATCAAATCTTGTTTTGTTTCTTTCAGCCATCTTGTTAGCATTTTCTGTTGCTAGTTTGTAGCTTTCTTGTAGAGTTGTCTTTAGTTTTTTCGGTGTACGGGGAATGTGACTTGAAACTTTTGTTGCGAAACGGGACCCCAAATGCAAGGTCGATGGGCAATCTCGGCTGACGACCGAACATTAACTCATACGGGGCAAAACCAGTAGTGTTATTTTTTGTACAATTGTACGCATGTACAAGTGGTTTCACATAGTTGTGCCAAAGAGTTTTGTTCTTTTCCTCCAGAGTACCCAGCATGCTCAATAACGTTCTATTGAAACGTTCTACCGGGTTACCTCTGGGATGATAGGGTGTCGTCCGGATTTTGCAAATGCCCATGATTTTGCAAAGTTCTTTTATGATATGGGACTCAAAATCAGGACCCTGATCACTATGTAACCGTTCGGGTATCCCGTAGTGGACTATAAAGTTGTCCCAAAGTGCCTTTGCAACGGTCTGAGCTTTCTGATTGCTGGTAGGGATGGCTACAGTGTATTTCGTGAAATGATCAGTTAACACAAGCACATCCTTTGTGTTGCTTTGATCGGGCTCAATGGACAGGAAATCCATACAGACAAGTTCAAGCGGTCGGGTGGACTTGATACTGACAAGGGGAGCAGCTCGCTCTGGAGCGGTTTTACGTCTTACGCAGCGATTACAAGTCTTGATCTTCTTTTCAATATCCTCCGCCATGCGAGGCCAAGAGAACCTTGTTCTGGCGAGATCCAAAGTACGCTCTGTGCCTAAATGGCCCATGTCACAGTGGAGGCTTTGAAAGACTGAATCGCGGAGCTGTTCAGGTAAAGCGAGCTGTTAAGTAACATTTCTTCCATCTTGACGAGTGCGGTAGAGGATGTTATTGCACATTTCAAGTCGACAGAGTTCTCGGAGTAACAAGTTGATGTCAGGAAGTTCAGTTCGTACAGTTGGTGGAACTTTTAGCCCAGTTTCAATTTGTGCAATCACTTCTCTTAAACAGGGGCCAGTTCTTTGTTCGTTTTTGATCTGTTCAGGAGTCATGTGGAGTATAACTGGAAGACCACCACAGCCATCTTCATCGGCGTAGTCATCTGGAATGGCGGCTACAGAGAGGGCTAATGAGTGAACCAAAGGGAAGGTGTTGTTTGAAGAGCTACAGACAAGGTGTTTTTCACATATAGCAGACACTACCTCTGAACTTAAACTGCTTTCAGGAAGAGACAAGTGAGTTTGAGTGAACTGCTGAATGTGGTCAAGCTCCTTTTGGGACACTGCGTCACCAAGTAACTCGCCATGTGGCCGTCTAGAGAGGCCGTCTGCATCTGAGTTAAGCTTGCCTGCTCTGTATTGGAGCTTAAAGTTAAACGTAGACAGAGCAGCTAGCCACCTATAACTCATGGCATCCATCTTAGCAGTAGTTAAGATATACGTCAGGGGGTTACTGTCTGCCACAACAGTAAAATGATTGCCATATAAATAGTCTGCGAACTTCTCCGTTACTGCCCACTTTAGAGCGAAAAACTACAATTTATGGGCAGGGTAACGGGACTGACTTCTAGACAACCCCCGGCTTGCATAAGCTATTCAGGTTCAGGTTCAGGTTACTTCATTTGTACCTGTAGGTAGATTTGTTTTGCAGTCTGGTGACATCCATATTTACAAGCCACTAATTACATTCAACATAGACACAAACACAGGCACACATGAAGCTGACTATAAACATGATAAAAATACTCAAGGCTCCATCAATCAGGGTATAAAAAGACAAAGAGATGAGGGAGAAACAAGAGGTAAGAGAGAAGGGTCATATTAAAAGTTAAAAACTAGTCAAAGAGGTTAAAAAACTCAAAGGTCTAAAACCCAATAAAATAATTAGAACCCATGACCCTAGTCTGGCCCTCCTGCTCTTGATAGAGGGCGGCGCCAAGCCCTGTAGTGCTGGCGTCAGTATGGAGGGTGTATGGCAACTGAGGGTCAGCGAAACCCAGGACAGGCGCAGTACTGAGCTTTTCAATAATGGTTTTGAATGCAAGATCACAGGGAGAAGTCCACCGCTCGTCAAACGGTGTCTTTGGGTCGTGGTACTGGGCAGGCTTTGCTTTGGGCTTTGTGCTCTTTTGCAAAGGAGGGTAGCCTGCTGTTAAGTCAGTGAGGGGCTTAACGATGCTGGAATAGTTCTTAATGAACTGCCTATAGTACCCTGAAAAGCCTAAGAATGAGTGGAGCTGTTTGAGATCACGGGGCACAGGCCAGGTACTTAGGGCTTTCACTTTTTCGGAGTCGGTCTCAACTCCTTTACTGGACACAATGTGACCGAGGTATCTGACAGAAGTTTGAAAAAATCTGCATTTCTCAGGGGAGAGTTTAAGCCCGTACTCTTATAGGCGATTAAGAACTTTCATTAAGCGAGCCTCATGTTCTTCAGGTGTCTTGGAGAATACAATGATGTCATCGAGGAACACAATCACCTCATGCAGATTCGTGTCGCCCATGCATTTCTCCATGAGGCGCTGGAACGTGCTGGGGGCATTTGTAATGCCTTGGGACATTCTATTGAATTCCCAAAAGCCCATGGGACATACAAACGCCGTCTTTGGTTTGTCCAGCTCCTCTACCTCAATTTGGTAGTACCCCGACTTTAAAACGAGGACGGAGAACCACTGCGAACCGGTCAAGGTGGAAAACGTTTCCTCCAAGTTGGGGAGGGCGTAAGCATCTTTTACAGTCTGCATGTTAAGCTTCCTGTAATCAATACAAAGGCGGACATCGCCATTTTTCTTTCGCACCACTACAATAGGCGAAGAAAATGGGGAAGTGGACTCTCTTATCACGCCTGCTTGTTGGAGTTCTTTGAGATGCTTACGGACTGCTTCCAGGTCATTTGGATGTATGGGACGTGCTCTGTGTTTGAACGGTGTTTCATCTGATAATTTGATTGTGTGTTTCACTTGATCTGTTTTGCCAAAGTCAAGATCGTTTTGTACAAATACTTCAGGCATTTGACTGAGTCTTTCTGTTAGGCGCTCTTTCCATTCAGCGCTAATGGGGGAAGAGTCAAAGTTGAACTTCAGAGTGGACTTTGGTTCAGTTTTGGACTTTGTAACTTTCACGGAGTGTTCTTGTGATAGGACTCATTGATATGCACAGATTTCTCCAATGACACACATCTGAGGGATTGTCACGTCATGTTCCGATTCATTGGTGAGTATAACTGGAACAAGGTAAGGTGCTCTTTCAGGTAAGTCTATGAGACATGGTTTTACCAGGATGCCACCAGGTAAAGCTGACATTAACGGGTGTTCTAACAAGACAGATTCTTCACTGTTGCCGGCTGACACTGCTACAGTGCCATCTAGAACAACTGTTTGGCCTGCAGGAACTAACTGTGGCTTTTTGTTGCGCATGGTCACAAGAGGACTGATCAGCTGCACGTACATCAGGAACCACTAATGCAAGTGTTGGCACTTTGGCTTCAATACCAAAAAAGTCTTTTGGGAAAGTGACATGCATTTCAATATAGCCTAAATAAGGTACACTCTGACCGTTAGCTCCCTCCACTTCTAACAGCTCAAAAAGTGGCTTAATCTCATGGTTGGATAAGCACTGTCTGTAATAGGACTCAGGGACAGTAGTCACCTGGGAGCCTGTATCTAACAAACAGCTCACAGTACAGCCATTCACTTTCACTTGTGCTGTACTTTTTGTACCAATTAGACCATTAAGAAAGTTAAAGGGGTCTGTTTTGTAGTGTGACTTCAGTTTAGCACGTGTCTTGAATGGAGCTTTTGGTTTGGGACGGGTCATCTCTGAACTAGCCTCTGTTTGTCCCGCAACAGGGGTAGACTTCAGTTTTAAAGAAGATTGGGGGTTCTGACTGTCCCAAATCTGTCTTTTTACTCTTAGTTCTTTGCGTTTTGCAGCCACAAGCGCAGGGTTTGGCTCTGACTCACAAGTGGCTACAATATGCCCATCTTCGCCACAGCGGTAGCAATACCATGGTTTGGGCCTAGTATTGGGACGGCTGGACGAAGGTAAGTTTTCAGGTTTGGCATGGTCAGGTTTTTTATTTCCACGCTTCTTAGTTGGGTCTTTCTTCGGTGGTGCTTGTTTCTTTTGTTTCACGACAGCAGCTAATTGGCTTTTTAGATCAGCGACTTGCTTTTTCAGTTCTTTCAGACTGTTCGACTCCACTTCACTGTTTGTGCTTGTTTCGGTGACTGTTTGTTCGTAGGAGGCTGCTTTTGGTTTTGTGGTGCCCAAGTGTCTTTTCATGCGGGTGTTTTTAACTTCTTGTCTATTTTCAACAGTGTGAAGGTGAAGCAATAACTCTGCATACGCAGGTGGATGTTTATCTTTTAATTCCAGCTGTAGCTCTTTTAGCAGATTGTCATCCCAACAGCCTCTGTTAAACTGATAGAGAAGCGGTTTGTTCGCGTCCTGGGGCTCTAGACCGCCTCTACGCACTGTGAGATTGAGCGCCACCTGCAAACGATGCAGATATGCAGAGGGTTTTTCTCCATAATCTTGAAAAGTGTTCATGAATCGCACAAGCAGTTCCTCACCATCTTCAACAGTCCCAAAAGCTGAGTCCAAAAGCTTAAGATAGTCGGCAGGGGTGGCTTCAGGCCCAAGAGAATGAATAATATCAGATGCAGGAGCAAGAAGACTTTCAAGGATCTTGCGAGATTTTTCCAAGTCAGACAAAGAAGTATCTTCCATCATCAGGTCAACATGTGAACGCCATGTTTCATAGTCAGCTTCAGTATACGGTCTTGGCATTTTGCCAGAGAAAGCTCTGATTCTCAAGGAGGAATGGGCGTTTGACGGCTTCTCTGCATTTTTAATGACATGCTCGACTATGATTTTCTGAACCTCGGGTGGGTTAAAATCAGCTGGACTCAACATTTGAGGTGTTAAGTTTGGTCTAAGAGGGCTTTGAAAGAGTGCTTGAGTGGTTTTAGGGGTGTGAGGCACTTCAACTTGGAGTGGAGCAGAGACTCCACTTTGTGTGGGTTCTACAGTAGGGAAAGCAGGATCAACGTCGGCAGAGACCGTTTCAGCTGTCTCAGCAGCTTCAATAGACTTCCCTATTGTGGACATAACCTCCCGCAACACCTCTTCAAAACCTTTTCCACTTAGCTTAGCTAAACCCCTCAGGTTGCTAAGATAAGCCTCAGTAACACTGCCCCCTACAGTTTTAGTGCACACATCAGTTAAAGCTTGAATGCAGTACTTAACCTCAGGATTGTCAGTGGATGGAAAGAAGTACGGCAACGCAGGTGCTACTGTTTCAACAGCTAATCCAGAGTCGAACTCTACAATATGACTTTTGTCAAAGTCAGATGAGTTATCATTAATGGTAAGCACCCTACGAATAGTGCCATGTTGCTCTAGAAACTCAAAAATGTCTGTGTCTTTCTTTTTGTCAACAACACCACTGACAATGACTGCACTAGGTATTTTGACACCATATTTTTCCACAAAATCCATTTTGGCCGTATATCAACTGTTTAGTCAGGAGTCAAAACAGAATTCTCATCTGTTGTGCAACGCTCCAGGCTCCTGGCTGCGCTCGCCAATTTTTTTGTAACACTCTGTGACACTTAATTGTCTCGCCAAATTTTGTAACAATATATATTATAATAATATACCACTGTACAGTATACCAGTACCACTCAGAGTATAATTAGGGTGTAATACCTGCGGGGTATAATATCACTGGGGTAATACCAGGGTAACAGGGTAACACCCACTAACACCTGCGCTCGCCAGATTTTTGTGTGTAACCCTTACTAACACCTACTCACTTTAGGTGTAGTACTCTTTTTGGTAGTATTGTGTTATAGCAATGTAGTTACCTTAACTTTTCTACCTTGGCAGAGGGATAATTGGGCCAGGTCAGACCGACTCTGGGTTCGTAGGAGCCTGGGAGGTACAACAACAGAGGACACATACACAGCCATATATGACTTGCAACTATGTATATTATTTACAAATATGTACACAAAAATAAATACACATTGCAATAAAGGAAAAAATAAAAACAAAATACTCCAAATTATATTTACAATATTCACAGTTCTTGTTTGTCCTTTCCAGGTGACTAGTGGAGTCACCTTTAGCAGTTTCTAGGGTTCGGGCTTCGGCTCGCCATCCAGATCTGGAGATCCACGCTCTAGTCAAACCAGTCCAAAGGGAAAATAAAAAGAACCTGACCTATAAAATAGGTCAGAACACAAAGAGCTTAGTCTAAAATCTAAGTCAATTTCCCCAAATCAACAAATGTGCATAAAACAAACACATCTACCATTCAAACTCATCAACATGGTGCTACAACGACGAATAAAGTGCATTTGGAACACTTGACATCACAGGACATTTGTGCAGTGTGCTGCACCAAGCTAACATCACATCTAGCACAACAATTTATCACAATTTTGCACTTTAAACACACATAGACCACAGATTCATCATTCATCATCAAGTAGCAATTAATGGCAAGGGAACTGGGACCTTTGCTAACCGTTACAGCCTTGAAAAATAGCTTTTTCTGATGAAAAAACTAGCCGAATTTAACATCAGCGGCTAGCGTTTTTAAGCTAGCGGTTAGCATCCACACACACAATGAATAAATAGCACTCACCATGCCAAGTGGCTCGTGCATCAATGGGGTTCCTGCGCTCAACGGCGCCAACAGCCCCCGGATCCCAATCTTAAAATTTAATAGACAGGGCATTAGAATTTGGCAATACCGCAATGTCTCATTTCTCATTTTGGTTTAAGCTTACCAATTTCAAGGGTTTTATCCAGGCAAAGGCTGCTACCAGTACGCTAGCGTCGCCATATCACCAAGGACCGTCTCTCTCTCTGGTCTGTGTCTTTCGGCGTCTGGCGTGACTGAGCCAAAAATGCAAGTCATCCCAGACCCAGGGAGAGAGCGCTTAACCCACTGGGTGGCGTGACCCAGCAACGGCGCAGCCATTGGTTACTGGAAATATCAACACACAATACTAGGAAATTTATCAGAACCTTCTAGAAAATGTTCCTGCTATTTATGAATATATATTTATTTATATATTCATATTCAAATTATGTATTCCCATTGTGAAATGGGTGTTTTTCTTTTCTAAAAGCGGTATCAATATTTATAATTTAATTCACGTTAAACTATCTACTCCCATTGTGAAATGAATGTCCCCCCTTCTTCTTAAAGCGGTATCGACATTCATAATTCCATCCACATTTTTAACACTGGGTTACACTATGGTGTATCAGACTGCGAGTGATGTATTAGGCTACCCTGAGAGTAAACATCAAGATTGGTTTGATGAGCATGATGAACACCTGAAGAAACTACTAGAAGTGAGGAATACAGCTAGGCATGAAAACCTACAGTGTAATACAAAGTCGAAGAAGAAGAAATACTCAGAGGCTCAGAGTGAGCTACAGAAGTACACCAGGGAGATGAAGTCCAACTGGTGGGATGAAAAAGCGGAGAAACTTCAAACTTCAGCAGACAGGAAGGACATGAAAACATTCTTCACAGGTTTGAGAGAAATCTATGGCCCTAAACCAAAAGGATTGATCCAACTAAAGGCTATGGATGGTGAAACAGTTTTGCAGGAGAAAGAAAAGATCCTGGACAGATTTGCAGACCACTTTGACCAACTACTAAACAGCCCTGGAGATCTCACTGAAGAGGCTAAAGAAGCTCTAGTGCAGCGACCAGCTGTATCAAGTCTGGATGAACCACCAAATTTTGATGACCTAATGGCAGCTATCAGGACAACACAGGATGGTAAAGCTCCAGGAAGGGATGGAATTCCAGCAGAAGTGTGGAAATTTGGTGGTGTTCAGCTGACCAACTGCCTGCACAAGCTCATCCAAGAGATATGGGATGCCCAGAAAGTACCTCAAGACTGGAAGGATGCAAGTATTGTGCCTTTGTTCAAGAAAGGTGACAGGAAGGATTGTGGAAATTGCTGAGGTATATCATTGCTAGCCACTGTTGGTAAGATTCTCTCACGTGTACTACTGAACAGACTCAGTGAACACATCTCGCAGAATGTACTACCGGAAACCCAATGCGGCTTTAGAAGTGGAAGAAGCACAATGGACATGCTTTTCTGCTTGAAACAGGATCAAGAAAAGTGTATTGAACAGAACATGCTGCTTTATGTAGTCTTCATAGACTTCAGTAAAGCCTTCAATACTGTTTCGCGACAAGGACTTTGGCAGGTAATCAAGAAATATGGTTGTACAGAGAAGTTTGTCAGCCTGATTGAGGCACTCCATACAGGTATGCAAGCAAACGGGGCAATGAGTGGTTCAGTATCTAAAGACTTTTCAGTAAGCAACGGGGTGAAACAATGGTGTGTGCTGGCACCTACACTCTTCTCGCTATATCTGGCAGCCATGCTTGAGGTGGCCTTCAAAGACACTTCAGAAGGAGTATACATTCAAACAAGGAAAGAAGCAGACCACTTCTTTAAACTGTGCCACAATGTGGCACAGTTTAAAGCCAAGAGTAAGACATCAATAAAGGTAGTAAGAGAAATGCTCTTTGCCGACGACAGTGCTCTAGTTGCACACAATGTGGAAGATGTGCAATCTTTAGTGGAGAAATTTGCAAGAGCAGCCTGCCAATTCAGCCTCCAAATCAACATCAAGAAGACAGAGTGCCTTTATCAACCACCAAAGTTCCAATTATCAACATCACTACCAGAAGAGATCAGCATTGGTACAGAGCCACTAGTCAAGTGCAAGACTTTCAAGTACCTAGGGAGTACTGTTTCAGAGAATGCTAGGCTGGAGGATGAACTATCTCTCAGAATGGGAAGAGCGAGTGCTGTGTTTGGAAACTTGAGGGAGAGACTGTGGAACAACCGACGTGTCTATCCGTGTGAAATGCAAAGTGTACAGAGCGACAGTACTGGCTACTCTATTGTACGGTGCTGAAACTTGGACTGTCTACAGAGTGCAGGTGAAGAAACTCCACGCGTACGTGATGAGACACCTTCAAGCCATAATGAACATCTCATGGAAAGACAAGACAACCAACATAGAAGTGTTGAAACGAGCTGGTCTACCATCAATGGAGGACATGCTAATACAGATGAACCTGAGATGACTCAGACATGTTGAGAGGATGGACCACCAGAGTCTCCCTTGGCAGTTACTCTACTCACAGTTATGCAAGGGCAAACACAATCAGGGTAGAGCAAGGCTCAGATTTAAAGACACTGTAAAAAGAAACTTGAAGAAGTTGGACATAGACAGGATTTCCTGGCGGTGGAAGGCTAAGGACAGAGCTGTGTGGAGGAATCTGATCAGACCTAAATGAAACAGTCACTGCCGCCCACAACAGACTGCTATGATGAAGACCCCCACATGGCTTACAATACCTAGGCGCAATAAGTAACCATATAATAATAATGACCATAATAATAGGTAACCATATGGTAGTTACAATAATAATAATAATAATAATAATAATAATAATAATAATAATACCATCTGGCCTATGTAGTACTTCAAGTAATTCCATCCTAACAACAATCCTAATACTATAATTCTAGTAATGATATCAATTATAATAGTACTCAGCACATATATTCACAATAACAACCTTTCTTCATTAAAGACACATTGTAATATCACTGTCCTTTATTTTTATATTGCTCAAAAATCATTTCTTTATATGTTGATTTAAATATATGGATGTTTGGACATTGCCTGTGTTTCTCCCCCAACCCATTCCACAATTTTACCCCACACACAGACATACAAAAACCTTTCCTAGTAGATCTTACTAGGTGCATTTTAAATTTAGTATTCCCCCGTTAATTATATTTTCCTTCTCTCTCATTGAAAAGAGTTTGTATATTGTGTGGCAAAAAGTTTTTACTGACTTTAAACATTAATTGTGCTGTATAATAATCAACCAGATCCTGTAATTTCAATAACTTTGAATGTAAAAACAATAAATTATTATGTTCAAGATACCCAACTTTGTGTATAACACGGACTGCCCTTTTTTGTAATATAAGATAAGATAAGATAAGATAAGCCTTTATTAGTCCCACAATGGGGAAATTCCAGGATTGCAACAGCACAGGGATAGCAACACTCAGAGCAACAATCAGAAGGTAAGAAAAAACAAGAACAGCTAGTATACATATGTACATATTACTATATATATATATAGAGACACACAGTGCGGAGCATTGTGGTTGGTGAATGTGCAGCAGAAAGTCTACGCTCTCTCTCCGCGGATGCAGCAGGCCAGCTGGATGTCTTTGGGCATGATGGTGACCCTCTTGGCGTGGATAGCGCACAGGTTGGTGTCCACGAAGAGTCCCACCAGGTAGGCCTCGCTGGCCTCCTGCAGAGCCATGATGGCGGAGCTCTGGAAGCGCAGGTCAGGTCTTGAAGTCCTGAGTGATCTCCCTCGCCAGGCGCTGGAAGGGCAGCTTACGGATGAGCAGCTCTGTGGATTTCTGGTAGCGACGGATATCTCTCAGAGCCACGGTACCAGGCCTGTAACGGTGAGGCTTCTTCACTCCGCCGGTGGCCGGAGCGCTTTTCCAAGCAGCCTTGGTGGCTAGCTGCTTCCTGGGGGGCTTTTTCCTCCAGTAGATTTACGGGCGGTCAGCTTGGTTCTTGCCATCGCTCTTTATTATTCTGTCTTATATTTCTTGCACACCGCCTAAACTCCAGCCCGGCACCCGCGTCGTTTTCGCTATAGTTCCTTGGTATGTCGAGTTTCTCCGTTAGCACCGGGTGGCGGTTGAGTGCTAGCTAGCTCTTCCCTGCTGTATCGTCTCCTGCTGTAAACAGTGGCTCCATCCGCCGACTCGGGAGACCTTTGGGGCGATCTGTGTGTCCGTGATATTTATATAGAGTGAAAGGTGTAGAAAGAAGAAGGAAGATATTTGCAATATTAGCTAATATTAGCTAATGTTATTATATTAGCAATGAAGGAAGTATACTTTTATAATTGTTACCCCAGACCTCGATACAGTAGGTCAAGTATGGAAGTACTAATGAGCAATACAAGATATGAAGCGATTTGTAATCTAGGACCTGCTTACTTTTATTTATCATTGCAATATTTTTCCGACTTTGTTTTCTATGCATCTGACATGTGGTTTCAAACTAATTTTATCATCTAGTATTACACCTAAAAATCTGATCGCCTTAACATTTTCAATAATTACATTATCTATATGAATATGTATATCTTCTTTATTTTTACAATTACCAAATATCATTACCTTAGTTTTATCTATATTTAGTGATAATTTGTTACAATCCATCCATTTTTTAAGCTTATTTAATTCATTATTTAGCATATGTATTATTTGATTATAATTATTTCCAGAATAAAATATATTAGTATCATCAGCAAATAATATTATTTTTAATAATTTAGAAACTTGGAATATATATATATATATATATATATATATATGTGTGTGTGTGTGTGTGTGTGTGTGTGTGTGTGTGTGTGTGTGTGTGTGTTAAATAATTTGGGGCCCAATACTGACCCCTGGGGGACCCCACAAGCAATTCATATACACCCAGACAGATATTCTCCCATCTTCACAAACTGTTGTCTCTCAGATAAATAACTTGTGACCCAATTCAGAGCCACTCCCCTGATACCATACATTTGCAGTTTATCAAGAAGTATTGAATGATTTATTGTATCAAATGCTTTTCTAAAATCTATAAATACAGCAATAGCATATTTTCCTTGATCTAATGCATTTATTATTTCCTCTGTTGCTTCCATTATTGCCAACAATGTTGTACCCTTTGGTCTAAATCCATATTGATTCTGATTAAGCACATCGTGTTTATTTCAAAAATCCTCTAATCTGTTGTTGAAGAGTTTTTCCAGAATCTTTGAAAATTGTGGGAGGAGCGATACTGGTCTGTGGTTTGTGAAGTAGTGTTTATTTCCTTGCTTGACTAATGGTATTACTTTTGCTATTTTCATTTTCTGCGGGAATGAGCCAGTTTGAAATGATAGATTACAAATATATGTAAATGGTTTTAATATGCCATCAACAGTTCTTTTTACTAGTACCATATCAATACCATCACAATCAGTAGATAATTTATTTTTACACTTCTCAGCAACAGATTTCACCTCTAGTTCATCCACCGCTGAGAGAAAGATTGACCGAGGGTTATTTCTAATCAGTGTTTCACTCATGGTGTCTTTTCCTTGGTTTATAATTTTCGCTGCCAACTCTGTTCCAACATTTACAAAAAAAATATTCATTTTATTTACTACCATGTTCTTATTAGATTAGATTAGATTCAACTTTATTGTCATTACACATGTATGAATACAAGGTAACAAAACACAGTTTAGCATCCAATCAGAAGTGCAAAGGACAGCAGTGCAGTATATACAGTAATTGACAGTATGTGCAATTTAAGCAAATATATGCAAATATATGCAGCAGTGCAGAAGTTAAGAGTACTGTTATGTGCAAATAATGTACAATAAGTTAGATGGGCAGTTATGTACAGGTGAGGATGGTAAGAGATGATGTAAGAGAGTCAGCGGGGAACTAAGTTCAATAATGTGACAGCTGTTGGAAAAAAACTGTTCCTAAACCTGCTGATTCTACTCCGAAGGCTTCTGAAACGCCTTCCGGAGGGGAGAAGCTGGAACAGTCCATGAGCAGAATGGTTGGAGTCCCTAAGAATGCTGCGTGCCCGGCGCAGACATCTTTTCCTGTAGACGTCCTCTATAACTGGAAGTGGAGTCCCTGTGATGCGTTGGGCGGTTTTCACCACCCGCTGCAGTGCCTTACGGTCAGCGACAGAGCAGCTCCTATACCAGACTGTGACACAGGGTGCTCTCTATCACGCAGCGGTAGAAGTTGCCCAGGATGTCAGTTGACAGATGGTTCTTCTTCAGTGTCCTCAAGAAGAAGAGGCGCTGATGGGCCTTCTTGATCAGGCTGGTGGTGTTAACTGACCAGGACAGGTCCTCCGAGATGTGGGTCCCCAGGAATTTGAAGCTGGGGACACGTTCAACAGCTATGCCATTGATATGGATGGGGTCATGTGTCTCTCCCCTCTCCTTCCTGTAGTCCACTATGAGCTCCTTGGTTTTGCTGGTGTTAAGGAGCAGGTTATTGTCAGCGCACCAAGTAGCCAAGTGCTCAACCTCTTCCCTGTAATCTGACTCATCGTTGTCCCTGATGAGTCCGATCACCGTGGTGTCATCTGCAAACTTTATGATGGAATTGGATCCATACATAGGCCTGCAGTCATGGGTGAAGAGGGAGTAGAGGAATGGGCTGAGCACACAGCCCTGTGGTACACCAGTGTTGAGTGTGATGACGGAAGAATGGTTGGGGCCTGACCTAACATGCTGGAGTCTGTTGGTCAGAAAATCCATGATCCAGTTGCAGGTGGAGGTACTGATTCCCAGGTCCCCAAGTTTAGTGATCAACTTGGAGGTGATAACTGTGTTGAATGCTGAGCTGAAGTCAACAAATAACATTCTTGCGTAGGTGTTCTTGTCATCCAGGTGTGAGAGCACATAGTGCAGTGCTGTAGAAACCGCATCCTCTGTACTCCTGTTGCTCCGGTAGGCAAACTGGTGAGGGTCCAGTGTAGGGGGCAGGCATTTTTTTGAGCTGTGCCAAGACCAGTCGCTCAAAGCACTTCATGACTATGGGCATCAGTGCCACAGGGCGATAGTCATTTAGGCACGATGGTGTCGAATGTTTCGGCACTGGTACTATAGAAGTGGTCTTGAAGCACGCTGGTACCACCGCCTGGGCCAGGGACAGGTTGAAGATGTCTGTGAAGACCCCTGCCAGCTGCTCAGTGCATGCCCTCAGCACATGCCCAGGAATGCCGTCAGGGCCAGCAGCCTTACGTATGTTGACATGACTCAGTGCGTTACGGACGTCGGTGTGGGTGAGAATGAGGTGGTGGAGGTCGTCAGAGGGTGGGAAATTGATGTTCTTTTCGTTATTGTCCTTGTCAAAACGAGCATAGAAGTCATTTAGCTCATTGAGAAAGGACACAGTCATGGCTATAGGTATGGAGTTGCTGGGCTTATAATCAGAGATAGCTTGAATGCCCTGCCACATGTGTCGGGGGTCAGAGTCCCCAAAATGTTCCTCCACCTTCAGCTTGTAGCTGTGCTTGGCCTTCTTGATGCCCCTCTTCAGATCTGCCCTGGATGAACTGTAGGCCTGTGCGTCACCAGATCTGAAGGCATTGTTACGTGCCTTTAGCAGAAGCCGCACTTCTCTGTTCATCCACAGCTTCTGATTTGGGTACGTGGTGATCTGTCTTTCCATGGTGACACTGTCAATAGTGTTGATATGGTCCAGAACTGAGTGGGTGTAAGAATCGATGTTTATGTGGGAGCCACAGGTAGCCTGAGAGGTGAACATACTCCAGTCTGTGTTCCTAAACTTTTCCTGGAGTACAGAGTCAACCCCCTCTGGCCACACTTTGATGGTCCTCACTGATGGCTTCACCCGGTTGATGAGCGGTACATACTTGGTGGTAAGGAACAAAGATAAGTGATCAGACTGACCTAGGTGGGGGAGGGGAGTTGCTGTGTAGGCTCCCACAATATTGGTGTAAACATGGTCCAATGTTTTGTCCCCTCTTGTGTGACAGGAGACATGCTGGTAGAATTTAGGAAGCACTGTCTTGAGGTTAGAGTGGTTAAAATCACCCGCCACAATAAATGCTGCCTCTGGGTGTGCAGTTTGTTGTTTGCTAATAGCTGCATGCAGTTCTTTCTTAGCAAGCTTAGCATTAGCATCCGGAGAAATGTAAGCAGCTGTTATGATGGTACAAGTGAAGTCGCGTGGCAGATAGAAAGGTCTACATTTAACCATGAGAAACTCCAGGTTAGCTGAGCAGTGTCTCTCAACAGTGACAGAGTTCGCGCACCAAGCCTTGTTAATATAAATGCACACTCCCCCACCTCTGGTCTTACCGGAGTCATCAGCCGCTCTGTCTGCCCGGAGAGTGTGTAGGCCGGCTAGCTCGATAGCATTGTCGGGTATTCCACTGTGTAACCATGTTTCCATGAAAATCATGATATTGCAGTTCATAAGTCTCTTATTGTTGGTGATCCGAAGCCGTAGCTTCGGGCTGCATGGTGGCGCAGTGGTTAGCACTGCGGCAGCACAGTTTACCCTTGGCCGGGGGATTGTGGGGATTGTGGGATCGTGGGTTCGATCCCAGCCCCCGACCAACAGTGATCTGTGTGGAGTTTGCATGTTCTCCCCGTGTTGTGTGGGTTTACTCCGGGATTTCTCCGGTTTCCTCCCACATGCCAAAAACATGCATGTTAGGTTAATTGGCTGTTCTAAATTGTCCCTAGATATCTGTTTCCTATAGGCCCTTAGAATAGAGGGTTAGTATTAATGAAAGCGCTTTGAGTGGTCTTTGTGACTAGAAAAGCGCTATATAAGTGCAGGTTAGTTAGTTAGTTAGTTAGTAGCTCATCCGTTTTGTTTGCCAGTGACCGTACATTAGCGAGGAAAATACTGGGTAGAGAAAGCCGGTGCGGTGTTAGCTTTAGCTTAGCTCTTAGCCCACCGCGCTTCCCCCGCCTTTGTTTACGGTCTCTACGCCGCCTGCGAGCACTTCCGGTCAGCCGGGAAGCTTGTCGAGCGTCGGGTGTTCTCCGGAGCTCAGGGATGAGACGTAGGTTGCTGATAAAAAGATCGTTATCGGTATTTTGTAATCCAATGTCCAAAAGCTCATTTCAGGTGTAAGATGTGAAAGCGAAGCTGTTCTGAACGAACAGACCCGAAATGAGCAGAAATAACACTGCTAATCCACAAAATCTGAAGAGATGCTGAGCCTTGCGTTGTGCACGCGCCGCCATCTTGTCAATCTTGTCATAATTATCACCACAATTATCAGTAAAATACTCTGGATATATCATTTTCTTAGTTCCATTCTTCCTTAATTTATTTAATATATCCCAGACTCCTTTCATATTATTTTTTTTTTCATTTAACATTTTCCTATAGTATAATTTTTTACTAGTTCATATTATTTCAGTTAATTTATTTTTATATGTTTTATATCTTTTTTCAGATTCTTTGGTTCTTAATTTAATGAAATTTTTATAGAGATAATTTTTCTTTTTACAAGCATTTTGTAGCCCCCTGGTTAACCATGGGTAATTTTTGTATTTATGTTTATTATTAATTTCTTTAATTGGACATTTTTTTATCATATAATGATTTAACTATATCAATAAATTTATCATATGCCAAGTTCACTTCTTCCTCTCTATAGACAACATCCCAATTCTGTAACATTATTCTGTAACATCATTCTGTAACATTAAATCATCTTTGAAAGCACTGATTCTATCTTCTGGTCGTATTCGTTTATAAATAATCTTTTTACATGGTTTATTATTATTCTTACTCTCATTAGCCCCATAATTAATATCTAAAGAAACAAATACAGGCAGGTGGTCACTAATGCAATTTATTAGTTTACCACTCACCATATTATATTCAATAACATTGGTAAACATGTTGTCTATCAAGGTAGCACAGTGTGTCGTTATTGTCATAGGTTTTGTAATCTTTGGAAATAAGGTTAAGCTATACATTGTATCTAAGAAATCTTCAGTTGGTTTATGGTGTTTTGTTTTTATTAACTCTATTTTAAAGTCACCACAAATAAAGATATCTTTTTGTCTTATTTTTGTATACAGCTTTTCCATCCCATTTCTAAATTTTTCCATATCAGACTCAGGTGCTCTATATATACAACTTACTATTATGTTTTTTCTATTTTCCATAATTTCGATTGTTAAACATTCCATACTTTCATTCACTGTTGATGTCATGCTGTCTACTTTTTACTTTTTAATTTCCTATCAACATACAGTGCTACACCACCACTACTTTTACATTTCCTATTTTGTGTATACATCTCATATCCATGTAGTTCAAAATTTCTTTTTCTTCGTTAATCCATGTTTCACTTATTGCAATAATCCTAAATGAGGTATTAAATTGATTTAAAAACTCCTGAATACTATCAAAGTTGGAATAGAGGCTCCTACTATTAATATGTATTATTGTAAATGTCTGATCCAAATTCATAATTCCATTTAATTGTTGTTCATCATAATAAGCACACTTATTGTTAACATGATTAAAGTAGTTATTATCTGGGTCAATATCTCCTAAACTGTCTTGTGGTTGCTGTTCAGTACTGACAAGGGTTTCAGCTTCAATTTGACCTAATACACTTACTGTACATTGTTAAATGAGGAAGGATGATTGGTTAAAGTTCTAATCATAAGTTTTGTCAGCAATGTACACTAAAAGGAAAAAAGACAAAAAAGACAAAAGAAAAAAATAACAAAAATTTCCACTCATAATCTAATTGTGCTGTTATTCCTGCATAAGAGCTAAGGTTTAATTTTTTCTAATTCCTCCATTTCTCTAATCATTATGACTTTATCTTCTTCTGGAGTGCCAAGCAGTTTTATCCACACCTTACAGTTCTTTGTCCATGTTGATTGTATTTCCCCCTGTTTTCTGAGAGCTCTGGCTTGTCTAGCTATTTCAGAATTCTTTTTTGTTAAATGTTCATTTACATAGACAGCTGTTCCTCTCAGTTTTCTTGCTTGTCGCAGAAGATCAGTTTTTGCTTTCCTGTTAACACATTGGATGATGATCACTGGTTTTCCTTTACTGTCTTTTTTAGGTAACGTGTG
Source organism: Pholidichthys leucotaenia (assembly GCA_020510985.1). Taxonomy (NCBI): domain Eukaryota; kingdom Metazoa; phylum Chordata; class Actinopteri; order Cichliformes; family Pholidichthyidae; genus Pholidichthys; species Pholidichthys leucotaenia. Next base: position 333,134,995 of record CM035839.1, on the reverse strand, counting down.
GCAAGCTGAAATGGTTTTATTGTCCACAACAATGTTTTTAGAGTTGAAAAAAGTTAACACCTGCTGCTCAAGAGTGTGTGATTCTGCCAATGTCTCATCTTCCCCATCCTGGTTATCAACTCCAGCTGTCACACGTGCATAGGAGCGGTGTCTGGTGTTAAGACCGCTCACAATGACATCAGCCATTCTTGTATACTGTTCTAAATCATCCACATGTCTTTCTAAGAAATAAATTTTCTTGTCTTTTTCCATAACTTCAGCCTTTAATTCACGCACTTGGTCCAAAAGGCCAATAAGCAAAGTTTGTTGTTTTGCTATCTTAGATATTTCTTCAATCATAAAATTTAGTGAGAGTTTGATCTCCTCTAACTCCTCTCCATTTGTCTGATTCCTTTTCGGAGGCATCGTGACTAGTCTGATTGGGATCAAAGGAGTGGCTCACCTGTTGGCTAGTACAGGAGCCGAAGTACGTCCAATGGCTAGTGGAGGCCGTCAGCTGGCTTGTCGTCTAGTTATAGCTGTTATTTGGCTGTGAGGTCAAAGCTCTCCCAATGGCTAGTGAAGGTCGCTAACTGGCGTCGTCATCTAGTAGCTGGATCTGCCGATGAAGCCGTAGCTAATGGAGGCCTCTAGCTAGTGTCGTCCTATCTGGCGATGAATCTGAAGCTCTCCCGATGGAGAGCTCTCCTGGTGGCCGTTGGCTAGTACAGGAGCCGAAGTATGTCTGATGGCTAGTGGAGGTCGTTAGCTGGCTTGTCGTCTAATTATAGCTGTTATCTGGCGGTGAGGTCGAAGCTCTCCTGATGGCTAGTGAAGGTCGCTACCTGGTGTCGTCATCTGGTGGCTGAATCTGCTGGTGAAGCTGAGGAAGCCAAAGCTCCCTCAGTAGCTAATAGAGGTCTCTTGCTAGCGTCATCCTAGCTAGCGTCGTAGTACTATCTGTCGATGAATCTGAAGATTTTCCCGGTGGCGTACAGGAGTAGTCCGAGTCATCCAAGGCTCATTTGCTGGTAAGCCACCAAAGTTTCAATCCGCCTCAGTTCTTGACAAAGTGCTTGATAACGGGCTCGCTGTCCGCCGTCAAAGAGCTGCTAATAGATAGATTGATAGATAGATAGATAGATAGATAGATAGATAGATAGATAGATAGATAGATAGATAATTTATTTCGAACAAAAAAGTATAACAAAAACAAAACAAATGACAAATGCAATAAAGTAACAGTATACACTGTTCGAAAGGGAGAAGGAAGAAGTGAACACTTATTAATTCCAGCTCCTCTTTTCCATAAATACACCCATGTGAATTATATACAAATTACCACCTTTAAGACCCCAAGTAAACAATTTACTGTATTTTTTACAAATCAACATTAACACCCATCCATCCTAACATACATTAATGTCCATACATCAAAACCAGCCTCAAACAACACAGATATACACAGTGCTGTCCCACCCACCATTCCATAGTGTCCCATAATGTCCCAGAGTGAGCATAGTGAATCGTACATATAAATACTACCCTTCTAACACATATCCTTTCAGCAAATAATGTTTATACCTCTTTTTGAATTGATTTCTGTTTGTACATAGTTTCAGTTCCGGCTCCAGACTGTTCCACAAATCCACCCCACAGACAGATATGCACATACTTTTCTTGGTTGTTCGTATCTTGGGTTTTGTAAAGTTTAAGTCTCCTCTCAAATTATGATCATTGTCTCTTTTTTTTAAAATATTTTTTGTATATTAGTTGGGAGTTGATTATTAATTGTCCTGTACATTACTTGTGCTGTCTTAAATTTAACTAAATCGATGAACTTTATGACATGTGACTTTAAAAACAACGAATTGGTATGGTCTCTATATCCTACATTGTTTATTATCCTTATAGCTCTTTTTTGTAATGTGCATATTGACTGTAGGTTGGTCTTGTAGGTGTTTCCCCAGACTTCTACACAGTAGTTAAGATAAGGTAAAAACAGTGAATCGTACAGTAAGACCAATGATTTATAGTCCAAGATGTGTCTTGTCTTCCCCAGTATGCCTATACATTTTGCTAACTTGGCCCGGATGTGACTGATGTGAGGTTTCCAGCAGATTTTATTGTCTAGCGTCACCCCCAGAAACTTATTTTCCTGTACTGTTTCTATTCTGGTATCATCTATCGTTACCATTATTTCATGATTTATTTTATAATTTCCAAACAACATAATCTTTGTTTTTTTTAGATTTAGAGATAATTTATTTTTGTTGAACCACTGCGTTAACTTTTTCATTTCAGTTGTGACCACCTCTAAAACCTGCTGCAAATTCTCACCAGTGCAAAGGATATTTGTGTCATCCGCAAACAAAATAAATTTCAGAATTTTTGATACTTGGCATATGTCATTTATATACAAACTAAAGAGTTTGGGTCCCAAAACTGACCCCTGGGACACACCACAATTGATGTCCATGAAGGGTGATTTGTGCTCACCAATTTGTACAAATTGTTGTCTGTTACTTAAATAACTTTCCACCCAACTCAGTCCTACCCCTCTTATCCCATACCTTTCCAGTTTCCTTAGTAGTATTCTGTGGTCAATGGTGTCAAAAGCTTTCTTTAAATCTATAAATACTCCTACAGCAACCTTTTTTTTTATCTATACAACTAGTAATTTCTTCTATAAGTTCGATCAGTGCCAAAGATGTAGATTTATCTGCTCTAAAACCATACTGGCTATCTGTAAGGATGTTGTATTTGTCAATGAAATCATCCAGTCTCTTAGCGAAGATTTTTTCAAGTATTTTGGAGAATTGTGAGAGTAAAGAGACTGGCCTGTAATTTGTGAAACGATGACTGTCTCCTGTTTTGTATAGAGGTATTACTTTTGCTATTTTCATTTTGTCTGGAAATGTACCAGTTTGAAATGACAGGTTACAGATGTGAGTGAGTGGCTTAACAATTCCTTCAATTACTTTTTTCACTATTGTCATGTCAATTTCATTCCAGTCCGTGGATTTTTTGTTCTTAAATTTACTCACAGTCTCGATAATTTCCTTTTCAGTAACTGCACCCAAAAAGATTGTGTTTGGATTTCTATCTTCTATTTCATTCACAGAACCACTGTTGTTTGTTTCTGGTGTCACTATTGATTTTGCTAATTCAGGACCAACGTTTACAAAAAATTCATTGAAACCACTGACCACATCCTCCATATTATTTATCAAATTGCCATTTTCAATAAAATATTCTGGATAATTAGCATTCTTAGGTCGATTACTAATAATCCCATTGAGTACTTCCCATATTCCTCTTAGGTTATTTTTGTTATCCTCTAATATTCTGTTGTAATATTCTTTCTTACAGGTCCTCATTATATTAGTAAGCTTATTTTTATATCTTTTATATTTGATCTCAGCTTCCACTGTTTTGCATTTAATGAATTGTTTATATAATGTATTCTTCTTTTTACATGCATTTATTAACCCCTTGGTGACCCAAAGAATATTTTTTTTTTGTTGTCTGTCACTGTATTGTTTTATAGGACAGTTTTTATTGTACAATGATTGAAATATTTGTAAAAAATTATCATATGCTTTATTTATGTCATTTTCATCATAAACTATCTTCCAATCTTGTATTAATAATTCCTTTGTCAGTAAATACATTGATTCTTCGGTCCTTATTCTTTTATATTTAATATTTTTGGTATACTTTTTCTTCCTATAGTCACATTGATAGACAACAAAAATCGGCAGGTGGTCACTGATATCATTCGATAAAAGCCCACTCCTGATATTATTTTCCATAATGTTTGTGAATATGTTATCTATTAGTGTGGCACTGTGTGACGTGATTCTGCTAGGTCCGGTAATTGTTGGATGTAAGCCCATACTGTACATTGTGTTGATAAATTCTTCTGTCAAACTATGTTGTTTTGAATTCATCAGCTCTATATTGAAATCCCCACAGGTGAACATAACTTTATGAGTTAGTTTTGCATACATTTTTTTCCATCCAGTCCTTAAATAAGTCAATGTTTGATCCAGGTGTTCTATAAACACAGCTCACTACTACATTCTTCACATTGTCCAGACAGATTTCTATTGTAATACATTCAAATAAATCATCCACAGTTACTGACAGATTTTCAACAACCTTGTATTTCAAGCTCTTGTCAACATAAATTGCAACTCCTCCTCCTTTTTTCACTTTTCTATTTATATAATTGAATTCATAGCCATCCATGGTAAAATCCACTCCTTTCTCTTCACTGAGCCATGTCTCTGATATTGCCACAATATTGAATGGCTCTTTAAACTGATGTAAATAATCTTTAATGTTATTAAAGTTGGCATAGAGACTTCTGCTGTTGAAGTGGATCATAGAAATATTGAAATCAGATGTGACCTTTGTGTTAAACTGATCATCTGTGTAGTAACTACAGTCATTAATGATGGAGCTAAATAAATTATTATCAGGGTCTATGTCATATTTTACGTCCTGTGGGTTGTGATCTGTATATTCAAAAACTTTCAGTTCCTGTTGTTCCTGTTTGTTGATCTTTTGTTTCATGTTGTTAAATGTCTTGTAGCAGATGAGTATGATCCTTCAGTGTCCTACAGTTGTCTGATTGTTGCTGTGACTCCAGTTCATAATATTCATTGATATTTGTCCAGTTCCATAATATTACGGATGTTAATGACTTTGGCTTCTTCAGGTGATCCATTTAATTTGATGTATATTTTACAGTTTGATGTCCAGGTGTTTTGAATCTTTTTCTGCTTTTTCATGTATCTTGCTTTTCTGGCTATTTCTGCGTTTTCCTTCGTGAGGTGCTCGTTTATATAAATGTTCGTTCCTTTCAGCTTCCTACCTTGTTTTAACAGCGCAGTCTTGTGTTTTCTGTTCACAAACCTCATGATCACAGCCGGTTTGTCACCATTTTTCCTGGGCAGAGGGTGGCAGGTCTCTATGGTGTTGCAGTCCAGCTGAATTCCTTTGGACTGCATGAAAGCCGCCACTTGTTGCTTCGTGGATTTGTCTTCCAGCTCACTTCCACTGCTGTCCGCGGCCACCGCTCGCGCATATGATCGGGGTTTAATGTGGAGCCCCGTGATGATCACATCGTTCACCCGAGTGTTCTGCTCCAGTTCCGACACTCTGCTCTCCAGATACGCCAGCCTCTTTTCCTTCTCAGCGCTCTGGATCCGCAGCACTTTCACCTCCTCGACCAGGTCCAGAATGTTTCTTTGCTGCAGCTTAACAGCAGAAATATCTTCCGCCAAGAAATCCAGCGCTTTTTTAATTTCGCCCACCTCCTCAGACTGCTGAGCTTTCTTAGGACCCATGATCTCGGCCGATGATCGTTGATTAGTGACCAACGATCACTAATCACACTCTTAGCGGCCTCGTCATTAATAGAAGAGAACAAGAATAATCCCAGGTTTCTTTTCAGCACTGTAGCCAAGCTGACAAAGAGTTGGGACTCTGTCAATCCTAGCAGTCCCTTAGAGCTTACTAGTCAGGACTTTATGAACTTTTTCAATAATAAAATTTCATCTATCAGAGATAAAATCAGTCAGATTCTTCCCATCGTTAACTTAAATACAGTAACTACTATAACTCCCTCAAATGACATCTGTTTGGATGAGTTTACTCCAATTGACCTTTTAGAGTTAGATAAAATAATTTCCTCATCCAAGTCTTCCACTTGTCTTTTAGACCCTATTCCGACCAGGTTATTTAAAGAAGTCTTCCCACTTATTGGTAGCTCCATTCTTCAAATAATCAATTCTTCCTTTACATTAGTCCATATACTGCAGGCTTTTAACCACTTGCGCTCCGTTGTTCCGCGGGCGGGCAAGTCTCTGCGTCTTAGGACGCATGAGGGCACACTCCTGCGCCCTCGTGTGCACTCGGACGCATAGACCAGATTGTGGTGATGTAGGTGGTGATGGTGATGTAGTGGCGTCCAAGCGCCACTAAAAAAAAAACTGCAGAGACAGCCGCGAACAGATTAGTTCATCTGATTGACCTCTCATTCGACTAATAAGAGCCTTGAATTGGGTTTCTGAAACCTTGAAGAGCCAATGAATGAAAACCTAGGAAGGAGGACCCGCCTACTGTGAATGCAGGAGCCAATTGAAGCACAGAAATTCAGGCTGGGTGAAGAGAGATTTCTGCTGCAGCAGATGAAAACAAAGGACGCTGGACGAATCTGCTACAGACCCCGCAGCATGGAGACCACCCACAAGTGGGACCTGCACTCATTCCAGCAGAATAGACGTTTAGGATTCTCTTCCGTCATCATAGACCGACGGAGGCCGACGACAAAGGTTGTAAATCATTCACCAAAACCGCAATATTGGAATTATGTTTTGATCGGGATCCACGAGCCGAGCAGCATCGCATTCGTCTGACAATGGGAAGAGAAGTTTGCCATGACTCTGCTGCTGTGAAGACGTAAGGTGTTATAAGCTAAATTATTATTTCTCCCTGAAAACTGTAATCCAAAAATGACTTTTGACCGATCGGTAAATTACAACTGTACTGCGCACGAAGTATGAAGTGCGTGCGCCGCGATAAATGGTTCATTTGCCGTGTTCGGACCGTGAACGCCCCCCCCCCCCACTGCAGAAGAGGAGCGGGGGGGGGCGTTCACGGGCCAAACGCCCCCTGGTCCGCAGGGGGAAGCATATGAGTCTATTCCTTCATGTAGCGATGGCGGTCTTCTGCAGTGCGGGGGGGGGACAACCCCCCCCCCACACACACACAGTAGCGAGGGGAGGGGGCGCTGTGAAAACATGCAAGGAGTGTAATCCATCATGTAGCGAGGGCCGAACTCCGTCTTTTTTAGCGGGGGGGGACAACCCCCCCCCCCACACACACACACACAGACACAGCCCTGAGTGTGACCTTTCATTAGAGCCCAAAATGAAGATTCTACATTGAATTATTCAAAAGTTACAGATATTTTTCCAAACTGTGCCATTTGGCACAATTTGGCACAGTTCCAAAACGCCTGGAAACTACCTGAGAACAAAGCTGTGTAAAATATTCATTTTTTGTGGTATTGTTACCAAATTTGGATCTCAGCTTGATAACACTTGGTTCTACATTTCTGTTGCATTTTCCAGCCGGATTGGACAGCTGTGTGTTATTTGCAAGCATTTGTATCCAAAAAAACAGTGTGTCCAAATTTATTTTCTTCAAGTTCAGTATGTTTAGATGACTGTAACTCAGTGGCCGGAGCACGTAGAGAGATTATGGTTTTTTTGCCAAAAAATTCAAAGTGTTTTCTTTTAAATGAGACCAACCCCATGAAGATGCTCCAAAGGGTTGAATAACAGCTTTCGATTTACTTTGGGCACGTTATTTTTTGGCATTTTTAGGAAAATTGCCTGGAGTGCAAGGGGTTAAAACTGCTGTAATTAAACCCTTATTCAGAAAGCCAACACTGGATCCAAGAGTTTTAGCTAACTATAGACCAATCTCTAATCTCCCTTTCATTTCAAAAATCTTTGAAAGAGTTGTTGCTATGCAATTATTTGACCACTTACAGGGAAATGGTTTATTTGAAGAGTTTCAGTCTGGGTTTAGAATCCATCATAGTACTGAAACAGCCTTAGTGAAGGTCACTAATGACCTCCTTATCGCATCTGATAATTCACTTGTTTCTGTACTTGTCCTTTTAGACATTAGTGCAGCTTTTGATACTATTGATCATAATATTCTACTTGATAGATTAGAACACTATATTGGACTTAATGGAACTTCGTTGCAGTGGTTAAGATCTTATTTATCTGAGGTTCTAGTTTGTTCATATCAAAAATGAGTGTTCTTTAAACTCAAAGCTCAGTCATGGAGTTCCACAGGGATCTGTGCTTGGCCCTACTCTTTTTAGTTTACAGCCATGGACAAAATTGTTGGTACCCCTTTGTTAGTGAAAGAAAAACCCACAATAGTCACAGAAATAACTTGAATCTGACAAAAGTGGTAATAAATAAAATTTCTATGAAAATTAACCAATGAAAATCAGACAGTGCTTTTGAATTGTGGTTCAACAGAATTACTTTAAAAACATACTCATGAAACAGGCCTGGACAAAAATGATGGTACCCCTAGAAAAGATTGAAAATAATGTGACCATAGGGACATGTTCAACCAAGATGTGTCCCCTAATTAACATCACAGGTGTCTACAAACTTTTAATCAGTCAGTCGGCCTATTTAAAGGGTGACAAGTAGTCACTGTGCTGTTTGGTGACATTGTGTTCACCATACTAAACATGGACCAGAGGAAGCAAAGGAGTGAGTTGTCTCAGGAGATTAGAAAGAAAATTATAGACAAGCATGTTAAAGGTAAAAGCTATAAGACCATCTCCAAGCAGCTTGATGTTCCTGTGACTACAGTTGCACATATTATTCAAAAATTGAAGATCCACAGGACTGTAGCCAACCTCCCTGGACGTGGTCGCAGGAGGAGACGGATAATATGAATGGTAACAAAAGAGCCCAGAACAACCTTTAAACACATTCATGGTGAACTCCAAGGTCAAGGTACATCAGTGTCAGATCACACCATCCGTTTTATTTTGAGCCAAGGTGGACTTCATGGGAGATGAAGGAGGACACCACTGTTGAAAACAAAGCATAAAAAAGCCAGACAGGAATTTGCCAAACTGATTGTTGACAAGCCACAAAGCTTCTGGGAGAATGTCCTATGGACAGACAAGACAAAACTGGAACTTTTTGGCAAGACACATCAGCTCTATGTTCACGGACGCAAAAATGAAGCATACCAAGAAAAGAACACTGTCCCTACTGTGAAACATGGAGAAGGTTCTGTTATGTTCTGGGGCTGCTTTGCTGTATCTGTCACAGGGTGTCTTGAATCTGTGCAGAGTACAATGAAATCTCAAGACTATCAAGGTACTCTAGAGAGAAATGTGCTGCCCAGTGTCAGACAGCTTGGTCTCAGTCGCAGGTCATGGCTCTTGCAACAGGATAATGACCCAAAACACACAGCTAAAAACACCCAAGAATGACTAAGAGCGAAAAATTGGACTATACTAAAGTGGCCTTCTATGAGCCCTGATCTAAATCCTACTGAACATCTGTGGAAGGAGCTGAAACTTGCTGTCTGGAGAAGGCACCCTTCAAACCTGAGACAACTGGAGCAGTTTGCTCTTGAGGAGTGGGCCAAAATACCTGCTGAGAGGTGCAGAAGTCTCATTGACTGTTACAGAAATTGTTTGATTGCAGTGATTGCCTCAAAAGGTTGTGCAACAAAATATTAAGCTAAGGGTACCATCATTTTTGTCCAGGCCTGTTTCATGAGTTTGTTTTTTAAAATAATTCTGTTGAACCACAATTCAAAAGCACTGTCTGATTTTCATTGGTTAATTTTCATAGAATTTTTATTTAATACCACTTCTGTCAGATTCAAGTTATTTCTGTGACCACTGTGAATTTTTCTTTCATTAACAGAGGGGTACCAACAATTTTGTCCACGTGTATGTACGTATGCTTCTGTTAGGCAACATTATTAGAAAGCACTGTATGCATTTTCATTGTTATACAGATGGCACACAATTATACTTGTCAGTGAAGCCAGATAATAGCAATCAATTAGCCAAGTTAGAAGCCTGTCTCAAGGAAATCAAAGCTTGGATGACTTGTAATGTCCTGCTATTAAATTCAGGTAAGACGGAAATCATTATTGTTGGTCCAAAAAACCTTAGAAATACCTTTCCAAATCAAACTCTTAGTTTGGATGTGGTTACTCTTTCTCTGAATAGTTCTGTGAGGAGGAACCTTGGAGTCATTTTTGATCAAGATCTGTTGTTCAATTCACATATTAAATTAGTTTCTAAGACTGCCTTCTATCATTTGCGTAATATTGCAAATATAAGGAGCATCTTGTCTCAGAGTGATGCTGAGAAACTGATCCACACTTTTGTTAGCTCTAGATGAGACTATTGTAACTCTTTATTATCAGTTTGTTCTTAAACATCTTTAAAAAGTCTTCATTTGATCCAAAATGCTGCAGCAAGAGTGTTAACAGGTACTAGAAGGAGAGATCATATCTCTCTGGTTCTGGCCTCCCTTCATTGGCTTCCCATAGAATTTAGAATTAAGTTTAAAATCCTTCTTCTCACTTTCAAAGCTCAAAACAATCAGGCCCCTTTTTATTTTTAAGATCTGATACTACCCTATTATCCTAACAGAGCACTATGCTCCCAGAATGCTGGATTACTTGTATTACCTAGAATCTCCAAAAGTACAATGGGTGGCAGAGCCTTCAGTTATCAAGCCCCTCTTCTGTGGAACCAGCTGCCAATCTGGATTCGGGAGTCAGACTCAATCTCTGTTTTAAAGAATAGGGTTAAAACCTTCCTTTTTGATATAGCCTCCAATTAGGGAGGGATCATGTGTCTCTGAACCCTCCCTTATTTATGCTACTAATAGGTTTAGACAGCCGGAGGACCTCCAATAATGCACTGGCCTTAACTCCTTTCTTCACTCTCAATGAATTTTTTTTATTTTTGCTGGTCATTAACATCTCTTTGTTCTCGCCCATAGATTGAGTCCCCATCGTGCTGTTTGCTCTCTACATTTCTGTTCTTTTCGTTTTCTCTATCCCCTCAACATCCAGCCAGTCGCAACAGATGACTGCCCCGCCCTGAGCCCAGTTCTGCTGGAGGTTTCTTCCTGTTAAAAGGGAGTTTTTCCTCTCCACCGTCGCCAAGCGCTTGCTCACAGGGGATCGCCTGATTGCTGAGGTTTTTCTGTAGTTGTGGGGGTATCCCCTACAGTTGAAAGTGCTAAGAGATGACTGTTGTTGTTAAATGGCGCTATATAAATAAAGTTGAATTGAATTGACTTGAACAGAGGTCATCTGCTGGTGTTTGTCCACTGTGTTTTATCCGGACCAAAATCAACGCAGTCGTCTACCAGGAAATTTTAGAGCACTTCATGCTTCCCTCTGCTGACAAGCTTTATGGAGAAGCTGATTTCATTTTCCAGCAGGACTTGGCATCCCCCCCACACTGCCAAAAGTATCAAAACCTGATTTAATGACTGTGGCATCACTGCGTTTTATTGGCCAGCAAACTCTCCTGACCTAAACCCTATAGAGAACCTATGGAGTATTGTCAAGAGGAAGATGAGAGACACTAGACCCAACAATGCAGACGAGCTGAAGGTCACTATCAAAGCAGCCTGGACCTTCATAACACCTCAGCATTGCCACAGGCTGATCACCTCCATGCCACGCCACACTGATACAGTAATTAATCCAAAATTTGCCACGACCAAGCATTAAGTGTGTACTGTGCACAGACATACTTTTCAGTCGTCCACCATTTCTATTAAAAAACTATTTTTTAAATTAATTTTATGTAATTTTCTAATTTTTTGAGAAATTGAATTTCGGATGTTCATGGGCTGTAAGCCATAATTATCAAAATTAAAATATAAATAAACACTTGAAATATATCACTCTCTGTGTAATGAATCTATATAATATATGTGTTTCACTTTCTGAAATGAGTGACAAAAAATACTGAACTTTTTCATGATATTCTAATTTTTTGAGATGTACCTGTAGATGAATGTCAACAACTGTAGGATCACAAAAATCGACCTGGAAAATTGAAGGCAGGGTTAGGTACCCTATTGAAGGTAGGGTACAGCGTACAACAAGGACCATTCAAAACAGGATCTTTGGTGCAGGGCTGAAGACATGCAAAACTAGAATGAAGTCCTTCATAAATGAAAAGCAAAGAAGAGCCAGACTGAGGCTTGCAAAAGACTACAAGGATTGGACAGCAGTGGACATGGGATAAAACAATCTTGTCTGCTGAGTCCAATTTCCACCTTTTCCCAAGGCCTCTTCATTTAATGGTTAGATGGAGACCTGGAGAAGCCTGGTCAGGGTAAACAAACAACATCCTGGGCATCACAATCTAAGGAAGAGAGCAGATAGTAAATGTGAAAGAACAGAAATCTTATAAAAACGTGTGAAAGATGGTTAGTATGTGAGAACACAGAGCCACTTAACCCGTTAAACTCGGGAGAGTTTTGTTAGCAAAAATGTAGCAAAAATGTGTCTAAGGTTTTTAGGGCCCAATACAATAATTTCTGACTCATGAGGTTTTAATTTTTTTAAGAAATTAAAGGTCATCCAGGCTCTGATGTCTGTAAAACATGCTTGTTGTTTAGTTTATTGATGTCTGTCATCCGTTTTACTGATAAATATAATTTCATATCATCTGCAAAACACTGGAAATTTGTAGTGTATTCTAATATCACCTAAAGGAAGGTTAAAAGTGTCATGAATTGCCCCACGGGGCAGAGAGGTGAGACCCAGGTGCTGAACTGTGAGTTTGTGAGGTTAATTGAAAACAACAAAACATAAATCCAAACAGTGCCCAACACAAAATTCCAAAATTACAAACAAAGAGACTTACAAGTTTAAACGCACCAGAACAGGGGCCGGGTTCTGGTGGAGATGAGGTGTGAGAAAACCAAGACTGTGGCAACGAGAAAGAAAAATAACAGTCTTTAAATAGCTGAAAACAAAATGACACAACTAATGACAGGTGTGGATCACATGAGTGGGCAGATGACCTAATTACAGAGCAGCTCACAGTTGAGACGACTAGAAAACAGAAATATCATACACAGCCGTGCAAGATGATGACAAAGTGGGAGTATCTGGAAAAGGAGGTAAAGAACTTGTGTCACGAAGAAGCAAAATATAACTCCTAAACAACAGAAACTGACAAAACAACAATAATGCTAAGGCCAATAATAACTAACAGAACAATTAACCACAAAGAACATATCTTAAATCAACACACAGGAAAAATGCAGAAAATACTCAGAGAAAAATTAAGATCCTGAGCCCGGTGACACTCCGCGCTCAGCCTCGTGACAAAAAGAACTGAATCTAACACACAGCCATAGTACGTATCCTGATTTACTGGTACGCACATCAGAAGATGCTGGTGAAATGGGGGAAGAGTCATTCATCCCCATTTGGTGTGAGCAGTGGTGTCAGACAGGGCAGTATATTGTCCCCTATTCTATTTAATCTTTATATGGATGAGTTGTCAAAACAACTGAATGCCTGTAAAACTGGGTGTTTAATAGGGAATAAGTTAGTGAATCATCTTATGTATGCTGAGGATCTAATTATTCTCAGTCCAAGTAGTGCTGGTCTTCAGGAGTTATTAAGAGTGTGTACTGCTTATGGAGAGGAAAATGACATAAAATATAATACAAATATGAGTTGTGTGCTGATTTGCCACACTAAAGAAGATTTGTTAATGAAATTCCCTGTCTTTGAATTGGCAGGCAGGGAATTAATTGTCAGGGATAAAATTAAATATCTGGGGCATTTTATTAATGATAGAATGATTGATGATGATGATATTTTCAGACAACGCTGCAAAATCTACATGCAAGCAAATATTATTGCACGCAGGTTTGGTTTTTGTTCAGATGAGGTGAAACTGGTTCTTTTTAAAACCTATTGTACACCTTTATACACTGCTCATTTATGGATAAATTATAGGAAACAAAGTATGCAGAAATTACAGGTTGCTTACAATGATGCTTTAAGAATTTTACTTAAAAAGCCTCGATGGTGCAGTGCTTCCGAGTTATTTGTCTCATCACGTGTAAATACACTGCATACAGTAATAAGGAATCTTATGTATAAATTCATCTGTCGGCTTGATGTATCTAGAAATGAAATCATTCAAGTCATGTTTAGCATTAAGCTCAGTTCTATTCGCTGTCAGTCACACTTTAGAAGGCACTGGTACAATAGTCTTTTTAAGTCTTTTTAAAGTCTGTACTGTTTTTGTACTTCTTTTAGTAGTTGTGTCTTATTGTTTTGTAACTTTTTGATTGTTTTTCTTATTAACTGTTTCAACTGTCTTGTTTTATTTTATTTTATTTTATTTATTTTATTTTATTTTTGATGGACCATGAGTCTGGAATAAAGTCTTTGATTGATTGATTGATTGATTGACAACCCTATTGGCACTTCAAACTCCATGACTGAGTTTTGAATTAACATAAACAAGTTGGAATCTATCACTTAATAAAGCAATATTACATGAGATGGAGGTACGGTATCAATGAATATAGTAACTGTGGGTGTGATACGGCTAATGCCCTGCACACTGTGGAGGGCATTAGAGTATCACATTGTAGCGGAATCGGTACCAGGTGGATTCAGAGACTTTGCGTTCTGGAAATGTGAGATCACAGTGGAGCAGTGTGACAATAATGCTGACACTTTGATTGTGAGAGATGCATTGGCTGCTACTACAAATGGCTCTGTTTGAGGTCAGTAAAATGTTTGTTGGTATTTTATTTAAATCAACTATGATTACTTTTAAATCATAGCATTTTTAAATAGCTTTATGGTTGTTAAGTTCATGTTTTTGCACAGTTCAAGACATTTTGCACATATCTATTTTCAGGTGCAGGCGGAAGATGCAGACATGCTGGTAATGCTGGTGTCCATCCATCCATCCATTCATCTTCTACCGCTTTTCCGGAGGTCCGGGTCGAGGAGGCAGCAGTTCAAGCAGAGAAGCCCAGACTTCCCTCTCCCCAGCCACCTGCTCCAGCTCTTCAGAGGGGATACCAAGGCGTTCCCAGACCAGCTGGGAGACATAGTCTCTCCACGGAGTCCTGGGTCTGCCCCGGGGTCTCCTCCCAGTGGGACATGCCTGAAACACCTCAAGTGGGAGGCGTCCAGGAGGCATCCTAATCAGATGCCCATACCACCTCAACTGACTCCTTTCAATGTGGAGGAGCAGCAGTTCTACTCTGAGCCTCTCCCGGATGACTGAGCGCCTCACCCTATCTCTGAAGGTGAGTCCAGCAATCTTACGGAGAAAGCTCATTTCAGCCGCTTGTATCCGCGATCTCGTTCTTTCGGTCATTACCCAAAGCTCGTGACCATAGGTGAGAGTAGGAACGTAGATTGACTGGTAAATCGACAGCTTTGCCTTAGAACTAAGCTCCCTCTTCACCACAACAGACCGGTACAACGTCCGCATCACTGCAGATGCTGCTCCAATCCGTCTGTCGATCTCTCGCTCCATTTTCCCCTCACTCATGAATAAGACCCCAAGATACTTAAACTCCTCCACTTGGGGCAGGAGCCTGTCCCCAACCCGGAGAGGACAAGCCACCTTTTTCCGACTGAGGACCATGGACTCGGACTTGGAGGTGCTGATTCTTATCCCAGCCGCTTCACACTCAGCGGCAAACCATCCCAGCAAGAGCTGTAGGCTATTGCTGGATGAAGCCAACAGGACAACATCATCTGCAAACAACAGAGATGAGATCCTGTGGTCACCAAGCATGACACCCTCCATTCCCTGGCTGCGCCTAGAAATCCTGTCCATAAAAATTATGAACAGGATCGGTGACAAAGGGCAGCCCTGGCGGAGTCCAACTCTCACTGGGAATGACTCCGACCGAGTGTTGGCAGTACGAACCAAACTCTCACAACAGTCGTACAGAGACTGAATAGCTCGTAACAACAAGCCCGATACCCCATACTCCCGAAGCACCCCCCACAAAAATCCACGAGGGACACAGTGAAATGCCTTCTCCAAGTCCACAAAACACATGTAAACTGGTTGGGCAAACTCCCATGAACCCTCAAGAATTCTTGAGAGGGTAAAGAGCTGGTCTGATGTGCCACGGCCAGGACGAAAACCACATTGCTCCTCCTGAATCCGAGGTTCGACCAATGGCCGGACTCTCCTCTCCAGTACCTTGGCATAGACCTTCCCAGGGAGGCTGAGGAGTGTGATCCCTCTAAAGTTGGAGCACACCCTCCGGTCCCCTTTTTTGAAGAGAGGAACCACCACCCCGGTTTGCCATGCCAAAGGCACTGCCCCCGACCTCCACGCAATGTTGCAGAGGCGTGTCAACCATGACAACCCAACAACATCCAGGGCCTTGAGGTACTCAGGGCGAATCTCATCCACCCCCGGGGCCCAGCCACCAAGGAGATTTTTAACCACCTTGGTGACCTCAGCCCCTGTGATAGGCGAGTCATCCCCCTCGTCCCCAAACCCTGCTTCCTCTGTGGAAGGTGTATCAGTGGGATTGAAGAGATCCTCGAAGTATTCCTTCCACCGCCCGACGATATCCCCAGTCGAAGTCAACAGTGTCCCATCCGCACCATACACAGTGTGGACGGGGAGCTGCTTTCCCGTCCTGAGCCGCCGAACAGTTTGCCAGAATCTCTTTGAGGCCGACCGAAAGTCTTGTTCCATGGCCTCACCGAACTCCTCCCATACCTGGGTTTTTGCTTCAGCAACCACCCGAGCTGCACTCCGCTTGGCCTGCCGATACACCTCAGCTGCTTCGGGAGTCCCACAAGCCAACCAAGCTTGATAGGACTCCTTCTTCAGCTTAATGGCCCCCCTCACCACTGGTGTCCACCACTTGGTTCGGGGGTTGCCACCACGAGATGCACCGACCACCTTGCGGCCGCAGCTCTGGGCCGCCGCTTCAACAACAGAGGTGGAGAACATGGCCCATTCAGACTCCATGTCTCCAGACTCCCTCGGAATGTGGTTGAAGTTCTTCCGGAGGTGGGAGTTGAAGACTTCCCGGACAGGGGCCTCAGCCAGACTCTCCCAGCACACCCTCACTATACGTTTGGGTCTACCAGGTCTGAATGGCTTCCTCCCCTGCCATCGGATCCAACTCACCACCAGGTGGTAATCAGTTGACAGCTCTGCACCTCTCTTTACTCGGGTGTCCAAGACATACGGTCGCAGGTCTGATGATACGATAACAAAATCGATCATCGACCTGCGACTTAGGGTGTCCTGGTGCCAGGTGCACATATGGACACCCTTATGCTTGAACATGTTGTTCGTTATGGACAGACTGTGGTTAGCACAGAAGTCCAATAACTGAACACCACTTGGGTTCAGATCGGGCAGGCCGTTCCTCCCAATCACCCCCCTCCAGGTTTCACTGTCGTTGCCCACGTGCGCAATGAAGTCCCCCAGTAGGACAATGGAGTCTCCAAGCGGAGCACGCTCCAGCACCCCAGTCACAGACTCCAAAAAGGGTGGGTACTCTGAAACATCATTTGGTGCATAGGCACAAATGATGGTCAGGACCCGTTTCCCAACCCGAAGGCGCAGGGAAGCAACCCTTTCGTCCACCGGGGAAAACTCCAATATAGAGGCAGCAAGGTGGGGCGATACAAGAATACCCACCCCTGCTCGTCGCCTCTCGCCCGGGACAACTCCAGAAAAGGCCAAGCTCCAGCCCCTCTCCAGGAGACTGGTTCCGGAACTGGAGCTGTGTGTTGAGTTGAGGCTGACTATATCTAGCCGGTATCTCTCAACCTCGTACACCAGCTCAGGCTCCTTCCTCACCAGAGAGGTGACATTCCACGTACCAAAAGCCAGTTTAGAAAGCTTGGGATCAGTCCGCCAAGGTCTCCCCCTTTGACCGCCACCTAATCCACATAGCACCGGACCCCCGTGATCCCTCCTGCAGGTGGTGAGCCCACTGGAGGGCGGACCCATGTAACTCCTTCGGGTTGAGCCCGGCCGGGTCCCATGGGTGGAAACCCGGCCACCACACGCTAGCCTTCAAGCCCCTCCCCCAGGCCTGGCTCCAGGGTGGGGCCCCGGTAACCCCATACCGGGCGGGGTACACTGAATCCTTGATATACATTCTGTTGGATCGTCTGTTGGATTCTGTTGGATACAGTCTGTTGGATCATTCTTAGTCTGGCCCTTCACCCAGGACCAGTTTGTCTTGGGAGACCCTATCAGAGGCAAATTGCCCCTGACAACATAGCTCCTGGGATCACTGGGGCACGCAACCCCCCCCCCCCCCACCACCACCACCACCACCACCACCACCACGATAAGGTGACGATCCATGAGGGGGTAATGCTGGTGTACCATAAGTTAATCCCTCCCATGCCATGTGGTGTAGGGGTGGGGCCTATCTCCATTTCACTGACCCTAGGCCACACAGCTACTGTGAGTAGTGAAAGCTACAGTGGAGGGTCACTCCTCTGGTAGCTCTGTGCGCCAACTGGCAGAAGACACGGACATGCTTGTAATGCTGGTGTACCATCGCTCTAGCACAATTCACCCAATCTTCTTCACCACATCAAAGGGCTCTTGTGATGTCAAGAAAATCCAAGAAGCTCACTCTGATTGACAGAAGTGCTACCTACTCTTTTGTGATACAGTTTCTTTAATTGGGTGCCATAGCAAAACAACTCTATTTGACAGGTTTTGTGCTGGGGACATTGATGAACACATGGACATCTTCCTTGATGTACATGCTACTAAGGATGCATTGATCAGGGGAGGCATTGCGATTTTCCAGTATACACTACTGACAAAAAGTTAGATAGTTGACTTTCGGGTGAAATTTTAGGATGCACCTAAAATGCACTATAACCTTTACAGGTGAATTTAATTTGACTTTCTCTGACCTTGTGAATGCACATGTCAAACTGTTCAATATTTCCATACTTTTTGCATAAATTGTGGTTCTCTAACAAGGTGCTTAACGGCAAAATTCATAAAAGGTGTTTGATCCATGAATCGACCGATAAATTTTCTGGTTCAATTAGAATTTGTTTTTAAACAGTCCTCTTCATCATGCTGTTCACATTTTTACATCACTAGACTAAGACGACACCTAACAATTGATCAATAATACCTCGCCATTGCGAGGCTTCAAACAGGATGTTCTCAGAGGGAAGTGGCCACTGAGCTTAGAGTGTCAGAGAGTGCCATCAGCAGGTTGCAACAGAGAGACTGGAAGAGTCTCAGAAAGGCATGGAAGTGAACGGCCTTTGGCCACATCCCACGCTGATGATCGCTTCATTGTGAACAGTGCCCTGCGGAACCAAATGATGAATGCCACTCAACTCCAGGAACATTTAAGGGAGGTGAGAGGCACCCAAGTGATATCAGACCATTCAAAAATTTTTATGGTCTGCATGCTCAGTGACCTGCAAGGGTACCTGACCACACCACCAGGAACAGGCATCATCATTTGTATGGGCCAGGGAGCATTTAGGCTGGGAAAGGGACCAGTGGGACTCAATGCTGTCCTCTGGTGAAAGTCAATTCACGTTGAGCAGAAATGATGGCCGCCAATGATGCTGAAGACGTCAAAGAGACTGCTATGCATCAGCCACTGTTGTCACCATGTTACAGTCTTAGCAGGTGTGTCTAGTCAATACAGAACTGTCCTACACCTTGTGAATGGTACAGTGACAAGCTGATACTACCTGAATAACATCATCAATCCAGTCATTGTACCCCTGCATGAACAACACAGGCCCAATTTCATCTTCATGGACAACAATGCTCCTGCTCAATGAGGCCACATCATTAAGGAATTGCTGCTGGAGGCTGGGGTACCTCCAATGGAGTGGTCTGCACTTTCTCCAGACCTGTATCCCATAGACAACCTACTGGATCAGCTGAGTCGCCGTGTAGATGCTTGCAACGCTGCACCCCAAAACCTCAATGACCCGAAGGCCGCCCTTCAAGAAGAGTGGAATGCCATGCCTCAGCAGACAATAATGGCGCTTTTCCACTTGGAACCCAAAGGCCCCGTTTGGCCCCGATCGGCCTCCATTGCCCGGTTTCCCACTCGGAACCCAAAGGCCTCACGGTTCCCTTTTTCGGAACAGTTCCAGTTTTACCGACACTTTTTTCGGCACCGTAAAAAGCAGGTCCGAAGGGTACCGGCCCCGTTTCGTCACGCCACTGCTGGCCATTCATTGGTCTGTGCGTAGCGTCATCAGAGTGGGCGTTACGTGGGCGTTACACTGACTTTCGAGAATCGCTTGCTGGTCGCCATTTGCAATTTTTCGTCAGTGAGCCCGCGAACAAGTGATATTATAAACCACAACGAGAGAATGGCTTAACAGAAATCAGCAGAAATCCAACACTGCAGTCCAGCAGAGTTTCCTGTGCGTTTCGGCTGATGAGAGAATGCAGAGGGAAGCAGACTGAGCCTGCAGTGGTGCGCACAAAGAGACACACCAGAAATTACACGGAGACGCACCGGGAATTAGACCCAGCCATCCGAATTGAATTCAATGTGCAGCCGCGATGCACCCAACTTCAGCAGTTGAAGCCGTGATATTGTGATAGAATGGCTTAACAGAAATCAGCAGAAATCTAACACCGCAGTCCAGCAGAGTTTCCTGTGCGTTTCTGCTGATGAGAGAATGCAGAGGGAAGCAGACTGAGCTTACAGTGGTGCGCACAAACAGACGCACCAGAAATTACACGGAGACGCACCGGGAATTAGACCTAGCCACCCGAATTGAATTGAATGTGCAGCCGCGACGCACCCAACTTCAGCAGTTGAAGCCATGATATTGTGATATACAGGACTGTGAGTGATGTGATGTTCATGCTTTATGTTATTTTTTCCAACAGTGGAAAGTTCACTTAGGACAGACGAAAACTTAATCCTGTTTAAACGATGACCTAGCTTAATGCTATGTCCGTCCTTGTATGTTGTTTTTTTTGTGTTGACAATATCTGATGAAATAAGCTAGTTGTAATCCTGGTAAAAAGTTTATTTTATTTATTTATTTATTTTTACATGTTGCACTTTCGTGCTGTGCATGTACCTTATTTGTGTGTATTTCATTGTAGAGTCCAAACCGGATCTGCTCAGAATGGCGACGTTTTGACACCAATGTATTTTGACAGGTAAACAACACATCATATTTATAGTCAAATCTTTTGCTTTTTAAAGCGAGGTAGTCGGATACGCAAAAGCCGATGGTGTATAGAACACGTATATTAGGATGTGAAATGTCGGCATCGAAACTGCTCCCATTTAGCTGTAATTAATATTCAAAAATGATATTTTCAGGAGGAAAGAATTCAATTTAAACAGCCACGGACCAAAAAACGTACATTTGCTCATGGAAGAGGTCATTCACACTTGCAGACAATCGCGCTATATGTGTCTGTAGGATTTTCTTTCCATGCACGCAAAAAAAGCATTTTTTTTCCCGGATCCGACGCTTTAAGTTAAAGTTTAGGTAAAGTGCCAAATTTAAAGGAGCACAATTTCCACTTAATATGAAAGGGACTAAACTGAGATTTATGTGTGTGAATATTAATTACAGAGTAATTGAAAATGAATGTCACATCCAATAGTAGCCACCATAAAATAAACCGCTTGTTTATTTATTTTTATCAGATCATTTCTGTGATCCTTTATGAGTTATAGTCATAATAGTGTATCTTGCACCTTGGGGAATGGGAGATGTTCAGTCACCATTAGAATTTAGTTTATATGTGTATAGTATTTCATCTTTAAACTCATTCAGTAATAGAGCACATTACAAATATTTGAGAGCCAGTGTGGTGCTTCCTTTTATATTTTAGCAATACAAGCACAAAACACCACCCACACTTGAAAGCAGGGCGACACAGTGGTGGCTGAACTTTATTGATAACGTTATTTCACACCATCACAACAATTCAGTATTTAAACTCAGTATAAATGGTGTAGAGATTGAAAGGGTATCCAAAATTAAAATCCTTGGTGTAATAATTGATAATAAACTGTGATGGAAGTCACATATTAATTATATTAAAGGTAAAATATGCAAATCAGTCACAATACTGCGCAGAGTGAAATATTTTGCTGAATCAACCCACACTATAGACTTTGTATCATTCATTAATGTTCCCATACATGACATCCATCCATCCATCGTCTGCCACTTTTCCAGAGGTCCGGGTCGTAGAGGCAGCAGTTCAAGCAGAGAAGCCCAGACTTCCCTCTCCTCAGCCACCTGCTCCAGATCTTCAGAGAGGATACCAAGGTGTTCCCAGACCAACTGGGAGATGTTGTCTCTCCAGTGAGTTCTGGGTCTAAGAACTACTACCAAGCAACACTGTGTTTCAGTGCAAGGTGTCAGACTGTGGAACGCTTTTGGACCTGAATTAAAATCATGTACAAAGCTTGGACAATTTAAACAAAAACTAAAGAAATAAATACTCCAAACACACACACGTGGACAAAATTGTTGGTACCCCTCTGTTAATGAAAGAAAAACCCACAATGGTCACAGCACAGTGACTACTTGTCACCCTTTAAATAGGCCGATTGATTACAAGTTTGTAGACACCTGTGATGTTAATTAGAGGACACATCTTGGTTGGACATGTCCTTATGGTCATGTTCATGTCCCTATGGCCTATTATTTTCAACCTTTTCTAGGGGTACCATCATTTTTGTCCAGGTCTGTTTCATGAGTTTGTTTTTTAAAATAATTCTGTTGAACCACAATTCAAAAGCATTGTCTGATTTTCATTGGTTAATTTTCATAGAATTTTTATTTATTACCACTTTTGTCAGATTCAAGTTATTTCTGTGACCATTGTGGATTTTTCTTTCATTAACAGAGGGGTACCAACAATTTTGTCCACGGCTGTATATACAAAACGACATGTAAAATCACACACGGATTATCATATCCAGTCTGGGTTGTGCTGTTGCTTATTTTTTGTCACGTTTTGTCTTTCTTTTTTTTTTTACAGTTTGAATTTTGCACATTCTAAATAATCTGTAATTTGCTGCTGATTGGAATAAACAATTTAGTGATTTATTTGTTTGCATCATGATTTTCTATTTTGTCTCTTCAGACACCGGTGGGAAAAGAGTCAACAGTACGAACCATTTATCAGTGACTTTGAAAATAATGGCTCATTTTAAGAAAAGTAACCAAAACAATTATTTGCTGAAGACTGTAAAACAAATTAGAGACATCTGCAAAAGTACAAAGGTTTATTGTCAAAATTCCCAGGGCAATACTACATGAATACAAGTATAGTTCACTGTTGATGCAGAGAATATATATTTATACAGTATCTACATGTAGTCAGCAATACTCAATACGATATATTTCCAGTTAATCCACGTATTTCTCCATGTAACCTTGGGACTGCTTTATTTTAATTACTTCTAATCCTAGATCCATTTGTTTTGGCTTAAAATGCATCATAATTGCTAAATATATCTTATGCCCAACTCAGTACTGTTTACCTGTTGAAATATATATTTAACGGCTCATATGGCACCTGATCCATGTTTTGCCACGACACCACTGGCTGGAGCAGATAAATTCCATGACGTCTCAACAGTCTGTCCATGATTTTGACATAGATCATGTATTTTTACCTAACCATCTATTTGTCGAGAAAAGTAATTGTTGATATTCATGCGCTGTGAGCCAATAAATGATTAAAATCTAACAATAGATTGGGCTAACAATGGGCTGCACGGTGGCGCAGTGGTTTAGCACTGTGGCAGCACAGTTTTACCCTCGGCCGGGGGACCGCGGGGATCATGAGATCGTGGGTTCGATCCCAGCCCCCGACCAACAGTGAACTGTGTGGAGTTTGCATGTTCTCCCCGTGTTGCGCGGGTTTACTCCGGGATTTCTCCGGTTTCCTCCCGCACACCAAAAACATGTAGGTTTAGGGCACTCGCGCACGCAGCGACCAGCAGCCGGTGGCTTGTCACCAGACTGCAAACCAAGTCTACCTACGGGTACAAATAAGTAACAAAAAAAAAAAAAAAAAAACTTCACTGTCTGATTAATGATTCTGTATAATATATGGGTCTCACTTTCTGACATGAGTGTCCAAATATATTTAACTTTTGCATTATTTTTGGAGATGTATTGCTACATGTTTTGAAGTTGATTTTACTGAACAGGAATATGGTGCTGCCTCATGGGGAGCGTAGCACCGCCTCCAACTCCCTCCTTCTCCCACCCATGCTACAGTGAGCCTTGTGCTGTGGAAAACCATGGGTGCCGAACGGTACTGTTTGGTTCCAGGCCAAAGGAGGCCTTTGGGTTCCAAGTGGAAAAGCGCCTTAAGTTGACTTGTGAACAGCATGAGACGTCATTGTCAAGCTGTAATTCACTCTCACTTTGACACTCACTTGTCAATTCAATTAACATTCACTTGTTGTGGTACACCTACCACTGTTGTTGGCTTTTATTTCAATAAATTGGTTGAGATGAGCAAATCACCATTGCATGCTTCTCCTTAAATGTCCTACTTTCACAGCATAATATCTCTGTACTGCGAACTTTTTACATTTTCCATAAATGTCACCCGAAAGCCAAATATATCTAACTTTTTGTGAGTAGTGTATTTACCATCCACCTCATACTGCTTTGGGTGCTATACAATACATTATGTCCTTGTGGAAGGCAGCAGCTGGACTGATCAAACCAGAGGCTGTACCTCCAACTGAGGGTGCAGCTGCACAGCACTCTTGTGGCAGAAATAAACAATTTCGATTTTTCATAGGTAGGGCTTCAAGTACCCAAACTTTCATCAGCTGTCATTGATTTTGCCATAGAAGTTGAACTTAAATCTTTCTTTTTGTGTTACTGGACACATTTACAAATACATTAGTGAAGAAATTTCTTGGTAAGGAATTTATTCCTAGATTGTTTCATATTTCTCTTACTACAAGACCAAAAGGAACTTTGACTGTCCTTCTGTTAACCAACCCCCACCTTTTTCTTCACAGCCCTTTTAACAATGAGGAACACATGTCCATTGTTATTCTCTTCTCTCAACACCCAAACACTGCCACAGGTCAACTGGAAATAAGAAAGTCACATGAACTGAGTCACTGACTGTCAGAATTCTAATCTTCATGACTGGACTTCTAATATACAGTACCTCACACATGTCTGCCTCTTGTGAATATCTGCATGCTGTATGATCAATTTATTTTAGTGATGGTAGATAATTTACCAAGTAGAATCACTTAGTTGTAGACAAAGGTGCCTTAGGACTAATTATAATTAGTGTGTATAATGTGTGTATAAGCTGCTCTTATATATTTATCGCTCAGTATGTTTTCATTATTGCTATGTACATATTGTATTCAACTTTTAGGTAATATTGCTTCAAGCATTATTTATTGTTGTAATTATAAGAATGTTAAATGCATGAGTGAACTGTGAGTGTGATAGTTTGTTTTTAGGGAGCAGTATCTCAATTTTGTTGCATTGTTTATTAGCAATGGAATGACAACAAAGGCACTTTGACTTTGTCTTTGATAATATTAATATGATGTGCTCACTCTCTTTTGTTCTTCCCAGCCCAATCCCAGTTAGTGAATCACACCTTCCCCCCTTCTCTCTTTCATTGTTGGGTAACCATAGTAACTGATAGAAAAGTTTCATATTTGTAATTTGCTATATCTCAGAGTCTGTGTGAAAGTGCTAAAGATGCTGATGCAGCTGTATGTGTTATTGCTTTGTTTGAGTTTGATTTGATTTTTTTTTTTTTGATTTTGTATACTTTGTTGATCCTCAGAGGAGAAATTGAGGGCATCCACCTGGATGGATAATCAGCCACGGTACGGCGCTATCCCTTAACCATTCACACACACATTCACACCTAGGGCCACTTTAGAGTCTCTAGTTAACCTAACCTGCATGTTTTTGGCCTGTGGGAGGAAACTGGAGAAATCCCGGAGTAAACCCACGCAGATACGGGGAGAACATGCAAACTCCACACAGATCACTGTTGGTCAGGGGCTGGGATCGAACCAGGGATCCCATGGCCAAGGGTGAGTTGCTGTGCTGGTGCAGTGCTAACCACTGCGCCACCGCACTGCCGTTTAAGTATGCATGTACTGTTCTGGTGTGACTGGTACTGAGAAAGTCTGACTATTGCTGATAATGAGATAATCTGTACACCAAGTTTTGACCACATGTACTGAACCAATCATCATGGACGTTTTCTCCTCGGATAAGGGAGAGCTTAAAGGACTGAGCAATGTGTGTTTGAGTCAGAATAATGAGCACATAGGTTCTGAGACTGTTATTGTATTGTTCTTCACTCGCCAGTGTAATTAAATTTTCTGAAACTTTGATCCTGCCTGATTCTTTGATGAAAGGTTGAGAAGAATTTTTCCAACATAGTTGGCGCTTGAGCACAAGGATACCAGATATCCCTCTTCTCCTGTTTCCAGCATTTTTGGACCGAAACAGCTAGTGCATGGCTACAAAAGAAGACCTCCCCCACTGACTCCAGAGGGTCGGCTTTGCGGAAGTTAGGCACGGTCCGGAGATGCTGGGAGTGGACCGGAGGGTGACGGAGCTGAACTACAGGCAGACTGAAGTGAGTAAATTTAATTATCAATGATTTCAAAATGTGTGGAGGTTGGGGACAGTGCCTTTGGCATAGCAAACCGGGGTGGTGGTTCTTCTCTTTAAAAATGAGTACTGGAGGGTGTGCTCCAGCTTTAGAGGGATCACACTCCTCAGCCTCCCTGGGAAGGTCTATTCCAAGGTACTGGAGAGGAGAGACCAGCTGTTGGTCGAACCTCTGATTCAGGAGGAGCAATGTGGTTTTAGGTTTTCATCCTGGCCGAGGCACATTGGACCAATTCTTTACCCTTTCGAGAATTCTCGAGGGTTTGTGGGAGTTTGCCCAACTAGTTTACATGTGTTTTGTGAACTTGGAGAAGGCATTTGACTGTGTCCCTCATGGTTTTTTTGTGGGGGGTGCTTCGGGAGTATGGGGTATCGGGCTTGTTATTACAGGCTATCCGGTCTCTATATGATTGTTGTGAGAGTTTGGCTCGTACTTCCACCACTCGGTCAGACTCATTCCCAGTGAGAGTTGGACTCCTCCATGGCTGCCCTTTGTCACTGATCCTGTTCATAATTTTTATGGACAGGATTTCTATGCACAGCCAGGGAACAGAGGGTGTCATGCTTGGTGACCACAGGATCTCATCTCTGTTGTTTGCAGATGATGTTGTCCTGTTGGCTTCATCCAGCAATGACCTAGAGGTTTTACTGAGATGGTTTGGAACTGAGTGTGAAGCAGCTGGGATGAGAATAAGCACTTCCAAGTCCGAATCCATGGTCCTCAGATGGAAAAAGTTGGATTGTCCTCTCTGGGTTGGGGACAATCTCCTACCCCAAGTGGAGGAGTTTAAGTATCTCGGCATCTAATTCACGAGTGAGGGGAGAATGGAGCAAGAGATTGACAGACAGATCAGAGCAGCATCTGCAGTGATGCGGATGTTGTACCGGTCTGTTGTGGTGAAGAGGGAGCTAAGCTCTAAGGCAAAGCTGTCGATTTACCAGTCTACGTTCCAACCCTCACCTACTGTCATGAGCTTTGGGTAATAACAGAAAGAAGGAGAATGCGGATACAAGTGGCTGAAATTAGCTTCCTTTGTAGGATTGCTGGACTCACCCTTAGAGATAGGGTGAGGAGCTCAGTCATGCGGGAGAGGCTCAGAGTAGAACCACTGCACTTCCACGCTGAAAGTAGCCAACTGAGGTGGTATGGGCATCTACTCAGGATGCCTCCTGGATGCCTCCCACTTGAGGTGTTTCAGGCATGTCCCACTGGGTGGAGACCCCAGGGTAGACCCAGGACTTGCTGAAGGGACTATAGGGCAGGGGTCACCAACGCGGTGCCCGCGGGCACCATGTCGCCCGCAGGGACCACATGAGTCGCCCGCAGGCCTGTTCTAAAAATAGCACAACTCGCAAGTGAGCTGCGTCTAAGATGTAATTTTTTCTGCCGCTATTTTTTAAAATCACACTTGCATTTATATAGATTTTAAAATGACAATGTCTTAAAAATAAAAAAAATGAAAATATGTTTATTATACGTAAAGTTAAGGTGAACTCTGACCTAGTTCAAAGGTCAGTATTGTGCGCATGACAAAACCTTCGCGCTGGAGCATAAGCTAGCGGCCAGTGAAGATGGTGAGCGCAGTGCTGTTTCCTAGCCCCCCCAAAAAAGACAGAAAATTTATCATTTTCAAAGTGAGCGGGAGGAAGAGTTCTTTTTTACTACCGTGAAAGGAAGCTGTGTGTGTTTCATTTGCGAGGCGACGGCGAAGCGGCACTTCAACGCGTCATGAAACTGCTGCCCACTCTTTTTTTTTTGTATACGTAGGTAGGTTTGTTCTGCAGTCCGGTGACAAGCCACCAGCTGCCGGTCGCAAGCGCCCCTTAACTCCCTAACCTGCATGTTTTTGGCATGTGGGAGGAAACCCATGCAAACACGGGGAGAACATGCAAACTCCACGCAGATCACTGTTGACCGGGGGCAGGGATCGAACCCACGATCCCCGCGATCCCCCGACCGAGGGTAAACTGTGCTGCCGCGGTGCTAACCACTGCTCCACCGTGCATATAAGCACTCTCAGTGCTTGTTTAGCGTCTTCTCATGAAAGGACAGTGCTGGTTATTACTCCAGCATGATTCTTGGCAAGAACTGTATGGATATAATTCCAGTGAAGAAGAACACACAAAAGTGTGTTTATTAAATGTAACAGATTTTGAGCAGAATTGCAGCACATTTGTTCAGTTAAAAATGTGATAAGATTTATTTAATATGAAAGATGATTTTTCTTAAATGTTGCATAACTTTTTCAAACATGGTTCAACATAGTTCATGAATTAAAAGGGTTTAGTTTTTTATGGTTAAAAGGGACTGGTGAAAATGACATTTTTTTAATGAAATGTAGAAGTGATCATCTGAACAATTGCTGAAATTAATAAAAATAAAGTGTTGAATATTGATCTTGTCTGTTACCCACTCTTAAGTTATTGATAATTATTTATTTATGTGTGTATATATCTATATATATCTATATATATATATATATATATATATATATATATATATATATATATATATATATATATATATATATATATATATATATATATATATATATATATATACTGTATATACACAATTTGTTATTTTAGAGGAGTGTGTCAAGCTGGTGCCCTTCACATGACTCGATACCCATGAAGTAGCTCTTGGTTTCAAAAAGGTTGGTGACCCCTGCTATAGGGCCTTTTCCACTAGTATCGCCTTGGCCTTACTTACTTCTACTCTACTCACTTTCTCGCCCTTTCCACTGTACCCAGCACGATTTAACCGACACTATTTTCGTGCCTGGTCGAGGGCAGGGTACAACCGTGCAAAAGCGAGCTGAGATGTGACGTCAGTAGATTGTTAGCCACTGATTGGTCAGGGCGTAACGTCACAAAAGCGCTTGTCTTCAGTGAAATCTTTACAACCGCCATTTGCAATCTTTCACGGACTAACTCGGTCACGGAGTAAATACGATATTAATACAGACAGCGTTGTAGGTTTTGTGGAAATCTACACCATGGTCCAACGAAGAGGTGCGGGGTTTTCTCTGCTTGGTGGCAGATACACAGTGAGAGGAGTGATCCGGACCGATACATATGGCAGCCCTGCATAGAACCGTACTACTGACAAGCTGAAGACGAACGTGAGAGAACCATCGATGGTGAGTGATTTGTAATAATGTGCATCTGTTCGCTTATTTATCCTGTTGGTGGTAAGCTCACTTTTTTTGAGCAATACAGCACTGTTCTGTGCTGGCTAATGAGTGTTAGCTAGTAGCTAGCTAGTACCAACTGCTGATTCGCGCTTGTTTTCTCCTAAGTATTTGCTTGTGAGAGCAAAACGATGAAATATGTTAATCCTGGTTAAAGCCCTGGTTTTTGTACGTGCTGCACTTTGGTGCTGCGCATTAAATTGTGTGCAATTTAATGCTAGAATGTGTTTCCACATGCCAGGGGTTAGCCTCCCTGTTTATAGTGGATACTGGTGAAATGGACCACAGGAGCCGAAATCTCAACAATATAAAAGTGCTTTTTCAAACCAGTGATTTATAAAGTCATTCATATAATTTTCTAAAGCGTCAGAATAGACCCACACACCTATTCTGTGGATTTTCCATAAAAGGTGCTGGAACAGTATTGTGCTGTTCCACCATAAATCCCTGGAAGGATAATGTACCTGTACAGAGTGGCTCCTGAGGTGCTTGTCAGGGAAACAAAGCATTTTTGTCACATCCCACCACTGAATTTCACAGGTGTATTTCCCTAATACAGGTACATCTCCAAAAATTATAATGTCATGAAAAAATTCAATATTTTTTGACACTCATTTCAGAAAGAGAAATCCATATATTATATCGATTCATTACACAGACAGTGATATATTTCAAGCATTTATTTATTTTAATTTGGATGATTATGGCTTACAGCCCCTGAAAACCCCAAATTCAATTTGGCAAAAAATTAGAATATTACATAAACTTTAAAAAATAGTTTTTACATAGAAATGTTGGCCACTGAGGTGTTGGTTAATATGGGCTGTAGCCATAATCATCAATATTAAAATAAACACTTTCAATATATCACTGTCCCTGTAATGAATCTATATATGGGTTTCACTTTCTGAAATGAGTGACAAAAATATTGAACTTTTTCATGATATTCTAATTTTTGAGATGTGCCTGTATAAGTGTTGAACTTGCTTGAAACTAACCACCATCCATTTCTGTCATTCGTCTAGGCAGGAGGAAATCAGCCGCTCAACAACGGACGTCGCCACTGTGGAAAGTACTGAAATCCTTTGCTTTTATAGGTAAAGTGTCAAAACCAAAGTAGCACAATTTCTACTTAATATAAAAGGGACTGAACTGAGATTTATTTGATTGTGTGAGTATTAATTACAGAATAATTGAAAAAAGACTGGTGTATCAACTGTAAAATAAACCACTTTTTAATGTATTTATTTTTTTTTTTTGTCAGATCACTTGTGTGATCCTTTGTGAGTTATGTTCATAACTGTATCTTTTGGGGAATGGCAGTTGTTCAGTCATCAATATAATTTAGTTTATATGTGTAGTTTATACTCTATCATCAATAAACTCATGCAGTAACAGGACACATTACAAATATTTCAGACCCATTGTAGTGCATCCTTTTATATTTTAGCAATAAAAGTACAAAACACCGCCCACACTTGAAGCCAGGGCAAGAAGAGACACTTTTACATTCAAGACAAACTTTTATTGATAAAAACTCCATATTTTGACTGAGCGACTCCATACTCAGTGATGCACACCTTCAGTTAAAGTACTATATTCCATTCAAGTGAATGTATTAATTCATTCTGATTGCTGAGGCCACTGTAAAAACAGATGATTTTAAATGTAACACAGCCCTTGTAAAATCGACTTTACATCAGTGCAGCTACATGAAAATTGAGGTTAAATACAACAACGAAGTACTTTATTGTCACATTGGAATTGGAATCGCTCCTGTTTTGTTTTTCTTTTGAATTCTTGGATGGAATATGGTGGGCAATATAAGCTGCAGCTTCAGCCATCACCCATTTCAGATAACCTATGTTGAACTGTATAATCAGAGGAGTTATTGTTTAATTTGACCTTATTAGATTTTTCCCCCTTTGTTATATTATTCTATTTTCTTTTAATCTATCCGAAATAAAGATTCATTCATTCACATTCCACCACTGGCTTTTAGCAACAAATGTATTTCCCAAATATGTTTTAAACTTCCTTTATTTAAACACCACCCATTTCTGTCTTTTGTCTAGGCAAGAGGTAAACGATCGATCCACCCCAAACTGGACCTTGCGTCACTATTTACAGAGATGCAGGCCGAAGATCTGCTGATCTGAGACCAGTGTGAGCTGCACATCCCAGCTGCTGAGTGAACCAGTCTTACAGTTTGAGTTTTGCACATTCTGAATAATCTGGAATTTGCTGCTGATTGCAATAAACAATTTAGTGACTTATGTGTTTGCATCATGATTTCTATTTTTGTCTGTTAATACACTGGTGGGAAAAGAGTCAATAGTACAAACCATTAATGGGTGACCTTGAAAATAATGGCTCATTTTTAAGAAAAGTAACCAAAAGAATTATTTTATTAACTGAAGACCGTATTGTTGGAATGTGCCACCACAGAAGACCCTGCATACTTTAGTGACAGTACCAGTATATGTAGGAATTCTGGGCCATATTAGCATCTGCTCTTCATCATAATGGGTTTGGGCAGGGCTGTCCAATCATGTGCCATGGAGGGCCAAGACCCTACAGGCTTTTACGCCAACCAGTGTCTTCAACAGCAGATTCCACTGAACTTCTTCCACTGACTGCAGATCAGTGAGAACACCTGCTGAAGAGACTGGGTAGAAGAGAACCTGCAGGGTCTTGGCCCTCCATGAGACATGATTGGACACCTGTGGGTTAGAGTTTAATGGGATTTAACATTTTAACATAAACTGCTTTATGGTTCATAATCCTGTTGACAGACTTACACCAAACCAAAAGTGATTTCTCAAACTGCTGGATTGTTCTTAGACAGCTTTTCCAATCTGTCAGTATTAAATTTATGTCACATGGTGGTAACCTTCACATATAAAAAAGAGACATCTGCAAAAACTTCAGAGGTTTATTGTCAGTGCAATACTACATGAATGCATGTATAGTACATTGATGCAGAGAGTATATATTTCTACAGTATATGTATCTAGTAAATCAAGCATTTTCCATGTAACCTTGTGACTGCATTATTTTAATTGCTTTTAATCCTAGATCAAGTTTGTTTTGGCCTAAAATGCATCATAACTGTCAAATATATCTTATTATACCTAACTCAGTACTGTTTACTTTTTGAATATATATTTTGTGGCTAATATAGTTATTAACATGGTGATCAAGTTGTGGCAGCTGATGATTTTTTGCTATGACAACACCTCACACTCAGTGCTGCAGAAGCAGGTACGTCCATGATGTCTCAAAAGTCTCTCCATGAATCTCACGCAGATCAGAGCAATTTTTTTTCCCACAATATTTTTATTGAACCTTTTTTTTTTACAAACATAGCACACACAGTCAGACACTAACACAAAAGTTATTTAAAAACTAAAAATAACAATAACAAAATAACAAAAAAAGGGTAATAAAAACAACAACAACCATTAACAAAAACAAGTCAACAACAATGCTCCTCTGTTTAGTCTAGGTAATCTATTACATAAGAATACAAAATATACATTCACCATTTTGGAATTTGCAAGGTCCACACATATCATTCACCTTCTTCTTCAGAAGTTATGTTTAATTTCTTTACATAATCAATGAAAGGTCTCCGTATATTCTTAAACACATTTTCCTTTGATTTCAGTATATGTTATTCTTTCTAGTGGAAGGTTGGTAACATCTGTGTTAACCACTGAGTCACATCTGGTCTATGAGTTTTTCCACAGTAACGCAATACATTTTTTGGCATTAAGCAAACTGAGGTCTGTGAATGTTCTTTCACTCTTATTAAAGTTATGTTTTTTCTGGACACAGACCCAACAAAAACAGTTTAGGGTTCAATGTGATTTGTTTTGAAATTATTTTTTTCAATTGTTAACCTCACCTCTTCCCAAAACATTCTGATTTTTCTACAGTCCCATAAACAGTGAAATAGGGTTCCTTTACTTAGATCAGAGCAATTTTTTGCACAGGAAATAAACCAGACATTCTTAAGCTCTACAACCACTGATCGTTTGTGAAGCTGTATTGACATCAGTGACAGGCTGTGCTGAACGCCAGACTGACCGTTTGAAGTGGTAATTTTCCCACAACAGAGCCATCTGAAACACACACAGCATACATATTTTAGTACCTAACAGCGATGACTTGCAGAGATTACAGTGTAGTACGACGTACTTATAACAAACTAGCATTAGCAACATTAGCTTACCGTCATGTATGACCTAGTTTGTATCCTCACGTCTTCGGCTCTCCCAGAAGCTGCAGAACTATTCCAGAGTGTTTCGTCTCACTGCCTGTACCCTTGTCGGGCAGTCCTTTTTGGCATTTACGGTGAAAAAAGCCACAGACCGAGGAGTTGCCTTGTAGAGCCGCCATGTTATGTTTTGCTTGGGTCGCGTGTTTTATGTCACGGGAGTGTGGCGCCGCCTTGCTGTAAAAAAAATCCCACCCACCACAGCTTAACCCCGCTTTACCCGGCTGCTATGGAGACACAACCGTGGCCGAACCGAGTAGTAACAAAACGAAATGAGGCGAGCTTAACTGGGCTAGTGGAAAAACGGTATATGTCTCCCAGCTGGTCTTGGAACTCCTTGGTATCCACTCTGAAGATCTGGATCAGGTGGCCGGGAAGAGGAAAGTCTGGGCTTCTCTGCTTAACTGCTGCCTCCGTGACCCGGACCTCTGGAAAAGTGGTAGAAGTTGGATGGATGGATGGGTGGATGGATTTAAAAATATTTCATCCCGGTTAGAGTCCACAGTCAGTCTGAAAATATGCATAAAGGTTTGAGAGTTAAGAGTTGAGCATTAATTACCGTAGGTCCAGGTCCGCTGAGTAAAGCTTAACCATGCCCCAGTTAGAGTCCATCAGTGAAGTGCATTTCCACTGAGTAAACGGGTACAACAGTGTGCAGAGGGATATCACAGAAGGATACCCCATAAAAATACAGTGACAGGATACCGCAGAGTGATATTAACGGCCGAGAGAGAGAAAGAGTGAAAGAAAAAATAGAGACAAAAAAATCTAGAAAATAAAGGTTACAGTGTGCCACATATGTTGGTTACATATTCTCCACAAATGTATTGCTGTATGTTTATTGTGTGCTACACGTCTCATGGAACAAAAGAGACTGAACCTCTGAGAGACAACGCAAGAGTGTGAGATTCGGCCTTTGTTTCAGGGAGACGACCTGGGGAGATTTCCGGACCACCAGAGACTAAAGGACAATGGTGTGAGATCAAAGGGGTTACTTTGTGATTGGGATTAAGTACCATGTGACTGTATGTTTGATTAAACACCATGTGACTGCTGTTTCGTGTCCGTGGTACAAAACCCAGATGTGAGATGAAAACTTCCTCTTTTCTGGCTTTGAGATTGTTGGAGTATGTGATCTGTAAATAAAGCTGAACCTGAGGAATAAACTCAGTCTCATCCTTGAGCACATTCTCCACACTGGTGACCTTACGAAGAAAAATGAGCAGAGATAATTCTCCCGAGCAGGGCTCGGCAGAAGCCAGCCTGATGGCTGCCTCCACACTCCGGCTGCCCGACTTCTGGCAGCATAGTCCGCGCTCCTGGTTTAGCGCAGTCGAGGCGCAGTTCAACCTCCGGAGAATCTCGAAGGATGACACGAAATTCTACTATGTGGTGGCGAAGCTGGACAGCCACACAGTCCAGAGGGTGGAAGATCTGGTCAATCATCCACCGGACAGCGACAAATACAGCGCATTGAAAGCCGCGCTTATCAGCCATTTCACCCCCTCGGAGCAACAGCGAGCAGAGGGGCTCCTAGCGTTGACGGAACCGGAGAACTACAGAACCATAGACCTGATGGTGAAAATGATGAGGCTGAAAGACTCCGAGGATTGTGAATTTATCTTCGCCCACCTTTTCCTCCAGACCCTGCCGCCAGCGGTGAGAGTTACCCTGGCAGATTCACCCCGGTTGGCCAAGCGAGACTACCATGGGCTGAGCAAGGAGGCGCAGCGACTCGTCGACGCCCACAAATGGAGTGCGGTTTCGGCCGCAGCAGCGGAGCTAGGAGCGACGTCCGGAGACGGCATGGGGCCAGTGGCTGCAGCGCCAGACACACCGACGACGGCAGCAGTCAGCACCAAGCGACACGGAGCGGACAACGTCCTCTGCTTCTATCATCACCACTTTGCAGAGAGGGCACACAAGTGCCTCCCACCATGCCACTTCAAGCGTTCTGGAAACGCCAAGACCGAGGGTCGGTAGCGGCTGTGACCCTCGGGGATGAGAACAAGCTGCTCTACCTGACGGACACACGTTCGGGGAGACAATTCCTCGTGGACACAGGCTCCCAGATGAGCTTCATCACGCCTCCCTACGCGGACCGGCTGATGCCGTCCAAGGTTCCCTGGCTGTCAGTGTCAGCAGCGAATGGCTCAGCTATTAAAACCTTCGGTGAGAGGACTCTGCTTCTGTCTTTGCAGGGCCGTTCATTTGAGTGGACTTTTGTTGTAGCTGCGGTCAGTTTCAACATGTTAGGGGCTGATTTCTTGTGCTCACATGGTTTATTGGTTGATCTTGCTAACAGACGTCTGGTTAATGCACTGTCTTTTCACTCTATTCCCTGCACAGCACAAGTGGCACCGCCAACTGCACAAGCCAACGTCACAGCTGCGGGTGGTAAGTTCCACGCACTCCTCACTCAGTTCCCAGCACTAACAGTCCCAACGTTTTCGGCGACAGTGGCCAAACATGGGGTGGAGCATTATATCACTACCACCGGCCCGCCCGTTTTTGCAAAAGCTCGGCGCCTGGACTCAGCTAAACTGACCATAGCGTGCGAGGAGTTTGCCAACCTGGAAAAACTGGGCATCATCAGGCGTTCGAAAAGCCCCTGGGCTTCACCATTGCACATGGTCCCAAAGACCGACGGCTCATGGCGACCTTGCTGTGATTTCCGCAGGTTGAATAACGCCACTGCTCATGACTGCTACCCGATCCCACACATCCAAGATTTTTCGGTTCATTTGGCGGGGGCGCGCATTTTTTTCTAAAATAGATTTAGTGCGCAGCTACCATCAGGTTCCAGTGCACGCCCAGGATATACCCAAAACAGCGGTAATAACTCCTTTCGGGCTTTTTGAGTTTTTGCGCATGCCTTTTGGACTCAAGGGGGCCGCGCAGACATTCCAGCTCATGATGGACGCGGTGCTACGCAATCTCCCTTTCGTGTCCGTCTACTTGGATGACATTTTAGTAGCCAGCACGTCTGAAGACGAACATGAAAGCCACCTCATGGCAGTTTTCTGGAGGCTGGCAGAGCACGTGTTAATAATTAACCCAGTGAAGTGTGAGTTTGGGGTAGCGCAGATTGATTTTTTGGGGCATCGCGTTTCGCCAGAAGGAGCGGTCCCTCTGCCCGATAAAGTGCGCGCAATAACAAATTTTCCCCAACCTCAAACGGTCAAAGCGTTACAGGAGTTTTTGGGAATGGTTAATTTTTATAACCGTTTCCTCCCAAGCGCAGCGCAGCTCATGCAACCATTGTACGCTGCACTAAAAAAACAAAAACCCAGGAATAAAATTGAATGGTCTCCTGAGCGGGAGCGCGCATTCTCTCAAGTCAAAAAAGCCCTGGCAAATGCGGTTTTGTTGGCACATCCAGTTCCAACTGCCCGCATGGCCTTCACCACTGACGCGTCCGATTTAGCGGTAGGGGCGGTTGTTGAACAGTTTGTAGCGGGGACCTGGCAACCGCTCGCGTTTTTCAGCAAAACCTTGCGCGATAGCGAGCGAAAATACAGCGTGTTCGACAGGGAGTTGTTGGCCCTACACTTGGCCATCCGCCATTTCCAGTTCTGGCTGGAAGGGCGCCGTTTCACCGCGTTCGTAGACCACAAACCGCTGACTTTTGCGATGGCCAAGATTT
Source organism: Pholidichthys leucotaenia (assembly GCA_020510985.1). Taxonomy (NCBI): domain Eukaryota; kingdom Metazoa; phylum Chordata; class Actinopteri; order Cichliformes; family Pholidichthyidae; genus Pholidichthys; species Pholidichthys leucotaenia. The sequence continues at coordinate 333,097,611 of CM035839.1, read as the reverse complement.
CGGAACCTTGGTTGGGCCGGCAGCAAAGACAGCTGGCCGCGATATCGGAGTTCACCACCGATATCCAGCATGTCGCAGGTAAACACAATGTAGTGGCAAACTGCCTCTCGCGTGCTGTGCCGGCGCCAGGCCACATGGGGGCAGACTCTGCAGCCATGGCCGCGGGCCAGGGTAGTGACGCGGAAATGCGTGTGGCCCCGGTCCGCATAGGGTTAGATTATGCAGCCATGGCCACGGAGCAGGTTAGCGATGCGGACGTGTGCGCGCTCCAGTCTGTACCAACAGGGTTAAGGCTGGTGAACAGGGTGCTGCAAATGGGTATGCCTCCCCTATTCTGCGATGTCTTCACGGGACGACCGCGTCCCATGGTACCAGCTGCGTGGCACCGCCGCGTTTTTGACTCGATCCATTCTCTGGCGCACCCGGGGGTGTGCGCATCGGTCAAAATGGTGGGAGAGAAATTTGTATGGCCGGGGTTGCGCAAACAGGTCAAGGAATGGGCGACAGCCTGCGTAGCGTGTCAGCGAGCCAAAATACACAAACACACTAGAGCTCCTTTGGAGCCTTTTCACATTCCGGCTAAGCGCTTTGATCATGTGCATGTAGACTTGGTAGGCCCCCTTCTGCCGTCACAGGGGTACACACACCTTTTGACGATGGTGGACCGCACCACGCGTTGGCCGGAAGCGGTCCCTCTGGCATCAACCACAGCCGAGGAAGTGGCGCGCTCGTTTTTAACAGCTTGGGTAGCACGTTTTGGAGTTCCGTCAGACATAACTTCTGACAGAGGTCCTCAATTTGTTTCCGAGCTCTGGTCATTGATGGCCCGCAGTCTAGGGGTAAAGATCCACTGCACCACCGCGTACAACCCCCAGGCTAACGGTTTATGCGAGCGTTTTCATAGGTCATTGAAAGCGGCCTTCAGAGCATCGCTTACGGATACAAATTGGGTTGACAAACTACCATGGGTCTTATTGGGGTTGCGTTCTGCACCTAAGGAGGATTTGCAAGCCTCCCCAGCTGAGTTAGTTTTTGCACAGCCTCTCCGTCTGCCCGGGGAATTTCTCCCCGATAATCCTGCGCCAAATTGCCCCCCCGCTCAGCTGTTGCAGAGCGACACAGGATCAAACAAGCTTCCTGGCCCGGTTCATCACAGTCTCCCACGCATTTTTGTGCCGAAGGCTTTAAAAAATGCGGAGTTTGTTTTTGTTAGATATGATGCTCATCGCCCCAACTTGCGCCTGCCTTACGATGGGCCGTTCAAGGTGCTGGAAATGGGAGAGAAGCATTTTTTGCTAGATTTGGGAGACAGAAAAGAGTTGATTTGTATAAACAGACTCAAACCCGCTTTTGTTTTGGCGGATGAAGCAGTGCAGTTGGCAAGAGCCCCCCGTTGCGGCAGACCCCCTAGAGGGCATTCTACAGAACACCCACAGAGATTGACTAACAGTTCTAATCCACAGGAGCAGGAGGACGCTGCAGAAACAGCAAAGCCGGCTTTCAGCAGATACAGCAGGAGACTTAGAGCTAGGCAACTGGTGGATTGATATGTAGTAATGTTATTATGTCATGTATCTCTGGTTATGTTTGTCCCATTTTAGACGTTTGGGGGGGGGGGTCATGTGGCACATATGTTGGTTACATATTCTCCACAAATGTATTGCTGTATGTTTATTGTGTGCTACACGTCTCATGGAACAAAACAGACTGAACCTCTGAGAGACAACGGAAGATTGTGAGATTCGGCCTTTGTTTCAGGGAGACGACCTGGGGAGATTTCCGGACCACCAGAGACTAAAGGACAATGGTGTGAGATCAAAGGTTACTTTGTGATTGGGATTAAGTACCATGTGACTGTATGTTTGATTAAACACCATGTGACTGCTGTTTCGTGTCCGGGGTACAAAACCCAGATGTGAGATGAAAACTTCCTCTTTTCTGGCTTTGAGATTGTTGGAGTATGTGATCTGTAAATAAAGCTGAACCTGAAGAATAAACTCAGTCTCATCCTTGAGCACATTCTCCACTATAGCAAGAAATAAAGAGAAATAGCACTAATATAATAAGGATTAACCTTAACGTGATAACATCAACCAAAATACCTTAAGGTATAATTCCAAATAAGTTTAAAATAAAATAAAATAAACTATAACTATAATAAAATAAAATAAATACATTAAATAAATAACTGCAGTTTGTTTGTCAGATCATTCCTCTGTGTGTGTGTGTGTGTGTGTGTGTGTGTGTGTGTGTGTGTGTGTGTGTGTGATTTAATAAAAAAAGGTCTTTACAGTTTACTTTGATTGGGAATTGTCACAGCAGAGGGACAGACCACGAGAACATGGAAGTCAGGCAGCATAGCAGAAGGCGAAGTTGTTTTTCTTGTTGTTGTTGTGAAGCGCAACGCAATGTTAATGACATTTTTGTGTTGTCAGGCACCAGTAAATTTATGTATAGGAAGGACAGGAACAGTACAAGGTTTTTAGCAAAGTGGAGAAAAAAGATTTGGGTTTACAGGCAAATTAAAAGTGGCTGACTGTCAGGCTCTTGTAGATGACATAAAACAGGCAGCAGATAGCAGCAGACGAAAACAAGAGAAAAATGGACTGATGGAACCACAGAAATGGCTTGAAGCAGCAAAGACACGCAGGCTGCCTTAGATCTTGTGACGGTAAAAAACAAAATTCAAGACTGTCAGCATTCTGACAATAGCAAGAAAAGAGACTTGTCTAACCAGTGTCCTATCTCCTCCTCTCTCCATGAGGACGAGTATGGCGACGTGGTGCTGGGTCACGTTCCTCCCCCTACCCCTCCCCTCTACGTGCTCACACCCGCTGCTTCTCCTCAGTTATATCCTGACCTCACCAAGATGGCGACAGCGGCCACGCCCTCGACCGGACAGCCTCCTCCTTCTCCTCCTCCTCAACTCGTTGACGTCAGGCCCAAAGCAAAGTGGGACAAACAAGGACTGGGGTACCAAGGAGCAGCCATACAGAGGCACCAAAGACTTAAGTAAATTTGGCAACACTGCTCAACCACACACATTCTGTTATAGTAGAAGATGATGGTGTGCATGCAATAACTGAACAATTTCCCATGATTGAACTCTCAAATCCAGCTTACATCGGGCCTCCAGATGCTAATGAGGAGCACCCACAGGCACCATAGTTTAAACTCACAGTTTTAGTTTACAGGCCATGGCTGGATGCTGATTTCTCTGAGGCAGTTAGAGAAATTCCGCATCCAAAAGATAAGGCCATAGAGTTTTTTTTTTTTTTTGAAGGGACAACAAATCTCCTTGACAGCTTCAAATTAAATTGCCATGAGACTGAACGTGCCTACAGAAAGGTGCTGAAGGTCGATTGGTGTGCTGTATCAGGTGACTGGAGTGCAAGAGATCACACAGGTAACATTTTGCCTCCTAAAAATGCAGTGTTACAACAACGTGTGATAGAATTAAATGACCGCACTGGAAACAAATTGCTAGTGAAGCAAGATTGGACAAGAATTCAAAATACAACTCAGAATAAAGGTGAAGGTGTTAAAGTTTAAATTAAATTAAATTAAATCACCCTTATTGTCATTCAACTGTACAACCAATCATGTACAGTAGAACGAGATTGTGTTTTACCTACTACTGTGTTAATCACACACACCCCAAGTGCAGAATCAGAGGGCCGCTGCCATGCAAGGCGCCACCACAAATTTCCCTCCTCCATTCCATTATTGCTGAGCACCAAGCTGGATGGCAGAAAGTTCCATTTTTATATGGTCTTCGGCATGACCCGGCCGGGATTTGAACCCCTGCCTCCCAGGTGTGGGGCGGATGCTCTACCAAGGACCAAGTTGCAAGAAATTTTTGATAGCCATTCCAGTTTAACTAGGCCTGGTAATTATTCAGGGGTAGAACCTTATTGGCAGCATTTGAAAAGTGTTTTCTTGAAAATATGCACCCACATCTAGCTAAATACATCCACAAACATCTGGTTACATATCAGACTTGTGCATTTGGTGATGTGTTAACGTATGCTAAACATGCAGAAAGATTAGAAGAGGAAAGGAAGGAAAGAGAAGAAAAACGTTAGGCAAAACAAACCCCTGTTCATGTGATTGCTGACACAAGGGGGAAGTCCAAGGCTTCCCCCACCTCTTTCTTTTACCAGGGTGAAACACATGGAGGAGGAGGATGGGGGCAGAGGAGGGGGCGTGCTCGCGGAGCCGCCTACCAGCAGCCATGGGCGAACGACGTTTGCCACCAATGTGGACAACGAGGACACTGGCAAAGGCACTGCCTCAAAGGCCTGCCACAGTGGGGGGGGGGGACCCCACATCCCGCCGCTGCCACACACAGAGGACCACAACATGTGACTATCTGACCCGAAGCTAAGTACAACAAATGACACTGACATTGACACAGCAGACATTTTTCATTTGCCCGATTTTGGCTTGATGTTGACAATGCAGTGCTTACCTGAGTTGGTGTTGGAGATTCAAGGTGTCCCAATAAAGTTTCTCTGTGACACAGGAGTATGCAGATCAGTAATTGCAGGGACATATATTAAGGGTTTCACAAAATCAGACCAAAGCGTAACTGTCAAATCCGCAAAGGGTAAGCTAAAAACAGACCACCTCTCCAGAACTGTTAAGGTAAAAGATCCTTTCACATGTGACATTGCAGAAGGTTCGTTCATATTATCACAAGTATGCCCCGTTAACCTTCTGGGAAGGGATTTGCTCACAGCCCTCAGTATTGCCATAATCCCAACGGAGAATGTATGAGACCATCACATTTTCAACATGTGGAAGGAATAAATATATTGCAGGATTTCAGTGTGCCCAGGTACTGCTACTCACTACGTTTGGTTTCGGCCAGACCACGCTCAGTGACATCAGACCTGCACACAAAAGCTATGCAATATTTTGAGCCCAAAACCCCTATCACACATTGGGCCACAGATAAATACTGTTGTAGCATGTACGGCAGACATTTGAGTGGTCCAGACCCAAATTATGAAAAAAAAAAACATTCCATGCAAATCCATCCTCCAGACTGGTCATTCAAAACCTGTATTGGTCACCAAGGGGATATGTGGAGGTATCTGTTGTGTTGTCTCATGAGGACAGCAGGCATTTTAAACACTGAGAGGCTCCCCACATCTCATTGGTCAAACGCAAACACATGGACTGGAAGGATGTAGGTGGGTTTGTGACCACAGCAGCGGAGTGTGCTCAATCTTGGAAGCAAACTTCCAACTCAAAAGTTCAATATTCCTCAAAACTTGACACCTACTCACTGCCTTTGAACTGGGTGACCACAGCGAATAAAGAGGTCCACATTGATGTTCCCAGCTCACCCCTTTGATCACTTTTTACATTAACACAAGAGGAGGAACATCCACTCTTACAAATTCCAAATTCACTGTTGTTGACAAGGAAGGCAGATGTAGGGTTAGTAAAAAATGCAGAGTTGGTCAAAATAAATGCAAAATCACATTATACACCATACCAAAGGCAGTATCCTCTATGCCCTGAGGCCCAAGAGGGCATTAAACCAGTAACAGAGTTACTGAAAGCTGCAGGTGTCATTGTTCCATGCCCAAATTCTCCATGTAACATGCCTTTGATTCCTGTAAAGAAGGCTGGACCATTTTGTGGCTGGAGGATGGTCCAGGACCTTCAAGCCATAAACAAAACAGTCATCCAAAGAGCCATTTCTGTCCCTGACCAAAACACCTTGTTAAATGACCTACAACCACACATGCAATATTTCACTGTGATAGACATCAGCAATACCTTTTTTAGCATTTTGATACATCCACATCATCAGTTTTGGTTTGCATTCACATTTGAAAACAAAAGGGACACATTCACCAGATTACCACAAGATTACTGTGAACTGCAAACTATTTTTTCACAGGCAATGTCACCAAATTTGGCACAGTTTATTCCTCCTAATGGGAGCAAGTTGCTCCTTTATGTTGATGACATCTTGTTGGCATCATCTGTTGAAGAAACATGCAAACAAGACACCATTGCCTTACTGCGGTTTTTAGCAGAACAAGGTCACAAAGTCAACAAGGAAATATTACAGCTGTGGAAAAAAAAAAGTCAAATATTTAGGGCACATTTTGTCAACAGCAGGCAGACATGTTGATCCAACTCGAAAACAGGCTATTTTGTCAGCACCAAAATCAATCACAAAAAGAGACATGATGTAATTTCTGGGTACCTTTAATTATTGTCTCTCTTGGATTGCAAATTATTCATTTGAAGTGTAACCCTTATCTGATCTCATTTACAAAACACCCATGGCCCAGGTGGACAAAATTGAGTGGACACCTGAGGCAGAACTGTTTGTTAAAAAAAAAAAAAAAAAAGCACTGATGTCCTGGCACTCCCCAATTACAAAAAAAACATTTGTGCAAATGGTTGATTGCAGAGAGGGCCACATGACGTCAGTCCTTCTTCAGCCAAGTGGCACAAAAATGCGTCCAATAACATATTATTCCACACATCTTGACCCAGTGGCCAGGGCAGTGTTGCCATGTGTGTAGGCTGTCATTGCTGCCTCTATGGCGATGCGGGCCTCAGCAGAACTTGATCTTTTTTCATCCCTTGACCCTAAAGATCACACATGCAGCATCAGTTATTTTGTCACAAAGTAAAATATCAGTCCTCACACCATCAAGACACCTTGCATGCATCACAGTGTTATTATCACAGCCACCTCATCTAACCATTGAATATTGCACAGTAACTAATCCAGCAAGGTTTTTGCCAATCTCAACACAAGGTGATCCTCATGACTGTTTGGCAGAAATCAAGAGTGAAACATTGCCACACCCTGATTTGCAGGACACACCTTTGGAGAACTCTGATCTCACATTGTTTGTTGACGGCTCTTCCAAAAGTGATTGAACTGGTTCAAACTTGTCCAGTTTCGCAATAGTCACCCATGACACCATTTTACGGGCACAAAAGCTCCCATCACATTATTGCTCACAAGCAGCTGAATTAGTTGCTCTAACTGATGCTTGTAAATTAGGCCAGGGAAAAGTACTCACAGTGTATACTGACAGTCAGTATGCCTTCTCTACCATCCACCATTTCGCACAGCAGTAGAAAAAAGAGGCATGATTACATCAACAGGAATGCCAATCCAGCACAAAGATCTCATCTTAAAACTGTTAGTGTAAAACTTCCATCTACATTAGCCATATGCAAATATGCTGCACACACTATTGGAACAGATCTGGTTTCCAAGGGCAACAACTTTGCAGATCAAACAGCAAAAGCTGCAGCACACGGTCACACAAGAGAGGACACATCACCATCCCTTCTTTTAACAGTGACAGAACACCTATAACATGACATTCTCACTGAGGCCAAGAAAACACCACCACAAGCTGAAATTTATCAGTGGATCCAAAAGGGAGTGATGTTTGACAACACCTCAACCTTTACAAATGCACAACAATAAACCCATTTTTTCACGCAAACTGTTTCAGCAGGCCTCCACTATGTTCCATGGGGTTTCCAATGTATTAGTGGGGGGGGGGTATGATCTCTATGCTAAACAGATCCTTCTCTGCTTATGGATTCAGCCAATTTGCTACTCAATTTTGTAAAAACAATGCCAAATCTGTGAAGAACACAATGCTCAAGGGAACTTACAGTCTGAGAAAGGTACCTTCCCTGCATCTACTTATCCATTTCAAAACATTTGCATGGACTTCATTGAATTAGATAAATTCAATTCAACTTATTTATATAGCACCATTTCACAACAACAGTCATCTCATAGCACTTTCAACTGTACGGGAAACCCCCACAACTGCAGAAAGACAATAAGATAAATGTGAAGGCAAACAATATTGTTTGGTTATTTGTAACATAATTACCAAATGGCCAGAAGTCTTCCCTTGCACTCATCCAAACACTGCTACAGTGGCAAATAAATAAATAAATAAATAAATGAATAAATAAAATTAAAAAAAAACTGTTAGCAGAAATTGTGCCCAGATTTGGAATACCTGAAAAGATTTACTCAGATAATGGAACACATCTTGTAAATCAGATAATATCACACTTAGGCACAGCACTGAACATTAACTTTAAAAACCACTCAGCTGACCATCAACAATCTGCAGGATTGGTGGAACACACAAATAGGACCATTAAAGAAAGGCTGAGAAAAAACAATTGCAGAAACAGGAGAAAATTGGATATATTGCCTACCCCTTGTTCTGTTTTACATGAGAATAGTTCCCACCAAAGGGAGGTTATCGCCATTTGAAATAATGTATGGCAAACCTTATCTACTCCCACCATTAAAGCCATTCAATTCAGTTGATGAGGAAGTGTGCTTAGCTGATTACATGTGGGGAATGTTGACTGACAGCAATATTGTTCATGCTGCTCTTCCCAAGAAGAACCACAGTGAAGCACCCACCATAGCCAAACCAGGGGATCTGGTCCTCGTGAAAGCCATTAAAAAGAAAAACTGGTCCAATGCTCCCTGGCAAGGACCACACAAAATCATCCTGGTGACACCAACAGCCGTGAAAGTTGAAGGATGTGATTCTTGGGTGCATTTAACACATTGCAAACTTTACCCCACTCAGAACCCTCAGCAAGAGACTGTTTAACTGTTACTGTTTAACTGCTTAGCTACACAAGGAAGTCATTGTTTCTCTATACAAGTGTTCGGCTGATGGTGCCCTCATGGTGCCCAGCAATGGCCTCTATAGCGAAACAACTGCTGTTTACTATGGAGAGATAAAATGCAAGAGAGAGAAGGTTGACAGCAGAAGGATGTGAATTGGTACACCTGTTTTTTGTTTTTTTTTTTCATCATCATCCTAGTGGTGACACTTTTGATTTGGTTACTTTTAGGGACACCAATACCTATTTTTTGCAGGGCTAGGTACTTTACTCACACGCATCATGACTGGCTAGAAGAACCAGGCTATGATGACCATGTTTATGCTGGTAATGTGTGGTGGAAGTATGCTAGCTACACAGCCAAAAAAGCTAATCATTCAAATTGTTATGTGTGTTCTTTGCGCCCACTCTCAGCTGGTCAAATATCTATTTCTGCTAAACCAATGGAACTGTCAAAAGCTGTTTGTTTCTTAAAAGAGGCTATGTATGGAAATAGTACAGCAAGCATTAATTCGAATCACACCTGCCACATTGTCTATGACTCCATTAACCGGAGACACAATAACACTCCTTACTCATTGAAGGCAAGGTTAACCTTGCCAGGGATTTTTTTCTTTTGTCTAAAAGGGTGTGGAAACGTCTCATTGGGCAGTTTATCATTTTCCAGGTGTGCAATGGACATAGTACATCTTTTCCCTGTACTGCTACCTGCCGGACTGGCGTAGTTGGTAAAAGCTGCCATGAAGATCCTTATTGTCAGTCTAGAAGTCTGGAAGGCAATGTCACCCTTCAGGAGCTCTGTGGCACCACAATTTGTGATTCTCACAAGTACGGCACATACTGTATATGGTAACGGGGGTTGGTGATTGTGTGGCCATTGTGTCTACTCACACCTGCCCATGAACTGGGGAAGGGTGTGTGCCCCCGTGGTGGTGACTGACCATACCATCATGTTGTCGGCAGGACAGGTGGGCAGGGTGAAGAGAGATGTTTCTTTTTCCCCACATGAACCCATCTGGGGCACAGATATGCAGAAAGAATTCAAGTTAGAAACTACTATGCAGAAGGTACTCTATTCCTTGTTTCCTTGGGTGGGAGTGGCTAAGAACACCTTATGGATTAAAACAACTAGTTATAGATTACAATCATTTGTGAATTTTTCTTTGTCTGCTTTTCTGGTATAAATGAGGATTTGACAGCCCTTAGACTTATGTTGACCCAAAACATAATGGTTCTTGATCAAATAACTGCCGCCCGAGGGTGTGTGTGTGCAATTGTGGGGGATTATTGTTGTAGTTTTATCCCTGAAAATGATGCAGATGGTCACATGATTGCCTCAGCCATACATAACTTGACTGGTTTGCAGGCTGCTATAGCCAAAGATAATGTTACTGATGAACATGCTTTATTAAGTTGGTTACTCTCTTCATGGAGAAGTTTCATCATGAACCTGTTAGTGATTTTTGTGGTAATATTTCTGGTCTTTTCTTGTGTCATTCCCTGCATCTGTAATTTGATGATGAGACTTGTGCATGTTAATTTAGTGATGTACCGTGGAGCAGTTGTCGGGGATGATGGGGATGATGGATAAACAGTGTGAGCTCAAGGTGTCTCTCCATGACCCAAGTACAGAGTAAAAGTATGACTGACATGTTGAAAACCGAAAGGAGCTGCATGATCATGATGTGAAGTTGAAATTTACTACCTCTAAATACATTAATGAAGTTTGAAGCATTATTTTACTTTTTATTATTTACTTTTTATTTTGTTTTTATGGTACTCTTATTTCTGTTTTTGCATCATAATATTGTTTTGTTTTCATCTTTTATGTTTTATTTTTATACAAGCTGCAGTAATGCATGTAGCAATGACACATATACAGTATCCTTATTATATCCATACTATCGTACTTGATTTCAAAGTTTTTCATCATTAATTACCTTTATCATTAATTAATAAGTTCTACTGTTCCATTTCTCCTCCTAAAGGACTAAAATGTTAGCCGGCACCTGGGGCAGCAGGGCCGATGGTGGACTTTCCCTGTCACTAGCAAGTTAGGATCTGTTGCACACAAATACACTGGGACTTAGCATAGCTGCCAGATGGGGTTACAGATGCCATAAAATGTTCTTTTACGATGCCATGCATGACATCAAAGGGGGGTGAAATGATAGAAAAGTTTCATATTTGTAATTTGCTTTGTTTCAGAGTCTGTGTGAAAGTGCTAAAGATGCTGATGCAGTTGTATGTGTTATTGCTTTGTTTTAGTACACATGTACTGTTCTGGTGTGATTGGTATTGAGAAAGTCTGACTATTGATGAGAATAAGATAATCTGAACACCAAGTTTTTACCAGATGTACTGAACCAATCATCATGGACATTTTCTCCTCCACCTATTGGATAACAGAGAGCTTAACCCTCAAGCGACAAAGCTATTTTACGGACTGAAATGACCAAGTGGGGTCATTTATGACCCCATTGTGCTCTGTACAGGGATCCTTATTATAAATGGCTGGTTGGAGGTTTATCATACCAAAACTACTCCCTGTATTTAAGACAGGTATTTTATAATGATCTAATGTAAAATGTGTTTGCTAATAATACTTTTATTGCAAGAAATAACCAAAACGCAGACTGTAAGAACAACATTACATTTATTTAGACAGTCCTTGTCAGTTCACTCTTGGAACATCATCATCATCATCATAGTCATCATAGTCATCATATCATCATCACGATGATGATGATACCTATTATTGTAGTTACGATGATGATCATGATACCTATTATGGCATTTTGCATAATGGCAGTTTTCTTGTGGATGGTGATCCAGATCACCACCAAAATCTAATCATCTGTAGGATACCCCATTTCTGACAATCTGTGAAAATTTCATGAAAATCCGTCCATAACTTTTTGAGTTATCTTGCTAACAAACAGACAAACAAACAGACAAACAGACAAATCCAGACAAATGTAAATCTTGCTATCCTAGGTCTGTTAGCCATGGTTCACTGCAATACAATATAAAGTACTGATTAGAAGTGGAAACCGGAGTGGTGGCTCAGTTGGTAGAGCATCCACCCCACACCCGGGAGGCAGGGGTTCAAATCCCGGCCGGGTCATACCAAAGACCATATAAAAATGGTGCTTTCTGCCTTCTAGCGTGGTGCTCCGCATAATGGAATGGGGAAAGTAAAGTTACACACAGAGCTACCAGAGGACTGACCCCCCGCTGTAGCTTTCACTACTTACAGTAGCTGTGTGGCCTAGGGTCAGAGAAATGGAGATAGGCGCCGCCCATATACACCTTCAGGTGTGAAGGGATTAACTAACTAACTATTAGAAGTGGAACATTTGAATAAAATTTATAAAACCAATGTTTAAAAACCAGTGCTTCTCTTCGGGGTCATAAATGACCCCACAAGAGTTTGCGATGTCTACGCCACACCAATTGGTAAACTATGAAAGTGTGTAGGATTAGTAGACTGACAAATTCATGCTAGGAAAGAAAATTTGGATAAAAAATAAAGAGACGGCACATTAAATTATATGGCTGGGGTCGTAAATGACCCCACTCGGTCGCTTGAGGGTTAAAGGCCTGAGCAATGTGTGTTTGAGTCAGAATGATGAGCAAATAGGCTCTGAGACTGTTAGTGTATTGTTCTCCACTTGACAGAGTAAATAAATTTGCTGAAATTTTGATCCTCCCTGATTCTTTGAAGAAAGGTTGAGAGGATTTTTTTTTCCAACAGTAACAAAGCCAGCCTCCATGCAGTCACTCACTGATTTGCTGAGAGATTCCAAGCTCTTCCCTTCCAGCGTGTGGAGAGGAAAACAGAAAATCAAGTTCTTCTGTTTCCGGCTCTCCGTGTGTCAACACCTTTTCTCTTTTTGCTCTTCTGCATCTCTTCTTTTAAGTTTTTGTCATGAATCACCCCTGGGGCAGAGAGGAAGACCCAGACACTGGACTGATAGTTTGTGGTATTTAATGAAAACAACAACAACAACAACAACAACAACAACAAAAAACATGTTCAAACAGTGCAAGCGAACAAAACTTACAATAAGGCGAAATAGGAGTAGGCAGATTGGGCATCAGAACAGAAAGGAGTTCTTATAGGGAATGAATGAACTTGAGAGTCCATCAATGAGTGGATGAGACAGCAGACTTAAATAGGGCATGAAATCAGAGATAACAAATGATTTCAGGTGTGAATCACATGAGCGGGGAAGGTGACCTAATTATTTGACAGCTCAAAGCTGTGATGCCTCGTGAACTAAAACAAGATTATCACAAGGTGAGAGTGTCTGGAAGATGAGGTGGAGAGCTCATATCACAAAGAAAACAAAATATAAACACTAGGAACATACGCCAGGATAATAACAATAATCCCAATGAGGACATGAATGCATAACAGAATAATGGATAACTCAGAACACATCCTAATCACACACATAAAGATAAACACATAACACTGGAAAAAAATACGGCAAATATTCAGGAATAAATAAGAAGCCTGAGCACGGTGACACACCATATGCAGCCTCATGACAGAGCCCCCTCTTAAGGGGTGGATTCCAGACACCCCAAGGTCACATCAAAGAAAAAGGAACAACACCCCCCCCCTTCCCCAACAGGATAAGTACAAAGACCCATCCCGGGAGGGAGGAGGGGGACCCAGGCTAGGAGGAACCGGAAAAAACAAAACCCCACTCAGGACCCACACCCAAGATGAACCTAGGAACTTAGCCTCCCTGGACCGGAGAGCTGGACAATTCAGGTGGTCGGCTTAAGTCCCAGACCTGGCAGACTGCGAGATGGAAAGAGTTGGGTGGCCTACCGGGGAACGTAGGCCACCCAAACCAGTGGCACAGTCTTTCAGGGGGTCTGCTAGAGTTCTTTAACTACGTAAACAGAAAAGGTGGTCCAGGGTGTGGCTTCCCAACAAAGACAACCGGCCATTAGGAGGATGGAGGAATAGGGGAAAACATGTCAACGTCAGGCAGAGGAGCGGGAACTCCGACACCCCCAGACTGCCCTGCAGCACCCTCGGTGGTCCCGGGCCAGGACATAGCAGCAGCCGCGGTGGCTCCGGTTTGGAGCAAATCAACACCCACCATGGCTCCAGGCTGGAACAAAGTTGCACCCACGGTGGACCTGGACTAGGCCAGAGTTGCACCCATGGTGGACCCAGACTGGGCAAGAGCTGCACCCACGGTGGCCGCCGGGTTGAAGCGTAATGCCCACAGCAGACCCAAGTTGGAGCACAGCACCCACGTTGGTCTGAAACTGGGACGCAGCACCCACAGAGACCCAGACTCAGACTGAGGAGGAGCTGCACCCACGGAGGTCCTGAGCTGGGACGGAGCACCCGCCATGACCTCAGTTGGCAGGGAAGCAGAACCCTCGGAGGTCCCGGGCTGGGATGGAGCACCTATGAAGACCTCGGCCAATGAGGGAGCTGAACCCATGGAGATCCTGGGCTGGGACGTAGAACCCGCAATGACCTCAGCTAACGGGGAAGCAGCACCCTTAGAGGCTCCAAGCTGGGACGGAGCACCCGCAAAGATCTCAACCAGAGGGGAAGCAGCACCTACAGAGGTCCTGGGCTGGGATGGAGCACCCACGATGACCTCAGAAGGAAGAACTGGAACCACAAAGACCTCAGGCGATGAGACTGAACCTGCGGAGACCTCTGGTGAAGCTGGACGAATCTTGGTGACTCTGGGGAAAGGCTCAGACAAGAGAGGCAGAGACACAGGGTCAGGGTCACTGGCAGCAGTGGAGCCCGGTGAGGTGAGCTCATGTGCAGCTGATGGCTGCACTTCTCGACCTGCCGACCCGTCTCCTAACTCGGAGCATGTCAGGAGCCTCTCCGCTCTCTTACAGTCCAACAGCGTGTAGCGCCTGGTCAGTGCGGTTTTGAGAGCCCAGTATTTGTTGCGGGCTGGGGTTCTGTTGGAGCAGGTTCGCTACCTGCTGAGTCGTGCGAGCGTCCAGCGCTGCGACCACATAATAATATCTGGTGTCATCTGCCATTATTCCCCGGAGCGCGAACTGGGTCTCGGTGTGGAGGAACCAAGAATTCAGGTCGTGCAGCCAAAAGTCTGGTAGTTTGACCAAAATGGCACACGCATTGCTGGGGCTTCCCGTCCGGGTCATCTCCGGGGTGTTCGCCTCGTGTTCCATTTTTTGTCAAGGGTGCACCAGTGTGGAGAAGGGAATAACCAGACCGAGCTTTCGGAGCAGATGAACTTTATTCCTCTCTCTCACATCTTCCAGAATCAGAAACGTTAACCTCATGTAGTAGGGACTCTCTTTTATATCCCAACATTCACACGTCCCTGCTACCTGAGGTCCTGCATTCACAATTCACTCCCCCATGACAATTCCCCTTGTCCCCCAGCCCTTTGATCTCCATGCTCGTCCGTCAGAGGAAAACTACTGCATCTCCATGCCTTTCAGTCTGAGACAAAAACTACAGCATGGGTCCCCCACAACATAAAGATAAACACATAATACTGGAAAAAATACGGCAAATATTCCGAAATAAATAAGAAGCCTGAGCACGATGACACACAGCACTCGGCCTCCTGACAGTTTTCTGCCCTGGCAATTGCCTTGTATTTTCTAGTTACTGTTTTGTAGATTTTTGTAGCTCACATTTTTTCTGTAGAGTTTGGCTTTGTTTGATCTAGGGATTAAAGCCCGAGTAGTTTTTTTTTTTTTTTTTTTTAGAACTTATCTAGTTTAGCCACCCATCAGCGGGAGACTGCACATTCGAATGTTGTATCGAGACCAGCTGCCCTTATCCAGCATATTGGCGGGTCGAGATCCAACAACGGGTCTCCCCACTCTCCCTAATGCAAGCTGACCAGTGCACCAAGCCTGCCCCGAGTGACCTCAGAGCGAGTCCATACAGATTTAACGGACCAAAATTCCAACCAGGCCTCAAGGACAACCACTTTCCCTTGGCCTGAAATGATCTTTGCATGAGCTTCATATCCACAGTAGGCATTCACCTTTTACACTCGGTCTGGTGTGGTAGTCAAGCTGGTTTAAATTTGTTCCATTAGAAAAGAAGCTGCACGTCCATCAGTTAAACCCAGACAATGCTTGGTCTCAGATACATTCCTGATTGTGTCCATCCCCTCTCTCTCTTTCTCTTCCTGTATATCCATTAGAATCTAAATTCTACACTCTAAATGTTTATAACTACTTTTCATTAGTACTGTGTAAATTTTCTTTAGCCTAAGAGAAGTGACTGCACCAAGCAAATGTACCAGAGCTTAATCATGATGATATTGTGGCAAACTTATCTGTATATGTTCATATTACATACGATCAAGTAACCCCCATTATTGCCATGTCTTATTCTGCTGATCTGTAATGCTGATGTTTGTGCCACTTCTTTGATGTCTTAAGGAAGAGGGGTTTACTAAAGCTAGAAGGTTGTAATTGTCATGTACATGCATAATTGTGCACACACAAATGAGTTAATGTGAGCCCAAATGCAGGTGAAGTGAATGTGTTTATTAAACAAAGGGAAAATAACATACAAAGTGTCCAGTGAAATACAGTTCAGGATGAGTAATGATTAGATGTCTGGCTACAAACTCTGTTGGCAGGCCCCAAGTGCTTCAAGACGGAACTGGGCAGCAGAGGAGAAGGGCAAAAATAATGAGGAGAAGCCCCACGCTCTCCTAGGTGGGACTGGGCAACGAAGAGGAAGAGCTAATAATAATAATAAGAGGTAGACTTACATGTAGGGTTGGAGCAAACTGGCTCTGGAAACAACTCCATACTAAGTCTAGGAAAAGAGGAGAAGCCAACTTGGAGCGAGTCAGTGCATCGAATGTAGACTAACGCCAACACACCGAGTGCTCACACTGTCATACATAAGTACACCGTGAACTTAATGAGTGACAAGTGGATGCAGGTGTGCGACAGCAGTCAGTGCATGAATGTGTGCTAGCGTATGTGAGTAGGAATGAATGTGTGTGTGTGTGTGTGCGTGCATGAGGGCGTGTGTGTATGTGTGCATGGACAAATGAAAAACGACAGACAGACGGTGGATGCCGGCAGATGGAGAGGCGTGACTGTAGGCTGGCAGGGAGCCAGGCTCAGAGGTTCCAACAACCTGCAAGCTGGAAATAATTAGCAACAATCAAGAATCATAGAACGGCCACAGATCATAGAACGGGGTTGAGACAACAACCCTGTTCATGACAGTAATTTCTTCTTGTCCATTATTTTAACAACTCAATGTCAAGAATTTTGCCTCCAAATTATGACACTGATTAAATATTGCCAATGAAATTATTAACTAAGGTTTAACTTACTAATTTCCAAATTCTTAAGCTTAAGTCCTTGTGCATAAGAGTTTCTGCCTCTATAAAATGAGGATGGTGCCCCAACTAGTGTTACAAACACGGTGTTACAAGTATTACTGATAAGCTATAAACTTGGTTTGATAATTCATTCATTCATTCATCTTCTTCCGCTTAATCCTTTTCGGGTCTCGGGGGTGCTGGAGCCTATCCCAGCATCTTTGGGCGAGAGGCAGGGTACACCTTGGACAGATCGCCAGTCCATCACAGGGCTGACACAGAGAGACAGACAACCATTCACTCTCACAGTCATACCTAAGGACAATTTAGAATCCCCAGTTTTGATGCCAATTAACCTAACTTGCATGTTTTTGGCATGTGGGAGGAAACCAGAGAAATCCCGGTGTAAACCCACGCAGACACCGGGAGAACATGCAAACTCCACACAGATCACTGTTGGTCGGGGGCTGGGATCGAACCCAGGATCCCCCGAATGAATTGCAAGACTCAATGTTACAACACTCATAGTATATTCATGATACCGCAATGTCTTTGAGGGCAATATTGCTTTTATTCAACAGTTCCGCAAACACAGTTTATTAAATGACAGCAAAACTGGACAAAATCTTATGATTTGTTTGTTTAACCAGTTATTTTGCACAACTGAGAAAAAATAGTCCCTTTTAAATGTAGCCAGTAACTGTTGCTAAATATCTCAATCAGCCTGAAGACATCTCTTTTCATTTCACATACATGTAAACAAATTAAATATTGTCAAGTGCAAAAGTAATGTGTTTCTAAAACATATACCTGTTGAGCCAGTACTGCAGAAGGCCAGAGATTGAAATGTAACCAATGCCAGTAGCTAGCTGGTGGCTACTAGTTAGCATGCTAGCAATTTAGCACACTTTGTTCACTTTTCTTTGCATTTTCAGATGAACCAAAGAGCCCAACACCACAAAGGCATAGTGGTTTATTATTCGAGGCAATAAATCAAACTCTACCACTGCTTATTTTTTTAAATAGAAGTGAAATAGCTTCATGATGTTTATGCAAGAGCAGACTGTAAGCTAACAAAGTTTTCTTCAAAAGGGTGGGACTTCGGGGTCAGGTAAGAAATCTTTTCAAACAGCGCCTCACTGTGGAAATTAAGGTATTCAACACAGTATTGGAATTGCCACAGAGAGTTAGTTGGCAGTAAATTAGTGTTAGCAATTAAGGGTTACATGAACACCTTTGAAGCAGAGTGACACATACTATTCAGTGAAGTTCACTTCACTGAATTCACCAGTGTGGAGTGTGTAAATGAAGAGGCAGATTCATGACAGACGATTTATTACACACTCACATCTCACAAGCACAGAATGGACTGAATGGTTACAGCAAGCTCTCCTCTCTATATCCCAAGTCACACTTCACAAGTTTCATGGCACTTCACCTCACACAGCATGATATTTACACTACACTGCATTCAACCCCCTCTGTCCTTCCTGGGCATTGTTCTGCCATGCTTATTCCCTGTCTCTGTCTGAGGTGCTAAATAACCTGACTTCCCCAAGGTCACAACCCCCACCCCCAGCATCTAAGACAGACATTAGTCCACAATTGCTTTTGGCTTCAGTCTCCTCCCATATCTGCTGTAACTGGGGTTTACCGCCTCTGTGGTGCTGCTTTGCTGGTGGGGGGCTGCTGGGAGCGTGTCTGACTGCGGGTGAGCCGTGGTGTGGGGGGGGACTTCGTTCTGCCTGTGTGGCTGCTCTGGTGAATCGTTTCCCTGGGGAGTTCTCCATGGGGGTCTTCCACGCCGAGGGGCCCCAGCCAACAGCACTTGCTCATCTGCCACTACGAAGGCGGGTTTGAGTCTGTCTATGCCAATTTTCTCCCGTCTACCCCCTAAGTCTAACACAAAATGCTTATCCCCTGTTTCCAACACTCTGAACGGTCTATCATAGGGTGGGCGCAATGGGGGGCGGTGGGCGTCGTGTCTGACGAACACGAACTGCATGTTCTTCAAAGTTTTAGGCATGAAGGCATGTGGAAAACTGTGGTGGGCCGGGCCCGGCAGCATGCCTGTGTTTGCGCTAC
The DNA here is from genome assembly GCA_020510985.1 of Pholidichthys leucotaenia. Classification (NCBI taxonomy): domain Eukaryota; kingdom Metazoa; phylum Chordata; class Actinopteri; order Cichliformes; family Pholidichthyidae; genus Pholidichthys; species Pholidichthys leucotaenia. The sequence goes on along the minus strand of CM035839.1, from coordinate 333,078,526 downwards.
ACTGTAAAAGCTGAGACGGGCAGCTGCCCTGCGCGGGATTATCTGGTAGAAATTCCCCGGGCAGCCGTAGGGGCTGCACAAAAACGAGCTCTGCCGGGGAAGTTTCCAAATCCTCTTTTGGCGCGGAGCGCAACCCCAATAAAATGCACGGCAACCTGTCTACCCAATTTGCATCCGTCAGTGAAGCCCTGAGTGCTGCTTTCAGTGATCTATGAAACGCTCGCATAACCCATTGGCCTGTGGGTTGTGCTTCACTTCACTGAATTCCAGGGTCAGACTCGATCTCTGTTTTTAAGAGTTGTTTTGCACTCGCTGTGAGAATTGGACTTTTGGGACTGCCCTTATTCGTGAGTGAACTGATTGGCGTTTCTTTTCATGGTTCACTGCTACGCTTTAACGAAGCGTTTGCTAGGCTAACGCTAATGCTATAGCTAATGCCATAGCTATTTGTAGCACCTAGCACCGACACAGAGAAGCGACTCTGTCCCCGATGATTGGGGCTCGCCGGAGGAACAAGCCGAGGCAGCAGCTGGACGGGAGCCGGATCGGAGTTCAAGTGCAGCGGTGGTGGGAGACGGGGACCAGTGGAGGACCACCGGGGCCCCAGCCGGAGTCGGAGCCCAGTTGCAGCGGCGGGGCTCGGCGGAGGAACTACTGAGGCAGACGGCGGTAGGTGGCGGGGTTCAGCGGAGGATCTACCGGGACCCCAGCTGGACAGAAGCAGGATCGGAGCTGCCGGTACCCCGGCTGGACAGGAGCTCGGTTACAGCGGCGGTAAACAGCGGGACTAGCAGCGGAGGGGGCTAGCTGAGGCCCAGCTGGATTCGAGGTTGGTCAGATCGGATATCGGCGTCACCAGCAGAGATTGTTTTACTATCCACAGGTCAGTAAAAATGCCACCAAAGAAGGAGGAAATGGAAGAGATCAAAAAATCTCTGAACTTCTTGTCAGAAGTTCAGAGATTTTTTGATCTCTTATGCATATTATATTATTATATAATATAATTCAAGAGAATATTATATAATTATATAATTATTATATAATTATAATATATAATATTATATATATAATATTATATATTATAATATATAATATATAATTATATCATTATATAATATAATTCCAAGAGAATATTATATGCATAATATTCTCTTGAATATTGTTCAAGATCCTCAACGCGTCGATCCAAGTCTGCAGCGACGCGTCGAGGATCTTGAACAATATTCTCGTATGAATGATCTAATTATAAGTGGACTAGACATTAAATATCAATCATATGCTTATGCTACAACAGGATTAAGAGGTGAGGAGGCTCCCCTGAGTGAATCAGTCTCCCTGGAAAACCAGGTGCTTCAGTTCCTTGATAGTGGAAATATAAAGGTTGAAGCAAATGCAATTTCAGCCTGTCATGCTTTACCCAGAAAGGATAATAAAACAAAGAAATCAATTGTGATGCGCTTTGTGAACAGAAGGGTAAAGAATGACATACTGAGGCAGGCCAGAAAGCTATGGGGAACAGAAGTTTACCTAAATGAACATCTAACAAAAACTAATGCTGAAATAGCACGGCAAGCACGGATGCTGAAAAGACAAAATAAGATATAGGCAACATGGACAAGAAATTGTAGAGTTTGGATCAAACTAAATGGAACACCTGAGGAAGCAAAGAGTACAATAATCAGAGATGTTACTGACTTAAATAAATACAGATGAACACTGATTAAGAAAACTAAGAGACTATATAAGTCGATATCCACACACACGGCAAGAATAGTTCTTTTGACATACCATGTCAATGTACTTTAAAAAACACAAAACAAAACAAAAACCTAAACAAAACAAACAAAAAAACTTATGACTGACTTGAGTAGACATCAATTATCCTCAGTTAGAGGAAGTCATTTGACACAGAGTGAGGAAATTCAAACTCTGAAAATATGCCATTATGCTGAACATAAACTACAAGAGATGGAAAATGATATTGATCCTGATAACCACTCTTTCAATAATATTCATAATCATTGTGAATATTACACTGAAAAGCAATTCAAAAGTCAAGTGCAACTAGATGGTAAACTATCAATAATACACTTCAAAAGCACAAGTCTTAACAAAAACTTTCCACAGATTCAGGACTATTTAAAGCAGCTAGACAGAAAATTTACAGCTATCGCAGTCACTGAAACTTGGCTTAATGAAGAGCAGGCTCCCCTGATGGCAATAGAGGGATATCAGATGTTTCATATTAACAGATCTAAAAAAAAAGGTGGTGGTGTTGCACTGTATATTGATGACATGTATAGGTGTAAGCTTGTAAATGGAATGTCCTTTGCACTACTAGGGATTTTGGAATGTGTTACTGTTGAGATTGACCAAGATAAAACAAAAAAATCTAATTATAAGTTGTATATATAGAACGCCGGGAACTTGCATTGAGACATTCAGAGATAACTTAGTCGAGCTGTACAATAATATTACTAGTAAGAAAATGATAGTAATTTGTGGAGATTTCAATACTGATTTACTAAATCCATATCAACAAAATGTAATTACAGAGTTCATGAATTCTATGTACAGCATGAGTCTATATCCCACAATAACACATCCCAGTAGAATCACAGTTCACACTGCTACACTTATTGACAACCTGTTTATTAATATTATTGATAAGAAAATAGAAAGTGGATTATTGATAAATGATATAAATGACCATTTGCCAACCTTTGCACTTATCCATGGCCACACGGGGGCCAATACAGAACAAAATTTAAAATCGTTCAGATACAAATCACAAAATACAATCAGTTCTTTTAAAGAAGACTTGCTGACGCAAGACTGGACAAAAGTCTATGTATCAGATGTAAATGAAGCCTATGACACATTTATAAACACTGTAACCACTCTTTATGAATAAGCCATGGTTAACCAAAGGATTACAAAAGGCGTGTAAAAAGAAAAATTTATTATATAAAGCTTTCCTAAAGAAAAGGACAAAAGAAGCAGAGCAGCGGTATAAATCATACAAAAATAAGTTAACATATATAATAAGATGTAGTAAAAGGGACTATTACAGTAAAGAACTGGAGAAAAACAGAGACAATATTAAAAATACAAGGACAATACTTAACAATATTCTTGGAAATAAAAACAGAAATACAAGCTACCCAACCAATTTTTCAAAAAAGTAAAACATCTACGGATTTTGATGGTATTGACATGCCCTTCGTCAAAACTATTATTGAATGCTTAGTGAAATCACTGACGTATATCTGTAATCTGTCTCTCCAAACAGGTATATTTCCCAACGCAATGAAAATAGCTAAAGTAATTCCGATATACAAGACGGGTGACAGAGGGGAACTTTCAAACTATAGACCAATTTCACTATTGCCGCAATTTTCCAAGACACTTGAAAAAATATTCTATGAGAGAATTGACAACTTCATACTGAAGAATAATTTATTGTGTGAGCAGCAATATGGGTTCAGACACAAGAGGACAACTGCATTTGCTCTAATTGAATTTATAGAAAAAATATCAACTGCCGTTGAAAATAAAGAGTATTCAGTTGGGGTATTCCTGGATCTTAGAAAAGCATTTGATACAGTGGATCATAATTTATTATTAAAGAAACTACCAAATTGTGGTATTGGGGGGTAGCACTGTCCTGGTTATGTAGTTACTTAACCCCTTGCACTCCGGTCAATTTCCCTAAAAACGCCAAAAAATAACGTGCCCAAATTAAATCCAAAGCTGTTCTTCAACCCTTTGCACCATCTTCATGGGGTTGGTCTCATTTAAAAGAAAAACACTTTGAATTTTTTGACAAAACAGTCATAATCTCTCTAAGTGTTCCAGCCACTGAGTTACAGCCATCTAAACATAGTGAACTTGAAGAAAATAAATTTGGCCTGGGTGTTTTTTTGGATACAAATGCTTGCAAATAACACACAGCTTCAGATCCAGGCTGGAAGATGCAACAGAAATGTAGAACCATGTGTTATCCAGCTGAGGTCCAAATTTTGTAACAATACCCCAAAAAATGAATATATTACACAACTTTTTCCTCAGGTAGTTCCCAGGCATTTTGGAACTGTGCCAAATTGTGCCAAATGGCACAGTTTGGAAAAACGTCTGTAACTACTGAATGCTTCAATGTAGAAGCTTCATTTTGGGCTCTAATGAAAGGTCACACTCAGGGCTGTGTCTGTGTGTGTGGGGGGGAGGGGGTTGTCCCCCACCCTCGCTACAGAGGATGGACATCAGCCATCGCTACATGACGGATTAGCCTCATATGGCGATGTGAGACAGCAGCTCAGTCACCGCGGCTTCCCCCCCCCCCCTCACTACAGAAGAATAGCGGGGGGGGCGGTGTTCACGGTCTGGACGCAACGAATGAACTGTGTACTGCGGCGCACGAACTTCAGACTTCGTGCGCCGCACAGTTGTAATTTACCGATCGGTCAAAAGTCATTTTGGATTACAATTTTCAGGGATAGAGAATAATTTAGCTTATAACACCTTACTTCTTCACAGCAGCAGCGTAGCTGGCGAACTTCTCTTCCTCATTGTCAGACGAACGCGACGCTGGTCCGCTCGTGGTTGTGGTCTTGCGACCCGATCAAAACATAATTCCATTATTGCAGTTTTGTGCTTCCATGATTGCGGTTTTTGGCAAATGATTTTTCAAAACAAATAACAGTAGTAATTAAAAAAAGACTGGCGAAGGCATATGTGTCACTCAGCCTTCGTCGTCAGCCTCCTTCGGTCTATGACCATGGAAGAAAATCATAACGTCTACTCTGCTGGAACAAAAACAAAATAAGCACCGCCTGTGGCCGAACATGCCAATGCGCGAATGCTGTCACACAGGTTGCATTTGTGGATGGTCTCCGTGCTGTTGGGTCTGTGGGGTTCTTCCTGCGGGTCCTTTTTTGATCCGCTGCAGCAGTCTGTCTTCACCCAGCCTTAAAAAAAACAGCTGGCGAACTTCTCTGCTTCAATTGGCTCACTGCATTCACAGCGTTGGTAGGCGGGTCCTTCTTGCTAGGTTTTCAGTCATTGGTTCTTCAAGGTTTCAGAAACCCAATTCAAGGCTCTTATTAGTCGAATGAGAGGTCAATCAGATGAACTAATCTGTTCGCGGCTGTGTCTGCAGCTTTTGTTTTCAGTGCGGGCTATGACGCCATCACCATCTACATCACGTCCTACATCACCATCTCCATCATGCGTCCTAGAGCACACGAGGGTGCTCTCGTGCACCCTCGTGTGCTCTAGGATGCAGAGACTTGCCCGCCCGCGGTACAACGGAGTGCAAGAGGTTAAAGAATAGATATCAGTATGTATGTGTTGGTAACAAAAACTCACAGTTACTGAAGGTTACTTGTGGAGTCCCACAGGGTTCAGTTTTGGGGCCATTGTTATTCAATATGTATATAAATGATATATGTAAAGTTTCAGAAAAAATGGATTTAATATTGTTTGCCGATGACACTAATTTATTATGCAGTGGAAGCAATTTGGAACAACTTTTGGATACACTCAGAAAGGAATTAGGAAAGGTTAAACTGTGGTTTGATTCAAACAAATTAACGCTCAATTTAAGTAAGACAAAATTTAGAGTTTTTAACAACCATCACAACAACTTTGTATCTAAACTCAGTGTAAATGGTGTAGAGATTGAAAGGGTATCCGAAACAAAATTTCTTGGTGTAATAATTGATAACAAGCTGTGTTGGAAGTCACATATTAATTATATTAAAGGTAAAATATCCAAATCAATTGCAATACTACACAGAGTGAAATATTTGCTGAATCAACCCACACTATATACCTTGTATCATTCATTAATACTCCCATACATGACATATTGTACTGAAGTACGGGGAAATACATATAAAACAAACATATATCCAGTCTTTATGCTTCAGAAGAGAGCTATTAGAATAATAAACAAAGCTGCTTACAGGGAACATACAAACCCACTTTTTCTTAAATTAAAAGCTGTCAAGTTGAAAGATCTGGTTGACTTTAAAACTGCAGTAATAATGTTTAAAGTGAAGAATCTATCACTGCCCGCAAATATCCAAAAGCTGTTCCAAATAAGGGAGAAACAATATCATTTCAGAGGAACATGTATATTTCAAAAACCTTCAGTGAGAACTACCACCAAGCAACATTGTGTTTCAGTGCAAGGAGTCAGATTATGGAACGATTTTGGACCTGAATTAAAATCATGTACAATGCTTGGACAATTTAAACAAAAACTAAAGGAAGAAATACTCCAAACATATATACAAGATGAAATATAAAATCACATAAGGATTGTCATATCCAGTCTGCGTTGTGTTGCTGCCAAGTTTTTTTTGTCACATTTTGTCTTAGCTTTGCTCTGAATTCTAATCACTCTTGTTTTGTTTTTCTTTTGAATTCTTGGATGGAATATGGGTGGGCAATATAAGCTGCGACTTCAGCCATCACCCATTTCGGATAACTTATGTTGAACTGTATAATCAGAGGAGTTATTGTCTTATTCGACCTTGTTGGATTTTCTTCCC